>OV281341.1:3750000-5000000 GCA_923062675.1 Marasmarcha lunaedactyla
TCATAGCAGAGTTTGGTATATTTATTATTAGAAGTCGCAAGGACTACGGCTGTTTTTTGTACGATGACAGCCTCATTCACTGACAGCACACAGACATGTGACGGTTGTCTATTTCGACCTCTTTTTGTCAGTAAATTTTATTTTTTTGTTGTTCCCGACGTAATTTTAAACTAGGAATTACGTAGTGTCGGAGAACGGCAATGTTTTGATTTGACAAGTCAGTCACGAAAAATTATCCATCAAAGCAACTTGAATCTATTTATTTATTATTTTCCGAGTTTATTATTCCAAATTACATAGTTAAGATATTTTATTATCGATAATCGAAGTTCTTTTTAAGAAACCTATATTTATTTTTTACGTTCACGAGTGTGCGTAGCCAAAATTGTTGGTAAGGATTCTCATTCATTAAAATTTATTTTATTGTTATTTTTTTTCTTTTCAGATCAAATTTAATTGTATTAATATTTCTGTTCTATTTTGTGTGACTATTTTTTATTTCAATTTTGTTTATATTTTTCTGTTTGTATTTACAGGCATTTTTGTATATTTTTAATTTTACCGAAAAAATAAACACAGAAGAGAATTTTGTGTTTTATTGAAACTACGCTACATACTGGCGCCCGAATATTCAAACGTAGTTTATGGAGAAGAGAGGAGAAATTGCAACAGAAGGAACAAAAGGAACAGAAGAATTGCAACATTAAAAATAATTTTTTTATAATTATTATTGAGGTCAGGCATAAAACTTTATTTGTTACCATTTTCAATCATTAACATTCACTATAATATATTTATATATGTATCTACTATAATATATCTACTATAATTTGTACTATAGGTTGTTACCAATTACTTTATATGAATTCATATATAATTATTGCTCATTATCTCACGGCGAGCATAAGCCGATTCTTTTTGTCTTATTTTTTTTTTTTCTCTATGCACCTCATTATCGTTTGGCTATACCATTAACATTGACGTTGGTCAAAACTTATAATTAATTATCATCATCGTAGTATTAGGTTAACTTTTTGTGTAATTTATTTAATATTTACAATTCTAATTTTTTCTTCTCAATTTTTTTTTTTTTTTTTATTAAAGCGGTTTGCAACTTGTAAAATTAAGCCTTCTGCACGAGCGTTTATTAAGGTAACTCGTTAAACTAAACCATACCTATGTGTATTATTTATACACTTGAATCACTTTCCTGTGAGAATTATTTTCATATGTTTATTACATAAATATTTTAATTACTTCACAAAAGACCCTTGGATTTTATTTAAAAGTCAATGTTTCACGACTGGCTATGATTTTCTTTTCTTTCTGGCATATTTATTTCAGTCTTTAACTGAAACTTGTTTATAGTAATCACCGTGCGGGAGTTAGCGACACGTTAAAGAAGCCATAAGCTATTAATATTTTCAGCGGATGGCAACTATTAAAGCCTTTTGCCGTTGCGTTCAACTCTATTGAGTTGACTTATTTAGGATACGATTCCTCATAAGCAACTCTAACTGCATGACGTTTTATTTCCAGTAGTTGGAATAAGACTAGTATGATAGAGAATGTATGTTGTAATTATAATGTACGTTGATGGAGTTGAACGATGTATATTAACATTGTATATTCCAGGAACATGTTAAAAATTCTATCATTCATGAACCATGTAATTTAAGATAATTATTTAGGATTTTTTTTTTTTTCTCTCTCTCGTCTGTTTTGTTTTATTTTTCTATTAAATAACTTGTTGATAAGCATTTTATCAGTATTATTTTTTTTTTTTTTCATATATACAGGATGTTTTTTCAGAAAAATTCTTCTATAGGATGTTAATATTAATTTTCATTTTGCTTTTAATTATTATTTTTTTTTGATTGTTCTTTCAAATTCGATATGTATATGCGGTTTATTTTGATTTGGTTTGAATTTGAAATTTTACTAAAAAAAATCTTTCAGATTTTTTTTTTCCCGGCCCCCGGGGTATTGTGACGGTTGTCTATTTCGACCTCTTTTTGTCAGTAAATTTTATTTTTTTGTTGTTCCCGACGTAATTTTAAACTAGGAATTACGTAGTGTCGGAGAACGGCAATGTTTTGATTTGACAAGTCAGTCACGAAAAATTATCCATCAAAGCAACTTGAATCTATTTATTTATTATTTTCCGAGTTTATTATTCCAAATTACATAGTTAAGATATTTTATTATCGATAATCGAAGTTCTTTTTAAGAAACCTATATTTATTTTTTACGTTCACGAGTGTGCGTAGCCAAAATTGTTGGTAAGGATTCTCATTCATTAAAATTTATTTTATTGTTATTTTTTTCTTTTCAGATCAAATTTAATTGTATTAATATTTTAAATAAAACACTTTTTTACCGGATATTATCGCGTATATTTTAGTTAATTTTAAAATTAAAATTATTTCGACGTTTCGGCATCTTTGCAGTTGCCGTGGTCACGATAGACTAATAATTTTAATTTTAAAATTAACTAAAATATACGCGATAATATCCGGTAAAAAAGTGTTTTATTTAAAGTATGAATCGTGAAAATTTAAGAAAATATATGTATTAATATTTCTGTTCTATTTTGTGTGACTATTTTTTATTTCAATTTTGTTTATATTTTTCTGTTTGTATTTACAGGCATTTTTGTATATTTTTAATTTTACCGAAAAAATAAACACAGAAGAGAATTTTGTGTTTTATTGAAACTACGCTACAGACATAGATTCATTTAAAAAAATATTTAATACCAAATTCAGCTTTACGTATAATTGAGGCTGTGTAAGAAGTACCCATATTCATCCAATCGAGGTAGAATTATACTTACCTCCTCTTAGTATCAGATGGCAATATTTGGCTTGTAAATTTTGGTTCAAAAACAAGTTTTTACCTCTGGCATTAAATAATATCATAAAATTAATCGGTGTCTTAACAAATCAGTGCAACAGAAATCTACGGTCTCGAAAAAAGTTCCAATTAGAACCTCAGTTCACAATTAATATAAAGACTCCATTGTTTATAGCAACTCTCGATTGGATGTGTTTTGCTTTAATATTTGGACGAGGCCAATAGATTTGGCAAAGGTTTGGTTTACAAATGTTGACAGCGTATGTCAAGCCAAGCATCGATACAGCGAAGAAGATTTACGAGATAAATGTTGTTATTATTTAAACCTTAAATTAAGTCTCTATTACCAAGTATATACAGAAGGATTAAAGGCTTCTGGATGTAGTGGGGTGGCAAATTCAAAATTGATACTATAGTTTCTATTATGCACGTAGAACATTTAGCTATTTTCGAAGCGTTAGCCTACGTTGACACACTTAATTTTGAAAAACATGTTATTTTGACAGATGTAAAAGCTCGCTTCAACATTTTGCACTAAGTACCTCGTTAGGTCGAAATTTACCAGTAGCTTTCAAAATTATAAATCTTATTTTAATCCTACAGTCCAAACTTAAAACTGTACAACCCAAATTCATAATTCAAATATTTATTTCTCAACCTTGACAATTACTTGTTCATATTGTCGTCATATAAATCATGACTCTACCACCAGTTCGATAAAACCTTCGTGATAAAGACCTGGCATGAAACTTCACGGGTGTATTTTTTCAAAATCAATTTACAGTGTCTCTTTATGTTTTATTTATGTTTTGTTTATGTATATTTATTTATTCTGGGATCCCCCCCAGTTCGCTGTATGGTCGTCCATAACACAAGCTCTGCTTACTTTGGGGCCATACAGTTGGTGTGTTTGTCTGGGGATTTTTTTATTTATAATGAAGATTTAGATATTTATCGGGATGATGAACTCCTTGAACAAACAGACACTTTACACCTGTTTTATTACAAATACAAGTAAAATCCTCGATACCCTACGGCTTTTATTGTCCAAATAATCGGATAGTTTATAATATTCTTTAGCCCACAAATTTTGCTTTGTAGTTTCTTTGAAGTTGTCAATAGGAAGACCTTGAATATCCTCAGAAACCTTATTATAAAAGCCCATACATTGAATGAGTTGATATGATACCTACTATTATGAGTTGCCAGGTTTCTTCCACTTGCGTAATCATTGTGCAGATCTTTTTTTTTTGAACAAGTTTATGTAATTTTTAACGTACCTTAAATTTCCTAAAGTATATTGTGAATGGAAAGTAAAAATATTTATTTCCTTAAATTTACATCTGTCACCCTTGGATCGAGCTGATAGAATGTGCGAACTGCCCTTTTCTGCAGAATAAACATAATATCGATGTCAGTAGCACTCCCCCACAACATAATGCCATATGTCATGAGGCTATGGAGGTAACCGAAATAGTCTAATCGACCAAAACTCCAATGGATCCTGTCCCAGATACTATTAGCCGGTAATGATTAGGCCGATTCACTGGCAAGTGCAACCGTCATAGAAGGTTAAGTTACCCAAGTGATTCCTTTTATTTAGACCGTATGCACCTACTAAAAGAAATCTAATCAGAAAGGTCAACATTAAAAAAAAATAAAGGAATTTGGTATCACACATTGCAAGCAGAAGTTACAAATTCTTGGATAATCAACTGCGATATGAATATAATATAATTATACGAATTCAGATTTTAAATGGGTGAAACTTCTTTTCCCAATTGTAACGTATGCGAAAAAATAGAAGACGTCTATCATATTGTTATGCAATGTCTCCGAGTGGAAGCTAAGAGATGGGAGGTATTGCCTCTGTCGGATGAAGTTCCTCTCAAGAAAACAGTTAATACTTAAGAACTTACTTATCTACTTATCTCACTTCGATTAATTTAGATATTACGCAAGTTCATTGTTTTTTGTTAATAAGTTAAGTATTTAAATTGTAAGAATAACTTATGGAGCATCATGATCTTATAGATCTTTTATTAAAGCTCCTTAAGTTAAGAGAAAATAATATGCTTCTTACTCATTACGAAAAATTAAATATTTATAGTACTATTTAAAATAAAAATCTTACAATAACAATAAAAGTTGAGATGAAAGAAGAACTTCTTAATATTTCAGGCAACTTAAGCGACAATGGCGCGCTGCGAGAAAACACCGATCTTCAACTGTTTTATAAAAAAAAAAACTATAAATATTTTAATCTTAAGACATACACTAATCTCGTCACCAGACAAAAGCAAGAAATGCGAAATAAACGACTGCTTTGTTCCCATTTTTAAAGAAATGTGGTATTAAGTTATGAAATTCAAATGTTTCGTGAAACGGAGAAATGTAATGCTCTTTTACTGATTCAAGCTAATGACCAAGGTTTTGATTTGAGTAATGTATCCAAATAAGCCAGTTTATTTACGTTTACACTTATATGAAAAAAATGTATGTCCGTTTACTTGTAAGCGTGCAAATTATAGTCACATAATAACAAGTATAATGAGTTTTCGTGTCAAAAGATCCCTCTCTGTTGTTAAATAAGATTCGTAGTCAATACTGAGCTACTAAACAGAATAAACTAGAATTCTAATCAAAATTTTAAGTTCTTTAGTTTTATCTTAACATGTCAAAAATAAAATGGGGTACGTTTCTAATATCTCGAATTGATCTGCTAGCTAATTACAACGTAAAAGTTTCTTAAATTTTTTGACTCATATTTTACATTTTTCTGCAAAATCTGAGGCACAGGTCACTGTATAAAGATTGCGGTCGTTTTGGGGATTGGAACTGCAAGGTTTAGCCCTCGATGCCTTGTGCGTGGTCCCCGGGTAGTGCTAAACGAGCGCAGTATCTTCAGATGGTAGGCTTCGGCCGTGGCTTGTCACCACCCACTAAACAAAGCCATGCCGCCAAGTGACATGATCGCGTTCCGGCATGATGTTTAGTGTAGCCATCGAGGAGGGTATGTCTGAGTAATCGTGCTGCATCAGTGAACTGGTTTTGGAGGGTAGTGGGATCCAAAGCAACGGTGCTCCGCTAGCCGACCGTAGGTAGGTAGGTAGGTAGTAGACCCAAGTAGTGTGCTAGCCACATGCGACAGGCTGCCCCACCACCTTGCGAAAAATCCCGGGAGGTTTCATCGTGCCAGCCGGCGACTGGTTAGAGATGATCTGATGACAATCCCCGGGGGTGTTCCCGCAGTCTCCAAGCGAGTTCCCCATGGGTGCGTTGTTTATTGCGAGCTGCTTGGTTCCATTTGCAGCGCTTCACTCAACTTCTGTCCACCTCCCTATTCAGTCACACAACTTATAGGAAAACCAGGAGACAAGGACCACATTTTTTCCTACTTGAATATCTTTTTTATTTACTAATAACTAATATACACTTTTGGCTTATGGTAATTAACTATTAATAGTGTACATTTGTTTAATTTAATATGGCACGATCATAGCTTCTTTTTGGTAACAATTGAAATTTAAAAAAAAGGATTCTCGGTCCTCCCATACTATGCGGGTGAGTCGGACCACCCAGTACGGAGAGATGGTCCTAACAAAAATAATCATTAACACTTCTTAAACAAAAAAATAAACATTCAAGATGAAATTAACAAGTAAGATATACAATTAAATAAAAATAAAATCTTCAATTGGTTACCGTAACCCCGCATCGGTCGCACGTATCGGAATATTTGGTGCAGCCTTCATGGGACCAACGTTTACAAATAGTGCACTGCAGCCATTCATCTTTACTCAGGTATCCTCACAGTTTTCACTACAGCCTGCACATTCGGTGTCATCCCATTCTATGTCATCCATTTCAGGACTATCACGCAGAGTTATAACCTCTTGATCACTATCTTCATCAGAGCTGTCTTCAATTTTTTTGTTCTTTTTATCTTTTTTTTCTTAATTTTCTTTTTTTGCAGAAATTTGTCTTTTAGTTCTCTTCCATCTTTTTTGTTTATTTATAAAGTCGGTTTAGTTTCAATAGAATTTTCCTGTTTAGTTTCCATCTTTTGTGCATTTATTTTCCTTGATTGATTTTCTTTTAAATTCTGGATATTTTCAGTAGAGTTCAAAATTTCTGCTATTTTTCTTGACCTATGACGAACATTTGCAGTTTTTTCTATGATGGGGATTGGTGAAACTACATCCAAATTCTTTCCTGGCGTCACTCTTAGAGAGAGAGCTTCACTAGTTGATGGTTTTTGAACGGTTGCTGGCTGTGCAAGGGTTGACTCATTAGTAGGTTGATCCTGTTGAATTGTAGCATCAGTTTGTAGCTCATTGTCATAATTTGAGTTACTTGATGTTAAAAAAGCATAGTCTGGTATAGCGTTTCTATTAAACGGTATGATCCCAGTAGCTGAGAAGCCTGATATTGCATTGCTCACTGAAGCTGATTTATTCCAAGCTGAAGCCAGGATCTTTCCAAACTGCAAGCGTGTTAGTTTTCTTGTTGGGTTAGCAGTTATGAATTTATAGCATTCGTCATAATAAAAGTATTTTAGGGACTTGAAAAATGATCTATCAAGCGGCTGAAGAAAATGAGTTGTGTGGCTGGGCAAACAAACCAAAATATTTTCGTTTTCTTCAGCAAATTCCAACATTTCCACATTGCTGCAATGTGAAGAATGTCCATCAAGGATCAACACGCTCTTACTTTTTGGTTTGCGGGGCAAAAAATTATGCTTTAGCCAATCCAAAAATATTTCCGAGTTCACGTAAGCTGATTTTTGTGACATTGTTACCACAGAGCTGGGTGGCATGCCATCCTCAAATTCAGGTTTTTTATTTTTGCCCTTGAATATGCTATAGGGTATTGCTATAGGGCTTCTCCACTGCAGCAAGCGATGATAGAAATCCTTTCACCTTTTTCCCCAGCAGTAACGTTAGGAATAGTTTTCGATCATTTCATGGCAACTACTTTCTCCGGCTTTTTATTTAGCTGCAAGCCTGTTTCGTCCATATTAAAAATAGAACCAGGTTTGTCAAAAAGTTCATTTTCTTTCAAAACTTCTTCTAAAAGGTTGAAATACTTATCGACACATTCTGTATTCTTCCCCTTAGCCCTGGCCACCTTCTGATTGCCGGATTGAAAGTATAATGTTTCGTCTAAGAAAACTTTCCAACCACCCAATTCCAGCCATTTTCTTTTCCTGATTAAAGTTATGTTTAATTTGCAGCCTTTCCGCTAAATTATATGCTATTTTACGCACTGCCTCTCATGATGGCGTAAACCCACTTTTCTGTAACTTTTTAATGTGCGTGACAATCTTCTTCTCATTTTTAGGCTGCAGTATGCCACTCGGACCAAGAACGTCGTTTTAGCCAAGTTATTTTTTGCTATTCTTCACTTAAATGTAGTTTTTGGTATCCCAAATGTTTTTGCCGCTTCATTGATACCCATTCTATTAGAAACAGCTTGAAAAGCATCAGTTAACGCACTTTCTGTCCATACCCCTGTACAAACTCCATTTTTTCTCTTATATGTTAAAGGCATATTACCTACAAAAGGAGAGAATAACTCATTAATAATGTATAGATTTAAAAATAAATTGTAACTAATAATCTAAAACCACTTAAAATTTGCAAAAAAATGTTTTACTATTGGTCCATCTCTCCCGTACATAGCATGGTCTATCTCTCCTAAATTGCTTTGAGTGACGGACCACTTTCTCATATCAAAAACAAAATAAATAAACAAAAATTTTAAGGTTATTTTATCATTTCATGGACATATTAACACAGAAACATCAATTCATATTCTATAAACACAGTATCTTATACGTACCTTCGTTTTAAAACCCCCTATATAAAAAAATCACGCTTCCGAAACCTTTTAATTTGTATTTTATTAATTTCACAAATAAAAATCCAACAGCCTCGCTTTTTACACAGAGTATACCGTTTGACAAGTACGCGTAAGTGTTGCCAGCTTAAATAAAAGTAATAGTTTGGTAGAAATTACGATGGTCCTTCTCACCCGCTGGTCCATATGGTTTATATGGGTCTAAAATTATTAGACACAGAAGCCACTAGGGCTCCTCACTTCGGGGATCGAAAGACGCAATGCCATCTTACGATAGCTTCGTTACGTTTGTGAACGAGCAGGTGAAGATCCTGCAGCGCACGGCTACAATGCGCGGCGGCGGCGGCGGTTGCAACCCCGGCGCGTGCTCCTCACCGCTTGCTTCCGCTCGTACGCATTCTGCTTTTGTTTCTACGCAACCACCCCGTTGCAAATGCTTATGCTGCCACGGCGAACCACATCATATTTATAGGTGTCAGTAATTGTGTCAACTCAAACCGCATGATCGATATAAATTCGCAAAACTCAACAAATTGTGTCACAATTTGTTTTGACACAGTTTGAGTTTTCACTTTGGAGATAGTACTTCGTCTGCGTTAAATGCGCAACCGCACCATTCGGTTCCTTCTCAGGACCATGCCGCTTATAACCGCGTTCGCTCAAATCCTCCCGCGGATAAACCGCAATCCTCACAACATCAACCGCAATCGTACAAAGTCGCTTTGTGTCCATTGTCGTCAACGTCTTCTCATCTTTCGCTCGCTAAGACTGAGGTCTTAGCCACTGTTCAAGTTTACGCCGTTGCTCATGATGGTCGTGAACATATAATTCGCTGTTTATTAGATCCAGGTTCACAAAAACATTACGTTACTGAGAAATGCTATAGAAAATTAGGCTTACGTCCTAATCGCAATGCGCCTTCTGTCACTGTACAAGGCATAGGAGGTACTGCACAGTTAGTTCGAGGTTCAGTCCAGTTATCCCTCAGGTCGAAGTTGAACTCTCTTGCGTCATTCGATATTGACGCTTTGGTGCTCAATCAAATTAATGGACAACTGCCCGTGTGTCCAGTCAATCGATCTTCTCTTGCAGCCTTTGGCCATATTCCGCTCGCTGACGATCTATGGAACTCACACGGAGATGTTGACATTCTGCTGGGTGTCAACCTCTTTGCGCAACTTCTTCTACCTGGCAAACTCGTAAACAAGCCTGGATATCCAACCGCTTTAGAAACCATCTTAGGTTATCTCGTCCTCGGTGACGCACCTACTTCTATTTCGCCACCGCATTCGTCATTTTCGTTCTGTTCCATCGCTACTTGTGAGGTGGAATCTTTAGTTCACAAGTTTTGGGAAATAGAGGAGGTTGATGAGAAACCGCCAATGAGTATTGATGACAAGTATTGTGAGGACTTTTACGCCACAACTACGACTAGAGACGCATTCGGGAGGTATAAAGTCGCACTTCCTTTTTAACGTGATCCGAGCTGTCTCGGGGATACCTTTGATATCGCACGACGCCGGTTTCTGTACCTAGAACGTCGTTTTGCAACGCAACCGCTTCTTAAAACGCTATATGATGATGTCGTAAAAGATTACCTTGACAAATCATATTTAACGCTTGTGATAGATGACTCCCATAATTTCGCTTATTACATACCGCAACATCTTGTTTTACGAGAGGACAAGGTCACTACGAAAGTTCGACCTGTGCTTGACGGTAGTGCTAAGTCCGACAACGGAACACATTTTCGAAATTTTATTGAATTTATGCTTATTTGAAATCGCTATTTGTGGAGATATTCAACAAATGTATCTGCAAATTAAAACCCGCAAACAGGATCGTCCTTTTCAACGCATTTTATATAGATTTGACTGCATTATTCGCGTTATGATTGCGTTATTTTTGTTTTAAAATCTTCACCGTTTCTTGCACTACGCGCGGTCACCCGTCTTTCATCTTGGCAGGTGGTTCAGAAATTCCTCAGAAGTTCTGGAGCATATTCCTGAGGCTCTCCTATTCACGCAGAGTGTTGATTTGTACAAATATGACACTTTAAACATTTTAGGACTTCAATGGCTTCCCTGCTTAATTCTCGTCCATTTACCGTCCTCAGTTCCGATCTCTCGGAACCTGAGGCTTTTTTCTCTGCGCACTTCTTGCATACCGTACCGCTGAAGATCCTCCCCGCTTTTCCAGTCGAGACAACCTCTACGCACTTACTTAAACGGTATGAACTTTTAGACAAATTTGTACAATCTTTCTGGAAAAGATGGCATCCGGAGTATCTTCACACATTACAAGCTAGGCAGAAGTGGAACATGCCATGTCTTCCCATTGTGGAAGGAACGGTTGTTGTCCTTATTATTACCAAAGTCATACGAGGCAAGCACGGAATTATCCGCATAGCAGAGGTCAGGACCAAGTACGGTACCTACCAACGCCCAGTTGTTAAACTGTGTCTGCTTCCCACACAATAGTAAAACTAATTTTAATATAATTTCATATTTTATAATAATCAATATATGTATTACGCATTTTTTTTGTATATTAATCGCATATCTTATAAAGGTATTTATACACACACACATTATCTACGTAATATCGCATATCCTCGCATTTATATATACATCGCGCGTATAAAAGCGTTTGTTTATACAGTTTATGTTATACCGCATTACGACGAACCGCATTTCTTTACGTTACAATATAGCATTTTATTTCATATTACCGCATAGCAATTAGCTAAACCGCATCAATTTTAAACTAAACCGTTCGCTTTAACTTATGTTATTTAGTTACGCATTGTTTGATTCAAATATTTTTACGCACCGCAATATGGTTCAATGACCCGCATTTAAACCAATATGATTTTTTATTTTCTGCGCTAATTTTGAAAGAGGATCTTTCAAGGCCGGGGGCATATGGTTTGGCCGTTTCTTAATATTTCGCATTACTTTTAATTCATAATTTAATTACACTCTCATCACACTACTGGGCACGCTGAACCACATTTTGTTTCCTTGCTGGTTGAATGATGGTGGATTAGTACCTACAAACCGACCAGCATGAACTTTACCGCCTAGTGAACATTCGTAGTTTTGCTTCGCAAACCTTACCGCACGCACGCCGGCCGCTCCACGAAAATATAACTTATTACAAGAAATGACCCTGAACAATCGTTGTGAATCAAAGATTTTGTGAGGTGTCAGTGCTGGTATTTGAATCAAGGGCTAACCCTCTGCCTGGATTTGCCACAGGAAAGCATATAAGGTCAGCGCTTAGTCGTGCCGAGAGTGTTTTTTAATTCGGGAATGATTTAAGATTTTCCAGTTACCAGCCATCTTTTCAAATACAGTCCACTACCCCGCTGTGTGGATAGCAATATTCACACCATAAATTTTGATTTAGCAGTCACTTCCGTTCAATTTTTCAATTTTTCATTTTACGGCACCAATGAACATAGTTTTTGGCCCTTGGTCAAATTATGAGGTATCCACCAAGCACAAAGCTTCCTGACCGCTAAATGTTCTGGAGAATTTGGTGCACTTGATTCATACCGAGGTCTAAGGTTGTCCGAATCTACTAATAGGTCACTCTTTTGTCAGTCTCTATCATACGCTGCACAGCACATACGTTATCTTCAGTCGTCACAGTAGAAGGCCCTCCTTCACGCAGATCCATTGGTGAGATTAGTGCGACCTCCTTTAAATTCATAAAACCAGTTGAACACAGTGGCACGAGATGGGGCTTTATCGTGAAATGTGAATCTTAGTCTATCATAACTTTCTTGTCAACTTAATTGAAAGTCATAAAAAATAATTTTTCGAAAATTTACTCGCGTTAAAATCATGTTGATGTGACGCAGACTATTTTCAATGTGCCGCCAAATCATAAAACAATTGACAAATGAATGAAATACACAGTCAATAATATTGGCAGAGTTCCATTTTCAAACTCTAAAATTATTTTATTTATATATTGTTTACAAGTGGCCAGTTCTAAGAACTTTCAGTTTGACCCTCGTGCCTGATATTGCTTTTTATCAAAGATTCACCTTATTTTTTTAATCTGAGAAATCTGATTTTTCTTGTATTGGTAATTTATATTACTAAGTTTTTCATCACATAACTGTACATCACAGGGTATTCATTTCGTACATGAAACCATTTTAGTCTGTATTCTTTTTTAAACTTTATTTTGCGAACGAAATGGAACAAAACCATTTCAAGCTTATATTCTTATGACATAGAACTCAAGGCTTTCTTCAGTGCTGTCTGTTCTTGAATCACAATAACATTACCCGCCGCAGAAGTTAAGTGTCATTTAACACCTGTTTCGTGTTGAACACATGTTTAATCATCTTAATTCGTTGTAAACGAGATCTCACGCTGGATTAAAGTTAATTGCTTTTACAAGGGAGCAACGCTTTTAATATTAGCCTTTGCTTCATTTTACAGGTTGGAAAAAAACACAACTAGATGCATATAAAAAATGCAAAATGACTTGGACCTTGTAGCGCTGTATTTTTATACCCTAGTCGGATTCCCATGTGTTTATATTAAGGTGTCAAGTTTCTATAGTAGGTATATATAATATTTCTGTGTATAATTAAGCGGTAGTGGCCAATTAAATTAAACATCGCTACCGATTTAATTATTTGTTTATTTTTTTGCTCTTAAACTGAATCGCTCGGCATCCAGTCACAAGAAAGACTAATTTAGAGACTTAATAGACAATACTAAACTAAATAAAAATGAATTTGTGCCTTATTTGCGGTAGAAAAACTATTCTTCAGTACTATCATTGTATAGGGGAAAATTTTGCTTTCATGTTTGATTATTGCATATAACCAATTAAATTTATACAAGCGAAGTAGTCGAAACGAAATTCTTTAATCATTATCCAAAAAAGAAGAATTTATTTCAATATTTTCAAGGTTGGGACCTAAAATTCTTAGTAAACAGCTGCGGCTGGTACGGGTTTCAGAATTTAAACAAAAATTTAAACAGTTTTATAAATTGTAATAACGAGAATCTAATGTAATAAATATAACTTTATGATGGCTTTTATATATTTATGTAGGTAAACATACTCTTTTTTGGAAATTAAGAAAAAAAAATTAATCTGTTTTATAGTGACACATAACGATGCGACATAACGTTAAAGATATCAATTGTAAAAAAAATTTATCTATTGTAAGTTTTAATTCGATAGAATGTGAAAAATTTATTTAGGACGAATTCACATAACAATCTTTTTAAAGTAGAGCACAATGCATGATCTTAAAAAGAACTGACTTTAAACTCGTGTCCACTTAAAAACACTTAAATAAACATTCTTAATACTTATTCTAGGACATCATTAAAAAACAAAATATAACAGTACTGAAACAACAAATGAGGAACCAACCCTATCAAAACATCGTTGTAGGAACCTTTCTGTGTTTCTCGCGTTACTACGTATCGGTAAACACATACGCAGGCATTCATTAAATGTAAAGACAGGTTCCTATTATATACAATTCCTTACAAAAGGAATTTGAAAGTTTTATAGAAAAAAAAAAATAGAGTTTTAAAAATTCTAGTTCTTCATTTATCATATTGTAATTAGTACCTAATTGACGTATAAAGAAATCGACTTCGCGTTTGCACTGAAATGGAAATACAAAAGGCAAAAAAATTGCTTTGAGTGAAATTATACTGTGTGATTTCACACTTCCCTGTGTTATTATATTCGACCTGGGTATTTATGTTTTTAAAAATATTGGAACATTTGAAAATTTCATCAAATCCATAATATCAATACACGTCATAAAAATAGACTATGTATGCCTTCTGCAAGAATTAATACGCTGTCACACTGCCCATATCATATGACTGTAAACATATTCAATAAATTACCTCGTTATATAAAATAAGAAAATAGAACAATATTTAGCAAAAATAAAAAAAAAATCATTATTGAAAATTGTTTCTACTCAGTAAATGAATGTAAACCTGGTAACATAGAGTCTGAAGGTATGTATATTAAATAACAGTTAACAAATTTATAAATATAATAAAAACAATTATGCAGTGATATGTTAAATCTAAATATAATATAAAACAAAATAAATTTAATTAATATCACATAGATCTGCAATTCAATTTAATATATGCAACAAAAGTTTCATCTTTATATTAAGAAACTAATTAATATTTCATTCTACATTATTTGTTATGCCCTATAATATTTGCAATACCCAATGCATGGGTGATTAAGTTCTAACTTCTATACTGTTTTTATGTTGTGTATCAATAATATTTCAGTCTTCCCTGAAAAACATTTCGTTTTAATGGCAACAGCGGCGTTTTACAAGTCCCTCCAAATGGGGTCACAGGTAAAACATCGTTAAAAACTTATTTCGAAGGAAAAATCTATTTATTCGTATAATTTTATTGACTTATTAATGATAACGAATTCATTCCTAACTAATATGGACTTACTGGGCTGTGAAAAATAAATGTACGGGGACTGTAAACGTGTCCTGTTTGTTTAACATTTTCTAGGTACTTTCTTCTTGATTCATTATTGTCAGTCATTTGTTTTGAAATCGAAAATAACGGTACAAAAAACGGTATTTTTCTGAGTTTTTCTCAACAGTATATCAAAAAATATTTTAAGAAACAAATTAAATAAAAGTACTCATTTTCGCTTTAACAAAACATGTGACTTAGTTTTTTTATAGCTCACATCACTACAGGCATTAGTTTTTCCTAGCATTCTTTCTTTTCTAAAAGCAGGTTCATGCATGGATGGCTTGTGAAAGGAAGCGAGGAGCTAGTAGTAAACTCAAAGAAGAAAGCGTAATTAAAAGTCGATTTCTTATTTGCCTGTTCGACAATATTCTCCAGAGCCCGTCCCACTTTCCTATTGACTCTACATGAATGAATGGAGTGTCCGTTTGACTGCCAGTCCACGCTAAAGACTTGTTTACATTGAGTGAACTCATTTTAATTTCATGTTTGGTAAAGGATTCTTTTGAAAGTGAGGAAATTGCATCTATCTTAGTTCAATATTTTGAAGAAAAAAGTTAAACTACTTAAAATTTTCAAAGAATTAAGTTCAAAACTTGATTATTTAAAAATGTTTTTGGTAATAAACTTATGCTTCTAAAATAAAACACATTTTCCAAAGTTTTATTTTTCGCTGTGTGACTGACATCAACGTGGAATTTTCATAAAATTCGTCTTTGTATAGTCATTAATTTTACGTACAAACATTAAGATTTTCTGGTTAAAAGGTATTCAAATAGAGAAAGAATAATTAAAACACACATTCTGACACGCTGTGGTGGTCTCCACAAAAAGTGGCAACATCTGGTTGCCCGGTATCTGCATAAAGGTCTTACAGGACATTACGCTTCAGTCTGTTTTAAGCTCGATGTTTTTGCAAAATTGTCATTAAGATTTCGTAGAAAATTTAATTTATAAACATTAATGGATTATTTTGTTAGCAATTTAAGATAAAAATACTCATGATTTCATTCGTCTGTAATTTATTTTGTAACACTATTTAACTACATTGTTTTATCGAAGAATTTATTAATACGTTTTATTGTCAAACCGTCAAACAGAATTAATTTCTTGTCACACATGGATTCGTTAAACAAGTTAAATTACATAGCAATTGGGATAAGGGTTAGTAAGTTGAAGTCTTAATACACTATATAAAAGACTGAGTTATGAAATACTATTTTTTTTCGGAATATAATTTGTTTACTTATATTTGTTTCTATACGTACGGGGCTAGGAGTAGGAGCCTCGTTACTATCATAATTACATTCAAATATAATAAGTTATCCTACGTATTTTGAAAATAACTAGCTTTCGAGGCGACTCTTTTGGTACGAGTAAATTGTCTCATGTATATTTGTATGTCCAGTAATAGCAATGTATGCAGCTTGGCATTCGTGTTGCAGGATCAGAATTGAGGAGGGATTTAAGAGAAATCCTCTTTGTGACATAAATTTTAATGACGGATGCGATACTTTGTGTGTTGAAATAGAATGTGTACAAAAGCGCATTTCTGTAAAGAAGAAAAATTTTCGATTGTAGATCTGCGAAACTATTTAAAACATGTTTTTTACAGAACGATGAGTACTTTAAAATAAATTAAAACCTTTTACTGTCAAATTAACAACAATAAGCAATCGTAGCTTTCTTACTATTAACAAAAAATATGATTGATAAATGAGTTTGATTGATTGTTAAGTTAAAAAAAAATTACCTTTTTTAATGATCGTTAGTATATGTATTTTAAACAATAGAAATTAATTTTTGTAGAAATAGTGTAGGGCATTAAAACAATCATTTTTAAACAACGACATTTTGTCCTGTCGCTAACGATTATCTTAATTCTGTATATCAATTACAATTTATTATTTATACAATTTATTATTACATAGCGTGTACAGTGAAGTAGGTACATAGTACGTGTTCTGATGTTTAGGTTCATGTATATTTATCGACTTAATTTTTATCAAAATAAGCAAAAACTACTATATAAATCCTAAATTTCAAAAGGTTCTCTGGTTTGAATAATACGTTGGGTTCAATTAGAAAACAATAAAATATTTTCACTCCATCATAAAATTCCAAGGATGGACCCCTACTGGCATGGATACATACGACAGGTATTATAGCGAAAGTGGCTATTCTGTAGTGCGTGCTGCTTTTTGCTGAATACTTTGATCTGTTTATTAACAT
The DNA here is from genome assembly GCA_923062675.1 of Marasmarcha lunaedactyla. NCBI lineage: Eukaryota > Metazoa > Arthropoda > Insecta > Lepidoptera > Pterophoridae > Marasmarcha > Marasmarcha lunaedactyla. Next base: position 3,767,469 of record OV281341.1, read on the forward strand.
CGTTTTTGTTAAACATTAACATTGTAGTTTTACAAGAAAAAAACCTATAAATAAGAAATCTCTAATATTCAAATTCAAGTACTGTTTCTCAACATCGACACTTACTTGTTTTTATTGACGTCAAATAAAGTATGACACTATCACCAGTTCCGAAACACCTTCATATAACAAGGATGGTCAATTAGCACAACGTCGCCGTCACGTACAGTACTATATTATCATGTTCAATTGTGTACCCATTGTCTGCGTACTGCGTACATCGTGCCGGAAACTTTATTTGCTCAAAATGTACTAAGGCTTTCTAGTACCGGTGCTCTACAATAATATAAGTACTTCGTTTAACCAACAACTTTGCTAACTTTCTTATAACATTGTAAGCATTTAAATAACAAAAGCGCAGCGAACGGGCTGGAAGGAGGATCATGAGGAACACTGTGGACTCCGGATTTGTCTTTATTTGAAATGATAACTTTGTAACCGTAATGAGTGGATACTTTCGGATAAAACTTTTCCCATGAATTCCCTAGAACGCTTTCAGTTTTATTCTTTTCAATAAATTGAATTGTTTAACTTAAAACACAACATCCACGGGGAAATTCGCTTGTTTTAAACATAAAATTTCTTCAAGAGTTGAGTTTTCAACTTTTTTCCGGAAACTAGTAGAGAATTTTGTTAAAATGTTTTGATAATAATAATAATTATCATTTATTTGAAAAAAGTGTGTACAATAAGATGTTTTTGATAATAATATTCCCAATTTACAAACTGCCAGATATAGTCGTGCAAATATTATTGGTTTATATTTAGGTCTAGGTAATTTTTAGTTTACATGTCAATCTAAATATAAAATAAATATATTAAATAAAATTACAGTCATGGTTCTCAAGTCAACATTACGAATGTCAATCTACAATAAAAAAATAAAAGTTACATTCATGGTTTTAAAGTCTATTAATTATAAAATAAGGTTATTGTCATTCAAATATTCATCCAGTCTATAATAACAATTCTCTATCAATAACCTGAATACCTTATGTTTAAATGCTAAAGCAGTCAGATTTTTATGAGAATCCAGGAGGTGATTAAAGATGGTGATTACCATACAAACACAGTAACCTTATTAAGGTTAAGTTCACAGAAGCTTCACTTGATTTGTAGTTCCCTATCAGTGTGAAATACAAGATATAGTGAATGCTTAACATCGTTTAAATAAGTGGATGACTCATGTTTTATATAACTAAGAATGAACTAAAGCATTCGCATTACATTTTTCCATATGTTTTACAAATTATTTGTTCACCAAAATTTCGGAATACATGTATTATTGACGCAAGAAGACGTTATCTGACGAATAACAAAATTAAAACAAAAAAAGGGAAGTAAGTAGACTACTGTAGGGAACAACAGGGTGCATCTTCACAGACAGGTGCTGGTGCTGGACTTCAACTGGACTTAGACTGGTGCTATGTTATGCGTGAGTATTTTTAAACAATATTGTTTCGTCAGTTACCGTTTGTAAAAGATGCCAAATGTATAAAATGTTTTCCAAAAACAGTACTTAATGATTAACCTCCGCAGTACATAATAAAAAAATATTTATAAGCACATAAATTATCGTTACCGTTAAAACACACGGTCTTACAAGGATAGCTGTAGAGCACACGGTCTTTTGTCTCTGGAACATAGGCGTATAATGCTGGATATGTGCCTTTTGTACGACATTGTCCATAGTCTGATTGATTGCTCTGATCTGGTCTCCAAGATTTCCTACCGTACACCCAGTGACCTTACGAGACACACAGCTTTACTTCACGAACAGTCACACTACACAAACTACACAAAAAACACTGTCATTTCCCGCATTAGACACACATACAACAAACACTTCAGTCACATCGATCTCTTTGCTTGCTGTAAGTCTGAATTTAAAAGGCACGTAGTTAAAACCCTTACAGAATACTCGCAAATTGTAATTATAAAATTTATTGTGTTTAAATATATTGTTTTGAGGAAGTAATAAAACATTACGTATATTTTATTTATTTTTTTATTGAGTATTATGTGTACATTTTAGGGAAACCTGTTATTGGCATTATTATATTGTATAATTTTTTTTTTGTAAAATATTGTAAAGATATGCTGTTGGTTTTCTTATAATTATTAATTTCTTACAAATAAAAAAATAAATAAGCTTAGTAATGGAAAAATTAGCACAATGCACGCTTTTGTTCTAAAAAAATAAACTTGAATTCCAAGAGCTTTTAACTAGTACGATTGGAAAAGTAAAGTGACAATTTTGTTGAATCAACCCATTGGTCGTAGCACCGACAGTTTTATTTAACTTTTTTGACAACAAGAATAAAATTCAATATTTAACTTTTTTAATTTTGTCATAGCCGGCAAATGAGAATGCCGTCCACCTGATGGTATATGGAGTCACTGGCCACAGACATAGTTCATAGTAAATGTTTTTGATTGTATTTTGTCATTTATTGATAATTGATTAATGATGCATTACGGACTGAAGGCTTATGTTGGAATTGCTTTTGTTTCACTGGCTTTTCCTTACATAACCACGTAAGCGTGGACGTTATAGTGATTAAAATAGGAACGAACGTAGTACCACCACAGAGGAAATCTAAATATAATAATAATAATAATAATAAGTTATTTATTTCAGACCACAAGTAATCCATATATCGGTTAGTAACAATTTTAAACTTAAAGACTAGATGTTAGTAAAAAAAAAAAAACACAAGAAAAATCACAAGAAAAATCACAATAAACAAAAAATATTAACATTATTTAATTCATAAATGGATTCCAACTTGGCTTTTGTGCCTTTCTAACCAGCAGGCTAACATTGGCGCGTCCCAGCGGCCCTCTAACGTGCTCAGGATGGTGTTGGAAGTGCTCCGTATACGCCGAAGTAAAGAGGCGCATCGTTTGCGCATAATGGCAGTGAACCCGTCCGTGCTGGCCTCTGCGAACATGAGGGAAGCACTGCAGAATCGCGGCAGCCCCATCAGTACCCTGAACGCGTTGTTATACTGGACGCGCAGATCGCTGTATGCCTTCTTTGTATAGTTAACCCACAGACTGCATGTATAGAATGATTGACAAAAAGCTTTGAAATGAATATTTTTTACATTTTGTGTGCATTTTGCAAATCTGCGGGCCAACATATTACAACGAACAGACAGCGACCTGCGTTCTCTCTCAATGTCCAGATTATCTGTCATGTCATCCGTGACCCAGTGACCTAGATACTTAAAACGTTCAACTTTTTTTAATGGACTTCCATTAATATAAATTCTATAAATTTTAAACTATTATTCTTGAATATAAACTCTAAAAGTAAATTCAAAATACTTTATTTCATCAAAGGTAAAAACAAACTTTCATATTCATCGAGATTGCGTAAATACACCTTAACGCTGGCTTTTAAAAATATCTAACCGAAAAAACTCTCAGCACTCTTTCACAAAAATACGTAGAGGTTATTCAATTTGACAATATTTTTTACCATTATATAACCCTTTTTTGAGTTTTGAAAGCTTTATTTGACAAGATGCATTTTTATGCATACAACGACAATGCCAATGAATTATATAAAATAAAACACTTTTTAACCAGATTATATGATGTTTAATATTTTACACTTAGACTCGACGTATCGATACCTTTACAGATACCTTGGTCGCGACTGACTAAGATGACAGTTATGAAGGCATTTAATCCATCTGTTTCTCAGTCTTGGAGAGCAGCGTTCAGGATTACCACAGAAAGTGCTGACAGTGTCTTGAGCTTGAGGTTTTGTAGATTATTGAATTTTCTGTTTTTCAGTTAAGGATCCCATGTTGTGGAAAGCTTTCACCACCTTCTCTATTGAAATTGGAGTGTTTCTTAACTTTAATGAGTTCTCTGATTATTCTAGATATGAAGTGTTTTTCCTTTGATAATATTTTTCAGAGTCAAACCTCAAATAATATTTGGACTTGTCTATAAAATGCTCACAGATTGCATACTTCGTTGCTTTTGTGTTTTTTGAAGTCAGCTGTGTGTTGTTTTACCTGGGTTGACACATTCCGTTTAGTTTGACCAATGTAGGTAACCCCGCAGTTCGAGTAAATTTTGTAAACACTTGGATCTTGTAAAGGTAAGCTTTATTTAGCTGAACAAAGATGTTGCACAAGGTTGCCGGGTGCAATGACCTAGAAATATGATAGCCGATCCCACGATGCGCGCGCGCATTCTACGCTCTGCGTAGCCTGACTACGCACGTAGATTGTTACTTTATTTTTTAAATTACGTTATTTATATGTGTCTTTTTTTTAATAAAGCGGTTTGCATGTGGTTTTTATTGAGGCGTGGATAGAATTATTTTTAAATCTTGTCATTTAGACTTTTTACATAAGCTAAAAAAGCAGGTCATCTTTTGACTGTACGAGGTTTCACGCGGTTTCTGCGATGGCGACGAGGTGGTGTCAGGCCATTATCAAGAACGATAACGACATGCTTGAGACCATTAGCTTTTGTGCTGGGTGGCAGATTCTTTTTGCACTCAGAATAAAGCAAAGCCTTTTTTAAAAAATTGGCTGGGATGGTGGTGCAATTTCGGTGATACCATTCGGATTCTGTTCAATAAGAACATCAAGGAAAGCTAGCTTATTATCCTGCTCTAATTTCATTGTAAACTCTATTTTATTGTTAAGGGAATTAAGATAGTTTAGAAATGAAATTTTTATAATGAGGTAAAATATTGTAAGTTTCATAAACATACTTTTACAGGTGCCATACGGAGGGCACGCTCCTCAAAGATTTCCATGTAGATGTCAGCAACTACAAGGGACAGTGGGGAGCCCATGGAAACAACATTATTTTCATAATATCCACGTCTAGGTAACATGTAAAAGTATAATTAAACGCGATAAAATCCGGTTTTTAAAGTGTTTTATTTAATAAAGTGTATCGTGAAAATTAAGAAAGTATAAAGCCAATTATAATTTTAGCCAATTAGTATTACGTTATGGCAATATATTGTGCTTATAAACATATTTTTTTGCAAAGTATTTTTATTTACAAACTTTTGTGTTTGCTAGTATATCACAAAAACTATCCATTCATTAGAAAACACTATTTGTGTATGCACTCTCGTACCCCTTGCTATGGCCCCTTGGTGTAAGAATTTTGACTAAAACTACCATAAACTTAGTTATTTATGCGAAACAATTTGCATTCAGTTAGCCACAAATGACCTATTTTTTTAAATAAATATACACAGTTTGCTCTTTGCCGTATCTTTGGCCGTTTGCAAGCTTTTGATTCTCATTCTGCTTAATAAATGCTGACCTCAGTCCTCTAATGAGGTGAATAAATAACCAAACCTTCAAATAAACAAGAGTCGTGTAAAAGACCCATGATTATTTACTGAAACTTAAAGCTATTAACCAGGTGCAAGTGCTAGTCTTTCCATTAATTTTCTTGAGATAATAAGTGCTTCCTGTAAGCACGAACGCAAGTTATAAATGAAGTTCGTTAACTTAAGCACCGAAATATGTGTAAATGGGTCTTTTGTTCAAATATAGATGTACTCTCAGCCATTGCTACGGGAATTGATTACGTAAGTTTTAGCATTTGTTTTGTTGGCGTTTGGTTTTATTTTGTAGCACGCTAACATGAGTTTTTGATAATGTATATCGGTTTGTTGATATTTGTATGATAACGAAAGTGAACGGTTTGATTAAGCAGAGAATTACTAAATTCATAGCCGGCAAATGAGCACGTGATCCGCCTGGTCCCATGTCCCAATGTCCGCATCTGCACCCATGTGCATAATTAGTCGAAGGTGTTTAATTTATGAACAGTGGTTAAAATGATTATATATCAACTAATGACGCGTTGCAGGCCGTAGGTTTCAGTTGAAATCTTTGTTCTGTAATTGCCAGTAATTGCATTGGCTGTTGTTTTCCTTTGACCGGAACACTACAACGAAATGTGATTATTACGGCGGGATCAAAATTAGAAGGACGGTAGTACCGCACCAGACATGGTAAATGATACTCTACTAGCACTATTATGCCAACAAAAATTGTTTAATTTTATTTAGCAGTCTTACACTCATTTATGTTATTTATTTACCTGTTAGCAAATTAAAACACAATAATCGCAAATAAAATTTTATTCAATTCAAGTGGGAGCAATCGTGGGGTAAAACAGGTATTTTATTTTTAAATGTTGTAATGCATCTTTATTCAACGAGCTATTTGCTATTTAGAAATAATAAACATTTAAATGCAGACTCACAATAATTAATGAATTTATTGTTGTTTACTGCACGTAAGGTGAAAAAAACAATTATAAAATATAAATTTAAAATGTACAAATGGTTAAAAATACCCTCTCAGTGGCTCCTAGGTTGGGATCACATTTTTTTTCACTGTTATACTATTTTACCTTCAACAAATACCCACTAACTTTACCGCATTTTAAGGGCCAATAAAAATAACTAAAGAAATTATATTCCTAAAAGGAAATTTCATTCAATGTTACCAAAGGAACACAAAGTGATACGAGGGAGCGCTAGCATTTCTAAGCAGAAAAGCACGTAGCACTACCTCTCCTCTACGCTTACTGCACATTCTCTACATTATCTCTATATTAACGCAGAAATAACTGAAAATAGCGCTAATCTTAATCAAATTCTATATTCCGTGTTACCCTCTATGTAATAAATATTTGACAATATTTTAACTATTTTCGGTTGTATTAATGTTAAATATACCAGACAAATTAAAAAATACCATTATTTCATATTTGGGACTTTCCATACAAGCACAGACTAAATCGAGTAACCCAAAAATAATCCAACTTGGTAGATTGGTCGTAACGTGATGTGTTCAATATCATTATCTTATTAAGTTTTGCAGTTTATATGGGAGTTTGTCTTACTTTCATCCAGTTATTTTTCTGCCTATGACAGGTATGTAGGGCTTGATATACATACAATTGAATCGTTACTTTCAAAAAGTATTTGTTTCTATACTTTCAAAAATAATCATTCTTTCTTCTTCTTTTTTTCAAACACCAAAACTCAAGCTCAAAACACTGTCAGCACTCTCTGTGTTGAAACTGAATGCTGCGCTGGTAGACTGAGAATCAGATTGATATGATTGAATGCTTTCATAACTGTCAAGCAAGACGCTTATCATTTTAGTCTCTCGTGACCACGATGTTTAACAAGATACCGAAACGTCGAGGTAAAATGTTAACATTTTTGGGGACTGAAACTGCTCGCGTCCGCAAAGTTTAGCCGTCAATGCCTCGTACGTGATCCCTGGGTGGTGCTTAACAAGCAGTATCTTCTGGTGGTAGGCTTTGGACGTGGCTTGTCGCCACCCACTAAACCAAGCCATACCGCCAAGTGACATGATCGCGTTCCGGCATTTTGTTTAGTGTAGCCATCGAGGAAGGTAGGTCTAAGTAATCGAGCTGCATCAGAGAACTGTCTTCAGCTCGTAATTTTAATTTTAATTTATTGACTCGCCGGGTAACTGGTTTTGGAGGGTAGCGGGATCCGAAGAAACAGTGAACCGCTGGCCAACCGCAGGTAGTAGGGGGCCCAAGTAGTGTGCTAGCCACATGCGAAAGGCTGCCCCGCCACCTCGCGAAAATCCCGGGAGGCTTCATCGTGCCAGCTGGCGACTGGTTAGAGAGGACCCGATGATTATTGTGCGGTGCGGTGTTTATTGCGAGTTGCTTGGTTCCATTTGCAGCGCTTCACTCAACTTCTGTCCTCCTCCCTATTCATTCACACAATTAATATGAAAAGACACAAGAAGAGTAAGGTTCTACAGCGGTTGCACTTCCTCTCTCTTAAAGTGCACTTCTGCAACATCAGAGGAATGCACTCAAATATCAACGATGTCCACCACCATCTTGAGACAGAGAGGCCTCACCTAGTCTTCTTAACAGAGACGCAGATTTGTAATCCGTCAGACTCAGCATACCTTTGTTACCCAGGGTATCCTGTAGTCCAATTTCCGCCCGAACACCGGGGTGTGCATGTATGCCAGTGACGAGATATGTGGTCAGCGTCTCCGTTACTTGGAAGATCTGGACTTTTCCGTTATGTGGGTTCACATTGATACCGGCCTTGACCAATTAGTCTACGCCAGTATATACCGGCCACATAGTGGAGATCGGGAGACAACGAGGCTTATGGAGTATCTCAGCGATGCAGCAGATAAGGTTCGGCAACGTTTTCCCTCAGCACAGTTGGTGTTCCTGGGGGATTTTAACGCTCATCACGGGCAATGGCTATACCCGTATCAGGACACTGACCACACTGGAAGAGAGGCTTTTAAGTTTTCCGTGACTCAAGGCCTCTCACAGATTGTGCACGACCCCATGCGCATCCCCGACGTTGCCGGCCACACTGCATATTGCTCAGACATTCTGCTGACAACTGACCCTGACAGGTGTTCGGTGTCCGTAACTGCACCTTTAGGGACATCCGACCACTGCGTGGTGAAATTTGTGTCGCAGTACTCGCCACCTGACACCAGCCCAAAAGGCGCTAGGCGAGTATAGCTATACAAGTCAGCAGATTGGGATGAGATGCGGCATTTTTTTGCGTCTTATCCTTGGCGGCAGACTTGTTTTATATCAACCGATCCATCGTGCTGCGCTGATGCTGTATCAAGTGTGATAAGCCAAGCAATGGAGTATTTCATCCCTTACGCTGACTTATCCCTTGAAACCAAAGGTCGCCCATGGTTTAATGCTGCTTATCTCACAGCTAAAAAGCTTAAGCAAGAAGCGTACAAAGCCTGGGCTGACGCTTGCAGAAGAAAAGCCGAGAACTGAAGAAAAAATGCAATGCTGCCGCCAAGTCTTGCAAAAAGGTGATCAGAAAAGTTCGCTTTGACCACATTGGCCACATTGGAGACAAGATAGCGACATATCCTTCAGGAAGCAAAGCTTTCTGGTCTTTGGCCAAGTCGGTTGTGTCGAACTTCTGTCGCCCATCGCTGCCAGTTCTGAGGAAGCCTGACGGTTCACTGGCCCACACTGCAAAAAAGAAAGCAGACCTTTTTGCTAATCTTTTTGCAGACTATTTAAGTCTAAATAGTCAAGGTAAAGTCCCACCCCAGTTACCTCAGTTCGAACCTAAAATGGGTACCGTTCACTTTCGCCAAAAGGAGGTTCTTAAATGCTTGCAGAATTTAGACGTGAACAAGGCCAGCGGACCCGATGGCATACCTGCAGTTGTGTTAAAATACTGCGCAGCTGAGTTGTCTCCCATAATAACTCGCCTGTATCGACTCTCTTTGGAATCTGGAAAGGTCCCTAAATCCTGGAAGCTGGCTAACGTGCAACCAGTACCAAAAAAGGGAAGCCGTGCAGATCCCATCAACTATCGACCTATTGCAATCACCTCCATACTTTGCAAAGTTATGGAGCGTGTATTGAACAATCGTCTTCTGGCATACCTTGAGTCCAACGAGCTCCTTAGTGATAACTAGTATGGTTTTAATATGTAAGGTCACAGTGAAGCTAAAGCTGTATCCTTAGACATTTCCAAGGCTTTTAAGAGGGTCTGGCATGATGGTCTCTTGAGTAAGCTTTCAGCACACGGAATATCTAAAAGCCTCTGCGACTGGATATCTGATTTTCTGAGGGGTCGGTTAGTTTAGGATATTGAGAACTAACTGTGTTCGTTATTTTAGTTTAGGTTGGATAAAAGATTGATCCCTTTATTATAATTTCAATTAAATCGTTTTGAATAATTTTTGTTGTAATAAGTTACAAATTAGGTTTGATTACTTAAAGTTAATTACTCTTGAAGGTAGAACTGAAACAGTTGTACAAAGAAAATCTCTCAGCTTAGCTCTGAAACGGTAAACGTATTTAAAGCCGCGAAGTGGCAGTTTCTTCCTGATTCAGCAATTCGTGTGCAAGGCTTTTTTCTTTATTTTTAAAGAAGTTTTTCGTTTTTTCTTTCACGTATACTGTATAAAAATAGCCTAGTTATCTAAAACATTATTTTTACAATATTCGCATTTTAACTTTAGTTCTACTTTAGCCAGAATCACATTACCCGCTATGCGTACCTTTTTGTGTTCAACACGTGCATCTTTATAAATTTTGTCGTAAGTGGGATCTCATTTATAGAACATTCTCGCTCCGATCGCCGCCCGGTACGGACGTGCAAGACCCCGTTCTCCGTTGATCGGTCCCTTCCCGATATTCCATGGCGCTCAGTCTACTGACGTCACAGTTTTGCGTGTTGGTTCCGTGCTACAGTTTTCAAGGTTTTTCTACTCCCTCTGAGTGCTATCGAAGTGCGATTTTTCTTTGCGACTAAGCCCCTTAGTCTTCAAAGTGCTGTGCTAAGTTGTGTTGTGCTTGTGCTGAGTGCAGTGTTGTGCCCAGCGTAAGTAGTCTGGTTTCAGTACAAAGGATACTTAACGGTGACATCGAATTTGTACTGAATCACTCCTTTTATTTTTATTTTATTTCTCTTCTCTATTTTATTTATTTTTCTCCTATTTTCATATTTATTTTTATCATATCTGTGTGTTTTCGTGTGTATTTGTTCTTTTTTGTTGTCGTTTCTGTTTAACCTTTCGTGCGGCCACTCTGGCCACACAGCTAACTACAAGGGTTGCCCACACGCTCCGTGCTCCTCAGCCAAGAGGGCTGCGCCTAAACTGGCGCCGCCGCTCACTTCTGCCAACTTCCCGTCGCTGCGCAACCGGGGTCCCCCGGAAGCACAGCCCGTGCAGCCAACGCCTACTCCGGCTCTGTCCTGGAGACAGCGTCCTGCCGCTTCACCTGCGCCTTTCCGTCCTATCCCAGCTCCCGTAGCTCCCGTAGGCCTGCGTCCCGCTCCGTCATCTTCACCTCAGTCGTCTTTGGCTGAGGACATGAAGACCGTGTGCGACGTCATTCAAAACGTCGACATTAAGGAAATTTCCGTTCTCGCACGCAAACTGTGAGTCGCCCGCTCTCCTCAAGAGCGTCTAGACCCGCAAATCCCGCGTCCAGTCGTATCAAACCCAAGGGCTTATCCCTAGTTTCTTTTAACGCTCGTAGTCTCAGCACTAACCTTCCTGAGCTCAAACTGTTCCTTCAGAACAACGAGCCAGACTTATTGCTTCTTCAAGAGACGTGGCTCACTCCAAACTGCACCAGGGGATTTGCTGTTCCCAATTACGTGTTCATTCGTAACAATAAGCCCGACGGTTACGGCGGCACAGCTATTTATCACAAAAAGAGGTTTCCACTGCACTCCTCTCCCTACCCCTCCTCTCCTCAACATGGAGGCCACTGTGTGTAGATTGGCTATGACTGGTCACCCGACCGTCATCATAGCTTCAGTCTACATACCTAGTGACATCCATCATACCAGACCTATCCTTAGCGACTTCGAAGCCATTCTCGCCCTCGGCCATTTAGTCATTAGTCATACTCTCTCGAATGAGAAACCATCTGTTTCCAACGGTTGGCGATCCTCTCATTATTCCCCATCAGTTCGGCTTTTGCGCTTAACACTCCTGCCCTCAGCAAGTCCATCGATTCGTCGATTACATACTTGATGGCTTCTATCCAAAACGAAAGAAAACGATCGCAGTTTTCTTTGACGTAGCCGAGGCTTTTGACAAAGTCTGGCACAGCGGTCTCGTTAATTAACTCTACAAAATAGGCTTACCGGCTCGCATAGTAAGGATAATCGCGTCGTTTCTCAAAGACCGCACGTTTCGTTTCAAACATGAAGGCACGCTCTCCGCGCCTCGTCCCATAAAGGCTGGAGTCCCTTAAGGCTCAGTCCTCGCCCCTCTGTTGTACACCGTTTACACTAACGACATTCCCATTCCGCCGAAAGACGTCGAACTCGCCCTCTTTGCCAACGACACAGCCCTTTACACCAAAGGCGTCAGTGTCCCGGGTCTCACCACCAGACTCCAAAAGGCTGTAGACGCCCTCGGTGCATGGTTTCAAAAATGGCGTATCGATGTGAACCTAGACAAGAGTTCTGCGGTTTACTTCGACTACAAACAACGTCGTGTCGCTGACAATCTGAGCGTTCAAATGTTAGGAACTCCCATCCCCCGGAAGCGCACTACCAAATACTTAGGCGTCACCTGACACCAGACGCTTTCTTTCAAGCCACACGTCGATAGAGTTTCGAAACTCGCCCGTCACTACTTAGGCCGCTTATATACTATGTTAGGTAGAAAAAGTACAATGTCGCTCAGAAACAAACGTACGCTTTATAAGATCTGCGTTAGACCCGTCATGACATATGCCTTGCCAGTCTTTGCCCACGCCAAACCCTCCGTCCTGCACAAACTGCAGGTAGTTCAAAATCTCTTCTGCCGCAGGGCCACAGACGCACCGTGGTACGTGTGTAACGCGGACCTGCACAGAGATCTTGAACTGCCTACAGTGCAACAGAACCTCAAAACACTCTCAGAATCGTTCTTCAAACACGCCGAATCCCATCCCATTCCTCTAGGTCAAGATTCAGTCTCATATACTGCTCCTATCTTAGATTCAATATTCAAAGTCGCTAGACCGAGAAACGTGCACACGAACGTAGCGACGCAGCTGACGCTAGATCTCTTAGCTCTTCAGGCCGCAACTTCTAATTCTAACGTAAATTCGAATTAATTTAACTTCTTTAATATATATTTAATGTAACTTTAAATTTTATTTTTCATTTTTGAGCACCTTTAGTGCTATGAATTCACCTTTAGTGCTTTGAGCACCTTCAGTGCTATGCAAGTCCCAGCGGGTGACCACTTCTGGGCCCCGCTAGCGCGGCCTCTTTCTTCAATTGGCCGTCGCTCGGATGAAGGCTGAGTAGCAAAAATTTGCACGACCCGACAGGGGATTTTTTAGTGGGTAGTGGTTCTGGTAGGCGTCGGGACGAGTCCCACACAACTGCGATCGCGCGCGCGGAGTATGCGTCAGAGCATTTTTCATCCTCCTGCTCTTCCCATGGAGGGGAACCAGAAAAAAAAAGTTTCATATTAACTTTAATTGTACCATAAGCATCAGGGTTTGTGTTTTTTTTAAAACTTAAGAAATTACTTAAATATAAAACAAAAACATAATCAATGCAAAAACAGAAAATTATGACAATTAAAATTGTATATTTGTACTAAAATAACTAAAACTAACGATTTCTCTCAACGTAGTATATAAATAATTATATTATTAAAAAATATTATATTATAGTTATATATAAAAAACATTAAAAGTCCGATAATTGGTACGTTAGTATTTTAAGTAAATACTGTTGAAACCAAAGACACAAGACAGCGCCACCTTTGACTGTACAGTAGGGTAACATTTTTTTAAATTTTGTTATTCCTGTATTACCAATAGTTCGACATGTTCAGAGATCTTAAAACAAAAAAGTTTTTAGTTTTAGAGCTTTATAATAATAATAATACTTCTAATTAAATAATAAAAAAAAAAACAGTCATCAATAGTGAGTTTTAACTTTCGAAATCAGATGCACAGACTCTTCATTTTGCCTTAACCTCCAAAGTCCTAGCACTTTGTGTTGAATATTGGTATGTCTTGCCTTGCCTTTATTCTAGAACGAATGAATTCATCTCTTGTTTCTGGTCCACAAACAGATGCCGAACCGTTCCACTGCCTGAGTGTGGCGAGGATATGTTCTATATTAAAATAATTTACCGCCTGAGGAGATCACGTCTGAAATTTCCACGTCACAATATTTCATAGTTATTGGAGGGTCATAATAAAATTAAATCATAGTAATATGTTGCATCAATTTAAGATTTTGAAGCTGAAACTATTGGATTTTCTTTCCTTTACAGTCTTTTCTTGTCTTTGAAACTCTACGGAGAGCTAGTTCTCTTGTGTGATCTTGTAACTTAGCCAAAAGTTAGGTTTTTCGGATGTGCGAAGAAGGAATTTCTCTGTATAGTTTTTATAGCAATGCTTTACAGTTCTTCTGGCAAGTACAAACACCTTGTAATCATGTTGAAGATATGAATTGGACCATGTCTGCAAGACGGTTTTTACTTAATATTAAACCAGGTTCGTGCGTAGACTTTCATGATAGCAATGGCTAGTTCTTTTCCCAATACATAAACGAAGAATCCTATTAGCGCACGTCAACCATCGAGAATGTGCGAGTTTTCCAGGATCTTTATTGGCTAAGTTTTCTGAGGCTGTACCAGTAGAAATTGTAGAGCGCATCTCATACAAGTATTTTTGATCCGTGCTAAGAATATCAGTATTCAGATCCGGCAAGTCTGTAAGAATAGGTTCCAACACCACTAATTTAAACTCATCGCATTCTTCAAATTTTTTTCCTATCGTCCCGGTAAAACTAGTTGACCAAAGAAAACTAAACTAAAGAACCATATTCAAATTTTGACTCAAGAAAGTCGATATGTTTTACAATCGTCGTTGCTTTACCCGAATCAAAAGAAAGATGACCGATGTATTCAGAACCTGGCTCTGAAATTATTGAAATATGTTCGTCAGTTACAGTCTTCTGATGTGACGTATTACCAGTTTTAGTCATGTCTAAAGTCTTATCTTTACGACCATCAAAGTAGATAGCCGATAAAACTTTGCTGTTTTTAAGATTGTATAAATCTTTGCGGGCTTATTTCCGCTTTCTACGTATTTTCGAGTTTTGGGCATTTTACAGACGAAAATTAACAAAAATTCCACTTTTTTACACTTGTCTTTAGCTCTTATTGACGAGTAATTTTAAGAATATAGCGCAAACACACTCAAAATAACACCCGATAGTGAGTCGGAATATAAGTTTTATGCTAAAATGTATTGCTTTGCAAAAACCCTCATAGTGCGTCCTTAAATTAAAGTCGTAGAGTTTTGATTTTTGGTACAAATAAAGCTTTTACATACGGTCAACGATTGAAGATACTGGAGAATGAAAATTATGATTTTATTAAATTATATTCAGTCAAATTCACTCCACCCTACTGTACAGTTAATTTGGTCAGTATGATGACCCGTCTTTCAAAAGCACAATACGTTATTATAATGGCGTTAGTTTTGCATTTTGTTTCTCTTTTGGCAAATTTTTATGAATGACTAAAATGTATATGGAATAATACCATGTTTATGAGAAGCATAATGTTTAAAATTATATTTGGTTTTATTGTCATGTCAATGTTAGTAATCAACTTCGAACCCAAGAATCCATAGAAAATTGTAAAATTATTAATTCCAGAGAAAGCAATAAACTGTGATACCCGATTTTAAAAAGCAGACGACTCCATAACGTTATCAAAGGAACTTGTAATCAAATACTGCACAAGAATCAAATATTTTAAATTAATTTCTCAAAGAGATTCCTTTCTGTCAGTAAAAAATAAACTTAAATCATAAAATTGTAAATTGAAATCTTGTTGTTTGGTCAAGTAATATTATTTTATTGAATTTTGTCCATCTGTTTCATAGTTTTTGTTGAAGAATAAACATAATAACTTATTTGATTTTCCTCCTTTCACAATTTCAGCGAAATACTGTAAATTATAATTGACCCTAAAAAAAAAGGTCTTCTTTAAATAAGTGAATACCCAGTATTTACTGAGAGATTTCTCCACTCGCTTCAAAGAGTTTTATTGAAAAGACGTTTCAGAGCAGTTTGATGCGAATAAAATAAAGCCTCTTATCTCGAAACAAAAGGTTTTTCTTGATTCAATAAATCAATTTCATGGTAAATGGACACTCGATGATTCAACTCGACACACAGTCAACTTCTGTAATGTATAAGTAAATATCTTGTGTCTTTTTGTAAATGGATTCGAAGGACAAAATTTTACGATCCGAAAGATATAAAAATAACAAACCGGTTAATTTTTTCTAAATTTTTATACATTAGTTTTTCGTCTTAATCGTTAGATTACTATTTCTACTTACGCAAAAGTTAAGATTTCTGTGACAGGTAAATATAATACACAAGAAAGAAAGTTTAATGGCAATTATGCATTTAAAGTTTTTTAGTAAAAGTTTAAAGTTTTCTAATTTAAGGTTATTAATGGTTGAGGAGGGCGATGGCTGGATCCCGCGTTAACTCGTGAACGGGTGCCGTTTGAGGGTGTTCGTCGTTTGGATACTTGGGGGGAGGGAGACTTGCCGAGCTAACAGATGCAGAAAAGAATAATTTTGTATAGACATAAAGAGACTCTGTAAATTTATTTTGAAAAAAAAAAAATATACCCGTGAAGTTTCTTGCCAGTTCTTCTTCACGAAGGTTTTTTTTCGAACTGGTGGTAGAATCATGTTTTATTTGACGTCAATAAGAACAAGTAATTGTCAATGTTGAGAAAATAAATATAAGGCATCTTAAAATTCAAAAATGTTAAAATGATCATTTAAATAAAATAAATAAATTAAATGTTTTCATATCAAATCAATCAACTTTCGTATTTTCTATCCAAATAAATAGATGTCGGTTTTTGATTTTTGAAATATGCCGAAAAAAGATTTAGAATGATTGCAAAATCTTCTTTGTGTGTGTGTTGCGTTTCGCAATCATCGGACTGTTACAATCAGTCCAGTATGTTTGCCTGTATTATGTGATCTTACTGTTATATATAAAAATTCGAGATGATTAGTTGCGTTAATAGTGCGTGAAAGGGTAAGTAAATGCGTCATTGATATTTAAAAATTACTGATATTTTTATGCTTTGAATGTAAGTGTTTGTAGATCAAGTATTTTTAGATTTTCGTTTTATAGCTTTTTTATCAAAATTAAACTTGTACAAACCAAATAACTTCAAGAGAACCGACTAAACTCACAACAAGCACTTAGTACATATCACTTTTTCGGAAAGTATGAAGCAATGCTGCTTACATTCGAACCCAGCACGAGCCTTTGTCAGTCAATGTCATTTCAAAGTCAACTTAACTTCTACTCCCAAATATCAATCGGCAGTTTGACCTAAATTGGACTAAATAAAGGCAATTTTGATAAACTGTTCTTTTATGGTTTCTGAATACGATATATTATTAATTAGGGATAGAAAACCATTCTGACACAATATAAATATACTTTTTAAATATTCAACAATGTTTTCAATCAACTTGTTCGAATTTGTCTTTTTTATTAAGTCTATCTGTAATAGAGAATACGTAGGAGAAAATCACGAAAAAACTGGATGCTTATTTGTGTTTCTACCTCGCAGTAGTGATTCTACGTATTAATGTTTTCAGAGTAAAAATCGCATACAAAAGTTATGTATTGTAGCTACATTTAAAAAAAGGCTAATCTTACAACTAAGAAACAAAGGAGGCTGAGTAATCGTGGGCTAGACAGTTAATAGGTGGAAATTCATGCCAAAAAATAAGTTATATTAACCTTATTATAAATATAATAAACCGCGAACGATTTAATTTCTGGAAATGAAATAAATTCAAAATATGTAATTTCACTGTGATTTTTATGAGTGGAATTTAGTTTTAACGTCGGCAATACTGATTTTTTCCCCCAATAACGAGCGAAAAGAACGAACGCCACGTACGTGATTGACGAGTCACTCACTCAATCATGCCGTCAAATGGCTGCCATTCTGATACTATGTTTGTTTTGCTTTGTTCCATGCGCTTGAGTTGTTTTGTGGTTTTCCTATTTTCTTACGCTTGTTATACGGACTAACTACGATTCTTATATACTCGAATACTTTCTGCTTGCCTACCGGATCCCGATAACTCACCTTACACGACGAATATTAGATTTGTTCCCTTGGATACCCGATTTTGCATTTCGACATGGATCGTTGTTTTCACTGAGGCATTGCGTTTGGTCGCTGTACTACTGTTGGCAGACGAGTTTTAAATGAAGAAATATTGGTCATGATTTGACAATAGCGTATAACTGAAACAGTAAGTAATTTATTCTTGCGAATAATTTCAAAGTGAACAAGATAGTGGTTAAGATAAATGTTTATGCTATTTTGGGGAGCATACAAGGGGTGAAATACATACACGATTCGTTTTGGGACATCATTAAGTATAGTTTATTTAAGTAATTTATTGAAAAGTCCAACGAAATAATTTAAAATAACATTCTCATAACCTAACGAAACTTTATATGACACTACTAAAATATCTTATAGCTTAACTTCTAGAAATACAAATGTTTTCAAATTTTAGGTGAACACTTCAAATGTATGTTTCTTATAGAAAACACTATTTCCAAGTTGTTAACACCATAGCCCAGAAATGTATGGCTCCTATCTGCCTCCTTTTATAGCTCGTTTTGCACAAATGACTATAACAAGACCGAAAGACTTTTAAAATTTTTAGTATTACAATTTAAATTTTAAACACCCAAATACAAACAACACGCACCATACATTCACATAGATATTGCTGGTTGCGTGTACTTTATGACACTACCATAATTGTTACTTAAAATTCTGATTGATCAATTGATTGACAGAATTGATCTTTCTAATCGTATTCAATTTAGAAATGAAGAATCCTTTTTATTTTTACTTACGGAGAAGTCTAGTAATAGGAACGGTGATTTTAAATCACGAATTGATGCTTTTCTGAAATAAACGAATTTTATTTCTAACAATATTCATGCGTCAACTTACTTTTGATGTTTGATGATTTTTGTATGATGATTTATGATTTTATTAATTAAGCGAAATATTTTCTTTTGTATCTAAACGTTCACATAATACAGGATATACCACCAACTGTAAAGGCACAGTAACAATAAATTAAGATCAAAATTTAAAAAAAATATTAACAAGTCCACAATAAAGAAAAAATATAAAACAGTATGACCATACTGTTATCTTATAATTTTTAATAAATAAAAAAATTCAATGTTAACTTAAAGTCTTTTTATACCGTTATTATGCCAGAAACCCTAAGTATAAGTGCAAACTTCCATTGTAAAGTTTATAAAGCGTAAATGAAATGATATTTATCATTACAATCCTTGTTCCAAGAAGTTACTTTTAATGGTATAAATTGATAATATCTTATATTAAGCTTTATTTTTATGCATAATTATAAAAGCATAAATAATGCTTGCTTCTTTTGTAATATTTTCTTTGTGCTTTTAGGGAACCTAACCACGTGTTCCCTCCGATAGGAAAGTCATATTTTTTTTTTTTTTGCTCCCGAGGCACCCTCGCGTGAGGGAGGTGGAAGATGCGTCATGCATACCGCCCGCAGGTAAAGTCCTCTGCGGGGGGTTATGTGGGACTCACCAGAATGGCACCTACCCACTAAAAACCACCTGTTGGCTGTAGTTATTACCGTTAGCCTTCATCGGAAGCGACACCCGTCGGGAAGTTGGGCGCGCTGGCGGAGAACCGCTAGCGGGTCTTCCGCCTGTAGTGAAAGTTGCACTGAAGGTGCTCAAAGGGACATGAGTTGGTGGCAGTTCTGGGCAGCCTCTGGTGAAGCCGGGGCTGGGCAGAGGTCGGCCGAAGCATGATTTAGGGATCAATTCATTTAAATGAACCTATAATGAATTGAGAAGGGAACTATGCTCCGCCAGAGCTAGCAAACGCTCTGTCGGAGTACGTGAAGCCCTAAGTTTACGGGCTAAGACTGCGATTTCACTAACATCGATATTTTTCATAGCGTCGCAGACGATACGCATATCGTCTGCTACGGAGGATTGAGGAGTGGGTTTGTATGGGCGAGGAGCCGGGATGGGATTCGATGCGGGGCGCTGCCTCCAGTTTTCTGGGGCAGGCCTAGACTGTGTAGGCTTTGCAGCCGGAGAAACCCGGCTACGCAGCGGCGGAAAGTTTTCTTGAGAGAGGCGCGGGGCCTGTTTGGGTCCCGCCTTCTTGAAATTGGAGTGCATACAACGGGGTGCACGAGGGCAGCCCCTGTAATTTGCGGTGTGGCCGGACTGGCCACAAAGCACGCAATCGGGAGGAGAGGGAGTTTCAGGAGTGCGATTGCACTCCTTAGTGAAGTGCGGGACCAGGCACTTGACGCACCTGGGCGGTGCGCGGCAGTTGGCCGCCGCCTGCCCGTACAACTGGCACCGATGGCACTGGCCGGGATGACCGCGGCGATGAGGCGCCTCGATCGAGATCCCAGAGAGGCCGCATATAGTGCTAACCCCTTTGAGGATCTCCCTGGACTTGGGGACGTTGGCGAGAACCACCAAAGCGAGAGGGTGTTGCCTCCCGTACTTGCTGTGCATTTTATGCACCGCGAGTGCCGGGAAGCCTTGGGATTGCAGATCCTCCAGGATAGCCTCGTTCGATAATTCGAACGGGACTCCCCTGAGTACCGCTCTGATCTTACGCTCTTCTGACAGAGCATAAGTATGATAAGCATATTGCTTATCGGTGAGGAGCTTTGTTAAAGCACGAAAGTCGTCTATCGACGAGACTAAGATTTTAATAGATTCACCCGAGTTGGCTGCTCGGATGTAATGGATTTTGTGCTCATTGCACAATGTCGAAACCTCAGTCCATTTACCCTTTTCCCGAAGGAAAACGGGTGGTGGGACCTTGGCCTTGACAGAAGTTGGGGCCGGAGCGGGTGTTGAAGACACCGGGGCAGCTGACGTTGAAGACGCCGCAGGGGGTGTAGGGACGGGCGCCGAGGGCGCCGGGTCTTGTTTCGAGCGCTTCTTAGAGCGCTTCTTAACAAGCGTAAAAGAGGGAGACTCAGGGCCAGTTGGGGTGGCGTCCGAGGATGACTCGGTCGCGGGTGCGCGCTTGCGGCACGGAGGGGCGTCTACTTCGCACTCCATGTCACTGGAGGAAGGGGACGCGGGAGGGCCTAAGACTAGAGCGGTCTGAGGGACGGAGGTGGCCTGAGGGGCCGGTGTGAACAGTGCCATGATTAGAGGGAGAAATGATTGCAGTGTGCGAATCATATGAGGGGGGCAGTGAGTGCCTTGGGCGTCGTAATCAGCGATCAGCTTATTCAGAAGCTCCTCAGGGCTTAGGGAAGCCATTGCGGAGGGGGTTGGGGAGGGACAACAATATATAAATATATATACTATGAACCTATCAACGATGACTAACTTCCTAAAAACCACCCTACACGCAGTAGGGCGGTTGAGGACGACGCGGATAACTTACTCGAACACGGAACTTGAAGTCCTGGAACGACGAAACCCCGTCGACGAAGCTCACGTTCCACGATGTACGGTTAAAACCCACTTTCCGCCGTGAAAACGGCGTTAGAAACTTATTAGTACGGTTAACGAGCCACTGACCGCCGTGAAAACGGCGTTAGAAACTTAATACGGTATACAACTATGAAATTATATATTACGACAACAACCAGTGAAATTTGGGTGCTCAATTAGCGTGGGGGCTAATAGAGCGGGAAGGCGTTTGCGATCGACGTGCGCTCGAGAACGCACGCAGACCGAGTCTGGAAAGTCATATTTTTTTTTTTTTGCTGCCGAGGCACCCTCGCGGGAGGGAGGTGGAAGATGCGTCATGCATACCCGCCCGCAGGTAAATTCCTCTGCGGGGAGGTTATGTGGGACTCACCAGAATGGCACCTACCCACTAATAACTACCTGTTGGCTGTAGTTATTACCGTTAGCCTTAGCGTTAGCGGAGGGGCGTCTACTTCGCACTCCATGTCACTGGAGGAAGGGGACGCGGGAGGGCCTAAGACCTGAGGGGTCTGGGGAACTGGGGTGGCCTGAGGGGCCATTGTGGACATTAATGTCATGAGATTAGGGATAAGGGAATCTAAAAAACGGTACTTATCAGCATTTAAAGACATGCCTTCAGTACTTTCAATTAACTTCTTCCTAAACTCGTCAAAGCTTAGGGAAGCCATTGCGGAGGGGTTGGGGAGGGACAATATATGAACCTAACAACGATGACTAACTTCCTAAAACCACCCTACACGCAGTAGGGCGGTTGAGAACGACGCGGATAACTTACTCGAACACGGCACTTGAAGTCCTGGAACAATGAATTCCCGTCGACGAAGCTCACGTTCCACGAAGTACGGTTAACAAGCCACTGATCGCCGTGAAAACGGCGTTAGAAACTTATTAGAAGTACGGTTAACGAGCCACTGTCCGCCGTGAAAACTCGAGAACGCACGCAGACCGAGACTGGAAAGTCATATATGTTCTAATCGCTTATAAAGTAAAGTTGATATTGCGATGTATTCCGACCAATCACACGCGTTGTGATTGGTCGGTTGAGTAGCGTGTCACCGCTACATGCTGAACTCTTTAGGAATTTTTTTTTCCAGAAAACTTTAGCCTTCATCAATAGCTGGCGTCACGTATCAAATTTTACGGTACTTGACAGTGCTATTGCAATGGGTGCCAACCCATCAGAATTTTTGGAAGCGTTTTTTTTTTTTTTGCTGCCGAGACACCCTCGCGGGAAGATGCGTCATGCATACCACCCGCAGGAAAATACCGTCCTCTGCGGGGGGTTATGTGGGACTCACCAGAATGGCACCTACCCACTAAAAACCACCTGTTGGCTGTAGTAAAATTTTACCGTTAGCCTTCATCGGAAGCGACACCCGTCCGGAAGTTGGGCGCGCTGGCGGAGGCCCTCCAGGATAGCCTCGTTCGATAATTCAAACGGGACTCCCCTGAGTACCGCTCTGATCTTACGCTCTTCTGACAGAGCATAAGTATGATAAGCATATTGCTTATCGGTGAGGAGCTTTGTTAAAGCACGAAAGTCGTCTATCGACGTGACTATGATTTTAATAGATATACCCGAGTTGGCCGCTTGGGTGAAATGGATCTTGTGCTCATTGCACAATGTCGAAACCTCAGTCCATTTACCTTTTTCCTGAAGGAAAACGGGTGGTGGGACCTTGGCCTTGACAGAAGTTGGGGCCGGAGCGGGTGTTGAAGGCACCGGGGCAGCTGGCGTTGAAGACGCCGCAGGGGGTGTAGGACACACCGGGACGGGCGTCGAGAGCGCCGGGGCTTGCTTTGAGCGCTTCTTAGAGCGCTTCTTAACAAGCGTAAAAGAGGGAGACTCAGGGCCAGTTGGGGTGGCGTCCGAGGATGACTCGGTCGCGGGTGCGCGCTTGCGGCTCGGAGGGGCGTCTACTTCGCACTCCATGTCACTGGAGGAAGGGGACGCGGGAGGGCCTAAGACCAGAGCGGTCTGAGGGACGGAGGTAGCCTGAGGGGCCGGTGTGATCAGTGCCATGATTAGAGGGAGAAAGGATTGCAGTGTGCGAATCATATGAGGGGGCAATGAGTGCCTTGGGCGTCGTAATCAGCGATCAGCTTATTCAGAACCTCCTCGGGGCTTAGGGAAGCCATTGCGGAGGGGTTGGGGCGGGACAACAATATATAAATATATATACTATGAACCTATCAACGATGACTAACTTCCTTAAACCACCCTACACGCAGTAGGGCGGTTGGGGACGACGCGGATAACTTACTCGAACACGAAGACTCGAGGCACCTGGAACGACGAATCCCCGTCGACGAAGCTCACGTTCCACGAAGTACGGTTAACAACCCACTATCCGCCGTGAAAACGGCGTTAGAACTTATTACGGTAACAACTATGAAATTATTTATACGATAACAACCAGTGAAATTTGGGTGCTCGATGGTTAGAAGCGCAGATTCACAAATTTATTTATAATTTTGTCGGCACTATTTTTTTTTACCTATGATGAAAAACAATATTTTGGTTTGATGTGTGGTCTGTACTTAGCAATTGAACATGCCCTGCGTTTTAACGAATACATTTAATAATTAATTCTATATTTTTTTTTATCGAAACATATATAATACGCAATTTGTTCCGTGTTAGTTTTTATAAAAATAGACTTCACTTATAACACTTAGCCAGCGATGTACTTTGAAATTACGCTGTTTAAGAAAATAAAATCTGAGAGGCGATTAGTTCTACATCAAATCATATTACTTGTCTCGTTTTTACTTAAAATAAATAAAAAAATACAAAAAGAAGTAATTCAGCGATATATTTACTGTACAAATCTTGAGGTCACGGGTTCGATTACCGCACGGAACAAGAAAAAAAATGTTCCGGTTCTGGGTGTTTATCTATATAAGTATTTATATTCTAGGTTATCCCCTATTCGCTACGTGGTATCCCATATCACAAGCTTCGCTTACTTTGGGACCATGTAGTTGGTGTGATTGTCTGGGGATTTTATTTATTATTACTATTGGGCATTTTTAAAAGCTACACGCCTTCTTATAGGCGGAAGGACCCTACAATTTGACCAGTCAGTCGGGGATCAGGTTAAAAGAGAGAGAAACCGGCGAACGGTTCGGGCAGTGTCGAGCAAGACCCCGGTTTGCATGCGTGCTGGAAGCGAACCACCGACGAATCCCAGCCAATCAAGGTGTCTAACCAATTTGGCTGGGGTCAAACCGGATATTACGACCGGTATGATTTCGGTGGACATGACTTCCCACATTTCGGTCACCTCGTGTGCAAGGTCCAAGTATTTGCGTTGATTTTCAGTCTCGGCCTTCACAAGCTTCTCGTCATGCGGGATAGTTATGTCCACCAAAAACACCTTAGACGACGATTAGTCCATTAACACGATTATTATTATTATTATTTATAATTGTAATGGAGATAAACCTGTCCCTATATGAACGAGCGAAATTATTGTCCTAAAAAATACATCGCTTCTTTACTTTTCTTTATATTTTTTATTTATTTAAAGTAATGATTTTTATAAGCAAAAAGTAGACAAGTAGTTAAGAGTTGATGTAGAACTATTCGCCTGCCAATATTTTTTTTTCTTAAAGTGCGTAATTTAAAAGTACATCGTTGGCTTACTGTTATAGCCAACGTCTATTTTATCAAAACTAAAACGGAACAAAATGCGTATTAAATACATAACGATAGAACAAATACAGAACAAATTTTTTAATGTATTCGTTAAAACGCAGGGCATGGTCAATCGCTAAGTACAGACACACTGATTTGATTTCCGAGTTGATGATTGACGACCGAGTGGTGTAGTGGTAAGTAGCCTTGCATCATACGCTGAAGGTCCCAGGTTCGAGTCCTGGCTGGGGCATACATTTGTGTGATAAACACAGATGTTTGTTCTAGGGCCATGGTTGTTTGTATTTATTTATAAATGTATGTTTATTCTGGGTTCCCCCCTAGTTCCCTGTATGGTCCATAACACAAGTTCTGCTTACTTTGAGGTATTCTTAAATTTCTACATCAAAGGATTTTCTTATTTATGTTCATAAAATAATCAGAAGACAATAGTAGTCATCAAAATAAAGGTTACAAGCGTATAGAAGTATGGAGTATAAATTCATTCTTATTTCATTAGCATACCGTAAAAGATTGCAGTATGAGGTGGACCTAAGGTCCACCTACATAGAACTCACTTTTATCTATAATATTAATGATTATCTAACATTAATTGTATTAGATTTAGTTTTTACAAGAGTTACATGGAAAATAATGATCTAAGATACAATTCATTTAATTAAATTTTAAAAAATTTTTGCTAGTAGTATATTTTCTGAGCCTACTGACAGTTGATAAATATGATTTTTAGCTACTATTCAGTTAAACAGCATCAATATCCATAGTCCGAAATGCTGAAATTATACTTTTTGTATAAATTTAAACGTTGCAACTGGAACTAACGCAAACAGGATAACAGTGCTGCCCGAGTGCTTTCAGATAACAAGATTTTGTGTTCGATTTGTTTGTACTTCTCGCCATTCATGATTGGATGTGCTTAAAAGTTTACAAAAAATCATCGTTTGTTGTTTAACTTGTGTTGAAAAGGCTCGATTGGTAGATTTTTCAATTTTTTTGTGTCTATTTGACCAGCTTTTTCTTAATTTGGAGTTAAGTTTGAGCTAATATGCTATATCCATTATATGATAAAATATCAATGCTAAATTTACCATGCGTATAATATCGAAAGTCTTATTGTTCTCCTAAATCAGGCAATCTGTTTTATTGACTTGCTGTAAAAGCACTTAGAACGAATTGTGAGCAGTTTTGGTTGAAATTGAAATTTTCATTTTACCGCGCTTGATGTTTATATGGGATTCATGAATTAAATTACAGTTTAAGTTTGCTCGTTATAAAAAAGTCAACAAAAATATGCATGCATACAATTAAAAATCAAATATTTATTTATCAACATTGACAATTACTTGTGCTTATTGACCTCAGATAAAACATGACTGTACCACCAGTTCCACCAGGAAAAACCTGCACGGGTATATTTTTTAATGATAAATATACACTGTCTCTTTATGTCTATACAAAATTATTCTTATCTGCATCAGTTAGCTCGGCAAGTTTCCCTCCCTCAACCATATTAGAGGGAAGTGAGCGACACGTTGTAAAAAAATAGTATTATTATAGTATTTAAAATAACCTTTGTGCTAATTTCTTAATATAGGTACAATTTCCATACCCGGCAAGCGAGTTTGCGACCCACCTGACGGTAAATGAAATCCGCATTCATGGACATCATCAGTTGTAGGTTTGTTATTTAGATTCAATATGATTTTTTTAAATCGGAACATTACCATGAAAACGAGGTCGACATAGAAAGGACTGAAGTACTGCTCCAGACGAGATCTTAATTCTAATCTTTTATTAAAATCAAAGGTTTATTGCAAACAACTTTATTATTTTACTATAACAGGAAGAATAAAATTTATTGATTAAGAAGGAACAAACGAATATTATTACAATTTTAACAAAACGATCATGACCGTATTCAATTATTTCAATTAGTTTTTTATAATGATGAAATGCTTACCAAAAACATTTCAAATTCACAACACACACAGAAACAGTCTAAATCTTAAAAGTAATAAAGCCCATAATTATCAAAATCATGTTGGCTGATTTTTCTTTAGAAAGAGTTTAACAGAATTACGCTGGGCCTGAGTACAAGGCGGTGGCGCGGCGTCGCGTCACGTTTGGGTAGACCTATACCTGCCCAGTGACTTGAAGAAAATCCCCGTCAATCTGACATGTCGCTGGATCTGCCAGGTCAAGTGGACGTAATGGAGAGGAACAGTGATGTTGTGTGCAAAATTTAGTTAATAAGTCAAAATGAGATCTATTTTGTTTATTAATTTTCAGTTACATAAAATTACAAGCTAAATAGCAGTCACAATATATAATAATAAGCTTGACGTTTAAAAATCTGTAAATAAAGTTATTTGATTTGATTTTACCTATAGTGTTAATTATATTTTTATCCGATTTTCATATTATTTAACTTTATGGATATTAGAACTCAAACTGACAATGATATTAGCCTTGCCTTGCGTAAATACACTTATTCATCAGCCTTTGTTTTGTAACTTTATTAAATTATGCTTGTAGAGGATTACGCTTGTGGGAGTAAAAAAATTATGAAAATCGGTAACGTACCTATGGTACGTAGAACAGACGCTTTACTAAGTTACACTTTAAAATAGAGACAATTCTATTATGTTCTGTTCTAAAATAAATATTCAATCGAACCTATGGAACCCATCCAGAAATAAATCAACGTATTACAACTACAGATAGAGCTGAAACCGATGATTACACTGAAACTGTCAACTAATTTTGTGGTTTGTTTTGTATCTAAATCTCCATAAAGATTTTAAAGTCATTACATCTATCTCATACCACCTAAACGTGCAATTGACAATACAATTTAGGGAATTTCTTTGATTAGAAAGTTAAACTCTAAGGTTTTTTCTTGTAAATAATCAAGTAAAATACTTGATTAAATAAAATACTTGACCATGGCTGGATGCGGCTCCTGGAGAAAAAAAAGAGCGCTGAGCAATGAATTAATAATAATCAAAAATAAGAACTTCATTGCTGCCATATAACATTTTTGTCTTTAAAAGCTAAAATATTGGTAATTTTCACATGTCACTAAATACTAATTCTAAAGGTACATACTAAAAACAGTGCGAACCGTTCGTTCATAGAGAAAATTAGTGTTGCTATGTTATAATCATCAAGTAATGGAAGATATGTCTTACTGTTTAAACAATATTTTCATTCTACACATACGTTAAAATTGTTATGATTTTTTAAATACTCCTAGGTATTTTTATATTTTTCATATTAACGCGTAAAACGCTTTGTCTTTCATGATACAGGTACATAAACAGAAAATATAGAAAAGATTTCGTTATAGATATAGATTTTTATTGTTAATTATTCATTATGTGATATATAAATAGAATTATATAAGTAATTATATACATTTTTTTAATAATTTTTATGAGTTTACAAAAATCATTTAAAAAAATGTTTCTACTTTTGTTGACGATCGGGAAGTTTAGATACTGCTTGTTTAATTTACCAATTTATTATGTACCTTACTTAAAAATATAAACTAAGAAATAAGAAATATAAAACAATTTCTACAACGTGCGCAATTTTTGTTTACTCCTTGCTCTTCAAATCGGCACGTGTGTTTGTTATTCTGATGGAAACCAATTATTTGCTCTAGCATTAGTGACGTTCGAGGTCTTCTACAATGTTTAAAATCTTAATTAAGACACCAATCATTAGCTCTAGCCTGATCTTGCAGATTTTCTCGTACATTCCAGGTAGCAGAAGCTTTTTTTAGATGATATAGATTTCTAGTCCCAAATAAATCTTTAGAAATCTGAGTCCCAATCAAAAGATGTAAAAGTTTTAAAATGAGTAAGTAAAAATTTATTTAATCTGAAGACAATTTTCCAATGTTTATTTTGTTCCATCATGTCAGCAGTAAACAAGCATACACAGGGGCAAGTTCATATGATTACCATTTATCTCGCGTCACTGGCGAATAATGTTCACTTCAATACACACGCGTTCATGTAAATATGAAATTTTCTTAAGAAAATTGCGTTGAAAATATTTTATTTTTTTTGTAGCTTGGCAATTATTTTGGTTATAAACTTTTTACTTTTAAAAAGATTACTCTTTTTTTAAGAGATAAGTCGTCGATTCTTGACTTTTATCTTAAAAATGGATCATGCTTATTTTAAATAATTATTATCATAGTATGAAAATGTCTTGTAACTGAGGGGTATAAACTTTGTGATTTCCATTTTAGTGATCCACAAAGATTGATTTTGTTACTTTTATAAATATTTTTATTCCAAAATAACTAAATGGTATATAATTTTAAATCTCTCCTAACGCAGCAAAGATAACATCGCCTTGAGACGATTGATTTACTCGAAGGTCATCATTCACGGAATAAGTCTCCCCAAAGAATTAAGCAGCATAAAGACATTTCATAGTAAAGAGTATCGTTAGCAGGATTTACGAATTATCTATTTTTATTCTACCTCTTATTTAACGTGCAAGAAGTTGCGAGAAAAGGCTTGTAAATACGAATAACATTGTTCAGACATTTAATAGCTCTATGACATTGATACATGTGCAGTCATTGTAGAAAATAAAATAAATGCATTTAAGACTCATAAACGAACATCACGGCCTGTCTGGTCTGGAGGTAAGTAGCCTTGCCTTCCATGCCAGAGGTCTCGGGTTCGAATCCTGCTAGGGGCAGATATTTTATCATTATTGCTTTCTAGTAATGGATGTATGTTTATTTAGGTTTATTTCTAATATTTATACATCAAAAAATATCTATATGTGTATATAATTTCTTAACGTAACACAAGTTCTTTAATGATACTTAGTTTGGGTTAGATAATGTGGTGTGATTGTTAGAAATATTTATTTTATATATTACCAGAACTCGAATCTTGGACCTATGATATTGTTTATACGTTGCTGTTCGTGATCTACTTGCAATGATTTTCATTATTTTTCTTGTAATCGTGAACATGAACTATTTGAAATAATGAAGAAATATAACTACTGAAAATTGCAAAAACCACTGAGCAGTTATTACAAGATTGGATCACTTAAATGCGATATACAGACGATTGAAGGATCATTTTCCTATTTGGAGCTAATTTCATGAGATTCGGGTAAAAGTCAAAACAAACGCTCTTATACAAACCGTCGATTACATCGCTCTTTTTGATGGCCAGACTCAACCGGATTTCATATTTCTGTTTTAAAATTAGAAAGATTTCGATTACTAAATTAGATGTAGTTAATAATGGAATATACAGGCAATTACGTTTTACCTTATAATGAAATAAAATTAAGTAGATCATAATGTCTGCTGGTTTCCTATTAAATTCCTATTAAAGAAAAGAATTGACTGTTCATTATTTTTTCAATTTACTACTATGCAAAAAACTAATAAACCGACTTTGATAATGCGTTTCCTGTTCATGCTGCATTTAAAACTGCTGGATTGTTTTACATTTCTGTTCATACATACGAGTATAAAAGCTACATAGTATTTTTAAAAAGCTATATCTGAGTTTATGTTTTTTTTGTATCAATAGAATCAATTATGAACAAGAACTTTAATAGTTATTATTGATTAACTGTCTTTGATTATCTTGGTCACCTAAGTCTGTATTTAATTGTTTTGTTATTTTACACAGAAATATGATTCAAGCAGTTTATCGAGTCAAGGAGTCAAGTAAACATTGTATTTGATATTTAAATAAAAAAAATATTTTTTACAATTATTTAGAGTTGTACATTATATTGTTATTCAAATATTTATTTCCGTAGAGCACTATAATGGCCCAAAAAGCATCGCTTTGATCATTAACGGAAAAAACTAAGAATAAGATCAAGAATAAAAAACCTCTTTAAATATTCAAGCTTTCTGAAAAAGTGTAATACTGGGATCTTATCTCTAGGCCGCAGCCTTCGGGTCAAGGGTTTGGTATAAGAGTAAAACATTGCACTATCATTGTAATAAAGCTTGGAACCTTCGTGCACTCGACATTATGCCGGGTGAAGCAACAATCCAAATCGTAATCGTCAAAAAGAAAAAAATAAGAACAGAATCAATATGATGAGAATTTCAGAGATTCAGGAAAGAAAAACATGCATATTAAGATATAATTTTGACTGATTTAAATAAGTATTAGTGGTAGAGCTCTGTTTGACAGTGGATCAAATATAAGGCTATTTTACTTGCCGCGCTAGAAAATACCACGTAATAAAAAGCTTTTGTAGAAAAGGGTGATCAGTTGTCGTACTTGATATACACTTTTTGTTAAATTTCTAATGGGCTCGATTCTTGAGCCTTTCCTATTTTTTGGATTTGTTAATGATCTGCCATCAGTGGTTAAGAATCAATGCGATGTCATATTGTTTGCTGACGATACTTTCTTCTTATTTAAAATCAAAAAACAAGAAACTGACAATCGAGCAGTAAACAGCATTTGTTAAATGCTCGATCTCCAACAAACAGTCGTGGTTTTCGGCTAATAATTTGCTCCTCAATGAAAACAAAACTAAATGTGTTAAGTTTACTTTGCTGTACTTTAAATATCAAACAGGTAAACACAAACATTGTAGTTAAGAGCCAGGAACTGACTCCTGTTAACTGAACTGTATTTCTGGGCATAACCTTAGACTCCAGTGGGGACCGCCTAATAGTTTAGTGAAAAGGCTCTGCTGCAAATGCTGTTAAAAAGTTAGACAAATTTTAAATGAAATATTGATATTCCATAGGCTCATCACATATGGCATTATGTTGTGTGGGAGTGCTGTCGACATCGATATTAGATTTGTTCTGCAAAAAACGGCCGTTCGCGCAATCTATCAGCTCCAAGGGTATCACTTGGAAGTAAATTTAAGGAAATAAATATTCTTACTTTCTATTCACAATATATATTTTAGAAAATTTAATGTATGCAAAAAAAAAACATAACCATGTTAAAAAATTTAAAAAAATCTGCGCTATGTTAACACAAGAGGAAGAAATATGCTGGCAGCTCATAGTAGAAGGCTTCATAAAGTCACTAACTCATTCATGGGTCAATGTATACGCTTTTATAATAAGGTTCTTGAGGATATCCAAGGTATAGATCCCAAGGAGGTATAGATATCCAAGATAAATTCAAAGAAACTATAAAGCAAAAGTTGTGTGCCAAAGCATATTGTAAACTATCCGATTATTTGGATGACAAAAGCCCTTGAGTATTCATAGCCTTCATTAACAGATTTTTACTAGTATTTGTAATAAAACATGTGTAATGTGTCAGTGTGTTCATTGAATTCTTCGGCTCGATATATAGCTAAAGCGTCATTGTCACTTAAGTACATCTTCTTATGGTAGCGTCGGGTGACGGGTCGCTCACTAATGGTCTAATATGGTTGAGGAGGGCGATGGCTGGATCCCGCGTTAACTCGTGAACGGGTGCCGTTTGAGGGTGTTCGTCGTTTGAATACTTGGGGGGAGGGAGACTTGCCGAGCTAACAGATGCAGATAAGAATAAAGCAAATTAGCATTCGCATTGACAAGTCTGCGATAATAGTCTTGAACCCCGGCGTTTGTGTGTAAAAAACGTTGATTTGATCCCTGACATCAAACCATTATGGAAACTGAGTTAAGCGAATGTTAATCGTTGTAATTAAATCTGCAAAAATTGCATAAATAGATGCTATCTTTGCTAACTATTTTAATTCCAAAATTACTCTCTTGTCTGGCGTGTAGTACTTCGAGATACTTTACGCAGGAAGATGTTTTCAGCGAAAAACAATCCAAAACCACTGCGCAATTTCTTACCTATACCCACTAAAGATTTTATTGCCTACTCCCTCTCTCTATCTTTTCTTGATAACGCCACTTCCTGCGATCTGGACCTTGCTGAAGATCAACTTAATAAGCTTGAGTTACGTATAAGGTTCACCTTTGTTTGCGCAAATATGACCACATCTCAGTGTACCGCTAAGCTTAGGTGGCATTCTATTTGGCTTCGCCAGAACACTTATTTTCTTTGCCTGCTGCATGGACTACTATTCAACCCAACTACTCCACAGTTTTTGAAAACCAGATTTCTTGTTTCCACAATAAGCACGAATGACAACTACATTTATCTCATAATCTGCTGCTAATATATATAAGCTATTCCACTTCATTCTACGGTAAATCTTTCAAGTTGCATGTGGTAAACGAATGACTAAGACATAAACTTTTAAATTTCGAAGTGTATATGTATATACTTTGTAGTTATAAAACCTCCACTTGTACGTACCTACTATATAAGTTTCTTTTATTTTCTATTTCTTTATTTTGTTAACTCTTATAAATGATTGGTGTGCAATAAAGAGTATGATTTTGTAAGAAACCGGTTGAGCTGACAAAATATTTCGTTCGTTAACTGATTTTGCAAGATCCCAGGGTGTCCAGATATTACTTGCAAGGGCGAAATTAAAAGTTTGATAAAAATTAGAAAGAGTAAATTTGATTACAAAATTATCATTTATTTTTCTACTTAATTTTCTTCGACCCCAAAGCACTTAATCCACCGTTTCCCTAGATTTTTACTTTTTGCTTTAGCTTCCATAAAATGCTTATTATGGTGACTGCTTATTAATTGCTTTTTGTGCCAGTATCGTAGCAATAACTACCTAATGACAAACGCAAGCGATCATCTTGATTTTAGATAATAAAACTTTTTTTATTCTACGCGATAACTCCGTAGTTGTTTTTATGGTTTGTGGATTATTATTCTTAAATAATACCGCAGCCAACTCGCTGGTTGTAAAATACTGATGTTTTGCCTATTTAAAGGAAACCACATCTTTTCATGGTAAAAAATACACAATCAACATTATTAAATATAATTAAATTAGTTAAATTATTTGACTTAAAATGTCCACTATTGAAATGGAACAGTTCTTCGTAATTATGAGAGTTAAGTATCGATAGGATAGAATGAGTCGAATCGATAATATTAATTAATTTAAAGTTTACTTACAAAATCTTCATGCGATTTTTGGCAATGATTATTATTTGTCGAGATAAAAAAACTTCTTATGCTGATGAACTAGCGATAAGATGACATGTTTTACCATTCTCAGACCTCTAACCACAATTAAATTTATAAAAGTCAAATTCCCGATATTTCTGTGCGACAATCGCATGCTTATTATAGTGGAAAAAATTTTTTAAATTGTACCAAACGAAATCAAACTTCATAATATACCTATTAAACTAAATTCAAAAAAAAAAAAAAAAACGACGTTGCCTCATTCCCAAAATTAATAACATTAGTAATTACTATGAGAGAATTAAAAATAAATACGGAACGACCACGATAAAATGTTTCTGACTACCTAGAAAACAATATTGTTAAAAGTATTACAAAAATGATTGAAAAAAACTTTTTCGATCATAAAGTTTCACATCCGTAATTAGTGCAATAAAGCATCTAAATCATGACTAGATGATTAGACAAGACTATGATGAATAGGAGTCATTGGTCCTATCTAAATAGAAGCAGCAATCTGATATTCCTCAACACCTTTGCCTTTTGGAGAGTAAGTATTCGCCTATTTTTCTAAATACACTGGATCAAAAGAATGTTAGATAAAACTAGAGTTTTTCGTAACCAGAGATCCTGCGCTGTAATAAGCACAACTAATAAAATTTCGTGTAAATGAAAGGACAGGCGTTTTTCAAATACTAAGTATTTAGAGACGGAGAACATTCTTCAAGTTCATTTAATCATGCATCAGGTATGGCTCTAATATGGCTCGAATGCATAACACAGATGAGCTATTATTACAACCTTTAGACCAGGACTATATAGCAAAATAGTTCTGTTAAACTACTATCGTGCTTCAACAGTTTACAAGCATCGACTCATGCCCGAATCTGTTAAAAATGCAGATAAGTGCATTTTGATGCAGGTGACATTCACTTCTGTCAAGCCCAACAAAAGAAGAGAAAGTTTTTCTTCCATACAACAAAAACTCGTATTCAATCGCATTTCTATATTCACAAATCACGCTAAAAAAGAGAACCTTATTTCACAAAGCTAAGCTTTCAGCTAATTGCATTTTCAATTCTGGAGGCGCCCCACTAGAACATTAGTCATATGTAACAACTAAGGTATGTTTGATCAAAAAGACTTTTTGGAATTCACATATGGACCTTTTTGTAAGAACGATGATACAAATAGAGAAATAAAGTGCAAAAAGTGTTTTTGAAACGGCTGTAATTTAATTACGGGCTTAAAAGAAATGTAAAAAATGATCCTTGTTTTACATCTGCAAAATTGTGCTGAGATGTCCTGGCTGAGCTGTGGACCTGAAACTTCTCCGTTATTTAAAATACGGCAGCTGATGGACCATTCATTGAATGTGAGAACCTTAATGCGATGGACATATTAGGACTGAAAATGAGCATCTTGTTTATAACAGTCGCAAACTACTCAAGGAAAAGATTTTGTATGCGTGGGAAGGATACATACAAATGTAGGTGACAAAAAGCTTCCAATTATGGTACTAACTATGTTTCTCAGAAATAATTAAAAAAAAATCCCAAGACAAACACACCAACTGTATAGCCCCAAAGTAAGCAGAGCCTGTGTTATGGAAGACCATTCAGCGAACTGGGGGGGATCCCAGAATAAACATTTATGTATAAATACAAACAACCATGACCCGAGAACTAACATCTGTGTTCATCACACAAATGCATGCCCCAGCCAGGACTCGAACCTGGGACCTTCAGCGTATGAGGCAAAGCTACTTACCACTACACCAATCGGTCGTCCACAAACCAAAAACTTACTAATAAATAACGTATAGTTGATTGTGGCACCAATTGCACATCTTTGACTCGGAACTTGTAACTCGTAACTCGGAAACGTGACGCTTCCAAAGATTTTGTCAACTTATACTCTTTGTTTGTATTGTTATGTACTTTCAATTTACAAAAGTTTCATGCGTTCACACCATCAAAAAACATCAAAATGGTGGACGACACCGGAGACAAAACATTTATAAACCCAGCTGTGTGAACTTAGCACCAGACTTTTGCAAAATGGCTCTCCTGATGGTTTTTTTTTAAGATAATGGTAATAGAGTCAAAAAGTTTTTACAGAACAAAAAAAATTCAGCTATCGAAAACGAAAAAAAATAATTTTGTTTTGTTGTGTCATGCAAGAAAAGGTTAGTTTTGGATTGTGCTATAATGATCTTCGTTTGTAGTGGAATAATAATTACAGGAAAAATGTTTTTATGATTGAAAAATTTTCAATACTAAATTTACCACGTAAAGACAATTAGGTTACTACAAACGCTGAAAATGGCTGAAATGCATATGTAGAGGTTAGTAGTGGATTGTAGTGCAATGTTTTTTGTTTGTAGTAGAATAATAATGACAGAAAAAATATTTTTACACTTGAAAATTTTCCAATACTAAATTTACCACATAAGTCCGATTTCAAAGAAAATAAAGTTACTACAAACGCTGGAAATGGCTGGAATGCATGTGTAGAGGTTATAACTAGATTGCAGTGCAATGATTATCGTTTGTAGTAGAATAATAATCACAGAAAAATTAACTTTCCACTTGAAAATTTTTCTGATTTCCTTTGAAATCGAACTTAAGTGGTAAGTTTAGTATTGGAAAATTTTCAATTGAAAACTTAATTTTCCTGTGAATTTTATTTTACTACAAACGAAAAACATTGCAGTACAATCCAAAACTAACATTTTCTTGCATGACACAACAAAAATAATTTTTTTTAGTTTTCGAGAACTGAATTTTTTTTTGTTCTGTAAAATTTTTTTGGCTCTACTACAAACAAAAATAACTTCACTACTATCTACTACTAACCAATATCTTCCAAAAAATCCGTCAGGAGAGCCATTTTGCAAAAGTCGGGTGCTAAGTTCACATAGCCTATAAACCCCTTTGGCCTGTGGGTAAGACAGTTGAATTACTTATCTTGAGTCGGGTATTGAATGCACTGGATATACATTGATTACGGTTAAGAAAACTCTTTCTTAAAAATGTTCATAAAAACATTGATAATTTGTTATGTTTGTATATGTATACGTACATTTGAACGACTCAAAACTCACAGGAAATAATTTAATTAAAAAAACAATCAAACGTTTATTTGTAATGAAATCCTGCTTATCAAACTTATCAGAGTTATTGATCAGTTTTTATTATTTAAATTAATGAGTCGATTCTTTCAATTTGATAAGTAATATAACCATAAAAATGCTCCCTTTTAGTACGCCCCTAATGCATATCAACCTTTTTTATCCTTGACCTAATAAAATTCCCTGACGAGTCTCCTGGATTTTACAGTTAGCCAATTTTTCTGAGACCTATGTAAAACAACTTAGTAATGTTATCACATTATCCTGAAATAGTCCATACACACAAAGAAAAGCACGTCGAAGACTTATTTACTGCCAAGATTATGGTATTATTTATATGTTAAAATATAATAATAAAAAAGCGTTTGCATTGTAACCCCTCGTCTATGAAGGTCGGATATATAAGCCTTATAAGAAATGTATACCTAGGCAGAATAAAAAAGTCATATTGAACGTCGTCGTGAAGGGAAAAGATAAAGTGTTGACATTTATCCTCGTACCTTTTACCAAGAAAAACATTTTTTGTGTAGATAAAATCTGGCTTTGTATTAAACTCAAGTTTATCTTCATCGTTAACAAAAATAGATTCAGGA
This sequence comes from Marasmarcha lunaedactyla, assembly GCA_923062675.1. NCBI lineage: Eukaryota > Metazoa > Arthropoda > Insecta > Lepidoptera > Pterophoridae > Marasmarcha > Marasmarcha lunaedactyla. The sequence goes on from OV281341.1 coordinate 3,805,042, forward strand.
TGATTTTCTATGGTTGAAGTATACAGATCCTCTTGTCCTCCTGGTACAGTTAAGCCTTCTGTGGGCACTTGTCCAACCACCCACGAGTAGCTAGTAGGTATACTCATACTGGTTGAAGTATACAGATCCTCTTGTCCTTCTGGTACAGTTAGGCCTTCTGTGGGCACTTGTCCAACCGCCCACGAGTAGCTAGTAGGTATTCTCAATACTTTATTGCAATCATAATTTTACAGGTGAAAGTGATTAAAAATAATAGTGAATTTATACAATGAAAATTAGTAAAATTATGCACCTAGTTTAGGTATTGCAATGCAGGAGAGGGCACTTTGTGGTAATTTTTTAAATTTAATAAATTATTTGGATATATTATTAGTAGTATTCGAGTTCGAGAAATCAAGTGTAAGTTCAAAGACGACTCTAGCAGGTTGTTTCAATGCTGCAAATGTTCTACTTGTTCATGATAAAATCAAATACACTTCACTCGTCGAACATTATTTTAATAAAATTCTAAAAATACTGTAGAAGAAGACGAGCGAACGCGCAGCACGGCAAACAACAAATAAGCAATACCAAAGGGTTAAGTCCATTTTAGGCCAACAGTAAGCTTTTTGTTTCAGCACTTAATGGACGAACGGAATTCACGATAATTTGTATCATTTATGTAAATGAGTATTAAAAAAAGTATCACTAAAATATTTCCCAATAAAATTATCTCAATCAATAAGAAACTAAACGTGAGGAGTCTCCACACAATAGCTGCGCAACGTTGGGGTTACTGATTCAATGCAAAAGAAGTTTTGCTGATGGATTATTTTAAAGATAAAGGCACAAAGTTTTTCATAAACAGTAAAGTAAACATATAAAGTATACATTTAAAAGTAAATAAATAATATCAAAAACATATTACTAACTTAATGTAAATAATCTTGCAAAGCATTTTTAGATTGCAACTATAACTTTTTATCCGTTTTGTTTTCTTTTAGTTCGGCATCCCTATCACCAAACTTCAAAATTCAAATACGTAAAACAAATATTCGCTCTGTTATTTTGCAACAAGAGGATGTGCCCTTTCGGTTTTCCTTTTTTTAACTCTTTTTCTTCCCATTTTATTTCTTTTTTTGACTTTCCTTTATATTAGAACGTAGTTTATCATTAAGTAAACTAAATTATCCAAAAAAGCTCTCCTGTGTTAGAAAATAAGAACTCAAGCTAAAAACAAGGTTCATAAGCGCGGAAGGTTGCGGGCATTACCAAGAATATCTTAGTATATAATTATCTTGAGCATACACTTAAACATGTTTGCGTCTGTTAAAGTTTCCGGGGCTAGCACAATTATACTATTTCCATTTCTTTATTTTCTCGATGACAGCTCCTGTGTTACCTTGTGCGAGCGCTTTTTTTACATTATGCATGCATAATTTTATAAAAATATGACGTTTACACACGTACAAGGTTACATAATATCAGAGTCGGAGAAACTCATAGGGATGGAGCTATTGGATGGAACTAGAGAGCATTATATAAAATTAGAACTGTCATCGAGAAAATAAAGAAATGGAAATAGTATAACCGAGAAGGTGTCTAAACGCGACAAACACTCGCTTCGGGTCGAGAGATAATATGGCTCATTTGCGTCAGTTTCTTGCATTTTGAGACCTCTTCGACTTGTCGCGGGTACAGACCTCTTCTTTTAAAAGCTTTTAGGTTAGTCTAATGAATAAATGTATTTTCTTTCTATATTCTAGTTAAGATTTTGGACATGTGACTTGTTTGTACGTAAGATTTCCTTTGACTTCATTTTTCTCGGACGGCCGAGTAGCGTAGTGGTCAGTAGCCCTGTCTCATACGCCGGAGGTCCCAGGTTCGAGTCCTGGCCGGGGCATTCATTTGTGTGATGAACACAGATGTTTGTTCTATTTCTATTTCTATTCCTCTAATATGGTTGAGGAGGGCGATGGCTGGATCCCGCGTTAACTCGTGAACGGGTGCCGTTTGAGGGTGTTCGTCGTTTGGATACTTGGGGGGAGGGAGACTTGCCGAGCTAACAGATGCAGAAAAGAATAATTTTTGTATAGACATAAAGAGACTCTGTAAATTTATTTTGAAAAAAAATATACCCGTGAAGTTTCTTGCCAGTTCTTCTTCACGAAGGTTTTTTTCGAACTGGTGGTACAATCATGTTTTATTTGACGTCAATAAGAACAAGTAATTGTCAATGTTGAGAAATAAATATTTGAATTTGAATTTGAATTTGGTCATGGTTGTTGATATTTATATATTTATGTTTATTCTGGGTTCCCCCCAGTTCGCTGTATGGTCATCCATAACACGAGCTCTGCTTACTTTGGGGCCATACAGTTGGTGTGTTTGTCTGGGGATTATTATTATTATTATTATATTATTATTATTTTTTTTTAATATACTACCAAAAACAAAAAAAGTTAGTTCAATAACCTTTCAAATATGGTTCATGATTTTAAGTCAATCTATTAAAAATAATCATGACGGTATTTTATGCCGAAACATCATCGGCCGATGGCTCAAACACTATGGACTTAAGCCTTTAACAATCGTTACGACTATCGACATTAAAACTATCTAAGGTAGAAAATTTCCTATTTAATCAATAGTTTGCCCAAAGACGTGAAAATTAAATTAATACCTAAAAATATTAAAGATAAATATAATTAATCATTTTTTCAAAACATAAAATTACAAAGATCTTTATTTATGAATATACTTCAGTATTAAAAACATCTTTAGAACATGTTACAAAACCAACCAAACAATAAATAAACAAATAAACTAAAAAAAAAAAATAAAAGCGTAACAATTCTACAAGCGTTACAATATATTCAACACCCTTTACACGCAAGTTTGACCCACGCACACGCACACACACGTGCAAAAACAAGAGAACTCGACCACAACTGCACAAAACCAGTTTTTTTGTATGTAAAAAAATATTCATTATGAACTCGTGAACATGTTTGTTAGATATTAAGTATGATTCTTAGAATACAATTAGCTACCGACGATGTCCGTTTATAAGCGATTTGCGGTAAAACTTTTTAAAGTTTATGTTACAATGTTTTAAGCATAGTAATAAATGTTAGTTTTATAAAAACATTATTAATTATAATAAAATTCTAATAGTAGAGCTAGAAACGAATAAATAGACAGTACTGTAGTATTGCTCCAAGTGGGATCTCCATAAAAGATACTGTACTACCATTACTAACTAGTAAAAAAATGGTAAACAAAGAATGTAATGACTCGAAAAGTTAAATTTTCGTATAATTTATAACAGTATAATTGCTGCCTGTACTTAATCTCTCAGGTTTTAGCTACACAGTTAGTTAGTCAGTTGCTCAATGAAATATATTTTTATGAAAAACAACTTGGAACATTATAAACGAGTGAACAAAAAAAACTAAAAATTTGCAATAGAAACAATATAGGACTAGACATAAACAATAAAATAGTTTCAGAACCAAAACAAGTAGCAAACGCCTTCAATGATTTTTTCGCATCTATTGGTGAAAACAGCCAGTGTCACCACTCCCATAAACCCCCTCCCAGCACGTCGTTTTTTTTTTTTTGGTTCCCCTCCACGGGAAGGGCAGGAGGACATAAAAAATGCTCTGACGCATACTCCACGCGCGCAATCGGAGTTATGTGGGACTCGTCCCGACGCCTACCAGAACCATACCCACTAAAAAACCCCCTGTCGGCTCGTGCATTTTTGCCACTCAGCCTTCATCTGAGCGACGGCCAATCGGAGAAAGAGGCCGCGCTAGCGGGGCCCTTAAGGGGTCACCCGCTGGGATTTACATAGCACTGAAGGTGCTCAAAAATGAAAAGTAAATAATAAAAAACTTAAAATTGAAAAATAAAATTGCATTAATTCGGATTTACGTTAGAATTAGAATTTACGTTAGAATTAGAATTTGCGGCCTGAAGGGCCAAGAGATCTAAAGTTGATTGCGTCGGTTCGCTCGGTCTAGCGATTTTGTATATCGAATCTAACACAGAAGCAGTATATGAGACTGAATCTCGAACAAGATGATTGGGATGGGATTCGGCGCGTTTGAAGAACGAGTCTGAGAGTGTTTTGAGGTGCTGTTGCACTGTAGGTAGTTCAAGATCTCTGTGCAGGTCCGCGTTGCGCACGTACCAAGGTGCGTTTGTGGCCCTGCGGCAGAAGAGATTTTGAACCACCTGCAGTTTAAACATGACGGAGGGTTTGGCGTGGGCAAAGACTGGCGAAGCATATGACATGACGGGTCTTACGCAGACCTTATAAAGCGTACCTTTATTTCTAAGAGACATTTTACTTTTTCTTCCTATCATACTATATAGACGGCTTAGGTAAAAACGCACGAGTTTCGTTACTCTATCGACGTGTGGCTTGAAAGAAAGCGTCTGATCTAAGGTGACGCCTAAGTATTTGACAGTGCGCTTCCAGGGGATGGGAATACCTAACATACGAATGTGGGGATCGTTATGGCGATTACACGTTTGTGATCGAATTGAATAGCAGAACTCTTTTCTGGGTTGACATCGATACGCCATTTTTGAAACGAAACACGGAGGGCGTTTACGGCCTTTAGGATTCTGGTGATGTTATATGGGATCGCTTGACTTTTAGTGTAAAGGGCGGTATCGTCTGCAAAGAGGGCGAGTTCGACGCCTTTCGGCGGGATGGGGATGTCGTTAGTGTACACAGTGTACAGCAGAGGGGCGAGGACTGAGCCTTGCGGGACTCCAGCCTTTATGGGACGAGGCGCGGAGAGCGTGCTTTCATGTTTGAATCGAAACGTACGGTCTTTAAGAAACGACGCTATTAATCTGACTAGGCGAGCCGGTAAGCCTATTTTATAGAGTTTAAAAACGAGACTGCTGTGCCAGACTTTGTGGAAAGCCTTGGCTACGTCAAAGAGAACCGCGATTGTTTTTTTACGACGCTGAGAGAATCCTTCGAGAATGTACTCGACGATTCGATGGACTTGCTGAGGGCAGGAGTGCTTAGCGCGAAAGCCGAACTGGTGGGGAATAATGAGAGGGTCGCCATCCGTTGGAAACAGATGGTTCCGCATTCGAGAGAGTATGACTCTTTCGAGAAGTTTAGACATTGCCTTGAGGAGGCTGATGGGTCTGTGATTAGCCGGGACATTCAGAGGTTTACCCGGCTTGGGAATGCCTATGACTGTCACCTCTTTCCAGGCTTTTGGAAAGTAGCTATGGTCGAAGCAGGCATTGAAGATGATAGCTAACAAGGTAAGCACCTGCTAGGGCAGGTGCTTAAGTGCGTGGTTGGAAATTCCATCCGCACCCGGAGCCTTTTTGGACTTTTGACTTCTAATGAGAAGCAAGATTTCATCGTTAGAGACTGTGACGGGGTCGTCGGTGATGGGGAGAGATTCTCTGCGGAGAACTTCGTCCTCCACCGCCTGGATGTGGGAGGGATCCGCGGGTTGCGTGCTGGGCGAACATTGTGCCGCTATGCTGTCGGCGAAGCATTCGGCTTTCTCTTCGACTTCGAAGGCAATGGTGCCGTCGGGACGAGTGAGAGGAGGAACGTGAGAGGCGGTGTCTACGCGTAAAGCTCGGGCCATTGGATAATACGCTTGGTGGGACGGGGAGATATTCTCCATGAGATCGTTAAACTGAGTGTCACGGAGTTCCGCGAGGCGAGACCTAACTTTACGTTGAAGGTGATTCGCAGCTGTTCTGTATGCTGGCGTGGGATATTTCTTGGCTCTCCGGAGAGCCGCGTTCTTGGCTTTAATGAGATTGCTAACGGCTAAGGGAAGCGCGGGTTTGCTTTGCTTAGCAACCTTTTCGTTGTCGTTGATGGCTGAGTTAATAGCATCAGTGAGAGAGTTGACTAATGAATCTATTTTATCCGGGCTATCTAATTGGTCGGGCGAAATCGCGAGCGGAGAGTTAGGGGCCTCTAAGGCTGAAACTAACGTATTTTTAAAGCCTTTCCAGTTGGTAAAGGTCTTAGGAGATGTGACGTTAACGTTAGGCGTACCTAGCACGAGGGAGACGGCGCGATGGTCAGAGCCTAGGTCATCGAGCGGTTCGATAGACCTTAGATCAAGATTGTTTCGCTTGATAATTGCAAAGTCGAGGATGTCAGGAGAGTAGGTCGGGTTGTTGGGATAGTGAGTGGGAGTGATGGGGGATATGACGTCTAAGTCAAGGGAGTTTGTGATATCGAGGAGCGCAATACCGCTGTTGTTGGTCGATAGGCACGTCCAGTCAGTATGTTTGGAGTTAAAGTCTCCGAACATAATGACTGAATGGCCGAGGGCGAGAATGGCCTCAAAGTCGCTGCGGATTGGTCTGGTACCACTAGGTATGTAGATTGAAGCTATGATGATGGTCGGATGACCAGTCATAGCCAATCTACACACAGTGGCTTCCATGTTGAGGAGAGGAGGGGTAGGGAGAGGACAGCAGTGGAAGCCTCTTTTGTAATATATAGCGGTGCCGCCGAAACCGTCGGAGTTGGGCCTATCGTTGCGAGTAAACGCGTACTTAGGAATAGCTTATCCCGTGAAGCGGTTTGGAGTAAGCCATGTCTCCTGGAGAAGGAATAAGTCAGGTTCTTTGTTCTGAAGGAACAGTTTAATCTCGGGAAGGTTGGTGCTAAGGCTACGAGCGTTGAAAGATACTAGGGATAAGCCCTTGGGTTTAATACGACTGGACGCGGGATTCGCGGGTCTAGACATTATAATTTACTTATTTACGATTTCATACCAAAATAAAAAAATATTTATAACGAACTAAGAAGCGAATGATGCTCGGCTAACGCGAATTAACGCCCTTGAGGAGAGCGGGCGGCTCGCAGTTTGCGTGCGAGTATGGAAATTTCGTTAATGTCTACGTTTTGGATGACGTTGAACACGGTCTTCATGTCCTCAGCCAACGACGACTGAGGTGCGGATGACGGAAGAGGACGCGTCCCTACGAAGCTATGGGAGCTGGGATAGGTTGGGAAGGTGCAGGTGGGACGGCCGGACGCTGCCTCCAAGACAGAGCCGGAGTAGGCGTTGGCTGAATGGGCTTTGCTTCCGGGGGACCCCGGTTGCGCAGCGGCGGGAAGTTATCGGGAGTGAGCGGCGGCGCCGGTTTAGGCGCGACCCTCTTGGCGGTGGAGCGCGGAGCGCGCGGGCTACCCCTGTAGTTACCTGTGTGGCCGGACTGGCCGCGAAGCACACAGGCAGGGGAGGAAGTGGATTCAGGAATGCGAGTGCACTCCTTCGTTATTTGTAGATCCAGGCATTTAACGCACCTGGGGGGAGCTGAGCAGTTAGCCGCTGCGTGGCCGTAGAGCTGGCAGCGGTGGCACTGCCCAGGGTGACCGCGGGGTTTGGGACGCTCGACTGAGATATTTGAGAGTCCGCAAATTGTGCGAGCCTCTCTTAAGATCTCCCTCGAGTTGGGAGTATTAGACAAGATAACTAAAGCTAACGCAAAGCGCCTACCGCGGTTAGAGTGCATCTTGTGCACTGCTTCAGCCGGGAAGCCCTGAGACTTAAGGTCCTCCAGAATGTCTTCATTACTGAGTTCCAACGGGACGCCCCGTAGTACTGCGCGGATCTTACGCTCCTCCGGGAGGGCGTAGGTGTGATAAGCGATTTGATTGATCGACAGAAGCCTAGGGAAAGACTGGAAGTCATCGATGGTCGCAACCTGAATTTTCATTGATTCGCCAGCGTTGGCGGCTTTTAAGTAATTAATTTTGTGCTCTTTGCACAAGTTAGAAACCACGATCCAGCGTGCTTTTTCACGGAGGAAGACGGGCGGAGGGAGCTGAGGCTTCAGTGGGACGGGAGTGCAGCGCGACGCTGGCTTCGAAGGGACCGACGGAGACGCGGTCACTGCGAGTGACATGAGCGGCGCGGGGGCGGGTGTAGAAGACACCGGGGTTGGCTCGGGTGCCCAGCACGTCAACGACCCAGCCTTATATAATGTTCTTAGCTCCTTTCACCACTAGTGAAGTATTGAAACCCATAAAAAACCTAAAGAACAAAATTAACCATGGTTATGACGAACTCCCACCAAAACTAATAAGATACTGTGCGGATGAACTCTCTACACCCTATTGTTCTCTAATAAACCAATCGTTTGAACAAGGAACTTTTCCAGATTTATTGAAACATGCAATAGTAAAACCTGTACATAAGAAAAACTCAAAAACAAATCCTAACAATTTCCGACCAATAGTAATGTTACCAACATAATCGAAAAGTGTACTCGGATGTCTGTTATTCTTGGTATACATAAACAACCTGCCTAAAGTAATAAAAGGACACTGCATTTTGTTTGCTGAGGACGTTTTCATACTCTTCTCAACAATAAGAAATACAAATCTGAATATAAAACTTACAAACATTTTTGATAAAACTACGAAATGGTTAAAAGAACATAATTTAGAGATTAACTAAAACAAAACTAAATTAATAACTTTTCATCCACACCAGCAAATCTCTTTAGATATAGATTTTACATATAATAATAATAAAATTGATGTCACAAAATTGTTTAATCTGCTTGGTATTAACATAGATACACCTATAAATTGGAAATCTCACATACAAAAACTACGAACTACTCAATTCTTTTTCATACGCCCTCCGTGAACTGAAAAAGGCCACAAATCTGCAGACCGCCCTTATAACATATTATGCCCATGCCTACGCTTTGTTAAACTATGGTGTTATGCTTTGGGTGAACAGCACAGACGGCACTCTTCATGGAAAAAAAAAAACTGATGCGTATTTTAGTTAACATAGACCCAGCCAGTAGTTGTAGACCACATTTCCGTCAACATAAAATATTAACTCTACCATGTCTCTATATTCTAAAAATTTGTAAATTTGTCCGTAAATACCCAGAGCTATACACAAAACGCACCTTAAGACAGCACAACAAGTTAACGCTACCTAGATCCAGACTTGAGTTACACGCAAAGAGCTCCTATGTGATGTATATCAAAATATATAACAAGCTCCCCGATTGTCTGAGAAATACTACGGATTATAAGCAGTTTATAAAAAAATTACTTACAGAAAAACGTTATTACTCAGTTCATGAATATTTCGAAGATAATAAATTAAATAAGTAACAAATAAACTATAAAAAAACTTAAAATAATAATTTTTATTTTCGAAACTTACAAATCAGGTAAAATATCATTTCTCAAATAATAACATACAAGACAACATATTTTATAATTATTAAATTATTGATAAAAGCTCGTCTATCCCCTTTCAAATTGTTGTACCCAATCCATGATGTATGTACCTACTATAATATTTTGTCACATGAATTTACCATTGTGGAACGCAATAAAGATTTGAATTTGAATTAACTGGTTCTCCTCGCTTCGCTCGTCATCGCGCCTAATTTGTATAATTTCAAAATGTGCCTTTATAATTTTAATTTTTGTCACAGGAGATTTAGATTATAATTTTTAATATATACCCGTTTTAAATACAAAATCTAAATGTGAGCATTGAATTATCGGAAAGTTAAAATTCGGAATACCATTATTTGGACTAGTAACACAGTAGGTTTTTGATTCTTCGTACTAATGAAAGTCGGAAAATTTAAATTTCGTATTTATGAATTTCGGTAAAATAAGAATCGTGTTTTTGAATAGTCGGAATTAAAACTCTTCGGGATTGTGAAATTCGGAATTTAAAAAGTTTGAGTATTCAAATTCGGAATTTTTAGGTGTTCCCCATATTTACAATCGTTCCAAATTAAAATTTCCCTATACATTTTTTTACCAGCATAATAAAACTATTGTGTGTCATGGCAAAATTAACTATAATTATTTTTTTCGACTTCAATTAGCTGTTATAAACAAGGCGCTTTCTTAAGTAACTGTGTAACTCCAGTATAACGAACTTAAGTGCGTTCGCTTAAACTTGCAGGATAAAAAAAGAAGTGGTTTTGATTGACTGCTCGTTTATTACTGGTCGCTCGGTGCGGCGCGGCAAAGCGCGCGCGTCTAATGTACTTAAGTAGGTACATACATATCACTCCTCCACAATTAGTTATCGAATCTGAAGACAATATTTTTCCTTTAATGAGACCTTATAGGTACAATACACATATTATAATTTGTATCTATATATCACCAATTACTTAACATAAGGACCTTAATAATATTAGTTATAATAGAGATAAAAACTATAAAATTAAAATTATGACATCATAGTACTCAAAAATATTTTCTATAGTCAACTTTTTTATTTAAACGTTTCTGGCGCGTGAGCATGGGCGGCGAACGCTGCTGCGACGGTGACGGCGCGGAATCGCTGGGTGGCTCGCTCGCCGGCGCCGCAGTCGTCGCTCTCTCACACTGAAATGAAATGAAATGAAATGAAATGAAATGAAATGAAATGAAATGAAACGAAATGAAATGAAATATTTATTTATCAACATTGACAATTACTTGTTCTTATTGACGTCAAATAAAACATGATTCTACCACCAGTTCAAAAAAAACCTTCGTGAAGAAGAACTGGCAAGAAACTTCACGGGTATATTTTTTTTCAAAATAAATTTACAGAGTCTCTTTATGTCTATACAAAATTATTCTTTTCTGCATCTGTTAGCTCGGCAAGTCTCCCTCCCCCCAAGTATCCAAACGACGAACACCCTCAAACGGCACCCGTTCACGAGTTAACGCGGGATCCAGCCATCGCCCTCCTCAACCATATGGAGGGAAGTGAACGACCCGTCACCCGACGCTACCATAAGAAGACGTACTTTAGTGACAATGACGCTTTAGATATTCATCGGGACGAAGAACTCATCGCACAAACAGACACATTACACATGCTTTGTTACAAATACTAGTACAATCCTGTTAATAAGGGGATTATACCCAAGGGCTTTTATCATCCAAATAATCGGATAGTTTATAATATGCTCTAGCACACAACTTCTCCTTTATAGTTTCTTTGAATTTGTCAGTAGGAAGACCTTGGATATCCTCAGGAACCTTATTATAAAAGCGTATACATTGACCCATGAATGAGTTAGTGACTTTATGAAGCCTGCTATTATGAGCTGCCAGCATATTTCTTCCTCTTGTGTTAACATTGTGCAGATCTTTTTTTCTTTTGAACAAGGTTATGTTCTTTTTAACATACACTAAATTTTCTAAAATATATTGTGAATGGAAGGTAAGAATATTTATTTCCTTAAATTTACTTCTAAGTGACACCCTTGGACCAAGCTGATAGATTGCGCGAACAGCCCTTTTCTGCAGAATAAATATAGCATCGATGTCGGCAGCACTCCCCCACAGCAGAATACCATATGTCATGAGGCTGTGGAAGTAACCAAAATAGACTAATCGAGCAGTTGTTTCATTTGAAATTTGTCTAATTTTTTTAACAGCATATGCGGCAGAGCCAAGCCTTTTCGCTAAACCATCAACATGCGGTCCCCACTGCAGTTTGGCGTCTAAGGTTATGCCCAGAAATACAGTTGAGTTTACAGGAGTCAGTTCCTGGCTCTTAACTACAATGTTTGTGTTTACCTGTTTAACATTTGGCAATGTAAATTTAACACATTTCGTTTTTTTTCATTGAGGAGCAAATTATTAGCTGAGAACCACTGCTCTGTGTTGGAGATGCATTTGTTCACCGCTCGATAGTCAATTTCTTGTCTTTTGATTTTAAACAAGAAGGAAGTATCGTCAGCAAACAATATGACCTCGCATTGATTCTTAACGACCGATGGCAGATCATTAATATAAACTAAAAATAGGAAAGGACCAAGAACTGAGCCCTGGGGCACACCCATTGTCACTGCCGATCCTGATGATTTTTCTCCATTTATTGCAACTTTCTGTTTTCTATTAGAAATATATGATTTAATCAAGGCAAGCGCTCGGTTTTTAATGCCGTAATGGTGCAGTTTCATGAGTAGAATAGTATGATCCACACAGTCGAACGCCTTGGACAAGTCACAAAAGACACCAATAGCATCACACGACTCCTCCCAGGCGCTGAATACGTGTTTTATGAGCTCAACACCGGCATCGGTTGTTGAGCGACCCCGCGTGAAACCAAACTGCTTAAAATTCATTAAACTATTACCGTAAAAATGAGAAAGTAATTGATTTAAAATTAATTTTTCAAAAATCTTACTGAGCGTTGGTAGTATAGATATAGGTCTAAAATTATTAGGGTCAGACATACTACCTGCTTTGAATATTGGAATGACCTTACTCAATTTCATTAAATCAGGAAAAACACCATTATCAACACAGTCATTAAATATACTGGCTAAGTACGGGGCTATACCATCAATGACAGATTCAATAATTTTAACAGAAATCCCATCTAAATCGGCAGTATTTTTTACTTTAATGCTTTTAAATGCATTTAAAACTTGTGGAACAGTAACATGTTTAAAAATAAAATCAATATTGCATGAATTTACATTTTCCGTTAGCAGTGACTGTGCAAGAGTGGAACATGAATTAATACTCGAAGTAGTTGACACAGGGATGGCAGTAAAAAATTTTCAAATGCTTCAGCAACTTCTTTGTCAGTTGACAACACTTTATCATTAATTTTTAAATTATATTTGGTGTGTGGTTCTTTTGCTTTCCCAGTTTCCTGATTAATTATATTCCATGCAGTTTTTGAAATGTTAGTACTATATTTAATTTTATTATTAATGTAATTAGATTTAGCTACACTGCAAACTCGTTTAAATAATTTTGAATACTTTTTAACATATTCATAAAATGTCTTATTATGATTATAAGTTCTTTCACTGTACAATTCATATAATCTATTTCTACTTCTGCATATTCCCACTGTTGCCCAGTCACTAAACCTAAATAAATTATTATTTATACATATTTTCTTTTTTTTAAAAACAGAGTCATATTCATTTCTAATTATATTATGAATAGAGTTATATTGAGTAATAGGATCTGCACAGTAATCTAATTTAAATGTTTTTTCAAATACATTTTTCCTAAATGTTTCAAGCCGTCTCTCATTCAAGGGTATAAAGGTAATTTCTCTTTTTAAAGTCTTTTTTAGCCCAATATCAAAAGTGGCCAACTGCCCACTATGATCTGATTGTAGTTTATTAATTACTGACTTTGTACATGGCATTAAATTTGTAAAAATGTTATCAAGACATGTGGCTGAGGTCGCTGTGATTCGCGTCGGCTCTAAGAAGAGATTTTTTAGGTTGTAACAATTAAAAAGATTCAAGAATCGTTTACTTAGTGATGTCTCTACTAATAAATCAATATTAAAATCGCCACAAATAATTATTTCTTTGTTTTTGTTATTTACTCTATGTAATACCTCATCCATAGTGCTCTCAAATACTTCAAATGGTGAGGATGGGGGTCTGTATACACTTATTATAACAATATTCCCTATCTCAATACAGGCTATTTCAACTGATCGCTCAACAGACAGACTTACAATATCAGTGCGTCACTCACTCCTACAATCTTCCCATTCCTCCCCATCACCGTTATTTTCAGTTGTACACTCGGTGTTGGACTCTGGTGATTCGTCAGATCTCGCCACTGTCACTATAGGCGTATCTATCGCAGTTTGATCACAAATTCCCGGTAATACAGAATCTTCTACAGGTTGGTCACTAGCGGAGGTACTCGTAGGGACGGGTAATTGGAGCGGATAGGACTCGTTCATGTTACAACTTAACCGTATCATGTGTTCATTGCTTCCCGTATATTTCCAGATTTGGTCTACATGCCTAATACACGCCACGTTTAAATCTTTGATTTTTCCTTTGTACATTATGTTACCTACTTTTTGTTCAATGATACCTATCTGCCATGATTCCTTCCGTGCATTGTACCACCGCACCCAAACAATGTCGTTCACATTAAACAGACGCGGGCCGGCGCTCGATGGCACATTCATTGAAGTTTCATCGGATGGTAAAACTAAATCTAATCGACTTCGTAAGTCGCGACCAAACATTAACTTAGCGGGTGTTTCCCCGGTGGTACAATGTACAGTATTCCTATAATTGAACAAAGAACCTAAAAGTTTCTCGTTAATCTCATACAATGGTAAATTACTGTCCTTTATTACACATTTAAGCATTTTTTTACAGGTTCTGACAGAATTTTCCGCTTGACCGTTACTGGGTGGGTGGTATATCGGTGTTGTCATGTATTTAATTCCATTATTGGAGCAAAATGTTCTGAACTCGGCGGAATTTATTTTAACATCGTTATCAGAAACAATGACATTAGGAATGCCAAACGTAGCAAATATTCCCTTCAACTTCCTAATTAGAGAATTGGTCGAAACCCCATTATGCATGTGTAAGCATTCCAACCATTTACTGTGTGAATCTACAATCACGAGATTATACCCTTTGGCTAACAGTCAAGTAATCAATGTGTACGCGTTGCCATGGGCCGGCGGCGGCGGGCCAGGGCGCGGGAGGGGCGTGGGGCGGAGCGGCGCGCACGCCGGCGCACGTGTCGCACGAGCCGATCCACCTCTCGATGTCACCGTCGATACCCGGCCACCACATTCTACCCCTGGCATTACTTTTGGTTTTAATTATACCTAAATGAGTATCATGCAATTCACGTAACATACTTTCTCTTAACGACGTAGGAATCACAACCCTATGTCCTCTAAATAAACATCCTTTTTCAAACTGCAAGTCTGACTTACATTGAAAGTACGGTAAAATAGATTTACAATTAATTTTACGTGGCCAGCCTTTTAACAAGTACTTGACTACTGTCCCTATTGTTTTATCGGTTTCAGTAGCCTGAACGATGTCGCGCGAGGAAGTGGCCGGTGAACTGTCACTAAGAAAATGAAGCGCATAATAGGTATCTAGCTCTTTATCGGCCAACTCTTCTGTACCTGCAAGCGGTGCCCGAGAAAAATAATCCGCTAATATGTTATTATCGCCTGACACGTATTGAACGATATAATTATACGCGGATAACATAATAGCGTATCTTTGTAATCTAAGCGCCGTAGTAACCGGGATACCCGTTTTGTTATTGAAAATTGATACTAAAGGTCGGTGGTCGGTTCTAAGAATGAAAGGCTCGCTGCGACCATAGAGGTACTGGTGGAACTTCTTTACCCCGAAGATAATGGCCGTAGCCTCCTTTTGGATTTGACTATAATTTCTTTCGCTAACGGTTAGCGAACGTGAGGCATAGGCGATTGGCCGCTCGCGGCCGTCGGATGCACGCTGTGTCAGCACGGCGCCCAGGCCGGCGGGCCCAGCGTCCACCGCCAGCACGAGTTGCTGACTCGGGTCGAAGTGCGCCAGCACGCGCTCCGACGCCAGCTCGCGCCGCACGCCCGCCATGGCGCCGCGCTGTCTCGCACCCCACTCCCAACGAGCGTCTTTACGTAATAAATCGTGTAAGGGACTTAAAATCGACATTCTCGCTCCGATCGCCGCCCAGTGCGGACGTGCAAGACCCCGTTCTCCGTTGTTTGGTCCCTTCCCGATACTCCGTGGCGCTCAGTCTACTGACGTCACGGTTTAGCGTGTTGGTTCCGTGCTACGGTTTTCAAGGTTCTTTCTACTCCCTCTGAGTGCTATCGAAGTGCGATTTTTCTTTGCGACTAAGCCCCTTAGTCTTCAAAGTGCTGTGCTAAGTAGTGTTGTGCTTGTGCTGAGTGCAGTGTTGTGCCCAGCGTAAGTAGTCTGGTTTCAGTGCAAAGGATACTTAACGGTGACAACGAATTTGTACTGAACCAGTCCTTTTTATTTTTATTTTATTTCTCTTCTCTATTTTACTTATTTTTCTTCTATTTTTCATATTTATTTTTATCATATCTGTGTGTTTTCGTGTGTATTTGTCCTTTCTGTCGGTAAAGGTTGACCCTAACGTGGTCAACTCTTTACCTGCGTACCCTTTTTTAGGTTTCTAGGTAGCGGCCTTCGGCGTACTACTGTTAATTTTAAGTTTTCCTCCCCAGCCCCCCTACCGCTGGTAGGGAGGTTAGCCGCTAGGATTTTGCTAGGTTTTTAGGAACTAGGCATCTTTTATTATACTTATATTTATTAATATTACTGTTCCAACTCTCCCTTATGGATCCGCTAAGCGTTATTAACGCGTTTACCCAGGCACTTGCTGCGGTAGGCGTCTACATCCCGAATGACATCATAACGCAGGCCTTGCAGGCATCAATCGCGTCCCCGGCCCCTCAGGCCTCAACCCCGGCCCCTCAGGCCTCAACCCCGGCCCCTCAGGCCTCAACCCCGGCCCCTCAGGCCTCCAACGTCGAGACCCCTCAGGTCTACAGCTCTTCCTCGTCTCCCGCCTCGTCCGAGATGGACTGCGAATCGGTCGCATCCTCTCACGCGTCGCGTCGCAAGCGTACCGCTCCCGGGAGCGACTCCGAACCCGCGTCTGATACGTCGTCGGATGCCGTCACCTTAACCGGCTCTCCTGAGCCCGCGTTTCAATTAGTCGCCAAGCGCTCCAAGAAGCGCTCAAAGAAAGCTTCGGTATCATCAATACCCGAGCCCTCCCCGGTGTCTTCTACACCAGCCCCCGCGCCATTAAAATCGCTTGAAGTAACCGCGTCTCCGTCGGTCCCTTCGAAGCCAGCGTCGCGCTGCGCTCCCATCCCGCCGAAGCCTCAGCTCCCTCCGCCCGTCTTCCTGCGTGAAAAAACGAGCTGGACCGCGGTTTCTAACTTGTGCAAAGTGCACAAAATTAATTACTTAAAAGCCGCCAACGCTGGAGATACAATCAAAATTCAAGTGGCGACCGTCGACGACTTCCACGCGCTTACCAGGTTGCTCGGGTTAAGTCAAATCGCGTATCACACCTACGCCCTCCCGGAGGATCGTAAGATCCGCGCAGTACTACGGGGCGTCCCGTTCGAACTCAGTAACGAAGACATTCTCGAGGACCTTAAGTCTCAGGGTTTCCCGGTCACAGCAGTGCACAAGATGCACTCCAACCGCGGTAGGCGTTTTCCTTTAGCTTTAGTAATCCTGTCAAATACTCCCAACTCGAAGGAGATTTTCAAAGAGGCTCGCACAATCTGCGGACTCTCGAACATCTCCGTCGAGCGTCCCAACCCCCGCGGTCACTCTGGGCAGTGCCACCGCTGCCAGCTATATGGCCACGCAGCGGCTAACTGTTCAGCTCCCCCCAGGTGCGTTAAGTGCCTGGATCCCCACTTCACTAAGGAGTGCACTCGCACTCCCGAATCCACTTCCCCCCCTGCCTGTGTGCTGTGCGGCCAGTCCGGCCACACAGCTAACTACAGGGGTTGCCCGCGCGCTCTACGCTCCACCGTCAAGAGGGCCGCGCCTAAACCGGCGCCGCCACTCACACCCTCTAACTTCCCGCCGCTGCGCAACCGGGGTCCCCCGGAAGCAAAGCCCGTTCAGCCGACGCCTACTCCGGCTCTGTCTTGGAGGCAACGTCCGGCCGTCCCGCCTGCACCTTCCCGACCCATCCCAGCTCCCGTAGCTTCCGTAGGGCCGCGTCCCGCTCCGTCTTCTGCACCTCAGTCGTCGTTGGCTGAGGACATGAAGACCGTATTCGACGTCATCCAAAACGTAGACATTAATGAAATTTCCATGCTCGCACGCAAACTGCGAGCCGCCCGCTCTCCTCAAGAGCGTTTATTCGCGTTAGCCGAGCATCACTCGCTCCTAAGTTCGTTGTAAATTCTTTTATTTTTGTATAAATTCGTAAATAAATAAATTTAATGTCTAGACCCGCGAATCCCGCGTCCAGTCGTATTAAACCTAAGGGCTTATCCCTAGTATCTTTTAACGCTCGTAGCCTTAATACCAACCTTCCCGAGATTAAACTGTTCCTTCAGAACAAAGAACCTGACCTATTCCTTCTCCAGGAGACATGGCTTACTCCAAACCGCTCCAGGGGATTCGCTATACCTAAGTACGCGTTTACTCGCAACGATAGGCCCAACTCCGACGGTTACGGCGGCACCGCTATATATTACAAAAGAGGCTTCCATTGCTGTCCTCTCCCTACTCCTCCTCTCCTCAACATGGAGGCCACTGTGTGTAGATTGGCTATGACTGGTCATCCGACCATCATCATAGCTTCAGTCTACATACCTAGTGGTACCAGACCAATCCGCAGCGACTTTGAGGCCATTCTCGCCCTCGGCCATTCAGTCATTATGTTCGGAGACTTTAACTCCAAACATACTGACTGGACGTGCCTATCGACCAACACCAGCGGTATCGCTCTCCTCGACATCACTAACTCCCTTGACTTAGACGTCATATCCCCCATCACTCCCACTCACTATCCCAACAACCCGACCTATTCTCCTGACATCCTCGACTTTGCAATTATCAAGCGAATCAATCTTGACCTCAGGTCCATCGAACCGCTCGATGACCTAGGCTCCGACCATCGCCCCGTCTCCCTCGTGCTAGGCGCGCCTAACGTTAACGTCACACCGCCAAAGACCTTTACCAACTGGAAAAGCTTTAAAAATACGTTAGTTTCAGCTTTAGAGGCACCAAACTCTCCGCTCGCGATTTCGCCCGAACAATTAGACAGCCCGATTAAAATAGATTCAGTAGTCGATACTCTCACTGATGCTATCAACTCAGCCATCAGCGACAACGTAATTATTGCTAAGCAAGGCAAACCCGCGCTTCCCTTAGCCGTTAGCAATCTCATTAAAGCTAAGAACGCGGCTCTCCGGAGAGCCAAGAAATATCCCACGCCCGCATATAGAACAGCTGCGAATCAGCTTCAACGCAAAGTTAGGTCTCGCCTCGCGGAACTCCGTGACACTCAGTTTAACGATCTCATGGAGAATATCTCCCCGTCCCACCAAGCGTATTATCGAATGGCCCGAGCTTTACGCGTAGACACCGCCTCTCACGTTCCTCCTCTCACTCGTCCCGACGGCACCATTGCCTTCGAAGTCGAAGAGAAAGCCGAATGCTTCGCCGACAGCATAGCGGCACAATGTTCGCCCAGCACGCAACCCGCGGATCCCTCCCACATCCAGGCGGTGGAGGACGAAGTTCTCCGCAGAGAATCTCTCCCTATCACCGACGACCCCGTCACAGTCTCTAATGATGAAATCTTGCTTCTCATTAGGAAACAAAAGTCCAAAAAGGCTCCGGGTGCGGATGGAATTTCCAACCACGCACTTAAGCACCTGCCTCAGCAGGTGCTTACCTTGTTAGCTATCATCTTCAATGCCTGCTTCGACCATAGCTACTTTCCAAAAGCCTGGAAAGAAGCGACAGTCATAGGCATTCCCAAGCCGGGTAAACCTCTGAACATCCCGGCTAATCACAGACCCATCAGCCTCCTCAAGGCAATGTCTAAACTTCTCGAAAGAGTCATACTCTCTCGAATGCGGAACCATCTGTTTCCAACGGATGGCGACCCTCTCATTATTCCCCACCAGTTCGGCTTTCGCGCTAAGCACTCCTGCCCTCAGCAAGTCCATCGAATCGTCGAGTACATTCTCGAAGGATTCTATCCGCATCGTAAAAAATCAATCGCGGTTCTCTTTGACGTAGCCAAGGCATTCGACAAAGTCTGGCACAGCGGTCTCGTTTTTAAACTCTATAAAATAGGCTTACCGGTTCGCCTAGTCAGATTAATCGCGTCGTTTCTTAAAGACCGTACGTTTCGATTCAAACATGAAGGCACGCTCTCCGCGCCTCGTCCCATAAAGGCTGGAGTCCCGCAAGGCTCAGTCCTCGCCCCTCTGCTGTACACCGTGTACACTAATGACATGCCCATCCCGCCGAAAGGCGTCGAACTCGCCCTCTTTGCAGACGATACCGCCCTTTACACTAAAGGTAAAAGGATCCCGTATAACATCACCAGACTCCAAAAGGCCGTAAACGCCCTCGGTGTTTGGTTTCAAAAATGGCGTATCGATGTCAACCCAGAAAAGAGTTCAGCCATTCTATTCGACCACAAACGTCGTAATCGCCGCAACGATCCCCACATTCGAATGTTAGGTATTCCCATCCCCTGGAAGCGCAGTATCAAATACTTAGGCGTCACCTTAGATCAGACGCTTTCTTTTAAGCCACACGTCGATAGAGTAACGAAACTCGCGCGTTTCTACTTAAGCCGCTTAAATAGTATGATAGGTAGAAAAAGCAAAATGTCTTTTAGAAATAAACGTACGCTTTATAAGGTCTGCGTTAGACCCGTCATGTCATATGCTTCGCCAGTCTTTGCCCACACCAATCCCTCCGTCCTGTATAAGCTGCAGGTGGTTCAAAATCTCTTCTGCCGCAGGGCCACAGACGCACCTTGGTATGTGCGCAACGCGGACCTGCACAGAGATCTTGAACTACCTACAGTGCAACAGCACTTCAAAACACTCTCAGAATCGTTCTTCAAACGCGCCGAATCCCATCCCAATCATCTTGTTCGAGATTCAGTCTCATATACTGCTCCTGTGTTAGATTCGAAATTCAAAGTCGCTAGGCCGAGAAACGCGCACACGGGCGAACCTTCGCAGTTCCCCTTTAGCTCTCGAGGCCCTTCAGGCCGCAAATCCTAATTCTAACGTAAATTCTAATTCTAACGTAAATCCGATTTAATGCAATTTTTATTTTTCATTTTTAATGTTTTTATTTTTTACTTTTCATTTTTGAGCACCTTCAGTGCTATGTGAATCTCAGCGGGTGACCCCTTAAGGGCCCCGCTGGCGCGGCCTCTTTCTCCAATTGGCCGTCGTTCAGATGAAGGCTGAGTGGCAAAAATGCACGAGCCGACAGGGGGTTTTTTAGTGGGTATGGTTCTGGTAGGCGTCGGGACGAGTCCCACATAACTCCGATCGCGCGCGCGGAGTATGCGTCAGAGCATTTTTTATGTCCTCCTGCCCTTCCCGTGGAGGGGAACCAAAAAAAAAATAATAATAATAATAATAATTTCATAGTTGTATACCGTATTAAGTTTCTAACGCCGTTTTCACGGCGGACAGTGGCTCGTTAACCGTACTTCTAATAAGTTTCTAACGCCGTTTTCACGGCGGAAAGTGGGTTTTAACCGTACATCGTGGAACGTGAGCTTCGTCGACGGGGTTTCGTCGTTCCAGGACTTCAAGTTCCGTGTTCGAGTAAGTTATCCGCGTCGTCCTCAACCGCCCTACTGCGTGTAGGGTGGTTTTAGGAAGTTAGTCATCGTTGTTAGGTTCATATATTGTCCCTCCCCAACCCCTCCGCAATGGCTTCCCTAAGCTCTGATGAGATTAGGAAGAAGCTACTTGACAGTACCGGTGCTGAAGGCATGTTTATAAATGCTGATAAGTTTCGTTTCCTTGATTCTCTTATCCCGCATATCATGGCGTTAATTCCACCAATGGCCCCTCAGGCCACCCCAGTCCCCCAGACCCCTCTGGTCTTAGGCTCTCCAGCGTCCCCTTCCTCCAGTGACATGGAGTGCGAAGTAGACGACCCTCCGCGACGCAAGCGCGCACCCGCGACCGAGTCATCCTCGGACGCCACCCCTACTGGCCCTGAGTCTCCCTCCTTTACGCTTGTTAAGAAGCGCTCTAAGAAGCGTTCAAAACAAGACCCGGCGCCCTCGACGCCTGTCCCTACACCCCCTGCGGTGTCTTCAACGCCAGCTGCCCCGGTGTCTTCAACACCCGCTCCGGCCCCAACTTCTGTCAAGGCCAAGGTCCCACCACCCGTTTTCCTTCGGGAAAAGGGTAAATGGACTGTTAGGGCCTTCAATAAAACTATGTGTAGTGGACTGTATGATATGTATTAAACGTTAAGACAAATGAATTATAAGGTCGTATTTCGAACTACAAATATAAAATGCGTGAGCGCGGATTGTGCGTATGATAGTTGGTACGGCACTGAGCCGTCAGTAGCTCGGTCGGCGGCGCGGAGCGGGGCGACGCACCGTTATGATCCGCCCGCGCCCCGCTGTCTCGGTCATCGGCCACTCCATGCTCCCCACGTTGAAGATTGCTGGTCTTCAAGTCACTGCTGCTGAGGCAACGGGCAGATAGTATTAAAGGCCCGTCTCTGCAAGCCCCTGCGTGTGCGGATATCGGCGACCCTGGTGATTCCGTCGCTGCCTGGTATAACTCGGATGACTCGTCCCATGGGCCACATGAGAGGAGGAGAGGCCTTGTCCTTGATAAGGACAAGCGCTCCTTCCTTGAGTTCCCCTCCAGTAGAACGCAGCCATTTGGATTTCTCCTGAAGCCATAAAACATACTCATGTGAGAAGCGACTCCAGAAGTGCTGCTTCAGACTCTCGATGCGCTCGAACCGTTTGAGCGAAGAGACGTTGGCGTTCGTGACCTGTGGATGGGGCACCATCAGTAAAGATCGCCCAATGAGGAAGTGTGCTGGAGTAAGAGGAGTGAGGTCGGTTGGATCGTTGGAGAGTGGAGTCAAAGGTCGAGAGTTTAAAATGGCTTCGATTTGAATGAGGCAAGTAGCCATTTCTTCGAAGGATAAATGAGTTAAGCCTAAGACGCGTTTAAGATGATGCTTTGTGGATTTAACTGCTGACTCCCATAATCCACCAAAGTGAGGAGTATATGCAGGTATAAAAGAAAAGCTAATACCTGTGTCTATACTACTCAGTTCCAAATCCTGTGAAAGTAGTTTCGCTAGTTCATGGAAGGCTCCAACGAAGGTAGTCCCGTTGTCCGAGAAGACGTTGCGTGGCTTCCCCCGCCGAGCAATAAAGCGGTTAAGAGCTGCTAAGAAGGCTTCCTTGGTCATGTCTGAAACTAACTCTAGGTGAACGGCTCTTGAGGCCAAGCATACAAAAACACATATGAAACACTTTATCAGTCTGCACCCTCTACCCTTGCGGTCAGCAATCATGATCGGTCCGGCGTAGTCAACACCTGTGTCTAAAAAGGGGAATTCAAGATGCAATCGCTGCACTGGAAGATTGCCCATGACGGGTTGAATTGTGTTCCCTTTTATTCGCGTACACTTCACACAATTATGTGTGACCTTTCTGGCAAGATTTCTACCGCCAATAGGCCAATAGTGATGACGAATAGAGGTTAGCAATAATTGAGGTCCTGCATGAAATAATTTTAAGTGATACATATTAAATATTAAGATGCAAATGTGGTTAGCACTGGATAGTAGTATAGGATGTTTAACATTGTAGTCATAATAGGAGTTATTAAGTCTGCCACCTACTCGAACGATGCTATTATCATCAAGAAAAGGTGATAGAGATAGGAGTTTGTTTTTATGCGGTAATGATTTGCCTTGTTTAAGTAGGTTGTATTCATCAGGAAATGATTCTCTTTGGCTAATTTGTAAAATAATGTTTAAGGACGTGTTTAATTCCAACGATTTAATTAAACCTACGTTGCGATTATGTTTACTTACTTTACAATTATTTATGAATCGAATTATGTAAGCAACAATTCGTTGTAACTTACTAAATATAGAGCATCTTGTAAAAAGTATACTAATTGGGTTATCATTTTCATTTAAGACGTGAAAGGTTTTAATTGTCTCTGGTAAACTGGAGATAGCCTTATAATTAGGTTGCGGGAATTGAGGCCAAAAACAATGATCTTGCTGAAGAAATGACGGCCCTGCCCACCACAAGGAAGACTGACCTAGCTGGTCAGCTCCTAATCCTCGTGATACGAGGTCTGCGGGATTTTCAGCTGAAGGAACGTATCGCCACGTACTGTCACCCAAACTATCCTGAATTTCGGAGATTCTATGACGGACGAATGGTTTCAGCTGAGTAGGTGATGATGATAACCAACAGAGGACAATTGTTGAGTCACACCAAAATACGGAAGAGCTGAATTTCAGTGTAAGTGACTGTTGTACCTTCAGATACAATCTAGTACCAAGAAGAGCTGCGCACAGTTCCAATCGAGGCATGGTGGTAGGTTTTAATGGGGCTACCTTACTTTTGGACGTGAGCAAATGTACATGAACCGAGCCTTCAGCATCAATGCTGCGTACATACACGCAGGCGCCGTAGGCTCGCTCAGACGCATCTGTAAACACATGTAATTGTAAGTTCGTAGGCGATTCGCACGATATCCACCGTGGAATATCTATGTTATTTAAAAAAGGTAGAGAGTTTTGAAACTCTTCCCATGATCTTTGAATGTTAGACGGCACAGGTTCATCCCATGAACATTTGGCTACCCATAGCTGTTGCATGATTAGTTTAGCTCCAACAATGCACGGCGCTACAAGACCTAACGGGTCAAATATTTGCGCTATCGTAGACAAGATACATCGCTTTGTAATTTTGTTAGATTTAATTAGGTTAATGGAAAATGAAAATGTATCATTTATGCATTTCCAATTTAAACCTAACGTTTTAGACATCGCTTGAGCATTAAGCTCTACATAAGTGTTGTTGTCACATGTATTGTTTAAAGCTAACAAAACCTCTGGGGCGTTGGAGTTCCATTTCCGCAATTTGTATTTAGCTAATTGGAGAGTAGCAATGACCTGACGACACTGTGAAATCGTACTTTCAGTAGTTGTAGAGCCTGATAAGTAATCATCGACGTAAAAGTCATGTTTAATTGTGAATTGAAGGTTGCTATCTGGACAATCATCGGCTAGTTGAATAAGGCACCTAGTTGCGAGGAAGGGTGCAGATGCTGTGCCATAAGTAACTGTATTAAGAACATAAGTTTTTATTGGCTCGTTAGGCCTGTCTCTCCAAATCACTTGCTGTAGAGAACGTTGTTCAGGGACAATGAGATGTTGCCTATAAAATTGTTCGATATCCGCCGACACAGCAACTTTGTGCTGGCGGAAGCGCAAAAGAATTGATTCCAAATCATCTTGAAGAGAAGCTCCCACCATTTGAATGTCATTGTACGATTTACCGGAAGTAGTCGCTGCAGAGGCGTCAAAAACTACACGAAGTTTAGTAGTGGTGCTTGACTCCTTCATAACACAATGATGTGGAAGATAGTATGAAGATTCTGAAGAGTTAGAGTCACAGGTATTATTGTTTTCAGTCATGTGACCTAGCCGTATATACTCTTCCATAAAATCAACATACAACCTTTTAAGACCTGGATTTTTTTGTAAGCGACGTTCTAGCGAAAGAAAACGATTTCTAGCCATTGTAAATGAGTTGCCTAATGTATCTGGCGACTCTTTGAGGGGAACAGTAACCACAAACCGACCGTCAGGGTTGCGGTAAGTGGTGTCCACGAAAATTTTTTCACACCGTCTCTCTTCACGAGTGAACTTATGTTTTGAAGGGATTGTATCAAGTTCCCAGAAACGAGATAAATCTGTAAGTGTGTGATCTGTAAACATGCAGACGGGTGAATTAGGATTGCTAAGTTTTATGAAACTGCCTGAAATCAACCAGCCCAACCTTGATTCGAACAAGGTGGGTTTATTCTTTCCTAAACTGATACGATTCGCGCCAAGAACTTCCCAAAATACTTGTGCACCGACTAAGATATCGATACCTGAAGGATGATTGTAAGTGGGATCGGCAAGACGAATGCCAGTAGGTATTTGTATGTACCGAGTGTCAACGTAAGTTGATGGTAGATTAGATGTAATTTTAGGTAGGACGAAACATTGTATACCTATTTCGTAAGACCTATCTATAGATTGTAGTTTGAATCTACATGACTTCGAACAATTAGTAGCCTGACTATTTATACCCCGTACTTGAGAGATTGTATTGTAGGTATAAAGGTTCAGCTTACTGCATAAATCTTCGCAAGCGAAGTTTGCCGTGCTTCCGTTATCCAGCAAGACTCGCGCGCGGTGGAGCTTTCCGTTGGCGTCCGCCACATTCACAAGCGCTGTGGACAGTAACACAATGTTTGTTTCAGAGGTGTCATTTAATGTAAGTGCTACATTTTGAGAGGTAGACTCTTGTGGTGCACTCTCAACGTGTAACAATGTGTTGTGATAAAGACGACAGTATTTACAAGGCCCCAATTTACATTTAGAAACGTTATGCCCTGGACGAAGACAATTGATGCATACTTTGAATTCATGAGCCTTTTTTATCCTCGTATTTATTGGTAATTCTCTAAAATTAGGACACGAAAATAATAAATGTGATTGATTACATAATTGACAAGGCAAAGGTTTATTAGATTTGTAAGTGTTGTTAGTATTATTAGTATTAATTAAAAAACTTTTAGGTTTAGTATTATTAGAAGTTTGTACATTTTGCACTCTAGCAACCTTGGATTCCTCTAATGTTTCGAGTAAATCTGCCCGACTGCTAAGAAACGAAATGAATACTGGTAGAGTAGGTGGTTCCGACATAGAGTTACGGTGCTGCTCCCATTCTCTATTTGTAACTTGATCGAGCCTTCCCGTCATAATATAAATAATTAACGTATCCCAATATTGAACAGGTTGATCTAATGTTGCTAAAGCTCTTAAATTTTTGTTAGTTACATCAACTAGGTGTCTTATCGACTTACTTGATTCCTTTACAAATGCATCAATGTTAAATAAAGCTTGGACATGATTATTAACAAGCAGCCTCTTATTATCGTAACGCTCACAAAGCAACTTCCAGGCAGCTTCGTAATTCTCAGATTTGAAGTCAAGGTTGTTGATTATCAAAAGAGCACTACCCCTTAGCGAAGCTCGAAGGTAATGTAATTTATTAATTCTGTCAATAGATTGGTTTTCATGAATAATGGAAACAAAGGTATCACGAAACTCTAACCAGTCATGATAACTGCCCGAAAATTTCGGCAAATCAATCTTAGGTAAACGAACAGTACTGTGTTTGTGTATGCCATGGCAAGAGCTCACCTCGGATGGAATATCTGCGGCCAACTGCTTGCGTGAATTGTTGATAAGCTGCCGAGCGGAGGCCACCAAGCTGCAGTACAGAGTGTCGAACTCTTCGCGCTCCGCATATTGCTCTTCGGGGTTGTCCGCCAATGTCTCCAATTCATCCTGTAAGGTGTCATATTTTTCATATAAGCCTTCAAAAGTAGTAAGCCTATATTCAATTTCCATAACTTGAACTTCACTCAACTTCTCACATGATTTGGACAGCTGAATGTAGTTAGAAAAAACTGTAAGCTTAGCTTTAATTGAAGCTCGTTTTTTTACTAAAGCTTTAAATTGTGCGTCAGACATCTTTTCGATCAGCAATAATTAAGTAGGTATTATAATGTATAAATAAATAAGCTACAATAGGCAAGTTTCATAGAAAAGATAAGCAAGTATTGCGAAATAAACTTTGCTACGTAAAAATATAAGGCGCTATAAATGTGTCAGTAAGTAGCTGGTAGCGGAATACAAATTAACTGAGAATACTATTATTTAAAAATAGTGACCAATAAACTATGAAAAGGCGATGAACTATTCAATGCCAATAAAAAAAATAACGGTTTTTTTTTAACTACATGAATCCATAAGCTAGGTAAAAAAAAAATAACGGTTATACGTTAAAACAAAAATAAAAACATTGCCCGAAAAGTGCACTGATTTAAAATAAATAAAGGATTGATTTTAGGAAAATGAAGGGAAAGTAATATTGGAACGATCTCACGGTTTTATGCCATCCACAAGGTAATGATGATCACGCCGAGATGCCAATAATATTGATGCGCGGCACCAATGCTGGAAGTGTGTTTTCCTTTCTTGTTGCACCAATCAGTTGGTACTGTTGAATGATGAGTGATGTACTCGCAGCCGCAGTTGTAAGTTTGAAACTCCTGATGATCCTCCAAGGGATGCCCGACGGGTTGGATGGCTGAAGGCGGTTGATCCGAAGACCTCCAGAACGCAGTCCACGACGACCCGAAGAAGGCAGGCACGACGACAAGCAGGACTCAGACCACGATGTTAAACCTCAGGATAACGACCGCTGTTTCCGTTAGCCGTTAACTTTCAAATTCCTTTGTCTACCAAGGCGCTTTGTTCTCTTCTTTTTACGGTGGAAGGACCAAATGTTAGGGCCTTCAATAAAACTATGTGTAGTGGACTGTATGATATGTATTAAACGTTAAGACAAATGAATTATAAGGTCGTATTTCGAACTACAAATATAAAATGCGTGAGCGCGGATTGTGCGTATGATAGTTGGTACGGCACTGAGCCGTCAGTAGCTCGGTCGGCGGCGCGGAGCGGGGCGACGCACCGTTATGATCCGCCCGCGCCCCGCTGTCTCGGTCATCGGCCACTCCATGGACTGAGGTCTCGACATTGTGCAATGAGCACAAAATTCATTACATCCGAGCAGCCAACTCGGGTGAATCTATTAAAATCTTAGTCACGTCGATAGACGACTTTCGAGCTTTAACAAAGCTCCTCACCGATAAGCAATATGCTTATCACACTTATGCTCTGTCAGAAGAGCGTAAGATCAGAGCGGTACTCAGGGGAGTCCCGTTCCAATTTCAAAAGGGCGGCACCTAAACAGGCCCCGCGCCTTTCTCAAGAAAACTTTCCGCCGCTGCGTAGCCGGGTTCCCCCGGCTGCAAAGCCTACACAGTCTAGGCCTGCCCCAGAAAACTGGAGGCAGCGCCCCGCATCGAATCCCATCCCGGCTCCTCACAAACCCACTCCTCAATCCTCCGTAGCAGACGATATGCGTATCGTCTGCGACGCTATGAAAAATATCGATGTTAGTGAAATCGCAGTCTTAGCCCGTAAACTTAGGGCTTCACGTACTCCGACAGAGCGTTTGCTAGCTCTGGCGGAGCATAGTTCCCTTCTCAATTCATTATAGGTTCATTTAAATGAATTGATCCCCAAATCATGCTTCGGCCGACCTCTGCCCAGCCCCGGCATCACCGGAGGCTGCCCAGAACGGCCACCAACTCATGTCCCTTTGAGCACCTTCAGTGCAACTTTCACTACAGGCGGAAGACCCGCTAGCGGGTCTCTGCCAGCGCGCCCAACTTCCCGACGGGTGTCGCTTCCGATGAAGGCTAACGGTAATAACTACAGCCAACAGGTGGTTTTTAGTGGGTAGGTGCCATTCTGGTGAGTCCCACATAACCCCCCCGCAGAGGAATTTACCTGCGGGCGGGTATGCATGACGCATCTTCCACCTCCCTCCCGCGAGGGTGCCTCGGCAGCAAAAAAAAAAGCAACAATCTTTTAAAAAGTAAAATTTAAAAATATCCATCTTTATCTAGTGATCTCAAATTTTTTTGAAGTGTGTTTTTTTAAGTTTCATCCGTCCCGGGTTCACACCTAAACTTCGTGATGAATTTAACCTTATTATTAAAAAAATATCGCTGATAAAGCGGTATATTTTAGTTTATTGAAATATATTTCGCCACAGGTTTTCCTATATTTTAAGTGAATATTAACATTATTCATTACCATATAGCAATTGCAATACAAGTTGTGCCCCGGAAACTTTAACCCGGGCATAGATTTACCCACAAACACATATATACACAAATTTGCCGTGTATTACACGAAATCCACTGTATCAGCCCAACGTAGGACTGCTTATACCCGTTAGATAGAGCCACTGATTAAAAATATTTTTAAGAGTTGTAGTTAACATTTTGGGACTATGATATGTACGTAGGTAAGTATTATTTGTATGTTCGGGACTGCAAATTTTATTAACATGTATGGAGTGCACGCAATGCCAATTTAAGACTACTTGATGCCCTAAGCAATCCGCGCCTGTGAGCCCCCCTAGTCGTAGTATCAACAAGTACATTAAAATTGGTTTAAAAAAAAAATAAGAATCTAATGCAACGAGATGGAGTATTATTACATACCTTAGAATATGTATTAAGGTCGACAGAGACATGGGTCCGGCAAAAATAACCAAAGCGTTATTTATTTATTTACTGAAATGAGACTTGCGAAAAATTCAAGTATAAAATTCGCAGAAAATAGATTTTAAGTCCAATGTGCAGCATCGACGTTCTTTTTTCATTTTGTTTTAATTTCAATTTCAAATAAGATCGTTTCGTTGTGCAGTTTGATGTCATTAGGCATAAAATATACGCACAGCTATGTTCACATTTGGTTGGCTGATCCAATTTTGTAAGTTGGAATTGTATGTGAGTTTAATGTGAACTTGTGCTGCGACGTGAAATTTTGCTATAACGTGTGAATGAAACTGTTAAACTTCGGTTCCCAAATCGGTATTAATGCCTTGTAGATATGGTTTACTAAATCTCTAAAATGCTGACTGTATTTTGAAGTTTGATTTGGTCACATAATATTATCGACATTTAGTCAGGAATGAAAATTTGTCTGCTATTTCTTTGTATTACTCTCCCCTTCTTTGCATATCATATTTCATACATCAATGACGCCATAAAAATCTATGATGTTTAATTGTTCTCTCGGGTTGAGATATGTTTTAGGAGCTATATTGGGCATTTTCTGCCTTCGTCTTTTAAATCCACATCTTTTGCGCGGGCTTCTAAATTATCCAAGTTGCCTCGTAATTTTCTAAAAATCAATGAACGATTTGTAAAGGTGTGCGTACGTTTTTACAGTGACCGCTGGGTTTTGAAATACCATGCTGACTTTTTTGATTTACATTGTAATACATCTAATAAATAAAAGCTTTTAAAAACACGCAAATAGTTTGTACTTTCGTTACTTTCTGATGTAGAACTAACCAACATAGAAGCAATAATTTCAGCGCTTGCTAGAGACCTTCGGCTGTGGCTTGTTTGCATAAATAAATAAGTGATCAAACGAAAGACTTGAGATATTTTGACTTAGGATAATATAAAAACAAAACAATCTCAAATATATTTACGTCTCTAAACAAACAGAATTTTCAGTAATTGTCGACACACTCGCACAGCGCCGAAGATTTATAGCTTACTTAAAGTAATAATAATTTATTTAATTATAATAAATTATCAAAATAATTTAATGAAGAACATAAATAAAAAGTGGCCGGGACATTGCTCAAAAAGCAAAACATTCTACTAAAACAGCACAGCGGTTTGGCAGATATGGTGATCAAATGAGTGAAAAATCAGGAGCGTTTACGAATGCTTCCGATGTGAGCAAACAAGTGGGAGTGGATTATAAACTCGAAAAAAAAAAACAAACAACATCCAACACAGCTAAAACTTTCTGGATTAATTGACCCTTAAAATATAAAAACGCTGACCTGGATCGAAGTTAAAACGAGTTTAAGTACATAATAATATATTTATAATTTGGCAATTACTACTTAATTGGTTGGGTCTTAAGGTAGTGATTTCTTCTCTGATCGTCTTCCATGTTTTATTTTCAAAATATATGTTGCTATACAGTGAGAAATACACAAATTTAAGCGTCTTTGCTTGAAAGTGTCACATTTCAGAGTTATGCGTAAAAAAATATCGTATCACAAAAACTTTATATGAACTTTCAAAAAGGACATAAAGCCTTCCTTAGCACACATAGTGTGTTCTTGGCTTAATACAAATGAAAAACAGCACTGTAAAAATATTACGTATACAATAAGCTTTGTAATTTGATGAATAGTTTAACTGACGGCGCACAGAAAAACACACTGAAACACAACTTGGAAAAATGTAACATTTTTATTTTAAATCTATGTGTTACTTCGAATGCCTCCAATGGATATTCACAGTGAATAATCGTGCGTGCCAATTTGTTCTTTTAATAGGCGTGATCAAAAAATTTTAAACCCTGAAGGGTTACTTGTGGTACTTGTAATAATAAAACTGTATTTTGTCAAAGATAAAGCATTGCATTTCAATCTTCAGGAATAAAATATTGCAAACAAGATTGCCCGCGTCACCTGTTCGCAGAATAATATTATGTGCTGGACTTGATCATAAACGGTCTTTTAGAGTTTGTAGTGGACTGTGATTGGACAGTTTATCCTGAGTTATAGTTTATATGGTATACAAATATTCACGTTTCAAAGATATACAGGAATTATATAAAACATGAAAGTTAATATTTTGTTTGTTTAGATATCATAAATGAAAAAATTATTTGAAAAATATATCAGTATATACAACATATTCATAGACAATATGCATATATACATACCTGATATATCTATCTAGGTATTTTTACTTTTATTTTAATTGCTGTTCTTAATGTTTAAGAATTTTGTGAAGAGAAATAAGTGGAGATGGAGATTAGTCACTTTGCAAAAGTTGCGATGGTAATAGCCGCAATGTTATCTACTTCTAGGTACCTATGTATTATCTTCGAATTCATTACCGGCATGTTCATCTTAATTTATTTATATATTTTCAATTATTTGAGTTTTGCTCAAAGCAGAAAAATATCGACATTTTGCTCTTACGCAATAATTTACAATTTACAAATCAGCAATAAATAATCTAGATGGTAGTTCGGAGAACTTATATAAAAGCGATTTACTATCTGGACCCAATTAGGTTAATTAAAATTTATCGGAATTCCTTTGAAATAATAAATCTGTGCAAGCCATAAAACATAATTAATAAGGTTATTGGTTTCTTACTTTTTTTGTTCCTATAATTTAAATAGTGTTAGTTTTTGGGTGTCCCAATTTGTTTTTATAAGTTAGTTGGAGAGATTAGAACCTTATCTTTATCAAGCTTTAGATATCACGTCCATTTAATTAAGCCATAGCCTTTTAAAAGACAAAAGAAAAGACGTAAAAAGAGATAACTAAATTATCCATTTCTCTAAAAATCACCGCTTACCAATTAATAAAGCTATAGATACCAGTTTGAATAGCACATCATATTCAATCGATAGCCTCATTCTACAGCCTCAATAGCTGCGGCTTGCATTACAACGCTGAGTTTCATTTCCGAACCCGACAAACACACTGCTGTTTTACGTTCAGCATTTTCGTTATCAGATCTAGTAGACAGAACCGCTTTTTGTTTTCGAAACTTGACTTTTGTTTCGGTTTGCGTCAAGATACTGCCAATAGGAGTATCTTGCAATATGCGTACATATTGCAATATCGGATTTTTACGTTGACGAAAAAGAATTTGTAACGTGATACCTAATTTATTCTTTTCTCTAAAAATCACCGCTTATAAATCAATAAAGTTATTTGTAATAGGAGTTTTCATTTTCTGCATATAATATTCAATTGACGGCCTCATTGTACAGTGGCATTAGCTGTAGCTTGCATCACAACGCTGAGTTTCATTTCTGGACTCAACAAACGCTCTTTTTATGTCGAGCTTTTTCATTACCGGAACTAGTAGGATAAAATTGCTTATTGTTTTCGAAGCTTGACCTTTGTTTTGTTTCTCAATTTGAAAGTCTGGTCTTCGAGTGAATGCCAAAGGTCCTGTTAAAAGAAATTGTGACTGTCAATATCAATAAGCTTTTTCTACTAATGCTTGTTCACCCGACTGTTTTAACGGTAAACGATAACGTTGTAAGAAAACACTTACTTGGAGATGATTGAATTCAAAGATTTGCCCGAATGGGAAAATCATATCCTTGAGCTATAGTCCTTTTGCACACGTACACATGATCAGTATTTAATATATGTAATTGTAAATATATTAATGTGCAAATAATAATGCATAAATGTATACTAATATTTTAGGAAATCTTGATGTCATCTGAAGAGTCTGCCAACTAAAAAAGGGAATCGTGTTGGACAGTCAATTACCTTTAACTACCCCCTTATTTGATTGACTTAGCTTTTGCTCCTGTTGTGGAATTTTCTTGAAATAAATTTGACATTTTGTTATATATTATATAAACTTTTCCTGTGATAAAATTTGTAATAAAATAATTATTGGTGAATTCATATATAATAAAGTTTTTATTTTGATAATTTTGGGTAACATATGGTTTAAGGTCGGCCCTTGTTTGTTCAACAGTGAAATTAAACTATTTAAGGAGAAATTTAATAATGCAAAATACCTTAAAATTTTCATAATAAAAAAGAAAATTCGTGTAGACTGAGAGCTAAACCGTTACTAAATCCGTTACTAAAAAAACCATTTGGACGGGAATCAATAAAATCTTTGAAGCGCTTTGGACTGCCTCATCGGAGTTGAATTTTTTCAAGAAGTTATCCAAATTTCGACAAAATGGTAATCTGTTGGAGCAAACTACGGGGAGTACCATCAATGTTTGAGACGTTCCAGTTGAAGCTCCTCTAATTTGGTAGCTGTCTGTTACGCAGTGTGTGGTCTAGCGTTGTCCTGAAGCAGCAGTGGCCTAGAGCGATTGACCAGCCTCGATTGTTTAGCAGTTAATTTTTCCATCATGGTTTGCAGTAGCTGACAATAGACATCTGCCGTAGTCGTATGGCCAGATTTAAGAAAGCTGTAGTGAACGACACCGGCAACAGTCCACCAAACGCTCATAAGTAACTTTTTTGAGTCAATTTTCGCTTGGGGAGGATTTGGCTGATTTGCCAGAATTGAACCATTGCGATAAGCGTTTTGAATTGTCGTACAGGATCCACTTTTCATCAAAGGTAATCATTCGATTTGAAATCCTTTCATTATTGTACCGGTTGAGTAAGTGAAGTTCCTTGCCATTTCTTCTTCACGAAGATTTCTACGAACTGGTGGTACAGTCATGCAAGTAATCGTTATTGTTGAGAAATAAAATAGAAGAGACTGAGTAACTGAGTTACTTAGCCTCATATGACAAAGGTCCCAGGCTCGAGTCCCGGCCGGGGCATTAATTTGTGTGATGAACACAGACGTTTATTCTCGGGTCATGGTTGTATATATAATAAATAAATTAATATTTCAAACAATCACACCACATTATCTAGCCCAAATTAAGTATCATTAAGAACTTGAGTTATGGATACTAGATAACGGATAAATAAACGTAAGAAATATATAAACACATATTACGACCAGGAAAAGACTTGTAAATCAAGACACGATAACATGTTGAATGACAATTTTGTTAAAATACTGAGCTTATATACTAGATATAAATGTGTGAAATACAGTAATATTTAATCATCTCATGATCTTACTTTTATCACGTATTTTCCTAAATAGATAAACTGATTCTCTGTAAATCACGTCTAGGGACGCCACACACACATAGATTTTTTTTCAATTTAATTCAATTCAAATTAGAAATAAACTTAAATACACATCCATGACTAGAGAGCAAATATAATATAATTTCTGCTCCTACCAGGATTCGAACCCGGGACCTCTGGCATGGAAGGCAAGGCTACTTACCTCCATACCAAACAGGCCGTCGTATGTATTTATATACTTTTGTTTATTCTGGTTTCCCCCCAGTTCACTGTATGGTCATCCATATCAGTTCATCAATCACGTGTTTGTCTGGGGATTCATTTATTTATTTAAGTATTTGAATTTTAGCATAGTTAGAGATCTAAAATTTTCATTTTATTATAAGAGCATTACTTTGTATGTTTATATTGTTTAAAGGTATTTATATTTTTATTTGTAGGGTACAATTTGAGTAATTCAAAGTGGGACTAGTTAAAATTGCTATGAGCTTTTGTACTCTCCGGACACTTTTGGAGCCGATACCTCCGAAAGAGTCCTGCGCTTCCAGTTTATATTCACCGAATTATATCAGCGGTGGTCTCAAAGGTGCAGAAAGACCGAACCTGAGCGGTGAGGCAGCCGTTCTGTTGAAGTATCAACATTTTAGAAGCAGTTTAGGTTTAGTTCGTGTGCATTAAAGCAGTTGTGATAAGGTCAGTCAAAATGTCAGTCAAAAGACAAAAATCCAAAAAGCTATTTTAATTGAATATAAAGATTTATGCTAGTAAAGATATATATTATATAGACAGACAACTGGCCACAAATGGTAATCATTCATCTCAAATCTATTTAGGTAAGTGAGAAATAGAAAGGTTTCATGTTTCTCAAATAATTATGAAATATCGACGTCTGTATATTAGTGAATATTGAAATATAATCTAATCTAATCTAATCTTGTAGTATTTGTTTGCTCTTTAAAAAAATATATTTTAATTATTATTATTTACAAATGTGGTGAAGGTAAAAATTAAATCAGTCTTGAGCTTGGTTTATCCGGGCCGAACCATAAATGGGCAATAAAACCAGCAAAGAGCGATAAGGAATAAATTTGACCATAATGCCCTAGCTAAATTAATTAGAAGAGCAGTCGAACACCCGTAATTTTTCAATTATTTTTAGGATTGAGTGGGTTATGGATGGCTGGTGTAACATTGTAGATTAAAAAGACATTTTTCAAAGATATTAAACTGATAAGAGTGAAACTCGAATTGTTTCATCGTTTTTCAATAACAGCTTTTTTCAAATTGTGGTTTTGTTAGGGATCATCAAGTATTCAACGGTATTTTGGTTATTTAGCATCAAACACAATGTCGACATTTAAATTTAAAAATATGTTTAATTAAAAATAAACAATGTCGAATTGAAATTGAAAAACAAAAAAAAATAATAATTAAGATTATATGTCAAACAAAAAATTACTCTCCATGTTTTACAATAATAAAAAATTTAAAAATAAATTAGGTTCTATGTTATTAAAATCAGGTCCAATTTCAAAAAATTTACTCAATGTCATGTCATGATAACAATAAAAACATATCAAATAACAGCTTCCAGAATAACAGTTTGTTTTTATGTTTATTTATGGCCCTATTTAATTTCACCGGACTTTGTTGCCTAGCGCTGAGGGCGCTTAGCCGGAATTTAAACTGCTCCTACATACAATATGCCTAAAGGCACCCGGCTCAGGACAGACCTCGGCTTAGGACGTCGTATATTGAAACTACCGCTGGTTTGGAAGGGTCATCTACTGCTAAAAAACCAGCAAGAAACTCAGTAGGAATGCATATGACGCGTTAGCCTGGCCCACCGGTGGGTTAAGCGATTCGAATGCCGTGTTGCCCTATATCTAACTGGAACGCCGAGCATCTGTTAAGTAGTTACACGGACGCCCGTTATAACCAGAATAACAGTCATAACCATTTATATAAAGGAATTTTTGCGTGAATTCAGGCTTTGGCGAAAATAAAATGCCCTACATATTTTTTAAATTAATTGACAAACAATAAATAAAATTCATTTTTCAGTCACTAATTGAAAAAATAATATCACTTTTTCTTAGGTCCTTTTGAATAAGTAACAAATTTTTTTCATTTTTATTTTGTCTTTATTCCTTTCTTATGATCTTGGTACTCAACTTACAGCAACCAGTTATGGATTTATTTATTGACCCAAGATATAACTGAGATACCTATGTTATTCAGGTATCCTGGGGCTATAAAAAATCTGTAGTTAATTGTGTTACTTATTACTCTCTCAGATACTTCAAAGCAAACCCCTGACTTGATCTGTAGGATGTATTCTAAGTAGTTTATTTGTAAAAAGTCACAAAGGGAAATAGATAAGAGAAATAAATCGCAAGAAAATGTAGTGCGTTCCTTGGATAGATTTTAATTTTTACTTAAGTTGAATTTTTGGGGTTTAGAAAAAAGAATAAGTTTTAAAGACAGGAACGGTTATGTGTAACTAAGAGCCAGAGCCTACAATAAACGGCAGGTAGCTCGTTAAATGACTCATATAATTCGTTGAAGATAAATACAACTACACTGGAAACAGTTCAAGCTACAAACAAAATGTGGCTTATAACATTGGCACACTTTGAAATCACAAAGAATATACTACTAGGTTTTATCTCCGATATCGTTTGCGTAACCCTTTTTTTTTTTTTTTTTTTTTGTTCCCCTCCGCGGGAAGGGCAGGAGGATAAAAATGCCCTGACGCATACTCTGGCGCGATTCCAAAGTTATGTGGGACTCGTCCCGACGCCTACCAGGACCAAACCCACTAAAAACCCCCTGTCGGCTCGTGCATTTTTGCCACTCAGCCTTCATCTGAGCGACGGCCA
The DNA here is from genome assembly GCA_923062675.1 of Marasmarcha lunaedactyla. Classification (NCBI taxonomy): domain Eukaryota; kingdom Metazoa; phylum Arthropoda; class Insecta; order Lepidoptera; family Pterophoridae; genus Marasmarcha; species Marasmarcha lunaedactyla. The sequence goes on from OV281341.1 coordinate 3,842,863, forward strand.
ATTGGAGAAAGAGGCCGCGCTAGCGGGGCCCAGAAGGGGTCACCCGCTGGGATTACATAGCACTGAAGGTGCTCAAAGCACTGAAGGTGAATACGTAGCACTGAAGGTGCTCAAAATTAAATCAAAAAATTAAAACAAAAATTAAAAAATTGCAAAATAAAATTGAGTTAATTCGCATTTACGTTAGAATTAGGATTTACGTTAGAATTAGAATTTACGTTAGAATTAGAATTTGCGGCCAGAAGGGCCTCGAGATCGCGTGACAGTCTGGTGGATGAGTACGCTTGCGCATTTCTAGGCCTAGCGACTTTGAACTTCGAGTCTAACACAGGAGTAGTATATGAGACTGAATCACGAACTAGAGGATTGGGATGGGTTTCGGAGCGTTTGAAAAACGCTTCAGAGAGTGTTTTGAGATGTTGTTGTACTGTAGGCAGTTCAAGATCTCTATGCAAGTCCGCGTTACGCACGTACCACGGTGCGTTTGTGGCCCGGCGGCAAAAGAGGTTTTGAACTACCTGCAGTTTGTGCAGGGAGGGTTTGGCGTGGGCAAAGATTGGCGAGGCATACGTCATGACGGGTCTAACGCAGACCTTGTAAAGTGTACGTTTGTTTCTGAAGGACATTTTACTTTTTCTACCTAACATGCTATTTAGGCGGACTAAATAGTGACGAGCGAGTTTCGAAACTCTTTCGACGTGTGGCTTGAAAGAAAGCGTCGGATCTAAAGTGACGCCTAAGTATTTAGTACTGCGCTTCCAGGGGATGGGAATCATTCTCGCTCCGATCGCCACGCGGTGCGGACGTGCAAGACCCAGCTCTCCGTTGATCGGTCCCTTCCCGCCATTCCGCGGCGCTCAGTTTACTGACGTCACAGTCTAGCGTGTTGGCTCCGTGCTACGGTTTCCTAAGTCTTTCTACTCCGTCTGAGTGCTTTCGAAGTGCGATTTTTCTTTGCGACTAAGCCTCTTAGTCTTCAAGTGCTGTGCTAAGTTGTGTTGTGCTTGTGCTGAGTGCAGTGTTGTGCCCGGCGTAAGTAGTCTGGTTTCAGTGCAAAGGATACTTAACGGTGACAACGAATTTGTACTGAACCAGTCCTTTTTATTTTTATTTATTTCTCTTCTCTATTTTATTTATTTTTCTCCTATTTTCATATTTATTTCTATCATATTTGTGTGTTTTCGTGTGTATTTGTCCTTTCTGTCGGTAAAGGTTGACCCTAACGCGGTCAACTCTTTACCTGCGTACCCTTTTTTAGGTTTCTAGGTGGCGGCCTTCGGCGTACTATTGTTGGTTTTAAGTTTTTCTCCCCAGCCCCCCTACCGCTGGTAGGGAGGTTTGCCGCTTTGATTTTGCTAGGTTTTTAGGAACTAGGCATCTTTTATTATACTTATTCTACATATTATTGTCCCAACCCTCCCTAATGGATCCGCTAATCATTATTAACGCGTTCACCCAGGCGCTTGCTGCGGCAGGCGTCTCCATCCCAAAAGACATCCTAACGCAGGCCTTACAGGCATCAATCGCGTCCCCGGCCTCTCAGGCCCCAACCCCAGCCCCTCAGGCCTCCAACATCCAGACCCCTCAGGTCTATAGCTCTCCCGCGTCTCCCGTTCCATCCGATATGGACTGCGCGTCGGTCTCATCCTCGCGCTCTTCTCGTAGGAAGCGTACCGCTCCCGGGAGCGATTCAGACTCCGCCGCGTCCGTAGCTTCGTCGGTCGCCGCCACCCTAACCGGCTCTCCAGAGCCCGAGTTCCAATTAGTTGCCAAACGCTCTAAGAAGCGTTCGAAAAAGGCCGCGGTGTCTTCAACACCCGAGCCAACCCCGGTGTCTTCTACACCCGCCCCCGCGCCGCTCATGTCACTCGAAGTGACCGCGATTCCGTCGGTCACATCGAAGCCAGCGACGCGCTGCGCTCCCGTCCCGCCGAAGCCTCAGCTCCCTCCACCCGTCTTCCTGCGTGAAAAAGCGCGCTGGGATGCGGTTTCAAACTTGTGCAAAGTGCACAAAATTAATTACTTAAAAGCCGCCAACGCTGGCGATACAATCAAGATTCACATAGCGACCGTCGACGACTTCCGCGCGTTTACCAGGTTACTCGGATTAAACCAAATCGCGTATCACACCTACGCCCTCCCGGAGGAGCGTAAGATCCGCGCTGTACTACGGGGCGTCCCGTTCGAACTCAGTAACGAGGACATTCTCGATGACCTTAAGTCTCAGGGTTTCCCGGTCACAGCAGTGCACAAGATGCACTCCAACCGCGGTAGGCGTTTTCCCTTAGCGTTGGTAATCTTGTCGAATACTCCCAACTCGAGGGAGATCTTTAGAGAGGCTCGCACAATTTGCGGACTCTCAAATATCTCCGTCGAGCGTCCCAACCCCCGCGGTCACCCTGGGCAGTGCCACCGCTGCCAGCTCTACGGCCACGCAGCGGCTAACTGCTCAGCTCCCCCCAGGTGCGTTAAGTGCCTGGATCCACATTTCACAAAGGAGTGCACTCGCACTCCCGAATCCACTTCCCCCCCTGCCTGTGTGCTGTGCGGCCAGTCTGGTCACACAGCTAACTACAGGGGCTGCCCGCGTGCACCGCGTTCCACCGCCAAGAGGGTCGCGCCTAAACCAGCGCCGCCGCTCACTCACGCTAACTTCCCGCCGCTGCGCAACCGGGGTCCCCCGGAAGCAAAGCCCGTTCAGCCGACGCCTACTCCGGCTCTGTCTTGGAGGCAGCGTCCGGCCGTTCCGCCTGCACCTTCCCGACCCATCCCAGCTCCCGTAGCTTTCGTAGGGCCGCGTCCTTCTCCGTCATCCGCACCTCAGTCGTCGTTGGCTGAGGACATGAAGACCGTGTTCGACGTTATCCAAAACGTCGATATTAACGAAATTTCCGTGCTCGCACGCAAACTGCGAGCCGCCCGCTCTCCTCAAGAGCGTTTATTTGCTTTAGCCGAGCATCACTCGCTCCTAAGTTCGTTGTAAATTCTTTTATATTTGTATAAATTCGTATATAATAAATTATAATGTCTAGACCCGCGAATCCCGCGTCCTGTCGTATCAAACCCAAGGGCTTATCCCTAATATCTTTTAACGCTCGTAGCCTGAACACCAACCTTCCCGAGATTAAACTGTTCCTTCAGAACAAAGAACCTGACTTATTCCTTCTCCAGGAGACATGGCTTACTCCAAACCGCTCCAGGGGATTCGCTATACCTAAGTACGCGTTTATTCGTAACGATAGGCCCAACTCCGACGGTTTCGGCGGCACCGCTATATATTACAAAAGAGGTTTCCATTGCTGTCCTCTCCCTACCCCTCCTCTCCTCAACATGGAAGCCACTGTGTGTAGATTGGCTATGACTGGCCATCCGACCATCATCATAGCTTCAATCTACATACCTAGTGGTACCAGACCAATCCGCAGCGACTTTGAGGCCATTCTCGCCCTCGGCCATTCAGTCATTATGTTCGGAGACTTTAACTCCAAACATACTGACTGGACGTGCTTATCGACTAACACCAGCGGTATCGCTCTCCTCGACATCACTAACTCCCTTGATCTAGATGTCATATCCCCCATCACTCCCACTCACTATCCCAACAACCCGTCCTACTCTCCTGACATCCTCGACTTTGCAATTATCAAGCGAATCAATCTTGATCTAAGGTCTATCGAACCGCTCGATGACCTAGGCTCCGACCATCGCCCCGTTTCCCTCGTGCTAGGACCGCCGAACGATAACGCCTCATCTCCTAAGACCTTTACCAACTGGAAAGGTTTTAAAAATACGTTAATTTCAGCCTTAGAGGCTCCGAACTCTCCACTCGCGATCTCTCCCGAACAATTAGATAGCCCGGATAAAATAGATTCATTAGTCAACTCTCTCACTGATGCTATTAACTCAGCCATCAACGACAACGAAAAGGTTGCTAAGCAAAGCAAACCCGCGCTTCCCTTAGCCGTTAGCAATCTCATTAAAGCCAAGAACGCGGCTCTCCGGAGAGCCAAGAAATATCCCACGCCTGCATACAGAACAGCTGCGAATCAGCTTCAACGTAAAGTTAGGTCTTGCCTCGCGGAACTCCGAGACGCTCAGATGAACGATCTCATGGCGAATATCTCTCCGTCCCACCAAGCGTACTATAGCATGGCCCGAGCCTTACGCGTAGACACCGTTTCTCACGTTCCTCCTCTCACTCGTCCCGACGGCACTACTGCCTTCGAAGTCGAAGAGAAAGCCGAATGCTTCGCCGACAGCATTGCCGCACAATGCTCGCCCAGCACACAACCTGCTGATCCCTCACATATCCAGGCGGTGGAGGACGAAGTCCTTCGCAGAGACTCTCTTCCCATCACCGCCGACCCTGTCACAGTCTCTAATGATGAAATCTTGATTCTCATTAGAAATCAAAAGTCCAAAAAGGCTCCGGGTGCGGATGGAATTTCCAACCACGCACTTAAGCACCTACCTCAACAGATGCTTACCTTATTAGCTATCATTTTCAATGCCTGCTTCGACCATAGCTACTTTCCAAAAGCTTGGAAAGAAGCGACAGTCATAGGCATTCCCAAGCCGGGCAAACCTCTGAACGTCCCGGCTAATCACAGACCCATCAGCCTCCTCAAGGCAATGTCTAAACTTCTCGAGAGAGTCATACTCTCTCGAATGCGGAACCATCTGTTTCCAACGGATGGCGATCCTCTCATTATTCCCCATCAGCTCGGCTTTCGCGCTAAACATTCCTGCCCTCAACAAGTCCACCGAATCGTCGAGTATATACTTGACGGTTTCTATCCGCGTCGTTATAAATCAGTCGCGGTTTTCTTTGACGTAGCCAAGGCTTTCGATAAAGTCTGGCACAGCGGTCTCGTTTATAAACTCTACAAGATAGGCTTACCGGATCGCCTAGTCAGGTTAATAGCGTCGTTTCTCAAAGACCGTACGTTTCGATTTAAACACGAAGGCACGCTTTCTGCACCTCGTTCCATAAAGGCTGGAGTCCCTCAAGGCTCAGTCCTCGCCCCTCTGCTGTACACCGTGTACACCAACGACATTCCCATCCCGCCGAAAGGCGTCGAACTCGCCCTCTTCGCTGACGACACCGCACTCTATACCAAAGGCCACGGTGTTCGGCGCCTTGTAACCAGACTCCAAAAGGCCGTAAACGCCCTTGGTGTATGGTTTCAAAAATGGCGCATCGATGTGAACCCTGAAAAGAGTTCTGCGATGCGCTTCGACCACAAACGCCGTCGCCCCGATGGCGACCCCCACGTTCGAATGTTAGGCATTCCCATCCCCTGGAAGCGCAGTACTAAATACTTAGGCGTCACATTAGATCCGACGCTTTCTTTCAAGCCACACGTCGAAAGAGTTTCGAAACTCGCTCGTCACTATTTAGTCCGCCTAAATAGCATGTTAGGTAGAAAAAGTAAAATGTCCTTTAGAAACAAACGTACACTTTACAAGGTCTGCGTTAGACCCGTCATGACGTATGCCTCGCCAATCTTTGCCCACGCCAAACCCTCCCTCCTGCACAAACTGCAGGTAGTTCAAAACCTCTTTTGCCGCCGGGCCACAAACGCACCGTGGTACGTGCGTAACGCGGACTTGCATAGAGATCTTGAACTGCCTACAGTACAACAATATCTCAAAACACTCTCTGAAGCGTTCTTCAAACGCTCCGAAACCCATCCCAATCCTCTAGTTCGTGATTCTGTCTCATATACTACTCCTGTGTTAGACTCGAAGTTCAAAGTCGCTAGGCCTAGAAATGCGCAAACGTACTCATCCACCAGACTGTCACGCGATCTCGAGGCCCTTCTGGCCGCAAATTCTAATTCTAACGTAAATTCTAATCCTAACGTAAATCCTAATTCTAACGTAAATACGAGTTAATTCAATTTTATTTTGCAATTTTTTAATTTTTGTTTTAATTTTTGATTTCATTTTGAGCACCTTCAGTGCTACGTATTCACCTTCAGTGCTTTGAGCACCTTCAGTGCTATGTAATCCCAGCGGGTGACCCCTTCTGGGCCCCGCTAGCGCGGCCTCTTTCTCCAATTGGCCGTCGCTCCGATGAAGACGAGCCGACAGGGGGTTTTTAGTGGGTATGGTCCTGGTAGGCGTCGGGACGAGTCCCACATAACTTTGGAATCGCGCCAGAGTATGCGTCAGGGCATTTTTATCCTCCTGCCCTTCCCGCGGAGGGGAACAAAAAAAAAAAAAAAAAAAGGGATGGGAATGCCTAACATTCGAACGTGGGGATCGCCATCGGGACGACGGCGTTTGTGGTCGAAGCGCATCGCAGAACTCTTTTTAGGGTTCACATCGATGCGCCATTTTTGAAACCATACACGTTATATGTAGGCGTATATATATATATAGGCGTTTACGGCCTTTTGGAGTCTGGTTACAAGGTGCCGAACACTGTGGCCTTTGGTATAGAGTGCGGTGTCGTCAGCAAAGAGGGCGAGTTCGACGCCTTTCGGCGGGATGGGAATGTCGTTGGTGTACACGGTGTACAGCAGAGGGGCGAGGACTGAGCCTTGAGGGACTCCAGCCTTTATGGGACGAGGTGCAGAAAGCGTGCCTTCGTGTTTAAATCGAAACGTACGGTCTTTGAGAAACGACGCTATTATCCTGACTAGGCGATCCGGTAAGCCTATCTTGTAGAGTTTATAAACGAGACCGCTGTGCCAGACTTTATCGAAAGCCTTGGCTACGTCAAAGAAAACCGCGACTGTTTTATAACGACGCGGATAGAAACCGTCAAGTATATACTCGACGATTCGGTGGACTTGCTGAGGGCAGGAGTGTTTAGCGCGAAAGCCGAACTGATGGGGAATAATGAGAGGATCGCCATCCATTGGAAACAGATGGTTCCGCATTCGAGAGAGTATGACTCTCTCGAGAAGTTTAGACATTGCCTTGAGGAGGCTGATGGGTCTGTGATTAGCCGGGACGTTCAGAGGTTTGCCCGGCTTGGGAATGCCTATGACTGTCGCTTTTTTCCAAGCTTTTGGAAAGTAGCTATGGTCGAAGCAGGCAATGAAAATGATAGCTAACAAGGTAAGCATCTGTTGAGGTAGGTGCTTAAGTGCCTGGTTGGAAATTCCATCCGCACCCGGAGCCTTTTTGGACTTTAGATTTCTAATGAGAAGCAAGATTTCGTCATTAGAGACTGTGACAGGGTCGGCGGTGATGGGGAGAGAGTCTCTGCGAAGGACTTCGTCCTCCACCGCCTGGATGTGTGAGGGATCAGCAGGTTGCGTGCTGGGCGAGCATTGTGCGGCAATGCTGTCGGCGAAGCATTCGGCTTTCTCTTCGACTTCGAAGGCAGTAGTGCCATTGGGACGAGTGAGAGGAGGAACGTGAGAGACGGTGTCTACGCGTAAGGCTCGGGCCATGCTATAGTACGCTTGGTGGGACGGAGAGATATTCGCCATGAGATCGTTCATCTGAGCGTCTCGGAGTTCCGCGAGGCAAGACCTAACTTTACGTTGAAGCTGATTCGCAGCTGTTCTATAGGCGGGCGTGGGATATTTCTTGGCTCTCCGGAGAGCCGCGTTCTTAGCTTTAATAAGATTGCTAACGGGTAAGGGAAGCGTGGGTTTGCCTTGCTTAGCAACCTTTTCGTTGTCACTGATGGCTGAGTTGATAGCATCAGTGAGAGAATTTACTAATGAATCGATTTTATCCGGGCTATCTAATTGTTCGGGAGAGATCGCGAGTGGAGAGTTCGGAGCCTCTAAGGCTGAAACTAACGTATTTTTAAAACCTTTCCAGTTGGTAAAGGTCTTAGGAGATGAGACGTTATCGTTCGGCGGTCCTAGCACGAGGGCAACGGGGCGATGGTCGGAGCCTAGGTCATCGAGCGGTTCGATAGACCTTAGATCAAGATTGATTCGCTTGATAATTGCAAAGTCGAGGATGTCAGGAGAGTAGGACGGGTTGTTGGGATAGTGAGTGGGAGTGATGGGGGATATGACGTCTAGGTCAAGGGAGTTAGTGATGTCGAGGAGAGCGATACCGCTGGTGTTAGTCGATAGGCACGTCCAGTCAGTATGTTTGGAGTTAAAGTCTCCGAACATAATGACTGAATGGCCGAGGGCGAGAATGGCCTCAAAGTCGCTGCGGATTGGTCTGGTGCCACTAGGTATGTAGATTGAAGCTATGATGATGGTCGGATGACCAGTCATAGCCAATCTACACACAGTGGCTTCCATGTTGAGGAGAGGAGGAGTAGGGAGAGGACAGCAGTGGAAGCCTCTTTTGTAATATATAGCGGTGCCGCCGAAACCGTCGGAGTTGGGCCTATCGTTACGAATAAACGCGTACTTAGGTATAGCGAATCCCCTGGAGCGGTTTGGAGTAAGCCATGTCTCCTGGATAAGGAATAAGTCAGGTTCTTTGTTCTGAAGGAACAGTTTAATTTCGGGAAGGTTGGTGTTAAGGCTACGAGCGTTAAAAGATACTAGGGATAAGCCCTTGGGTTTAATACGACTGGACGCGGGATTCGCGGGTCTAGACATTATAATTTACTTATTTACGATTTATACAAAAATACAAAAAAATAAATTTATAACGAACTTAGAAGCGAGTGATGCTCGGCTAACGCAAATAAACGCTCTTGAGGAGAGCGGGCGGCTCGCAGTTTGCGTGCGAGCACGGAAATTTCGTTAATATCGACGTTTTGAATAACGTCGAACACGGTCTCCATGCCAACGACGACTGAGGTGCGGATGACGGAGAAGGACGCGGCCCTACGGAAGCTACGGGAGCTGGGATGGGTCGGGAAGGTGCAGGCGGAACGGCCGGACGCTGCCTCCAAGACAGAGCCGGAGTAGGCGTCGGCTGAGCGGGCTTTGCTTCCGGGGGACCCCGGTTGCGCAGCGGCGGGAAGTTAGCGTGAGTGAGCGGCGGCGCCGGTTTAGGCGCGACCCTCTTGGCGGTGGAACGCGGAGCACGCGGGCAGCCCCTGTAGTTAGCTGTGTGACCAGACTGGCCGCACAGCACACAGGCAGGGGGGGAAGTGGATTCGGGAGTGCGAGTGCACTCCTTCGTAAAATGTGGATCCAGGCACTTAACGCACCTGGGGGGAGCTGAGCAGTTAGCCGCTGCGTGGCCGTAGAGCTGGCAGCGGTGGCACTGCCCAGGGTGACCGCGGGGGTTGGGACGCTCAACAGAGATATTTGAGAGTCCGCAAATTGTGCGAGCCTCTCTAAAGATCTCCCTCGAGTTGGGAGTATTCGACAAGATAACTAAAGCTAACGGAAAGCGCCTACCGCGGTTAGAGTGCATCTTGTGCACTGCTTCGGCCGGGAAACCCTGGGACTTAAGGTCCTCGAGGATTTCTTCATTCGCGAGCTCGAACGGGACGCCCCGTAGTACTGCGCGGATCTTACGCTCCTCCGGGAGGGCGTAGGTGTGGTACACGATTTGATTTAACCCGAGCAACCTGGTAAACGCGCGGAAGTCGTCGACGGTCGCTACTTGAATTTTATTGTATCGCCAGCGTTGGCGGCTTTTAAGTAATTAATTTTGTGCTCTTTGCACAAGTTAGAAACCCCGGTCCAGCGCGTTTTTTCACGCAGGAAGACGGGCGGAGGGAGCTGAGGTTTCGGCGGGACGGGAGCGCAGCGCGTCGCTGGCTTCGATGGGACCGACGGAGACGCGGTTACTTCGAGCGATTTTGACGGCGCGGGGGCTGGTGTTGAAGACACCGGGGTTGGCTCGGGTGTTGAAGACACCGCGGCCTTTTTCGGACGCTTCTTAGAGCGTTTGGCAACTAATTGGAACTCGGGCTCTGGAGAGCCGGTTAGGGTGGCGGCGACCGACGAAGCTACGGACGCGGCGGAGTCTGAATCGCTCCCGGGAGCGGTACGCTTCCTACGAGATGAGCGCGAGGATGAGACCGACGCGCAGTCCATATCGGATGGAACGGGAGACGCGGGAGAGCTATAGACCTGAGGGGTCTGGACATTAGAGGCCTGAGGGGCCGGGGTTGAGGCCTGAGGGGCCGGAGACGCGTTAAGCGCTAGTACAGCTTGCGTAAATATGTCGTCAGAAATTGAAACACCCGACGCGGCGAGTGCTTGGGCGAACGCCTTCGCAATGTTAATGACGATTTGCTTATCCATTTGGGAAGGGGTTGGGACAATAATGTGTAAAAATATAAGTATAATAAAAGATGCCTAGTTCCTAAAAACCTAGCAAAATCCTAGCGGCAAACCTCCCTACCAGCGGTAGGGGGGCTGGGAAGAAAAACTTAAAACTAACCGTAGTACGCCGAAGGCCGCTACCTAGAAACCTAAAAAAGGGTACGCAGGTAAAGAGTTGACCGCGTTAGGGTCAACCTTTACCGACAGAAAGGACAAATACACACGAAAACACACAGATATGATAAAAATAAATATGAAAAAAGGAGAAAAATAAATAAAATAGAGAAGAGAAATAAATAAAAATAAAAAGGACTGGTTCAGTACAAATTTGTTGTCACCGTTAAGTATCCTTTGCACTGAAACCAGACTACTTACGCTGGGCACAACACTGCACTCAGCACAAGCACAACACTACTTAGCACAGCACTTTGAAGACTAAGGGGCTTAGTCGCAAAGAAAAATCGCACTTCGAAAGCACTCAGACGGAGTAGAAAAACCTTGGAAACCGTAGCACGGAACCAACACGCTATACTGTGACGTCAGTAGACTGAGCGCCACGGAATAACGGGAGGGAACCGACCAACGGAGAACTGGGTCTTGCACGTCCGCGCCACGTGGCGATCGGAGCGAGAATGCGTAACCCTCGTAACTGTACTGTTTATGTAGATGATACGTCTCCTATGTCTCTTCCGTAGTGTAAGCGTGAAAGAGCAAGTTTTAAACTATTTAACTACACAGTCATTTCCAATGACAGGCTAGCCTTATTCTTAAACCAATTTCAACCCCTACCTTACAAGATTAAACGGTGGTTATAAGATTCTTCTAGGTTGTATATTTTATTTGATTATAATTCATGACCATTTATTAGTATGTAGATAGTACTGCGTGTCATGCAAATGTGGTTTTATATGGACGGTTATTGCCTACCAATTTTCAGGAAAATGTATTTGAAAATCACAAAGTTATATTTTTTACAAAAACATGAGATTGTAAATGTATTTTTTACTCCAGCAGTTATTTTTTATAATAAATTATGTCTTACCACATACAGCACTTTTGCCACCGCAGCCGGCGGGAAAATGACTAACTATCAGCTATTTTTCACTCAAGAAACATACAAAAGCCATAGATCCCGAGTCAGTAAAAGAGATATTAATAGCTGATCGCTGATGTATGTCATCTAAGTTTCTCTGTTTTGTTTGTCGCAGCGGCTGAGCGGAGCACGCTTATTGGTCAGAACACTTTATGAGATATAAATTTTCTTAAAAATATTGTCCTAAAAAGAGCATTTAATAACAAACAGACGAACATAAAAGCACTAATTGACAATCGCTTAAAGAAAGTCCGAATCACGAACATTGATTAGCAATAAAATAATAGTAACAATCACGGAGCAAAGTAAGTCCGGCAAAATATAAGGCACACATCCGGTAAATCTATTTTAAAATTGCTTGTGTTCATGGTGTCGTCACCGCATTTATCATAGATGAACTTCATTTCGAATCATCAAGCGCAGTTGTTGATTTTATTTGTAAACAAAGACACACGAGGAATGGTATTACTAGATTAAAATGTTAATGTGTAAACCTAGTTTACTAAAGTTTGGGATATTTTAGGTAGCTCAAATTTAACAACAAATTGTTGTATTAAATTCGTGAACGGGTGCCGTCTGAAGGTGATCGTCGTTTGGAAAATTGGGGGAGGGAGACTTGCCGAGCTAACAGATGTAGATAAACGTAATTTTGTATGGACATAAAGAAACTCTGTAAATTTATTTTGAAAAAAATATACCCGTGAAGTTTCTTGCCAGTTCTTCTTCACGAAGGTTTTTTCGAACTGGTGGTAGAGTCATGTTTTATTTGACGTCAATAAGAACAAGTAATTGTCAATGTTGAGTTTAGAGGCGACGAGATTAATAAAAAACCTTTTTGATTTCACTGAGTCTATTATATTTCAAACTATAAATGTGATTACATCAGTTAGTATAAATTAGTCCTTATCTTACGTAATACAAACAAATTTCCGCAGACGACTGGCTGCCTATAACACGCGGCGGTCCAGTTTGGGGTTTTGCTGACTTTGCTAATAATGTATAGCCGCTACATTGAGAAATAAATATTTGAATTTGAGTGACTCTCATAACGATTGCAACAAAACCAGAACATCCATATTAAAACTGCTGTCGTTATAGATGTAGCAGAATGTGAAGAGATGTATTTACAGTTCTGTTTCGAATGGAAAACCTGCTAAGGTGTGGTCGTTCCTGTCGATCGGTAAATCTCTTTCGTCACTTCCTCTACACTTGAACTTGATTCCTCAAACAAATATATCACCACAGTTTCCCCAGTTCCACATAATCAAAAACTTACTTTTCTGCAATCTTTGTCTGCCACGTCCAGCCCTCAACGCCCTGCTTTCTCCTTTGGAACAGTATCTGAGCACGAAATTGCGGCAAGCGTATCAGCAATCAAATCAAATGCTGAAGACTATGATGGTATAAGCCGCAGAATGATTTGCCACATTTTCAATTTCTCGCTCAGTACTGGTACTTTTCCGTCTTGCTGGCGCAAGGAAGTAGTTATACCTATTCCTAAGACTCCCAATCCCTCGCTTCCTTCTCACTTTAGGCCCATATCTATCCCTCCCTTTCTTTCTAAATTTCTTGAAATACTTGTTTCTAATCAACTTAATGCATTTTTGAACTCAACTTCTTCAACTTTCTTAGCAAATTATAGTCTGGGTTTTGTCCTGGGCATAGCACAACAACCGCCTTAACTAATGTAACTGAACCCATTGAGGAGCAAAACTTTCGGGTCTAGGTAATTCCAGTTACTTTATCAAATTACAAAACTTATGTATTTTGTAACAGTTCCTATACTATTATACTATTTTAGATCGCTTTGTGTATGTTCACTGGCTGGGCCAACTGGTGGCCCCAATGCTGGCTCCAACACTCTACACCCAACGTGTGGAAAGACAAATGTATTCAAGATTTATCTAAGCATTGGCTATTTGTTCAGTTTTGTAAAACATGCATTGAGTGCTGACACAAGGTAAAATATCCTTGCCGTCATTTCTATCTGTATGGACGAATAAAAAAGCTATAAAGTTCATTGAACTTTACAAACTAATCCGATAATTTGGGATGCAAGTTGAAATTACCATAGATAATAATTGAGTAAATATATAAAATGACGAGTAATATACTTATAAAATGAATAAAAACCACGACTTTATTTTCTCTCAACTACCCAAAAATGTGTACTAAAGCTTATATATATTATACCTTACACGAGCATTTGAATGACAAACATCCCTAGATACAGCCTCCTTAATTACAGGCTCTTCCTTACATATATGTTACACGGCATGTCTGTTTGTTTGTACATTAACTTCTTCATCTCGATTATTGTCTTAAACGTCATTATCACTTAAATATCTCTTCTTATGGTAGCGTTGGATAACGGATCGCTCACTTCCTTCTAATATGGTTGAGGGTATCGCGAAGGTTTTTTTGGATAGTCTTTGGGGAAACAGTCCGATTGAACATACAGGCATAATTATGCGCAGATATGAAATACATTGTAAATTTATTTTGAAAAATTGATCCACGTGAAGATTTTTGCCAGTTTCACTCACCGAAGTCCTCTCTGCGACCTGGTGGTATGATATATATAATTCAGAAAAACTATAAACTGTTTACTTTTAATAAAGAGGTTGCATTTCATAACATAATGATCAAAACTAGTAGCCTGTAAATACATTTTTATTTAATTTCAGCCCACAGTTTTTAAATGTTACCTAACAAAATATACAAAATTCACACAAAATATGTTCACAAAATCATTCCTTATAGTTTTCCCCCCTTTTTGAAGTAGTCTGACATAACTGTTGTTTTTTTTTTCTAATTAAAAAAAAAAACAAGATATAACTAGGTTGCTGTATCTGCTAGCAATAAATAAATCAGTAAAATTTTATATTATTTGGAAAATAATTTAAGTCAACAATTTAATATATAAAAAAAAATCAGACATATTAAAAGACCAAGATTTTTACTTAGTAAGATAAAGTGACGTTCGTTTTCTTAAAGAATAGAAACACATTTAATTATCCTTAACATTTCCAAAAACCTTTTTGTTCTGCAAAAATTTTTTTTGTTTTAATGATCTCTGGAAATAGATATCCTTAATTAGTAAAAGTACCCACTTAGTAAAGACGGATTTTTTGTTGAAAACCCTTTTAGCATTTTTGTTGAATACTATTATTAGTGTTTTGTTCTTTTGTTGTTGGTGCTATGACGTATTTAAACACGATATCGTAGAACTATTTGAACACTCCGTCCTATACAATTTGCCTTTCCTTGTATCCCTTCCGATAGAAAATATAAAAATGTTCTATCAACCTAAGCTAACAGATCCTATTTCCACTTAGTGTTGTATAATAGTTGATAGCCATTATAATCGGTTTGCCAAGTCTAATGGCTAAAACATTAAATTTTAACCACATTTAATGTTTTAGCCATTAGACATGATTTTCGAAAACAGATCAGTTTTGTTTTTTTTTTTAACATATACATAGCCAGTAAATGAACACGCAGTCCACCTATTTGTAAGTGGCATCCGTGCCCACAGACATCATTATTCATAGATGTTATTAATAAATTATATTCTTAAGTTGCAAATGCCTTTGTTCCTGTTATAACACTGGATTTTTCTTTCCATTATCCAGAACACAGCCCTAAACGTGGTTATTATACCAGTTGAAATAGAAGGACTGCAGTTCCGCACCACAAAGATTGTACCACTATATGAACAAACAAATTAACCTAAAGATTGAAAAAAATGGATGGAAAAAAATTTCCCACGACATGAGGGAAAAATATTTCTTTTTTGACATTAATGTTCTGGCTACCTTATGATGCCTTGTTGGGTGTGCCGTTCCCGTAGTACTCGTAGTAGTACCATTAACAGCCGTACATAGTACGTAGTACGGCTGTTTCAGAATAAATTAGTAAAATACAGCATTTTCCTTCAATTTATGATATAGGGTAACCCTAAAATAAACTAAAGGAACCCTATTAGGGATACATAGTAACATTTATTTGTTATTAAGTACAATTTAATTTTTGTTATAAAATGATGTTAGTGCTGTACAATTTTTTGCCAAAATCTTTGATGGCTGTTTTTTTGACTCTCAAATCGATAACATAGTCTTTAAGAACAAAGGTAGAGAACAAGAGATAGAGCTCTTATAGACAACTATCTATAAGAATCTACATCTATAAGAGCTCTATCTCTTGTTCTCTACCTTTGTTCTTAAAGACTATGTTATCAGAGGATTAATTAAGAAGATTAACAGAGGTGAATTTGACCAGCTTTAATTTTCAAATTATTTAGAAGAACGTTTTATGCAAATTCGATTCTATGAGATGTTTCGTATCCTTGAGTGGCAAAAAACCATTATCTGGCCGCTGACATTTTTTCCTACGTCTGGTAGGCATTAAATCTATGTTTTTATAAAAATAAGTAGCTTGCTAGTTATCGGTCCTGGGTTTTGTTGCAAGATAACAGTCTTCAAGCCAAATCAGAGGCTTGTGGAGTAGAAGGTAGCTTGATCAACTCTGACACCATCGTTTGCCAGGCATACGATAAAATAGTATCATACTTTTCAATACCATAAAAATATTTTTATTAGAAATTATAAACATTATACCTTCTTGAGCCAACAGTATTTGTTTGTGTTCAAATTAAAACTCAAGACTATTTCATTGAAATTCAAAAAAATATTTATACTAATAGACCAATATTTTTCTAAGTATCTTTTGCCCCTTTCTCTTCCACATACATCCACCTGCCACAGTCTGACCAAATTTACAGTTTTACATATTTTGGTCACGAAAGTCTTGCGACGTACAAAATAATATCCTTTCACAGGAAATAAGGTATTCTAATGTGACCTTTATGGACTCTGATGTGGAGACCCCGGGGGAATGATGAGACGTGCTCGACTTCACCTAAATATAGTTAAAAAGCACAATTTATATAATGTTTCCTTAAGTTTTTACGATTATTACATAAATAAATAAAAAAAACCAACTAATGTGCTAAGCTTAAAACTGAAGTATGGCTGGACCAATTTGAATCATTTTTTTTTATGAAACGTTATTGGAATCTGAAAAATGTTTTAATGGTTCGAAAAGAGCCCAGGAAAATGGGACATTCATAAATAAATATTTTATAATAATTTCAATACATTAATAATTGCGTCCATTTTACGTAATAGTGACACATGTCTTCCGCGCACTTTTTTACACTAGTACTTTTATTTTGCTCATAGAAGCCCAGGAGTGGTTAGCGGCGTTTGGAATAAAGAATATTTTTTCGGTAGACCCCGGGTTCGAATCCCGGCGGAATGTTTTTTTAACTTTTACATTTTACGTACCCTTCAAATTTAAAATTTTATATTTCTACTTACATTTTTATGGGAAGGTTTTGTTGTTTCCTGCAGCGTTGTAAATTACGTTGATATGCAAGACATAACATACAAGGTACAATAACTAAGCGACTAAGTTGTTTATAGTTGAATTTGCCCTTTTTTTATGCAAATCTAAAGAAAATTTTACAAAGGTTTTTCCTAGGCAAATAATTCAAAAAAATCGTTGGTAGGCGAAAATTTTACTTTTTAAATACTAAAATCAGGAGCATCGAAAATGTCGTACGACGAACTGACAATCTCTATATTGAATAAGCACAGATTGCTGTACTAGTTCTTTGAATTATAAAATATTTGATGTTATTAACCGTACATGTAGGTTTTGTTAAAGGTCAAATATTGTATTGAAGAAAGTATTTACAAAGTGCTAAGAAATTATCTTAAAACAAGATATATTTAATTATTACTAAAGAAATGTTTGAACATTTATCTGTAATCATACATTTTAAACAATAAATGTAAAACTGTACTCTTTTGCTTTAACAATTATTATAATCGTTTTGTTTTGATGTGAAGCGTCACTGCTATAATACCAAATTTTTTATAATACTTCAAGTTAATGGTTTTGTTATTTTTCAAGATAAAAAATCTAACATTCTAACTATTTTTTTTGTGAAATGCCACAAAAAACATAGTTAGATAGCCAAAAGCGCTCCTATAGAATGGGAAAGTGTAAGACAGTTACGTATTTCGGTAAAGATAATAATCTCACTTCTTAAAATTGAATGCAGGCTTAAGTAAGTAAAGAAGACTGTTGTACAGAAAATAATTGCATGCTGCCTGGGATCCAGACAATATGATAGTCTGAATGTCCTGTAGGTAACGATGGCATTTTATATATTCATATTTAGGTTAAAAAAAAGAAAATAAACAGATACACAATGCAAAATTTAAGCGTGGTATTTTTATTTCAAAATCGTAATTAACTTTAAAAATTCTTTTGTAAGCTTTTGAAAATTTCTTAACAGCAAATCGTTATATTTGAAAAGCAAAATGGAGGCTTATAAGAGTTATAACTCTACCGATAAAGCCACAAATTATTAGCTGAAGTTTACTTGGAGTTTAGATTAACGGTAATGCTAATAATAATAAAAACCAGTACAGATAAAAGGGATTAAACTAAATAAAAGTCATAATAAGTTAGTGCGCTGAGTTACCAGCTATAATAATATTTGTAAGTTCTATATTTCTATACTCATTTTCGTAATATTTTGCTGCTTCCCTGTAAACTGTGTAGAAAGCTTTCCATGACCCAAGTGGCTTCACCCTTCCTTTTATTTTGAAGACTTTTAGTGGCGGCTTAACAGAAAGCCTGTAATGCACTGTAAATTAGGTACACAGTTATCTGTAAGAACCTGTAAGTTAAAAAAGAATTGCCACTGATCATCAGATGAATATTTCATGATAAGCTAGATAAGATAAGAGAGAGATAAGGAACTCTGTATAGATCTACAAAGTGAGCATAAATAAACAGAAAGAAAATTGGTGGAGAGAACAACGTCTGTCGGGTCAACTAGTGTTAAATAAAACTATTGTCAACCGGAAAATTGTGTTTAATTATATTTTTACGTTTTAACTCGACATTTCGTTATATTTACAGATTGCGTGATCACGAGTGGCTAAGATTAGAGGCGTCTTGATTTGCACATTTTATATTTTTAAATAATGATAAGATGCTTTATATTCATAGAAATTTGTGAATTTTTTATGGGTTTATTTGATCATTAAATAAGTCACAAATAACTTGATTGAAGCACAAATTCGAAGCGTATTCGATTTCGCAATAAACGGGGTTTGAGGGTGATCTAATCTCAGATTGTTGAAGAAATAAATTTTAGCCTGCCACTTGGTGCCAACGGCACCCGGTTCCATACGTACCATCTTTATTTGAATTGTGTAATCGAGCAAAATATTGACGCCATTTCAAGGCTCAGCCATGAGAAAGCAATTTAATAATAGTAATTATTATAATATTATTATTGTAAAAAAAATGAATATATATATATATATATATATATATGAATATATATATATATATATATATATATATATATATGAATATATATATATATATATATATATATATATATAGCACATATATTTTTTAGATGTATATTAAATAAAATAAAATAATAATTCCTGATAATAATTATTTATTATATTACTTACTTCACATACTTTACTTAATTATTTACTTATTTATTATAATACTTTCGATTCATGTTGCGTTCAAAATGGTAAAGCAATATTTATTTTAGGCAATAACTCAACGTTTGCCATATTTGATATACATAATATGTTGTTTTATTTATTTAAAAATTTCGGTAAATTACTTAACCTTTAACTGGTGGCATAATGGACAGGACAGGATTAGCCTAAAATAATTTTGCAAAAGTTTCACTTACAAATATTAATCAGCTACTTATGTGATTTACGTAGAGAAAAATATTTAAATCACGTGTGTGTTTAGCTCAGTGTAACAAAATTCTTGGCCCCAAAGAAAGAACCAAAATTATGTAAGAGGCATTATTATAAATCTTCAGGTTATAACCATGGAACAACTTAGGAACTTTTCTCTTTGCAAAATTCACTGGCTAAGTGGGCACTACATCATCATAACCAATACGGTTTCGATGCTTTCAGTGTATCTCGCTAGGAAAACTGTAAGTTAGTATGAAATGTAAATACGAAGCAAGTAAATGGCCTTCGATTACTTGAGATCTTACTTAATATACTCTAAAATCAATTTAAACATATAATTATTTATTTAAAAGTCTGCATATATTTTAGAAATCTTATTACGAGCCCGTAGAATCCCACTGCAAGCCCAAAACTTACACCACTAAAAAAACCAATGTTTGTGATTTTTTTTATAAGTTTTATTATTTTTGCTTTGTCTTAACTTAAAAATGTTTTGAAGAATCTGTCAAGGAAACGAAAATATTAATATTTTGATCGCAGTTTTTTCTGGATTTTATGCTAAAACTGCCATTTAAGAATAAGAACAGCGTTGATTGAAATCTTTTGTTGTCTTTAAAAGAGTATTAATAAAGCGCAAAACTAAAGGTCCTTTAAAGTGATCAATGAGCCCTGTGATATTTTTACAGCGAACATAGCTAATTTATGTCAAGTTAGTTAAAGTAAGGTATTTTATTTCGGTGGTGGGCACGCGCCCCTGTTCTGGTGAGGTGGCGCGCTTGCGCAGGAGTGCCGAGAGGGTACTCCTGCAGGAATGGGAGGAGTCCCTGGCCGCACCAGCTTATGGGGTCCGGACGATAGAAAGAATTCGTCCGGTTCTCCGGCGTGGGTGTGGCGGAGGAGAAGGACACTCTCCTTCCGCCTTGTGCAGGTCTTGACCGGACACGGTTGCTTCGGTCATTACCTGCACAGGGTCGCCCAGAGGGAGGAATTTCACCATTGTCGTGTGGCCGACGACAAAGCCGAGCACACTCTGGAGGAGTGCCTGGCGTGGAGTCGGCAGTGGCACGAACTGATCTCTGTCGTCAAGAGGGACCTCTCACTTTGGAATGGGTGGCCATGATCTCCTTCCGCGAAGAGGTCATGTCAAAGAAGGAGGCGGCGGAGTGGCGTAGGGAGGATGACGCCTCGGCAGCGCCGCTTCATCGTTGGCGGAGGGGGTTAAAGAGAAGGAGGTACGCCCACCTTCTCCTTTTTGATAGCCAGTCGCAGCAGGTGAAGGGACCTGCTGCTACTACTATGGCTGTGGCTGGGGGGATGGTCCAGTATACCAGATCATCCCCTGATTGGATGCTGGGCTCCTGCAGCCAGGCGTAGTCGCCGGGGCTCGCGGGTAATACCAATGGCGATACCATGAACCCCAGCAAAGGCGCCACGGTGGTTTTTAGTGGGTAAGAGTCCTACATAACCTGGGAGTCCCCTTGGGTGTCAGCTAGGTGATGCAATTTTTTCCCGCGAAACCAAAAAAATCGCTATCCTATTTTTGTATGTAAATTCGTGGATGAGGTGTCAAGTGTCAAAGTAAAATATAAATCTGATGGTAAAATGTTTGCAAGGGTTGTGAAGCAACGTAAACTATTACGTTTTCACGGATACGTATCACGAATATTATCGCCATATTTTTAGCCAAAATGCTGGCGTGAGGTGGCGATGACAGCTGCTTTTTTACTTTTATTTTAAGTAAAAGTTCCATGCGCTAAATAATTTAAATCCATCGCCATATTTAAGGAATATTTTGTGATGTTTTGTTAGTATTTTTGGACTTATTTACCAAGTATCGTTATTTAATTCATAAAATACGAAGCCTTTAAACCTATTTCTTGGAACAAGTGTTGAGCGAAGGATAATTTGTTTATAGAATGCCTTTCAAGATTAGATTTTTTGAAACCCCAGTGCATAAAGCATGTCTCCAGTAAAAGGTAACTTTAACTTATTTCTTAACATTAACAATTCATATAATTGTATAATTTCTTGTAGAAAAAAATCGTGATCATTTAAATATATTTCAAGTAAAAATTCTGTACCTTTGTCACCAATAAAATTTTGGTGACATTATTATTATTACGAAACTTGAAAACTTGAAAATAATATCAGTCATCAATAATACTTGATGATCAAGAATACTGACATTATTTTCAAGAAATTCTGAATTAATATTTATCTTTGCATTTTATTTGGGGATACAATTTATTTGACTTATTTACTATTCTAAAACGATTTTTTTTTATTTTTTTTACTTGACATAGACAATTACTTGTTCTTATTGACGTCAAATAAAACATGACTCTATTACCAGTTCGAAAAAATCCTTTGTGAAGAAGAACTGGCAAGAAACTTCACGGGTATATTTTTTTCAAAATAAATTTACAAAGTCTCTTTATGTCTATACAAAATTATTCTTATTTGCATCTGTTTGCTCGGCAAGTCTCCCTCCCCCCAAGTATCCAAACGACGAACACCCTCAAACGGCACCCTCACGAGTTAACGCGGGATCCAGCCATCGCCCTCCTCAACCATGTTAGAGGGAAGTGAGCGACCCGTCACCCGACGCTACCATAAGAAGACGTACTTTAGCGACAATGACGCTTTAGATATTCATCGGGACGAAGAACTCAACAAGTAAACAGACACATTACACATGGTTTGTTACAAATATACTAGTACTGTGAATGAGGGGATTATACCCAAGGACTTTTATCATCTAAATAATCAGATAATTTGTAATAAGCCTTTGCACACAACTTTTGCTTTATAGTTTCTTTGAATTTGTCAATAGGAAGACGTTGGATATCCTCAGGAACCTTATTATAAAAGCGTATACATTGACCCATGAATGAGTTTGTGACGTTATGAAGCCTACTATTATGAGCCGCCAGCATAAATTTTTCCTCTTGTGTTAACATTGTGCAGATCTTTTTTTCTTTTAAACAAGGTTATGTTCTTTTTTACATACATTAAATTTTCTAAAATATATTGTGAATGGAAAGTAAGAATATTTATTTCCTTAAATTTACTTCTAAGTGACATCCTTGGAACGAGCTGATAGATAGCGCGAACAGCCCTTTTCTGCAGAATAAATGTAGTATCGATGTCGGCAGTACTCCCCCACAACAGAATACCATATGTCATAAGGCTGTGGAAGTAACCAAAATAGACTATTCAAGCAGTTGTTTCATTTGAAATTTGTCTCATTTTTTAACACCATATGCGGCAGAGCCAAGCCTTTCCGCTAAACCATCAACATGCGCTTCCCACTGGAGTTTGGCGTCTAAGGTTATGCCCAGAAATACAGTTGAGTTTACAGGACTCAGTTCCTGGCTCTCAACTACAATGTTTGTGTTTACCTGTTTGACATTCGGCAATGTAAACTTTACACATTTCGTTTTTTTTTTTCATTGAGGAACAAATTATTAGCTGAGAACCACTTCTCTGTGTTGTAGATGCATTGGTTTACTGCTCGATAGTCAGTTTCTTGTCTTTTGATTTTAGATAAGAAAGAAGTATCGTCAGCAAACAATATGACTTCGCATTGATTCTTAACGACCGATGGCAGATCATTGATATATACTAAAAATAGGAAAGGACCAAAAACTGAGCCCTGGGGCACACCCATTGTCACTGCCGATCTTGCAACTTTTTGTTTTTTATTAGAAATATATGATTTAATCAATGCAAGCGCTCGGTTATTTGCCGTAATGGTGCAGTTTCATGAGAAGAGTAGTATGATCCACACAGTCGAACGCCTTGGACAAGTCACAAAAGACACCAATAGCATCACACGACTCCTCCCAGGCGCTGAATACGTGTTTTATGAGCTCAACCCCGGCATCGGTTGTTGAGGGACCCCGCGTGAAACCAAATCGCTTAAAATTCATTAAACTATTACCGTAAAAATGAGAAAGTAATTGATTTAAAACTAATTTTTCAAAAATCTTACTGAGAGTTTGTAGTATTGATATAGGTCTAAAATTATTAGGGTCAGACATACTACCTGCTTTGAATATTGGAATGACCTTACTCAATTTCATATAATCAGGAAAAACACCATTATCAACACAGTTATTAAATATACTGGCTTAGTACGGGGCTATACCATTAATGACAGATTGAATAATTCTAAACAGAAATTCCATCTAATTTGGCAGTATTTTTTACTTTAATGCTTTTAAATGCATTCAAAACTTGTGGAACAATCACATGTTTAAAGATGAAATCAATATCGCATGAATTTACATTTTCCATTAGCAGTGACTGCGCAAAAGTGGAACATTAATTAATACTCGATGTAGTTGACACAGGGATTGCAGTAAAAAAAATTCAAATGCTTCAGCAACTTCTCTGTCAGTTGACAACACTTTATCATAAATTTTTAAATTATAGTTGTTGTGCGGTTCTTTTGCTTTCCCAGTTTCCTGATTAATTATATTCCATGCAGTTTTTGAAATGTTAGTACTATATTTAATTTTATTATTAATGTAATTAGATTTAACTATACTGCATACTCGTTTAAATAATTTTGAATACTTTTTAACAAATTCATAAAATGTCTTATTATGATTTTAAGTTCTTTCACTGTACAATTCATATAATCTATTTCTACTTCTGCATATTCCCACTGTTGCCCAGTCACTAAACCTAAAAAAAATATTATTTACACATATTTTCTTTTTTTTTTTAAACAGAATCATATTCATTTTTTATCATATTATGAATAGAGTTATATTGAGTAATAGGATCTCCACAGTAATCTAATTTAAATGTTTTTTCAAATACATTTTTCCTCAATATTTCAAGCCGTGTCTTATTCATGGGTATAAAGGTAATTTCTCTTTTTATAGTCTTGTTTAGGCCAATATCAAAAGTGACTAACTGTCCACTATGATCTGATTGTAGTTTATTAATTACTGACTTTGTACATGGCATTAAATTTGTAAAAATATTATCGAGACGTGTGGCTGAGGTCGCTGTAATTTGCGTAGGCTCTAAGAAGAGATTTTTTTAGGTTGTAACAATTAAAAAGGTTCAAGAATCGATTCTGAAGAAAGATTCAAGAATCAATATTAAAATCGCCACAAATAATTATTTCTTTGTTTTTGTTATTAACTATATAATACCTAATCCATAGTGCTCTCAAATACTTCAACAGACAGACTTACAATATCAGAGCGTTTTTTAAATGTAAGGCTCTTATGAGTGATGATCATTGAGCCACCGCAAGTTGTTTGTTCTCTGCTGAATGAACTAGCAATTACATGATTCTTATATGAAATCAAAATTTGACACTGTCTGAGCCAGTGTTCTGTGATACATAGTACATGAATATTTTCTCAGTTTATGAATAGCTCAATCTGTAATTCCTTACCTTCAATGCCCTGCATATTTTGATGGACTATGTTCATAAAATTATTCTTTACATTTTTATTGCTTAAATTACTACTTAGAATACTGGTGCTAGATGTATTATTTGTTGTCACTAACTTATGTTTAAATTATTCCTTATACTATGTTTTGGAATATTACATACCAATGGGTCAAAAGTATAAAGTGACTGCTCAATAGAAGCAGTGGTTGTAGTCAACGAATTGACTATTATGTATAAAATATATGATAGCGAGTATGCTATCTGTCGCAGGTCATTATTGTACAAATTTTACCTATCATTGGTCGTATATGGCTCTACCTGAGTTTGATACTACACGCTCAGTGACATATGGCTCCTCAGGTTGACTGGATAGTGGCAGAGGGCGATCTGATATAGTATTATTTGAATTACTTTCATAATAATTAGTAAGGGACTCAAACCGGCCTTGATTATGTTAAAAGAGTTCAATCAAATTGTCCATAGCTAGAATGTGTTTCTTAATTTCTTTTTGTGAAATTTCATACGTATTTGTTAGAATAAGTAGCTCTACTACTAATAAGGTCATAAATATTAAATTATTCGATTGACTAAAATTAACTTAGCTAGACATTTAATTTATTAAGTTAAACCGAAATAAGTTATTTGTCAAATATTTTGTAAATAAAAATATTTGTAATAATAAAAAAAAACCGTATATGATAACAATTCATTACTTCACTTTACTAATATTATATATAATATGTACAACTAGTAGATAATAGGTCTTTACCTATGAAACTGCCGTTTTGCCGTACTGGCCATTTCAAATGAAAATATTTTTTTTTTGACTGATAATTCTAATTTCAAATTAATTTTATTTGAAAAACATGGAATTCTTTTTCTAAAATCGTCATTTGTTTAATAGTTAGTGTTTTGTTTTCAACGCATTCGAACATTTTTCGTCATCATGGATAAGTTAAAAATTCGAGTAATTATGGAGTATGAGTACCGTCGTGGCAGCAAAGCGGCACAAGCGGCACGCAACATCAACGACGTTTACGGAGCGAACACTACAAACGAACGCACCACCCGTTATTGGTTTACCCGCTTCTGTTCTGGAAATTCGACCTGAAAAATGAACCCCTTGATCGTCCGAAAACTTTGGTCGACAATGACGAATTAAAGGCAATTGTGGAAGCTGATGAAACTCAATCCACGGCTGAATTAGCAGCAGCTTTCGACGTTAGCATCAAAACAATATTGGTCCATTTGCGTCAAATTGGCAAGGTAAAAAAGCTTGACAAATGGGTACCCCACGAACTCAATGAACGCCAGCGCGAAGTACGCATGGAGACGTGCCTTGCTCTGCTCAGCAGGCATACAAATGAAGGAATTCTGAACCGCATTGTTACTTGTGACGAGAAATGGATCCTGTTTGACAATCGTAAGCGCTCAGCAAGTTGGTTGGACCCTGGTTCAGCACCCAAACAATGCCCTAAACGAAAACTTACCCCTAGAAAAGTGATGGTCACTGTTTGGTGGTCTAACGCGGGTGTATTTCATCACAGCTTCTTGCAAAACGGGACAAGCATTACTGCAGATGTGTACTGTGAAGAACTTAACACAATGATGGAGAAGCTCGCACGTCTCCAACCAGCTTTGGTCAATCGTTCGGCTCCACTGCTCCTGCACGACAACGCGCGACCTCATACTGCACAGCAGACGGTCTCCAAGCGACAAGAGTTGGGGTTGGAAGTTCTCCGTCATCCGCCGTACTCACCAGACTTTGCGCCTACAGACTTCTACTTTTTCCAGAATTTGGATAACTTCTTGGCGGGAAAAAAATTCAATACCCGAGAGGCAGTACAAAATGCCTTTGAAGAATTTGTTGCCTCCCGTCCAGCTGATTTCTTCAAGAAAGGCATCAATAAGCTACCAATGCGTTGGCACAGATGCATTGATTGCATGGGTGATTATTTTGATTAATAAAAATAAAAAGTATATAAAAAAATTACGCTTCATTTATTTCGTGAAAAACGGCAATTTCATAGGTAAAGACCTAATAGTTAAATAAGAGCTGTGGAGATATTATTTTAATATTAATTGATATAACAATAATTCAACTATTGTCCCATTTTTCTCAAATTTTCACACGCTCGAAACATTTTTACCATTACAGTTTATCATCGCTGTGATTGCACTCCTGCATGCTTCCTTGAAGGAGTCCCGGCGGCAGGAAAGGCAGGGCTAAGGTTCATGCGAGTGAGGAGTTGCTTGGGTTGTTGAACCGCGACCCGTGGGGAAGGCCGTACAGGTTGGCAATGGGCAAACTTCGCCCCTGGGCACCTCCACTTACGCGAAGTCTCCAGCCGCAAATCCTGAACAGGGTCAATGCGGCCCTGTTTCCGCGGACGGGGGACCATCCCAGCTCCCCCGTGATGCCTTCGGTTGCCGTGGAGCCCGGCCCGGATGTAGTGCCACCAGTTACCTCGGGAGAGCTGGGAGCTGCGGTGTTGCGGTTGTAAGCCAAAAACACCGCCCCCAGTCCTGACGGCATACCCGGCCGTGTGATAGTCTTGGCCATAGATGCCCTAGAGCCTTGCCTGAGGAGACATTTTGACGCCTGTCAGGCCCTAGGCCAGGTTCCACAGCGGTCGTCTCGTTCTTCTCAGGAGGGTGGCTGTGGCTGTGGCCGTAGGACGGCTGCTGCCAAATCTCGGTGGACCTGAGACGTCGTGTCGGCGTCTCTACGTAGGTACTGCAACGTTTGGTTGTGCCGTATATAATAAAAGAGTTTATCGCACAAACAAACTTGCCAACAACTACAACTGGCAACTTACAAGCCTGTCATTATTTGTAAATTGATTAACAGATAGAATATGTAAGATTGTTCCATGGCATTCTATCGCAGGCTTCGGCCTCAAAAATAGTCTAATAATCGTCGATTGTGTTATTATAAAATAGATTTATCATTAATAAAAGAGTATATTGAGTAATTAGTGATTCTTGTTTAATTAGGAAGTCCTCCCTAGAGTAGGATTATTCCAGGATTAGAGTCCCGGACCGCTTGATAGTGTAGGCGCCGGGTAGCTTTTACTTTTTTTTTCAGAATATGTCAGTTGAAAATGTTTTACAGCAAATAAAAAATTCAAGAAAATTAATATAAGATGGCCGGTAATATGCCGAGATATACCGGCAGTTCGACAGTTTTGGTGAGCGGATTCTTAGCTCAATTCAACGTAATCTCTGCCATTAACAGATGTGACGAAGAATCGAAAAAAAAAATATTTGCAGCATACTTAAACGGACCGGCACTGTATTTCTACAAGAAGATAATAGAGTCGTGTGAAACATTCGAAAACTTAAGAAACAAACTCATTTGTGAGTTTGGTAGAGAAGTAGACCATGTTGCAAATTTTTAATCACGGAAGCAACAAGCCGAAGAAGACATATTAACCTTCTTCTATGCTTTGGATATGTGTGCAACTAAAGCCGGCGCAGTCAGAACAGAAAAGATCTTCATAAGGCATTTCCTTCAAAATTGGAATTATACAATTAGATGCCGATTAGCTGCCCAAATCTATGTGAGTAAAAATTCATTAAAAGAATCAATAATACAGATACAAGATATCTTCTCTAATAAACAGGAAGTAAATTTGAATCCCCCAATAAACGTCCAAGTAACGCAGCAAGCGCCAATATGTTCTGCGACGTCATCAAGGAGTAGAGATGAAAAATGCCAAACGTCGACCAATATGAACTACGAGAACGCGAAAGGAAGATTTATCAACAATAACGATCGATCCCCATATGCTTTGAGAAGGAGAGGAGACCGTGGTGATGCATCCAATGTATCAAAGATGAATTACCCAAACTCCAACCGGCGTCAGTGAGACAGCTGGGGACACCATTAATGCCGATTAGTCAAGAAAATATTTCAAGTGAGTTTTGCCCCTCTATTTATGTAAAAATTAGGAACGGGAATGTCCAAGCTTTACTCGATAAAGGCGCATCAGTCTCTGTAATATCTCAACGATTATGTATTCATTTAAAGAAAATAATACATAATGTGGGTAATGTAAAAATCCGAGCCGTTAATGGTAACCGGATAGATATAATAGGTAAATACAATATTTTTGGAAATTAAACATGTTGTGTATGTACAAAGTTGTTATGTAATTGATAATATTGAAAGAAATTTATTTCTCGGGCAAGACTTTCTTCAAAAGTCCGGTGCAATCTTAAACTGTACGAACAATACTGTTTGTAAATTTATTAAAAATAATAAAATTGATGATTTTGATGTTAAAGATGTGAACCAAAATACCCTTCAGGTAATACACGTTTCACGTGAATATGTTTATAAATTATATTGTTTTATTATTTAATTATTTTATTGTTTATAATTTTTTTAAGAATGAATATGTTTATTTTTCTGATTTAGTAGATAGTAATGATGATAAGTTATTGATAGCTGAACCCAGTAAAAATGAATTTAACTGACCCCCGAGTCCTCAAGACTCCAAAGTTGTGTATTGTTCTGAGAAACAGAATGTTAAAGTTGATGTAGTGGAAAAGGTTCAGAAATATATTAAGATTCGTATGCCATGTAAAGAAAAGAAATTGTGTAATAAAGTAAAATCACTACGCCCAGTTGTAACAGAACGTTTATTTGAAAAAATAGAGGTCGATATATTAGGTCCTTTTAATCGTTCAGTAAATGGTAATAAATATATAATAACGTGTATAGAATGTTTTTCGAAATACGCGATTTGCAGAGCAGTCCCACGAGTGACGGCTCAAACAATATACGATTTCTTAATTAATTAAATTTTAACAAAGTTCGGGTTTCATGTTTACGTCTAGATTAATTAAGTCTTTATTAAGACAATATAATATAAAACACTCCTTAGCTACCACTATGCACCATAAACATTAGGTTTAGTAGAAAAATTAAACCAGACCATTTCATATTCATTAGCTAAATATGTAAATCCAATATAATATATGATTACAATTGTTCAAAACAAGCTTCGATTAAATTTTCTCCTTATTATTTAATGATTGGTAGAGAACCTGAAGTTCCATTTGATGAAAGGTTAAATCCTAATTGTAATTTGACCATTGAACAAAAAAAAACCGCTTATATAAGTGCAATAAATCAAGCGAGAGAAAATTTAAGGAAAGCTAGTTTAGTACAAATAAGAACATATGATAAAAAGGCTTCCAATATAAAACTTCGTGTAGGGCAATTAGTTTTGTTACATTGTCCAAAAAGAATATCAGGTAAAAGTCGAAAACTTATTCGACCATAAAAAGGTTTATTTCGAGTATGTCGATGTATAGGATGTGACAATTATCTTGTAAAAAGAATACAAAATAATCAAGAAATAATTGTACATTTGAATAGATTAAAACCATATAATATTAGATAAAATGAAAGAAATTATAAAATTATATTTATATATATAAAAAAAGAAAAAGTTTTGTATATATATTTGTTTGTTGAAATATTATAATATTATTGTAATTTCTTAAAGATGATAGGGTAGTAAAAGTACACATTTAGGTGTACAAGTATAGATCATTCATTTGTAGATATACAACGGTTAGATTTTCGTTGGGATTTTAGAATAATATAAGAAAATAATATAGATTTTTAATTCTATGTACCCAATACAACGCAACGCTCTATGTTGGAGCAAAATATCCTGCAAAGCCAATCAAACCAGCATCACCGAAAAGGAGATGCGATGGATGGACAATGCAGATAATAGAAACTAAATAAGGAAAAGGTTTATATAGTGACAAAAGGGTATCTACATATACAATGTAACTAATAAATAATAAATTAATTTTAGATACCTGGAGAGGAACCTCTAAGGGGCGGCAGGTACACGCGGCACGTATTTATCGCGTTATATTTTTATTTACGAGTCATAGTGTTTCACTGATTAAATAAATTAAATAAGAGGGGCGATTGCAACGTTTGCTTGTGCCGTAAATAATAAAAGAAGTAACGCACAAACATACTTGCCGACAACTACAACTGGATACTTACAAGCCTGTCATTATTTGTAAATTGATTAACAGATAGAATATGTAAGATTGTTCCATGGCATTCTATCGCTGGCATCGGCCCAGAAAATAGTTTAATAATCGTCGATTGTGTTATTATAAAATAGATCATTAAAAAAAGAGTATATTGAGTGGTTAGTGATTCTTATTTAATTAGGAAGTCCTCCCTAGAGTAGGATTATTCCATCAATGGTCCCGGACCGCTTGAGTACCGTGAGATCGATGGCCCTGTATGGTGCCCCTGTGTGGGCCGGCAGCACCCTCACTCACAGCAATATCACGGTGATGGTGATCAGGGTGGTACGGGGTTATCGCACGATCTCGGGTGAGGCATCTTGCGTGCTGGCTATTCCCTGAGACCTGGAAGCGAGATCCCTCGCGTCGCTCTACAAGTGGCGCGCGGAGGCGCTCCGAGCCAGGGGTTACCCGCCTGCACTGCAGGAACTGGAGGGCACAGAGCTGAGCTTCGCCAACGGGCTACCGAAGTGTAGGAGTCCAGGCTGGCACTTTCAAGCGCCGGACTCTGGGCTATCGAGGCATTTCGTCTGGCCTTCCAGCAGTGGTTGAGTAGGTGAATCGGTTTACCGACCTACCATCTGATCCAAGTGCTCTCGGGACATGGTTGTTTCGGGAGTTACCTGTTTCGGAATGGTCGGGAATCAACTGCCAGGTGCCATCACTGCGACGATTGCCTCAACGAGACGGTCCAGCACGCGCTGGAGGTATGCCCGGCGTGGGATGCAGCGCTCTCGGCTCCGTATTGGGTGCCGATATCTCGCTCCCGACCGTGGACCGCGCTATGGTTGAGAGTGGCGGTCGTGGCAGGCGGTGTGAATATTCTGCGAGGCCGTAATGCTCGCAAAGGCCGAGAAGGCGAGGAAAAATGCTGCATCCTTCCTTCCGCTGCGTTGCCGTCGCACGGGACGCCGGCGGACGGTTTTCATGTGCGTCCAGAACGAAGCCGCAGGTTTTTATTCGGTAGGAGTTTGATATCACCCTACTACAGCCTCCGCTGGGTCGGGTATCAATGAGGATTTTTCTGCGATAAAAAAAGATGTAATATATGTAGTGAATGATAATAAAATAAATTAGTTATTAAAATAAATATTTCTATTACCTCCCCTACCGACGAAGAACGTTTGTTGGTGGAGGCGCCGGGTCACAGAAAACCAAGGCTACCTGAGACCAGTATTAAACAAATAATTTTTTTTTAAACAAAAAAAAATACAAAATTGAGCTAAACAAATATAGTGGACTGTGTGGTGACGTAGAAGATTATTTAAATATTTTTAATATCGTCGCAACGTTGAATCGCTAAAGCGAGGAAAAAAAAAGTGATTATCGTCGGTCATCTCATAAGGCATAGCCGTGACGGTACCACGCGAACGTGATTTTTTGATGCACTTGTTAGTTTGTTGTTGATTAATATAAAAGTGTACGATTGTTCCTTTTCTTCATTTTCAGAGTTTTCCAGATTCTGTAGGTATTACAAAGCAATGATTTGTTAATAAAGTTTATGGTTTGTTGCTTTTTACCAAAATGACCCAATTACTAAAATTTCACCATAAACAGATACATAAATCGTCACTTTTTAATATCAATTTATTAATAAAGGTATTTTCAACATTTTAAAAAGCAATCACAACGGATGCACTGAAAATAACTTTGTAACAAAACTTTTGTTGAAGGTCGTAATGTTTTCATTGAATTATTATTAATACAGTTATAACATAATACCCACGACGTATATTTAAATTTATTTAACGGTTTAAATCTATGGATCTATGGTGTCAGTTCCTGTTTTGGCAAAAAGGTTAATTACTAATGAATTACAATTTGAAATATTTTTGAAGGATTGTTTTAACTTAGTCATCTAAATGTTGTTTTATATTCTATATCCTATTTCTTTGTTTATTCTTCAATTGATTTTTTATGGTATTGTTTGAAGTTATGTTCGAGTAAACTTTTTTTGAATAATTAAGTAACAATTTATATATTTTAAGTTCAGGTTAAATGTAAGTTTAATAAAATAAAGTGAATTGTATAACCCATATTTGGACGGCTTTGTGACAATAATACTTTAGATCTTTTGCACCACAAGATCTCAATAATCAAAAGGTATCGAACTGTCGTCGATCTAGTCGTATTAAAAATACACTTTACCATTATAACAACAAAGAATTATGTAACGATATACTTAGTAGTATATAGTTATATCGGTTTTCAGTCAGTTTTACGGTTTTATACCACTCATTTATAAATCAAAGTAGTATATTTCAATATTATATTAGTCAGTTTTCCCAAAAGTGGAGTGATTTTATTTCAAATTTTAGCTGTGGTATATTTGAAAGAACCCTGGTTAACTGTGGTTTGTGTTACTGTATTTTGATATTATTTTTTTCCTTTTCACCAACTATGCCATATAGCAGACCTTTAAGATTCAATTCTAGTAATCGGAATTGTACAGAATTTCTCTGAAAGCAGACACAACTAATTGTTCAAAGACTTTGATAAATGGTGATCGTAATAAATGATGTTAGCGACTATCAATTCCACGCTTAGTTGTATTTTCTAGTAAGTTTTCAGTAACACTTTCACGGGCTATTAAAACGATCAAAATACTTTGGAAGAAAACCTTTGTATTTCGACCTAAGAATGTGCCAAGTAAAACATTTTAAGAAAAAGTGCTGATTGTTCCATGCTCATAAAACTATTATCAGTAGTAAAATTACATAACATTATGTGTAAAAGTAGATATTTGTTTGAATAACAAGCGCGTTGCTTTGGTACTAAAAAAATATCAAAATATCTTAATATTCAGAGTATATGATCTGAAATAAAGAAAAAAACTTTGACCAAGTAGTTTACTCTTCGAAGGCCCGCAACTAGAAGCAATACGAGACGACTGAAGTTTAATATTATCGAGGTAATTTTTACTACCTTTATTTTATTTGTATAAAAGTTATTTTTATGGTGATGGACGTACTACTTTATAATTTATTACATGGTTTATAGCTATTTAAGATAGTTTATAAGCTTTGGGAAGATTTATTTAAGTACGTTCTAGCTAAAATTGTGAGGTTCTACCTGGATGGACCAAAGAACCTTTAATGATTTTTTTTTCTTTTTAAATGATTAACTTTATTCGATTTGTAATATGTTTCCTTTCATAATATGTTATTTCAAAGTTAATCTTGAGTGAACGATTATGTAATTCATACTCATGAGCTCGATCACCACGATCGCCTA
Organism: Marasmarcha lunaedactyla; assembly: GCA_923062675.1. NCBI lineage: Eukaryota > Metazoa > Arthropoda > Insecta > Lepidoptera > Pterophoridae > Marasmarcha > Marasmarcha lunaedactyla. The sequence continues at coordinate 3,876,664 of OV281341.1, forward strand.
GAACATTTTCACAAATTTTCGCTATTTTTAAACTACCTACATTTCAAACGACGGCCTTAGCAAAAGGTTACTTTCGCCGACTGGGCTACCCTCACTGCCTGACATTGATACAAAACCTATCGAGCGAGCAACCATATCGGAAAAACTTCTCGTGTGTAAAATCAATGAAATCGCACGAACCTCGCACTAATCTGCTACATATCGTTGAATTTTATTATAGCACTTATTGGAATGTCAAGTCCACAAAGTATGACATAGATGTATTGCGAGGTCAGGAGCCAATGAACTGTCTGCGTCTGTTTTTCCAGAAAACTATAGTCTTAGTTCTTTCAAGCGTCGATTGAATAGGTATCTCGTGCAACACCTTCGTCTTCATAGTCACTTTCCATCAAGTGAGATAGAAGACAAACGTCCAATCCTTTTCAATAAAAAAAATATATATATCCCATTATGTTTCTTCATTTTCCTTGGCCAATGACTTTCCTTTACCGCACTGCGAGTGCTTGCAATCAGTTTTGTTGCCTGCAGCCAACGAAGCAGGCCACCTTTTTTTTGCATGCTACCACAATTTAAAAACATTTTTGATAGTATTTAAAATGTTGGAAACAGACAATGCTTGTGTGACAGCTAAGGGTGTCATCAGATGTGGCCCTCATTGGCTGTCATCAGATGTGGCCTTCATTGGCTGTCATCTCACCTCCATTCAATAATAACATTTCTCCTCGATTTTCCTCCTTAACAGTTACACAAAATACAGTATTATTTACTATTATTATTCTATTTCTATTATTATTATATTAATACAATTATTATTCTGAGATTAGCTCTGTTTTTCGCCATCCTTACAGGACTAATATGATAATGAAAGTGATTGGGTAACCAAAAACCCTTAAATTGTTACGATATATTTAATTAAAACGTAATTTCACATCTTTTGTCTACATGAGTTAGAAATACTCTAAAATATAGATTTTTTTTTGCAATTTAAGAAGGTATATTAGTTTGCGCTCTTGTGAAATATGTAATGTTGTATGTAAGAATATAAGGTTTAATTGATAAGCAAGTACAATATAAATGAACTGTAAGATTTATGATTTACCTACGCTTCAAAACTATAAAGGAAACCTGCATTCGTTTTCTATCGTAGTCGTTGTCTCAATAAAAAAACGTTACAAAGTACGTCTTAAACATCGCTTCCTACTTATATTATGAAAAGAAATATGTATATTATCTACATAATGATAATTTATTGTCTTCAAAAATATTTAGTTAAGAGAACTTTGACATTTAAAAATTAAGAAATAATCTTTGCTTTGTTTTAACATCAAATACAACATTGACGTGTTTAATCCAATTTTGTGCATATAATAAATCATGATTTCATGCTTTGAAATCTTCATTGTAGGGCTGAAAAGTGGAACGCCTCTGCTGCATGGTCAAGATCTCATAATGATCTAGTGGTTCTCACGTTTAAATAACAAGGTAGACATAAAAAAGTGGACACAAAGCGGATTTATAAGTAAACGCTATACCCTTTTTTAAGCAAGCGAAACTGTGGGTGAAGATTAGAAAAAGAAATAAAAAAATTGAAAAAAAATTGTGATTATATTTAATAATTTTTGGCACGACTATGTATACATATTTATAAGTTTACTCCTAGGTGAAAACTTGTAATAAGCCATGCATGTATGCATACTTTGTGAAATTGTAATGTTTTAGGCTGTAAGTTTTCCTGTACTCTTAAAATAAAATAAATAATAATAAATAAAAAAGCCAAACTGATCTCGTTATGGTAATCACTAGAGCAGGAAAAGACAACGTTCCAAGAAACATATACGGTACTAAGACCGTTCCCTATCTTGACCAAATACCGCTAAATGGTTTAAATTGCAAGATGTATTTAGGCCATGGACCATCATGTCGAATTTATCAGTCACTGAAGAACCGAAACTACTGCACCTAACACACAATACTCATAGTATAATATTTTCGGGAAACTATGAAAAGTCATAATGATAGCAACTTTCAACCAAGAAAAAAATATAAACTTAAAAAGTTTCTTTTCAAATGGCATACATTATATTTTATATATTTTTTTGTTAGAAATGTTTAACGAATCAACCCTTCTGAAATTAGAAGGGTTCATGTTTTACACAAAAGGTGATAAACCTTAAATGGTTAAGTGTATAAAAATTACCAGTCATATCTACAACACCCCTTTTTGAATCTGTCTCGGTTTCAACCCTCTGTTTGTTATAACACATTATGAATGCTGCGGACGAGGCGTTGTGATTAGCAATTCTAATGTGCCTCAAGAGCCGTAGTTCATGACCGTAAATCTAATAAAAAAGAAAATGTATTGTTTTCATACTTTTACTTTAAATTTTGATACTTTCAAAAAGGCGTTCATGAATAGAACGTCTAAAAGTAGGTACAGTTTTATGGCCAGGTGCATGCTACCGCTAATATCCTCTAAACTTTAGTCAAACTTGTATGTAGCTATCTTGTAAGCTTTCTTCATATCGGATGTCAAAAATTGTATTGCTTGTTATGAACAAACAACTTTTTTTGATGACTAATGTTCTTGTATCATATTTTGCACTGAGTCCATTTTGCTTATATTATTTAGGTTATAGTATTGAAACTTGCTTTTTTATCGTATTTTGAAAATTAAAGATAGTTGTTGTTATTTGTTAAACCTACAAATATTTTAATAGCTTTTAATTTTGTAAATTGAAACAGTTTTAAGCTCTTTTATTTGATACCTACTGAAGACGGTGCTTATGTCTAAGTTTTAGGATGCTGAATGCAAGTTAGTGTGAATTCACATAGCCTAAACAAGCTAACATTTAGACATTTATACGTAGTTAAGAAGTTATGAGGGAAACATATTTACGGAAAATATAAGGTTTTATAATACTTATAAAATAAACTTTCTCTTTCTGTTTTCTATTAAAAAATTTAATATATGTTTTGAATATTGTTTGTTACATTACGTGCGTTTTTAATAACAATTAACGTAATAACTACTGAAACATTTTAGTATCTTAACTAGAGTGCTAGGAACTTGAAGAGATTCATAGTTATCCTAAGTTGCACTTGTAAAGAACATGGTGCGCACACCTTTCATTTCCGTGGAAGGACACGGGACGTACCTATAATACAAATAAATCCAGGGACGATGTCACCATCTGCAATATTCTCAGATCATTGTATCTCGATTGGAACCCCTAGAAAATAAATAATAAATAAATAAATAAATATTTCTAACAATCACACCACATTATCTAGCCCAAATTAAGTATCATTAAAGAACTTGTGTTATGGACACTAGATAACGGATAAATAAACTTAAGAAATATATAAACACACATAGATATTTTTTTTTTATATATAAATATTAGAAATAAACTTAAATAAACGTAAATACACATCCATGACTAGAAAGCAAATATAATAATATAACTACCAGGATTCGAACCCGGGACCTCTGGCATGGAAGGCAAGGCTACTTACCGCCACACCAAACAGGCCGTCATCTCTCTCTTTCTCCGTCAATATATCTCAATATATAACATCTACAATCTCCGATTGTAGATGTTATTGATTACTTCATTTGTTATTTGTTGATTATCGATTTCAATATCGTTGCCAACAGTAAACTGGTAGTAGCACTGGCTGTTGCTTCCGGTCAACCGTAACACAACCACGTAAGCGTGTTTATGCAAATACAAAAATCAATGTCACCAAATCTGGAATCAAATCAAATGAAGTTTAGGCTAAGAACAGGACATATGCCTCTCAACAAGTTTAGTTTTTTGATGAAAAAAGTGAGCAGCCCGAACTGCGAGCACTGCGGGACTGTTGAAAATGTTTACAAAGTTCCAGCATAAAACCTCACGGACACAGATGTTATTAGTATAACGCGTCTTTCAATATTCATTTTTTTCTGTTTTTAAGCTGTATAAACGGTTGATTCCTTCAAAAGGTAAGCATTTTCTGTTATGAGGTTTGGCGAGAATGAGGCTGTTGATAAAGAAAATATGTCATAGACAAAATTTTTGTAAGCAAAATATATCTTTAAATATAAGTTCATTTCTAGTTCTAATTTTCAGATCTGTAATGAAAATGCTCCGTGTCGTCTCAGCCTGACTGATTACAGCGCTGTCTCGGCTCTCCATCCCGCGCCGCGTAATTATTAATATACAAGACTAAATCACCTCAAGACATACTCAAACGTTCTAGAACTTCAATAACACGAACAACCTGAAAATTTCTGTTAAGAAACTAAGAGAACTCGAAATACTCATTACATGTATTTACATTACAAGCAAATAAATCAAATCTAAAATCTACTCAAGCCCTAAACTAGGTTTTTGTCGAGATCTTTGATCTCGCGTGATTTGGAAACGGTGTTCAGCTAACAATGCAGAAACTTCTTGGTTTCGTTCATTTGTATTTGAAAAAAGAATCTCAATAAGAAATTCAAAACACTTTTGTGCTTTGTATTTTAAGAACAGTTGCAAAGTATTTTCATAAAGTTAATTTTCTTTTAAAAGAAACCTTTACCTTAAAACCTAAAACTTTTCTCACAAAAAATCAATGTAACGAATTTTATTTAGATTAGCATTCATAAAGGAAGAAATGTGTGAATTGGAATGTTATTCATATTATAAAGATGAAATATACTAATTAAGATATTTTATAATCGCTATTCAACATTTCATATAATTCTTTCCATGTTTGCATTTCCACAGCTTTTGAAGAAAATCTTGAAAAAATAAATGTTATTGAAAAAAGATGTTGAGAAAATAAAGCTTACATCGAAAAGTCTTCCTTGAGATTTAAGAAAACATTCTTTGGAGAAATATTGTTCCTTTTTTATAGGTCTAAACACAAGTCCAAGATGGCATATATATTTATTTTAGGGATATTCATTTAAAAAAATGGTTACATATAATTTGTTAATTTGAAAGATTTTTTAATTTTTTTTAAATTAATGAAAAAAAAACAAACCTTAAGGGTCTTTTATCACTTAAGGTTTGTCCAGACAGATCATAGTAAGGTCCAGCTTGAAATGAAATGAAATATTTATTTCTCAATATTGACAATTATTTGTTCTTATTGATGTCAAATAAAACATGACTCTACCACCAATTCGGAAATACCTTTGTGAAGAAGAACTGGCAAGAAACATCACAGGTATATTTTTTTCGAAATAAATTTACAAAGTCTATTTATGTCTTTTCAAAATTATTATCTGCATCTGTTAGCTCAGCAAGTCTCCAAACGACAAGTATCCAAACCACAAACACCCTCAAATGGCACCCGTTCACGTTCCATTGTTCCACGTTCAAGTTAACGCGGGATCCAGCCATCGCCCTCCTCAACCATATTAGAGGGAAGTGAGCGTACAATTTTTTAATGAATTTAAAACATATTATGAAACAATTAAATCAGTAGCATTTTAGGCAATTTTAGCTGTACGATTATAAATAATATCAATTACTTTTATAATAAGTATTACATTCATATAATATATTATGACATTAATATATTACATTAATATAAAACATCATTACATACTATTTAGACAGAATCCATATTCATCCTAATCTAATAAAACAGGCACATTAATGTACGTAAACATTTCATGCGTATTATACATCATTCAATTTAAATTAATACCTATTAGCAGTTATTGCAAATCAAAATTATTCGTATATAAGCCGAGCGATGAAGCGCTCGTATACTTCACGAAGCAAGTGGTAATATAAATTGTATTTTTTGGGTTTTGCAGTTAGTTTATGAATGACTCGTGGCTAATGTTATTGTTTTAATTATTCGTTTTGCCTGTGAAATTTAGGTAGTAAAATAATTCTGATTTTTTGAATTCTTTTTCTAATTCTTTTTGGGAAGCCCGCAGGTTGCTTGGTTAAAGGTTGCATGCGGTATTGTGCTGTATTTAGGAAGGTAGGTATATGTACTTACCTGCTTTAAAATTAAAATTGACTGAAATATATGGTCAAATGGAAAAATATGGTCTGCTAGCCATGCGAAACTGGGGCGGGTTGCTATTAAAATAAAATTATAAATTATGTTTATGCGTGATAATTTAGTTTACGATTGTTGTGGTAAATTTGACTGACCAACCCTCATTTATATCCAGACTCTGTTGTACTGTTGTACTGTAAAGATCAATACTACTTCACTAAACGTGGAAGTTGTAGCTACCTTTAGTGTCAGAGTTGATCAAGTTATGCCTCTGGGAAACCCACAGGCTTCTGACATGTCTTCAAGACTCTTGTGACAACAACCGGGACCGACGGATTAACGCACCTTCCGAAGCACGGAAACGCTGTTGTACTAAAAGTATTGGTGTACTTTTAGTACTGCCGCATAGAACGTCGCTTAACTTTGACAATCGCCAAGCGTTAGCGAAGGCCGTACGGTCGTGAGTGCTTCAATTGGTAAGAAGTTAGAAGACCGAATTATTGAATTTAAGATAGTACATTTAAGCAGAATAATGTGACTATTCAAGTGCTTATTATGGGTTCAGGGTCTTCTAATTGGGAGAGGTAAAATTAACTTTACGATGTTTTGGCTATGCTTTATAAGCGCTTACATATAATAGCTTAAAAGTAAGGTGGTGCGGAGACGAGTGGCCAGGCATTTTGATTCTTTTTTCATTTTCAACGACGAGCTAATAAAAAAATTAAACATTCATAGAACAATAAATAAAGTAAATAAAACAATCAATATAACGTTCAGTACTTGGTAAATCCTACACTAGCATTCGTCATTCACTGAGGTCTAAAAGATTTGCCTTTATTTTAACTTAAGCTACTCTTAAATATGAACTTCGTCAAGGTCAGTTCACCTGAATTTTTACTTATTAATATAATAGAGTGAGTGGTAGAGTCAGTGTTGTGGAAAATATTTTGCCCTAGTAACGTGTAGGTTCAAAGTGAATACGTAATTCATGTAAGCAATACACTCGACACAAGTTTTCCACACAAGTAACTAACGTTACAGTTCGCAAACAAAACCGTTCATTCTAACTTTTGGTAATTACTCTCAAAACAAGTACCTAATAAGAAAAAAAAATAATATAAAACGAAAAATTAGGAAAAAATCGTAAAAAAATGTACACCAAAATCTGTATCAAAAATGTATTACAGTACTTAAAATCATCAGCGCAAAAGATTCAGCATAATGTAGCTGTATGTAACAATATATTACGCAAAGTAGCAAACGACCAGGTAAACACCGGCAGTCATGGGCTAATTGGGAATTATTACTGTGCTACAAGTACAAGCCAACAATGGACTTTGTTATTCTGTAGCAAAAACTCTGCTTGTGGAACATTTTAAATGGCATATCGTGCAAAAGGATAGTTTTCAAAAGTTGTAAATATTGATTTAAGGGAATTGGCTTTTCGTTCAGTTTCCAATTAAATCGATTGTAAACTACGAGATTGACAAATTTAATAAAGAAATATTATTGCGTATTTGTAAATTAAAAACGGCAGCTAACTTGAAGGTGAAGTTTTTTAGCGTTCGTAAAATGGTCATACGGGCTCGGGCCACATTTCTGATAAACTTTCCCAAAGACAGGAAAACAAAAGATAAAAATTAAGACGTTATTATATAAATATTAAAATGCATTATTTTTTCATTCTAATAGTTTAGTATAAGAATGAAAAAATAATACGTTCTTGTAGTCTGCAAATTACAAAAATAATAATAAATAAATAACAATAGTAAATGAACACACCAACTGTATGGCCCCAAAGTAAGCAGAGCTTGTGTAATAGATGACCATACAGCGAACTGGGAGGAACCCAAAATAAACATACATATATAAATATCAACAACCATGACTCTTGAACAAATATCTATGTTCATAACACAAGTGAATGCCCCGGCCAGGACTTGCACCTGGGACCTCTGGCGTATGAGACAGGGCTACTGACCACTACGCTACTTGGCCTTTAAATTAAGGCCAGTTAAAAGCCGCCAACGAGTCTCGGTCTGCGTGCGTTCTCGAGCGCACGTCGATCGCAGACGCCTTCCCGCTCTTTTAGCCCCCGCGCTAATTGAGCACCCAAATTTCATAGTTGTTTACCGTACTAAGTTTCTAACGCCGTTTTCACGGCGGACAGTGGCTCGTTAACCGTACTTCTAAGTTTCTAACGCCGTTTTCACGGCGAATAGTGGCTTGTTAACCGTACTTCGTGGAACGTGAGCTTCGTCGACGGGAATTCGTTGTTCCAGGACTTCAAGTGCCGTGTTCGAGTAAGTTATCCGCGTCGTTCTCAACCGCCCTACTGCGTGTAGGGTGGTTTTAGGGAGTTAGTCATCGTTGTTAGGTTCACATATTGTCCCTCCCCAACCCCTCCGCAATGGCTTCCCTAAGCTATGATGAGATTAGGAAGAAGTTAGCTGATAGTATCGGTGCTGAAGGCATATATATAAATGCTGACAAGTTCCGTTTCCTTGATTCTCTTATCCCGCATATCATGGCGTTAACTCCACCAATGGCCCCTCAGGCCACCCCAGTTCCCCAGACCCCTCAGGTCTTAGGCCCTCCCGCGTCCCCTTCCTCCAGTGACATGGAGTGCGAAGAAAACGCCCCTCCGCGCCGCAAGCGCGCACCCGCGACCGAGTCATCCTCGGACGCCACCCCAACTGGCCCTGAGTCTCCCTCCTTTACGCTTGTTAAGAAGCGCTCTAAGAAGCGTTCAAAACAAGACCCGGCGCCCTCGACGCCCGTCCCTATACTTCCTGCGGCGTCTTCAACGCCAGCTGCCCCGGTGTCTTCAACACCCGCTCCGGCCCCAACTTCTGTCAAGGCCAAGGTCCCACCACCCGTTTTCCTTCGGGAAAAGGGTAAATGGACCGAGGTCTCGACATTGTGCAATGAGCACAAAATCCATTACATCCGAGCAGCCAACTCGGGTGAATCTATTAAAATCACTGTCTCGTCGATAGACGATTTCCGAGCTTTGACTAAGCTCCTCACCGATAAGCAATATGCTTATCACACCTATGCTCTGTCAGAAGAGCGTAAGATCAGAGCGGTACTCAGGGGAATCCCGTTCGAATTATCGAACGAGGCCATCCTGGAGGATCTGCAGTCCCAAGGCTTCCCGGCACTCGCGGTGCATAAAATGCACAGCAAGTACGGGAGGCAACACCCTCTCGCTTTGGTGATTCTCGCCAACGTCCCCAAGTCCAGAGAGATCCTGAAAGGGGTTAGCTCTATTTGCGGCCTCTCTGGGATCTCAATCGAGGCGCCTCATCGCCGCGGTCATCCCGGCCAGTGCCATCGGTGCCAGTTGTACGGGCACGCGGCAGCCAACTGCCGCGCACCGCCCAGGTGCGTCAAGTGCCTGGTCCCGCACTTCACTAAGGAGTGCAATCGCACTCCTGAAACTCCCTCTCCTCCCGATTGCGTGCTTTGTGGCCAGTCCGGCCACACCGCAAACTACAGGGGCTGCCCTCGTGCACCCCGTTGTATGCGCTCCAATTTCAAAAGGGCGGCTCCAAAACAGGCCCCGCGCCTTTCTCAAGAAAACTTTCCACCGCTGCGTAGCCGGGTTCCTCCGGCTGCAAAGCCTACTCAGCCCAAGCCTGCTCCAGAAAACTGGAGGCAGCGTCCCGCATCGAATCCCATCCCGGCTCCTCGCCCATACAAACCCACTCCTCAATCCTCCGTAGCAGACGATATGCGTATCGTCTGCGACGCTATTAAAAATGTCGATGTTAGTGAAATCGCAGTCTTAGCCCGTAAACTTAGGGCTTCACGTACTCCGACAGAGCGTTTGCTAGCTCTGGCGGAGCATAGTTCCCTTCTCAATTCATTGTAGGTTCATTTAAATGAATTGATCCCTAAATCATGCTTCGGCCGACCTCTGCCCAGCCCCGGCTTCACCGGAGGCTGCCCAGAACGGCCACCAACTCATGTCCCTTTGAGCACCTTCAGTGCAACTTTCACTACAGGCGGAAGACCCGCTAGCGGGTCTCCGCCAGCGCGCCCAACTTCCCGACGGGTGTCGCTTCCGATGAAGGCTAAAGGTATACGCTTACCACAGCCAACAGGTGGTTTTTAGTGGGTAGGTGCCATTCTGGTGAGTCCCACATAACCCCCCCGCAGAGGAATTTACCTGCGGGCGGGTATGCATGACGCATCTTCCACCTCCCTCCCGCGAGGGTGCCTCGGCAGCAAAAAAAAAAAAAAAAAAGCCGCCAACCCAGTCTCGGTCTGCGTGCGTTCTCGAGCGCACGTCGATCGCAGACGCCTTCCCGCTCTTTTAGCCCCCGCGCTAATTGAGCACCCAAATTTCATAGTTGTTTACCGTACTAAGTTTCTAACGCCGTTTTCACGGCGGACAGTGGCTCGTTAACCGTACTTCTAAGTTTCTAACGCCGTTTTCACGGCGAATAGTGGCTTGTTAACCGTACTTCGTGGAACGTGAGCTTCGTCGACGGGGTTTCGTTGTTCCAGGACTTCAAGTGCTGTGTTCGAGTAAGTCATCCGCGTCGTTCTCAACCGCCCTACTGCGTGTAGGGTGGTTTTAGGGAGTTAGTCATCGTTGTTAGGTTCATATATTGTCCCTCCCCAACCCCTCCGCAATGGCTTCCCTAAGCTATGATGAGATTAGGAAGAAGTTAGCTGATAGTATCGGTGCTGAAGGCATATATATAAATGCTGACAAGTTCCGTTTCCTTGATTCTCTTATCCCGCATATCATGGCGTTAACTCCACCAATGGCCCCTCAGGCCACCCCAGTCCCCCAGACCCCTCAGGTCTTAGGCCCTCCCGCGTCCCCTTCCTCCAGTGACATGGAGTGCGAAGAAATCGCCCCTCCGCGCCGCAAGCGCGCACCCGCGACCGAATCATCCTCGGAAGCCACCCCAACTGGCCCTGATGAGCCTCCCTCTTTCACCCTTGTTAAGAAGCGCTCTAAGAAGCGCTCGAAACAAGACTCGGCGCCCGTCCCTACACCCCCTGCGGCGTCTTCAACGCCAGCTGCCCCGGTGTCTTCAACACCCGCTCCGGCCCCGACTTCTGTCAAGGCCAAGGTCCCACCACCCATTTTCCTTCGGGAAAAGGGTAAATGGACTGAGGTCTCGACATTGTGCAATGAGCACAAGATCCTTTACACCCGAGCGGTAAACTCGGGTGAATCTATTAAAATCACTGTCTCGTCGATAGACGGTTTCCGAGCTTTGACTAAGCTCCTCACCGTTAAGCAATATGCTTATCACACTTATGCTCTGTCAGAAGAGCGTAAAATCAGAGCGGTACTCAGGGGAATCCCGTTCGAATTATCGAACGAGGCCATCCTGGAGGATCTGCAGTCCCAAGGCTTCCCGGCACTCGCGGTGCATAAAATGCACAGCAAGTACGGGAGGCAACACCCTCTCGCTTTGGTGATTCTCGCCAACGTCCCCAAGTCCAGAGAGATCCTGAAAGGGGTTAGCTCTATTTGCGGCCTCTCTGGGATCTCAATCGAGGCGCCTCATCGCCGCGGTCATCCCGGCCAGTGCCATCGGTGCCAGTTGTACGGGCACGCGGCAGCCAACTGCCGCGCACCGCCCAGGTGCGTCAAGTGCCTGGTCCCGCACTTCACTAAGGAGTGCAATCGCACTCCTGAAACTCCCTCTCCTCCCGATTGCGTGCTTTGTGGCCAGTCCGGCCACACCGCAAACTACAGGGGCTGCCCTCGTGCACCCCGTTGTATGCGCTCCAATTTCAAAAGGGCGGCTCCCAAACAGGCCCCGCGCCTTTCTCAAGAAAACTTTCCGCCGCTGCGTAGCCGGGTTCCTCCGGCTGCAAAGCCTACTCAGCCCAAGCCTGCTCCAGAAAACTGGAGGCAGCGTCCCGCATCGAATCCCATCCCGGCTCCTCGCCCATACAAACCCACTCCTCAATCCTCCGTAGCAGACGATATGCGTATCGTCTGCGACGCTATTAAAAATGTCGATGTTAGTGAAATCGCAGTCTTAGCCCGTAAACTTAGGGCTTCACGTACTCCGACAGAGCGTTTGCTAGCTCTGGCGGAGCATAGTTCCCTTCTCAATTCATTGTAGGTTCATTTAAATGAATTGATCCCTAAATCATGCTTCGGCCGACCTCTGCCCAGCCCCGGCTTCACCGGAGGCTGCCCAGAACGGCCACCAACTCCTGTCCCTTTGAGCACCTTCAGTGCAACTTTCACTACAGGCGGAAGACCCGCTAGCGGGTCTCCGCCAGCGCGCCCAACTTCCCGACGGGTGTCGCTTCCGATGAAGGCTAAAGGTATACGCTTACCACAGCCAACAGGTGGTTTTTAGTGGGTAGGTGCCATTCTGGTGAGTCCCACATAACCCCCCCGCAGAGGAATTTACCTGCGGGCGGGTATGCATGACGCATCTTCCACCTCCCTCCCGTGAGGGTGCCTCGGCAGCAAAAAAAAAAAAAAAAAAAAGCCGCCAACCATCATTTAAAGGTTAATTGTAGTAGTATCGGTAGGCAACGTTGCGGTCAGTGTCAGTAAGTGAATTCTCATAAGCTCGTAGCCGAGAAAAAGTTTTCATCTTAACATTTTGAAATTTTGACCCATCCTTACATTTTATTCTATTTCGCTAGTATAATGTTATTTTTGAACAAAACTGCTACTCGTGCGTAACAATATAAAATGTAACTGGATTTACAGAAGCATAAAGCGGAGCACGTTCTACCATTCGTCCGGGTTTCCGCACCAAGGAAAATCAAATGCACATTTGGCACGGCCCCTTATTTCTCCTGAAACGATATTATATTGTGTTAGTCACGAGACTAAGGATCAAATTACGCAAATTCTGAACAATGTTTTAATTTGAACAAATATAAGGAGATTTTATTTTATTCATAAACTTTGTTCTTTTTTACTTATAATGAAATTACATAAGAATGAGTCGTTTAATAAAAGCTGACACGTATTAATAACATATTCAAAAAAAACTATCATACAGGTATTGAATATTTTTATTAAATCAGATGTTCATAATAATATTATAATAACAAATCCCCAGACAAACACCAACTTTATGACCCCAAAGTAAGCAGAGCTTGTGTTATGAATGACTACATAATAAACATACAGATATAAATACAACACCATGACCCCAGAACAAACATCTATGTTCACCTCAAAAAGGAATGCCCCGGCCAGGATTCGAACCTGGGATCTGCGGCGCATGAGGCAGGGCTACTTACCACTACACCAGTCGGTCGTCATAAATTGTCTTTAATACGGATAAATATAACTCACTTTGCTTCTAAATACGTTTCTCCTAAATTTATCGTAAGGCTAAATGTATTTAAATGTAAAATAATGAAACAGTAACATCAACATGTACAATAAAATGAAAGATTTAGTATAACTAAATGTTTTATTAATGAAGGGCTTAATAGTGAGAAACAAACTACTATCTTTTTTTACATTTATATCGCTTTTAAATAATTAGATTGTATATATGTTGCTTTTGCATTTTTGTGTTAATTTATTTGGAACTGTAATTAAAAAATAAATTCAAAAATATTACTTGATGACAAATAAGACCTTTCCGAATAAAGCACTCAATTCTTAGTTTTATAAATTTACCCATAACATTGCATGAAATAAACAATTTGTTGACTCTTCATTCCGCGATTGTAAAAAAGTATGATTCTCTTACAATCCGTTGAGCACATACAAATAATCATTTTTGACCAGGTGAGACAGGAAACAAACACCTGGTATAATTTACAATTCAAAATATTGAAGAGCCCTTAGGTTCCCCCCATCCGTCTGAGCTAACTGAAACACAAAAGTCTTTATTCAATCAAACATTATTATAGCTGTTTCTCAATAGTTAACTGAAATGAAATAACTAGTAAACTAAATTGAATCTAGCCATATAACAGAAGTATCAGTAATAATAATAATAATAAATCCCCAAAAATCAAACCAACCGCATGACCTCAAAGTAAGCAGAGTTTGTGTTAAGAGATACAGCAAACCAGGGGCAAACCAGAATAAACATACATATAAAAATACATTCAATCATGATCCGAGAATACAACATTCTCGCTCCGATCGCCGCCCGGTAGGGACGTTCCAAGACCACTCCGATTGATAGGTCCCTTCCCGATATTTCGTGGCGCTCAGTTTACAGACGTCACAGTATAGCGTGTTGGTTCCGTGATACGGATTTTCTGGGATTTCTTACTCCCTCCGAGCGCTATCGTAGTTAATTTTCTTTGCGACTAAGCCTCTTAGTCTTCAAAGTGCTGTACTGTGTTGTACTTGTGCTGAGTGCTGTGTGTGCCTAGCGTAAAGTATTCTGGTTTTACTACAAAGGATACCTTACGGTGACAACTGGACTTTTACTGATCCAGCCCTTTTTATTTATTTTATTTATTATTCCTTCTACTATTTTATTTATTTTCTCTTCTATTTTCATATTTATTTATCTGTATCATATTTATGTCTTTTCGTGTGCATTTGTGCTTTTTGTCGGTAAAGGTTGACCCTAACGCGGTCAACTTTTTACCTGCGTACCTTATTTAGGATTCTAGTCATTCTAGACAGACACGTCTAGATTCTAGACACGTCCTCGCGCACATCACGTAGCAAGCGTACCGCTCCCGGGAGCGATTCAGACTCCACCGAGTCCAAAGTGGCAAACTGCTCTGCCCCTCTCAGGTGCGTAAGTGCCTAGATCCCCATATTACGACTCCACTTCCCCCTGCATGTGTGATGTGTGGCCAGTCCGGCCACACAGCTAACTACAGGGGTTGTTTTCGTGCTCCTCGATCCTCAGTCAAGAGAGCCGTGCCTAAACCAGCGCCGCCGTTCACTCCCGGCAACGTCCCGCTGCTGCGCGACCGGGGTCCCCTGGAAGCAAAGGCCATGCAGCCGACGTCTACTCCGGCTTCTGGAGACAGCGTCCAGCCGCTCTACCTTCCCTACCTATTCCAGCTCCCGTAGCTCCCTTAGGCCCCGTCCCGCTTCGTCGTCTTCGCCTCAGTCATCGTTGGCTGAGGACATGAAGACCGTGTTCGACGTTATCCAAAAAGTAGATATTAGGGAAATCGCCATACTCGCACGCAAACTACGAGCCGCCCACTATCCTCAAGAGCGTCTCTTCGCGTAAGCCGAGCATCACTTGCTACTTAGTTCTTCAAAAATTCAATAATTCGTATAAATTTGATAAAAAGTAAATAAAATGTCTAGACCTGTAATTCCCGCGTCCTGTCGTTTAAAACTCAAGAGCTTATCCCTAGCTTCATTTAACGCTCGTAGCCTTAGTACAAACCTCCATGAGCTCAAACTGTTCCTTCAGAATAATGAGCCAGACTTATTGCTTCTCCAAGATACGTGACTCACTCCAAACCGCACCAGGGGATTCGCTATTCGACCAACACCAGCGGCATCGCTCTCTTTGGCAAACTGAACAATTCATCTGAGATGTCATCTCTTCCGTCACTCCCACTCACTATCCCAAAAACCCAAACTACTCTCCCGACATCCTCGACTTTGCAGTAGTTCAGCATATCAACCTTGATCTCAGGTCTATCGAACCACTCGATGACCTAGGCTCTGATCACCGGCCCGACTCCCTCGTGCTATGTCTGCCTAACGATATCGTCACCTCTCCTAAGACCTCTACCAACTGGAAAGGCTTTAAAAATACGTTAGTTTCAGCCCTAGAGGCCCCAAACTCTACACTCGCGATCTCGCCCGACCAATTAGATAGCCCTGATAAAATAGATTCATTAGTAAATTCCGTCACTAATGCTATCAACTCAGCCATCAATGATACAAAAAGGTTGCATAGCCAGGCAAACCCACGCTATCCTTAGCCGTTAGGAATCTTATTAAAGCTATAGCCATGGAACAGCAGCGAATCAACTACATCGTAAAGTAAGGTCTTGCCTTGCGGAACTCTGTGATGTTCAAATGAACGATTTTATTGAGAATATCTCCCCATCCCACCAAGCGTATTATAGTATGGCCCGAACCTTACGCGTAGACGCCATCTCTCACGTTCCTCCTCTCACTCGGCCCGATGGCACTACTGCCTTCGAAGTCGCAGAGAAAGCCGAATGCTTCGCTGACAACGGTGCTTCACAATGCTTGCCCAGCACACATCCCGCGGATCCCTCCCATATCCAGGTGGTGGTGGAGGACGAAGTTCTCTGCAGAGAATCTCTCCCCATCACCGACGACCCTGTCTCAGTCTCTAATGATGAAATCTTGCTTCTCATTAGAAGTCAAAAGTCTAAAAAGGCTCCGGGTGCGGATGGAAGTTCTTACCACGCTCTTAAGCACCTGCCTCAACAGGTGTTTACCTTGTTAGCTATCATCTTCAATGCCTGCTTCGACCATAGCTACTTTCCAAAAGCTTGGAAAGAAGCGACAGTCATAGGCATTCCCAAGCCGCGAAAACCTCTGAATATCCCGGCTAATCACAGATCCGTCAGCCTCCTCAAGGCCATGTCTAAACTTCTCGAGATAATCATACTCGCTCGAATGCGGAATCATCTGTTTCCGACGGAGGGCGATCACCTAATTATTCCCTATCAGTTCAGCTTTCGCGCTAAGCAATCCTGCCCTCAGCAAGTCCATCGAATCGTCGAGTACATATTTGACGGTTTTTTTCCGCGTCGTTATAAAACAGTCGCGCTTTTCTTTGACGTAGCCAAGGCTTTCGATAAAGTCTGGCACAGCGGTCTCGTTTTTAAACTCTACAAAATAGGCTTACCGGATACCTAGTTAAAATAATCGCGTCGTTTCTCAAAGACCATACTTTTCGTTTAAAATATGAAGGCACGCTTTCCGCATCCCGTCCCATAAAGGCTGGAGTCCCTCAAGGCTCAGTCCTCGCCCCTCTATTGTACACTGTGTACATTAGCGACATTCCCATTTCGCCGAAAGACGTCGAACTCGCCCTTTTGCCGAGACCGCCCTTTACATCACAGGCCTCAGTGTCCCGGGTCTCGTCACCAGACTCCAAAAGGCCGTACATGCCCTCGGTGCATGTTTTCAAAAATGGCGCATTGATGTGAACCCAGACAAGAGTTCTGCGGTTTTCTTCGAGTGCAAACACCGTCGTATCGCCGATTACAATCTCCACATCCGAATGTCAGGCATTCCCATGAAATGAAATGAAATGAAATGAAATAATGAAATGAAATATTTATTTCTCAACATTGTTTGTTCATATTGACGTCAAATAAAACATGATTCTACCACCAGTTCGAAAAAACCTTCGTTAAGAAAGAACTGGCAGAAACTTCACGGGTATATTTTTTTCAAAATAAATTTACAGAGTCTCTTTATGTCTATACAAAATTATTCTTTTCTGCACCTGTTAGCTCGGGAAGTTTCCCTCCCCCCCCTTATCCAAACGACGAACACCCCCAAACGGCACCCGTTCACGAGGTGTTACAGGTTAACATGTTAATTAGAGGGAAGTGAGCGACCCATCACCCGACGCTACCATAAGAAGACGTACTTTAGTGACAATGACGCTTTAGATATTCATCGGGACGAAGAACTCATCGAACATACAGACACATAACACATGCTTTGTTACAAATACTAGTACAATCCTGTTAATGAGGGGATTATACCCAAAGTTTTTTATCATCCAAATAATCGGATAGTTTATAATATGCTTTAGCACACAACTTCTCCTTTATAGTTTCTTTGAATTTGTCAATAGGAAGACCTTGGATATCCTCAGGAACCTTATTATAAAAGCGGATACATTGACCCATGAATGAGTAAGTGACGTTATGAAGCCTACTATTATGAGCTGCCAGAATATTTCTTCCTCTTGTGTTAACATTGTGCAGATCTTTTTTTCTTTTGAACAAGGTTATGTTCTTTTTAACACACATTAAATTTTCTAAAATATATTGTGAATGGAAGGTAAGAATATTTATTTCCTTAAATTTACTTCTAAGTGACACCCTTGGACGGAGCTGATAGATTGCGCGAACAGGCCTTTTCTGCAGAATAAATATAGTATCGATGTCGGCAGCACTCCCCCACAACAGAATACCATATGTTATGAGGCTGTGGAAGTAACCAAAATAGACTAATCAAGCAGTTGTTTCGTTTGAAATTTGTCAAATTTTTTTAACAGCATATGCGGGAGAGTCAAGCTCTTTCGCTAAACCATCAACATGCGGTCCCCACTGGAGTTTGGCGTCTAAGGTTATGCCCAGAAATACAGTTGAGTTTACAGGTGTCAGTTCCTGGCTCTTAACTACAATGTTTGTGTTTACCTGTTTGACATTTGGCAATGTAAACTAAGCACATTTCGTTTTTTTTTCATTGAGGAGCAAATTATTAGCTGAAAACCACTGCTGTGTGTTGGAGATGCATTTGTTTACTGCTCGGTAGTCAGTTTCTTGTCTTTTGATTTTAAATAAGAAGGAAGTGTCGTCAGCAAACAATATGACCTCGCATTGATTCTTAACGACCGATGGCAGATCATTGATATATACTAAAAATAGGAAAGGACAAAGAACTGAGCCCTGGGGCACACCCATTGTCACTGCTGGTCCTGATGATTTTTCTCCATTTATTGAAACTTTTTGTTTTTTATTAGAAATATATGATTTAATCAAGGCAAGCGCTCGGTTTTTTATGCCGTAATGGTGCAGTTTCATGAGAAGAGTAGTATGATCCGCACAGTCGAACGCCTTGGATAAGTCACAAAAGACACCAATAGCATCACACGACTCCTCCCAGGCGCTGAATACGTGTTTTATGAGCTCAACCCCGGCATCGGTTGTTTAACGACCCCGCGTGAAACCAAATCGCTTAAAATTCATTAAACTATTACTGTAAAAATGAGAAAGTAATTGATTTAAAATTAATTTTTCAAAAATCTTACTGAGAGTTGGTAGTATTGATATAGGTCTAAAATTATAAGGTTCAGACATACTACCTGCTTTGAATATTGGAATGACCTTACTCAATTTTATTAAATCAGGAAAAACACCATTATCAATACAGTCATTAAAAATACTGGCTAAGTACGGGGCTATACCGTCAATGACAGATTCAATAATTTTAACAGAAATCCCATCTAAATCGGCAGTGTATTTTACTTTAATGCTTTTAAATGCATTTAAAACTTGTGGAACAGTAACATGTTTAAAGATGAAATCAATAGCGCATGAATTTACATTTTCCATTAGCAGTAACTGTGCAAGAGTGGAACATGAATGAATACTCGAAGTAGTTGACACAGGGATGGCAGTAAAAAAATGTCAAATACTTCCGCAACTTTTTTGTCAGTTGACAACACTTTATCATTAAATTTTAAATTATATTTGGTGTGCGGTTCTTTTGCTTTCCCAGTTTCCTGATTAATTATATTCCATGCAGTTTTTGAAATGTTAGTACTATATGTAATTTTAATATTAATGTAATAAGATTTAGCTACACTGCATACACGTTTAAATAATTTTGAATACTTTTTAACATATTCATAAAATGTCTTATTGTGATTATAAGTTCTTTCACTGTACAATTCATATAATCTATTTCTACTTCTGCATATTCCCACTGTTGCCCAGTAACTAAACCTAAATAAATTATTATTTATACATATTTTATTTTTTTTTTAAACAGAGTCATATTCATTTCTAATTATATTATATTATGAACAGAGTTATATTGAGTAATAGGATCTCCACAGTAATCAAATTTAAATGTTTTTTCAAATACATTTTTCCTAAATGTTTCAAGCCGTCTCTCATTCATGGGTATAAAGGTAATTTCTCTTTTTAGTCTTTTTTAGCCCAATATCAAAAGTGGCCAACTGCTTACTATGATCTGATTGTAGTTTATTAATTACTGACTTTTTACATGGCATTAAATTTGTAAAAAGATTATCAAGACATGTGGCTTTTTCAAAAAGTTAGGTATTCTGACTTTTCCCTGTTTATACATTTTAGAAACAGTATTGTTTGTTAAAAAGAACATGAACCTGTTTGAAGGCTTAAACAGCCAAAGGCTTAAAGGCAAAATCCGGTCTCAACCTCGTAAAACTACTCTATATTCTGAGAGTTTCTTTGGTATGGCTTCCAAAATTTTCAATAAATTGCCGAATTGTATTAAAAATATTAATAATGTTACTGAGTTTAAAAAGAAACTAAAAATGTTTTTAGCAGATAAGGCTTACTACACTATTCTTGAATACTTCAATGACATGTAATTAAAATTGTTATAATTTAAGATGGTAATGTTATTGTAAAATGTTAGATATGACATGTAAATGACGTTTATTTGGTCAATTAATATTTCAAATTTAGTAGCAACATTTTACACAAGTATTGTACATACCTCCTAGGTTAGATATGGTGGAACTACCTATTATAATCCAACATTTGTAAAAACCCATATTTGTGCAAATTAATTGATTTGATTTGATTGATTTGATTTGATTTGATTTGATTTGGCTGAGGTCGCTGTGATTCGCGTAGGCTCTAAGAAGAGATGTTTTAGGTTGTAACAATTAAAAAGATTCAAGAATCCTTTACTTTGTGACGTCTGTACTAATAAACCAATATTAAAATCGTCACAAATAATTATTTCTTTGTTTTTGTTATTTACTCTATCTAATACCTCATCCATAGTGCTCTCAAATACTTCAAACGGTGAGGATGGGGGTCTGTATACACTTATTATAACAATATTCCCTATCTCAATACAGGCTTTTTCAACTGATCGCTCAACAGACAGACTTACAATATCAGAGCGTTCTTTAAATGTTAGGCTCTTATGAGTGATGATCACTGAGCCGCCGCAAGTTGTTTGTTCGCTGTTGAAAGAACTAGCAATTACATGATTCTTATATGAAGACATAATTTGACACTGTGTGAGCCAGTGTTCTGTGATACATAGTACATGAATATTTTCACAGTTTATGAATAGCTCAACCTGTAATTCCTTACCATCAATGCCCTGCATATTTTGATGGACTATGTTCATAAAATTATTTTTTACATTTCTATTGCTTAAATTACTACTTAGAATACTGGTGCTAGATGTATTATCTGTTGTCACTAACTAATGTTTAAATTATTCCTAATACTATGTTTTGGAATATAACATACCAATGGGTCAAAAGTATAAAGTGACTGCTCAATAGAAGCAGCGGTTGTAGTCAACGAATTGACTGTTATGATTGTGAGGTCATAATTGTACAAATTGTACCTATCATTGGTCATATAAGGCTTATTAAGAAATTTATTTAAATCAATAAACTGAAACTTTTCGCTGTGACGACATGTCATATTTTGTACATCTTTATTTAGTCGATGCTTCATATTATTTTCTGACGGGTTCTGGGTAAATGGAAATGCAAACAAAATAATTTTACTAATATTCTGCATGCAATTTAATCTAGCAAAACATGCTGTTATTGTTTTCCTACTTAGTTGCTTACATCTGCCTGCTAATATAATCAATATTGTATTAGGGTTAAAAGTATGGGATGTAATTTTATCAACTACGTCATAATATGAAGCACCGGGGTAATATTAATTACTTATTGGCCCCCCAACACACCGAGTAAGTTGCAATCCCATGTTCTTACCAAGTTCATCACTATACATAATTATATTTAATTCACTTTTATTTGACATATTAACTAAGCTACTACCTGAGTTTGATACTACATGCTCAGTGAAATATGGCTCCTCAGGTTGACTGGATATTGGCAGAGGGCAATCTGATGTAGTATTATTTGAATTACTATCATAATAATTGGTAAGGGACTTAAACCGGTCATGATTATATTTAGACAGTTCAATCAAATTGTCCATAGCTAGAGTGTGTTCCTTAATTTCTTTTTGAGACATTTCATACTTATTGGTTAGAATATGTAGCTCTTCATGTAGTCTCTGTATTTCTACATTTAATTTCCGTATGTCACTTTCATAGGTTAACCTATTCTGCTCCAAGTTAATTTTACAGAATATCAGTTCATTCTTTAGTTTTAAACATTGATTTTTACTTGGAATAGTTTTACATAAAATGCTTTGCTTTTTGATAAATTTAGAGCTACTTTGAATAGATTTATTGAGTTTGACAATTTTCTTACTCTTAGTATTGCTCAATTTTATATCAGTATGGTGAATGTTATTGTTTTTATTATGTACAGTTCCCAAAGATTCTAATGCAGGGTCTGCACTAATTGAAAGGTCACTTGTTAAATCAAATCATCAAACTATCCCCTGGAAGCGCAGTAACAAATACTTAGGCGTCACCTTAGACCAGACGCCTTCTTTCAAACCACACGTCGATAGAGTAATGAAACTCGCCCGTTTTTACTCAGGCCGCCTGTATAGTATGTTAGGTAGAAAAGTAATATAATAATAATAATAATAATAATTTATTTTAAACCCAATCAAAGTCATGGTATATTTTTTTTTACTTAATAACGCAGTTTCTTTCAATCAGGCACATATTTGTTCGTTACATAGATACTAGGCTGTAATTATAGCAACAATATTTGTGTCCCCTTATTCTCAAGCTAGGTATAGACCTGTGTTATGAGGATTAACGGTCACTCGCCAAATACAAAGCTACATAAGTACTTTAATACGGTTTACATGAAATAAACTTTTTTATTTTTATTTTTATTGTTAAAAATATTAAGCGCAGATGTTCATTTGTGCAAAAGTGCCTACCGTAATGAGCCCATACGAGTATGAAAAGGCTGTGTGTATGAGTGGGTGAGTTAATGTTGTGTGTAAGAGTGAAAATGTGTGAAAGAGAGTGCAGGTAGTATATAAGTACTATATACATAATATACATAGTTATTTCATAGTTAGATATTAGGTTAAAATGGATTCAGTGTCTTCATAATTTAGAGAAAGGAGCCATATTTTTATTTTGCCTTTGGATTGGTGTTTAGTTAAAGATCGAAGGTTAAGCAGGTTATGGATTAGGTCATATATTTTTGCACTTCGGTGGTGGAATTATTTTTTAGCAAAGGTGGTGCGGGCTGATAGTTGATGAATCGCAGGTCTCGGTTGCCTGCGGAGAATATTCTTCCTTGGGATGGGTGCACTTGTGTGCCGCCGGAGTGTAGAAAGTAAAATATATAGTTGTCTCACCGTCAAGATTGAAAGCTCGCCGTACAGTTGTTTAGTGGGGTATGTAAAAGGTTTACGGAAAATGACCTTGACCTTTGTGATCTTTCCAGATTGATGAAACGAGTCTTAGATGCTCCACCCCAAGCCGGAATACAATAAATCAAAATGGATTCGCAGAGCGCGTTGTAGACAATGTTGACGTAGACAGATATGACAGATGTAGACAGAAAACGTTGTAAAGTAAAATGTCTTTTAGAAATAAACGTACGCTTTATAAGACCTGCGTTAGACCCGTCAATATGCCTCGCCAATCTTTGCCCATGCCAAACCCTCCGTCCTGCACAAACTGCAGGTAGTTCAAAATCTCTTTTGCCGCCGGGCCACAAACGTACCGTAGTAGGTGCGTAACGCGGACTTGCACAGAGATCTTGAACTGCCTACAGTGCAACAACACCTCAAAACACTCTCTGAAGCGTTCTTCAAACGCTCCGAAACCCAGCCCAATCCTCTAGTTCGAGATTCAGCCTCATATATTACTCCTGTCTTAGATCCGAAGTTCAACGTCGCTAGACCGAGAAACGTGCACACGAACGTAGCGACGTAGCTAATGCTAGATCTCGAAGCCCTTCAGGCTGCAACTTCTAATTCTAATTTAAATTCAAATTAATTCAATTTTTATTTTTCATTTTGAGCACCTTCAGTGCTATGCATTCACTTTCAGTGCTTTGAGCACCTTCAGTGCTGTGTAAATCCCAGCGGGTGACTCCTTCCGGGCCCCGCTAGCGCGGCCTCTTTCTCCAATCTTGGTCGTCGCTCAGATGAAAGCTGTGTGGCAAAAAATTGCACGGGTAATTCAGAGGTTTTTTTAGTGAGTAGGGCTCTGGTAGGCTCGGAGCGAGTCCCACATAACTCCGATGGCGCGCGCAGAGTATGCGTCAGAGCATTTTTTATCCTCCTGCCCTCTCCGTGGACGGGAAAAAAGATCCGAGAATAAACATCTGTATTCATCACGAAAATGTATGCCCCGACCAATCTCGAACCTGGGACATCCGGTACCGCATCAGTACCGCACCCAGAGCGAAGCCAGATTGTACGGTGGGACTGCATACTAGAACGCTACCCATCGCTTGATTGTTAGTAAAGAGAGTGCAAACAGCGGCATTAGTTAAAATTTCAGTGCGTATTTTGAAATACAATTCATTGCGCTGATTACGGTAAAAGTAATCAAAACTTTTTGTTCCAGGTTTATCTTAAAAAAAGTTGTTGATGCTGTCCGGATTGCGCAGGTGTGAAGGAATATCGAATTCTATCTACCAACGACTACTCTGTATACGACCAAAGAATATTGGCGAAGCCTTAAGTAAACATTGAGCGTTTAGAAAAGAAACTAGTACTTTTGTTTAAGCTTGATTTGACTTGATGAGTTTGTTTTAGCTCCTGTTATTTTTTATTACGATACATAGGTTTGATTGTGACCGAGCACAAGTATTTGATTTTATAATATAGTAAGTTAAATAATAGGAAAAAGCTTCAGAATGAAAGGACAAATTTTTATGTTTGTGTATTTTAGTAAAATATACTAAAAGTACAAATTTTAAATTATTTTCCTCACTTATAATATATTCGTACAATGAATATTTTTCTTCAGTAATAGGTCTGCTGGTCAAAGTTTATATTACAAATAAGCTATTTTTACATTATTCCTATACAAATATTGTGATTTCATGTGTGAACATAAATTATAAAATAAATAAAGTTTAAAAAATAATATAATAATTTTCAATTTCATGAAAGTTCTTTTTAGTGAACTTTGAATAAATTTTCGCGATTTTAATCATTCTTATCGACTTTTTTGAATGGCGGAAAATCCGTCTCCTCGTATCGTAATGTTAATTTTATTGTATAAGATCTAAAATACGTATTTTTTCTAGTAGGTTGCCAATTATGGGCAACAGGTTAACGCTTTAGAAAAAGCTTAAACTGTATGGAATATATTTTGTGAAAATTGTTATATCACGTGATGCTACATATAGTTATGGTTTATACTCGTACAGAGAAGTAAAGGTCGAGTTGGAACATTTGGCTTTGATTCGTCTACTTTCGAAATACTCCCGATTCATGCAGAATACGTTGGTGCTACGTTAAACAATACTTTGCCTTAACTATTGATCGAAAAATGGATCACCTACTCAGTTAACCCCTAGATATACTAAAGCTCATACTGGTTAGGAAAATCAATGGACCTGAGAGTAATTCTCACAAATGTTATATATGCATATTTTTTTTCTGTTTATAGACATTTTATATAAAATAAAAATTCAAAATAACTTTTAATTGATGTTGAATAACGTGATAGATAAAAAAAAATCCTCTGTTTAAAGAGTTTGTAGTTAATATCAAATAATAATTATACGCATATATAACTTTAAATTTTTCCTAAAATTCTCGTTAAACTTCATACATCCATCTTGTGTGATCGCGTCAATAAGCACACTGTCGACCACACTTAGTTTCTTATCTTTAAAACATGGTTTGTACAATGTCCTACTCATATTTTGTCCTTTAATCCGTAATTATACCAGTGACCCTTGATCCGTAGGCTGCAGCCTGGAGATAAGGATTGTGTATTATACTTTTTTACCGCAAAAACGAATACTCTAAGAGGTTCGATGTTATTCTAAGAGTTTTTTTTGTAAGTGGTTAATCCAGAGGAAAGTGGCACGTTTGAGTTCCATTTGCAAAATAAAAATCAATTACTTTTAAAAAAAACAACAATATAAATTTTCTTTGATGATTTAATTATTTTAAAATGACTTTATCTTCATAAGATCTTTAAAATAACATAACATTTATGGTGTTTTTGTTTAGTGTTTGGAAGAAACAACTACTTTACAACAAAACTTCAGGTAATTTTGGAGTTATGACTGAACTGCTTAAAGCAGCCGAAATTAAAGCGACCTTTCAGGAATTTGACTTCTCAACACTCCCATTCCTTTCTCCAACATTGCTAATTCTACGATATAACGCGAATGATTCGTCTCTGATTCGAAAGTTTAATGTAACTACTCTAGGAGGTGTTGCTTCACCATGTCGAACATAAATTGCATTAAAACAGCTGTCCGTGTAAAGTATATTGACTAAGACTTCCTATCTCGTTTAATGACGTTCACCTTACTGTTTTTTTGTCGAACTTGTTCTGATTTATATTCTAGCCGCGTGCCAAATTTCATACAATCAATTCAATTCAAATCCATTGAAACATCTAAATATGAAATTTTCATATGTAGTATATGAAGGATATCAAATCTTACATTTTTGGACCAAAGATCAGTGTATCCATTTCTGAACCCCTAACAAGGTTTACCATCCATCATTAACATTTAAGAAGTTTCTCTATTACAATATTATATTAGCAACGATACACGAATAAAGAATGAAATTATTATATTGAGCACAACGTGCCAACACAAAGTTGTAGAAAAGTAAACAAACTTCTTTAAGATATAAAACGAATAAAGTAAATGTCTTCCTTAATATTGCTACGGAAAATTCCAAAATAATTCTCATGCCTGACCCACCAACGAGCGGCTGTGTATTTGCGAAACACTTGGACAATGAAGAGTATTGTCCAAGCACATTTAAAACAATAGCTCTCTATGAGAACCACTCAATAATTTTTACTTCTGAAATCGAGCAGACCAAATCGAAACTATCTTCTGACCAATGCAAAGCCACCGTTTATTGGTTTTAATGGGTTTGGGTTAATTTATGGGTTTTAATTAAAAGTTGTGAAAAATTTATAAGTTGTAGTTACATATAAACAGTGAATAAAATTTTATATAAGTTGAAATTTTCATTGCGAATAATTTTTCATCTGGATGGAACAAGTTTTACTAAATTGTTACATTCCGGTATTTTTTTATATTCTGAAGATTGCAAAAATACTAATATATATTTATTTAGCTCGTGTTTTAACACTAACCGGAATTCCAGAATTTTCTTAGTGCTCATGTCGTTCATTAATTTAGTTAAACTGATGTTGGCCACAGTATATCTGTCAGTGAATTTTTTTTAATAAAGTTTTTTTAAACTTTAAGGAACTATTTTTTATATTTAATATTTTAACTTACTATAACACATAACAGCTTGGTCGTGTTCAAGGCAAGCGTGCACAAGCCAACAGTAAAACTGAGAAATATTATTGTTTTGGAATCTCTTAGACCTTGGTCAGTGACAATTTTATTGTACATTTAAATATTACATCACAGTATGACAGTATAGTCGTGTTATTACATTTCACAGGTTGTCAAAATTAAAGTAAGCAAACATCGCTTAAATCCGTTTTCAATCACTCATTTATGTACCTTAATGTTATAAAAAACAAAGCAGAGGCCAAAATTGTACTTACGTAGCTATAATTGAAAACCTGAAAACCACCAGATATTAATCACAACATTAAAACAGTTTCAACAAACTTCCGATAGTCCGTCCCTTCGAGACTCAATTTCCGATTTGGCAATAAATGAGACCGATTTTGGTTATTTGCATCGATGTTTCTCAAATGATCTACAAAATGGATGCTCTGTGCAAATTTGCCGACAACGTTGCTGGTTTGTTCGAAAGCCGAACTAAGTTTTCTGGTTTTTAGTTTTATTATATAGATTCATCGAAATTGATGTCTTTAGTATTGAATGTTATATTTATTTAGTAACAATAATCCTAACGTAATGACTCGTGATTAATTAATCTAAAGTAATAACAAATATTAAAAAACAATTCAGTGCGAGCACCATTTTATTTATAACTAATTGAAACAAAAATTTTACCTCTATGTTTTTTTAGCAAAGATTTTTGTATAGGTTGTTTTATATGTGGTGTATATTCACCCTTTAAATTATCAATTTAATTTGCTTTGTATTGTGGATCTATAAATGTTTTTTGTAATTTTTAGCCCCATTATTTTATTATTTGGTAACTTAATTTTGATGGGTTGTCAAGAATTTACATATTTATATTTTAAAGTAAATATAAAAAAAAGTAAAAAGTAATAAAATTGTTTAATCGTTTCATAAAATTACAAATAACTTGTTAAAAATACTAACTATTCATGCGCAATGGTGTCTGCCTAGGTAGGCACACAACAATTTTTTATTTTTGAAGTTGGTACCACTGGCTTTATTACGAAAGAAGACGGTTTTTACAACTTAATATGCTTTTATTTTTTGTTCATGTTCTTTTGTTCATTATTTGCCCAGACAAATAATGACAGACAAAAAAAATGGAAATGTTTGCCTTTTGCAAATTGAAATGAAACAAAATGTTTGCCTATACATCATACAGACCTCTTTTGTTTAACAATCTGGTCTGGGATTTGATGATATTTCTATTTCTAAATAGTTTACCAAAAAAAAAATACTGAAAACGGACTAAGAAACCAGACCTGAAGCATCATTCGAAGCTTAAAAATTTCAAAAGTGAGGATTTTTAGAAACGTTTTTGTTTTGTAACAAGTTTAAAATAAAGTGATTCATGCTCGCCCGCAAACTTTTTGCCGTCGGAAAATTGTTTGTCGGAAACACGCATTAAGGCTTCCACGTAGCGGACTATTTTTGTGCCACCAAAGTCAACCTACACACAGGGGTCAACAACATAATAACGTGTCAACGAAAAATTTTTTATTTTGCCTTATTTTTCCATAACATGGACCAACAAAGCTTTACAATACTTTCAACCAACTTTACTTTATGGAGCCGGTGTATTATTCGAAGACTATTTTTCAATGCTCAGATATTTTTTATCAGTAAAATAGTTTTGAGAACTAAACATAATTTCTACTGAAAGTCTTGTCAAATGTCAAAGTTATTCTCCAGATAAAACATATCTGAACTTTGAATAATCAGCCCTAAATCTCACAAGATTTGCTGACCGTAGTTTCATTCACGTTTACGATTTACAGCATGTCGCTGTTAGCCAATGACTCGTCCAAGCATTATATTGCAAAATATTAGGTAAACTAGGATATGAAATGCTTTTACTGGTTTTAGTTAGAGTAAAAACGTAAGGTACAGAAAACGAGAAAATAGAGAAATAAAAATGCATTTCCCGACTCAAAGGAAAATGTGTGTATAACTTTTACATTCCTGACCACAGTTTTAGTGAAGCAGTGGTACCGGCTTCTCGATATAAAGGTCCCGGGTTCAACCGCTGTGAATGCTAAATGGTCATTAAGATTTATCAAATAAAGTCGACGACTGAGTAGCGTAGTGGTTAGTAGCCCTACATCATACGCTGGAGGTGACATGCGATGCCACAAATAGAGACACACCATGGAAAACATAAGTGTAACTTACAAAATCCATCTTTTTGCCTGGGGGTTAAAATAGGTAATATGCATGCCTTATTTTTAATTTTTAATTTTATATAAAAAGGTAGAGTTCTAACTTCTTTCAAATATCACAATTTAAAAATGCACAAATTTTTGCAATAAATAAATGTATCTTAGAAAAGTCTTATTAAGAAACAATTCTTTAAATTATAAATACATGTTGTACACTTTTAAAAATAGTTTTTAACCATCACTACGCTCTTATCTCATTTCTGAACCCTGTCAATGCTTGCTTAGTAACCAATGACATATTATATAAAGACAGATTATCCGCTCTCAAAAATGGCAACAACATGCAAGGCATTTGCCGGCTTTTTACTCTCGTTCAACCCAGTGTCACGAATAAACGTCAAACAAAACTTATTCCCTATTCTGTGTTTTTAATACCGTACAATGCCTTTTTGTGTGTTTCGACAGTGTACTAATTACACTATTACTGTTAAAGATAGAATAAACGTTTCTTTTCATGCGCAAGTACTATTTTTTTTATAACTATCTTATTTATTATTTTATTTTGCTATTTAAAATGACGTTTTGAAATTGACAGGGCTATTCGTTTCAACAAACTCGAAGAGCGAGATGTAATATGATTTTGTATGTGGGAGTAAAAGCGACAACGCTATAGAGTTTCGACAATTTACGTACTACGTCACGTACGCTCGCGACCAATTAGTGCGAAGCAACATCACGAAGTACATAGGTATCTCTTTCTTACAACAAGTGAACCGTATTATTCTTTCCTTCTCCCACAAATTATATTACTCTATATATCGGGTAGGTATCTGTAGTTACTTTGACGCTGTTTTTTTGTGCGATAATGTTGGGTATGACTTGCCTGTATGTAATACACACACGCCATACACAGTTAAGTTAATTTTGTTCATGCAAACCAGCAATTCCTTGTTATACCTTATTAGATGCTGATTTCTTCAGCTATATTTGCGTTTCTAGAGCTTGTTTAGATCATGTCGTAGTTATATAATAGGACATCGTTAATGATTTTTATGGCAGAATTTTTCTTTTCAATATTAAGGGCTTTTTTATATGATTATAAAGATAACCTATAAAATTAAAAGGATTTATTTTGAATCTGCGAGCGTAAATACTGTTAAATATTATAACTAGTTCTAAACAAATTGTCTGTAATCAGGCCCATAATTTTTCTTCTATTTCTTTTAAATTATAACTTATCGAAGTCTTTTTTAACGTGAAATTAAACTAGGTATTACCGATATTCATATTTTAAAATTTAAATAAAACCAAAATCCACCTCATATTTTTAAGAAGGTCTTTAATCTGATAATCCACCTATCCCTGTTAGGAATTAGCTCCAGTAATTAGGTAGCTCACTAGATTTTACCTTGCAATACCTGACGTGACTAAATATAGTCGTGTGGGCAGCGGGAGCTTGCAAAAACAGTAGACGTGACTTGGAGCCACACATTATCATTAGATATCAACTGTCGTTGGTAATTAATTAAGGGTTGATGGGAATACTTGAGTTAACGATAAAAGAAGGTGGAACCCGGTATATTCATGTTTAATATAGAAATACCAATTACCATCATGAACAACTGCTTGAACCCCTTGTAATGATGTTTAGAAATAATTTATGTTACATGTTTTACTCATTTTTACAATGCCATTTTTTTTATCATGATACGTAAGGCAAAAATCCATTTATTTTTAACTTAATCAGACACAAGCATAGAATCAAGTTACTAACATTTCAAGTATATAAAATATTTTAACAGCATTGTGAGTCCTCGTTCTAATGTCGCGTAGATCGTTTGTGTTTTACTGAAACTTGTTAAAAGATATTTATCATAAAAAAAATATATTAGTCTAAATTCTTAATAAAATAAAATATATTGCGTTATTCAATCCATTATTTAAATATATACGAATTTACCGAACAATATATCACTTTTTTAATATTTTTAATACAAATACTACATATCCTATATACTACATACTACCATCGATTGAAGGTGAAGCTAAAATATAAAATATTTTTAATTTGCTTTACTTAGAAACACTTACGAGAGTTTTGAATTGTACTATATTATGAATAAAAAATATTATGAATTTGGACATGCGGAATATTGAATAGTCGAGATTTATGTCTTTTTAAATAAATAACTTTGGATAATAAAGTAAGGAATTTGACAGCGTTTTATGGAAAAATTATTAAATAGAAAATATATTTAAAAAAAAATTTCATTTTATGATCTGACGCATAAATGTTTTAGATTTAACTGTTTTTATATCTGTGTGTGTTAGTTACAACTTCGTGTAGTGTCTTACTTTGTCCGCTGTATATTAACTCGTTAATTCTATTCACAGACAAGAGTAGGGAGAGAGCAGCTTCATTATAAGACAAAGCTTGCGTTTAACGAGGCTAATGAGGAAATACTTGGAGTATATTAATCAGATATTTTAATCACTATTTTTTTTTGTTTTCTTGTTTTCAGAAGTTTTATTTATTATTATTATATAAGATGCCGAGAGTTAAAACTTCTTTGTAAGTATTTATTTTTAAATATGAAGAGATCCAATTTCCACATTTTCAAAAGAATCGGACGTAGAATTAAAATGAGAAAGTTTGATCAATGTAAACAAGTGTTCTGCGTGAATCCGCATAAAAGTGGAGAGGTCACTTTGTTCATTTCGCTAAGCGGTCAATAAGAAAGTGGAACGAGCTAGAGAGGATATTGTCGAACGAGTAATTAAAAAAATCGACTTTTATTATTCGTTCTTCTTTAAGTTTACTCCTAGCTCTTCGTTACGCATGAACCTTCTTTTAATAAAAAAATAAACCTGGAGAACATTTGTGACTT
Source organism: Marasmarcha lunaedactyla (assembly GCA_923062675.1). Lineage (NCBI taxonomy): Eukaryota > Metazoa > Arthropoda > Insecta > Lepidoptera > Pterophoridae > Marasmarcha > Marasmarcha lunaedactyla. The sequence continues at coordinate 3,909,028 of OV281341.1, forward strand.
ATCTCAGGAGTAACCAAGAACTAAAAAAATAGGATTTGACTGTATGTTTTTGTTTTTTAAAAAATCACTCCATACCTAGCCGAGTCAACTGCAATGAAAAAATAGCCAAAGTAGAAACCCACCTTCCCATACATGCCTGGACCCAGGGCTTTTTTGAGTTAACATTATAAAATTTAAAGCTATAGATAGGTGTATTATCAACAACATAATAAAGAAAGTTTTCGAACATTTTGCAATCTGAAAACAGAGGTATAAATACTTGAAATATGGTAATAAAAATTAACAGTAGAGGTTGTACTAATATTACATGTTTTCTTTTAGAATTATAACTGATACACACAAACATATATTTGTTAGTCTAAATAAGAAAAATGAATAATTGTCAAGAAAATATAAGCTTAGTAATTGATATTGCATATTGGAGACTCAATTGGAACACTTATTTCACTTCTTAATAGAGAGCACTCGTGCGTTACGCACGAAAAGAAACGAAACGAATGACCGTTGGAGGATTGACATATGCTATATGACATACTGCTTTGTTGCCAAAATAAAAATGAAAAGTGCAACATATTGAAAATTTTATTTTTATTGAATACTTCATAAAAATGTTTAAATATTCGTTTGATATAATCAAAAGAGTATTAAACATATGGTGATGAATGCTTGATATTTTCAAAACAATTATTATGACAAAAATGTGAAGACGCCGTAATCATAGTACATTCATTTCAATTTATTGTGTTGCACAGATCTAATATTTTTGTAGCATTTTTTATACAAATACAGAATAATTTTATTTACTCACAACTTTCTTTCCCGTTCAATAGAAAAGTTGGTTAAAAGTTTACGTCAACATGGGATCCTATCCTGAACGCTAAGCTTGCAGACTGAGCAACAGTTAGTGATTGAAATTTTTCATAAATGTGAAGTGGACGTCCTACACCTTAGTTTCTCGTAACTACGATGTCCGTTAAGGCACCGAAACTTCGAGTTCATATATAAAAATATAATTAGACGTGATATTATGGAATTTATTTAACATTATCTGAAAACTTAAGGATACAGGTAAAATATCTTTGAGCACTTTTCTTACAATAACAAGTTTTATTAAAACTTTTAACTCTTTCAAAATTTATTATTCGTCGTACTATTTGCTTAGCTAAGCTTTGTGTGAGGTGCTCCACTTTTAAAAAATTCAACTGCACGAAGTTCATCTTTTGCTGGAACATTAAAATATCCTTATCGTATGAAGGGGGATCTAATAGATTTGAATGTTATGTTCAAGGTAAATGCTTGCTTGTTATGAAACAGTCAAGACGTCTGATTATGAGGCGCTATTGTATCACTAGACAAAAAACTTCGAGAAGCTTCAATAATATCACTCTCAGAAATGATTATATCGTCTATTAACGATAATACCCAAAATTTCCATACTTTTAGTTATAAATATTAGTAAAAGTATGGAAATTTTGGGTGCTTTTTAGACAAAGGAATATAATGCAACTGCACTGACATGCAGAATGTCGTCTTGCTGTGTTGTGACGTCATCAATTCGGCGTTCACAATTAATGGACTGAAAGTTTAATTTTAATTTTAAAATAATGGTAACAAAAAAGGAATTTTTCGTATGAATTCCTAAAGTTCGTTTATTTATGTCAATCATCGACATAACTTAAACTAAGGCTTTGCTAGACGATTTAGTTCAGTGTACACTTTGACCACGCTCACAAAACGCTATAAAGTAGAGTGCTTTAATCAGATTCAATTTAAAAACTAATAAAACTGCGACATACCATTAACATGAAGCACTAATTGGTTGTATTAATCACGTGTTAAAGTCGAATATATACGCTTGTAGGTGAATATTTCCATTCACGCCCTAGTTTACTGTTATTGCTTTTTGGAATACTTTATAATAGCTGATTCGAATGTTTTATGCTCAGTATTTTGGCTCTTGGTCAAATATTTTAGCTGTTTCACGTGATGATGCGATAAATTTGACGAATTGTACAGTTTAAGTCCGGAAATCTGCTTTTATTTTATACTTGATTTGTGAATATGGTAGAATAGTGAGCGCAGTCACAGAGCAATTGATCTTGGTTATGTCGTCAATGCGGTTTTAGCGGCAGTAGAGTTTCTTCTTTTGTCGTCTTGGCTTAATAGTCTTCCTAATTTAACCACCAAAAATAAGTCAACACGACTGTGTTTCGATTGGAAGGAAGGAACAACCAGATAAATTGGGCAAACAAAGACTATGCTATCTCAAGCCTGCAGGCAGTCAGCAATGCATAATTAATATACCAAATAGGCCCATATTATTTTATTAAGCAATTAATTAATTAATTATTAATTGGATAATTATGATAATTAAACTGGTTAATTATGTCCATGGGTATGAATAAAAACTACCCATCAATTGAAACGACTGCTCATTGTCGGCTAGGAATGGTGAAAAAAATGTGGTTGAAAATATTGAAAATTCGTTTTTATTAATTATAATAATAGTCGAAATGTCTATTAAGTATTAACTACAATAATGCTATAAGCTCGTATGATTTTAATGTTGCATATCTGTCAGTTATAAAGCTTTATTTTTGTCAAAAGAATTAACAGCCAGTAATTCTAAAGAACAAAGATTTTACTCCAACCCTTGAAAATTTTTAATTCCACTTCTGATCTTCATCGTCAGAAATTCGTCATCAAGTGTCAAGCGTTGGATTAGTAAATTCAAACCAAATGAGCCCATATACTATGGGTTTACTATTAACCATCGAATAATTCCACATTAACAACCGCATTGAGTTGACTTACCAAAATAAACTTCGTAAATAAATCAATCAAGTACATAATTCTCTTAAACAACTCAGTTTATATAAACATGTCTACCACATTAATATGTTCTAAGGTTTGCTTCCAAGTCTAAACCTGGAGGTTCTTGACCATATTTATGTTCTTTTCTGGTTTAGGATTAGAAAAGTAACAAAACGCTAAGAATTTTTTTTTTTGATATCTTCCAATTTAATTTTGAAGAGTATCATGAAATATTTTTGAAGAGCAGAATCTAGCATTCATGCAATAGTAATAGAACCAACTTGGAGCTAAACTGAACCATATGAAAAAAAATCATCCAAATTGGGCCTAAAATAAAAAAAATTATACACGAACATTTTAACGGTCTAATAATCTTTGGTTTTTTTTAATTGGTGAAAAAAATGTAAACTATTTTTTGCTCTATGACTAACAACAAAAAACACGTATCCGATCTTTTATTAGACTATTCAGTAAGCTTATTTTTGTAGTGTAACTAAGTCAGTCTCGCAGCAATAACAGAGTTGAGCTTACTACGGTCGATTAAATTCGATAGTAGTTTGCAAGGCTCAGGCTGTTTTTCTGGCTACGTACTTGACGCTGAGCGCTTGTTACGTTAGTTAGAGACTCGCTCTGCGGCCGGCTTCAGCCGGTCGTAACGTAGTCAATCCCGCACTCTGTGCACCCCTCGAATAGATACCCCTCCTCGGTGGGAGCAGCAACAACAGAGTTGAGCTTACTACGGTCGATTAAAATCGATAGTAGTTCGCAAGGCTCGGGCTAAATTTCTGGCTACGTACTTGACGCTGGGCACTTGTTACGTAGTCAGAGACTCGCTCTGCGGCCGGCTTCGGCCGATCGTATCGTAGTCAATCCCGCACTTTCAGTGCAACCCAACCTCGTCAGGTCTACGGCCGGCTTTTGTTGTCAATTTATTGACAACACTCACCGTAGTAGACTCGCATTTGATCAAGTGGATACTTAACGGTAACAACTAAGCCTGATAGCGTAGCCCCGGTGCGCTTCCAAAGCCCTTCAGGTTTTGGAGAAATTGGCATGCCGGATCCCGGTACAGCGGCCTTTCTTCCCAGGGTGAAGGTACAGTACTTGTCCAATAGCGGCAACACTTCGCATTCGTCCCCAATCCCCCTACCGCTGGTAGGGAGGTTAGTCGCTTGGGTTTTCTAGGTTGTAAGGAACTTAGGTATTTCTCTCCCCACCATGGATCCTTCGCAAAGCGTGGTAAATTTTGCGAAGGTGTTCGCTCAGGAGCTCGATGACTAATCATAATGAGGTCTACAGCTCTCCCGCGTCTCCCGTTCCGTCCGAGATGGACTGTGAATCGGTCACATCCTCTCGCGCGTTGCGTCGCAAGCGTACCGCTCCCGTGAAAGACTCCGACCCTGCGTCTGATGCGTCATCAGATGCCGTCACCCTAACCGGCTCTCCTGAGCCCGCGTTTCAGTTAGTCGCCAAACGCTCTAAGAAGCGCTCGAAGAAAGCTTCGGTTTCTTTAACACCCGAGCCCACCCCGGTGTCTTCAACACCCGCCCCCGCGCCGCAAATGTTTCTCGAAGTGACCGCGTCTCCATCAGTCCCGACGAAGCCAGCGACGCGCTGCGCTCCCGTCCCACTGAAGCCTCAGCTCTTTCCGCCCATGTTCCTCCGCGAAAAAACGCGCTGGACCGCGGCTTCTAACTTGTGCAAAGAGCATAAAATTAATAACTTAAAAGCCGCCAACGCAGGAAAATCAATTAAAATTCAGGAGGCGACCATCGATGACTTCCGGTCTTTTACTAGGCTTCTATCGATCAAACAAATCGCATATCATACTTACGCCCTGCCGGAGGAGCGCATGGTCTGCGCGGTATTACGGGGCGTCCCGTTCGAACACAGTAACGACGATATTCTCGAGGGCCTTAAGTCCCAGGGCTTCCCGGCTGATGCAGTGCACAAGATGCACTCCAACCGCGTTAGGCGTTTCCCTCTCGCTTTAGTTATCCTAACACTCCAAACTCGAGGGAGATCTTCAAAGAGGCTCGAACAATCTGCGGACTTTCCAATATCTCCGTCGAGCGTCCCAATCCCCGCGGTCACGCTGCGCAGTGCCACCGCTGCCAGCTCTATGGCCACGCAGCGGCTAACTGCTCAGCTCCCCCCAGGTGCGTCACGTGCCTGAATCCATACATAACAAAGGAGTGCACTCGCACTCCCGAATCCACTTTCCCCCCCTGCATGTGTGCTGTGCGGCCAGTCGTGCCATACAGCAAACTACAGGGATTGTCTGCGCGCTCCGCACTCCTCCGCTAAGAGGGCCGCGCCTAAACCGGCGCCGACGCTCACTCCTGCCAACTTCCCGCCGCAGCGCAACCGGGGTCCCCCGGAAGCAAAGCCCGTGCAGCCGACGCCTACTCCGGCTCTGTCCTGGAAACAGCGTCCGGCCGCTTCACTTGCACCTTCCCGTCCTATCTCAGCTTCCGTAGCTCCCGTAGGCCCGCGTCTCGCTCCGTCGTCTTCACCTCAGTCGTCGTTGGCTGAGGACATGAAGACCGTGTTCGACGTCATTCAAAACGTCGACATTAACGAAATTTCCGTACTCGCACGCAAACTGCGAGCCGCCCGCTCTCCTCAAGAGCGTCTTTTTGCGTTAGCCGAGCATCACTCGCTACTTAGTTCTTTATAAATTCTATTTTTCGTATAAATTCGTTAAATAAGTAAATATAATGTCTAGACCCGCAAATCCCGCGTCCGCTCGTATCAAACCCAAGGGCTTATCCCTCATTTCTTTCAACGCCCGTAGCCTTAGTTGTAACCTTCCTGAGCTCAAGCTGTTCCTACAGAACAACGAGCCAGACTTATTGCTTCTCCATGAGACATGGCTTACTCCAAACTGCTCCAGAGGATTCGCTATTCCCAAGTACGCATTTATTTGTAATGACAGGCCCAACTCCAACGGTTTCGGCGGCACTGCTATTTATTACAAAAGAGGATTCCATTGCTGTCCTCTCCCTACCCCTCCTCTCCTCAACATGGAAGCCACTGTGTGTAGATTGGCTATGACTTGTGATCCGCCCATCATCATAGCATCAATCTACATACCTAGTGGCTCCAGACTAATCCGCAGTGACTTTGAGGCCATTCTCGCCCTCGCCCATTCAGTCATTATGTTCGGAGACTTTAACTCCAAACATATTGACTGGACGTACCTATCGACCAACACCAGCGGTATCGCTCTCCTCGACATCACTAACTCACTCAATTTAGACGTTATCTCTCCCATCACTCCCACTCACTATCCCAACAACCCGAACTACTCTCCTGACATCCTCGATTTTGCAATTGTCAAACGAATCAACCTCGATCTCAGGTCTATCGAACCGCTCGATGACCTAGGTTCTGACCACGGCCCCGTCTCCCTCGTGCTAGGTCCGCCTAATGATAACGTCAGCTCTCCTAAGACCTTTACTAACTGGAAAGGCTTTAAAAATACGTTAGTTCCAGCCTCAGAGGCCCCGAATTCTCCGCTCGCGATCTCACCCGATCAATTAGATAGCCTGGATAAAATAGATTCAGTAGTCAATTCTCTCAATGATGCTATCAACTCAGCCATCAGCGAAAATGAAAAGGTTACTAAGGAAGGCAAGCCCTCGCTTCCTCTAGCCGTTAGCAATCTTATTAAAGCTAAGAACGCGGCTCTCTGGAGAGCCAAACTCTATCTCACGCCCGCCTATAAAACAGCTGCGAATCAGCTACAACGTGAAGTTAGATCTTGCCTTGCGGAAATCCGAGACGCTCAAATAAACGATCTCATGGCGAATATCTCCCCGTCCCACCAAGCATATTATAGAATGGCCCGAGCCTTACGCGTACACACCGCCTCTCAGGTCCCTCCTCTCACTCGTCCCGATGGCATTACTGCCTTCGAAGTCGAAGAGAAAACCGAATGCTTCGGTTGCTTCACAATGCTCGCCCAGCACGCAACCCGCGGATCCCACCCACATCCAAGCGGTAGAGGACGAAGTCCTCCGTAGAAACTCTCTCCCCATCACCCGTGACCCCGTCACAGTCTCTAATGATGAAATCTTGCTTCTCATTAGAAGTCAAAAATCCAAAAAGACTCCGGGTGCGGATAGAATTTCCATCCACGCACTTAAGCCTCAGCAGGTGCTTACCTTGTTAACTTATTATCTTCAATGCCTGCTTTGACCATAGCTACTTGCCAAAAGCTTGGAAAGAAGTGACTGTCATAGGTATTCCCAAGCCGGGTAAAGCTCTGAATATCCCGGCTTATCACAGACCCATAAGCCTCCTCAAGGCCATGTCTTAACTTCTCGAGATAGTTCATACTCTCTCGAATGCGGAACCATCTGTTTCCAACGGATGGCGATCCCCTCATCATTCCCCACCAGTTCGGCTTTCGCGCTAAGCACTCCTGCCCTCAGCAAGTCCATCGAATCATCGAGTACATATTCGACGGCTTCTATTCGTGGCGTAATAAAACGGTTGCAGTTTTCTTTGACGTAGCCAAAGCTTTCGATAAAGTCTGGCACAGCGGCCTCGTTTATTAACTCTATAAAATAGGCTTACCGGATCGCCTAGTCAGGATAATCGCGTCGTTCCTCAAAGATCACACGTTGCGTTTCAAACATGAAGGCACGCTTTCCCCGCCTCGTCTCATAAAGGCTGGAGTCCCACAAGGCTCAGTCCTCGGCCCTCTGTTGTACACCCTGTTCACTAACGACATCCCCATTCCGCCGGAAGGCGTCGATCTCGCCCTCTTTGCTGACGACACTGCCCTTTACACCAAAGGTCACGTGGTCCCGAAGAACATCACCAGACTCCAAATGGCCGTAAACGTCCTCGGTGTTTGGTTTCGAAAATGGCGTATCGATGTCAACCCAGAAGATTTCCTGCTATTCCTCTAGTTCGAGATTCAGTCTCATATACTACTCCTGTCTTAGATTCAAAGTTCAAAGTCACTAGACCGAGAAACGCGCACACTGGTAAACCCACGCAATTATCACCAGATCTCGAAGCCCTTCAGGCCGCAACTTCTAATTCGAACGTAAATTCGAATTAATTCCCCCATCCTGGGCCCCGCTGGCGCGGCTTCTTTCTCCAATTGGTTGTCGCTCAGATGAAGGCTCTGTGGCAAAAAATTGCACGAGTCATTCAGGGGGTTTTTTAGTGGGTAGGGCTCTAGTAGGCTCGGAGCGAGTCCCACATAACTCCGGTCGCACGCGCGGAATATGCTTCAGAGCATTTTTTATCCTTCTGACCTCTCCGTGGCGGGGAACAAAAAAAAAACTCGGATTCGAGTGGGGTAGTTTTCGTTTTCATTTCAGCACAATTTTGTTTTACATCTATGACTGCCAAATAAAATTTTAGCTAGTTGGCAGGAATTGTAGCAGTGCCGATGACTGTATTTTTTATGTATTTTTCCTCATAATGTTGTAACTGGGATAAAATTTGATTTAGATACTCCATGGACTTCATACATTATTTAATTACTATGAGTTTAGTTCAATTCACTAGGCGTTTCACTTATTGACAAGACTCTATTAAGTCCTTACAAATAAATAATCTTAAATGAAAGTTTAAAAACTGATTAATAATGGTAAAACAGTGTAAAACATTAGAAATAACTGTGATATCTGTAAGTAAAATTATGAAAATTAAATCATTTGTCCCAAAATCATACCTAATTTATATTATTATACAAAATAAATCATTAGTCAGAATATAATCAGATCCTTTGACCCCAATTTCTTAAAAAATATTTATAATGTGATAATGTAATAGTCAAATGTCCTTCCTCACCTGAGATTTGCTAAGCGAGGCTAACAAAATGAAGGTAGATTTATTTCCCGCTCACCGTCGAACTTCCTCGCGCACATTCGGAGAATACGCAGCGCAGCCTGATGGTGTAATCTTACTTGGGTACCTTAGATTTTACGTACCTTTTAAAGCTTTGTATACTGTAAAGAATGCAAAGTTCAAGTTAAAGGGAAATGACAACAACCAATATATAGAGTGCCCTACATAAAACAGCATGACAACCAAAAGAGGTAAGAAATAAAGCTGAGACTGGTTTAACTGACAAAAAACCTTCACTTTGTAAAATTGACAGTATTTTTAAAGTATAGTATTTAGTTATTAATATTGCTATGGACGTTTTTTTTTGTCTGGCAGATCACCCCTTCATTGGTGTTTCCTTTTTGATTGTCACATCTAAATAAAAGAGTATACATGAAACACGCCTTTTAGATTTAATTAATGAACATCTTTTGAGTAATTTTTTGTGATAAAAATCAGAATGTAGCGAGAAGCTGTTCAGAGAGAATCAGTTGTAAGAAGAAAGCCTCAAAATATCGTTATAAAACAAAGCAGAGAGATATTTTTAAATTTTCTCTTGAAATAAAAATGAAAATATTAAGGAATTTTCACATTGTTAGCTGGACGTTTTCTCCAAGCCTTTCAAAGATTTTGACAAAGTTTGATTTAAAAAATTTTACACTTAAATTTTTTTTTGCAACGAACGATGAGACCATGTTTTTTGTGGGTTGGTTAAGATTATTACTAAGGCATTTCTAAGGGAAGTGTATGGGAAAATAAAAGTTAAAATGCAAAATACTTCGAATTTTTTTTATCAGATGCTATAATTATATTCGGAATCAAATCTTTGCTTTCTGAAAATTTACAATTTTTTGTAATTTTGTACTTGAGTTTAGATAATATGATGGAAGGCTAAAGCCACTATTTTAGAAATACCTTTGTGAAAGTAACTTTTATCAATTGTGATGTTTTACTACTATCTTTACAACTTAAATAAATCCCAAACAAACAAAGAACAATCAACCTAACTGTATGGCTCCCAAAGAAATACAGCCAACTGGGAGGGAACCCAGAATTCACATACGTCTGACCGTAATGACCCGAAAACAAACATCTGTGTTCATAATATTCCACAATAAGAACCCCAACCAGGATTCGAACCTTTGGCGTATGAGACAGGACTACTAGCACTGATGCTACTCGGCTGTTTAAATCCTTTCTGCATCTGCTAGCTTGGTAAGAATCTGTCCGCAAAACTGTCCAAACAACGGAACTCTGCAAACGGCTCCTGTTCAAGAGCATAACGTGGGAGACTGCCATCGCCTTCCTCAACCATATAAGAGGGAAGTGAGTGACCCGTCACCCGACGCTACCGTGAGAAGACGCCTATTATTGACAATGACGCTTTTGACAAAACGATTTGACAGAACTCAACCACCAACAAACACATTACAATGTTTTACGACAAATACTATGAAAAGCCCGTATACATAGTAATTGCAAGGACATTTGTCATATACACGCATATTTTATAATAAGCTTTAGAATATATATTTATCTTTCCTTTTATAGGAGAACTACCTTAAACTTTAATCCAAGAATTATTTTGTAACTGATTTTTGAAGCGAAAAGCTAGAACAAAAAACATCTTATTTATTTATTTATCTCTGATATGAGTCAAGTTTATAATGATCAAAATCGAAATTTGACAGTTGATTGAAAATATTGACTATATCACATTAATATTGCCACATTTACAGACATACATACCATTAGCAATCTGGTGGAACCAATTCGTTTTCCAGGTTTGTGGTTTTGTTATTATTTTGGGTATTATTCACGTGCGTACTCATTCGAAATGAAAATTTAATATAAAACATAAACTCAGTTTAATTTAATAGGCTGTTATTGGAAATTTCGTAACATACCTATCACAAAGCTATCTATGCAAATAACAGCAATAGATCTGGAAATGGATTAAAGTCGGCACTTCTAATAATCACTCAAAATGTCAGTGTTTTACCAATATTCTGCCCATAGCGATTACACAATTTGTCTTCGTTAAGATCAGCAAAATGGTCCTTTTTCCTAATAGTATTAGGGTAGTTCTTGAGTGATGGATCCCAAGAAGGCTTAGTTTGCTTTTGCGAAAGAGGCAGTTTATGTTAAGCGATTCAAATAGGGAACGTTACACTCCATAAAGGTTCAAAGAATATGTTGCATTTATTTTGAAATAAAACGCGGGCGTTGCGTTTGTAAAAAGTCGTCAGTATTAATTTTATTTTACGAAATATTACAGCGAAGAATTACGGATCCTTATCTAGTTATTGTTGTGTTTTTGGCTTACTTTTTAATTTATTTAATTATTTTTTGGCTAATAGAAGTCTGTTTTACATACTGATAATCCACTTGGAGCGGAACTAACACGTTTAAAAATATACATTTTATTCTTTTGTGTATTATTTTAAAAATACTGGAAAATTTGTTAAGTATATGAACTGGTAGCTTAGTAAAAAGAAAAGTATTTTGAAGTGAAATCAAAATAACTTACAGAATCAAGTTAGTAAATTTCTTAGAGGATTATATAAAGGCTCCTGGTTCTTGCAGATATAATAAATTGTCAATAAGTTTTCCATAACGAGTATTAAATTTAAAATAGAATAGACCAGGTACATAAAATTTTTACACAAACACCGCGTAGAGAAAATGAAAAATCATTGAACAAATCACTCTGCATTAAAATCGGCCGCTGATCTGTAAGAGATGTATGAAAATTCCAATTAATTAATATATTCATTTATTCGCCTTAGAGAATAATAGAATCTCTTAAACCTGGAATATACTTTTCCAGAATATACTTTATGAGTACGGAGAGGAATCTGACTATCAAATTAAAAGAAAAAAGTTATTTTACAAATGTGATATACTATATAATTTTGACTTAATAATTATTTTTAATTAGAAATTTTTTAAAAAGACTTTATAATAAAATTAACGTAATTTTATTATAAAGTAACAGAAACCATTAATTTCCAATTATTTAGATATGAAATGAATAATACAAATAGTGCGTGCACAAATAAAATAAATAAAATAGATCGCTTATATCAACGAAAGTTTTACAATGAAATATATGTAAATAATTATATTAAATTAATATAATGTTAATCATTGAAAGATATGTAGCTATTGTTACTAATAGGAGTACAGCATATTATGTTGAAGTTCCCGACAACAACCACTGGGAGGTGGGTGGCGTCCTAGTCACCAGAATTACAATCAAAGTTCCCCGCAGTGGTAACCCCAAAAAGAATACCTCAGCAGATGTTCTATATCTAATCAATCAAAACACTTTTTTTATAAATCAAAAAACTATTGCGCATCAAGTTAATGTACAAAATATACTCAATAATCGCGATCAAATACTGTTTGTCCAAATTTTTAAACAAACATCACTAGTTTCGTCCCCTCCTAGGAGACACTCTAACATTGCTTTGAAGCCTGCGTGCAATCAGCAAGTAGCATGACCAAATAAATTTAGTTGAAAACAAGGTTATTGATCGTAATAAATTTAAGTCCTCATAATGTCTTGAAAAAATCTCCGATAGTTTAGCCTTAATTTACTTTATCTTTTTGCTTTGATTTATCAGCTTGTTAGTATTTCAAACAAAATGTCGACTCCTTTGATGATGATCACTTTATAATATCTGAGATAAATTATATTTTATTGTTTATACTGATTAAATAAACTATAATAAAACGAATTCAAAAATAATTATCGTTATGTAATTATTGTAAAATAATAAAACTAAACCAAAGTGAAACAACTGAAATTAAACCACAAACCAGTCATCTTTCAGTAAAGTAAACAAGTGGCACAACCATCAACGTTATTTTTATGTGAATATTAACACCCGTGTCTCTCGTAAAATTTGCTTATGCTCTGCTTTTTGGCTCAATCAATGTTAATTTTTAGGTACAATCCACAGGTGCCTGTGCCTTGTGATAAAAATTACTTACAGAGCTAAATTGACAAACTTAATATACTTCCCTACATATCAAAGTTAAGGTGAACTGAACAAAAACAGTCATGTTGGTAAGCACAACACGTCGTGGGCAGTTATCCAACAATATCCAAGACGAATACCCACAATTACTCCCGTATAATATATGTTATATATGTATGTATAATATATAAAAAAGAAGCAAGCTATTATTGGATGGAAACAACACCGTTAAAAATATTTATCATTTATTACTTCACGTTAAAATAAAAGATATAAATACTCAAAATAAACATAGTGTCTTTGTATAAACCAATAATGTTTTTATACTTCTCAGCAGAAATGCCGTCAAATGGCCGCCATTCTGTTAGGTACTCGTTTGTTTGGCTTTGTTCCATGCGTTTGCAGTTGTTATACGGTTTTCCTATTTTCTTACGAATTATGCTTGTTACACGAACTAAATACGATTTTTCTTTACTCGAATACTTTCTGCTTGTCTACTGGATCCCGAGAACCCGCCTTACACGACGAGTATTGGTTTTGTTCTATAGGATACCCGATTTTGCATTTCGACATAGATCGCTGTGATAACTGTGGCATTGCGTTTGGTCGCTGTGCTATTATTGGCAGACGAGTTTTAAATGAAGAAAGAAATATTGGTTGTGATTCGACAATGGCGTATGACTGAAATAGTAAGTAATCTATTCTTGCCAATAATTTCAAAGTGAACAATATATTTATTGAGGTAATAATTTATTGAAAAGTCCAACGAAATAATTTAAAATAACATTCTCACTACCTAACGAAACTTTATATGACACTACTAGAATATCTTATATCTTAACTTCTAGAAGTACAAATGTTTTCAAATTTTAGGTGAACACTTCAAATGTATGTTTCTTACAGAAAATTTTTCAATTTACAATTTTCAAGTTATTTACAACATAGCCCAGAAATGTATGGGACGGTATCTGCCTCCTTTTGGGATAGAAGATAGTAAATTTTATTTGTTCAAAGCTTACGCAATTTAACATTTAAAAGTTCGCCAATTTTCATCCAATAGATAATATTCAATATCCAAAGATACAAACTAATAATATTAGGGGGAATTTCGTTACGTGACCTAGTAAATTGAAAAAAATATTTTGAAAATAAAATAGACATTACTTTATGTTCAACACAGTTAAAACACTATCGACTAATTAAGCTTTTAAACTTAAAAACCGCATTAATTCATTTCATAGCTCCATTAAAAAACTAAAAATGTAAAAGAGTTATGCAAGAAATATTAAAACGCCGTTTTATGGATTTCTCAATAGTGAGACCATATACATTTTGTACGGGGTCAGGATATTTTTAGTTTTAAAGCGTCTTAAGACATGTACATTTGAATCATTTTTGATTGACTGAGCCTTGCGGGACTCCAGCCTTTATGGGACGAGGCGCGGAGAGCGTGCCTTCATGTTTGAATTGAAACGTACGGTCTTTAAGAAACGACGCGATTAATCTGACTAGGCGAACCGGTAAGCCTATTTTATAGAGTTTAAAAACGAGACCGCTGTGCCAGACTTTGTCGAATGCCTTGGCTACGTCAAAGAGAACCGCGATTGATTTTTTACGATGCGGATAGAATCCTTCGAGAATGTACTCGACGATTCGATGGACTTGCTGAGGGCAGGAGTGCTTAGCGCGAAAGCCGAACTGGTGGGGAATAATGAGAGGGTCGCCATCCGTTGGAAACAGATGGTTCCGCATTCGAGAGAGTATGACTCTTTCGAGAAGTTTAGACATTGCCTTGAGGAGGCTGATGGGTCTGTGATTAGCCGGGATGTTCAGAAGTTTACACGGCTTGGGAATGCCTATGACTGTCGCTTCTTTCCAGGCTTTTGGAAAGTAGCTATGGTCGAAGCAGGCATTGAAAATGATAGCTAACAAGGTAAGCACCTGCTGTAGCAGGTGCTTAAGTGCGTGGTTGGAAATTCCATCCGCACCCGGAGCCTTTTTGGACTTTTGCTTTCTAATGAGAAGCAAGATTTCATCATTAGAGACTGTGACGGGGTCTTCGGTGATAGGGAGAGATTCTCTGCGGAGAACTTCGTCCTCCACCGCCTGGATGTGGGAGGGATCCGCGGGTTGCGTGCTGGGCGAACATTGTGCCGCTATGCTGTCGGCGAAGCATTCGGCTTTCTCTTCGACTTCGAAGGCAATGGTGCCGTCGGGACGAGTGAGAGGAGGAACGTGAGAGGCGGTGTTTACGCGTAAAGCTCGGGCCATTCGATTATACGCTTGGTGGGACGGGGAGATATTCTCCATGAGATCGTTAAACTGAGTGTCACGGAGTTCCGCGAGGCGAGACCTAACTTTACGTTGAAGCTTATTCGCAGCTGTTCTATATGCGGGCGTGGGATATTTCTTGGCTCTCCGGAGAGCCGCGTTCTTAGCTTTAATGAGATTGCTAACGGCTAAGGGAAGCGCGGGTTTGCCTTGCTTAGCTATGATTACGTTGTCGCTGATGGCTGAGTTGATAGCATCAGTGAGAGTATCGACTGCTGAATCTATTTTAATCGAGCTGTCTAATCGGTCGGGCGAAATCGCGAGCGGAGAGTTCGGTGCCTCTAAGGCTGAAACTAACGTATTTTTAAAGCCTTTCCAGTTGGTAAAGGTCTTAGGAGATGTGACGTTATCGTTAGGCGCGCCTAGCACGAGGGAGACGGGGCGATGGTCGGAGCCTAGGTCATCGAGCGGTTCGATGGACCTGAGATCAAGATTGATTCGCTTGATAATTGCAAAGTCGAGGATGTCAGGAGAATAGGTTGGGTTGTTGGGATAGTGAGTGGGAGTGATGGGGGATATGACGTCTAAGTCAAGGGAGTTAGTGATGTCGAGGAGAGCGATACCGCTGGTGTTGGTCGATAGGCACGTCCAGTCAGTATGTTTGGAGTTACAGTCTTCGAACATAATGACTGAATGGCCGAGGGCGAGAATGGCCTCAAAGTCGCTGCGGATTAGTCTGGTACCACTAGGTATGTAGATTGAAGCTATGATGATGGTCGGATGACCAGTCATAGCCAATCTACACACAGTGGCCTCCATGTTGAGGAGAGGAGGGGTAGGGAGAGGACAGCAATGGAAGCCTCTTTTGTAATATATAGCGGTGCCGCCGTAACCGTCGGAGTTGGGCCTATCGTTGCGAGTAAACGCGTACTTAGGAATAGCGTATCCCCTGGAGCGGTTTGGAGTAAGCCATGTCTCCTGTAGAAGGAATAAGTCAGGTTCTTTGTTCTGAAGGAACAGTTTAATCTCGGGAAGGTTGGTGCTAAGGCTACGAGCGTTAAAAGATACTAGGGTTAAGCCCTTGGGTTTAATACGATTGCACGCGGGATTCGCGGGTCTAGACATTATAATTTATTTATTTACGAATTTATACAAAAATAAAACATTTATAACGAACTTAGAAGCGAGTGATGCTCGGCTAACGCGAATAAACGCTCTTGAGGAGAGCGGGCGGCTCGTAGTTTGCGTGCGAGTACGGAAATTTCGTTAATGTTGACGTTTTGGATGACGTCGAACACGGTCTTCATGTCCTCAGCCAACGACGACTGGGGTGCAGAAGACGGAGCGGGACGCGGCCCTACGGAAGCTACGGGAGCTGGGATGGGTCGGGAAGGTGCTGGCGGGACAGACGGACGCTGCCTCCAAGACAGAGCCGGAGTAGGCGTTGGCTGAACGGGCTTTGCTTCCGGGGGACCCCGGTTGCGCAGCGGCGGGAAGTTAGCGGGAGTGAGCGGCGGCGCCGGTTTAGGCGCGACCCTCTTGGCGATGGAGCGCGGAGCGCGCGGGCAACCCCTGTTAGCTGTTAGGCCAGACTGGCCGCATAGCACACAGGCAGGGGGGGAAGTGGATTCAGGAGTGCGAGTGCACTCCTTAATGATGTGGGGATCCAGGCACTTAAAGCACCTGGGGTGAGCTGAACAGTTAGCCGCTGCGTGGCCATATAGCTGGCAGCGGTGGCACTGCCCAGGTTGACCGCGGGGGTTGGGACGCTCGACGGAGATGTTCGAGAGTCCGCAGATTGTGCGAGCCTCTTTGAAAATCTCCTTCTAGTTGGGAGTATACACCAGCAAGCGCCTGGGTGATCGCGTTAATAACGCTTAGCGGATCCATTAGGAGGGTTGGAACAGTAATATTAATAAATATAAGTATAATAAAAGATGCCTAGTTCCTATAAACCTAGCAAAATCCTAGCGGCTAACCTCCCTACCAGCGGTAGGGGGGCTGGGGAGGAAAACTTAAAACTAACAGTAGTACGCCGAAGGCCGCTACCTAGAAACCCAAAAAAAGGTACGCAGGTAAAGAGTTGACCGCGTTAGGGTCAACTTTTACCGACAGAAAGGACAAATACACACGAAAACACACAGATATGATAAAAATAAATATGAAAAATAGAAGAAAAATAAATAAAATAGAGAAGAGAAATAATATAAAAATAAAAGGACTGGTTCAGTACAAATTCGTTGTCACCGTTAAGTATCCTTTGCACTGAAACCAGACTACCTACGCCGGGCACAACACTGCACTCAGCACAAGCACAACACAACTTAGCACAGCACTTTGAAGACTAAGGGGCTTAGTCGCAAAGAAAAATCGCACTTCGATAGCACTCAGACGGAGTAGAAAACCTTGAAAACCGTAGCACGGAACCAACACGCTAAACTGTGACGTCAGTAGACTGAGCGCCACGGAATAACGGGAAAGGACCGATCAACGGAGAACGGGGAGAACGGGGTCTTGCACGTCCGCACTGGGCGGCGGTCGGAGCGAGAGTGGGGAGAAGGGGTTTTTTTTTTTTTGGTTCCCCTCCACGGGAAGGGCAGGAGGACATAAAAAATGCTCTGACGCATACTCCGCGCGCGCGATCGGAGTTATGTGGGACTCGTCCCGACGCCTACCAGAACCATACCCACTAAAAAACCCCCTGTCGTCTCGTGCATTTTTGCCACTCAGCCTTCATCTGAGCGACGGCCAATTGGAGAAAGAGGCCGCGCCATCGGGGCCCTTAGGGGGTCACCCGCTGAGATTCACATAGCACTGAAGGTGCTCAAAAATGAAAAGTAAAAATAAAAACATTAAAAATGAAAAATAAAAATTGCATTAATTCGGATTTACGTTAGAATTAGAATTTACGTTAGAATTAGGATTTGCGGCCTGAAGGGCCTCGAGAGCTAAAGTTAACTGCGTAGGTTCGCCCGTGTGCGCGTTTCTCGGCCTAGCGACTTTGAATTTCGAATCTAACACAGGAGCAGTATATGAGACTGAATCTCGAAAAGATGATTGGGATGGGATTCGGCGCGTTTGAAGAACGATTCTGAGAGTGTTTTGAAGTGCTGTTTTACTGTAGGCAGTTCAAGATCTCTGTGCAGGTCCGCGTTGCGCACATACCAAGGTGCGTCTGTGGCCCTGCGGCAGAAGAGATTTTGAACCACCTGCAGCTTATACAGGACGGAGGGATTGGCGTGGGCAAAGACTGGCGAAGCATATGACATGACGGGTCTAACGCAGACCTTATAAAGCGTACGTTTATTTCTAAAAGACATTTTACTTTTTCTACCTATCATACTATTTAAGCGGCTTAAGTAGAAACGCGCGAGTTTCGTTACTCTATCGACGTGTGGCTTAAAAGAAAGCGTCTGATCTAAGGTGACGCCTAAGTATTTGATACTGCGCTTCCAGGGGATGGGAATACCTAACATTCGAATGTGGGGATCGTTGCGGCGATTACGACGTTTGTGGTCGAATAGAATGGCAGAACTCTTTTCTGGGTTGACATCGATACGCCATTTTTGAAACCAAACACCGAGGGCGTTTACGGCTTTTTGGAGTCTGGTGATGTTATACGGGATCCTTTTACCTTTAGTGTAAAGGGCGGTATCGTCTGCAAAGAGGGCGAGTTCGACGCCTTTCGGCGGGATGGGCATGTCATTAGTGTACACGGTGTACAGCAGAGGGGCGAGGACTGAGCCTTGCGGGACTCCAGCCTTTATAGGACGAGGCGCGGAGAGCGTGCCTTCATGTTTGAATCGAAACGTACGGTCTTTAAGAAACGACGCGATTACTGACTAGGCGAACCGGTAAGCCTATTTTATAGAGTTTAAAAACGAGACCGCTGTGCCAGACTTTGTCGAATGCCTTGGCTACGTCAAAGAGAACCGCGATTGATTTTTTACGATGCGGATAGAATCCTTCGAGAATGTACTCGACGATTCGATGGACTTGCTGAGGGCAGGAGTGCTTAGCGCGAAAGCCGAACTGGTGGGGAATAATGAGAGGGTCGCCATCCGTTGGAAACAGATGGTTCCGCATTCGAGAGAGTATGACTCTTTCGAGAAGTTTAGACATTGCCTTGAGGAGGCTGATGGGTCTGTGATTAGCCGGGATGTTCAGAGGTTTACCCGGCTTGGGAATGCCTATGACTGTCGCTTCTTTCCAGGCTTTTGGAAAGTAGCTATGGTCGAAGCAGGCATTGAAGATGATAGCTAACAAGGTAAGCACCTGCTGTGGCAGGTGCTTATGTGCGTGGTTGGAAATTCCATCCGCACCCGGAGCCTTTTTGGACTTTTGCTTTCTAATGAGAAGCAAGATTTCATCATTAGAGACTGTGACGGGGTCGTCGGTGATAGGGAGAGATTCTCTGCGGAGGACTTCGTCCTCCACCGCCTGGATGTGGGAGGGATCCGCGGGTTGCGTGCTGGGCGAACATTGTGCCGCTATGCTGTCGGCGAAGCATTCGGCATTCTCTTCGACTTCGAAGGCAATGGTGCCGTCGGGACGAGTGAGAGGAGGAACGTGAGAGGCGGTGTCTACGCGTAAAGCTCGGGCCATTCGATAATACGCTTGGTGGGACGGGGAGATATTCTCCATGAGATCGTTAAACTGAGTGTCACGGAGTTCCGCGAGGCGAGACCTAACTTTACGTTGAAGCTGATTCGCAGCTGTTCTATATGCGGGCGTGGGATATTTCTTGGCTCTCCAGAGAGCCGCGTTCTTAGCTTTAATGAGATTGCTAACGGCTAAGGGAAGCGCGGGTTTGCCTTGCTTAGCAATAATTACGTTGTCGCTGATGGCTGAGTTGATAGCATCAGTGAGAGTATCGACTACTGAATCTATTTTAATCGGGCTGTCTAATTGTTCGGGCGAAATCGCGAGCGGAGAGTTCGGTGCCTCTAAAGCTGAAACTAACGTATTTTTAAAGCCTTTCCAGTTGGTAAAGGTCTTAGGAGATGTGACATTATCGTTAGGCGCGCCTAGCACGAGGGAGACGGGGCGATGGTCGGAGCCTAGGTCATCGAGCGGTTCGATGAACCTGAGATCAAGATTGATTCGCTTGATAATTGCAAAGTCGAGGATGTCAGGAGAATAGGTCGGGTTGTTGGGAGAGTGAGTGGGAGTGATGGGGGATATGACGTCTAAGTCAAGGGAGTTAGTGATGTCGAGGAGAGCGATACCGCTGGTGTTGGTCGATAGGCACGTCCAGTCAGTATGTTTGGAGTTAAAGTCTCCGAACATAATGACTGAATGGCCGAGGGCGAGAATGGCCTCAAAGTCGCTGCGGATTGGTCTGGTACCACTAGGTATGTAGATTGAAGCTATGATGATGGTCGGATGACCGTCGGAGTTGGGCCTATCGTTGCGAGTAAATGCGTACTTAGGAATAGCGTATCCCCTGGAGCGGTTTGGAGTAAGACATGTCTCCTGGAGAAGGAATAGGTCAGGTTCTTTGTTCTGAAGGAACAGTTTAATCTCGGGAAGGTTAGTGCTAAGACTACGAGCGTTAAAAGATACTAGGGATAAGCCCTTGGGTTTAATACGACTGGACGCGGGATTCGCGGGTCTAGACATTATAATTTACTTATTTACGATTTTATACAAAAATAAAAAGAATAAAAAATAAATTTACAACGAACTTAGGAGCGAGTGATGCTTGGCTAATGCGAATAAACGCTCTTGAGGAGAGCGGGCGGCTCGCAGTTTGCGTGCGAGTACGGAAATTTCGTTAATATCGACGTTTTGGATGACGTCGAATACGGTCTTCATATCCTCAGCCAACGACGACTGAGGTACGGATAACTGAGTGGGACGCGGCCCTACGGAAGCTACGGGAGCTGGGATGGGTCGGGAAGGTGCAGGCGGGACGGCCGGACGCTGCCTCCAAGACAGAGCCGGAGTAAGCGTCGGCTGAACGGGCTTTGCTTCCGGGGGACCCCGGTTGCGCAGCGGCGGGAAGTTAGCGGAGGTGAGCGGCAGCGCCGGTTTAGGCGCGACCCTCTTGACGGTGGAGCGCGGAGCGCGCGGGCAACCCCTGTAGTTTGCTGTGTGGCCGGACTGGCCGCACAGCACACAGGCAGGGGGGGAAGTGGATTCGGGAGTGCGAGTGCACTCCTTAGTGAAGTGGGGATCCAGGCACTTAACGCACCTGGGGGGAGCTGAACAGTTAGCCGCTGCGTGGCCATATAGCTGGCAGCGGTGGCACTGCCCAGGGTGACCACGGGGGTTGGGACGCTCGACGGAGATGTTCGAGAGTCCGCAAATTGTGCGACCCTCTTTGAAAATCTCCTTCGAGTTGGGAGTATTTGAAAGGATTACTAAAGCTAAAGGAAAACGCCTACCACGGTTGGAGTGCATCTTGTGCACTGCTGTGACCGGGAAACCCTGAGACTTAAGGTCCTCGAGGATGTCTTCGTTACTGAGTTCGAACGGGACGCCCCGTAGTACTGCGCGGATCTTACGCTCCTCCGGGAGGGCGTAGGTGTGATACGCGATTTTATTTAACCCGAGCAACCTGGTAAACGCGCGGAAGTCGTCGACGGTCGCTACTTGGATTTTGATTGTATCGCCAGCGTTGGCGGCTTTTAAGTAATTAATTTTGTGCTCTTTGCACAAGTTTGAAACCGCGGTCCAGCGCGCTTTTTCACGCAGGAATACGGGCGGAGGGAGCTGAGGCTTCGGCGGGACGGGAGCGCAGCGCGTCGCTGGCTTCGATGTGACCGACGGAGACGCGGTTACTACGAGCGATTTTAACGGCGCGGGGGCTGGTGTTGAAGACACCGGGGAGGGCTCGGGTATTGAAGATACCGAAGCTTTCTTAGAGCGCTTCTTGGAGCGCTTGGCGACAAGTTGAAAGGCGGGCTCAGGAGAGCCGGTTAAGGTGACGGCATCTGACGACTTGTCAGACGCGGGTTCGGAGTCGCTCCCGGGAGCGGTACGCTTACGACGCGACGCGTGAGAGGATGCGACCGATTCGCAATCCATCTCGGACGAGGTGGGAGACGAGGAAGAGCTGTAGACCTGAGGGGTCTCGACGTTGGAGGCCTGAGGGGCCGGGGTTGAGGCCTGAGGGGCCGGAATTGAGGCCTGAGGGGCCGGGGTTGAGGCCTGAGGGGCCGGGGACGCGATTGATGCCTGCAAGGCCTGCGTTATGATGTCATTCGGGATGTAGACGCCTACCGCAGCAAGTGCCTGGGTGAACGCGTTAATTACGCTTAGCGGATCCATAAGGGAGAGTTGGGACAGTAATATTAATAAATATAAGTAGAATAAAAGATGCCTAGTTCCTAAAACCTAGCAAAATCCTAGCGGCTAACCTCCCTACCAGCGGTAGGGGGGCTGGGGAGGAAAACTTAAAACTAACAGTAGGACGCCGAAGGCCGCTACCTAGAAACCCAAAAAAAGGTACGCAGGTAAAGAGTTGACCGCGTTAGGGTCAACCTTTACCGACAGAAAGGACAAATACACATGAAAACACACAGATATGATAAAAATAAATATGAAAAATAGAAGAAAAATAAATAAAATAGAGAAGAAAAATAAAATAAAATAAAAAGGACTGGTTCAGTACAAATTCGTTGTCACCGTTAAGTATCCTTTGCACTGAAACCAGACTACTTACGCTGGGCACAACACTGCACTCAGCACAAGCACAACACTACTTAGCACAGCACTTTGAAGACTAAGGGGCTTAGTCGCAAAGAAAAATCGCACTTCGATAGCACTCAGAGGGAGTAGAAAGAACCTTGAAAACCGTAGCACGGAACCAACACGCTAAACCATGACGTCAGTAGACTGAGCGCCACGGATTATCGGGAAGGGACCAAACAACGGAGAACGGGGTCTTGCACGTCCGCACTGGGCGGCGATCGGAGCGAGAATGCGAATGGGAGAAGGGGTCACCCGCTGGGATTTAAATAGCACTGAAGGTGCTCAAAGCAATGAAGGTGAATACATAGCACTGAAGGTGCTCAAAATGAAAAGAAAATAATAAAAAAATTAAAAATTTTACAATACAATTGAATTAAATCGGATTTACGTTAGAATTAGGGTTTACGTAAGAAATTGAATTTACGTTAGAATTAGAATTTGCGGCCAGAAGGGCTTCGAGATCGGCTGACAGTCTGGTGGAAGAGTACGCTTGCGCATTCCTAGGCCTAGCGACTTTGAACTTCGAATCTAAGACAGGAGTAGTATATAATAATAATAAATCCCCAGACAAACACACCAACTGTATGGCCCCAAACTAAGCAGAGCTTGTGTTATGGATGACCATAC
Organism: Marasmarcha lunaedactyla; assembly: GCA_923062675.1. NCBI lineage: Eukaryota > Metazoa > Arthropoda > Insecta > Lepidoptera > Pterophoridae > Marasmarcha > Marasmarcha lunaedactyla. Next base: position 3,932,277 of record OV281341.1, read on the forward strand.
AGTGAACTGAGGGGGAACCCAGAATAAACATGCTATTTAGGCGGCCTAAGTAGTGACGGGCGAGTTTCGAAACTCTTCCGACGTGTGGCTTGAAAGAAAGCGTCGGATCTAACGTGACGCCTAAGTATTTGTACTGCCCTTCCAGGGGATGGGAATGCCTAACATTCGAACGTGGGGATCGCCAGCGGGACGACGGCGTTTGTGGTCGAAGCACATCGCAGAACTCTCTTCTGGAAACCATACACCAAGGGCGTTTACGGCCCTTTGGAGTCTGGAACACACAGTGCGGAACAGTGTGGCCTTTGGTATAGAGTGCGGTGTCGTCGGCAAAGAGTTCGTCACTTTTCGGTGCGATGGGGATGTCGTTAGTGTACACAGTGTACAGCAGAGGGGCAAGGACTGAGCCTTGCGGGACTCCTGCCTTTATGGAACGAGGCGCGGAGAGCGTGCCTTCATGTTTGAATCGAAACGTACAGTCTTTTTCAGAAACGACGCGATTAATCTGACCAGGCGAACCGGTAAGCCTATTTTGAAGAGTTCATAAACGAGGCCGCTGTGCCAGACTTTATCGAAAGCCTTGGCTACGTCAAAGAAAACTGCGATCATTTTAAAACGCCGCGGGTAGAAACCTTCGAGTATGTACTCGAGGATTCGATGGACTTGCTGAGGGCAGGAGTGCTTAGCGCGAAAGCCGAACTGGTGGGGAATAATGAGAGGGTCGCCATCCGTCGGAAACAGATGGTTCCGCATTCGAGCGAGTATGACTCTCGCGAGAAGTTTAGTCATGGCCGTGAGGAGGCTGATGGGTCTGGGATTAGCCGGGATATTCAGAGGTTTACCCGGCTTGGGAATGCCTATGACTGTCGCTTCTTTCCAAGCTTTTGGAAAGTAGCTATGGTCGAAGCAGGCATTGAAAATAACAACTAACAAGGAAAGCAGCTGTTGAGGCAGGTGCTTAAGTGCGTGGTTGGAAATTCCATCAGCACCCGGAGACTTTTTGGACTTTTGATTTCTAATGAGAAGCGAGATTTCGTCATTAGAGACTGTGACCGGGTCGACGGTGATGGGAAGAGAGTCTCTGCGAAGGACTTCGTCCTCCACCGCCTGGATGTGTGAGGGATCAGCAGGTTGCGTACTGGGCGAACATTATGCGGCAAAGCTGTCAGCGATGCATTCGGCTTTCTCTTCGACTTCGAAGGCAGTAGTGCCATCGGGACGTGTGAGAGGAGGAACGTGAGAGGCGGTGTCTACGCTAAAGGCTCGGGCCATACTATAGTACGCTTGGTGGGACGGAGAGATATTCGCCATGAGATCGTTCATCTGTGCGTCCCGAAGTTCTGAGAGGCAAGACCTAACTTTACGTTGTAGCTGATTCGCAGCTAATCTATATGTGGGCGTGGGATATTTCTTGGCTCTCCGTAGAGCCGCGTTCTTGGCTTTAATAAGATTGCTAACGGCTAAGGGAAGCGCGGGTTTGCCTTGCTTAGCAATGATTACGTTGTCGCTGATGGCTGAGTTGATAGCATCAGTGAGAGTATCGACTGCTGAATCTATTTTAATCGGGCTGTCTAATTGGTCGTGCGAAATCGCGAGCGGAGAGTTCGGTGCCTCTAAGGCTGAAACTAACGTATTTTTAAAGCCTTTCCAATTGGTAAAGGTCTTAGGAGAGGTGACGTTATCGTTAAGCGGTCTTAGCTCGAAGGAGACGGGGCAGTGGTCAGAGCCTAGGTCATCGAGCGGTTCGATAGACCTGAGGTCGAGGTTGATTCGCTTGATAATTGCAAAATCGAGGATGTCAGGAGAGTGGTTTGGGTTGTCGGGATAGTGAGTAGGAGTGACGGGAGAGATGACATCTAGGTCGAGTGAGTTTGTGATGTCGAGGTGAGCGATACCTCTGGTGTTAGTTGATAGGCACGTCCAGTCTGTATGTTTGGAGTTAAAGTCTCCGAATATAATGACTGAATGGCCGAGGGCGAGAATGGCCTCAAAGTCGCTGCGGATTGGTCTAGTGCCACTAGGTATGTAGATTGAAGCTCTGATGATGGTCGGATGACCAGTCAGCCAATCAACACGCAGTGGCTTCCATGTTGAGAGAGGAGGGGTTGGGAGGGGACAGCAATGGAATCCTCTTTCGTAATAAATAGCAGTGCCGCCGAAACCGTCGGAGTTGGGCCTGTCGTTACGAATGAACGCGTACTTGAGAATAGCGAGGCCCCTGGAGCGGTTTGCAGTTAGCCACGTATCTTGAAGAAGCAATAAGTCTAGCTCGTTATTCTGACGGAACAGTTTGAGCTCAGGAAGGTTAGTATTAAGGCTACGAACGTTAAAGGTAACTAGGGATAAGCCCTTGGGTTTGATACGACAGGACGCGGGATTGGCGGGTCTAGACATTATATTTATTTATTTAATTTATACGAAAAATGGAATTTATAAAAAACTTAGTAGCGAGTGATGCTCGGCTCGGGTCGGTGGCACTTGTAGTGACATTAACGGCGCGGGGGTGGGTGTTGAAGACACCGGGGTGTGCTCGGGTGTTGAAGACACCGTTGCTTTTTCGAACGCTTCTTAGAGCGTTTCGCGACTAACTGAAACGTGGGCTCAGGAGAGCTGGTTAAGGTGGCGGCGACCGAAGAACCTTCGGACGCGGTGGAGTCTGAATCGCTCCCGGGAGCGGTACGCTTCCTAAGGGATGTGCGCGAGGATGTAACCGATGCACAATCCATGTAGGAAGGCGCGGGCGACACGGGAGAGGTAAAGACCTGATGGGTCTGGACGTTAGTTGCCTGAAGGGCCTGGGTTTTGGGCCTGAGGGGCCGGGGACGCGTTAAGCGCTAGTACGGCTTGCGTGAATTTGTCGTCAGAAATTGAAACACCCGACGCGGCGAGTGCTTGGGCGTACGCCTTTGCAATGTTAATGACGCTTTGCTTATCCATTTGGGAAGGGGTTGGGACTATAATATGAATATATAATTATATTACAAATACCTAGAGTTCCTAAATAAAAACCTAGCGAACCCTAGCGCCTAACCTCCCTACCAACGGTAGGCTGGGGAGAATGACTTAAAACTAACCGCAGCTCGCCGAAGGCCACTACCTAGAAATTTAAAGAAGGGTACGCAGGTAAAGAGTTGACCGCGTTAGGGTCAACCTTTACCGACAGAAAGGACAAGTACACACGAAAACACACAGATATGATAAAAATAAATAAGAAAAAAGAAGTGAAAATATAAAATAGAAGAAAGGAATAAAATAAAAATAAAAGGACTGGATCAGTATAAATTCGTTGTCACCGTTAAGTATCCTTTGTACTGAAACCAGACTACTTACGCTGGGCACAACACTTTACTCAGCACAAGCACAACACAACTTTGCACAGCACTTTGAAGACTAAGAGGCTTAGTCACAAAGAAAAGTCACTACGATAGCGCTCGGAGGGAGTAAGAAAACCCAGAAAAACTGTACCACGGAATCAACACGCTATACTGTGACGTCAGTAAACTGAGTGCCACGGAGTATCGGGAAGGGACCGATCAATCGGAGTGGTCTTGGAACGTCCGTACCGGGCGGCGATCGGAGCGAGAATGTGACCCTAGTGTCGACATTGTCGAGTTTATATAGGAATAAAACAAATTATGAAAAAGGGAAATAAATATCAACGCGCACAACTTCCAGGTGGTAAAAGTGAATTATTATCCTTTTTATGTTTGTCCTAACCGGCAAACGAATCCACTAGATGGTAAGTGGCAACAGTGCCTATGGACATGATTAATCGAAAATGTAATTGAATTATTTATAATTTTAGTTCGAGTGTTGAATTTGCATAAAACCTTATGTAAACTCATTTTTATATTCAGACTGGAGTGACATTTTTAAAATTTTTTTATCAGCATCACCATGTTACAGTCATGACTTAAATTTTCAAAACTTTTAACCATAGTCACTTAACCTCCAGTGACATTTGATTAAAAACTGATGTGTTGTGTCTGTGAAATAAAAACAGTGTGTGTATGTTTTGATACAATAATATAGTGATTATAAATTTTCGTAAAACGTATAAAAACAATCGTGTAAAGTGTGCACCGATTTATTCCGCCTATCCAGATCAACTACCTCAACCAATTCCATGATAGGTAAAGTAAGAAAGACTGTTTTACCGTCCTAGACGAGACCTTAACAAAACATACTGAACTACCATTAAATGCTTAAATAATCAGATTTTAGCTTACTACTAACTACTAACCAAAAATTTTAAGTACTTGGTCATGTTACAGATCTATAGGAAACTAAAATTAAGCTACAAGTAAAGACTAACCAGTATTGCTTTCGATCCTGACGTTGGTATTTTAGTATTATATGAAAATATTTCTTTAATGAAATACATAGGTCACCTCCTGCTTACGCGTGACCAAGACGTTGGAGGTTCCATATATTTATTTCAATGAGAAACGGCGTGGTTTCTTTACTGTTACACCAACAGATCCTTTTATACGGCATTACGCAATAACTGTTAAAGGATATAAGCAATGATTTATTAAAAGCACTGCAAACTGTTAAGTTCAGTTGTGAAACAACATTACTTATTTGACGCTAATGAAGTAGGTATTTCAAAACAAATTTAACCTTTTTTTACTATATTCATAGCCAGCAAACGAGCCATCAACCTGATGGGATGATGGCGCTCAAAATTGTAAGGACTGGAGTACCGCCCCATACGAGATCTTAACCAAGAAAACCTACAACCAATAGACCCTTGCATATGTTCATTGAGTTAATTTCATTTCGCGGTATAATGTAGCCTTTAAATACATTATCATATGTAAATGTAACTCGATATTAAGAGACGTGAACTGGAGCACGTCTTGCCATTCGTCTCGAGTTTCCACACCAGCACCAGTAATAAGGTACATTAGCATTCTTGGTTTCCTGTGAATGGATACAATTCTGTAATAGGTAGTCGCCATTGTCGTTCAAAACATATTGTACCTGAAGATACCGCCAACAAGAGAAACTTGGACACATTGCAACGGACTGTTCCGGATTGCTACGTTGACAAGTTATATTATCATGTTGAATGTAAATAAAATTACCATTTTTGCTGAAAATCACTTCTCGTAAAAAAATTATTAAAAACCATTTTCTTTATTTACATATTATAGCTAATCGTGAGCCTCATGGTACAAAAGTGACTGCTTTAGTTTGCATCATTGGAGCTGTGCTTAATTTCCGGACCTGACAAATGCACTTCTCTTTTTACGACAAGCATTTTCAAGATCGGATCTAGCAACTACAATTGTTTTATTTTTATTTTGAAAGTAAGCTTTTGTTTTGGAGTCGGTAAAGGCAATCGATTTGACGACTTCGGGTTCAATCTGTGTGAGTTCCAAATGTAAATATAATTTTGCCGATTGTTCTAAAGGTAAACAAAATCGTCATTAGGTATCCCACACATTAAACGGTCGTTTCAAAGTTAAGTGTAGAGCCCGCCGATTCACACGGGTTAGCCCCAACTGCGCTTCTAGTTGAGTTGGGGCTCCTGTTCCTGCAAAGAAAAAGATTAAAGCTTGTAAGAAGTGGCTGTCAAAAGATTGATGAGAGCTTTTGTTTTTTTAGCAGCGAGTGTAAACATCTTTCAGTGTTTTATAAGTTAATAGTTAAAAATTCATAACATAATTCCCCATATAGTGTCATACATACATTTAGTATCAATTCTAACGTACAATGAAATATAAATTATTATTTGTCAACTGTCGCAACCTTCATTTACCTCCAATCACAAGCAATTTCACAATCTTTTCGGCTGCACAAAAAAAGATTAATTCAGAAACAGTAGCTGTGTAGGGTCACAGGCTATTAGTATATAAATACTAAAGAACCTGCTCACTGACTGGTTGTGTGTACATATTGTGGAATATCCGTTAATCTTTACTAAATTTCAAATTGATAGAAAAAAATTAGCTTTTTATATAGCTCAGATAATGCTCGATTTCAAAACAAAGACGATGTCACTTTCCGATTTTTATTTTTCAAATTAATAATACAGGGCTTTTCAACAAGAACTTTGTTTTTTAAATCTGAATTAAACAAAGAATGAAAGTGACGATAATTTAAATTTTTACTATATTAGAAAGAGTAAGTTTTGGCAATCATAAATGAAAAATGGTATCGGACAAATATCCACCACGACGGTTACAGATATCGATTCTTTCATCAAAATTTTAAATCACTTTTTGGCAAAGTTTCGTTAATCACATCATGAATTTTATATTGTAATGCTGAAATCGATTTGATTGACTCCGTATAGACGCCGTCTTTAACGTAACCCCACAAAAACAATCAAACAGTGTTAAATCACACGATCGAGCCAGCCACTTAACAGTTGAATTTCGTAAAATTATGCGTTCGGGAGATTTGTTTTGCAATAAATTCATTGTTTCTGTGGCTATGTGACTTGTGAAACCACATGTTAGTGATATCCATATCATCAATAATAGGCCAAAATTTGGTTGTTGACATCTCTCGACGGCGTAATCCATAAACCGTAACCACATTTCCAGCCGAGGTTTTGAAAAAAAAAACGGCCCAATCACGCCTCCAGACCACATAGCGCACCATACAGTGACAGGTTTAGCATCATGAAGATTTATCAACAATCTTTCTTGGATTTTTAGAAGCCTAATTGTCGCAATTTTGCTTGTTGACGTAGCCAGACAAATGAAAATGAGCTGCGTCTGAAAAAAATATTTTTAAACTAACTTGTTTTTCTTGAAAGGTCGGCCGGCTTCAATTATTGCATCAGTTGCACCTTGAAAGGCTTTAAAGCTAAATCCTTATGCAGAATTGTTGAGAACATCAAGGAATTGATAAATTCGTAGCTTCTTCAACACTGTGTCTCACAGCTGCGATGTTTTCACTTGATCAACCCGATCGAACTCGCCATGGTGTTGGCACATTAAGTACCGAACCTGTCGACTCAAAATTCACCAAATTCTTAGAATAAAATTCGGTCTCAGAAGGACGATTATGTATACCGAAAATATGCCGAGTTTTACGAAATATAACTTTTATAGATCCACCATTATCATAGTGAATTTTTTAATATTTTAATGCGAATTGACGAAGTTTTTATTAATGATAAGTCAAAAACTAAATGTCAGAACTGTCATGTGGTTCCGATGTGACCATATTGAACAAAGTACTTGTTGAAAAATCCTTTACATAAAAGAAAACGAAAGAAAGATTTTTCAGTAAAATAAGAATAGACCTTGTTACAAACAATTTGAGTATAATTAACACATAGTTACCATAACATTAAAAACGATGACTCATTTCGTGCCCAGTCGTTATTACGAACATTACCCACAAAAACCTCGCTAACCAACCCTTGGGCGAAACAAAAACTATTAAAGCCCTTGTAAATCTAGGTAATGGGGGGAGGGGTTTGAACTACGATATCTTTATAGTGTTATTTAAAAAATAATTCCACATGCTCAATGTATATAACTTTTTTGGACTAATGATATTTTTCTTCAGATGAATTTTAAAAACAGCTTTCTTAAGAATAAGATTTTAACCTAAATACATTAATATGCAAAACGAAAAGTTTGATTCCAGCAAAAGCATACAATGCATCATAAACTCTGCTTCAGAATATTAACCTATGCTCGTATGCCTGATGAATTGAAAAGCCCTTTTTAAGCATATTGGAACTTTGCCAATTAGAAAAGATTCACGTAAATATCAGGCCACTGAGAAACTTTTGCGAAAAATAGTCTTTATGTATGAAACGCTGCGCAAAAAATTTAAACCAAAGAAACGTATTTGCTCCGAATTTTAATTTTCCTCAAATTTTTTTTACCAGCATTATGAACCTATTGTGCGTCATAGAAAAAGGGGTCGGGAACATTTTCGTGCAATTATTTTTTTACGAATCCAAGGCCAACTAAATACCTGATTAATCGCTTAATCGACATCAAAATTAAAATCTTCTTTATTGCTGAAAATATATTATTTTTTATTGGAAAAGGATTAGACGTATATCTTCTATCTCACCTGATGGAAAGTGACGATGAAGACGAAGGTGTTACACGTATAGCCACGAGATATCTATTCACTCGACGCTTGAAAAAAACTAGGACTATAGTTTTCTGGAAAAACAGACACAGGCAGTTCATTCCACACCTTGGCGACCCGCACCAAAAAGGAACTACTCGACTTCTTGGGATATCAGCTATAAACGGTAGTCTTTGGTGGTTACACATAATTATTCGTGCTCATATTTTACTGGGTACCCCACATCCTCACCGTTGCTCAGAAGCAGGCACGTGAAGAATAGTGCCATGATGTGATTGATACAATTAAAGCAGGTTCTTCCCGTTGTGTTTTCTGTATCATAACAGGTGATGAATGTTGGATTTTTCAATATGATTTAGAAACAAAAGCGCTTATCACCTGTACGGCTTGCCAGAAGTTTTTGCTGTTGCTAGCAACAAGTGTCCGGACACGGTACTCTGAGGCCTTTTCCTCCACCACGACAACGCCTCCGCGTCCGCCGCCATCAAGACGAGGAACTCTCTAAACCCCACACCGGTAAAACTTCATTGTCACTAAAGTACCTAAAGCCTAAAGCGGCTTTAGGCCGCCTTAAAGCCCTGGTTTGACCCCGTGTGACTTCTTCTTGTACCATTAAATTAAAAAACCAGCTCAAGGGAACGCTGTTCGTGAAGGCCATTGAGGAAGTATATGTTGCAGACTGGAAAATGTGCTTTGAAAATTGGTTCAGACGCATGAAACTTTGTATAGACGCTTCTTATGTAAAAAAATTTTTTTCTGAAATATTTCTATTATATATATTATATTATATATCAAAATAGAACTTCGGTGGTGCAGTAGTTAAGGCAGTTTCTTCTCGATCATGTGGGTTCAATTTATTTAAATCAGTTTTACAATTTAAGTACATAAAGCTGACTGCTGTAAGAAGAAGAGACTCGCACCGCCTTCCCTAACCAGGTGTCGCTCCGATGAAGGCTGCTTGGCAATCCCATGCCACAGCCAGCAAGGTGGTTTTTAGTGGGTAGGTGCCACTCTGGTGAGTCCCTGGTGTGTTTGTCGGGAGCGAAATGAGACGACCGTTTACTCGATAGCTAGTTTATTACTGACACACTGAGTACCCTACAATATACATACACCTCATCTCTCCACCATTAATTAGGAAATCTGTAACAATAAAAAGAAACTTATATCCTAATGAAAAAAAAAATTATAGTATCTTAACATTTAAAAATATTTCATATAATCAACGGGCTTTCTTATTATCTTAGAACGGTCTGCCGGACTTGCTATATTTCTATCAGCAATGCTAGGTACATTTAGAGGCGGGGGCGCCGCACCAGCGTCCGCATTTGAATCTAATGTACCTGGTACCTCATTATTATCGTCGACGCTCGCTCTCCGACATCGTCCTTCCTCAGCGTCCTGCGCAGGCGAGGGGGCGGCGATGGCGGGCGAGGTCGCCGGTACAACAGGCGGCGCGGGCCTCGAAACCCCGGGGGAAGGCGGCGAAGGCTGGGGCGGCGTGGGCGACGACGGTGCCAGCAGGGGTGCTTCCGGCATAGTCGTCGTCGATGGCGTGACAATATTTGGTTTGTCACTTATAAATTTTCTTATTTGGTCTATATGTCTTTTACACTTAATTTCATAATCTTTAAAATATACTTCAAACATACGATTACCAATAATTTTTTTTATAATACCTACTGCCCAAACTCTTTTTCTTGTAACAAACCATGTAGCCCATACAGTTTCACCTATTTTAAAACATCTACCATGATCAGGTACCTGTTCCGGTGCGCTGCCGTGTCTAGTTGGCAGAATTAAATCAAGTCTAGACCTTAAGTTGCGCCCTGACATTAACATAGCCGGTGTAGCGCCGCTAGTGCAATGAACAGTATTTCTATAGTTGAAAAGGAAACTTAACAATTTTTCATGAATATTTTTTTTACATTTATTTTCCAAGATAATACATTTAATCATTTTTTTGCACGTTTTTACAGAGTTTTCCGCTTGGCCATTACTAGCGGGATGATAAATTGGCGATGTTACATGGTCGATGCCATTAAAGCGACAAAAATTATGAAATTCTGCGGAACTAATTTTGACGTCATTATCAGAAACAATAACACTCGGAATGCCAAATTTAGAAAATAATTCTTTTAGTTTAATTATAAGCGCATTTGTAGAAGTGCTACGGTCCATCTGAACGCATTCTAACCACTTGGAATGTGCGTCAATGACTATCAGGTATGCCTTTTTTTTTTTTTTTTAGTTCCCCTCCACGGGACGGGCAGGAGGACATAAAAAATGCTCTGACGCATACTCCGCGCGCGCGATCGGAGTTATGTGGGACTCGTCCCGACGCCTACCAGAACCATACCCACTAAAAAACCCCCTGTCGGCTCGTGCATTTTTGCCACTCAGCCTTCATCTGAGCGACGGCCAATTGGAGAAAGAGGCCGCGCCAGCGGGGCCCTTAAGGGGTCACCTGCTGAGATTCACATAGCACTAAAGGTGCTCAAAAATGAAAAGTAAAAATAAAAACATTAAAAATGAAAAAAAAATAAAAATTGCATTAATTCGGATTTACGTTAGAATTAGAATTTACGTTAGAATTAGGATTTGCGGCCTGAAGGGCCTCGAGAGCTAAAGTTAACTGCGAAGGTTCGCCCGTGTGCGCGTTTCTCGGCCTAGCGACTTTGAATTTCGAATCTAACACAGGAGCAGTATATGAGACTGAATCTCGAACAAGATGATTGGGATGGGATTCGGCGCGTTTGAAGAACGATTCTGAGAGTGTTTTGAGGTGCTGTTGCACTGTAGGTAGTTCAAGATCTCTGTGCAGGTCCGCGTTGCGCACATACCAAGGTGCGTCTGTGGCCCTGCGGCAGAAGAGATTTTGAACTACCTGCAGCTTATACAGGACGGAGGGATTGGCGTGGGCAAAGACTGGCGAAGCATATGACATGACGGGTCTAACGCAGACCTTATAAAGTGTACGTTTATTTCTAAAAGACATTTTACTTTTTCTACCTATCATACTATTTAAGCGGCTTAAATAGAAACGCGCGAGTTTCGTTACTCTATCGACGTGTGGCTTGAAAGAAAGCGTCTGATCTAAGGTGACGCCAAAGTATTTGATACTGCGCTTCCAGGGGATGGGAATACCTAACATTCGAATGTGGGGATCGTTGCGGCGATTACGACGTTTGTGGTCGAATAGAATGGCAGAACTCTTTTCTGGGTTGACATCGATACGCCATTTTTGAAACCAAACACCGAGAGCGTTTACGGCCTTTTGGAGTCTGGTGATGTTATACGGGATCCTTTTACCTTTAGTGTAAAGGGCGGTATCGTCTGCAAAGAGGGCGAGTTCGACGCCTTTCGGCGGGATGGGCATGTCATTAGTGTACACGGTGTACAGCAGAGGGGCGAGGACTGAGCCTTGCGGGACTCCAGCCTTTATGGGACGAGGCGCGGAGAGCGTGCCTTCATGTTTGAATCGAAACGTACGGTCTTTAAGAAACGACGCGATTAATCTGACTAGGCGAACCGGTAAGCCTATTTTATAGAGTTTAAAAACGAGACCGCTGTGCCAGACTTTGTCGAATGCCTTGGCTACGTCAAAGAGAACCGCGATTGATTTTTTACGATGCGGATAGAATCCTTCGAGAATGTACTCGACGATTCGATGGACTTGCTGAGGGCAGGAGTGCTTAGCGCGAAAGCCGAACTGGTGGGGAATAATGAGAGGGTCGCCATCCGTTGGAAACAGATGGTTCCGCATTCGAGAGAGTATGACTCTTTCGAGAAGTTTAGACATTGCCTTGAGGAGGCTGATGGGTCTGTGATTAGCCGGGATGTTCAGAGGTTTACCCGGCTTGGGAATGCCTATGACTGTCGCTTCTTTCCAGGCTTTTGGAAAGTAGCTATGGTCGAAGCAGGCATTGAAGATGATAGCTAACAAGGTAAGCACCTGCTGTGGCAGGTGCTTAAGTGCGTGGTTGGAAATTCCATCCGCACCCGGAGCCTTTTTGGACTTTTGCTTTCTAATGAGAAGCAAGATTTCATCATTAGAGATTGTGACGGGGTCGTCGGTGATAGGGAGAGATTCTCTGCGGAGGACTTCGTCCTCCACCGCCTGGATGTGGGAGGGATCCGCGGGTTGCGTGCTGGGCGAGCATTGTGCCGCTATGCTGTCAGCGAAGCATTCGGCTTTCTCTTCGACTTCGAAGGCAATGGTGCCGTCGGGACGAGTGAGAGGAGGAACGTGAGAGGCGGTGTCTACGCGTAAAGCTCGGGCCATTCGATAATACGCTTGGTGGGACGGGGAGATATTCTCCATGAGATCGTTAAACTGAGTGTCACGGAGTTCCGCGAGGCGAGACCTAACTTTGCGTTGAAGCTGATTCGCAGCTGTTCTATATGCGGGCGTGGGATATTTCTTGGCTCTCCGGAGAGCCGCGTTCTTAGCTTTAATGAGATTGCTAACGGCTAAGGGAAGCGCGGGTTTGCCTTGCTTAGCAATGATTACGTTGTCACTGATGGCTGAGTTGATAGCATCAGTGAGAGTATCGACTACTGAATCTATTTTAATCGGGCTGTCTAATTGTTCGGGCGAAATCGCGAGCGGAGAGTTCGGTGCCTCTAAAGCTGAAACTAACGTATTTTTAAAGCCTTTCCAGTTGGTAAAGGTCTTAGGAGATGTGACATTATCGTTAGGCGCGCCTAGCACGAGGGAGACGGGGCGATGGTCGGAGCCTAGGTCATCGAGCGGTTCGATGGACCTGAGATCAAGATTGATTCGCTTGATAATTGCAAAGTCGAGAATGTCAGGAGAATAGGTCGGGTTGTTGGGATAGTGAGTGGGAGTGATGGGGGATATGACGTCTAAGTCAAGGGAGTTAGTGGTGTCGAGGAGAGCGATACCGCTGGTGTTGGTCGATAGGCACGTCCAGTCAGTATGTTTGGAGTTAAAGTCTCCGAACATAATGACTGAATGGCCGAGGGCGAGAATGGCCTCAAAGTCGCTGCGGATTGGTCTGGTACCACTAGGTATGTAGATTGAAGCTATGATGATGGTCGGATGACCAGTCATAGCCAATCTACACACAGTGGCCTCCATGTTGAGGAGAGGAGGGGTAGGGAGAGGACAGCAATGGAAGCCTCTTTTGTAATATATAGCGGTGCCGCCGTAACCGTCGGAGTTGGGCCTATCGTTGCGAGTAAATGCGTACTTAGGAATAGCGTATCCCCTGGAGCGGTTTGGAGTAAGCCATGTCTCCTGGAGAAGGAATAGGTCAGGTTCTTTGTTCTGAAGGAACAGTTTAATCTCGGGAAGGTTAGTGCTAAGACTACGAGCGTTAAAAGATACTAGGGATAAGCCCTTGGGTTTAATACGACTGGACGCGGGATTCGCGGGTCTAGACATTATAATTTACTTATTTACGATTTTATACAAAAATAAAAAGAATAAAAATAAATTTACAACGAACTTAGGAGCGAGTGATGCTCGGCTAACGCGAATAAACGCTCTTGAGGAGAGCGGGCGGCTCGCAGTTTGCGTGCGAGTACGGAAATTTCGTTAATATCGACGTTTTGGATGACGTCGAATACGGTCTTCATATCCTCAGCCAACGACGACTGAGGTACGGATAACGGAGTGGGACGCGGCCCTACGGAAGCTACGGGAGCTGGGATGGGTCGGGAAGGTGCAGGCGGGACGGCCGGACGCTGCCTCCAAGACAGAGCCGGAGTAGGCGTCGGCTGAACGGGCTTTGCTTCCGGGGGACCCCGGTTGCGCAGCGGCGGGAAGTTAGCGGAGGTGAGCGGCGGCGCCGGTTTAGGCGCGATCCTCTTGACGGTGGAGCGCGGAGCGCGCGGGCAACCCCTGTAGTTTGCTATGTGGCCGGACTGGCCGCACAGCACACAGGCAGGGGGGGAAGTGGATTCGGGAGTGCGAGTGCACTCCTTAGTGAAGTGGGGATCCAGGCACTTAACGCACCTGGGGGGAGCTGAACAGTTAGCCGCTGCGTGGCCATATAGCTGGCAGCGGTGGCACTGCCCAGGGTGACCACGGGGGTTGGGACGCTCGACGGAGATGTTCGAGAGTCCGCAAATTGTGCGAGCCTCTTTGAAAATCTCCTTCGAGTTGGGAGTATTTGAAAGGATTACTAAAGCTAAAGGAAAACGCCTACCACGGTTGGAGTGCATCTTGTGCACTGCTGTGACCGGGAAACCCTGAGACTTAAGGTCCTCGAGGATGTCTTCGTTACTGAGTTCGAACGGGACGCCCCGTAGTACTGCGCGGATCTTACGCTCCTCCGGGAGGGCGTAGGTGTGATACGCGATTTGGTTTAATCCGAGTAACCTGGTAAACGCGCGGAAGTCGTCGACGGTCGCTACTTGAATCTTGATTGTATCGCCAGCGTTGGCGGCTTTTAAGTAATTAATTTTGTGCACTTTGCACAAGTTTGAAACCGCGGTCCAGCGCGCTTTTTCACGCAGGAATACGGGCGGAGGGAGCTGAGGCTTCGGCGGGACGGGAGCGCAGCGCGTCGCTGGCTTCGATGTGACCGACGGAGACGCGGTTACTACGAGCGATTTTAACGGCGCGGGGGCTGGTGTTGAAGACACCGGGGAGGGCTCGGGTATTGAAGATACCGAAGCTTTCTTAGAGCGCTTCTTGGAGCGCTTGGCGACAAGTTGAAAGGCGGGCTCAGGAGAGCCGGTTAAGGTGACGGCATCTGACGACTTGTCAGACGCGGGTTCGGAGTCGCTCCCGGGAGCGGAGCGCTTACGACGCGACGCGTGAGAGGATGCGACCGATTCGCAATCCATCTCGGACGAGGCGGGAGACGAGGAAGAGCTGTAGACCTGAGGGGTCTCGACGTTGGAGGCCTGAGGGGCCGGGGTTGAGGCCTGAGGGGCCGGGGTTGAGGCCTGAGGGGCCGGGGTTGAGGCCTGAGGGGCCGGGGACGCGATTGATGCCTGCAAGGCCTGCGTTATGATGTCATTCGGGATGTAGACGCCTATCGCAGCAAGCGCCTGGGTGAACGCGTTAATAGCGCTTAGCGGATCCATTAGGGAGGGTTGGGCACTAATATTAATAAATAAATGTATAATAAAAGATGCCTAGTACCTAAAAAAACCTAGCAAAATCCTAGCGGCTAACCTCCCTACCAGCGGTAGGGGGGCTGGGGAGGAAAAACTTAAAACTAACAGTAGTACGCCGAAGGCCGCTACCTAGAAACCTAAAAAGGGTACGCAGGTAAAGAGTTGACCGCGTTAGGGTCAACCTTTACCGACAGAAAGGACAGATACACACGAAAACACACAGATATGATAAAAATAAATATGAAAAATAGAAGAAAAATAAATAAAATAGAGAAGAGAAATAAATAAAAATAAAAAGGACTGGTTCAGTACAAATTCGTTGTCACCGTTAAGTATCCTTTGCACTGAAACCAGACTACTTACGCTGGG
This sequence comes from Marasmarcha lunaedactyla, assembly GCA_923062675.1. Taxonomy (NCBI): domain Eukaryota; kingdom Metazoa; phylum Arthropoda; class Insecta; order Lepidoptera; family Pterophoridae; genus Marasmarcha; species Marasmarcha lunaedactyla. The sequence continues at coordinate 3,947,811 of OV281341.1, forward strand.
CACAACACTGCACTCAGCACAAGCACAACACTACTTAGCACAGCACTTTGAAGACTAAGGGGCTTAGTCGCAAAGAAAAATCGCACTTCGATAGCACTCAGAGGGAGTAGAAAGAACCTTGAAAACCGTAGCACGGAACCAACACGCTAAACCGTGACGTCAGTAGACTGAGCGCCACGGAGTATCGGGAAGGGACCAAACAACGGAGAGCGGGGTCTTGCACGTCCGCACTGGGCGGCGATCGGAGCGAGAATGATCAGGTATGCCTGGTCCGCTACCGACATGTAGTCGATGTGCAGGCGCTGCCACGGGCCGGGCGGACGCGGCCACGGCGCGGTGGCCGCGCGCGGGGGCGCCGGCCGCTCAGCAGCGCACGCCGCGCACGCGCCTACCCAGCGCTCGATGTCGGCATCGATTCCCGGCCACCACATCCTAGCCCGGGCTGAACTTTTTGTTTTTACTACACCAAAATGAGCCGAATGTACTTCCTTCAGCTTCGTTTCCCTGTACACTTTCGGTATTACTAACCTATGACCGCGAAAAAGACAGTTATCGATTACTTCTAAATCTGCTTTACACTGAAAATATGGCGTTATTGATCTACACTTAATTTTTCTTGGCCACCCATTTTTCATATATTTCATTACAGTCTTTAAGACGCTGTCACTTGCAGTGGCGTGTTTTATATCATTATATAAAACCGGTTCTTAATTGGATTGTAAGAAAAGAAAATATTATAAGTATCGTCCTCCTTGTCGGTATCGCTCGCTGTCGCTAAGGGCGAGCGAGAAAAATAATCAGCCACTTGATTGTTCTTACCGTCTATATACTGAACTGTATAGTTATATGCCGATAATATTACCACGTACCTTTGTAATCGCAATGCGCCGGTTACAGATATTCCGTTTTTTTTACCAAAAATGGAAATTAAAGGCCTATGGTCGGTTTTTAAAACAAATGGTTTATCGCGGCCGTACAAATATTGATGAAAATGAGTAATCCCGAATATAATAGCCGTAGCCTTCTTCTGAATCTGACTGTAGTTTCTTTCGCTGGCAGTCAGGGAACACGATGCGAATGCAATTGGGCGGTCGCTGCCGGCGCCGGGCGCGGTGGCATGCGCCAGCACCGCGCCGAGCCAAGCCGGGCCCGCGTCCACCGTCAGTATCAGCTACGCACTCGGGTCAAAATGCGCCAGCACGCGGTCACTGGCTAACGATCGCTTTACACACTCGAATGCAGTCCGTTGACTCTCACCCCACTGCCACTCTACTCCCGCACGTAACAACTCATATAACGGGTTCATTATTGCCGACGCATTTGGGATAAAATTCCTGTAATAGTTTACCATTCCGATAAACCATTTCACACCCAGTACATTTGTAGGGGCGGGTGCGTTCATGATAGCTTCAACTTTCGTGGGACATGTCCGTAATCCACTTTTATCGATTATATATCCTAAATATGTAACGCTTTTTTTAAAGAACTCACATTTATCCTTTTGAAGCCGTAACCCTGCATTTTGTAACCTGTTGAGTACCTGCGCAAGCCGTGACAAATGTATGGCTGTAATCGGCCCTGTGACACAGATATCGTCTAACCAGATACTTACTCCCTCTAAGCCTGAGAGCAATGTTTCCATCGTTTTCTGAAAAATAGCCGGCGCGTTAGCTAAACCGTACACTAAACGCGTATATGAAAATAATCCCTTATGCGTATTTATTGTAGTTAGCTTTTGAGATCTACTTGAAATTTTTAGTTGGTTGTATGCGTTACATAAATCTTATTTGGTATAGTTTTCCCCTCCACCTATTATCGAAAACACCTCTTCAATCCTAGGTAATGGATATTTATCTACTAGTAAATCTTTATTTAAGGTACAAGAAAAATCGCCGGCAATTTTTAATTTGCCATTTTCTTTTAAAACGGGGACAATTGGTGTTGCGTAGTCCGAGTGACTAACTGGTTTTAAAATACCTAACCTAACCAACCTATCTAATTCAGTGCTGACTCTATTTTTAAGGGCAAAAGGGACTGACCTTGGTTTAAAAAACTTTGGTGTAGCACTATCTTTTAATTGTAATTCGACTTCAAACTTATTAAAACAGCCTAAGTCGTCCTTCCACAGATCCGTATATTGGCTCAATAACTGTTGCACTTCTACAATACCTACTTGGTCGTTATTATTATTATTACAGGTTATGTTATTGTTTCTGATTGAAAGGTAAATTTTGAATTAAGTCATAAAATCTCGTCCTAATAATGGGGTGCCCCCTCTTTTTAAAACATAAAATTTTATATTTTTAAGGGTTTTATCGTACTCAACTTTTGCTATGAAATAGCCCTCAGGAGTGATTTTATGACCATTATATAAGCACATTTTAACGTCGCTTTTTATTAAACTTAGGTTAGAGAAGTGTTGTAAATACAGTCGTTCTGATATTACCGTTGTACCTGAACCCGAATCTAGCTCCATTGAAAGATTTACACTATTAACCTTGACAGAAATTTGAATAGGGCTGTAATCAACGTACCTTAAATTATAAAGTTCGCATTCCTTACAGTCACTTTCATTGCTATTTTCATTCACTTCAATGTTATGCAATTTTGTTTTATTAACATTACACATCTTTTTTAAATGGCCCTTTCGCCCACAAACCGAACATTTGTAATTTTTAAATCTGCACTTATCCACATTGTGGTTCCTAAGTCCACAAACTGCGCACCGTTGGTCCCCGGAGTTGTCGCCTGGCTCGTGGTATTCTCGAGGAGCCCGGGCGGAGCTGCTGCTGCCCGCCCCGTGGTAGGTACGCTGTGCGCGCGCGCCGCTCGCGGTCGCACCTCCAGCGTCGTCGCCGCCGGCACCGCCAGTTCGGCCTCCTCCACGTTGCTCGTTGATCCTGTACACCGGTTCCTCCTTCACCACGACGGCTCGTGCCTGTCGTACGCACGCAGCTTGCTGTGCTAGCTCCATCGCCTGCCCAAATGTCAACTTCTTGGAGTCACATTCGAACAGTCGGTCACGCTCTGGTCCTGTCCCCAAGCCAAGCATGAAACGGTCCCGCAGTAAAGTGTCCAGTTCCATGCCGAAATCACAATATACGGCTAACCCTCGCAGGCGAGCTGCCCATTCTTCGATAGTCCCACCGTCAGATTTCGTCGCTTCGTAAAACCTTGCTCTGTCTGCAAACGTCGACCTTTTTGGCGTGAAATGTCTGCTGAGTATATTAACTAGCTCACTAAACGATTTGTCTTCGAGTTTGTCCGGATGTACTAGGTTCCGAACCAAACGGTATGATTCATCCGACAACTGCGTTAACAGCAATGCACTTTGGTTAGCGGCCGAAATGTTATTCAACTTCACAAATTGCACTAATCGTCCATAAAAAACGTCCCATTCGTGAATTTTATAGTCGAAAAACGTTATATTTCCAATGTAATTAGACATTATTAACTGAAAATATTAACGTTCGCGCAGCGCGGGTAGTAATATCCTCGTCGCCAGTTGGTGTGTTTGTCGGGAGCGAAATGAGACGACCGTTTACTCGATAGCTAGTTTATTACTGACACACTGAGTACCCTACAATATACATACACCTCAGTCCCACATCACCCCGCAGAAGACGGTTGCCTGCGGAGGCACGCATCTTCCACCTCCCTTCCCGCGGAGGGTGATTCTTAGGCAGCTAAAGAAAACCGGTGGAGGAAAACATCGTGAGGAAAATCACATACCGTAGAAATTTGACCACATACCTACTCTGTTTTAGTTTTTTGTTGTCGCTAGTAAGGTAAAAATCCGCACTAAAAACAATTTTATTACGAAAGTTACTTACGAAAAAAATATATACCTATGAGCATTTTTAACAAATCAAATTAAAAAGTTTAAATTGTAAAATTGCAAATAAAATCTTGCATTCCTAGTTTGAAAGGACTTTACTAAATGTTTATTTTCAGACAAGAAAAAGTAAAACAATATCAAAAAAGTGTCTTCTATGATGACAGCACGTCGTTGGCATCGAAAAACTATGATTGATGTGCACTGATTTATTCAAGCGAGAATACGAAAAACGAGCGCAGATCTGACCGGATAGGGCCGCTTCCTCAAACATTGCTCCAAAGTTTATACACTGTGTGTATAAACTTTGGAGCAATGTTGGAACAACACTTCAATATGTGATAACTTGGCGTACTCACAGGGCATAGTATACTTAAGTGTCAAACAAGTAGTCCGATAATTTCCGACATGAAAGCTTTAGTTGTGTGCTAGTGTGTTAAAAAAGTATTACAGTGAATATGAGAAAATTAACATTGACAATTCTTTCCTTTTGGAGAAATCGGAGATTGCAACTGTATTTGTATTTATCTTTGTAATTTAAAGTTATATGTGTATTTTATGAATTAGTTTTTATATCTTTATATTATTGAATATAAAAAGTTGTTTGTTTATATGCTTATAAAGCTGACTTCCCTCTATATGGTTAAGGAGGGCGATGGCTGGATCCCGCGTTAACTCGTGAACGGGTGTCGTTTGAGGGTGTTCGTCGTTTGGATACTTGGAGGGGAGGGAGACTTGCCGAGCTAACAGATGCTATCAAGTCCCAGGTTTGAGTCCTGGCCACGGCATTCATTTGTTTCGTGAACACAGATGTTTGTTCTCGGGTCATGGTTGTTTATATATATATGTATGTTTATTTCTACCCCCCCCCCCAGTTCGCTGGATGGTCACCCATAACACTTGATCTGCTTACAGTTGGTGTGTTTGTCTGGGGATTAATCATTATTATTATGATTATTTTGAAAAAGAATATACCTGAAGTTTCTTGCCAGTTCTTCTTCACGAAGGTTTTTCCAAACTGGTGGTAGTCATGTTTTATTTGACGTCAATACGAACAAGCAATTGTCATTGTTGAGAAATAAATATTTCATTTCATTTCAGCTTTATTTTTATTTAGAAAAATCACTAACTAGATTCCAGTGACAAAAAGGTTGTCGGGTAAAAATCCCTGCCACCGATAAGACCGCCTCTGCTCTAATTATATTTTAGTAATTTACTGCAAATATTTTTATTGTATTTTTTATTTATATAAAGTAAAATTTCAAAGACATTACCTAACTTCGTGGCTTTTAATCCTTTCCTCATCTCTCGATATAGCAATATAAAATGTACAATTCACTTCGTGAAACATTCGCTGAAATTTAACAGGCCGTAACACTACTGTGTAGCAAAGTGGCAAACGAACCTACAATTGTCAGCATTTGCGGGCTAATTGGAATTATAGCAGTACTGTTGTACTATACCAGACAAGACTCTTATTTAGTTTAGTCAATTACACTCTAACATATTTTCAACATCTGGACTATAACTTCTTCTATACATCAAATACAGGGTTACAAGTTAAGTCGACCTATTCCCGTTAAGGGCGTGTAGTTTACATCGTTTCTGACTGATTTCACTGTGAAACACCCTATCCTAAATCCAACCGTTTTTGAGTTATTTGAATTTAATTATTTTTTATTAAAAAAAATCCTGATTTTTGACTATCAGCTTAGATAATGTGAAATGTGTAAGTCTTGTGTTGTTTATATTTATATATGTATATTATGTTTATTATGGGTTCCCCCCAGTTCGCTAAATGGTCATCTGTGACAAAAGCTCTGCTTACTTCAGGGCCATACAGTTGGTGTGTCTGTCTGGGGATTTATTATATTATAAAGCCTTGAGTTAAAATATCAGTCCACTGGTATATTTATCTGCTTAGTCATAATTGTTCCAGCCTTACCTCCAGTTCAAGATAATACATCGCCACTGAAGTTAGAAAATAGATTTTTGGTGATTTATGAAAAGTGTTGAGGTAAACATTTTTGAAAGAATTCAACTGAGAACAATCTTAGAGATGAAATACGTAATAGGAATATTATTATTTAATTAGAGTTTTCCCGAAAACTTAAATAATTTGTTGATTTCCAATTATTATTAGTTGTTTAATATTTTTTTCAAATGCCCATGTAAATCAAATGTGTTATGTTATATCCCAAATAACAATTTTTTTTTTAAATTATTTATGTATATAATATAATCTATAAAAATTTTGTATAATTTATAATACATCTTACTCTTGCGAAATTATCTCGAAATGTTTATATTCGTACACGTCGCCTACATCTTAAATTGTAAGTAAGAAGTTCTCCCGCCCTCCGGCAGTCGTACACGACGTGTAACTCAAACAAAATTACCAGGGTGTTATGACGTTACGAAGTCAAAATATAATTTGTTGTAAATTTCACACGTTACCGTTTACTTGGTATCAAACGGTACACAGGAAAGTTGGCTATTTATGTGAAGATAAAACTTTGTTATGATTTATTTCGTATTTTAATTGGGTGCTTTTCATGATATATTTTTCCTAATTGCCTGTCATTTTCCTTTTAAAATTATTGTTAGGACGGGTTTTGATATGAATTATTGTTATTTGAAAACGCTGTGTAATTATTACAATAATCTATTTCTGAATAGATTTGGACTTGGGGATTGGATTTGGGGATTAGTGTAGGAAGGCTAATGGCATATATCTAGACATTTATATCTTTGAACTGAAATGATAATATCAATTACTCAAAAATACTGAAATAGGGTGCCGAGTGTGTAATGATCAACGTACACGCGTTTCATACAACGTTCTTCAACACACTTGCGAGGAAAAAACAAACAGCTATTGTTTCTTACCTCTTCACTTTTAATATTGAAAGTATAATTTTCAAAATTATACCTAACAGTTTTTGATGGCATTTTATACAGTTTGTGTTAAGGTATGGGTATTGTTAATAATTTCTTTATTTTTCATTTTCTTGGGCAAATATTGAAATATTTCCGTAGTAGTTGGCTACGTAGCGCGATGGCTTTGTTTTTTCCGTGCGCAACGATAGCGATGCGCGTGCAAGTTTTTTCTTAAAACACTTTATTGAAAGGCTTGGGAATCAGCCCATACAGCCTGCACCCGCTTAACAGCTTATTTATACAGGTTGTCCCGTATGGAATGGACCAACAGATTGTGGGTGACAGGGGAGATCATTGCCTTATGGGAATACCAAATTTTATTGTCCTAGGCCTCATAGTTTTGAAATTATCATTTTTAAATAACAGACGATAAAAAAACAAAGCTAAAAGAACATAACAGTTGTACTACGGCCTCAATTTTCAGAAAAGTCTATGGTCAATGCAAGTACGAGTAGCTCGGAACCACAGAAGTGTGTCTTTTCAGTGTCTTAAACTATTATTATTGAAATAAGCTTGAATCGGTCCTTGTCTGTGCTTGTTATTTGAATATTCGTTGAATTGGATTTTAATAAGGCCCAAAACTACACTCCTCCACGTGAATATGCAGAAATGCATTTCATTTACGGTCTATGTGGTGTTTGGCACGTACATATCGTGGGCGCTATCCTAATCGCGACCACTATACCGTTCACAGTGTTTTCGTTCGTGTTTATAACGCATATTTAGAAGTTCGAATCCCTTGAGGTGAAAATCCTGAAGGAAGACCTAGAAGAGTGGATGAACGTCAGGTGCTAGTCGAAGTACAAGAAGATCCACAAGCATTCGCCGTATTTCCAGACGTTTTTGTATCGCGAGAAGTATAGTACACTGCATCCTGCAACGTGATGATTTCTTTGTACCCATATCAAGTACAACGAGTTCAGTCTCTGTTACCCGCCAACTATCAACGGCGACTAGATTTCTGTCATGAAATGCTGCACATATGTCGAGAAGACCTACCTTTTTTTAAGTGGACGCTGCCCTGCAAACTTTCCTATTAACATATAGGAATAGCGTGCATTCGAGCACCGTTGTACCGATTGCGTTGTAGGCTCAACCTGCTGCGCGGTGAGCGCGCGTGCGAGGACAGTGTGCGGGATCTGTAGGCACTACAGCTGCGGCACGCGCCGGGCGGACCGCTGCGAGTGCTGCTCGTCGGAGATCAAGTTAGGGCTAGGGGATACGGTGGAAACGATAAATGGTTGGAAGGTACGATCGTAGGCAAAGAAGGTTCTAGGAGGTACATTATAGATAGCGGTAACGGTCAATCTATGCAAAGACACATTGACCAATTGAAACGCAAATCCCGATACTCCGCCGTGTGCCCAGGGAGCGACGGAGATGCCGTCACACACCCCAATGATAGGGATAGTCTTGGGTCAGATAATACCAACAAAGAACAACCGTTAATAGATGGGGAGGATGAGAGTAGGTCGGTTACTTGTGTTGAAGACCCCCCGGTTAGTCATCCTGATTCTACGGCACTTGATTTACCATCGTCACCGCTGTGCCGTCTCAAGCGCCAGAGAAAACCCTTGTTAAAGTATGGAATAGTTGATTGTTCTTAATAATAGTTTATATGTTGCACTGAGTATTAAATGTATCTCTTACAATCATGAATTTTGATTCATAAGTGAAAATAATTTAATTGTAATTTAAGTGATGAGGTGTAATATATGAGCTTAGGTTGGTAGGGTATTATTTTATAATAGGTCTTTACCTATGAAACTGCCGTTTTGCCGTACTGGCCATTTCAAATGAAAATATTTTTTTTTTGACTGATAATTCTAATTTCAATTTAATTTTACTTGACAAACATGGAATTCTTTTTCTAAAATCGTCATTTGTTTAATAGTTAGTGTTTTGTTTTCAACGCATTTGAACATTTTTCGTCATCATGGATAAGTTAAAAATTCGAGTTATTATGGAGTATGAGTACCGTCGTGGCAGCAAAGCGGCACAAGCGGCACGCAACATCAACGACGTTTACGGAGCGAACACTACAAACGAACGCACCACCCGTTATTGATTTACCCGCTTCCGTTCTGGAAATTTTGACCTGAAAAATGAACCCCTTGGTCGTCCGAAAACTTTGGTCGACAATGACGAATTAAAGGCAATTGTGGAAGCTGATGAAACTCAATCCACTGCTGAATTAGCAGCAGCTTTCGACGTTAGCATCAAAACAATATTGGTCCATTTGCGTCATATTTGCAAGGTAAAAAAGCTTGACAAATGGGTACCCCACGAACTCAATGACCGCCAGCGCGAAGTACGCGTGGAGACGTGCCTTGCACTGCTCAGCAGGCATACAAATGAAGGAATTCTGAACCGCATTGTTACTTGTGACGAGAAATGGATCCTGTTTGACAATCGTAAGCGCTCAGCAAGTTGGTTGGACCCTGGTTCAGCACCCAAACAATGCCCTAAACGAAAACTTACCCCTAGAAAAGTGATTGTCACTGTTTGGTGGTCTAACGCGGGTGTAATTCATCACAGCTTCTTGCCAAACGGGACAAGCATTACTGCAGATGTGTACTGTGAAGAACTGAACACAATGATGGAGAAGCTCGCACGTCTTCAACCAGCTTTGGTCAATCGTTCGGCTCCACTGCTCCTGCACGACAACGCGCGACCTCATACTGCACAGCAGACGGTCTCCGAGCTACAAGAGTTGAGGTTGAAAGTTCTCCGTCATCCGCCGTACTCACCAGACCTTGTGCCTACAGACTTCAACTTTGTCCAGAAATTGGATAACTTCTTGGCGGGAAAAAAATTCAATACCCGAGAGGCAGTACAAAATGCCTTTGAAGAATTTGTTGCCTCCCGTCCAGCTGATTTCTTCAAGAAAGGCATCAATAAGCTACCAATGCGTTGGCAAAGATGCATTGATTGCATGGGTGATTATTTTGATTAATAGAAATAAAAAATATATAAAAAAAATTACGCTTCATTTATTTCGTGAAAAACGGCAATTTCATAGGTTAAGACCTAATATAAGTATATTATTAGCATGTTGGGGGTATAAATGAATCTGTCAATGTGAGTCACTTTGGTATATAGCGGTCAACGGTCATACGTGTTTCTCTTGTCTCCCGTTTATATTAACAGGTTCCCGTAGGAAGCTTCATATTTCTCATAAATGACTGACATAATTTATTAGTAGACGTGCAAGAAGTATGCTAGAGGATGTGGTTACAGCACAATGGCGCACCTGCTCACTATTCAAGACAGGTGACAAACTATTTGAATGATCGTTAATCGTACCCAGATCGTTAGATTGGACGTGGAGGTAGAATTGCATGGCCACCGCGTTTACTTAATCTTAATCAATTGGATTATTTTTATGGGGCTGCTATAAAGAAGCAGTATATAAGATGACAAACGCAAATGAAAGAGATTTAAGCCAAAAACTCAACGTTGTGGCTGAAATGGTAAAAATCAATGCACGGGCTCTTAGAATTTTATAACTTTTATAAATCGTAATAAATTTTATATGAAGAAATTTTATAAGAAGATGTTTGGCATAAGAGTTAGGGGGAGGCATTTAAAACTCTTAATGTAATAATAAATTCGAAGATGATTGTTTTATTGCAATTCCTGTTGACAAATGCACACGGATATTGAGTTATTATTTAAAAATAATTTTACTTTTTTGTAACCACAAAATTATACCTTTTTGGAATTGGTGTGACCTGTATATATTTTAAAAATAAAGTTTTTTGTTATCGATAATTGTAATTAAGTAGCATTTTAATTAGGAAAACAAATATTTTTTTAACCCCCTAAATAAAAAAAGTAAAAAAATTGTTTTCGTTACATTTTAATAATTTGTACACATAGTATAAGAATCTTATGAAATATTTTAAAACATCGTAATTTCAAGGCAAGAGGCCTAGGAAAATAAAATTTGGTGTTCTCATTAGGTAATGATCCCTTCTATCAGCCTCATTTCGTTGGTCCATTCCCTAGGAGACACCCTGTACAGAAATATAATAAACACAAAACAATGTTTTGAATACGCAAATTAAGTTTCATATAGAGTGGCAAGTATATGACTTGATGATTGATTTATCATAATATGTAAGCTGAAAAAGTTTATTCATAAAAACAATAACAACTCTTTGTGGAGTTTGAAAAAAGTAATGAAGAGTAAAAACAGTATTATATTATTGACGAGTATATAATAAGATGAATTACGAACCTAAATTCGTCGCAATAAGAGTCACTTAACAAGCAAGTATGTTGAAAATTATATAGTATAATAAACGAATAATGCAGTTTTTACCTTTACAGTTTTATTATAAAATACTATCGAACAATAATCAGAGCGTTCGAGTTAATGCATCAAAGAAGTTTTTAATGTGCTATAGCGAAATGGAATTAACCTCTTATTTGTTTTACTTATAAACTAAGATTGCCAAAAATGCAGAGGCTGACCATTGACTTCCTCGAGCGTTTTTACTAAATGATAAAAAACCTAAAAATATATCTAATGCCAAGATATAGATAGATATAGATATTATATATACCTTTACATTGTAATTTGAATACGTTTAAACAATACAATACAAATCAGTCGGCCAGCCGGTATGTTACCGGGGCGTCAGGGACCCGCATACTGATTGCATGGTAATTTCAGTATCCCTCGTGGCTATACCCTGCACAGGTGTTGAGGTAAGTTGGTCCAAGATAGTGTGAGGGAAAGGCGCGCTAGTGATGCATACAGTAACAAATATGAAAAATTTGAATAAAACTTGTAAGTTCATAATTTTTCTGCCATTTATACTTTTATTCATTTTTTCAGGTTTTAAAGTTCCACGACTACTAATTTCAAATAAATTACGCTTTAGTAGTCGCGACGCTGTCTCATAATTTCTGAATAAATGTTTAATTATTTTAAAATGTTACAGTTTTTTTTTTACTTTTGTCATAGCCGACAGAAAGTCATGCGATCCACCTAATATCAAGTGGCATCCATTTTCATAGTCACCAGTATTTTTTTTTATTCAATAAAATTGATTGTGTTTATTTCAATATCGATTAATGACATATTGCCAACCTGAAAAAAAAAGACAAAAAAATGCTATATAAAAGACAAGTCACGTTAAAGCGGGTACATTACAGCTCCCGGGAGCGACTCCGAACCCGCGTCTGATACATCGTCAGATGCCGTCACCTTAACCGGCTCTCCTGAGCCCGCGTTTCAACTTGTCGCCAAGCGCTCCAAGAAGCGCTCTAAGAAAGCTTCGGTATCTTCAATACCCGAGCCTTCCCCGGTGTCTTCAACACCAGCCCCTGCGCCGTTAAAATCGCTCGTAGTAACCGCGTCTCCGTCGGTCACATCGAAGCGACGCGCTGCGCTCCCGTCCCGCCGAAGCCTCAGCTCCCTCCGCCCGTATTCCTGCGTGAAAAAGCGCGCTGGACCGCGGTTTCAAACTTGTGCAAAGAGCACAAAATTAATTACTTAAAAGCCGCCAACGCTGGCGATACAATCAAAATTCAAGTAGCGACCGTCGACGACTTCCGCGCGTTTACCAGGTTACTCTCGGTAAATCAAATCGCGTATCACACCTACGCCCTCCCGGAGGAGCGTAAGATCCGCGCGGTACTACGGGGCGTCCCGTTCGAACTCAGTAACGAAGACATTCTCGAGGACCTTAAGTCTCAGGGTTTCCCGGTCACAGCAGTGCACAAGATGCACTCCAACCGCGATAGGCGTTTTCCTTTAGCTTTAGTAATCCTGTCAAAGGAGATTTTCAAAGAGGCTCGCACAATCTGTGGACTCTCGAACATCTCCGTCGAGTGTCCCAACCCCCGCGGTCACCCTGGGCAGTGACACCGCTGCCAGCTATATGGCCACGCAGCGGCTAACTGTTCAGCTCCCCCCAGGTGCGTAAAGTGCCTGGATCCTCACATCACTAAGGAGTGCACTCGCACTCCCGAATCCACTTCCCCCCCTGCCTGTGTGCTGTGCGGCCAGTCCGGCCACACAGCTAACTACAGGGGTTGCCCGCGCGCTCCGCGCTCCACCACCAAGAGGGTCGCGCCTAAACCGGCGCCGCCGCTCACTCCTGCTAACTTCCCGCCGCTGCGCAACCGGGGTCCCCCGGAAGCAAAGCCCGTTCAGCCGACGCCTACTCCGGCTCTGTCTTGGAGGCAGCGTCCGGCCGTCCCGCCTGCACCTTCCCGACCCATTCCAGCTCCCGTAGCTTCCGTAGGGCCGCGTCCCGCTCCGCCATCCGCACCTCAGTCATCGTTGGCTGAGGACATGAAGACCGTGTTCGACGTCATCCAAAACGTAGACATTAATGAAATTTCCATACTCGCACGCAAACTGCGAGCCGCCCGCTCTCCTCAAGAGCGTTTATTCGCGTTAGCCGAGCATCATTCGCTCCTAAGTTCGCTGTAAATTCTTTATTTTTGTATAAATTCGTAAATAAGTATAATGTCTAGACCCGCGAATCCCGCGTCCTGTCGTATCGAACCCAAGGGCTTATCCCTAATATCTTTTAACGTTCGTAGCCTAAGCACCAACCTTCCCGAGCTCAAACTGTTCCTTCAGAACAACGACCCAGATCTTTTACTTCTCCAGGAGACATGGCTCACTCCTAATCGCTCCAGGGGATTCGCTATTCCTAAGTACGCGTTTACACGTAACGATAGGCCTAACTGCGACGGTTTCGGCGGCACCGCTATCTACTACAAAAGAGGATTCCATTGCTGTCCTCTCCCTACCCCTCCTCTCCTCAACATGGAAGCCACCGTATGTAGATTGGCTATGACTGGTCATCCGACCATCATCATAGCTTCAGTCTACATACCTTGTGGCACCAAACCTATCCGCAGCGACTTTGAGACCATTCTCGCCCTCGGCCGTTCAGTCATTATGTTCGGAGACTTTAACTCCAAACATACTGACTGGACGTGCCTATCAACCAACCAAAGCGGTATAGCTCTCCTCGACATCACCAACTTACTCGACTTAGACGTCGTCTCCCCTATCACTCCCACTCACTATCCCGATAACCCGAACCACTCTCCTGACATCCTCGACTTTGCAATCGTCAAGCATATCAACCTCGACCTCAGGTCTATCGAACCGCTCGATGACTTAGGCTCTGACCACCGCCCCGTCTCCCTCGTGCTAGGACCGCCTAACGTTAACGTCACTTCTCCTAAAAAGTCGCTAGACCGAGAAACGCGCACACAAGCGAACGTACGCAATTAACTTTAGATCTCGAGGCCCTTCAGGCCGCAAATTCTAATTCTAACGTAAATTGTAATTCTAACGTAAATCTGAATTAATGCAAATTTAATTTTATTGTCAATTTTAATGTTTATTATTTACTTTTCATTTTTTGACCACCTTCAGTGCTATGTAAATCCCAGCGGGTGACCCCTTAAGGGCCCCGCTAGTGCGGCCTCTTTCTCCAATTGGCCGTCGCTCAGATGAAGGCTGAGTGGCAAAAATGCACGAGCCGACAGGGGGTTTTTAGTGGGTATGGTTCTGGTAGGCGTCGGGACGAGTCCCACATAACTTTGGAATCGCGCCAGAGTATGCGTTAGAGCATTTTTATCCTCCTGCCCTTCCCGCGGAGGGGAACAAAAAAAAAAAAAAAAAAGCGGGTACAGTCTCGGTCTGCGTGCGTTCTCGAGCGCACGTCGATCGCAGTCGCCTTCCCGCTCTATTAGCCCCCGCGCTAATTGAGCACCCAAATTTCACTGGTTGTTGTCGTAATATATAATTTCATAGTTGTATACCGTATTAAGTTTCTAACGCCGTTTTCACGGCGGACAGTGGCTCGTTAACCATACTTCTAATAAGTTTCTAACGCCGTTTCCACGGCGGATAGAGGGTTGTTAACCGTACTTCGTGGAACGTGAGCTTTGTCGACGGGGATTCGTCGTTCCAGGACTTCAAGTGCCGTGTTCGAGTAAGTTATCCGCGTCGTTCTCAACCGCCCTACTGCGTGTAGGGTGGTTTTAGGAAGTTAGTCATCGTTGTTAGGTTCATATATTGTCCCTCCCCAACCCCTCCGCAATGGCTTCCCTAAGCTCTGATGAGATTAGGAAGAAGTTAGTTGATAGTACCGGTGCTGAAGGCATATATATAAATGCTGACAAGTTCCGTTTCTTAGATTCTCTCATCCCTCATTTCATGACGATAATGTCCACAATGGCCCCTCAGGCCACCCCAGTTCCCCAGACCCCTCAGGTCTTAGGCCCTCCCGCGTCCCCTTCTTCCAGTGACATGGAGTGCGAAGTAGACGCCCCTCCGCGCCGCAAGCGTGCACCCGCGACCGAGTCATCCTCGGACGCCACCCCAACTGGCCCTGAGTCTCCCTCTTTTACGCTTGTTAAGAAGCGCTCTAAGAAGCGTTCGAAACAAGACACGGCGCCCTCAACGCCCGTCCCCACACCCCCAGCGGCGTCTTCAACGCCAGCTGCCCCGGTGTCTTCAACACCCGTTCAGGCCCCAACTTCTGTCAAGGCCAAGGTCCCACCACCCGTTTTCCTTCGGGAAAAGGGTAAGTGGACTGAGGTTTCGACATTGTGCAATGAGCACAAGATCCATTACACCCAAACGGTAAACTCGGGTGAATCTATTAAAATCACTGTCTTGTCGATAGACGATTTCCGAGCTTTGACTAAGCTCCTCACCGATAAGCAATATGCTTATCACACTTATGCTCTGTCAGAAGAGCGTAAGATCAGAGCGGTACTCAGGGGAGTCCCGTTCGAATTATCGAACGAGGCTATCCTGGAGGATCTGCAGTCCCAAGGCTTCCCGGCACTCGCGGTGCATAAAATGCACAGCAAGTACGGGAGGCAACACCCTCTCGCTTTGGTGATTCTCGCCAACGTCCCCAAGTCCAGAGAGATCCTGAAAGGGGTTAGCTCTATTTGCGGCCTCTCTGGGATCTCAATCGAGGCGCCTCATCGCCGCGGTCATCCCGGCCAGTGCCATCGGTGCCAGTTGTACGGGCACGCGGCGGCCAACTGCCGCGCACCGCCCAGGTGCGTCAAGTGCCTGGTCCCTCACTTCACTAAGGAGTGCAATCGCACTCCTGAAACTCCCTCTCCCCCCGATTGCGTGCTTTGTGGCCAGTCCGGCCACACCGCAAATTACAGGGGCTGCCCTCGTGCACCCCGTTGTATGCGCTCCAATTCCAAGAGGGCGGCACCCAAACAGGCGCCGCGCCTTTCTGAAGAAAACTTTCCGCCGCTGCGTAGCCGGGTTCCTCCGGCTGCAAAGCCTACACAGTCCAGGCCTGCCCCAGAAAACTGGAGGCAGCGCCCCGCATCGAATCCCATCCCGGCTCCTCGCCCATACAAACCCACTCCTCAATCCTCCGTAGCAGACGATATGCGTATCGTCTGCGACGCTATGAAAAATGTCGATGTTAGTGAAATCGCAGTCTTAGCCCGTAAACTTAGGGCTTCACGTACTCCGACAGAGCGTTTGCTAGCTCTGGCGGAGCATAGTTCCCTTCTCAATTCATTATAGGTTCATTTAAATGAATTGATCCCTAAATCATGCTTCGGCCGACCTCTGCCCAGCCCCGGCTTCACCGGAGGCTGCCCAGAACGGCCACCAACTCATGTCCCTTTGAGCACCTTCAGTGCAACTTTCACTACAGGCGGAAGACCCGCTAGCGGGTCTCCGCCAGCGCGCCCAACTTCCCGACGGGTGTCGCTTCCGATGAAGGCTAACGGTAATAACTACAGCCAACAGGTGGTTTTTAGTGGGTAGGTGCCATTCTGGTGAGTCCCACATAACCCCCCGCAGAGGAATTTACCTGCGGGCGGTATGCATGACGCATCTTCCATCTCCCTCCCGCGAGGGTGCCTCGGCAGCAAAAAAAATAATAATAAAGCGGGTAAACAAAAATTTTCTTTACGAAAAATTCAGAGATAAAAATTATTTTGCCATGTTAATGTCATATTTTTTATTATTTCTTCACAGAGTCATATTTAAAATCCAACTTAAAATATCGAATAACTTGAAGCTTATAGTAAAAATTCTAACGACTCAAATGCTTTAAATCGTATCTTATGAAACTAATTTTAAAACAAAATAAGCTTAACCCCCTTACTCGCTCACAGTAAGTATTTTTTCCACAACTTGTTTACCGGGAGCTGGATGTACATTAGCTTTAAAGCGGAACTTGTGAACAGTTTATTCTTTTCAAAACTTAACCCACGGAGTTCTATTGCAACTAATGTCTTGAAAAAGCTTTTTAGTTGTTCCATTTAAAGTTTTCAAATCGATTCAATAAATATTGATATTGAAAATGTGTGCAAACTCTGTTTGTGCCAAAGAAGAATAAATATTAAAATAAGAATAATAATGTTTTGCAAAAAGGTAATTTATTTAGATTTCTTAGGAAATCTTTATGAAGAACAATGTTTGAATTCATAATAACAGAAGTGTTGAATTATACTTACAATATCTTAAAACATAATGTAACAATATTCAAAATATCAATTAAAAGAAAAAAAGGCAACGTTCCTTACATGGTCAGCAAATAAATAAAAACATCTCTGACAAAACCTATGTAACCGAAATTTTGCTCCGATTTGATTATTAATAAGTAAGTTCACGTCACATAAATAAATTACAAAAACTACCACAAAAGCACTTAGTATAAAGTAACTGTGTACGTTCTCAATATATTATTGTTAAAGTAAACAATAAAAACACATTATGTACCAAACTGGGACTTAACTAGCGTTAGGTCAGTATAAAGTCTAAAATTTCGTAGATTTAATGCAATCTTATGTTGGAAGACCTGTGTATCGCCAGTTAAGCGAGCCGTAGATGTACACGAACTAGTAATAGTACTTGATATACTTACAATATTTGAATTTTGAACAAATTTTATTCCTTATAAATTCTAAGAATAAAACTAAGTTTCCTTTCAATTGTGTCAATATATAATAAAATATTCTTAAAACATGATTTTGCACTCTTATATAACAATAGTTCTGTTTAAATATATGTTACACAGAAAAAAAGTGTTTATAAATTCGCATCTGCTGCTGAACTAAGCTTGTGGCCTGTATTTCAGCAGAGTTATACTAAAACATCCTTCTTTTCTTGCAGAATTTGTTATAATATTTTAATTTCTTTTTCACGACTTGCCTTTATCTCCGCTTTATTTCCTTTGAACGATAAAATTCTATACGGTCCGTGGCGGAGATATGTTATTGAGATTCAAGCTCGGGCGCGAAGTTTTGGGCTTCGGAACCATAAATAAGTCTGTGAATCATTGTGCTTGTTGTATTATATGACGCCAGCCAATTCGAAACGGCTCCCGTACCACATTTGTAGGCAGAGAAAGAAGCAAGAAATTATTCCATTAATTATTTTTATGTTTTAGTCAGATTTTATATATAGACTTTGCAAAAGTGACCAAAACTATTTATTTTGTATAAAAATGAAAATAATAATAAATACTTAACACAAAATACTTGCTAACAATCAAAGGCTAATATTAAATCGATGAATGAATTTACATAATATGATTAAAATCTTCGGGCTGTAAGTAGAGAGAAGAGGCTTGATATTAGTTGGGCGCTGAATCTTAGGAAGAAGGAAATCAAATAGTGATACCGAAACGAGCAGGCAATTTAAAAATATAATATGTAATATAGTAATAGAAATATAGTAATCTGAGAAACCTATTTGGATGGAATCTTTCGCAAAACCATCAGTTGTAACGTTACCTGTGATACCAAAGTGACTAGAAATCCAGGCTAACACAATATTTATAGCCCGGGAAATGCAACAGAATAGGAAATGTCTAATTTTGTTTATTATAGGGAATTTTGAGCCTAATTTAAACGGGTTGCCTTCCAAAGCTTGAAGACAGCTTAGACAGTCTGTAAATACAATGGAATTATTTAAGTTGTTTTCAGCTATATACTTAACTGCTTCTTAAAGCGCAATAGCTTCACCTGTGAAGACTGTAGATTGAGAAGGAGACTTGAAGGACAACAGAACTGAGAATCGTGGAATTCACACGGCTGCCCCTACGTCTCCCTTAGAGAAGAGTTTATAGGCGTCCGTGTAGACCTGAAGCCAGTCCCGATATTTTCTGTCTACAGCACTCAAGAATGCGGAATTGACGTTTGGATCGTTCTTAGCAATGCCAAAACTGGTGTCTATAGTCGGGGTAAAAATCAGCGAACTATAAGGGAAAGAAAAAAAAAGGACGGGCGCTTTTAAAAACTGGAGTACGGGAGATGTACAGATTAGCATTACTTTTTATGAGGCAGGGCGGAATTTTATTAAACCAATACAATAGAGTTTTTGATGGAGGGTTTTAGTAAAATAAGTTTGAGATAAAGGGGATGTGATGAAAGTTGGAACGATTAGCAAGAAAGCGATCCGAAAGGTATTGACGACGAAGATGCAGGGGAGAATCTGCACATTCGACCTGCATGGCATTTATTTGGGAAGACTTCATTGCCCCTAAAACTATGCGAAGTGATTTACTTTGAATTTTTCCAATAATGGCTTATTTGAATGGTTCCAATAAGAAAGTTGGCCTTGCATTTTTTGGAAACATATTTAAGGTGTGGTGTCCCGGAAAGTTTTGAATCAAAAACTACACCAAGGAACCTTACTTCATTGGAAAACGGAATTGATTGGCTTTGAAAAACAATTGAAATGGGAGGTCCTGGTAAAAACTACAGCCTTACTTTTAGATGTAGGTAAGGACAAACCGTGATTACCTTGTCAGATGTCTAAATAATTTAGGGCATTATTCAAACGAGAGGGAGCCTTCTCTATTTTCATACTTTATACTTTTATACTTTTATTTATGAACAAAACAATTTTTAACAATGTTGTGGGACACCCTTGTTAAGCGCCAAACAAATATAACGCACAAATATAAAGTAAAGTCGTTAGCATATTGCAATACGTCGCAGAAGGAAGACACAGATATATCCAAATCATACGTATAGATGTTATACAACAGGGGGCTTAAGACGGACCCCTGTGGGTGCCTCGCCAAATTTTCCGGGGCTGGAAGTTGGCGTGGGAGTGTCTGATTTGAATAGAGCGATCTACTTAGACATTGAAAACCAAATAAAGAAAGCATCTTAAGCCTAAGCAATGGAAGCTGGACATGGTCGTCAGCAGAAGAAGCATCCAAGAACACCCCCACGACCGATTCATTACTAGATAAAGCTAACCTTAAATCGGCTGTGAAAATGGTCAGGCTGTCCATCGTGCTTAAACCCTTACGAAAGCCGAATTGCGTGTTGCTAAGGATATTATGATATTCTTTGAACCATTCTAGCCTATCTTTGACAAGGTGTTCTGTAATTTTCAACAAACAAGAGGCCAGGGCAACGGCACGGTACGAGTCTGCATCTTTAGGGTCTTTACCGCTTTTTAGTAATATCAAAACTAAGTATACTTTCCAAAGATCTAGGATCTGACCAGTAAGAAAAAGCAGTACTAAGGAGCGACTTTTTAAAAACTGTCCCTTCTCTGGCTATAAAGGTGTACGGGATACCATCCAGGCTGGGGGATGAATCATGAAGACTACTGAGAACAAGATAAAGATCTTTCATAGAAAAGGAACGGTCAAACGGGCAGTTTGAAGGCACAAACGATGAAAAAGGAACAGGAAGAAGATCGGAGTAAGGCACAAAAGGGGGTGCCATTTTATCAAAAAACTGATGAAGCCAAAGAGAAGGCATATTAGAATTTGGAGATGGAGAAAAAGACACAGAACCACGAAAACGTTTCAGAGCCACCCACACCTTGGAAGAAGGTGAGCGAGGAGATCAATTCGCGCAAAAACTATGCCAAGCCACCTTCTTTTTCTTTTGAAATAAATTTCTCGCTTGTGCTGTCACCCTCTTATATTCTAAAAAGTTATGAAGGGACATGCTCGCGATGTAGCATTTTTCAGCCGAACGTCTTACTCGGATCATATCTGTACATTCAGAATCCCACCAAGGAGGGGAAGCTCTACCTTTCGGGTCCCAACACTTCTGCTGAATATGGTTATCATCTGCTGTAAGAACACAAGACATAAGGTTGTCATAACACTCCATAATGTTATCTTTATAAGCAAAAAGTTTGGAAGAATATAACATGTTGGTATCCGCCGCATACTTGGGCCAATCTGCCTTGAAGATCTTATATTTCAGAAGAGGAGAAAGGGAGGTAGGTTTGTTCCTAGTGGAGGATGGTAAGGAAATTACAACAGGGAAGTGATCACTCCCATGCTGTGAGTTAAGCCTGTTCCAAGATAGGGACGCACCCAGGGTAGATGAGCAAATGGAAAGATCCACTGCGCTCGGATTTTGGTGTGGACCAACAGACCTAGTGGGCCGGCCGTCATTGAGCACACAAAACTTTTGATTTTCAATCAGATCTCCCAACTGAAGACCATTGTTTGATTGAGAGCAGTGGAAACCCGAAAGATGGTGATAGCAATTGAAGTCACCGAGAATAATGACAGGGGCGTGAGGAAGTGACGATAGTAGAGATTGAAACTCATTAATAAGACCTACCGAAGGATCGAAAATATATACAGATAGTAAAACAAAGTTTAAAATTTTTACAGCAACATTATTTAATTCGAAAGAGTGAGGAAGTATATCGATTCGAGAATAAGACAGAGCACTTCTTACCAAGATCGCCGCATCGCCATGAACACCCGACCTATCATCCCTAGGACAAGCATAGCCTGAAAGACGAAAATGGCTACCCGGGACTGGCCAAGTCTCAGAGATAGCAATATTCGAAATGCCATGATGGTGAGCTAGGTAAGAAAGCTCGTGAGTTTTTGACGAATACTCCTACAATTCCACTGTAGAAGTTTGAACATTATTTAAAAACACGTTACAGAGAGGGAGATTATATTATAGTCCCTAATGAGAGCCTCATGTGCGGCTTTATCGAAGCCCGGGGCACGAGGAACTTTGGGTTTAGCGGAGGTGAAAACAGTTTTCCTGTATAAAATCCCTGATGAATTAGGTGAAGCAGAAGTTGGGGTAAGTTGAACGGTACAGAAGATTTTGTGACATGCGCGTACAATTTACGCACGGCAAGGAATCGGGAGGAGGCCTCTTTAAATGAAATATTATCTTGGGACGTGGCAATTGTTTTAGCTTTTTGCCTAGAATGTTCCGGGCAACATTTATCTGTGGCCAAATGAGAACCTGAATAAAGTAAACATAAAACTTGATCGAGAGGCACTACACAGCTATCACCGGAGTGAGGCTGACAACTCCGGAAACAGCGTGGCTTTAAACGACACTGTGCTTTTATGTGCCCAAACCTGCAGCAGTTAAGGCACTGGATAGTAGGTAAGATGTACAGTTTTACTTGAATCGAACAATTAAAAACAAGTAAATTCTTTGGAAGCTTTTGGCCAGAAAATGAGATTACAACTGCACCTGTAGGTAACCAGACAGTACCGGATGAGCTTACTAAATAATTTATTTGTTTGTACGAATAAAAGGAAATACATAAGATGTTTTATAATGTTAACATAAATTGAGCTCGTGCCATATTCTACCATTGTGGCATGTACATAAGTAGTATTACACAGTCATTTTTAGTATTTCTAGAAGCATGTCATTTTACACAGATTCACTCTAACATATTTATTTACAGAGAGTTTTTTTTAAACACAGTCATTTAACAATTTATATTTTGGTCCAAACATAATACAATTGAATTTGTTTTTACCTACATTCTTTGTCATTGATACAATCGAGTATAGTGTAATAAAATTTATCTAGTAAAAACCATTTCAGTCTATTTTTAAAGTTTTTTTAATTATTAATTTCTTTAATGGATTTTGGTAATTTATTATATATATTTGGGGGCATCCCGAAGAAACTTTCAGCAAACAATGCGGTACTCCGAGGTGGAGCACAAATGGTATCCTTGCATCTTCTACTATTTAGTTTTTCAAACAAGTTGAGATTATTTTTACAAATAGGGCTGTTTCAAGTATATAAAGGCATGAGAAAGTCAGAATTCTTAACGTTTTGAAGTAGGGTTTACAGGATTCTATATTTTTAAGGTTATATATAGCACGAATACAACGCTTTTGGGCTTTAAAAATTTTTCCTTTGTCTATCGAATACCCCCAAAATATTATTCCATATCGCAGCACCGATTCGACGTATGCATAATATGCTGATAGTACGGACGTCATGCTGACTACTTTCGACAACTTACTTAGTGCGTATGAAAATGTATTTATTCTGCTGCACGCACTCTCTAAATGCTCCTTTCATTTTAGATTAGGGTCAACTAGTAATCCTAAAAATTTTGTATATTTATTTTCTTTTATTTCTTGTCCGCAAAAGTCAGTATTAAATGATGTTGAGTTATTATGTCTATTTGTGAAATTAATTATATGGGTTTTTAAGATTATTTGTCATTAGCCAGTTCATTACTGAAGTCAATGTATTTTGGATGTCATTTTTGAGTATATTTATGTCCTTATTGAAGAAAATTAATGTACTGTCATCTGCAAATAATACCATGGGATGTGTAGTTATACTGGGGAAGTCATTTATATAAATAAGAAATAATAACGGCCCTAAAATACTACCTTGAGAAACGCCGTGCTTGACTTCTCTGTATTTGGAGAAAAAGTCCGTTTCTGAGGGAATATGGGCACATCCTGGTTATTTGGGTAGCTTGTATTCTATTCTCAAGATATGATTTCATGAGCTTTAACGTCACGCTCCGAACTCCGTACGCGTAAAGTTTATTGATTAATGTTTTATGATCTACATAATCAAAATCCTTTGTCAGATCCATAAATAATGCACATACGGGTGTTTTATTATCAACGTTGATAATAACATTTTTAAGAAATCTGTACAACGCCAAATTAATGCCTTTATTTTTTCTAAACCCAACTTATTCTTCAGCTAGTAGGTTTTTTTCCCAAAAAAATTATTAAGGGCTCTATAGATTACCATTTCAAATATTTTTGAGAAAACTGATACCATTGCCACAGGTCTATATAATGACATGCATTCATTGTCAATTTTTTTGAATACGGGGTGTATGATAGTAGTCTTGAGTTTTTCGGGATAACAACCATATTCGATGCATAGGTTAATTATATAACTCAATACTGGTGCTATATAAATTGCAACGTGCTTAATAATTTTTGTTGCTATACCGTCATATCCTGTGCTGTTTGAATATTTTAGACATTTGATGATGCTTATAATATCGTTAGAACTCGTACGTCCTATAAATATTGAATTTGGATGATTCAAATTGAATACACTAAAAGAATTATTAATACCATCATTTTGTACTTGTAATATGTAAAAATTATTAAAAGAATTTGCGATGTCTAAGGGATCTGTCAATTTAAAGTCATTACTTACTATTTGATAAATATATTTTCGTGGCTGGTTGCTCCTACATTCGTTTATTAATTTCCACGTTGCTTTTATTTTATTGTTTGATATTTTTATAAAATAATAATTTTGAGCCTTCTGTGTCATTTTTATTATATTTTTTAATCGTTGTGCGTACATTTTAAACTTTGTTTTATTCTGAATGCTTGGGTTTTTTCTGTATTCCCAAAGCAAAGATCTTTTATGTTTCATGCATTTCATGATACCTTCAGAAATCCAGTTTTGGTCGTTGATAGCTGTGCACTTTGATTTTAACCAATGGAAAAGATAGGTCGTAAAAGAGCTTAAAAATGTCATAAAGATTATTAAATGCTTCATTAGGATTTTCACTGTCATAAACATCAGTAAATTTTATAGCTTCTATGTATTCATTAAACTTTCCAATATTGTCCTTATTATAGTCACGTTTTAATTTGAACCAAAATGGCACATTAATGGTTTCCTTTACCGGACAACTCAGAAGTTGTGCTGTGTGATCTGATAGAGCCAGCTCCAATACCCTACTCTTACATCCGCGGACGTTGTGAACAAAATTTTCCAGACATGTGCCACTGCCTAATCTGGTTGGTTCTCTTAAAGCAAATTTCAAGTTAAAACTTTTTATTAATTGTTCAAATTCATTACTTTGTTTATTGTTTACTAAAATGTTTATGTTGAAATCACCACAAAGCACGATTTTCCTTTTTGTATGACAAAAACTGCTTAAAATATCATTCACCTTTTTGAAAAAGATAACTAATGTTTCACGTTTTGCCTTTGGAGCTCTATACAGACAAATTATTATAACCTTATGGGTAGTTAGCTCAACAGCAGAACATTCAACAATATTGGTAACACTAAGTTCTTCTATTTCATTTAATCTCCTATACTTAATGGCATTTCTTATTAGGATACATGATCCGCCGTGTCTATTTCTTCTAGAACTGTGAGAGGCTAAGGTAAAGTTGGAAATTTTTAACAGACTGATATGTTAAACAAATAATATCGACCGTGCTATTTTCGTTTTCTAATAGGCGTAGGGAAACTGTTAAGAGGTCTGACTTTTCCAGTAAACCGTTTATATTTTGATGTAAGATATAAATACTTTAAGCGACAAAAATTTTTGAGTCGCCTAGTTTTAAGCACTACACTGCATCCGAGGGAGGAAGAAGTTGCTAACACAAATTTTTCCATGGATCATGAGGAGGGCACGCCACGCACAAGACCCATACGGATGATATTGTACGTGGGAATAATGGCAATTAAATTGTTTGACGCAACACTTTGATTCTTAATTAAATCATGAGCTACCCCGGCGGAGGTGAACTCAGCCGAGACCCGGTTTCTACCAACACTCTTGACCCCGTCTAATTTAATGCCATTAATTTTATTTTTAAATAAAAATTTACCGAAAGTTAGGGGGTTCAAAGTAGTTCCGGCAGAAGTGTTAGCCCTGGAGACATGCACAATAAACGGCCCTGAATCGTTGAAGGAATAATCTTACTTTCAGTAAGACTGGGGTGGGAGTACACAGATTGAGACAAACTGGGAGGATCTAAAACTGCTTTCTTGGGGAATGGACTATTGTCTCAAAGGTCACTCGAAAGGGCATTTGGCCGCTTCCTGGACTGAGCGAGAGAAGAATGGCTAAACAAATCCTGTGAGACGTCCCTAGTGTCCAGAGGTGACAAACTGCGTGGAACGCCAGAATTCAATGGTTTTGGCGGAATGACGACACCATCCATTATAAATCCGAAAATAAATGAGAAATATACAAACACAAACTACAGCTAAATCTACCTACTTAAACGACTTACCACAACTGGATTGTGAAATAACTATAGTAATCCCAATGACTCCAATAATTATTTTTAACCAAAAACCAAAAATAAACAATTTAAACCGTGTTTACACCACAAACGCCAAGCTAACAATCCTAATTTGTACTACACACATCGATATGTATTGTATAATTTATTGTCAAAAATGTCTCTGCTGAGTGCCTAATACAAGCATAACGTACACGTAGGCCCCGATTTGAGCACATATGACTTGAACAACCTATTTGGACAAAGGTGCTGTTTAAAAATCGGCGTCATTCACGAGGCAAACTTTTTCAAAATATTATATTAAGTCTATTATGTGTTTAGTAATATGTTAACATTTTTGTATCTGTTATATAAAAAGTTTTCTACACACCACTATTTATAAGTGTCATACTTACCTGTAATGCATATCTTAAGATTGCAACTTTAGACAAAGATGAGAATCTTGCATCTTGAATGAATGCAACGAGATTTCTACGAACGAGACAGCTTTAGTGGACCATTCAACGAGTTAAACATGACAAAAGAAAAGGTGAAAATATATTTGATAAGAATTGTATCCATCGACTTTTTCTTTTAATGAATAGAGAGAAAATTGTCTATTGCAAAGACCAGATGTGTTTTAAATTTCTGAAAAATTACAAAAACTAAAAAAATAATTTCACAGGTATCTTAGTTTTCACTCAAAATACTGGACCACGCGAAACATTTTTAATTGGACTGCATGACTACTAGTACCTCTCTGTAGAATGTGAGTCCACTATTCCATGATCAGTCTCACACATAACTTATCAGGCTGACCGTACAAAGCACCCGACCGTGTCGGCGATTTGCATGAATCATTTCGAGGTTGGTCAGCGACTCTGCGTCTATACATTATGTGGTTTGGTTCGGGCCAATACAAAATATGCGAGGGCCGATCAACCTAAAATATTACACAAAACAAATAAACAGGATTAATGATTATACTGACAATCCTGCATTACGAGCTTGGTAACGAGATGTGAACTTTATTGCTGATTGTTATTTGATAGAACGAGTTTTTTGTTTTTATAAATGAAATAAAGCGACGTTTTGTATTTTGTGGGCGCGATTCTACAAGAAAAAAAAATATTTTTTTTTGTTTGTTGGTATCCCTTACTTAAATCTAAATAATAAACATTTAATAATTTTGTTCTGATATTTACCGTTGAACAAAGTTTATCCTTTACAGTTTATTTTTACATAGGCAAATTATACGTACAAGAACAAGGTCAATAGCGCTCGTTTACCTATATTTTTCTGCATTTGTTTATGGCTCCTACCAACCAATAAAATACCTAACATGGATTATTCTTGATGTAAACGATAAAAAAATATCTATTAAATGGTAATTAATAGACTATATATATAGAATAATTATATCTCGTCTGAGGCGCTACTACTGTTCTTCCTATTGTAACAATTACACCACATTATCTAGCCCAAAATAAGGATCATTGAGAACTTGTGTTATGGATACTAGATAACGGATAAATAAACTTAAGAAATATACAGGGTGTCCGGTAATGAATGGATAACCTTGAAACGTCTAATAGTAAAACTTATGGACATTCTGAAAAAAGTACGAAAAATAATTTATCATAAGTAGTACCTCTAAAAGTTCTTTTTTAAAGAAAATTCTTTTTTTTTCAATATTATTTAACTGTCTTAAAAACTATAGTAAATATTCCGTATCGCGCCACCAGCGATTTTGCGGTTGATTTTTTTTTATGACTTCGTCATGAGTTCTCAGCTATACATATAGTTCTCATATATATAAGTCACTAATTTCCTTTATTAAAAAATTATATTACAAATCTAAATACTTGTGCTTGGTCACAATCAATCCTACGTATCGTAATAAAAAATGACAGGAGCTAAAACAAACTGATCAAGTCAAATCAAGCTTTATAAGACTTCTACACATAGAGAGACTTCTACACATGATGCTAATATTATGGACATTAAAAAAATAATAGGCAAAAGTACTAGTTACTTTTCTAAACGCTCACTGTTTACTTTGATAAGGATTCGCCAATATTCTTTACTTTGGTAATCATAATTCTGTTTTCTTAGCCATAGGAAATTATGTTGAATATTATTTATTTCCAGTATTATTTAATGCTAGCAAAGGTTTACAAAATTACAATGACCAAGTTATGCTGTCTTACAAACCTTCTAAGTGCAATAATAAACGTGTACAATATTATAAATATCATTTTAGTACAGCCCGCGCATAGACCCAAAATTTTATATGAACTTATAAAGGAATGACTATAAACATTTACCTAACGACTTGAGCTTAAACGTGATCATTGTGTTTTGCGATATTTTTGAAGCCTACAGTAGAAAATAACCTTGAACTATGAAATAAAGTATACAAAACCCATAAGTGTCCAAGCTTGAAATGTTACACAAGGGCCTTATCTCTAGAGTCAATAATATAAATATCAAGACAATGACTTGTTTTCAATTGTATAAAATCAGGCTGTATTTAAAAAGAAATCGAATGACCTTTAAAAGTGCAATGAAGAATTGTTAGCGTAGATGTCTGTTTTTTTTCTCACGCCATCGATCAATTCATATCCTCAAAAGAAAACTTCCTCTTAATTGACAATTAATCATAGATCGTATAACTCTTTTATTTTTTAGCTTTTTCAGACTTATCAAAGTAAATTATCGACAAAATCAAGTTCATATCAAGTTCATATCATAATCAAGTTATTGACAAAAAAATAATATCGCTTAGTTTTGTTACTCAAGATTGTCATTCTTAACATTACTATAAAATATTTTACCACACATTTTTTTCTTAAATTTCTTGTAAATGAGTATTATATTTTCCTTCACAATGAAATTCAATGTCTGTAAAGAAAATACGTTGAACTTGCAATATATTGAATGTCGTTCCGGAGTTTAATGAAGAAGACCCTGGGCCTTTTCGTTCCAGTTACATAATAGGTATATTGAGGTTGTCGGAAATTTCATACCACTAAGTGGATATTAATGTAATAAAAAAAACAATAAATCATAAGGAAATAACCTAACTTGCACGAAATTATTAACTGGAAATTAAAACCAATTCAATTCAAATGAAATTCGTTGTAAACCCTAAACCCAATTAATAAAAATACATGATGTCAAAAGAAGTGGTAATCTTGAAAATCTTCAAAATATTGCTAAAACTAAATAAGTTTTGCAAAGGAAAATAGATTGAATTCGTGAAAAAAA
This sequence comes from Marasmarcha lunaedactyla, assembly GCA_923062675.1. Classification (NCBI taxonomy): domain Eukaryota; kingdom Metazoa; phylum Arthropoda; class Insecta; order Lepidoptera; family Pterophoridae; genus Marasmarcha; species Marasmarcha lunaedactyla. The sequence continues at coordinate 3,977,115 of OV281341.1, forward strand.
AAATCGTGAAAAAAAAGATATAGTATTTTCATTTTTATCTCTGGCTTATTTGGTGTGCAAAACTGAACAACTTTTTCGAAAAACTCATTAAAGGCAAGGGATTGTTCCCTTATTTGATTCCCACAAAAAAGGGAACAACACTTTCGTTCATATTCGTAATATTTTCTTAATTTTTATAATTATTAAATTTTTTGATGACATAAACATGATTAATACTAAAAAAAAATTCATATTTCGATTCTCAAACCTCCACGATTATGAAATAGTTAATTTTAGAAATACTTATTAAAAAAACCATTTATCCGTTTTTTGATTTTGTTATTGTATTTTTCCATAAATTGTTTTGTGTAAACACAATGTTACATTTAAAATCAGTATTTCTTAATCATATGATCAAGCTATAGTAGTTAATTTTTTATTTGTTTTTAAAGTTTTTGTTGATGCCTGTTCATACAAAATAACGCAACAATAGGTTATCCTTATTCAAAAGCCGGACGAAATAACCAAGGCTAAATAAGACACTTTTGACTAGACTAACAACTTTAAAGTTGTACAGAAAAACTCCAGGTTTGATAGATTATTTCAATTTTTTTGTATAGAACAAAATTATCTTAATTTTTTTGTATGGAACAAAATATATTTAAATTTTTGTATGGAACAAAATATGTTTTAATTTTGTTTGTATGGTACAAAATATATTTTAATTTTTTTCTCGAGTTGGGCCCACGTGTTTTTGGTTCATATATAGTGGTAGGCCGAGTAATTGTGTACTTAAGGGCCACCCCGCAAACGGCGTAACGTAGGGTTGAAAATTTCAATATTTATGGATGTTTTTCGGAAACAAGTCTTTTTAGCGGAATTATTTGTTGATCTTCTTATTTATGAAACAACTTTATTTGTAGAAATAAGTAAAAATAATCAAATTTTTAACTTTAATATTTTTCCGTATAAGTCATGTATGTAACAGAAAATGTATTGTAAGCAGGAAATTGACAAAATATCCCTATAACCTTAAAAATTGTAGTACAACGAACAGAAACAATACGGGTCACGCGCCTCAAATTCGATTTTTCTGTATTTAAAAGCAACCGACATGTTGCAATAATGTATGAGATAAATTTAAAATTAATGAATAACACTAAACGATTTAAATAGGCTCTTCTCTTCATTTAAATTTTTTTTAAATAAATAACAGTAAATAAAAAAGTAAATAAATCCACAGACAAACACACCAACTGTATGACCCCAAAGTAAGCAGAGCTTGTGTTATGGATGACCATACAGCGAACTGGGGGGGAACCCAGAATAAAAATACATATATAAATACAGACAACCATGACCCGAGAATAAACATCAGTGTTCATCACACAAATGAATGCCTCGGCCAGGACTCGAACCTGGGACCTTCGGCGTATGAGGCAAGGCTACTTACCACTACACCACTCGGTCGTCGAGTAACGGTAAATGTAAAACTATACATGCATAATTAGATACTTAGGTGATAATGATATAATGAATATTACACTCCGTTACATACTTTACCTAGGTAATTAATACGACACCTAGGTATTGTAAAGAATGCCTGCTGCTCTGCCATTGTGTTAAGTAATAGATAATTAATCTGTTCTAATCAATTTTATGTTAGAACGTTCCTAACTTTAAATTGACGGACAACTTAAAAAAACCTAATATTTACTAGAAATTAGCTTTAATAAAGTTAACTAAATGTTTGTTCTCGTTAAAATAATCTTTATAAAAAAGGTATCTTATCAAATATGAGTTAGAAAAACTTATTAAACATTTACAGGGACAAACAGGGATTCCAATATTACATGGTTAAAATAACTAAAAGTCGAAACAAACGATATCATGATTCCTTTTGGTTCACATTGCCAAAATGTGGAATGAGCTTCCAGTATCTATTTTTCCTGAATATGTTGTTCTGGAATTTTCAACATTGCACTGAAAGGGCACCTCTTTGATGTTACATCCTAGTTTTCATCATCAATTTTCATCAGGTAAGACGGAAGACAAACCCGTATCCAATACGATATAAAATAGTAATTTAAAACGCAAAATTTTTTAAAATTTTTAGACATAAACGTGATGCCTAAGTATTTAGTACTGTGCTTTCAGGGGATGGGATTACCTAACTTTAGAATGTTTGGATCTTCGACACGACGACGGCGTTTTTGCGGCGTCTGGATTCACATCGATACGCCATTTACGAAACCATGCACCGAGGGCGTTTACAGCCTTTTGGAGTCTGATGACGTTCTTCGGGACCTCACGGCCTTTGGTGTAAAGGGATGTCGGCAAAGAGGGCGAGTTCTACGCCTTTCGGCGGTACGGGAATGTCGTTAGTGTACACGGTGTACAACAGAGGGGCGAGGACTGAGCCTTGAGGGACTCCAGCCTTTATGTCCAGGACTCCAGTCGCGGAAAGCGTGCCTTCATGTCTTAAACGAAATGTACGATATTTAAAAATGGATGCGATTATCCTAACTATCCGGTAAGCCTATTTAATAAAGTTTATAAACGAGGCCGCTGTGCCATACTTTATCGAAAGCCTTGGCTATGTCAAAAAAAACTGCGACCGTTTTATAACGCCGAGGATAGAAGCCGTCTAGTATGTACTGGACGATGCGATGGACTTGCTGAGGGCAGGAGTGCTTAGCGCGAAAGCCGAAATGATGGGGAATGATGCGGGGATCGCCATCGTTGGAAACTGATGGTTCCGCATTCGAAAGAGTATGACTCTCTCGAGAAGTTAAGCCATGGATTCTGGAGGAGTTCTGTGATTAGCCGGGATATTCAGAGGTTTACCCGGCTTGGGAATGCCTATGACTGTCGCTTCTTTCCAAGCTTTTGGAAAGTAGATAAGGTCGGAGCAGGCATTGAAAATGATAGCTAACAAGGTAAGCATCTGTTGAGGTAGGTGCTTAAGTGCGTGGTTGGAAATTCCATCCGCACCCGGAGCCTTTTTAGACTTTTGGCTTCTAATGAGAAGAGAGATTTCAACATAGAATACTGTGACAGGGTCGGCGAGAACAGAGAGAGGTTAGGCGGTCCTAGTACAAGGGAAACGGGGCGGTGATCGGAGCCTAGGTGATTGAGCGGTTCGATGGACCTGAGATCGAAGTTGATTCGCTTGACGATCGCAAAATCAAGCATGTCAGGAGAGTTGTTCGGGTTGACGGGATAATGAGTGGGAGTGAAGGGAGAGATGACGTCTAATTCGAGTGACTCAGAGCGTGACAGCGCTGGTGTTGGTCGATGGGCACGTCCAGTCAGTATGCTTGGAGTTGAAATCCCCGAACATAATGATTGAATGAATTGAATGGATTGAATGAATGAAAAGACGCAACGGATAGGTCTGGTTTTGCTTGGTATGTAGATTGAAGCTATGATGATGGTCGGTTGACCGGTCATTGCCAATCTACATACCGTACACACATGTTGAGGAGATAGGAGGGGTAGGGAGAGGAGAGCAATGGAAACCTCTTTTATAGTAAATAGCTGTGCCACTGTGACCGTTGGCGTTGGGCCTAACGTTACGAGTGAATAGCGAATCCCCTGGAGCGGTTGGAGTGAGCCACGTCTCTTAGAGAAGCAGTAAGTCTGGCTCGTTGTTCTGAAGGAACGGTTTGAGCTCAGGAAGGTTGGTGCTAAGGCTACGAGCGTTATATTTAACTAGGGATAAGCCCTTGGGTTTGATACGACCGGACGCGTTATTTAAAGGTCTAGATATCGTGTTTACTAACTATAGAATTTATAAAGAACTAACGCTAAGAGACGCTCTTAAGGAGAGCGGGAGGCTCACAGTTTGCGTGCGAGTACGGCGATTTCCCTTATATCGACGTTTTGGATGAAGTCGAAAACTGTCTTCATGTCCTCAGCCAACGACTACTGAGGTGAAGACGACGGAGCGGGGCGCGGGCCTAATGGAGCTACGGGAGCTGGGATAGGACGGAAGGTGCGGTGGGCGGACTCTGGCTCCAGGCGTTAGCTGGAGTCAGCTTTGGCTGCGCGGGTTTTGCTACCGGGGGAGCCCGGTGGCGCAGTGGCGGGAATTGGGCGGGAGTGAGCAACGACGCCAGTGTAGGCGTCGCCCTCTTAGCGAAGGAGCACGGTGCGCGAGGACAACCCCTGTACTTAGCTGTGTTGCCAGACTGGCCACACAGCACACATCCAGGGAGGGAGGTGGATTCGGGAGTGCGAGTGCACTCCTTCGTGATGTAAGGATCCAGGCACTTAACGTACTTGGGAGGAGCTGAGCAATTAGTCGCTGCGTGGCCGTAAAGCTGGCAACGGTGGCATTGCCCTGGGTGGCCGTGACGGTGAGGAGCCTCGACGGAGATACTCGAGAGGCCGCAGATTGTGTGAGCCTTTCTGATGATCTCCCTCAATTTGGAAGTGTTGGAATGGATAACTTAGGCGAGAGGGAAACGTTTGCCGCGGTAAGAGTGAATTCTATTTACAGCTTCAGCCGGGAAGCCCTTTGAGTTAAGGTCCTCTAGAATGTCGTCGTTACTGAGTTCAAACGTGACGCCCCGTAATACCGCGCGGACATTGCGCTCCTCTGGGAGGGCGTAAGTATGATTCACGATTTGTTTGATCGATAGAAGCCTAGTAAAAGGCCGGAAGTCGTCGATGGTCGCGACCTGAATTTTAATTGATTCGCCTGCGTTGGCGGCTTTTAAGTAGTTGATTTTGCGCTCTTTGCACAAGTTAGAAACCGCGGTCCATCGCGCTTTTTTGTGAAGGAAGACGGGGGAAAGGAGCTGAGGCTTAGCAGGGATTGGAGCGCAGCGAGTTGCTGGCTTGGACAAAACCGCCTGGGGTCGCGGTAACTTGCAGTGACATTAACGGTATGGGGGTGGGTCTTGAGGATACCAGGGTGGGATCGGGCGTTGAAGACACTGGTGCTTGCTTTGTGCACTTCTTAGAGCGCTTGGAAACAAGGGTAAACGTGGGCTCAGGAGAGCCGGTTAAGGTAGCGGCGACCGACAAAGCTTTGGACGTGGATTCTGAGTCGCTCCCGGGAGCGGAACGTTTCGGACGCGACGCGCGAGAGGGTGTGTCCGATACACAGTCCATCTCGGCCGTTGCGGCCTGTGGGGCCGGGGACGCGTTAAGCACTAATAAAGGCTGCGTAAAGACCTCGTCAGAGATAATACGCCCGACGCGGCGAGCGCCTGGGTGAATGCCTTTGCAAAGTTTATCACGCTTTGCGAAGGATCCATGATCCATGAAGGAACACTGTACCGTCACCTTGGGAATTTAGGCCCCTGTAGTGGGATCGGATCTGCCGGTTTCTCCAAGGCCTGAAGGGCCTTGAAAGCGTACCGGGTCAATGCTAGCAGGCTTAGTTGTCACCGTTTAGTGTCCACCTGCTCAACACGGAAGTCTACTACGGAGTGTGTTGTCAATAAATTGGCAAGAAATACCTGCCGTAGACCTGACGTGCGGAATTGACTACGTTACGACCGGCCGCAGAGCGAGTCACAGCGAGTCACAGCGAGTCACAGCGAGTCACAGCGAGTCTTATCTCAAACGACTATCTGTCGGAGACGTGGCCAGATATTGATTCGAGGGTCAGCATTTGAGTATTGCTACGAGTTGTCGTCGTGAAACAACAATCGTGACTCGGCGGCTTGGAGCGACCGTCAACAAATCCTAACGGGGCCGGACGCAGATCTTCTTCGTCTTCGTACTCGTCTTTTATATACAATGCCGGCTGCGCCTGCTGTATTGTATGGAACACCTTGGCAAAGTATACAATAAACAACAATACATATATTACCTGAACTTTAAAGGTATTATATCTAAAAATGTATATCAGTTTGATTTTGGTTTGTGAATCTCTAACAATCTGCATTTTCTAGTGCTTTTCATTTTTATTAATCAAAATTGTTGTAAAAGACTATAGATGAAGAAATTCAGTATTTCTATTAAGGTTAACAAAACGTTCATATTTAGTAGTTATATGCAAGTTTACATTTTATATTATTATAAAGCAATGTTTTTATCTCAGAAAAAAAAATTCTAAGATTATTTAAAACCATCCATCACTCGGCAACACAGCTCATTTGGCGCTGATAAAATCTAAACAATGAATTATTTCAGAACTTTACTAAAGTATAAAATGCTGTTTCTACGTGCCTGAAGAGATTCCGGCCTCTCAAGAAAATATCACAAGAAGTAAAATAAAAAAAAGAGATGAGCAATGTAAACAATTCCAATTGATTGGAGAGAACCAGTTTATTCGTTCATGTAGAATGAGAACAAAAGTAGGACGGAGCTACGGAGGACGTTCAAATAAAAAAAATATTTTCTTTTACAATGCTTCTTAAGTTTTTTTAATGTAAATTTTAAGTTTTTTTTAAGTAATGATGGTTAACTGACCTACCTAAATTTTTACCGTATAATGACGTGTGCCTTTTGTTTTGAGAAGAATGAGAATACGCCGCGAATTTAGTTTTGAAATCTAGAAAATTTTGTGCTTTATTTTCAATTGCTTTAAACGCGTTAATGAATTTCAAGATTTGTTGTTAAAGCGCCTGTAGTCATAGAGGCTGCCTGCTGATTATTTGAGTTATCATAATACAAATCTGACAAAAAACTAAATAGAAATAAGATTCGGAAATAATATAAAACATAGAAAAAGCTATTGATACAAACAAAATAACCATGTTTTTTTCCTTTATTACTGAAAGTAGCCATTGTGTGGATTACCTCGAGATGTTTTATTTTTCCACCAGGGCAGCTTGCTTAAAGTAAGGAGAGAATAAAACAGATAACTAAATTCACTGGTTACTGGGACTACCATCTATAAGATTAGGTCTTTACCTATGAAATTGCCGTTTTTCACGAAATAAATGAAGCGTAATTTTTTTATATATTTTTTATTTCTATTAATCAAAATAATCACCCATGCAATCAATGCATCTTTGCCAACGCATTGGTAGCTTATTGATGCCTTTCTTGAAGAAATCAGCTGGACGGGAGGCAACAAATTCTTCAAAGGCGTTTTGTACTGCCTCTCGGGTATTTAATTTTTTTCCCGCCAAGAAGTTATCCAAATTCTGGAAAAAGTAGAAGTCTGTAGGCGTAAAGTCTGGTGAGTATGGCGGATGACGGAGAACTTCCAACCCAAACTCTTGTAGCTTGGAGACCGTCTGCTGTGCAGTATGAGGTCGCGCGTTGTCGTGCAGGAGCAGTGGAGCCGAACGATTGACCAAAGCTGGTTGGAGACGTGCGAGCTTCTCCATCATTGTGTTCAGTTCTTCACAGTACACATCTGCAGTAATGCTTGTCCCGTTTGGCAAGAAGCTGTGATGAATTACACCCGCGTTATACCACCAAACAGTGACCATCACTTTTCTAGGGTTAAGTTTTCGTTAGGGAATTTTTTGGGTGCTGAACCAGGGTCCAACCAACTTGCTGAGCGCTTACGATTGTCCAACAGGATCCATTTCTCGTCACAAGTAACAATGCGGTTCAGAATTCCTTCATTTGTATGCCTGCTGAGCAGTGCAAGGCACGTCTCCACGCGTACTTCGCGCTGGCGGTCATTGAGTTCGTGGGGTACCCATTTGTCAAGCTTTTTTACCTTGCCAATTTGACGCAAATGAACCAATATTGTTTTGATGCTAACGTCGAAAGCTGCTGCTAATTCAGTCGTGGATTGAGTTTCATCAGCCTCCACAATTGCCTATTATAATATTATATTATATATTATATACAATCGTCATTGTCGACCAAAGTTTCCGGACGACCACGGGGTTCATTTTTCAGGTCAAAATTTCCAGAACGGAAACGGGTAAACCAATAACGGGTGGTGCGTTCGTTTGTAGTGTTTGCTCCGTAAACGTCGTTGATGTTGTGTGCCGCTTGTACCGCTTTGCTGCCACGACGGTACTCATACTCACTAATTACTCGAATTTTTAACTTATCCATGATGACGAAAAATGTTCGAATGCGTTGAAAACAAAACACTTACTATTAAACAAATGACGATTTTAGAAAAAGAATTCCATGTTTGTCAAATTAAAAAAATATTTTCATTTGAAATGGCCAGTACGGCAAATCGGCAGTTTCATAGGTAAAGACCTATTATTTCACAAAAGGCATTTTACAAAAAAAATAAAAACTTTTTTCCCAAAAAGCATTTTATTTCTACGTAGCTTTTACCTCATCTTCAGGGTATGTTGATGTGAGAGCGTTAACCTGGATGACCTTCAACGAAAGCCATTTCCTTCACCGCTGCTATAGACAAGACTAGACCCAAATGATATTGGGACCCTCTTACACTCCTTAAGTTCCATGTTCTATAATAGGTTCTTTCTAAACAAAACTCCGTGTGACACCCTGGTTTAGCAGCGCAACTCCGTTCGGTAGTGTGAAAACTTCGTGCATATTATATGCTATTGTTGTTTTGTTTAAAATCAAGATTCATTAGCAAATAGTTAAAAAATGTAGCATCGTATGTGTCGTATGCAACTTATAGTACAGTGTACAAAAGGCTTAAAGTAGATTTAAGTGGATATTTCCGTGCAAGCTCTGTTTTACTTTTATAGAATTTTGATTGCTGTGACCTATGCTTAATGCTCAACATTTTGGCTCTTAGTCAACATTATTTTCTTGCCAACCAGCTTGATGTGATAAATGTGACGGGGTTTATGCAGTACTAGATAAGTGGCGTTGAAGTCATGTCAAAGAGTCTTTATTTTAACCAATAGTTTTTTCCAATTATTTAGGGTGAGTTATATGAACATACAGGGTGGAATGTTGCAATACCACTTAAAGGGAAAATTACCTTTGATGAAATACATACATAAATTTTTTTGGTAAGTATGATTTTTTGAATATCCACACTAAATACGAAAGTCTTGAGGTCTTGTAAAATCACAGGTCATGTGGCCGAAAGAACGTCTTATTATGGTAGCGTTGGATGACGGGTTGCTCACTTCCTTCTAATATGGTTGAGGAGGGCGATGGCTGGATCCTGCGTTAACTCGTGATTGGATGCCGTTTAAGGGTGATCGTCGTTTGGATAATTAGGGGGTGGGAGACTTGCCAAGCTAACAGATGCAGATAAGAATAATTTTGTATAGACATAAAGATACTCCGTAAATTTATTTTGCAAAAAAATATACGAAAGAAATATCTTGCGAGTTCTTCTTCACGAAGGTTTTCCCGAACTGATGGTAGAGTCACATTTTATTTGACGTTAATAAAAACAAGTAATTGTCAATGTTGAGGATGAAATATTTGAATTTGAATTTTGTCGTTTGTACCAGGTATTGAATTGGTTACTAACTGACACTGTTGAGATTTTTATGACACAGACTAGAGCGCTAAATTTTTATTTTAAATGTGGCTTTTTATCTTAACATACTCGTGTCTCAAACAGTTATGTCGCTTGTAATAAAAAGTCTGCATTACAAAAATCATTTTTATTGATAAAAATGCCCAGCCCCGGCTTCACCGGAGGCTGCCCAGAACGGCCACCAACTCATGTCCCTTTGAGCACCTTCAGTGCAACTTTAACTACAGGCGGAAGACCCGCTAGCGGGTCTCCGCCAGCGCGCCCAACTTCCCGACGGGTGTCGCTTCCGATGAAGGCTAACGGTAATAACTACAGCCAACAGGTGGTTTTTAGTGGGTAGGTGCCATTCTGGTGAGTCCCACATAACCCCCCCGCAGAGGAATTTACCTGTGGGCGGGTATGCATGACGCATCTTCCACCTCCCTCCCGCGAGGGTGCCTCGGCAGCAAAAAAAAAAAATTAATTCTAAAAACTAAAAATAAATAACCGCAAATATTTCCAACATTCAAATAACTTCGGAAACGGCACTCATTTAATCGGTTTTACCTAACTGAAGAATATTTTAATTAATTGGTTGTAGTTTCTAAATAATGTACCTGTTGCTACTATACTTTTTTTACAGGATCTAATGAACTTTAAAAATCCAAACGAAATCGATAAAATAATTTTTTTTAGAATGTTTAGTAGGTTTCACGTCGATATTAATGTTAAATTACAAAATAATTTAGAGAAAGAAAACCAAACCCTACGTAATTCTGTGAACATCATAACGCAGTGAATAAACGTTCTTGAACAACATGCACGCAGCAACAACATCGAACTACAGTGTGTGCCTGATTATAGGTCTGAAAATCATATTTCGTCAATAGTTCAACTGAGCCAAGTCATTAAGTTTGCTGTGAAAAATAACGACATTCAAAATTGTACCAGAATTGCTAAGAAGGATAACAAGAACAACCGACCACGATCCATACTGGTTGAATTCAACAGTTCTCGAATACGTGATAACTTTTTTGCTGCTGCCATCAATTATAACAAGAACAATAAAAATGACAAACTGAATTCCAGTCATTCGGGCATCGCTAGTGACACTCACAAGCCGATATACGTAGTCGAGCACCTATCGCCGGAGAACAGGGCTATCCACGCCGCAGCTCACGCCCACTCCAAGGAGCTAGGGTATAAAGTCACATGGGTGCGCAATGGAAAAGTCCTCATGAAAAAAAGTCAAACTGCTGAAACCGTTGTAATAACGAACATAGAAAAATTGAAACAACTGATATAGATTTTAAGCCGTACTATTAAATGTTATTTTCTTTTAATAACCTCAGTAAGGCATGTTAAATAGATGTATATTTTCAAAATTCAGTTCTATTAAATGTTACTATCAAAACACTCGGGGCTTTAGAATCAATCTTGCAAACGTACATCAAAACATACTTAAAATCGATTTTAATGTCTATATCTTTACCGAAACTTGGCTTTCTAGTGAATTTTTTTGATTCAGAACTGTTCGGTAACAACTACACATTGTACAGGAGGGATTATGAAACATCTAATCTCAATAATCATAAAAAGAGTGGAGGAGGCGTATTGATAGCCGTCACGAATGACATTAACTCATGTCGTATGCAAGAATGGGAGTCGGAATGCGAGGATATGTGGGTTATTATAGAATTAGATAAAGGTAAACCCAAGCAAGATCTTTTAAAATTATGCGCGGTCTATTTACCACCACCATTACGTCACGACGACCTTGAGTGTTTCCTTGAAAATTGTAGTATGATAGTAGGCTCTAACTATTCTAGCTCAACAATAATAGCAGGTGATTTCCACCTAGGCTGCATAGATTGGATATCACAGAATATTGATGAACCGTATATTATGTCACCAACTGGTTCTGGTGTGCTCAAAGATTTATTTTCTGACTCCATTTTTTTCAGTGAACTTCAACAATTTAATTAATAATAATAATAATAATAATAATTTATTTTCTCATCACAATATATTTACATATAAGCAATAAATCTATTACAATATTTTCTTTTTCATTTACAAAATTGATATTGTGTGAGACTGGTGCCTAAACTAGGCTTGCGGCCTGTGTTGCTGGACACCAGGTCTCCATAAAGTACATTTAAATATATGGTTAGATAGGCGCTTATCATTTGTATGATATTATGATAAATGTAGTAAACAATTATAACTTTACAATGAGGTTACATGTAATTGACCAGTTGGTATAATGTTAAAAATAGCTACTTTGAGTGTGTGTTTTGTAGGTGCATGTGTGAGTGTGTGTGTGTGTATGTGTCTGTAAATATATTAAAATGTATTAATAATTCGGAGTACGTATGTTCATATAATGTATAGTGCATGTATGTATAAAAAAAGTTTATTATTATTATTTATTTACTTTTTTTTTTATTCATTTAGTTTTTTTTTTCTTCTTTTGTTTTTTTTTTTTATTAACTTTAAGTAAGACGGCCAAAAATAGCTTCAGTGTCTTCATAATTAAGTGTCTGTAGCCATTTGCTTAGCTTCATCTTGACCCTAGCTTTTGATAGGGGGAATATATGTAACTTAAAGTTTATTTTATTGTACAGGAAGCCTCCCAGATAGCAAAAGAATCGGTTAGAGAATTTTGTTGCAAGCGTAGTACGTTGTTGATTTACGGGGTTATACCTTCTTTTACCACTAGTTAAAGAAGGGTCACATTCAAGTAGTTTGTGTTGCTTGAGTTCAGTATCGAGAACAAACAGTTGACGCACTGTTAAAACTTTACTTTCTTCGTATAACTGTGCCGTGGGATAACGATAGGGTCGAAATGAAGATACCTTAAGAAGGGCTCTTTGCGCTCTCTCCAATTGTAGTAATAAGGTTTTTGGTGCACCGCCCCAAGAGGTTATGCAATAAGACAATATAGACTGAGCAAGCGAAAAGTAAACTAATTTAATTTTTTTAAAGTCAAGTACGTGCCTAAGGGTTTTAAAAACGTATATTAATTTTCTAACTCTGTTTTTAAGGGAGTTTATGTGCTCGGCAAATCGTAAGTTGCTGTCAATAATTATGCCTAGGTATTTGACGCTCTGTTTTTTACAAATACATGGGCAGGTACATGATGAGGTATGTGGTTTGGAGCATGAGTGGGCTATTATATAATGCTGTGCTTCTTTATTTAGTTGTTTATTTTTTAACGAGAATGCAATGTAATTAGTTTTGTCCGTATTTAAAGTTAGCAAGTTATTTTGCAACCAGCTTGCTACCAAATTTAAGCCTGATTGAGCATTCGCGTACACCGTAGTCCAAGTATCGGCACTGAATAAGAGGAACATATTGCGTCGGCGAAAGGATGTTATATTTTTCTAAGTAGTGAATAAGTCTATTATTCATGATCCGTTCAAGTATTTTTGAAAGTGCCGGCAGTATAGCTATCGGTCTATAGTTATTGACACAGCTCCTGTCACCACTCTTGTAGATAGGATAGATTACTGCCTTTTTGAATGCGTTTGGAAATTTCCCTGTGGAGAGAGAAAGATTGCATATGTGTGTTAAAGGGGGAACTATTGAGGCTTCATGTCTCTTTAAAAGATTACTAGATATTCTATCCCATCCCACAGCACAGCCACTACGGAGTGATCTTAGTAATGTTGCAACTTCGATCTCATCAGTTGGTAACATTACCATGGACTGTGATATATTGTAATTAATTTTTTGCTGCGCCACTTGTTCTTTACCATGTGCTACTTGATGCGCTAGTTTTTCTCCAATTTCAGCAAAATAGTCATTTATCTTATTTATATTATTCTCATTTCCGGCTATCAAATGAAATGATGTATTTTCCTTATTTTTGCTTCTGCCTGAAATGCTATTTATAGCTGACCATATTTGTTTAGGGTTATTACCGGCGTGAAGAATTTCTTTTTTGTCATAGTCAATTTTAACTTTCTTTAATAATTTATTACAAAAATTCCTGTACCTGCTGAATGTTATTTTTAGAGTGATGTTATTGTGCTCTTTTTTAACTTTTTTATGCAGTCTATCTCTGTGTCGTATACATCGTAATAGGCCAGGCGTAATCCAAGGCTTTAATATTAGTTTGCGGTTAGGAACCTTAACAGTTTTAGAATTTTTATCAATGATATGCTGAATTAAATTAATCATGGTGTCCACTGCTACATTAGGGTCCTGCGTATTATATACCTCACTATAATTTAATTTTGTCAAGTCATTGTCTAAGTTTTTTTGGTTAACGCGAACTACTAGTTTTTTAGGGATTATTTTAGGGACACTTTTATCTAGAAATATTAGAACCGTGTCGTGGTCTGTTAGGGCAGAATGTGCAACATAGGTGTAGGCAGACTGTTGGCTTTTTAAGATGATATGATCGAGGCACGCACGCTGTCGAGTTGGTAGTGTGTGTGCAGGTAGTAAGCCATGTGAAGCCAGTAAGTTTAAATAGTTGCTTTTAACAGATTCGTGATGATCCTGATGGATGTTTATGTTAATGTCTCCAGCAATTATAATATTTTTATAATGTGCAACATTAATCAAGGTGATGTCAAGAGAATTCAAAAAGTTTTTAATGTCTTTGTACCCTGGCGGACGATAGATGGCTAGTAAAACCGTATCTGAATTCATAACTATTTGAAGACAGTTAGAATCTAGGAACGTGGGCTCTTCCACTGTGACTGTAAGTGCTTTATGGACATAGACAACTACGCCTTCATTTTGAGTAATGTTGTTGGTTGTTGCGAATTGGTTATAGCCTGCTAGGTAAGGTATATTTTGAGTGTTAGGCAACCAACACTCAGTTAATGTAATAATGTCTTATTCAAGTTTAGTCCTAGCGAGTATTGTAAGAAAACCAGCCATATTTTTATTAATGCTTCTTATGTTTTGATTCAATATTTTGAGTGAGCTATCTATTGCAAAGTTTGGCGGTATAATGTTGTCTAAATCACAGGTCGCTGAGTTCGACACTGAGACAGAATCAATGTTATTTATGTTGTTTAATATATTATCGAATGTTATAAAATATTAATTTCCTGATTGCATTACTGTATGGTACTTTAATTACTATAAATGTCCTTTTTGAAATATTAGAAATAGAGCCAAGTGATTTTTGAGTATAGTATTTAGCTGAAATATTAATTAATTTCCTAATGTGCGTAATTACGTTGAATGTTTTGAATACTGTTTGTAAATATGTGAATGTATGTAGATAAGACGTTGGATGTGATATTATTGTTTGTATTGTACAGATTTGTGTGTGTAAGTAGCTATATTTTTTTATAATAATGCAAGATAAAAGAATTTGAATATTAATTAGAAAAAACAATAAGACTATATTTTTAAAGATAAGAGCTTGTGTAAATGGGAATACTAGTCATTTTATTTTACGTAGCTTTGTAAGGTCCTCTTCGCATTTGATGAGACGGCTCGTCGACCCCTCTTTTTCACGAACATATACCTTGCCGTTCGTTTGGATTAAAAAATTTCAAAACAAAACTCTCGATTTGATACTTTCCGATGCGAACGCAGTAACAATTAGTCATAGTATAAACCCAATTAGGGAGATAGACCGATATCATCCACCTATCGAATTTTGTTTGGTAATATCTGTAAAACTCAAAAAGAAACCAGCAATAGTCAAAAAGCATAATTTTTATCGGGGGGATTGTTCAAAAGTTATAGGGCTATTAGACCAAATTGACTGGGCATCTGAACTGGACTGTTATAGCGACGTTGATAGCAAATTAGAAAAATTTTATGATAATATACCACCTCATTATCTATTCTGGTCACGTTGTGCAAGATCATTATCTGGACCTGTAACGGCCCTATTTAATGCATCTCTCACTCAAGTGTGTTTCCAAATGAATGGAAACGCGCCAGGGTACCCAAAATGATAAACGTGAAATAGTATCTAATAACCGTCCAATATCAATACTGTCAACTTGGTCTAAGGTCTTCGAATCTTTAGTGTACTCAATTTTTTATGAACACGTTAAAAATCATTTGTCTCAAAACCAATAAGGCTTCATGGCAAAGAAATCTACTAACACGAATCTGACTGATTACGTAACCGACTTAACATCAGCAGTAGATAAAGTTTTCAAGTTGACGCCATATATACAGACTTCGCGAAGGCCTTTGACAGAGTTGATCACAGCATTCTGCTTAGTAAATTACACACATTTTGTATCACTAACGTGGCTCTAGAGTGGTGTTCATCATACTTACATTCACGGCCTTCATCCGTTGTTGTGGAGTGTGAACAGTCCGAGTGGTTTACTGCAAATTTGTTCAGATCCGACATCAACATGCTAATTATAGTATGGCAGGGTCTTCCACAAGGTTTTGTCCTCAGTACCCTACTCTATGGTATATACACTTCAGATCTGGACAGATCAGTTAATCCCTTCTGTAACATCCTACAGTCGCTGATGACATTGCCTTCGGGTAAGGGCAATTGAAGCTGCTTCCAGTCCTTTAAACATTGCTTTATCCTACCTAGGCAACTGGCTCCACCCTCAAAATCTCACCTTATCCTCCTCCAAGAGTAATGTAATAGTCTTTTCATATGTAAAGACGTTATTCCCCTCCCTCTGTTTTTTCCAAAACCATCCAATCCCAATTGCCCAAGAGGTCAAGTTCCTTGGAGTTATTTTCGATTCTAAACTGACAGGTTCTCCCCACCTATGTAACCAGGAAATGCGAGCTTAATATTAATATACTTTGTTGTCTGTCAGGTGCTTGGTGGGGCTCCCACCCTTACTCCCAAAAACTCCTCTACAATGCCCTAGTGAGAAGCGTCATTGACACATTCATTTATATTGGAACCCTGTACAATGTAATCACTTCAAACAACATGAATAAATTGGCTTCTCAGTTTAAATTAAACAATTTGAGCTGTTCACTGACAAAACAAGTGCGTGCGAATCGTGAGCCGCGAGCGAGTGTCGCATAGCTAAACAAACTAAAATGGCGATCGCAGTCGTCGACCTGTCTAAGCGAGACAGGCTATATAATGATAAATGGAATTATATGAAGAACCGACGCAGCCAACGAAACATTTTGGTTATACACGAATAAACATAGATAATCAATTTTACCTGTATCAAAACTAGAAAGTATTAAATAAAATCTTATTTTATTTTATGTCAGAATATAATTGGGGCTTGACCATATTTGTGTAAAAATTTACTTCTTCCTCATTTAACTACAATTCTATTTCAGATTTTTTTGCATTTGAAGTGAGTGCAGGATTGAACATTTTGTTATGGTATGACTATAACTGAAATTTGGTATCAGCTGTGTGCGAGTCCATTTTTCAGAGTTGTTGTGTGCCTATTTTTGTGCCTGACGAATACATGAGGAGAGCGTTTCGGACAAAACCACTTTCAAAACCGGCATCAACAATCAAGATGTATTGGTTCTTTGCTACTGGACTTTTTAGCTTAGGTCATATGATTTCATATGACGTGTTGAGTGCACGTATGTGTCATCTAAATATACAATTGGCCATTCTTCTTCCTTTTTTTTTAAAGATATTATATCCTTTTCAGTCGAATATCTGTCTTATCAATAATAAAATCTCTTTCAGATTGAGTCCTGCACAATTCAAAACATAAATTCTTAGTTATTTGTCTTATACTTGTAGCCCGTCTTTGAAAATTTATATGATTTATTAATTTAGTCACAAATTTATATACAGCGAGCTTTTCTTTCTTTATCGCATAAAAATTATGAATAAATTGCTTGATTACGCCTTGATCTAAATTGTCAAGACCAGTTAGAGGCCTTTTTTCATAATTTACGGAAGAATGTGAGCATTACGTGTAATCTTTCACCCCCTGATAAAATTCGTCGTAGCGTTCTTTTCGATATTCCAGATGCTTTCGTCGCACTTTTACACACCTGGTTAAGGTTTTCAACACCTTTTTCCTACTCCGTCTGCAATAAGAGATGATGAAGATGATTTCTCTCGTCCGCTTATGCTATGTTAGATGATTCTTTGGCGTGTTCAATCCCAGCAATAACAAACAAAAACAAAAAAACACTGACAAACAACAAAAATAATTACCAAACTTTTTCAATAAAATAATACCAGAACAGTAACAACTTTTCTTTGAGTATTTAGTGACTGAATCAATCATTCATTGGTTCACATCATATTTGTATTAACCAAAAATCTGGACAGTTCTATAGAAGTTTTGTTTTACTTTCAGAAAGGTATCTAAAAATAAAATAGATTTAAGTAGTTTTTTAAAAATATCTTACAAAAATGTATCTAAAATAAAAGCAAGTAATTCATATTTTAAAATAAATCTTCGTTAAAATTGTATCCATTTTCATGGGTAAAGCGGCAACACTCTCACTTCCCCCTGCTTTTTGGCACCGATGAATCCTAAAATATGATTACTGCGGCGGATTTCACGCGAACTTCACACCAGTCAAGTTATTTTGCGGGTACTGTCTAAGTTTAATTTGGTGATAATTAATATAATTTATTATAAAATATAAATTTGTATATATTTTACCCTTTGGAATAAAAAAAAAACAAATAGATAGACTATCCTTGGGTAGCGACATAATACCATCGTTGTGCAAAGTCAATGTCAATGTTGTGCATGAGTCCGAACCCTCTGGGTAACTCAGCACTCCGTACGTGCAGTTTTGTGAGTAACAAGTTAAATTGTAAATATTTGTTTCTCTGTATTGTTTATTTTAACTAATGTTTTTGTGTCTATGTCTAGTAGCGTGTCAGTTTTATTAGAATAATACTAATTTTACTGCTCTTCAGTACCATTGTTAGATACATAAATAAATAAAAAATTAGGAAAAGGATTAGACCTTTGTCTTCTATCTCACTTGATAGAAAGTGACGATGAAGACAAAAAGGGAAGGAAAGGGATGCAAGGCCTGTCTGCGTCTAGTAGTCCGATGTAAGAAGGGTGTGGGTTCAACCTGATGAAAAAGAGCATTCGCGCACTCTCCAAAATATAATCTGTAGAAGACTGCTAAACTGGCAACTTTCCAACGATGGTCGAGGCTTTGCAGTGTTTTTGGTGATCAGGTCAAAGTTGTTAATAATGTTTCGGGCTCTTCGGTCAACTGCGTCCATTGCTTCTAGTTGGTACTTTGCAGAACCATCCCAAAGGTGGCTACAGTACTCCATACAAGATCAAACTTGAACTATGTACAAATTTAGCAGCCGTTCAGGGCTGAAGTACCGCCGGACCTTCAAGATGATTCCCAACTTCTTTAAAGCAGTTTGAGCCATGGACACAATTTGTTGCTAAAAGTTTAGTTGGGACGATATAGTTACGCCAAGAAGCAATAGGTTGTAAAGTGGGCGTTAGCTTGAAACTGCTCTTTTTGGCGGAGAATAAACACGCCTGTGTTTTTGACGGGTTAAATTTGACCAAGTTGGACTCGCCCCAATCGGACACTTTAAGGTCAAATCCACCCGCTCAATCATGGACTCTCTCAAAGCCCGAATTTCTTGAAGACTTGCTCGCATTGGACATGTGTCTCTCTACAACGGTGCCGTCATCAGCGTAACCAATAATGCTGGGGGTTAGAAGGACATTAATGTGCAGCAAAAATATTGTTGCAGAGAGAACAGATCCCTGAGGTACCCCGGCATTAATTGCCATTAGGTCAGAAGAGCAGCCGTCTAAGACTACTCGAATTGCCCGTTCCCTCAGAAAATCAGATATACAGTCGCACAGCCCTTTAGGTATTCCGTATGCTGGCAGCTTACCCAAGAGACCCTATCAAAAGCTTTGGAAATGTCTAAGGATACAGCTATAGCTTCACCGTGACCTTCCTCCATAAGTGAGTGGCATACATAAGAAGATCTCCAGTCGAGCGTCTACTGCGAAAACCATATTAGTTATCACTAAGGAGCTCGTTGGACTCAAGGTATGTCAGGAGACGATTGTTCAATACACGCTCTATAACTTTGCACTCGTTATATATTTTGATACGAAGATCAGTCATTAGTCACTTAGGGCGAATGGCCAGGCGAATGACCACAAATTTATAATCATAATAACATTAAAGAGGCTATATGATTTACAGCTTTTATAAAGCATAGATATGTTATTAAGCATTATTTATATACTTGCAGGAGGTACAACTTTGATTTTTGTCAAAAATCTTCAGAATCTTCTGCTGGGTTACTTTTATCAAATAAAACTTAGGTAAAATAAAGAAACCAGCATGATTTTTACTTGTGATTCACGGTTTTGTCCTACGTCTTAAACAGCTTATATTGTTATGCATAACTCTAATCTGAAAAATAAAAAGATAAAAACAATCTTTCGATCAAAACACATTAAATTTTGACTTTACAAATAGCTTGAAACAAACAAAAGCTTAACAGCACTTACATATATTTAAGTCAAAACGAAAGCTCAAACTAATACTTATGATGAAGCCAAACTTGAACTGTAATCAAAGAACTTCAGAGTGCCGGCTTAAGCAACTCGACAACAAATTGATTTCTGTAACTTGAGTTATTGTCTTATTACTTATCAACTCAATGTAATATGGGAGTCCAAACAGTTTTCTTTTAACCTCTAACCTCCGACGTGACTTATTCATCACATAACGTAGTCAGGCAGGCATTGATTTATTGGTACGAGGACAGTAGAGTGTGGTATGTGCAAAGAAGGATGGACATTTCATTTTTTTATAATTTATCATGGACATCACTTCACGTTACACTTGAATCCTAAAATACTATAAAGTTGATAAAAAAATGTAAATAGCATTCTACTGTAAAAAGTCCCCGCTTATAATTTTTATAACAATTATAAGAGCAGGCAAACATATTTTGACAACACTACCAGCTTGAAATGGTAAAGAATGCCACAATGCATGCTTCTTCCATGGGACAACTTATAGTGAGGTGCACAAGTAACCAGCTTCTTGATCATCATTGGTAGGAGTAACATTATATCTGCAATTAAAGTTTTCTTGATAATAGTAATACAATTTAATGTTTAAGGGATTTATAAAGAGCTTTACCGCCAGTTTGTTTCTAAGAAATATAAGGGAGTTTCATTCGTTTAGAACTACTAAAAGGTTGGAAATGGAAATTCTCCATGATCCATCCCTCTTAAACTTCCTTTTTTTTACGCATTCAATAGGTTTGTTTAAGTTAAATTAAACAAATCTTTTGAATGCAAAAACATTCAAAAAACTCAAATTCATTTCAAACTCATTCGATTTTTTTTTCACCTTTGAGAAATTCTGAATTATCAATTTAGTTTCAGTACAAAATAATAGGTCTTTACATATGAAACTGCCGTTTTGCCGTACTGGCCATTTCAAATGAAAATATTTTTTTTTGACTGATAATTCTAATTTCAAATTAATTTTATTTGACAAACATGGAATTCTTTTTCTAAAATCGTCATTTGTTTAATAGTTAGTGTTTTGTTTTCAACGCATTCGAACATTTTTCGTCATCATGGATAAGTTAAAAATTCGAGTAATTATGGAGTATGAGTACCGTCGTGGCAGCAAAGCGGCACAAGCGGCACGCAACATCAACGACCATTACGGAGCGAACACTACAAACGAACGCACCACCCGTTATTGGTTTACCCGCTTCCGTTCTGGAAATTTTGACCTGAAAAATGAACCCCGTGGTCGTCCGAAAACTTTGGTCGACAATGACGAATTAAAGGCAATTGTGGAAGCTGATGAAACTCAATCCACGGCTGAATTAGCAGCAGCTTTCGACGTTAGCATCAAAACAATATTGGTCCATTTGCGTCAAATTGGCAAGGTAAAAAAGCTTGACAAATGGGCACCCCACGAACTCAATGACCGCCAGCGCGAAGTACGCGTGGAGACGTGCCTTGCACCTTGCAGGCATACAAATGAAGGAATTCTGAACCGCATTGTTACTTGTGACGAGAAATGGATCCTGTTTGACAATCGTAAGCGCTCAGCAAGTTGGTTGGACCCTGGTTCAGCACCCAAACAATGCCCTAAACGAAAACTTACCCCTAGAAAAGTGATGGTCACTGTTTGGTGGTCTAACGCGGGTGTAATTCATCACAGCTTCTTGCCAAACGGGACAAGCATTACTGCAGATGTGTACTGTGAAGAACTGAACACAATGATGGAGAAGCTCGCACGTCTCCAACCAGCTTTGGTCAATCGTTCGGCTCCACTGCTCCTGCACGACAACGCGCGACCTCATACTGCACAGCAGACGGTCTCCAAGCTACAAGAGTTGGGGTTGGAAGTTCTCCGTCATCCGCTGTACTCACCAGACCTTGCGCCTACAGACTTCTACTTTTTCCAGAATTTGGATAACTTCTTGGCGGGAAAAAAATTCAATACCCGAGAGGCAGTACAAAATGCCTTTGAAGAATTGGTTGCCTCCCGTCCAGCTGATTTCTTCAAGAAAGGCATCAATAAGCTACCAATGCGTTGGCAAAGATGCATTGATTGCATGGGTGATTATTTTGATTAATAGAAATAAAAAATATATAAAAAAATTACGCTTCATTTATTTCGTGAAAAACGGCAATTTCATAGGTAAAGACCTAATATCAAATTATAACGAATCAATTCCGATATCTTGTTTTAGTTTTGTATTTTTTGAGTAAACACACCTCGTGACGCACGAACTACGACAATATCCTTTCACAGGAAATAAGAATTCTTAATGTGAACTTTATTGGCTCTGGTGTGGAAACCCAAGAAAAAAGGCAGGAAGTGAACAACTTTTTAAAAAATGAAAAGGTTGGCTTATTATTTTGTTTCATTTTCATCACTAATCCAATACAAAAAAGGTAAATATCCATATTCCAAAAAATGTTAACTGCCTCGTGCTTCACCGGGTGCATATTATTTATTTGATTATTTTGTGTACTGTAGGGAATATAAGTACTCTCTGAATTTAAGGCAATTTTAGGCAATTAGTAAAATATAATTTTGTGAGGTTAAAATCACCTCTCATTACAGTCTCAAGCCTTATGCAATAGATGCAAATTGACTGGTCATTGTGAGTTTTTATTCTTATAATGTTGAGATTAGAATTCAAGAAACTATTCATTTCATTTATTTATAAATTGAAAATATATTACGTGTTGTAATTAAATAAACCATGAAAGTAGTCACAAACTACTTGATTACAGAATTACCTCGACGCATATTTGATTTCGCAATAAACTCAATTTACTGTTAATCTCAACTCAGATTGTTGCAGAAATAAAATTTCCCACGACGCGAAGCGCTCTCGCGGGCTCCGCACCGACCTTTATGTGAATTGGGTACTCGAGCAGAATATTGACACTTTCGAAGCTCAGTCAAGAGGAAGCGATTTAATTATAGCAATGATGTTATAATGGAGACTATTCGTTTAATGTTGACGCTTGAGAGGTGATTTCAATTGAAAAGATAAATTAGTATTACTGAATCAACTTCATTCAATGTATATATTTTTAATTGATATGTTCATAATTATATAACCTCTCTTGGAAGTAAAAAATTGTTACGTTCAAAGAAACAGAAGTTTCTACGACAATCGATGGATTGATCTTGATAATGTCTTTGTGTACAGATTATAGGTTTATATTCTAATATTATTTATAATGCTTGAACAATGAAAGGTACATCCTCTATCCTCTCTTGTCCCTTTCACATTGGACGGGACAAATTCCGCCCTGATACCTCCCGATGGGGATGGCCCCATCGGCACCATCAAGATTATGTTCTAATTAACTTAATAACTACGACTATCACGTAAAAAATAAGAAACTACTTTAGTGCAGCAGTATCGTGCTATAATACACTTTATGTGTGAGGATTAAAAAGGAAGCTTGGGATTACATAGGTAAGTGAAACTTTCCATACTTCCCTTTTCCAACCAAACATTAGTTCAAGGATTAGTAGATCTAAAATCTATTCGTTAGCCTAAAACAATTCAACAACGGCCGCGTCACTTTCACTTTTGCACATAAATCACGAACAACACGTATACAGGGTGTCCCAAAATTCAACGTCAAGCCGAAATGGGACGATAGGATAGATGGTTACTATCATCAGAAAAATTTGAAAAAATAAATCCATCCCATGTTCTTTAGAAATGATAGGCATTAAACAAACAAAAGCAGAATATCTCAATTTATAAAATTTTTTTGGTTATTGTGGTTAATGTTGGTTATTTTGTCCATTTAAAACGTATCACCATAACCCTAAATAACATATCTTTAATCACAATAAAAAATAATAACACCATTGCCCCAAATTTTCTTAGAAATAACACTTTTTCCCGAACTATGAATTCAGCATTTTCAAAATATTTTTACTTTGACATATCCGCCTGAAAAATAAATGTTCAAGAGTACCTTGGCAAGTGCCATCAAAAGTTGGTGCCTTTAATTAAAATTCCAAAATGGTACAAAACTTGGTGGGTTAATACAAAAAAAATTATAAAAATTAAGTAACCCGATTTCATGGGAATCTTTACTTAACTTAAATATTTTTGATTCGCACACACTCTTTGTTGGTCCTTAGTTTTACGGCAGAATCATTTAATGTATTTATTTAATGTATATCTTTAACTGCAAACAATATACTGGTAGAACCAAGAGATATGATAATCAACGTTAACATGGCAAAAAATAATTGAATAAAAATTCGTACAAAATCGCCGTCAGGAGTGGAAATTTTTTGTAAAACTTATTACATTAGACGTAAAGGGGTAAATACATTTATTCACAAATATAAGGCGTTGAAATATAAAGTAGCAGCCCTGTTTCATCCGCTGGAAGTCCCAGGTTCCAGACCTCGTTGGGGCATTCATTTGTGTTTACAGATTGTGCGGGAAGCGCACATTGGGAAAATCAAAAACACTTATTGAATTTGCAGCGTCTGAATCCTACACCTAAATAAAGATCCAAAAGTACTCACGTCCGATTCCACGCTCACCAACTTTAGGACATGTGGTTCCCTTTAATCCTGGGTATGGGGGCCCCCTTAGTTAATCCATTTGCCCAATAGGTATTCTTCCTCCATTCATTAGCAGGTTACAGTTTTATTTTGAGTATTGATTATAAATAATTCTGGATTAGAAATTTTAATGCGCTTACGGCGCAGCGATGTTACACGATCGGTGAAAAGAAGCAAGAGTCGTTCCACTGGGTTTTGACATCTGTCAAACGTCTCTCAGCCTTGCACTTAAAGCTGGCTTGCGATTGGCTGGATGTGTGGTCTTGAGATAGACTCACGATTGGCGCATTTTAAATAGGCTCAGGATCATTCGCTGCCTTTAACAAATTAACCTATGATGAAATGGCGCCAAATTTATATAGATCGACATCGACGAGTTGACGCGTGGTAACACCCTAACACAAGCCCTTCTTACTTTGGGTGGGACCGTACATTTTGATGTATGTTTCTGAGGATTTATTATTATTAGAATTATTGAGTTTTGTATTTATCATAATCTTTAGTAAAATAGACAGTGAAAATCATGCCATTGCTATTGAATATTTATGTGGCATTTAAAAAGTTATCATTTCATTATAATTCAGTGAAAATGTTTGTTTGGGATCAAAGTAAGCTAAAGCACATTTATGGGCAGAATTGCTACTTTTGTTTAGACCAAACTCCTTCACATAAAACGCCTTTTATTCTCATAATCCCACTTTTTGAAACATTGATTTCTACTTTGCGAATATTAGCACATACTACCATTTAGCTGTGGATATGGACATTTCTTTTTGTATTCACTCAAAAGTTAATAATTCGTTACTACCACTTCATCTGCAGTAAGTACACAATTCGTCTTCTTCAGCAGAAATAAGTAAAATTCAAAGTTGATCCCTACATTATTGGGTTGTTTTTTGATTGAATGATGCCAATTGGACTTAGGTTTTGTGAGATTGTTCAAAAAGATTTTGCGTGTGATAACTTTTAATAATAATACTTTATAAGTAAACAACTATATAGTTTATTAATTTTAGAACACCAAGAAACCTTAAATTCTGTTCCATAGGTACTTTACTACAATATGAGGTGCTAAATAAACATATATATTATAACTGATGATTCAAGAAATTCAAAAACACATAATATTATACATACTACTTCCATTTAACTATAATATAGTTTTCATAAAAAGTATTAAAACTCGTCACTTTAAATCTATATTTGCAGAGCATCCACATCACATTTTAGACCGCGTATTTTACTAAAAATTAACAAAACAATCATCAAACATTCCTGCTGATTAATGAGAGTTAGTTATAATAATAAAATTGAACTGACTACATCGTGATGACACTCACAAAGTAAGGTGAGCAAAACCCAGCGCGACGTTTATATCAAAAATTGAATTTTGTATTAATTCTAGAACCACAAAACAAATGCATATTTGCTGATTATGATGTTACCACGTCATATGAACGGAATTAATGGCGCGGTCTGCAACAAACGAAACTACACGAAGTCATGTAATAAATTGTATACCTGTGACATCCTCGGGAAGGATTAATTACACCCTGTGCTGTTTGTTATACGAGTGGCATTATGAATAATATTAATGTCTGAGTAATATCACTCTTGAAAATGCTTTAAAGTGGTTAATATTTAAAAACATAATTACTTAATTTTATCAAAAATTCATCATTTTTGCAGTTAATAAATAAGGTAAATAAAAAAATTGAAAATTGATTGTGATTATTGAATCGTCTTATGATCGACTTACTAATTTCCACTGAGAGATTATTCCCAAGGACTTTAAAAAACAAAGGTAAAAGATGATTTATTGATTTATTTATTTCTTGCACCGGATCTAAGAACGTATCTTCTGCCTACCACTCTAGAAAACTTGCCATTTGGACAGATTACAAACCTACTAGTATCGTCTACAGTGGCTATGAAGAGAGTGCTTCCACGTATTTCCACCCTATTAGTGTCAAATCAGGCTTAAATTTTGTAACATATACCTACTAAGATATGTATAAGATACTAACTTTACGTGTTCAACCTAAACTAAAACCGCATTCACCATATTTAACGGTATTACCAAGAGTTTAGTGATTTTTTTTTGTATTTCAGAGATATCCATTTTCTTTACTTAATTTCATTTATAAAATTTCAAGCGTTTTAGTATTCCACACTATTATGTTTTTAAGTTAAATCTGAATTTAATTCAAATATCATACCTTTTTATTTGAAGAACAATTAAAATAATAAATAGTCTAAATGATGCCGCAAAATTACTACATCAAAGCAGTGAAATTACGTGAACGTTCACAAAGGACATATACTCAGTCACAAATCGCAAATATCGTTATTTTGGATAATCGAACACTTAATCAGCCTTTTTAATATTGCTCGATATGCAGTTTCAAAGTTCACAAAAGTGCAAGACGCAAACTTTATTAATTTATTTCACGTTTAACATCTATCGAATAGCCACATTTCAAACATCAAGTATTTTTGAAAGATTTTCTTGGGACTGATCATAAGAATTGTGTGCAGAACCCCTCAGCTGATTTCTTTAATAAATTTATCTCATGTAATTTCAATGGCTGTTGGTTTTACTTGGCTTTATTTCAACTACTACTGACCGAGAATGCAATTCTACTCAGATTTATTACATCTCAGTCTTGAGGCAAATGTTTGTTTCATACAATCGATTTAAGTTGAGATAACTCAGTATGTACGCGGTTGGAACGTCTGTGCCACTTGGAACGAGACGCGAACAGTCGCGAACGCGAGCAAAGAATCGTAGGATCAGTGACGTAAAACTTGAGAACGTATACGATGTCGGTTGTTATTGAATGATAGTTATTTTGTCGACCTTATTAGTGGGGCTTAGAAGAGGATTACATTTACCAAAATAGAAATTCATTAGAATATATTATATTTCATTATTCATTGATAATGATTGTTATAGATAATTATGTTTTTATTACCTTATAAAGTGGGATAAAAGTGTCTCGGTTTAACTCAATTGTAAACTGTAACTTTATTAAATAAAAGGAACCTTATTAATTCAATTTATGGGTTATATTATTTATAATAATTGAAGTTGTCGTTTGCTAGCTGTCAAATATCAAAAAATTAATAAAAGTCAAAAATTACTTTTCTACTATTAATATTAACTTGAAATTACCTCTATGAAGATAACTTGTCTTGCCCATGTACTTATTGGATATAAGTGCATAGAGTTTTTTTTGTTAAAATAACAAAAATAAGAAAAGCACAAAACAACCAACCGTCTCCAACAATTGATCAATCAATCCATTCCGCAATTTTAATATTATATATTTTTCACCAAAAATTTAAACCCAAATCACGCGTTAAATTTGCATAATATTCTGCCTTTTGGCACAAGCAATGTTAATTTTCAGGTATGATTCACATATCCCAATAATATACGAATATAATTGACGTTTATTAAGTGTACATACATTGCCCTGGTGAAAAAATAGATTGGTACTCGCCACGTAGAAGAAACCCTTTCCGAAACTAATACCTGAGTTTTTTTAACTTTTGAAACACTCACATCTTGCACATGACAAAAAACTTACGTCATCCTTTATTTTACAAATCACTAGCAATTATTTTTATCTAAGTTTAGTCAAAAAGGCGCTAAGGGTTGGTGATTTCAATCTGTAAAATAATGTTGTGATTTGCATCCACGTATAACGATGTTTTACGTACAACAACATCAAAAGCTATCAAGTAATGGGCTCAAATACTGTTCACTTGAGGTCGGCCGAGTGGCGTAGTATGTAGTGGGTATTAACCCTGTCCATACGCCGGAGCTCCCGGGTTCAGTCCTTGAGCATTAATTTGTCTGATGGACACAGTTGTATATTCTCGATTCATTGTTGTTCCCCCACCCCAGTTTGCATGATCAGCAGTTTGATCATTAGGATGTCGACGTCACCTGTAATTAGAGTGGAATTTAGAATGTACTGTTGTTTTATGTTATATACCTATGTTTATTTTGATGTACACTCTGTTGGTGAACTTATAAATAAATAAACACCAGCTCTGCTTGGGGCATACAGTTGGTGTGTTTGTGTGAGGATTTATTTAATATTATTTATTTTATTTCTATTAGTTAGTTTCAGTACTAGTTTTCTACACAGATATTTTTGATGGTAATACAGTCTAAGGAAACCAAAATGTGGCGTGTAATCTTAAAGACAAAATTTAATTTCTTAATTTTAAATCAGAATATATACTTGAAGGTTAAAAACAGATGACTTTGTTTTAAATAATATATCGATAAATAACTAAGTTTAATTTATTTAAAGTGTAGATAAGGAGCCTTAAGATCTTAAGGTGTTTGTTTAGCTGGCTAAGTTATGCATTTACAAACAGGCATACATGAACTAAGTTCTTAAAGTTTATAAGCATTTGTTCTTAAAGTTTATAAGCATTTATTGCGAGAAATGATACCATTTTATAAAATATTTGTTTACAGAATACGCGTTTTTTGTTTTTGCATAGGTATTTAGTAAAACGTACTTAGATTCGTCAAAGATGTCGTAATTTGGTTTTGTTGATAATGATACGTAAAAAATTTTTTTGATGATAATTTTAAACGTTCAAGCAGTTAAATAATCCTGAAATAAGGTTTTTTGGGGCATATAGGAAATACATTATCTATTTAATTGAAATTGATGAAAATTTTCCAAACGTTTACATGCGAGATACTATTGCGAGAAAACCGAGCAAGATCAAATGTCCAGAGGAACTACGATTTTATTTGTTCCGCTAAGAGCAAATGCATAAAAAATACTTTATTGTACGCTTCGTGTTTTTCAGATATCATAACAATAATTTGTAATGAGGCTCTTTTATTGGAATATGCTGTGTAAAACTTTTGCCTGCGATTGTAATTATAATACTCGGACTTTGTATGTTATTGACGAATGCATCCAGATTAACAGCAAGCCATTCCTTCATCAGGTGATAGAAGTGTGCAAATGTGAAGAAGGCCCAAAGACTAAGCAATGGTGCGTAGTGAGATTTGATTCGAGTGCAAAAATATTAGAATCTTGCCAGCGAGTCGTGGCAGTCGATATATTATGAATTGTTTATTAGCTATTTTCTTGTCAAATGAATTATTAAATATTTTATGTATCATTTCCTTTTTTGATAAAAATAAATTGTCTCACTTGTACCTAACATTACTACTAGTTTTAAAAAAGCTCATTAAAAAATCAAGGTATCATTACTTTACTTTACGTAGTATTTTCAGTGGAGGCAGCCTATTTTTTCTTTTAAGGTTTCCTCCGTTTTTTTACTGCCACGATTCGCTGGGCAAACTCTACACGCAAATCTTTTAACCAATACAAAAAAAAAGTTAATTTTAATTAGGCATAACAATTCTGTCACCCGGCGGCGCTGGCTCCTTTCCATTTCCATTAGAAGTTTAGCCCGAGTGTTTCCAAAACTAGGGCCTGTGTCTGTTTCCTTTCTGTCTGCGTCGAGTTACTAAGTGTTTCCCTTATTTCTTCAGAGACATCTGCCAGTACTGCATGTATTGGTCGCCACCGAAACATATGGGGACGCTCTTCTGCATAGAGAAATAAGTCGATAGTTATTGATAGTGGAACTGATAGCGTTTCTTTTGTTATTTGGTAAATATTAATTGTTATTATAATAATAATAATAATAATTTAATTAATCATAATATGGTCTTATAACTTCAGAAGTAAAGTTAATAATTGTTGAAACATATTTAAATAGAACAAGAAACTATATTATAACTACGCGACAGACAACAACAGTTTTTTATTATTGAAGCGGGTAGTTTGCTACTTAAAATTACTAGCGGTCCCCGCACTGGATAAACCTGTATCGCGGGGTCTCAGGGCCGATTTCCATTGACAGCTATATGGATGCGAAGCGATAACATCATTAAAGCTATTAGAAATATTGATGCTAAAGTATAGATTTTGTTGATTTTGTACCTTATATGATAGGAGATACTACTTAGACAAGCTGTAGTTCACTATAAAGTAGATTTGAATATTTTTTTTACCTTAATCAGTTTTAATTTTCATTAACAAAAAGTCATAGTTAAAACAAAATTTAAAAAAGCAAATTATTTGTTCTAAATTTAATTGTGAAAGTTTTGTTTTCTTTTTTTTAAGGAATTTGTTAATTTTATTAAAAATATATTATACAATAATTTGGTACAATACCATTTAATTTGTTACACTCTTGTTGTTATGAATTTTTAATATAAACTTCTTGTGTAATTTGTAAAAGTACTATTGTAAGTAGTATTGTGTAAAAGTACTTGAACAAAATAAAATTAATAAACAAAGGAAATGATTAAACGTATAAATAAATAAATATGGAAATAATGACTAGCATATATTAAATATAAGGTAAATATAATAACTATATAGTGACATAATGGTCTTAAATCAAAGATATAATTTAAATAATGTATTCGTCTGGGTATTGGTTGGAGTCATGCACTTTATGGCTTTTGTGTTGCACTTCTTGATTTTTTTATTGATTTTTGTTTATTTACAGAGGGTATTCGTTATGATAGTTATTCTACAAACTAATACTATTATTATTTTATATTTGATTGTTGCTGCGAGTAGAAACTGAAGAGCGCAACGTTTTTATCGCATTGTTATACAAAAACCGTGATTAAACAACGTTACACCCACGATGAATACTTAAAGAAGCCTGGCATATGTCGTTATAGTTTCAGAATCACCTTAAGAGCGCTATCAATTTTGACGTTTCTTGTCGAACCGGTGGCCGGAGAGGTTACTCTGACAGCACGATGCAAAAAAGTGGTAATGTGTTTATCATTCAATGTATGTTTGTTTCTTTGTGGCATACAAAAGACCAAACGCGTGGGCCGATTTTGATGATTTGATTGATCAATCGACTGCTCTTATCCTAAGAGTGTCACTGAAGAGGTCAAATAAAAATTTATATTTTTAGTGGCAAGCTTAAAATGAATGTCGACACAGTATGTTAAATGATGTTAAGTTATTGAATCTGGATATTTTAAAATCGCATTAGGTTTTATTAAATTTTTATTTTAAATACCCATTTAGGATTTATCTTAATAAATTAAAGAGGAAATCACTCAATCAAGAAATCTTTAAAACTATTAGACTATAAAATATTATATTTCGCAGCTTCATTCTCGCGATTTATTAACTTTACTTATTGTAGTGTCGCTCCCATGTGACAGCCTTCCACGGTTATTTTAGAAATTTTTTATTTTATTTCTTATTTCTTATGTTGGCAACACTGTGTTCTCCCAGCTAACACCTAACCGGCTATTTTTATATCATTATTCGTTTCCGTGCTCGAGCCTTCGCACGTGTTTGTGGCACCGTTTTTTAACAAAACCTACTTCATTGCAACGGCCACCCGGTGTGACAAAAATTGCTTTGAACATGGGGAAGAAGAGGAAGACCGAAGATAAAAATGACAAAATACTAAGGAAAATTAGGAGACTCCTCCTTTATCCTCATAAACTGAAGAAAAGAAAACGCGTTATTTCGTCTGACGAAGAATCCAACGAACGTAAGTAAATTATGTTACAATGTTCTATAACATTGGATAAAACTTGTATACTGTACGCCGTGTGCGCAGTTATACTTACTTTGAAACCAAATTTGTACTCACTAGTTAAAAGACACAAAATTGTACCAAGTCTGAAGGTACTCACTAAAAATTATTATACAGATAAATGCTCAGTTTGCGCTCAAGTTACCATATTTGTACTTAATTAAAGTACACGCTGGCAAATTTTATGAAAAAGGTGTTCATGAATATTCAAACAAATTTTAAAAATACCTCCCAAAAATAAAAAATAAAAATTACAAAGACAAAAATTTTAATAAATTTTTTTGTTTTATAGCTTCGCCCAATATTGAAGCTAGGTATTGCTATAGCTAGGTATTGAAGCAGGTAGGTAAGTATTTTACTTATTGTAAGTGGTGGGGTATTTATTTTAAATAAATAAATAGACTATAATTTTTAAGAGAAAATCGGGAGGGTGATTATAAATCGCTTCGAATGAAGCTGCTCATATAATTTCGATCGAACTTCACTTAGAAGTTCGTTTGATCTTCAATAAGTCGGAACTTTTTTAAGGTGATGCAATTTAGGACGCAGGCACCCAGTTAAAAAGGATTTTGCAAAATTTCACTTCAACAGGGCTAAAAGAGGGTGTCAAAGTTGTCTTTTCCTATAACACACAAAATAACACAATATGTCTGAAACTAAACCTACCTTTAGGCTGGAGGTGCCCTCTAAAATGGGATTTTTCTAGATTCTAGCTCTAAAGGGATAAAAGGGTGGCCACCAAAAGATTGTTTGAAATTTCGATACGTACATAAAATAAATTGTAATATCTAGTACGGGAAACAGCAACGTCAGTCGGGACCCAATAAAAATCTATACCACTTCAAATCCTCTCAATTAATGGGTCCTGGCTGTCAAAATAACAGCAACGGTACGACGCAGCCAGTTCCACACACCCACGACAACAGGGCGGCAACGTCGAATGCTCACTAGGCAATGGTTCGATATACATGTACTTTGTAAAGGAATAATTAACATATGAACGCACTGCAGTCTGACACGATTTCAAGTTAGACGGTTGACTTGCAGACTCTTCCGTCTCGCAGCGGCCCTCCTGCAAGCAGCACAGTAATCGTGTGGCAGCAGTCCGACACGAACCGTTTAAATAGGAAGCGCCCTAAGACTTCGCGTTTCATTAAGTGAATACTAAGAATTTCACCTTCTAATAAACCTTAATTAAACGTGTAATACTAAGATGTTCATATAAGTGGGAGTTAAAATATTATTTTAAAACGTAACCTCAAAATGGGCCGTATTATATGACGTCTAGGTAAAATACAAAGGTTAATGATATACTGAGAACAAGTCTATACTTTATTTCGTACAAACAAAAGAAACACACACGTCATTCGACGTGGCCTGGAATATTAGCATTCAGTTTCAATAAAAGAAAAATAAATAAAATCATGTAATTCTAATTCTTCTCATATTCTTAAGGGATACATGAACTTGTTAGTAAATTAAATACACAAATATTTTTATACACCGTCTGGTAACTATTGCATGAATACATCTTGTTTTTTTACGATTTGGACTGTTATAGCCTTTTAAATTTCACCAGAACTAAAAATACGTGAAATTCGATCAAATTCAAAAATGAGGATCAATTATAATTTTTAATATTGAATGTTATTTTGATGATTTAGCCAAACGTTATATTAAGCGTAGACCTAAACCTAACGTTTGGCTAAATCATCAAAGTTTTAATGTTCATACCAAATTTTCAATATGTCAGGCTGGTATAACAGAAGTAAACCGGCCGTTAGCGTGTGACGGCCGAGTAGCATAGTGGTCGTATACGCTACTCATACGCCGTAGGTCCCAGGTTTGAGTCCTGGCCGGGGCATTCATTTGTGTGATGAACACAGATGTTTGTTCTCGGGCCATGGTTCTTGATATTTACATAATATGTTTGTTTATTCTCGAATCTCCTCCAGTTCACTGCATCCATAACACAAGCTCTGCTTACTTTCGGACCATACAGTATTATTACAGGGATTTACAAGTATTATTATTATTAATATTTTATATTTATTAAAATAACAGGGAAAAGGAATGGCATTTTTTGTCTAATTGAGAATATATATAGATTTATCATACAATAAAATAATGAAATTAACTGGTCAGAAAATTTGCGATCTATCGATCGATCGCTCCCTTACCAATGAGATCTGTTCTAGCTAGCAAATCTCATGAGTACTGAAAGTAACCCATTTGGAACGTAGCGTTAAAAAAAATAATGAGGAATATGATTACACTTTTATTTGAATAAGGAAGTTGAAAAATGCGAAATAATATGTTTAAGTTATTTAAGCATAACTCATCAATTCTAAGAAATACCTTTCTCTGAAATATCTGTTCCTCAAAAAATTTAAAAAAATCAAGAAATGTATTCAGAGTTGTATTATTTCCACAGAACTGTTAGAATTGTTTATGCCTACTTTCGCCTTGCAGCGAACGCTAACGATGGTAAAGGTGCGCTTACTCGGTGGAAATGTTATTTGCTGTAAGCAAATATTGCATGAGAGTTAAAGGTGAGTTATTTTGTCTGTTTCTGCAAACGTTATGGTTCTTTGTTGGAAAATGATAAACTTTTGGTTTGTATTATTAGCCACGACAAAACAGTAAAATTTTTTGTGTTTTATGTCTTTATTGGATGGACTTAAAGATTTTTTAAAAACTAGACATATTTCATCACAATTTACTAGTAATTTTAAAGTGACAACAACAAGAAGATCATGTATTCGTCTCCTTTCACTTATTAAACCCGATTCAATATGACATTCGCAACTTTTCCTCTAAATTCTGTAAAATAACCTTAGGCATTTCAAAGTATTTTAAAGACCTATTTATCTTTAGCTATGACGTAAATTGTTATAGAAGTTTGTACAAATAAAAACATTAAATAAATAAATCACAATATTTGCCGCTGTAAACGCGAGATTTCAAAAATCCCTGAAGGATAAGTCTAGGGCCGATAGATCTGGTGATCTGTCAAACTGTTCAAATCTCCAAAACGGGACGTCATTCGAACCAGAATGGTTTTTCTAAGTCTCAAAACAAATTAAAAAACATATATTTATTTGTTTGAAGACTTAAATATTTTGTATTATTTTAAGCCTAGGTATATGGCTTGATCGTTTCTTACATTACTTGACATCTTCGATACAGAGCTGGTAAACTTCGAAGATCGGTGCGTACCAGCTGCAGATAAATATTTTTTATAAAATAAGGATATTTATGGTAATTTATTGATACCTCTTTTAAGTAGAACAGTCCACACATAAAGTTCCGTTAAGAGGACTTTCAAGACATAGCGATAAACTACGTTTCCAGAACGAAAATAAGACATTGTTTACCAAACGACTGTCAGAAGAAGGGTTATGTTTTTCGAGTGTAAGTCGTATGTATATTTCTGTTTAGTTCTCTTAGTTGTGAAAGTGACATAGGATACTTTTTACGAGATTAATACACAATAATTATTATATAATCTCGTACTTCCATTTAAAAATCTTGTTAATTTAGTTTCTTTCCAAATAGAAAGTACTTTTAAAGTTCACTTTTTTATTAGGAATATTTACCGACTAAACCCTGATAAAATGAGAGGGGTTTATGTTTTACACAGAAGGTGAAAAACCATAAACGGTTAAGTGTCTAAATTTAAAATTTACATTGTATAAATTTACATTACAGTCGTAAGTTACAACACATATACGTTTTTAAGTCTCTCTCGGTTTCAACCCTCTTTTCGTAATACACATTCTGAATGGTGCGGCCGAAGCGTTGTGATTAGCAATTCTAATGTGCTTTAAGAACTTTTTTCATGACGATAAATCCAACAAAAAAGAATATTTTTTTTTTTAATTTGGCTTTTATGTGCATGGATGAAAGATTTCTGGTATGTGATATTCTATTTCAAGAATGTCGTTGCAAATTACCGTTGCGAGATTGCAATTATATTAAATACTATTAAAAGAAATGACTAGATCATCGGAGCCCTTCCCTTAGTGACATAGTTCCACTTCACGACATCAGGTGATGGAAACTGGAGAATTTTTGGAGAATTTGAAGAACATTCTCTGGGATAGATGGCAACTGTCAGACTGTATGCTGTTTGTTAGAATTTTCTTTGTTAAATTTTGAGCTATTTAGTGTTACATATATTTTTTATGATTACTTGTGTTTTTTTTTTTAAATTCAATTATCAAATTAACAATACTTGTGTTTTTTTTTATATTTGTTAGTTTATTTAAAAAAATACTCATATGAAAAATATTGCTTTAGTGAATTATCATTGTTCGGACTGTTGCCGAACTCTATTGACTGCTAGAAATAAAACGATAAAAACCGCTTTAAACGAGTGTATTCACCGAATGCTAATTTAACACTGAATTAATATTAAAAATTATATGCTAATTATCGATAAGTTAGGTACTAAAGTTAAATGCTGATTTGGTAGTGTTTGGTTGCAAACCGAACATACTCCCAACCCCGAGAAAAGATAACAATATATGAAAGCATTGTATAAAATCTGTGTTATATAATGGTAAAACATAAAATATCATACAATGAAAAATATAAAGCAAAATAAAAACTAAAGGCGAATAAAACTATAGTTTTTTTTTGTAATACACAAGTACTAGGGTCCTCTAAATGAAACGTTTAACAGAGTCCTCCACGATGCTGAATATTTTACGTTTTGCTTTACCTGCAGCGACGTTTCGCGCAGTATCACTGCTTGTGTTTTGAACTACACTACTAAAGTCAGTCATTGTTCTGATCTCCGGGGACACGACGAGGCCGCGATGGCGGTGGCGGCGGCGGCAACGCAGATACGTCAGCGCCGCGCTGCCCGCCGCCAGGCACGCTACTAGCACATAGCTGACCGTATACTGGTGTATGTCATGCTCCGACGACCCCTGCTCCTCTGTGTCTGCTACTTTCATCTCTCTGATTTCGTTTGCTAAGCTAATGATGGAGTTATTTAGTGACGGACTAAGCTCGATATCGCCCTGGTGTAAGGGTAATGTTACGTTAATGATGTGGTTCAGTTTAGAGAGAGTTGGTATATATAACTTAGTTTCCATATTTATTTTATGGAATTTGTGGTCGTGCGAGTATAATGTGTCATCAGACCCCTTTATTTCACAGTCGGGTCCTACGTGAATGATGCCAACTCCGCTTATCATATGTGTGTTAACTTCATGGTCACAAAGTATTCGGAGTGGGTATTCTTTACAGTAACTGAACATGTAGGATGAAGGATTGTTCAAAGCTAACCATTTATCTTGACAAATCGCCTTTTTTGTTTTACAATTTCCACTACTAGGTTCTAATAAGCAGAAATGTTCATTAGCATTTAAATGATGAATAGGCGTTTGTAGCTGAACCAAATAATGCTCATATTGTTCATAACATTGTTGTAACTGATAAGTAGTTATTAAAATGTATGAATCTTTGCTTATGTTGATTGCGATGTAATCTGATGATGGAATAGCCTCAATTTCAAAATTGTTAACTTGTTGTGGAATGCTCATTATTTTATAAAGTTCAAAATAATCCCTGCTTATCAATGGAATTGTAATTTCAAATATTAAATAACTTTGCGTTAGCCTGCTTTTGACCTTTAAGAGTTTGTAAATATTATGTAAGTCGGTATTTATATTTTCTATTGGCAAAGCTAAATCTTTAGATAAATGACTCATGATATTAGTTAATTCTAGAGATAGTTGTTTCGGTGTCAACAAGTGCACGTTAAACTGTCCGTGATAAATGTCAGTCAGGGTGTCTAACAGAGCATCCTGTATTTGTTTCAAAGACTTTAATAAATAAGAGGTCATAAACGACGACATAAGGAAATCTGTAGCGTCTGACACCGATTGTATATTTTTGCTGACATCATTCGTTGCTCTTTCCAAAGAGTTTAATCTATTATTGATTATTTTATGCTGCTTTTCAAATATTTGCTCTGTGCGTTTTAGTAGATTAAACTCGGATTCGACGACGTTAGTTTGGTTGCGCCATAAACTTGCTAGGTGATGCTGATTATTACGAATGAGTTCAATGTAACGAGTATATTTTTCAGCGAATCGCTCATCCAGTACACCGAACAGGCTGTTTGCAATATAACCCACGCCGTTGATAAGTCCGCGTCTGAGGCGCCGGGGTTCCCCAGTGAACAGCAGTTCAAGCAGAGTTAGTAAAAGTTGGTTGTAATATAGAAGTTCCTGGTGCTCGTGCTTCAGTTGTAGTAAGATCATATCGCAACCATTGTTGTTGATATCACATGTTTTTTCTAGATGTTTAAATATTTTGTTGTATGCTGCGTCTCCTTGCCAATATGGTGACATGTCATGGTACACTACCAGGGTCCATTTATCTCTTACCAACTTCATCTTTGATAATGGGTCGAAATAAAGGGACTGTTTTCTATTTATTGATGTAATATTATAAAGGGCTCGGCAAGGCGTAAGTGTGCAAAGTAGGGTTAACAACGTAAATATAATAGATAAGACTGACGAGTTGTTTTTTACTTCTGTTTGTTTTGCTGATTGCTGTTTTTGTTTGTAAAAGCCAGGTGGTAATGGTTGTTGCTTGCTGCTGCTTGTTGATGAGGCACTAGGTGAATTCTGGGGGTTCATTGCAATAGGCAAAACGGATATTTTCGTAATAGGCCGCTTGATGATGCCGTTTTTGGTTTTAAGGCTCACGACGCGAACAAAGCCGTCGCTGCCGGGATGTACTTCTAAAATTCTTCCCATAGGCCACTTCCCTGGTATGCTGACGTCATGAATAACTGCAACGTCACCGATTTTTATGTTATTTTCTGCTTTCATCCATTTATTTCTTGTTGTTAATTGTGTTAAATATTCTAATTTCCATCTTTTCCATAAATCTTCATTTAATTTTCTTATAATTTCCCATCTTGTTCTGGCGTCTTCTTCGGTGGCTATGACAATTAATCCTGCGCGTCCAGTTAGGAAGTGAGCGGGAGTTAGCACGTCCAAGTCCTCGATGTCATCTGTTAACGCACGTAAAGGTCTTGAGTTTAAACACGCTTCGATATGAGCTAGAAGCGTGGAGAACTCTTCGAATGTTAGTTTTTGCGATCCGAGAACTCTTTTAAGATGATGTTTCATGCTGCGAACGGCGCTCTCCCACAGCCCGCCCGCACTGGCCCAGGTTGGCGCATTAAAGTGCCATTGGATGTTCATTTCAGCTATTTCTGTCATTAAAAAGCTATCCTTAAAGATTTCATTCAATTGTTGCACTTCCTCCTGTATTATTCTATTTGCTTTTATAAAATAAGTGCCATTATCACTATATAAATTGGCGGGCGCCCCACACCGTGCTGACATTCTTCTTAGTGCTGCTAGAAATGCTGAACTGCTTAGGTCAGAGGCAAGCTCGAGATGTACGGCTTTAGTTACCATACAAATGAAAACAACTACGTATCCTTTTGTTGTCCATATTCCTCTCCCCTTACTAGATTTTACTTCCACGAAGCCGGTGTAATCCACCCCTGTGTGGTAGAAGGGAGGGGCTTCCAGTATTCTATATTCAGGTAAGTCACCCATTAATTGCTTATGCTTAAGTGGTTCGTGCCTTCTGCATATAACACACATTTTTATTTGCTTTTTGGTAACACTAATACCTTTTATAACCCAATATTTTTTTCTTAAATATGAAAGTGTAAGTCTAGCTCCGCTATGCATGCTTTGTAATTGTGCTTCCTGTATTAAAAGGTAAGTAAGTCGTCCTTCGTGGGGGATGATAGCCGGGTGCTTCATGTTAGGGTGTAAGTTTGCTTTTCTTAATCTACCACCCACGCGAAGGATTCCTAATTTATCAATAAAAGGGTTCAAATTCAAAATTTTACTCTTGTTATGAAAATGATTATGTTTTTTATAATATGCAACATCTTCATTAAACACGTGCCTCTGTTCATTCATAATAATTAAGTTATTTGCTGTATCTAATTCCTGAAGTGTCAAGTAACCGGGTCGTTGATCCATGCTATGCGCAGTAAACAATATATTTGTTGCTCGTAGTGTCCATGCTAAGATTCGTATTGCTTTTGTAATAGAGTTGCTTCTTGTTAAAATGTTTGTTATGATGTTTTCTTGGCTATTAACAGATTGAACAAAGTTTATATTTACGTTACGTAACTCTTCGCAAGTTGTAAATGGTCATGGTTTTTGGGGTGATACTTTATGCTCAGCCAGCCAGGCGGGCCCTTTCCACCACAAGGGTAATTGCAGGAGTTGTGATGCATACAAGCCTCTACTAGCACAGTCTGCTGGATTTTCTGAAGTGTTTACGTACTGCCAACAATCTGCTGGCATAATTTCAATTATTTTCTTTACACGGTTAGACACGTACGTTTTCCATTTTCCTGGATCTCCTTGTAGCCAGCTAAGTACAACCATTGAGTCAGTCCAGCCAAAAATGTGCACATCTATGTCTTCCAGGTTTGTCATGATTTTTGTTACAAGATGTGACAATAATTCTGCCGCGCTCAGCTCTAATCGAGGAAGTGATATTTTATTCGTTTTTGCTAACGGAACCAGCCTTGTTTTTGCGGCTATGAAAACGATTTTGTGATTAGATGTGTTGATGATGTTTCGGGCATAAACTACGCAGGCAATTGCTTTGGTTGACGCGTCGCAGTACCCGTGAAGTTCAATGGTGTCGGTTTTTGTACTTCCAATCCACCTAGGTACCTCGAAATTGCTAATTTGCTTAAGGCCTTCTTTTATTTTGCTCCATTCTGTAATAAATGTTTCTGGTACTTCATGCCACTACCCATGCCATATTTTCTTGCGTCCAAACTCGCTGGAACAGAAGTTTAAGTTTGACGACCACCGGCGCTAGCCAGCCAAGTGGATCAAATATCTTTGATATCTCGGATAGTAGTATGCGTTTTGTTAGCTTATTTGTAGGTGCTGTTGTTTCATATCGAAATTTAAATGTATCTTCGGTTGGGTTCCATCCGATCCCTAATGTTTTTGTAATAAAATCCGACTTGAAGTTAAATAATTCTGCTGTTTGCTTGTAATCTAAGTTTTTAAGTATTGTTTTGCTGTTTGATGACCATTTTCGTAAGATAAAACCTCCTAATTTTAATAATTCGCACAGCTCATCAACCAGCACTATACCTTCCTGCTCTGAAAAACATCCACCGCATAAATCGTCCATATAGAATTGATTCTCTAGTATGCCAGATGCTCTTGGGAACCGGTGACGTTCATCTAGTGCTAATTTCTTTAACGTCATCATTGCAAGGAATGGTGCTGCTTTGGTGCCGTATGTCACTGTGGTTAGCTGGTAAGTTTTTAGACTTTTTCTTGGCGTATCTCTCCAAATGATGTTTTGAAATTTGTGATCTTCATCCGTAAGCCAAATACATCTAAACATTTTTTCTATATCTGCTGTGAATGCGAATTGATATTTTCGCCAGTTTATTATTAATGCTTGGAGGTCTTTTTGGAGGTTCAGCCCTTTGTACATCAAATCGTTTAAATAATAGCCTGTTGTAGTTTTAGCCAACGCGTTGAAAACTACCCTTAACTTTGTTGTTTTTGCTGATTTACGTTCAATGCCGTGATGAGGGAGGAAATAATTTTGTTGCGAGTTAAATTGCTGACAAAGTTTCATGTGTCCTAAGTCTTCATAGTCTTTCATGAAAGAAACATATTGTTGGGCTAGTTGATTCTGAGTATTAAGTCTTTTTTCAAGGCTTCTAAATTGTGCTAATGCTTTGTGCTGCGATTGTCCTAATTTCTCTTCGAAATTGGAAATCATTGGCATTCTAACTTCGTAGCTGCCATCCTTGCGGCGTTTGGTAGTATTGTTATAAAAATCAATACAATGAATATCATCAGCCGACATATCTGAGCTTTCTGTTATACTTTCAATTCCCCAAAATGATTTTAAATCATCTAGATTGCTGATGACTACGTTACATTGGAAAGATTTTAAAATGGGTCCACACAGAATCCAACCTAGATGAGTTTGCTGTGCTATTGGCTGCGACTGCTCTTGGCCTCGTATGATGCCACTTAACATAATGCTGGCGAATACATCTGCGCCTAACAGTAGGTCAATAGGTCTGCTTATATAAAACTTAGGATCTGCTAGCTGCAGACCTTCTAAGTAATCCCAGGTAGGTTTGCTTAGGGATTGATTAGGTAGTTGCTTGACTAAACTATTCATAATAAGAGCGTCTGTTTGGAAGTTAAAATTATTATATATAGATTGCCCTATTATTGTTATAAGACCCTTGCAATTATTTTGCTTTTCTCCGACTCCGAAAATAAAGCCTTTGCACCTACGCCGCTTAAATTTTAGCAATTGTGCAGCTTGTTCTGTAATTAATGAAATCTGAGAACCCTGATCTATTAGCGCACGCATGACATGTTGAGAACCGTCGGCCGCAGTAACTTTGATATTCGCTGTTGCTAATAAGATTTCCGAAGCTTCATCAATCGACACGTGACTAGTACCTATCACGTTGTCTTGGCTGTTTGAGGTCGCTGTGGAAGTGCTAGGTACAATAGAATTATGCTGAGCATATGCATCGTGCAATAAACTATTGTGATTTTCCAAACAGCTACGACAACGTTTTAGTGAAAAACATTTGCTTTTATGCTTAAACAAACAGTTTTTGCATAATTTCAATTTCAAAATTGACTGCAATTTCATTTCCTTTGTCATTTGTAAAAACATGTCGCAATGACATATTCGGTGTTCTTTGTAACAAAGTGGACATTTGATATTAGTTGAAATATGCATTGATTTTGGTTTGAAATTATTGGAATTGAAATTAGGTTGTTTGCTATAATTATGCTTACTTGCTTGAATATTATGTTGACCTGAATTAATTACATTG
The DNA here is from genome assembly GCA_923062675.1 of Marasmarcha lunaedactyla. Classification (NCBI taxonomy): domain Eukaryota; kingdom Metazoa; phylum Arthropoda; class Insecta; order Lepidoptera; family Pterophoridae; genus Marasmarcha; species Marasmarcha lunaedactyla. Next base: position 4,019,978 of record OV281341.1, read on the forward strand.
GCTTTAGGTATATTGGTTTCCTGTTTCCGGCGAGACGATTCTAGGTTGGTGAATTTTTGTTCTAGAAAAGTCATGAATTCTCGCAGTACAGGTAGATCCTTAGGATTGCTGACGGAGTCTACGTAATCTGATAATGATTCAGAATCTAATTTTTGCTGCAAAATATGAACTATGATGGGGTCCCAAGTACTAATGTCAATGTCCAGGTTCCTAATTCCATTGAGCGCTTCAGTTACAGTGTCGTGCATTTTCTTAATAGAATGATACGCTTGTTGTTGCATAACAGGCAAATTCATTATCAAATTCATGTAGGTAGAAAACATTGCTTTTTTATTATTATACCTATTGTTCAAAATGTCCCAACATATGCTATAATTATCTGTGCTAATAGGTAGATGGCGAATCAGAGTTTCTGGTTCTCCTTTGACTTTGCTCTTAAGATATTGCATCTTTTGGGCTCCTGAGAGCGATGGATTCGTATGAATAGTCTCGACGAAGAGATCTTTAAAGGATACCCATTGCTGATAACGACCCGTGAATATAGGAATATCCATTTGTGGCGTAGTTTGCTGTCTATGCGCTGCTGACCATAGCTTTTTGTTAAGGGACTTGATAAGGGTGTTAAATGTGCTCTCATGCTTTGAAAAAAGTTCTTGATAAACTTCATCTTGCTCTTCCATAGTACCCTCTATTTCCCAATGAAGTGCATCGATTGTTGACCACCGAGAATGGAGAGTTTTTAAGGAATATTCATATTCCCACTTCTCAGAGATGCTATCCACGTCAATGTTGTTGACTGTTCTTGAAAATGCTTTAAAATTATTGGTTTGCTTTTTGAGAAGTTCTATAAGGTTGATCTTTACAGTTACTGACTTTTCTTTGTTCAAATATGGTTGATTGCTAGGGTCTTTATGCTGATTCTCCTCTATTGGTGTTAACGAAGTTGGTTCAACACTCTTGCTTTTTTCAACAGCTGGACTTTGAAGTTGTGATGAAGAACCTTTCGATATTATCGGCACATGTAGGTTGCTGGCCCCTGCTTCCGGAATTTGTTGTTCTAAATACCTTTTACTTTCTTTTATGTATGATTTCGTGGACTCATATAAACGGTTAGCTAATTCGTATTCCGAGTTAATTATATATGGATGTTCTTTTATTTCGTCATACTGAAACAGTTGTATATGGTTATTTTGAAACTCAGACCACAAATTCTCGGGCGTCGATAACCTCTTTTTAAAGTAATCCGGAGATGACTTCCTCTCAAAACTATCCTTTTTTAAATTAATGAAAAGACGATTAATCGCGTCATAGGTTGTCTTTTGATTTTCAATAAATAATAAATTTATCTAACTCCATCATGCTTAGTAAAATGGAAAGCTCTTACTTGATAACTGCTACTACTGCTGCTAGGAGGGTGGGTTTCCTCTCGATTTGAGAGCTGCTAACGAAGGCAATAAGCCCTCAAGGTAGCCACTCGTTGAAGGCAAGTAGCCCTCAAGGTTTCTGCTTAATGGAGATGAAGGTCCCCAAGGTATGCTGGTTGAAGGCAAGTAGCCCTCAAGGTTTCTGCTTAATGGAGACGAAGGTCCCCAAGGTATGCTGGTTGAAGGCAAGTAGCCCTCAAGGACCAATATGTTCGGACTGTTGCCGAACTCTATTGACTGCTAGAAATAAAACGATAAAAACCGCTTTAAACGAGTGTATTCACCGAATGCTAATTTAACACTGAATTAATATTAAAAATTATATGCTAATTATCGATAAGTTAGGTACTAAAGTTAAATGCTGATTCGGTAGTGTTTGGTTGCAAACCGAACAATCATTGTGTTATTTTTCTTTTATTAAAGACTTGTTTTTAATATAATAAATTTAATGATATTAACAAAAAGGTGTAGACGTAGGTCAAAGTGTTTTTTTTTTCAAAAAAGTAGTCTATAAACTACGTTGAGAAGGGCCAGCCAGATTTTTTACTAAGTTCCGGCAGGCTGGCCTTGGTTTTTTGTAACCTCTGTAAGTTTCCAGTGAGGACGTTTATAAGTGATGTATACGTATTTTCTATATTATGAATAGAAATATTTATGACTACAGAGTTTAAGTTTTATCAACGTTAAGAGATTTCAGTTTAAGGAATATGTAATATTATTGCTCAACATATTATGAAGAGTTTTGTTACGACTATTATTATGACGGAACATTTTATGACATAGAAACTTAATTATAAATAAAAAGATTTTGAAATAAAATTTTCATACAAAATTATGAAATCTCATGTTTTGGCTTACGTTAAAAATGAATTCTCATTCCTGTCAAATCACAGGCAGGTCAGTAAAGCTCTATGCAATATGATTAAGTCATATAATCAAAGTTAAATGAGAAAGATAAAAAGGATATACATTATAGCTAGGCTAGCAAGATAAGATACGAATAGAATCTATTTGATAGTCTATCTATACACATTCATTATTCACAGAATACACCAAACCCCTTTATATACGGTGTAACTCGCAGATCTCTAATAAAAATCCTTCACATACTCAGGCATCTCAGCCTGACTGATTGCAGCGCTGTCTTTGCTCTCCATCTCAGGCCCAACAATTATAAATTAACTAAATAAACTTTAACAAATTTAGAAAACTTTCTAGGATTTCAAATATCCCAACCAAACAAAAATGCTTTGTTAAGAATATAAAATACATCGCGATAAACATTTAAAAAGAAATAAATAAAAAATCTACTAAAGCTTTAAATTACATTCTTGTCGTAATGTTTAATCTTGCGTGACTTTGAAACAACATTCAACTTTCAATGTGAAAACTCTTTGATTTCGTTCATTAGCCTATTAAAAAAGAAATTTAATAAGTAATACCACTGTACTTCACGTAAGAAATTAGCAACTTTTTTCATGAACTGAATAAATTTTTTTAATAGGCTTTTTACTAACTGATTTTATTACAAATAAACATTTATAAGATTTTCGTTTAGAAATTCAAAGAGGACTATTTTATATTTATAAGAAGGGAACACTTCTGATTTATTGCTCGGATGCTGTTTTTAATGTCATTTCAACTGTTATAAAATGTTAAATGTGAAAAATTACTTGTTTTAGTAAGCCTTTAGTTTATAATTATATTCTTTTATTTGTCAGTTTCAACGATCCGCATTATATCCAGAACCTATTCTCTTATCTATACGTTGAAATACTAATCAAATAATTATCTAGTTTCTTTTTTTGCAACCAATCATAGTAACAACTTCACGCAAACTTTGTCTTTCTGTCTAACATTGACACCTGATCTAATTTTATCGGATGTTTTTATTACTATATTTTCACTGAAATAAAACATTCATAGTCTTTTTATTTGAATTGTTTCAACAGAACAGAGCTTTCAATGTAAAAGAAATAATTTTTGCAGGTAAGCGAACTCAAAAATACACAATCAAAAAGGGTTTTTCGAATTAATTTGATGGCAAGTTTAGTTTAAAATGTAGATACTTTATCATTAGTTTAAAGAAAAATATTTTACTTGGCTTAGATGTTCTCTTTAACTCAGTTCAAGATTTACTACACAAGCGGCATACTTAAGTTTAATTGTTAAAATCGAGTTTGTACCCTATGTGTTAAGTGGTACTATGGTACCACTTAACACTCAAAAACACTGCAGTCATTGGGGCGAGATCACATTTGCTTGTTTTTTTATCAAAAATAAAGAAAATGAGACATTCTTATATTATATTTTCTTAGAAATTTTGTTCACATTTAGCGCACCAACGATTTATTACGGCTGTGGCCACAGCCCCTATTAACTATGTGAAATAACTTATGAGCTGGTTTACTATCTATAACATTAATAAAAATTAAAGAAAACGAATCATCTTTGTTATATTTGCAAATGTAACTTTTCATGAAACCATTTATTTAATAGGGTTTTTTTAACTCTTGTACTAAAACTGCCCATTTAGAATCAAGAACAGCGTTGATTAAAATCATTTGTGCATAAAATAAAACGAGTATAAAAAGTTAAACTGTAAATGGGAGGCATATTAAGTCGAAGTGCTACCTTTTTACAGCAAAGTATCCAAGTACTTACAGCCTTAATTTTAAGTCGTGAGTTAGGAAACATTGAATTTTCCCCGCTCTGAAGGAGAGGCGACAGGTGCCGAATGGACCGTGAACTTTTCTGTATATTTTATTGGCTGTGGGGTATTAGATTGGTGGTATCTGAAGGTAATTTAATTGCAGGACATTTGAAGCAAGAAAATTGAAATAAATTTTTAAATAAAGTTTTGTTGCGGATAACATAGATAAAAAAATCTTATAATTTTCTTTAACATTAAACAATGTGTATTTACAATACAATTAAATCATGAACTTACCTTTTCAAAACGATGTTAGTTGATTCATAATTCATACTTATTATTTAAAATTCATTCCTAAAACCGCGCTGACTTAAGAATTAAAACGTAAATTTGAGATTATTAAACTAGGGTCAATTGAAAAGTTCGCGGCCTAGCATAGATAGCGTTATCATATTGTTATAAAACTACACTAATATGAAACCTAGACTCTTTGTCAGTCTCTGTGCAATTTTTCTCTGAAATACATGCGTCATTATTTATTTTATTGAACATTAAGTAAGAGTAAGTTTAATTACTTTTGAAATTGGATAGTTTAGAGCACCGTGCCGTGATCAAATACCACCACAAGAAACACTTAACTCCAAAGCAGATTAATGAAGATATTGTGGCTACTCTAGGAACATCTGCTCTGTCGTATTCAATGATAAAAAAGTGGACACCTGAATTTAAACGTGGACGAGAGAGCATCAAAGATGACCCGCGCTCTGGACGGCCTTCTACAGCTACGACTTCGGAAAACATCGAAAAAATATGTATCTCATCAGGGGAGACAGAAGATTGAAGGTATCTGAGATAGCTGGAACTCTAGGGATTTCATATGAATGTACACAAAACATGATCGTTAACGAATTAGGGTTCCACAAGGTGTCGGCAAGATGGGTTCCGCGGCTCCTTTGTTACTATGGACGAAACATGGATTTATAACTTTACTCCTGAATCCAAACAACAATCTAAACAATGGAAAAGACCCGGATCTCGGACCCCTAAGTAAGCCAAGGTGTCTTTTTCAGTAAACAAGGTAATGGCATCCGTTTTCTCGGATTCTAAGGGTGCTACTCTCCTTGATCTTGGTTCTTGGTATCTTGGTTGATTACTTAGAATGAGGTCAAATTATAAATTCTGCATATACTGCACATTATAACGCCATTTAAGCGAAGAAATAAAGTCTAAAAGACCAGGATTGATGACCAAGAAAGTTTTGTTTCATCTGGACAATGCTCGTGTTAACACATCTGCAGAATCGATGGCTCAAATAGTAAATTGTGGTTTCGAATTGAATCCCCCTTATTCACCTGACTTGGCACTTTCTGACTTCTACCTATTTTCAAAACTAAAAAATCACTTAGGTGGAACGAAACTTTCTACTAATGAAGAGGTCAAAGTGGCCATATATGCCTTTTTTGAAGACCTTGACGAGACCTTTAATTTAAATGGGATCTCTGGACTTTGGGGGATCTCTGGACTAAGTGCTGTGACCTAGGAGGAAAGTAAATAAAAAAATTGCATTATTCCCGTGTTTTCTTATTTAGGCCGCGAACATTTCAATCCACCCTCGTACTTGGCTTCTTCTCGATATAAGTTATAAACTATATTAAAATTGTAAGAAAGGGTCACCCGCTGCGAATTACGTAGCACTGAAGGTGCTCAAAGCGCTGAAGGTGAATTCATAGCACTGAAGGTGCTCAAAATGAAAAAAATAAGAATTGAATTAATTCCAATTAAAATTAAAATAAGAATTCGAGATCTAGTGTTAGTTGCGTGGCTACGTTCGTGTGCGCGTTTCTCGGTCTAGCAATTTTGAATTTCGAATCTAAGACAGGAGCATTATATGAGACTGAATCTCGAACTAGAGGATTGGGATGGGTTTCGGCGCGTTTGAAGAACGCTTCAGAGAGTATTTTGAGGTGCTGTTGCACTGTAGGCAGTTCAAGATCTCTGTGCAGGTCCGCGTTACGCACGTACCACGGTGCGTTTGTGGCCCTGCGGCAGAAGAGCATTTGAACTACCTGCAGTTTGTGCAGGACGGAGGGTTGGGCGTGAGCAAAGATTGGCGAGGCATATGTCATGAGGGGTCTAACGCTGGTCTTATAAAGCATACGTTTGTTTCTGAAGGACATTTTACCTGTCCTACCTAACATACTATTGAGGCGGTCTAAGTAGAGACGGGCGAGTTTCGTAACTCTATTGACGTGTGGCTTGAAAGAATGCGTCTGGTCTAAGGTGACGACTAAGTATTTAGTACTGCGCTTCCAGGGGATGGGAATGCCTAACATTCGAACGTGGGGATTGCCAGCGGGACGACGGCGTTTGGGGTCGAAGCGAATCGGAGAACTCTTGTCTGGATTCACATCGATGCGCCATTTTTGAAACCATACCCCGAGGGCGTTTACGGCTTTTTGGAGTCTGGTTACAAGCTGCGGGACACTGTGACCTTTGGTGTAGAGTGCGGTGTCGTCGGCAAAGAGGGCGAGTTCGACGCCTTTCGGCGGGATGGGGATGTCGTTGGTGTGCACGGTGTACAACAGAGGGGCGAGCCTTAAAGGACTCCAGCCTTTATGGGACGAGGCGCGGAAAGCGTGCCTTCATGTTTAAATCGAAACGTACGGTCTTTAAGAAACGATGCGATTAACCTGACTAGGCGATCCGGTAAGCCTATTTTGTAGAGTTTATAAACGAAACCGCTGTGCCAGACTTAATCAAAAGTCTTGGCTACTTTAAAGAAAACTGCGACTGTTTTGTAACAATGCGGATAAAAGCCGTCAAGTATGTACTCGACGATTCGATGGACTTGCTGTGGGCAGGAGTGCTTAGCGCGAAAGTCGAACTGATGGGGGATTATGAGAGGATCGCCATCCGTTGGAAACAGATGGTTCCGTATTCGAGAGTTCGTATGACTCTCTCGAGAAGTTTAGACATTGCCTTGAGCCAGGATATTCAGAGATTTACCGTGCTTGGGTATGCCTATGAATGTTGCTTCATTCCAAACTTTTGGAAAGTAGCTAAGGTCGAAGCAGGCATTGAAAATGATAGCTAACAAGGTAAGCACCTGTTGAGGCAGGTGCTTAAGTGCGTGGTTGGATATACCATCCGCACCCGGTGCCTTTTTTGGGTTTTGATTTTTAATGAGAATCAAGATTTCGTCAGTCGAGACTAATATGGGGTCGTCGGTGATGGGGAGAGATTCTCTGCGGAGTACTCCGTCCTCCACCGCCTAGATGTGGGAAGGGTCCGCGGGTTGCGTGCTGGGCGAGCATTGTGAAACAACGCTGTCAGCGAAGCATTCGGCTTTCTCTTCGACTTCGAAGGCAGTAGTGCCATCGGGCCGAGTGAGAGGAGGAACGTGAGAGATGGCGTCTACGCGTAAGGCTCGGGCCATACTATAATACGCTTGGTGGGACGGGGAGATATTCTCCATGAGATCCTTCATTTGAGCGTTTCGGAGTTCCACGAGGCAAGACCAAACTTTACGATGTAGCTGATTCACAGCTGTTCTATAGCTATAGCTTTAATAAGATTGCTAACGGCTAGGGGAAGCGTGGGTTTGCCTTGCTTAGCAACCTTTCGTTATCACTGATGGCTGAGTTGACAGCATCAATGAGAGAATTTACTATTGAGTCTATTTTATCCGGGCTATCTAATTGGACGGGCAAGATCGCGAGCGGAGAGTTCGGGGCCTCTAAGGCTGAAACAAGCGTATTTTTATAGCCTTTCCAGATGGTAAAGGTTTTAGGAGAGGTGACGTTATCATTTGGCGGACCTAGCTCGAGGGAAACGGGGCGGTGATCAGAGCCTAGGTCATCGACTAGATCGATAGACCTGAGATCAAGGTTGATATGCTTTACTACCGCAAGTCGAGGATGTCGGGAGAGTAGTTCGGTTGTTGGGATAGTGAGTGGGAGTGACTGGAGAGATGATGTCTAAGTCAAGTTGCTCAGTGATGATAAGGAGAGCGATACCGCTGGTGTAAGTCGATAGGCACGTCCAGTAGGTATGTTTGGAGTTAAAATCTCCGAACATAATGACCGAATGGCCGAGGGCAACAATGGCCTCAAAATCTAGGTATGTAGATTGAAGCTATGATGATGGTCGGATGACCAGTCATAGAAAATCTACACACAGTGGCTTCCATGTTGAGGAGAGGAGGGGTAGGGAGAGGAGCGCAATGGAAACCTCTTTTGTAGTAGATAGCTGTGCCGCCGTAACCGTCGTGGTTGGGCCTATCGTTACGAGTTAACGCGTATTTAGGAATAGCGAATCCCCTGGTGCGGTTTGGAGTGAGCACGTCTCTTGGAGAAGCAGTAAGTCTGGCTCGTTATTCTGAAGGAACAGTTTGAGCTCAGGGAGGCTGTAACTAAGGCTACGAGCGTTGAATGAAACTAGGGATAAGCCCTCGGGTTTTATAGACTTTATACTTACTGTTTATCGAATTTATACGAATTATAGAATTTATAAAGAACTAAGAAGCGAGTGATTCTCGGCTAACGCGAAGGGACGCTCTTGAAGAGAGCGGAAGGCACGCAGTTTTCATGCGAGTATGGCGATTTCCCTAATATCGACGTTTTGGATAACGTCGAACACGGTCTTCATGTCCTCAGCTAATGACGACTGAGGTGAAGACGACGGAGCGGGACGCGGGCCTACGGGAGCTACGGAAGCTGGGATAGGACGGAAAGGTGGTGCGGGAGCGGCTGGACGCCGTCTCTAGGAAAGAGCCGAAGTCGGCATCGACTGCTCGGGCTTTGCTTCCGGGGGACCCGGTTGCGCAGCGGCGGGAAGTAAGCGGGAGTGAGCGGCGGCGCCAGTTTAGGCGCGGCCCTCTTTACGGAAGAGCGCGGAGCGCGCTGTCAATCCCTGTAGTTGGCTGTGTGGCCGGACTGGCTACTGAAAGGACTGGATCAGTATAAATTCGTTGTCACCGTTAAGTATCCTTTGTACTGAAATCAGACTACTCACGCTGGGAACAACACAGCACAAGCACAACACAACTCAGCACAGCACTGTGAAGACTACGAGGCATAGTCGCAAAGAAAAATCACTACGATAGCGCTCGGAGGGAGTAAGAAAACCCAGAAAAACCGTATCACGGAACCAACACGCTAGACTGTGACGTCAGTAAACTGAGCGCCACGGAATATCGGGAAGGGGCCGATCAATTGGAGTGGTCTTGGAACGTCCGTACCGGGCGGCGATCGGAGCGAGAATGTGGGGAGGGAAATACCTAAGTTGCTAACAAACCTAGCAAACCCTAGCGGCTAACCTCCCTATCAGCAGTAGGGGGGTTGGGGACGAACGCGAAGTATTGCCCCTATTGGACAAGCACTGTACTTTCACCGAACCCGGCCGCACAGCGAGTTTCTGCCTAACGTAGCTAACGCCAAGTGTGAAGTACGCAGCCAGAAAATTAGCCCGAGCCTTGCGAACGAACGCCGGATACCGACGTAATTAAGCTCAACTCTGTTGTTGCTGCTCCCACCGAGGTGAGGTATTAATTCGAGGGGTGCACGGAAGTGCGGAATTGACCACGTTACGACCAGCCGAAGCCGGCCTCAGTTTTTTTTTTTTTTGCTGCCGAGGCACCCTCGCGGGAGGGAGGTGGAAGATGCGTCATGCATACCCGCCCGCAGGTAAATTCCTCTGCGGGGGGTTATGTGGGACTCACCAGAATGGCACCTACCCACTAAAAACCACCTGTTGGCTGTAGTTATTACCGTTAGCCTTCATCGGAAGCGACACCCGTCGGGAAGTTGGGCGCGCTGGCGGAGACCCGCTAGCGGGTCTTCCGCCTGTAGTGAATGTTGCACTGAAGGTGCTCAAAGGGACATGAGTTGGTGGCCGTTCTGGGCAGCCTCCGGTGAAGCTGGGGCTGGGCAGAGGTCGGTCGAAGCATGATTTAGGGATCAATTCATTTAAATGAACCTATAATGAATTGAGAAGGGAACTATGCTCCGCCAGAGCTAGCACACGTTCTGTCGGAGTACGTGAAGCCCTAAGTTTACGGGCTAAGACTGCGATTTCACTAACATCGACATTTTTTATAGCGTCGCAGACGATACGCATATCGTCTGCTACGGAGGATTGAGGAGTGGGTTTGTATGGGCGAGGAGCCGGGATGGGATTCAATGCGGGGCGCTGCCTCCAGTTTTCTGGGGCAGGCCTGGACTGTGTAGGCTTAGCAGCCGGAGGAACCCGGCTACGCAGCGGCGGAAAGTTTTCTTGAGAAAGGCGCGGAGCCTGTTTGGGTGCCGCCCTCTTGGAATTGGAGCGCATACAACGGGGTGCACGAGGGCAGCCCCTGTAATTTGCGATGTGGCCGGACTGGCCACAAAGCACGCAATCGGGAGGAGAGGGAGTTTCAGGAGTGCGATTGCACTCCTAAGTGAGATGAGGGACCAGGCACTAGACGCACCTGGGCGGTGCGCGGCAGTTGGCCGCCGCGTGCCCGTACAACTGGCACCGATGGCACTGGCCGGGATGACCGCGGCGATGAGGCGCCTCGATTGAGATCCCAGAGAGGCCGCAAATAGAGCTAACCCCTTTCAGGATCTCTCTGGACTTGCGGACGTTGGCGAGAATCACCAAAGCGAGAGGGTGTTGCCTCCCGTACTTGCTGTGCATTTTATGCACCGCGAGTGCCGGGAAGCCTTGGGACTGCAGATCCTCCAGGATAGCCTCGTTCGATAATTCGAACGGGACTCCCCTGAGTACCGCTCTGATCTTACGCTCTTCTGACAGAGCATAAGTGTGATAAGCATATTGCTTATCGGTGAGGAGCTTAGTCAAAGCTCGGAAATCGTCTATCGACGAGACAGTGATTTTAATAGATTCACCCGAGTTGGCCGCTCTGGTGTAATGAATCTTGTGCTCATTGCACAATGTCGAAACCTCAGTCCATTTACCCTTTTCCCGAAGGAAAACGGGTGGTGGGACCTTGGCCTTGACAGAAGTTGGGGCCGGAGCGGGTGTTGAAGACACCGGGGCAGCTGGCGTTGAAGACGCCGCAGGGGGTGTGGGGACGGGCGTCGAGGGCGCCGGGTCTTGTTTCGACCGCTTCTTAGAGCGCTTCTTAACAAGCGTAAAAGAGGGAGACTCAGGGCCATTTGGGGTGGCGTCCGAGGATGACTCGGTCGCGAGTGCGCGCTGGCGTCGCGGAGGGGCGTCTACTTCGCACTCCATGTCACTGGAGGAAGGGGACGCGGGAGGGCCTATGACTTGAGGGGTCTGGGGAACTGGGGTGGCCTGAGGGGCCATTGTGGACATTGACGTAATGAGATGAGGGATAAGAGAATCTAAGAAACGGTACTTATCAGCATTTATAGACATGCCTTCAGTACTTTCAAGTAACTTCTTCCTAAACTCGTCAAAGCTTAGGGAAGCCATTGCGGAGGGGTTGGGGAGGGACAATATATGAACCTAACAACGATGACTAACTTCCTAAAATCACCCTACACGCAGTAGGGCGGTTGAGAACAACGCGGATAACTTACTCGAACACGGCACTTGAAGTCCTGGAACGACGAATCCCCGTCGACGAAGCTCACGTTCCACGAAGTACGGTTAACAACCCTCTATCCGCCGTGAAAACGGCGTTAGAAACTTATTAGAAGTACGGTTAACGAGCCACTGTCCGCCGTGTAAACGGCGTTAGAAACTTAATACGGTATACAACTATGAAATTATATACTACGACAACAACCAGTGAAATTTGGGTGCTCAATTAGCGCGGGGGCTAATAGAGCGGGAAGGCGTCTGCGATCGACGTGCGCTCGAGAACGCACGCAGACCGAGACTGCCGGCCTCAGAGCGAGTCTCTTACTTACATAACAAGCGCCTAGCGTCAAGAACGTAGCCAGAAAATCAGCCTGAGCCTTGCGAACGAACGTCGGATGCCGACGTAAGTAAGTTCAACCCTATTGTTGCTGCTTCCCACTGAAGTGAGGGAACTGTTCGAGGTTGCACGGAAGTGCGAGACTGACTTAGTTACAGCCGGTCAAAATCGGCCACAGCGTAAGTCCAAGTCATATTGATTCGATCTTAGCGTATGAGTATTGCTACGAGTTGTCGTCGTTAGACGACAATTATGACTCAACGGCTGGTGCGACCGCCAACACGTCCGAGTGGGGTCGAACGCAGGACGGGTCTGGGGCTACACTCGAGAGTGCGGTGAGAATGGCGTTAGGGTATTGCTACGAGAGAAGTCGTGAGACAACAATCGTGACTCGGCAGCCGGGAGCTACCGTCAACACGTCTGAACGGGGCCGGACGCAGATCAGGTCTGATGTTGATGTTTTAAGCGAATTCATTGACTTATATAAAAGCATGTCTTTAGGATTTATCGACCGACTACTACGAAGACAAGTGCCAAAGAAAAAATTCTTTAGAAATTCCTACAAAATATTTACTTTTTTAATAAAATTGGTTACGTTTTAATCAATTATAGTTTAGGCGTTATGTTTGATAACAGTTATGAAAATGTTCTTAACTCGAAACAATTTTCAAATAGCTTATAATTAGGAGTAGGTACTTTTTTGTAACAGTGAATTAACTTTTTAATTTAAATTATTTGTTTAGTTTAAGGGTTACAGTTTCAAGATCATTCAATATTTTCATTAGGTGTCTTCTTAGAAAGGTAGTTTAACCTAGGTGAGATGGTCTACCTAGGTACGTTAGTAGGAAGGTTCTGCAGAAAGCATGTTTTTGATAAGTATTATCTAGTAGATTCAGCTATGGCGGCAAAAATATCGTGTTATATTAGATAGTTAGGTAGGTAATAACTACGAACATATTTGGGTAGGGTAGATAACGACTGAAGAAATTACCTACAAACTTTCTAATATAGTGACAGAAGTCCCCATTTTCATATAATTATACAATAGCATACTTATTATAATAAAATTATACAAAGCATAGTTTAAGTAAATATTACTAAAGTGGTATCTGAGTAATTAGATAGCCATCAACCAAATGAACATAACAAAAGGAGCATGAGCGAATACAAGCTATGAACTATTTAATAGCACCCTTTATAATTTCAAAATTGCAATAATTTTTTTCATTTGTACAGAAGCCATTGCTTCGTATTATTATGCGATCGCTTTGCATGCGAACTCTGAACAGTGGGTAGAGGCTCTAGTAGGCTCGTATAATGCGTATCGCGCGCGGCGGGTTATGCGTTAGAGCATATTTGGGTTCTCTTATGTTATAAAATATATATTAAAAAATTTTTAGATTTTAGGTCAACATTTAATTTCAAAATTTTCTCCTACATTACTTTGCTCTTTATTGTTTATACTAAGTAAGTGTCCGTTTTGTATAAATAAAAAAACATTTCTTTTTATAATTTTATTAACTAGGTATATGGACAATAATGGATTTTTAACACAATGGTCAATTATGAAAAGGAATAAAGTTTCTCTCAGGAAAATCCATGTTGTTAACTTGCACCGCTTTTTTTTCATAATTCTGTAAATAAAATTTGAATAAAGCTATGATTTTATAACAACTACCTTAAAAATAATACATGAAATGGGCAAAATCAATATATCTTTTATTAAATAATACTGGAAACCTATGATATTGTCATTCTCATTAGAACTACCGCCAAATTTAGCGCTAGTTTAGTGGAAATATTTGCATATTGTGTTTACAACTTTATAATTATATATCGATATAGATATAAAGCATGTCTCATTCAGAGTATCGAAGGGGTGATGTGCTAAAGCCCCACATGCATTTGAATTCAAAACTATATGTCCTGGAGATTAACTAAAAATATATAAAATTGCCACTTTTCAGCATAATCTTCAAATTTCCAATATTTATAATTGAAATATATTTACTGTTTAGTTCAATTTTAAGAAATAGACATTCTGAGCTTGATAATTTTCATGAAGCAATTATGGTTAAAGTAAGCATTAATATTACTAACTTTTTAATTCTTATAACTGTGTCCCAAAAGTAATATATACTTTATGGAATTGTTCGTGCTACTTTTATTATATGATTATTCTTATACTGTATATAAAGCAACAAATAATGATAATGTTTCGGTATATTTCAAAAAATACGTAAAATTTTATAACGTGTTAAAATGTTTTACATTTTTTGTGCAACTTGCTTGTGATCTGTCTGCTAGTTTTGCATAATAAAAACAATTCAGATTTTTGTGTCTCATGTGTTTTATTTTATTACTTTCAATTTTTTACTGAAGCTTATTAAGTAAAGAAAAATAAAAAAGACAATATCATCTTATTTGTATTAACTTAAAAGGACGTCCTCGATTTTTTAGACGAAATAATTGTGGTATAAATTTATTCACGCTATCAGCCACAATTTCATGGTTTTTAACAAATAACTGCACATTTGTCACACTAAAAAGTGGAATTGGTCCTGTGAATAAGGCAGACTCTGTACATTGACTGGAGTGGAAAAAACACTCTGCTAATGACTATTTATTTTGGTACCCTGTAGTGCTCTATGTCTTAATATAATGACAAAGACGACTAAAATTGCTTGACAATGCCTTCCAACGTTAAACCAAATATCTGAGAAGCTGTGAAAATTTATTCAATTCTTAACATTTTAAAGGCGCTACGTAGATTAAGGATGTTTTCAGAGGTTCAAAATTAAATTATTTATGTATCCCACTTGCGGCATACGAAAACAAACCTTGTGTCTTCTTAGAATTTAGAATTTCTTTATTATTTTCATTTTTATGACTCATGTTTTCATTGAATTTTACCGTGGTTATGTTTTGATTAAAGCCTTATTCTGTGACGAAATGCTTTGGGGAAATTTAGGAATTCACACCGTTCGTCGTTTATTTATTCCATTTGCATTTTATAACTTTTCTTTATAAGGTTTTGGGTCGTGGTTAGATTATTAGCTAGACGTAGAAATGTTAGTAATGTAACATTTGGCGATGAATGTTTGATAATGAACGCAGGAGGTAGATATAAACTCTATAGCTAAAGCTATATCTTCAGCTTTTTTAAATTTATAATTATATTATTATTATATATTTCAGATTTATATAATAATAAAATTTATAATTTATCTAGATGGAATCAAAAATACCTATGCGCTTCGTTTTAGCCCTAATTAATAAAATGATTCTTAAATCACTCACTTTGGCACAATCAAATGAATCGTGAAAAACTTTCATAAACTCAATAGGTACGTCTACACTTAGACACAGAAAACAGCAATTCGATGTTACAATAATAATGTTTCTTTTTGCTTTTAGGTTTTGCACATAGAAGACTATGCTGGTGTTTTTGTTCAAGCTATAAAAGATTCTTCACCCAATCGTAAGTACTGGGTCTAAAATAAGTGAACTATTAAAGAGCATACCGTGGTATAAGGATGATGGAACTAGAATAAATTCGGGAAGTTACCTTGCGTAGGATTGAAACTACGAAATAAGTAACATACTGATTTCCGTTGTTTATCAATTGTTAATCTATTCGATAAAACTAGAGTCTAAGGAAGAATTTAGGTCTGTTACGAATATCAAAAGTGGTGCAAGATCGGTATATAAGTAGTAAAGTCGTATTTGACAAATTGGAAATTGCCTACAAGAGAGTTACAACCCATGAAAAAGTCTGGCTATACAAAAAAGCTATACAAAGAACTCATTTGCAATTTTCTATTAAAACTCAATGCAACTATAATTTTTGAAAAAAATGAAAGTTCCAATACGTGTTTTGCACGTGTTGTTATGAACGTATTTAAAAAATGAACCTAGCTGTAAGTTTCCTTAAAAGGCATAAAATAAAAAATGTTGATGAAATGTGGATCACCTATGAGAAGAACGTGCGAAAAAGTAATGTTCAAAAAGCGTTAATGCACCCCAGATTGTGGCAAGAGATTTACCCGCAACAAGATGTTGTAGGGTGTTAGATGGAATAACAATGACGTCCCTTAATATAAACCGCTGTGCAGCCGAATGTAGTCTTTCCTTGTGATAACGCCAGATCACATACTTCTTTAGCCACGTTGCAAAAATTCAGAGAACACTCTCTAGGCTAGGATATGTTAATGCATCGCGCATACAAACTTAGCTTGGAACCAGATTTCCACTAACTTAATCTCTTCAAAATTTTTTATGTAGCTAATGGTTGACATCAGAGATGACTGTCAAAACTACTCGACTCAGTTTATCAAAGCAAATGTCTCAAAATTTCAAAATCATACTTCTGCTGAGAACTGAGAACGGCTGCTCAATCTCTATACAGTCCAGATTTGACAATACGGTTACCTTTTGGGACCAACTCGAAGCATTACACTCGTTTGACTGAAGAGCCAGTTAAAAGCTACTCGTAAGCTTTTACATAAACTTATAGATTATGTAAAAGCTCACGAGTAAAACATAACAATGTCTTTGAGCACCGGATCATGCGCAAACGATCATGAGCATCCTCCTTAGTTAACGGCATTATACAACGACTGACAAAACACTCCAAATTTGTCATAAGCTTGTCTAAAATAAAATAATACGGTTGAATTGTTTTAACTAGCCATGGGCTGAAAGTCGTTTAATATTTGAGAAGGTAAGTTTCAATCGTCAAGTAGTCAAAATTATTGGAAATCCAGTCTGCACTAAATTGTACCTAGCATCAGTTCAATACTAGCTCCGCTTTACCAGTTGTTAAGGAAAGACGTTAAATTCGAGTGGAATGATAGTCATAGTTCAGCATATGAAAAAATTTAAAAGCTGTTAACTTTAGTCCCAGACTGCCCACTCACCCACGCTGCCGCTTGTATTGACAATGGACGCGAGCAGCGCTGGCGTCGGAGCGGTTATCTCGCACCTCACGTCCGACGGAGAGCGTCCGATTGCGTACGCGTCACGAGTTCTTAATTCAGCTGAAAAAGCTTACTCTCAACCCAAATCGAGGGAGATATTCAGAGAGGCTTGCACAATCTGTGGCCTCTCGAATATCTCCGTCGAGCGTCCCAACTCTCGCGGACACCCTGGGCAATGCCACCGCTGCCAGCTTTACGGCCACGCAGCGGCTAATTGCTCAGCTCCTCCCAAATGCGTCAAGTGCCTAGATACTCACATCACGACGGAGTGCACTCGCACTCCCGTTTCCACTTCCGCCCCTGCTTGTGTATTGTGTGGCCAGTCCGGCCACACAGCTAACTACAGGGGTTGTCCTCGCGCTCCTCGCTCCTTCGTCAAGAGGGCCACGCCTAAACCGGCGCCACCGCTCACTGCTTCTAATTTTCCGCTGCTGCGCAACCGCGTCCCCCAGAAGCAAAGCCCGCGCGGCCGAAGCTGACCACAGCTAACGCCTGGAGCCAGCGTCCGGCCACTGCACCTTCCCGTCGACAGAGTCACTCGAATCAGTCTCTCGAATGCAGAACCACCTGTTTCCAACGGATGGCGATCCCTTCATCATTCCCCATCAGTTCGGCTTTCGCTCTAAGCACTCCTGCCCTCACCAAGACTATCGAATCGTCGAGTACATACTCGGCGGCTTCTATCCGCGGCGTAATAAAACGGTCGAAGTTTTTCTTGACGTAGCCAAGTCGTTCGATGAAGTCTGGCACAGCGGTCTCGTCTACAAACTCTACAAAATAGGCTCACCGGATCGCCTAGTTATGATAATCGCATCCTTTCTCAAAGATCGTACGTTTCGTTTTAGACGTAAAGGCATGCTTTCCGCGCCTTGTCCCATAAAGGCTGGAGTCCTTTAAGGCTCAGTCCGCGCCCGTCTGCTGTACACCGTGTACAAATGAAATGAAATGAAACGTAAACACCCTCGGTTTATGGTTTCAAAAATGGCGTATCGATGTGAACCCAGACAAGAGTTCTGCGGTTTACTTCGACTTCAAACGCCGTCGCATCGCTGATAATCTCCACGTTCAAATGTTAGGTATTCCCATCCCCTGAAAGCGCACTACCAAATACCTAGGCGTAACCTTAGACCAGACACTTTTTTTCAAACCACATGTCGATAGAGTAACGAAACTCACCCGTCTTTACTTAGGAAAGATGTTAGGTAGACAAAGTAAAATGTCTTTTAGAAACAAACGTACGCTTTGTAAGACCTGCGTTAGACCCGTCTGACTTATGCCTCGCCAATCTTTGCCCACGCCTAACCCTCCCTTCTGCACAAACTGCAGGTTGTTCGAAGCTCTTCTGCCGCAGGGCCACAAACGCACCGCGGTACGTGCGTAACGCGGGCCTGCACAGAGATCTTGAACTACCTACAGTGCAACATCATATCAAAACACTATCGGAAGCGTTCTTCAAACGCTCCCAAATCCTTGAGTTTGAGAGTCCGTCTTGTAGACTACCTGTCATGATTCGAAGTTTTAAGTTGCATGACCGTGAAACGCGCACACTGACGTAGCCACGTAACTGACTTCTTTGAGATCTATCTCGAAGCCCTTTTGGCCGCAAATCCTAATTCTAATTTAAATTCGAAATAATTAAATTCTTTTTCATTTTGAACATCTTCAGCGCTATGAATTCACCTTCAGTGCTTTGAGCACCTTCAGTGATATGTAATTCCCAACGGGTGACCCCTTAAGGGCCCCGCTTGTGCGGCCTTTTTCTCCAATCGATCGTCGCTTCAGATGAAAGCTATGAGGCAAAAGATTGCCAGAGTCATTCAGGGAGATTTTTAGTGGGTAGTGGCTCTGGTAGGCTCGGAGCGAGTCCCACATCACCTTTGACGTGTGCAGAGCATTTTTTAGATCCTCCTGCCCTCCTCTTGGAGTAAAACAAAAAAAGAAAAAAAAACTTACTCTCAAATAGAAAGAGAAGCGTTAAGTATAATAACTATGGTATAGAATATGTGCGTTGTAATAGGAACGCTGCAGATACTTAATCTCGGTTACCGACAAGTCTAGAAAAATGCATCATAACAGAAACTACTTATGTAAACTTTGTTCAGGACATTTTTCCTATTACGAGACAAATAGTTCAGAAGTGCAGGGAAAAGATGCAAATTTTAAGACATTTGTTTTTATGTATATTCAATCGGGTTGGCACGAAAAGGTGTTAACGAGGACTTGCAACCATTTTTCAACAGACGCTTCGACGACATGGACTGTGTTATGTGATATGCCGCCCGTGAGCCTTCCTAGCCCGAGACATTCACCGAAACTGTCGAGAAAGCCATTCACCAGATATGGATTTGAAATGGACTAGATTTAAATAAACACGTAATTGATAATTTAGTGTGGGGGTGTGATGTATGTGCGTAGGGTATTTGTGAAATAGTTTTTAGTTGTATGTTGGGGGGGTAGTTTTATGTCCGTACAATAAATGGTCATCGCTGCGATCGGTTGTGTTTCTCTAAGCTCCTGCAATATTAATTCCCTGGCTAAATATTCCTCAGAAAGTAACCGAAATACACTAACCGAGCAGTTGTTTCATTTGAAATTTGTCTAATTTTTTAACAATATATGCTGGAGATCGAACCTTTTTTGCCAACCCATCAACATGCGGTCCCTACTGGAGGTTTGCTTGTAAGGTTGTGCCCAGAATTACATTTGAGTTTATAGGAGTCACTTACAGTGTTAACTGTAAGACGTTTGACAAAGTAAACTTTACACATTTTGTTTTGTTTTCATTCAGGAGAAAATTATTAGCTGAGAACCATTTCTTTGCGTTAGAGACACATTAATTTACTGCTCGATGGTCAGTTTCTTTATTTTTTTATTTTATATAAGACGGAAGTATCATCAGCAAACCGTATGACCTCGTATTGATTCTTAAAAAGGGATGGAATGAAAAGAAAATAATGAAAAAAATAGGAAAGGACCAAGAACTAAGCCCTGGAGCACACCCAGTGTCTCTGCCGATCCTGATAATTTTATCCATTTATTGCAACTTTCTGTTTTTTATTACAAATTCACGATTTAATAAAACCAAGCGCTCGGCTTTTTTATGCCAAAATGGTGCAGTTTCATGAGTAGTATTAAGATCCACTCTTCTCAGGCGCTGAACAGGAATGTGTTTTGTAAGCTAAACACTAGCATCGGTTGTAAATCGAGTCCTTGTGAAACCAAATTGCTTACAAGACATTAAATTATTGCTATAAAAAAGGTAAAAGTTATAGATTTAAAATTAATTTTCCAAAAACCTGAGCGTTAGCACTATAGGTCTAAAAGTAAAATAAAAAAATAAGGCATTAGCCTCTGCCTAGCACATAGTTTCATATCGAAAGCTTCAGGATTCAAGTAAACACAAAAAAAAAACACAAACAAAAACCAAGACGGAAATCCAATAACTTTACTCTGTAATGAATAAACAACTAGTTCAAACAAATATGTTTATTATCCGCCATCAGGTATAAACCATACTGTACAGTAAGTAACTTATGAGATAACATTCTGATCAGATAAATGTATTATTCGGCTTGTTAGTTCTTGCAATATCGACAGCAAGTTACAAGTGGTTAAAGAGCTTACACAATAGGTTAAGTTCGTACGAGTTAAGGATACATAGTTGCATGTTTAAAACTGTTTGTTTTAAAATTCAAATTCAAATATTTATTTCTCAACATTGACAATTACTTGTTCTTATTGACGTCAAATAAAACATGATTCTACCACCAGTTCGAAAAAAACCTTCGTGAAGAAGAACTGGCAAGAAACTTCATTAAAAGCAAGGTTCATTACGTGAGACATTGGTATTATTGTACTAGTAGAATTTAAAGTTTAATTACTAATTTGATTCTTTTCGATCGCTTAATTTTCATGATAAAACGTTTTTTATATTCACCGGAAACTGTTAAGCCCTTATTTGAAGACGTTTTACCTACCTGAATTAATTTAAATAAGATCTAAAAGTACTAAAGTTAACTAATAACTATAATTTTTGTGTAAAAGAAACTTTTGAAAGGAATTTTAGCCCAAAATATCAGAAAGTCCAGATATAGGGTAAAGTACCCCTTTATTGACATCTTAAGGTAAATTTTTTTAGCTGACTCATAACTAGAAATTATGTAATTGATACCTGTGTCAACATTAAGTTACACAATATGAAAAAAAGCTTTATTTGTTATCAAATCACATTTAAATTAAGTCTTAAACCTCAATCTGCAAAATAAAAAGGGGAAGCCAATTATTGCCAAATGTGTTGAAAAATTGGGATATAGTACTTTATGCGTACCAAATATTGACACCACATAAATAATATGTAATTCACTGTGTAGACGAATATCTGCCTAATTTGTTTGAATATTTTCAGTCGCAAAAGATCTAAAATTACATAAACACAATTTGAGGATGGTTGTAACTGAAGGAAACTTTAAACCAGAAAAATAATTCTGTTCACTGTTAGGAGATTTCGTACATTCACATCAATACTAACTTGGTCGTGAGATATGATCGTAGGCGGCCGCTAGGGGTGAGGGTTGCGGGGGCATCAAGTCCTCGGAACTGGGCTCTGACGAGCCGCCCCACCAGAGCATCTCCTAGCTATCCATCGAATAAAACATCGCGACGTGTTCGCTTAAATAATATCAGTCTCGGTCTGCGTGCGTTCTCGAGCGCACGTCGAACGCAGACGCCTTCCCGCTCTATTAGCCCCCGCGCTAATTGAGCACCCTAATTTCCCTACTGCGTGTAGGGTGGTTTTTAGGAAGTCAGTCATCGTTGATAGGTTCATAGTATATATATTTATATATTGTTGTCCCTCCCCAACCCCTCCGCAATGGCTTCTCTAAGCTCTCATGAGTTTATGAGGAAGTTACTTGATAGTACCGGTGCTGAAGGCATGTCTATAAATGCTGATAAGTATCGTTCTTGGACTCTCTCATCCCGCATATCATGGCGTTAATTCCCTCACTGGCCCCTCAGGCCACCCCAGTCCCCCAGACCCCTCAGGTCTTAGGCCCTCCCGCGTCCCCTTCCTCCAGTGACATGGAGTGCGAAGTTACAAGTTACCCCTCCGCGCCGCAAGCGCGCACCCGCGACCGAGTCATCCTCGGATGCCACCCCAACTGGCCTTGATGAGCCTCCCTCTTTCACCCTTGTTAAGAAGCGCTCTAAGAAGCGCTCGAAACAAGACCCGGCGCCCTCGGCGCCCGTCCCTACACCCCCTGCGGCGTCTTCAACGCCAGCTGCCCCGGTGTCTTCAACACCCGCTCTGGCCCCAACTTCTGTCAAGGCCAAGGTCCCACCACCCGTTTTCCTTTGGGAAAAGGGTAAATGGACTGAGGTCTCGACATTGTGCAATGAGCACAAAATCCATTACACCCGAGCAGCCAACTCGGGTGAATCTATTAAAATCTTAGTCTCGTCAATAGACGACTTTCGTGCCTTAACAAAGCTCCTTACCGATAAGCAATATGCTTATCACACTTATGCTCTGTCAGAAGAGCGTAAGATCAGAGCGGTACTCAGGGGACTCCCGTTCGAATTATCGAACGAGGCTATCCTGGAGGATCTGCAGTCCCAAGGCTTCCCGGCACTCGCGGTGCATAAAATGCACAGCAAGTACGGGAGACAACACCCTCTCGCTTTGGTGGTTCTCGCCAACGTCCCCAAGTCCAGGGAGATCCTCAAAGGGGTTAGCACTATATGCGGCCACTCTGGGATCTCGATCGAGGCGCCTCATCGCCGCGGTCATCCCGGCCGGTGCCATCGGTGCCAGTTGTACGGGCACGCGGCAGCCAACTGCCGCGCACCGCCCAGGTGCGTCAAGTGCCTGGTCCCGCACTTCACTAAGGAGTGCAATCGCACTCCTGAAACTCCCTCTCCTTCCGATTGCGTGCTTTGTGGCCAGTCCGGCCACACCGCAAATTACAAGGGCTGCCCTCGTGCACCCCGTTGTATGCGCTCCAATTTCAAAAGGGCGGCACCCAAACAGGCCCCGCGCCTTTCTCAAGAAAACTTTCCGCCGCTGCGTAGCCGGGTGCCTCCGGCTGCAAAGCCTACACAGTCTAGGCCTGCCCCAGAAAACTGGTGGCAGCGCCCCGCATCGAATCCCATCCCGGCTCCTCGCCCATACAAACCCACTCCTCAATCCTCCGTAGCAGACGATATGCGTATCGTCTGCGATGCTATAAAAAATGTCGATGTTAGTGAAATCGCAGTCTTAGCCCGTAAACTTAGGGCTTCACGTACTCCGACAGAGCGTTTGCTAGCTCTGGCGGAGCATAGTTCCCTTCTCAATTCATTGTAGGTTCATTTAAATGAATTGATCCCTAAATCATGCTTCGGCCGACCTCTGCCCAGCCCCGGCTTCATCGGAGGCTGCCCAGAACGGCCACCAACTCATGTCCCTTTGAGCACCTTCAGTGCAACTTTCACTACAGGCGGAAGACCCGCTAGCGCTAAACTTTTTAAGATTTTTTTTTGTTATATTTTTTAACACATATTAATTTTAGAGCTACACAGATATAAATACACACCTACTGACTTTATGGACCGCTTCTCTAGATCAACAAGATAGAACTAAATAACTATATAGATTGTGTGTTTGTCTGGGGCCATATCTATATAACATATTTTACCATAAGAGTCATTGAAATAAGGTATAAAATATATGTAAACAATATTTTAAAATCATCTAATCTTCTAATGCAAACACGATGGAAAAGCAATCAATATGCTTAGAAAATTGGATGACAGTTTCTATATCATCCATTTATAAGTCCTATAAAAGATGCTTATCTGAACAGGCTTTACAGAGGCTCCGAGGGTTCACTTACGTGATATCAAAGTAAACACAACACTTGCCTAAAACTATCAGATGCATAGAGCGTGAGACCCAGCAACTTCAAATATTAACCTTAACTCCCTTCAAAGAAAGACTATAACCGCAAAGCAACGAGTTTAGTTTTGTCGTTCGATTTTCTAAGACAAGATTTCAAGCTTTTTTTCTTATACCGTATAATGTGTAAAAACGAGACATGTTTATTTTCAGATTATTGAACGTTTTTTGATAATATTGGATAACATTTCCTTTTTCTACTGCTTAGTTAAACAATCTAATTTCTCGCGGCTATGCCCAAATTTACGTGATAATTCCTGAATGTCGTAATTTTTTTAGAAATTTTATTTATTTTCTTGTTGATTGTGAGTACTATACTGGCTTATCAATTAATGATGCGTTGCCGGCCGTCGGTTTAGTTAGTATAAAAGTGATTTAGGATTAAAACTAGTGGTCAACACGGTATGGACTGCACCGGACAAGACGAGCTCTAAAAAGGCGACAGATAACTGTCAATTGAAGATCTTTAATATACTTGTTGCAAAGTTTTGAAATTAAAATAATCGCATTCATACTTATATTTATACTTTATTTTATTTTAAAACTGGATTGTTTATTTATCGGCCTTTTAAATTTCACCGGACTATGTGCCTTAGCCCTGAGGACGCTTATCTGGAACTATGTAAATTAGTGTAAAATTTATACATTGCATAAACTTGCTTGTATTTAGTGTAGCGAACCACATTGTTAAGTTAATGAAATTCAAAAGTCGTAAATGTAAATTTTTAAATATATAGAGTTGTCGCAAACCCTGTCCTTTTTCATAATGTCGGTTACAAATAAATTATGTCCTTTTGGGTTTGTGATGTTTTTTTTACTATCTATTTATTTTCTATGTATTAATTTGAATGAAAATTTAATTTCTTATTTTGAATATATGAAATGTAAAAATAATTAGAAAGTTAAAGCAAGCAGGTGTCAGATAAATATAATTTTCTTACATCTAATGAAAATGTACCAATTACGTGAGTAAGAAGTTTTGTCCACCCTCTGGCGGATGTGTGTTAAAACGTCACAAAGTCAAACGTTAGCTAGTTAAGAAAATGTGGTTTAGATGCACCATAAATGAATAACTTATTTCGGGATTTCAACTGGATGCTTTGCCTACTACGTCATAATTCCCATGTCCCTTGCGCGTATCTTTTGCAAATTTAAATTAGATATTAATAGTAAAAGAAAAATAAATGTGAGAGAAAAATAAACGTTAGAGGCAATTTTCGATTAATTCGGTACGATTTTGATGTAGAGTCGATGTAAGTTTTTTTGTAGTTAAAAATATAATTATTGTTTTATTAAAGCTGCAGTATATTATGGACTTTATATTATGCCATACTATGTTGTCTAAAACATTCAGTACCTTTTTTTAACTTTCGTAGTTAATACTTTAAATTATTT
Source organism: Marasmarcha lunaedactyla (assembly GCA_923062675.1). Classification (NCBI taxonomy): domain Eukaryota; kingdom Metazoa; phylum Arthropoda; class Insecta; order Lepidoptera; family Pterophoridae; genus Marasmarcha; species Marasmarcha lunaedactyla. Next base: position 4,045,248 of record OV281341.1, read on the forward strand.
TTTTCCGAGCCTACCAGAGCCTCTACCCACTAAAAAACCCCCTGAATTACTCGTGCAATTTTGCACGCATTGCTGCAGTTTGTGCAGGAGGGAGGGTTTGGCGTGGGCAACGATTGGCGAGGCATATGTCATGACGGGTCTAACGCAGACCTTGTAAAGTGTACGTTTGTTTCTGAAAGACATTTTATTTTTTCTACCTAACATGCTATTTAGGCGGCCTAGGTAGTGACGGGTGAATTTCGAAACTCTATCGACGTGTGGCTTGAAAGAAAGCGTTGGTAAGGTGTAAGGCGTAAGGTGACGCCTAAGTATTTGGTACTGCGCTTTCAGGGGATGGGAATGCCTAACATTCAAACGTGGGGATCGCCAGCGGGACGACGGCGTTTGGGGTCGAAGCGAATCGCAGAACTCTTGTCTGGATTCACATCGATGCGCCATTTTTGAAACCATACACCGAGGGCATTTACGGCCTTTTGGAGTCTGGTGACGAGCTGCGGGATACTGTATCCTTTAGTGTAAATCCTTAGATAAATGGAAATTCTTAGAAAAATGTGACCATTAATTACTTCTTATGAGATTCCTTAGTAATTTGTCAGAAGCATTTTGTAGAGCTTTTGCGGAACACAGAGTGCCAGTCGAGGTTTTTAGGGGCACGCGTTTTGATAATAAGTTGTTAAAAAAAATAAATGGCAAAGTTGTAGGTAATAAAAAGATTTACAACTTTATACTTAAAATTTTTTCACAGAACCTCAAAATTTTAGTCAAAAATTCAAATAACCAAGTTTTTGGATTTTTATTTTCATCCATTGAGTACTTTTTTTTATAGGACTTGTAGTTTTGCCGGAAACTGAGATGAACCATGTTTTACCCTTATAAACTCACCTCCTTCCACTTCCAGAACTCAGATCGCCTGAAATTTATTAGTCCTTTCATTTTTATTATATTCTCCTCCTTTTCCAATGGGTTTCATCCCATATGTATATATACTGTTATTTTTTTGTCTTTGCAAATTTATTCTTATCTGTTTATTATGTTAGCTCGGCAAATTTCCCTCTACCCAAATAAAAAGGCGTTCTAAAATCACTTATTCTTTCAAACTTCAATTCACTCGGCAAAATGTAACCCCTCCAGATATATCAACACGACTGATGTACACTTTTAAAGTGCACCCATTAAATTATTTTTATAAAATTTCATATTAGATTATTTTGTATTTTGTGCTCCTCACAACGAAGGTACATGATTTTTCCTTTAACCTCTTTATATTTCCCTTGTGGCATATCTTTAACACACATGAAAACGAACTCATTAAAAAACCATGGCAGCAGAAAAAAGTACGGTAAAATTTCCAAAACACCCCCGAATATAAGGTTTATTTATTTGCATTGTAGTCTCACGAATAAGATGGTGCTTTCTGTGATAATAAGCCCTGTAAGGAATGTATGAGTGGGATAAAAAAGGTGACACTGAACGTCACCATGGGGAAAGATAAAGTATTTAAGACCACACACACGACTTTTTGTCGAGAGTAAAACTTGTACTGCATTTTGTGATGAAACAGTTATAGCTTTTTAACGACAAGCATTACTTCTAATTATATTGCATACGGAAATAAAACTTTGTCAGTACTAAATTTTAACTATACAGTTTTTGCGACATTTTCACATGTCACTAATTAAGAAAATGCTACTCGAAAGGAGTACACAAGAATTGAGAGGCTGTGTAACAAAAATTTTAGTGATTCTTAAATGAATTTTTTGTAAATTACCTTGTAGTGTTGAAATAAATACAAGGTATGATTGATGAAAAATAAAGGAAGAATTCACATAGATGGTAGGTACAAGGTAGTAAGATGTGACAAGTACCGTCAAAAAGTGCTGTATGGGTTTAAATTTTTATCTATACGTACTGTATAATAACGCCAAACTCGTTTCAAAATCGAAGAATACAAAAAGAAAAAAAAACAAATCCAGCATTATTCATTTATTTATTTATTTAACATTCACAAAATTTAAGTTTAATCATTTAAGTTTTTCACCTCATATGAACGTTCCTGAACGTGAACCTTCACGTGAACCTTCTTAATCTGGTAGTTTCCTTATTAAGGAATATAAATGTTGTGGAAATAAAACATCTAGTATGTGTATGTGTGCGTGTGTGTGTGTTTATATAGATTCAGTTTATTTATGTTGATACCATGATTTATTGCGAAAAAACATTTAATGCGGCAAACATAATATACTTTTTTTAATTTATAACAAAGCCATCCTTAAAACTGAATCAAAATTACACAAATTTGAATGGAAAATCTTTCTTTTATGGTTATATATTTATAATATAATAATAATTATAATGAAACGCTCCTTTATATTTTACTGAATTGGTAACTTTTACTTACGAAACTACCATAGACAGGAGATGTACGGCCGTATTGTATTATAACATTGTAACAAATGTAACCAGACAGACTCTACTGCGAATCCATATCCAGATATATATCTACATCTCTTTCTTCTCTATTTGCTTATTATTATTATTACTAAAATTTTAATACTCAGTTACCATTGGTTACGTAAGTAAAGCAGGGACCTTAGTATATCTGTATAAAACAGTTCAGTGCTGATACTAGGGTGCGGCGGGTAATCGTTTAATGTTTGCACGTTTCGAAAAAACTAAACTACTCCTATATCTTTAAGGAATGGTAAATATAGGATAGGCTTCAAATTCTGGTCCTGGCGACGGAATGACATTGTGGCATTCTCGTTAAAACACTTAAACGCTTCAACTTAAAACTTACGACTTAAAACTTTTGCTAAACAGCAATCACAAATTGTATCATATTTAAATCGCAAATTTAAAATAGCAAAATAGACTTTCACAGTAACAAATATGAAACTATGAAAGAAAATATGAAACAGTAGTAACATAATAGGTATTTTTAATTTGCTAAACGGACACTTTCCAAAACGTGGCTTAATAAACAAACTGAACGGTCGGGTGGCAACTCAAAAGATGGCTGCTAAGCTCTGAACTAATTCATTGATGCAAGGAAATGTCAAAAAGGCGGATGCACCAATATGTGATTATACTATTTCCATTTCTTTATTTTCTCGATGACAGCTCCTGTGAAAACTTGTGCAAGCGTTTTTTACACTATGTATGCATTATTTTATAAAAATATGACGTTTACACACGTACAAGGTTATATAATACCAGAGTCGGAGAAACTGATAGGGATGGAGCTATATCGATAAACGTAACACGATAACAGACCCGATATTTTTTTACAAAAAGAAACTAAACTACTTCCGGATACTTTTGTACTTTATTAACTAATATTATATTTCATTACAAGATGTTACACGTATTAATTCTTGATTGATAATGCCAACTTCTGTAAAACTTTTGAAGCTGTTGTAAAATAAGTAGGTTTAGGTAGGTACTCGACAATGAAACGAAATAATTATTACGAAAGGTAACCTTTATTTATTTATTTAAATCAAAATCTGATGAATCGTCACTTGCACTCGATGAGCTCTCCCCAACATTTACTATGAGTTCCAGTACTTGTATATTATCGAATGCCACATGAATTTCCCAATCCAACGCTATAATATTTTGGGTTCTTCTCACAATATTTTCCCAGTTTTCGGCAGTTACTTCCGCACATGCATTTTTAATAAATCTAACATCTTGTTTGCCGTAAAAGGGGGATAAGTATTGTTTCGAGCGGCGTGTCCTTTGATTTGTGCCCATATTAGTTCTATAGCATTGTACTGGCAATGATACGGCGGAAGTCGAAGAACCCAATGACCACATTCGGCAGCTATTTCGTCAATAACATATCGTTTAAGGAGGCTTTTTTTCGATTTTAAAACATTACTAATTGTACTTTTAATAAAGTACTATTCACATTTTCGCCATGACGTTGGAGCCAGACAATTATCTCTTGTTTTTTCTTGGTCTGCGTCGGCATTTTACCAATTTATCTGGAGTGATATGTAGCGTTGTCCATAATAATTATGGACGGTTCTTCCAGAGATTGCCCCATTTCTTTAAACCATCCATCGTAAATCTCCGCGTTCATTTCTTCATGGTAGTCCACTGTTTTCTTGAGTTTACAGGCTAGTAAAGCATCTAACATGAACCCTTTCGTAGACCCTGCATGGCATATGATAAGGTGTTCACCTTTTCCCATTGGCACTGAACTAGTGGAAGCGGCGGTGTCGTTAGTCCAGTTCTAAGATACTGTGTAGTTTGCATTTAACCAAGTCTCGTCAGTGAAAATAACATTTGACCAATCTGATATCTTTTTGGCTTCGCTCAAAAATTCGCAACTAAAAAAACTAAGCTTAATGCGGATTTTTGGCCATGGAACAAACCACATTTACGTAAAGAAACAACAAATTTTTTAAGTGTTGCATTTTTTTTGCGCAAGCAATTGTCATTTGTGTGATGAACACAGATGTTTGTTCTCGGGTCATGGTTGTTTGTATTTATATATGTATGTTTATTCTGGGTTCCCCAGTTCACTGTATGGTCATCCATAACACAAGGTTTGCTTACTTTGGGGCCATACAGTTGGTGTGTTTATCTGGGCTTTATTTGTATTTATATGACGGCGAATAGCATCAGCGTTGAAGTTGTCAACCGATGTCACACGACGTGGTTAGCGGGTTTTCTTCGGCGTACGATGCTTATTTTCCTGCATGCCGCTTGTACCGTAAGCTTCGGTATTCATTTTTGAAACAGTAGGTCCACTAATTCCTATTGCGGTCGCAACACGCTCTCGCACTTGCGACAGTGGTAATAGCGGGCCACCATTTTGATACTCTGCTTCAAAGTAATTATGAACCTTGATCACCAGTTCTCTGGCCTGCCTTTTCAGAACAGATCCTTTCGGTATTTTGATATTTGACAGCTGGGCAGCAATCAACACAAAGGAACACAAAATACACAACGTAACGTATGGATAATGTGAAAAAACTCAGCGAACAGAAATGTAGTGACTCGCACGACCGTCTTGTTGCGAGTGACAGATTAAAACAAACACAAAATGGCAGTGGGCTTGAGAAAATATATTTGAATGTTTTTGTTGTATTTGTTGTTAATTGTTTGTTAAAAATATAATAAATATATGCGATCGATATCATTACTTATTTGGTCACAACACTACATTATATCAAATTAGAACTGTCATCAACAAAATAAAGAAATGGAAATAGTATAACGTGGCCGATTTTGGTAAGGGTCTTCGTAAAATATGAAAATAAGGGTGATTTTGGCCACATTTTTAATTAAAAGTTATATTTTTATTTTTCATTTATAAGCAGCGGAAAAGTTGAGTAAAATAAGAGGAGTCTCAACAGTGATGTTGTTTGCTTTGTTGAAGCATCTAAGATAGATATTAATAGATTTAATTGGCTACTATGGCTTTTTACAATCTGTAAGTCTGTCTGTCCGTCACGTCCGTTTCCAGGAAGCCAAGTCCACTAACAAGCCCGGACCATAAAACTTCAGACCTCAAGTAACATTGTTTAGTTAACTAAAAAATAGTATGTGAGATATTTGAAGGAACACTTGAAATATTACCTGTAAAATGCATGTTTTTACTGTTGTGCTAACTTGAAGGGGGCGTATGTGGATAAGTAAGTAAAAATCAGTTACAGGATTAAAACAGTACGTATATTGTTCACACACACCATAAGCATAGAAATAAAGTATAAGTACGGAAATCGTAATCAGCGGCAAGCAAGAGCGCGGCGTGGGTATCGCGTGTAAGCGTAGGATTCCGACTAAATCCTCATGGAATCAGTGTTGCCAGATGGTCTCGGCGACATACCCCTAGATTATTTGATTTCTCCTCTAGAAATACCCTAGAATAGCCTCACCAAGTGGATGGTGGCATGCAGCGATTTTTTAAAGATGCGGTTCGTGCTCATATACGGTTTATATATTATTAAACTTTATTATTGCCGCGTTTTATTAGTTATAGCTAAATTTATTCGTTATCTTCAACACCTCGAATCTTGACCTAGTTTAGTTGTGGCGCTCAGTTAATTTAAAGATGGTAAAAAAACATTAATAACAAAACGTCAGGAACGTGATATTTGGATAAAAAAACTGTATTTGATGTTTTTAAATTACCCCTAAAAATCCCCCAAATATTTTTTCCTCTATTTTGTCCCTAACTCGGTCGAAAAAGCTCTGAATCTAGGGGGACATCCCCTGATCTGGCAACACTGCGTGGAATGCGATGCACGCGCGTCGCTCCGGTAGCCGGCGGTCGAAGCGACCAGTCCGTTCTGATATCACGACGGGGGAGCGTGATGTTAAGTTACGCGTTTCCATTGTACTCGGCAAAAGGTGATAGCACCGTGTAATTATAATGTGAACTGATATTAAAGTAAACACACATATTGCTAGTGTAATATATTTAAAAACAGACAATCGTAGGCCATTACGCCTACTGCGGGTTGGCAGACTACACATACCTTCATATAAATGTAAAGGTGCATGGGATTATTTTACTACTATTACCAACTCAGGGGTGGCTTCAGACAATTACAGGCCATCACGACTACGGCAACGTCGACTGCTCTGTTCTGCCATCGATCGATGTCAACCGGTCGACTGGTGTAACACCCCAAAACGGGTTTGTTTTAAAAATTATAATCTAAATCACACAAATTAAAATTGATAAGGCACATTTAGATATTATACAAATTAGGCGCGACGACGAGCAAAGCGAGGACGAGCAGTTAGTCTGCATGTAGATAATGCAGCGCGAGCCAAGCGAGCGAAGCGTCCGTGCCGCGGCAGCGGCCGGCGAAGCGCCAAAAAGAGATTTTCATTTCAGTACATAACCTCAAGAAATAATTCGGTACAAAAAACTAAATAAACTTTCTCATTTCCAGCTGACTACTTGAATGCGCGAACGTATAAATTGACATAACTCATGCAGTTTTACAAGGCGTTTGATATTGCAACTAATATTATTCGGAATTTTGATATTCGGGATTCGTATTTATGATATTTCGGATTATTAAGAAATGGGATTTTTTATGGTTCGGTATTTTTAAATTCGGCATATTGTGTTTTTTAATTATAAACGTTCGGAATTTTGAAATTTCGAAGAAGAAAAATTTGGAATTATGAAACACAGAATTTTCATTTTCGGAATTATGAACCATTCGGTGTTATAAAATTCGGAATCTTGAATTCTTGATTATGAATATCGGTATTAAGTTTTTTGGATTTATTTAGTGTACCCCTTGATGCGGCCGTGAGTTTCATATGAAAACGAATCACGCACGGAAAACCGCGAGACGATAACTGCTGAGTGACAGTGAGGTCTAATTTACCCCACACAATTTATTAGTGTGCCACCATTACAAAAATAACTCTGAAATCGAAATAACGATAAAGATGTGATACAGGTCTATCCAAAAGGCGTATTAAATCTGCTCTTTAAGGTTCTAGTTTCAGTTAAAAGAAACTGTCGTCAATCTTATTCGTTAATTTGTTCGTTAAATAACTGACAGGAACCTAGGATGTCGATTGTTAGAAATATTATTATTATTATTGCATCAGGTCACGGAGGTCACCTCGCGTAAGACCCAATATTTGTTGTAAATGATGACAGTAAAAGCCTGTTTATTACCACCTAATTTTTTTCAGAATATGTGTATTTTATCAACAATTAGGTAACTCTAACAGATATTTTAACTGTTCACTTAGTAATTAATTTGCCCTTTACGGAAAACTTATTCTTAAACTAGAATACTAGAAAAATGCTTGTTTACGAAAATATAGATTCTCGCTCTTTACACAAAGTGCTCTCTATAATAATGAAGTATCGATAATATTGGTTCGCAGTAAAGTAATAATAACATTAATGCAACTGTAGGTAATAATTTGATTTTCTCCGATAGAACCACAGACTTGGAATCGCGTTTAAACTTGAGGAGTATCACACAGATATCAGCCTCAATGATCTCACTGCGAGCTTATCAGAGGTGATAGTGGTGTTAACCAACTAAGGGGTGGTGTCAGCCAATTAACAGGCCACCATGTTTGCCTACTCCAGGTTGACAGTCTTTACACATACCTTTGAAATAATTTCAAAGTTATGTGGGTTTCCTCACGATATTTCCACCGTTAGAGCAGTTGACTTGGTGTACTTAACATGTTTAAACTCATTAGTAAATTGGGCTGTCAGCGGAGAATGAACCCGGGACCTTCAGATCGAAAAGCCAACGCATTAAATTTATTTTTGATTATTTATGACATTTTAAGATTATTTATGACATCACCAAGAAAATTTATATATTTATTGAGATTTAAATAAATTGACATCTGTAACTAAATGTTTTATTGTTTTTGTACTAACATAGATAGGTATATTAGATTGTATGCTAACAAGTGGGCCCAGTTGCTACAATAAAGAAATTTATTATTATTATTATTATTATTAAACAACTGTGAAACCGACACACCGAAGCACATACAATTATATTAGTTTCAAAAGATTTTTTTACTTGAGAAATAGTATTTTACGCCTTTTATCTCTAATAATGAAGACCGTAGCGTTGAATAACTTTTTAAAGACAAGTAGAGAACTTTGCTAACCTACTCAACTTTTTAGGCTCTTTTGATGGGGCTTTATAAAAAATTACTTTTGTTAAGCACTAGAAATATGATTAGTTAAAAAACAGAACAAAAATAAATCCCCAAAATCATATCTATTATTGAAATACAACTAAGCGATCGAGCTGCCATAATAATACAAGAGATCAAAAGGCCAGGCACCGCAATTTATTCGACGGAATTGCTGGATTTTCCGTATTTCGCTCAAAAGGTTTTGAAATTATACATTTAAGTCCGGACATTGAAGATTATTGAATACAATAGAAAGAATCCCTGACGTAAATTTTTATCAGGGTGACTTAATAAGGGCGCAACCCTCGGTTCTTGTGCCGTTCATAATAAATCTATGAGACCTTCTAGCTGGGGATGGGGAAGCTGCGTACGTTGCGAGGGAATAGTTGGGTTCCGTAAACTTTATTAAGTTTGATTTCGAAGATTTTAAGTTTCTTTTTATTCTATTTATTATGATTAAATCTATTGGGTTGTACTTTTTGTCTCTATTATGACCAAGTTATAATCTGAGAACTTTTGATTTTTTATTCTTACTTTTTTATTTCAAAAATCTCATTTTTGTAATTTTAAATTAAATTATATTCTATTTCGTTTGTTTGAAATGTTGTGAATGTTAAACATAATTATAGCACGGATTTTTGAGTGCAAGATTTGTCAGCAATCCTTTACAAATTATTTTACCGAATATCACTTAATATTCCCAACTTACTTACGAATTACCAACTTCGTGTATTCGTACTGTGAAAGGACAAAGCGTCCGCGGACACCTCGCACAGTACTTGTCCACGAAGTTGGTAATTCTAGCTTCATTAGTACCAATTATACTCGTGGATAAATCGAAAGGATACTGATACAAATGTCCAATACAAGTTTTATGATAAAAATCTACCTCCCATCAAATTTCACAAATATAATGTACAGATGTTATACTACAAACGATCAATCAGAGCATATTTGTTGAGAATACTTATCTTTCAAACGTACTTTAAGCAAAGGCAACAACATATGACTCATGTATTCGTAAATAAAAAGTTTTCCTTACCTTCATTGGTAAAATAAGTAAAATAAGACAAATCACTTATTTATATAAAATAATTTTCATAAAATAACGTAAAGAAAAGATTAACCAGACTAAGCATTCATTTATTAAATAATAATAAATTACAAGAAAGACATTCAATAATTGGATCAAAAAGTAATTGTCACGTTTTAATTCTCAAAAAGCGTGAAGTACAATGATAGGTTCTTGAAAATTTAAGATTGATTATTTTTCATGTTTAATTCCTCTTTTATCAGATTACATGTCAATTAAAGTTTTGGGTTATTTGGACAGTTGGAATGAATTATGTTTTAAAAGTGCAACTGTTTGTTTTCCAACTGTTAAATTATGAACTTCCTATTAGACCGAGTGCTTTGATTGCTGATCGAATTCCATATTCAAAGTCAAGTTATACACAACATTACACGTGTAATGAGCAATGTTTTTTTTTCTTATAATAAGTAGGTTTATGTAGTGACCGAAATGTTAGGTTATCGTAGTAATTGTAAATAGTTTTTAAGGAGTAGATTTAAGTGTGATTTAAAGAAAATAATTGTGTGGTAAATTTGGACTGTTTTGTATTGGTGTCGACTTATAATTTGGCCCACTATTGTTATAATAGATATGTATTATTGGAATATTGGCTGTTAGTCTTCCTTTAATAAATAAATAAATAAATAAACAGCAAAATAATTGCAAAAAAAAATTTGATTAGAATTGATGAAGTGTCTGTTATAAAATAGGTTTCGATACAAATTATCAAATGTACATATAAAGGTATTAATCAATTTTATATTGAAATAGTAACCTACAAAATTGGTATACTTGGAAGACTAGCCAACAGAAGCCAAAAAATTACTCATTGATTGTTGAAATATTTTGAATTCATGTTTCCGACGTATGTTGGTAACTTACAAGTTATTGATGTACCATGGATAATTTTCGGCCTTTCAAGAAACTCCGTTATAACAAAGAAAAAATTGGTCGTGTTAATCATCTGTAAAGTCAAATATATCCATTTGTAACTGTATTTTGTTACTATATTCATAGCCGGCAAATGCGCAAGCGACTAATTTGATGATACTTTGCATCCGCAACCATTTAAATCATTAGTCATTGGTGTTTTAAAATAAGTAATTGTTATTATTATATCGATTAATGACGCGTTGCCAACTGTAAGTTTCAGCTGAAACTTTGTTCCAGTAATAATCAAAATCAAAATCAATTTATTTGTACAAATATGGGTTTTTACAAAGGTTGGAAAATAATAGGTACAGTTCAAACCACATCTAACCTAAAAGGTATGTACAGTACTAGTAGAAAACGTTGCTACTAAATTTAAAATTTGAATTTACCAAATAAACGACATATCACATTTTACAAAAACATTTCCATCTTAAATTAATACAGTTGTAGTTACACAGGTACCAACTTGTCATTGAAATATTCACAAATAGTGTAGTGAGACTTATCTGCTAAAAACATTTTTATTTTCTTTTTAAACTCAGTAACATTATTAATATTTCAAATACAATTTGGCAATTTATTGAAAATTTTGGGAGCCATACCAAAGAAACTCTCAGAATATAGTTAGCGCGGTTTAGGTTGAGACCGGAATTTGCCTCTAAGCCTTTGACTGTTTAAGGCTTCAAACATTTGCATGTTGTTTTTAATAACACTAAATGTTCCTTTCTTTTAATCGGAACACAATCACGTTAACGTGAGTATTACGGCGGTCAAAATAGGAAGGACTGTAGTACCCCCCCCCCACCCGGACGAGATCTTAACAAAAGAACTGCACATCACTGAACCGTTACCATGTACGCTATGATTTAAGCTCCGGTTCGTTGTTAATAATTTTCTTGGTACCGTATAAAAGTACCAGTAAAACTCATCGTTTTACCTCTTCACATCATTCTATCATACCAGAGAGAATGTAACGCAAAAAATGTTCAGGAAGTTTCACGAAAAAAAACTTCTAAATTTTTTAAATTATTGTCTCCATAATCGTGTCCAATCATGTCACAATCACCTATGAAAAAGAATTTCTGGTACAATAATTACAATAGCTTTTTGGTCACCTTCATTTATTGGACCTTAATAGTTGCTGGGAGTGTTGCCATATAACTGCTCAGGACGTGTTGTGAAAACCAACTTGTTTACCGCCTATTATTTTTGCTCATTTCGACCTTGCTTGAGTTTACGTGTGGTATACCAAATATGTGGTATATAGAATATAGGTATATATATAATATGTGGTAGGTACATATGCGATATATACATTTAAACGCAGTGATTCTGCCAGGCTTTGAGCAACAATAAGCTTGAGTTAGATGTAGTTATTTCACTTATTTTGTGATATTTTGATAATAATTAATTACCCAGACAAACACACCCACTGTATAATCCGAAAGTAAGCAGAGCTAGAGGAAACCCGAAAGTGAGCAGTGCTACTGGAAAGGAAATTCGAACTATAGCACTCGATACACAAAAAGAATACAGAAAATATTCAAGTAACAAAAAATCCATGTCTATTGAGATGTTTATTTTTCATGATGAAACAAAAGATTCGAAATTTTTTTTTGTTGCCCTTTCATATCTATATTTATGATTGCATTTACTCGAACAGAAATAAGCTGAAACAGGCGCTAAGTAGTTCTTAAGTATCTTATTCATAACTAATACTCAAACTAATACTGACGATGAAACCAAACTAACTAGAAATCTTATCGAAGGGCTTTGGTTTGCAAACTTTAGCAATTCGATTTGCAAATGACCTTCTGTAACATGAGCTGTCAATTGTTTAATTTGATCTAAATTCATGATACTTTATTTAAGGTGATGGCAAAACTTTGGCAAAGGTTTCGTAAGGGCATATTATTTTAGGGCATATGTATAAATATGATGTATAGCGTACCATTATCAGGCCCACCTTTAAGAAAATTTGCTTTTAAAATGAACATTACAAAGATTCAATATTTAATATGCAAAAAAATGTATTCAAAACACACCGAACCAAACAAATTTCTCAATTTTTTCTGCAATGATTTTGGGTTTTGTGGGTTTTGTACTTGACTTAAGATTTGGAAGAGAGAGATTTTCAAAGGTTTATCCAATTGAACAAGTAGACGTTAATATAATTCTTAAACTTAATATCTTATCTAACTACCTGTACTTCTTCCTTTAGTGTCAGAGAGGTCATCAAAAATAAGTGGCATAAGTTACTATTCCTTAAAACAGCAATATTTAGCTATAAGAAGCAAAGGTATACACAACATCGAGAGTTTGTCCCCCATTTTTTATTTGATCGATAATAACCGTACGATTTATTAGTTTTGTAATTGTTAGTGGAAATACGAATCTCGCTTTGTAGTCTTCACATCATGAGGTAAGATGTTTTACATGTTATAGTTAATCAATAGTAATAAAGAGTCCTGTGCTTAATATGCTTTTTATTGTCCCCGGTGCGGAAACTCGGGACAAACGGCGGTACGTGCTCCGTTCCACGTTTCCTATTGTATTTGTATTTGTTGTATTTGTATTGTTGCGAGTGAGGAGTGGCTATTCCTAAACACGCGGTCACCCGTAACGAAAGGCCCAACTCCGATGAATTCTGCGGCACAGCCATTTACTACAAAAGAGGTTTCAATTGCTCTCCTCTGCCCACCCCTCCTCACCTCAACATGGAAGCCACTGTGTGTAGGCTGGCTATGACAAGTCATCCGATCATCATCATAGCTTCAATCTACATACCTTGCCAAACCAGACCTATCCTTAAAGACTTTGAGGCCATTCTCACCCTTGGCCATTCGGTCATTATATTCGGGGACCTCAACTCCTAATTTTAACACAATTTCAACACAACACTTCTTTAGCGAAACAGGAAAAACCTATTTACTCTGGAGTTATATAAAAACAACATTTCTTTTTATAACCCCAGACTTCGGATGTGTCGTTCATATAACGAATTATTAGTGGAACACGATGAGCTAGATATATTCATATATAAACATATTATGTTTAGATCTATAGTGAAAAATATCGTCAGCTGAACATACTCACTTAATTTTATGTTTTATAGTATTTAAGGTAATTTAAGACATTGTTTATTATCTATTCTTGACTTTCAGTCTACTTATTAGTGCGATAACTTTTAATCATGCTGTGTGTCCACGCTTTTGGGTTTATATCTAGTTTTGATAATAATAATCTAGTTTTTATTAAGTTTAAGATATGATAGTAACCTGTTGTGTATGCCATAATAATAAATAAATACTGACTGGACGTGCCTGTCGACCAACACCAGCGGTATCGCACTCTAACATCACTGAGTCACTCGACTTAGACGTCATTTCTCCCGTCACTCCCACTCATTATCCCGACAACCCGAACCACTCTCCCGACATCCTTGATTTTGCGATAGTAAAGCATAACAACCTCGATCTTAGGTCTATCAAACCACTCGACCACCTAGGCTCCGATCATCGCCCCGTCTCCCTCGTACTAGGACATCCTTAGAACTTTACCGACGGGAAAGGCTTAAAAATACGTTAGTTTTGGTCATAGAGGCCCCAAACTCTTCACTCGCGATCTCGCCCTACTATTTAGATAGCCCAGACAAAATAGATTCCTTAGTGAATTCCCTCACTGATGCTATCAACTCAGCCATCAGTGATAACGGAATGCTTGCTAAGCAAGGCGAACCCACGCTTCCTTTAGCCATTATTAAAGCTGAGAACGCAGCTCTCCGGAGAGTGAATCAGCTACAATGTAAAGTTAGGTCTTGCCGCGCGGATCTCAGAGACGCTGATAAACGATCTGATGGAGAATGTCTCCCCGTCCAACGAAGCGTTTCATAGAATGGCTCAAGCTGTACGCGCAGACGCCGCCACTCACACTCCTCCTCTCACTTATCCCGACGGAACTACTTTCAAAGACGAAGAGAAAGCCAAATGCTTCACTGACAGAATTGCCTCACAATGCTCGCCCCGCACTCGACCCGCTGACCCCTCCCACATCCAGGCGATGGAGGACGAAGTCCTCTGCAGGGTCTCTTTCCCCATCACCGCCGACCCCGTCACAGTGTCTAATGATGAAATCTCACTTCTCATTAGAATTCAAAAAGGCTCCGGGTGTGGATGTAATTTCCAACGGGGCAATAAGGCAGGTAAGCACCTGCCTCAACAGGTGCTTACCCTGCTAGCTATCATCTTCAATGCCTGCTTCGACCTTAGCTATATTTCCAAAAGCTTCGAAAGTAAGTAAGTTACAAAAGTAAGCTGGACGTAGCCAAGGTATCTAAAAGATCGTACGTTTTGTTTTAGACTGAAGGCACGTTTTCCGCGCCTCGTCCCATACAAGCTCAGTTCTCGCCCTCTGTACCCTAACGACATTCCGGTCCCGCGAAAAGGCGTCAAACTCACCCTCTTTGCCAACGACACCGCCCTTAACACCAAATGCCGCGATGTCCCACAGCTCATCATCAGACTCCCAAAGGCAGTAAACGCCCTCGGTGTATAGTTTTAAAATGTCGTATCGATGTGAATCCAGAAAAGAGCTCTGCAATTCGCTTCGACTTCAAACGCCGTTGTATCGCTGACGATCTCCTCGTTCGAATATTAGGTTTTCCCATCCCCTAGAAGCGCAGTACTAAATACTTAGGCGTCACGTTAGACCAGACGCTTTCATTCAACACGTCGATAGAGTATCGAAACTCGCCCGTGTTTACTTAGGCCGCCTTAACAGTATTTTAGGTAGACATAGTAAAATGTCTATAAGAAACAAACGAACGCTTTATAAGACCTGCGTTAGACCCGTCATGACTATATGCCTCGCCAATCTTTGCCCACGCCCAACCCAGGTACGCTCTCTTGGCTTGATTAGTGATTTATTTATTTTATTTTTAAAAAAATTCTGGACTTACAGCTTAGAAACACTACAGTATGAAAACAATTGATTCTGATGGCCATTTAAAAGCTTTCACCGGTATACAGTACAATTGATTAATAGCAGTATCTACACTAAACACAACTGACATAATAAAAATAGAGTTCATTAAATAAATGAAATAAAGTGTGACATTGATAGCTTAATTAATTGATAAGTTTAAATTAAACAATTTAAAACAAAGAAATTATTTTATATTAACTTAATTTATAATTAATAAATATAAATAATTGTAGTGTTTGTTCCTCGGACGCTTTTGACATTTATTTCTAGTGTACTGTTTTAATCTGTAGGTTCTTTTAAAACCTAATAATAACTAAGGATCGGACATAGGAAGTGTTTATGGGAGCTTTCTTATTTTTGAAACAATAGGCATGTAATTTATATTTTTGGTTGTTTGTGATACATAAACAATTTCGATGAAGAAATTCTATCCTTAAAGGGGTAAAATAAGGGTGAAAATAGTTAAGGAATTTGTTTACTTTTGATGCCATGAAATTATGTTTCTGGCACCTAAATAAAACTAGTAAACTGCGAATTCGGCGTTTTTAGAAATTCTTTCCTTAAGAGGTTCAATAAGAGATTATTAACCTTCAAGTCCCACACGTTATGTTATTATTATACGAAAAAAATAAATACGGGTTTCAAAACTCAATCCATAAAGTCGGCTCTACACTCGCGTGTGAAGTCGCGTCGTGAAATCACGCCGTGAATATACGCCGCGATCCACGCGTGAATTGTGTGTGTCCCTCCACACTCGTATTCTTTCACTCAAGCCTCACAGTCTTGTTCGCGATATCTTGTACGTTACTGCGGAAAACTGCGAGTGTAGATGCGTTCACGTCGCGTTATCGTCCACGCGTCGCAATCCCTTTGTTGCGGAACAAAAAACTGACACTGATCGAGAAACGACGCAAAGCGCGAATGCGAAGCGTGAACAACATCTACACCCGTGTTTTGCGGTTATGCGGGCTTTCGCAGCCGTTCGCACCGCGAGTGTAGACCCAGCTGGCGAGAATGAAGTGAAGAAGTATGACGGAAAATAATTTTAATTTTCTTTTACTACTGGCTTATCGGTCCACCTGATGTCTTCCGCATTAGCACCCACGGACATCATCGTCAGCCATAGGTATTTTATTTATCTAACAAATATAATTATCATATAAAGGCCTATTAATAACGAATAGAATTTATGCCGTTACATACCTATACTCATATTTAGCGTCACAGCACTGTGTTAACACAGTCAAGCTTTAAAACTAAAACAAAGTTTTATAATTAATAGCAAAATGTTTTATTTAAATAAAAAAATTAATAAATTTTCATCTCTTGTGAACGAAGCACGTTAGAATTGCTAATATTGCCACCCACTTGCACTTTTTGATGAATGTGCTGTACTTAAAATGAGGGTAGAAACCGGGAGAGATTCGAAAAGTGGTATTTGATACATATGGCTGTAATGTTAATTTGTATTCATTAAATCAAATAGGGTTTATCGCTTTTGGTGTAAAACATGAATCCTTAAAATTTCAAAAAGGTTTATTTGTGTGAATATTTGTACGAAATAAATGAATTAAAATTATAAACCTATTTTATTTATTAGGTAATTACATATGAAACAAAAGGCACATAAAAAATAAATAAACTGTAACAAAAAAAATGGCTTTTTACAAGGGAGGAACATAAAGTCATTCAATAAAATATATCACAGCTACAGAGTTATTTGGCACATATTGTACTTAGTTTAATTGCTCTGATGACTTCAAAACACTGTCTCAGATTATTACAAAATCAAAAAGTTGGTAAATTTTACGTGCACGTTTAAAATAATTATAAAATGATAGATTTTCTATACACGGAATCCAAATCACTTTTACTCACTTACCCTTTTCCACATAGTACTAAAGTTTTTGACGGCCTACTTTTACCGCGCCAAGTCAATTAAAATATCAACTCTGTTTTTTTTATCTTACCTAGTAATTGGTAATGGCTTTATTAATACCTGAAATAGTTTTATAAATCGTTAAAATATAATTTTAAAATTAATTAACTATCCAAATTAAAATTACGTTACCGTCTTATTAAACGATGAACATTCATACACTGTTGTATACAATAGATACATACACTCAAATGGCTGTTAAAACATGAAAGAAATAAAATCAAACTGTTATATTGATATTTTATGTACCTATAAAAGAGTTCATTATTTACTTCAAAGATGACATTGTTTCAAAAGACGGATCACGTTATACATTATGCACGAGTTTGGTACTCGGCGCTGTGTGAGAGTGGCTTGTGAGTATGTGCGAATCGTAGTCTGCATATGTACGATCTATTGCTTTAGGGAATAAATGTTGAATATCTTTCTACATTTATAAACGTTTATTTTAAAAGATAAGCTTTACCTTTGACCTAAGGGGCAGAATTCTTTGAGATAGGTGAATGAAATTATATAAGTTCAATAAATAAATACAACAATAATAAAATAAGATACTATCAGGTAAATGTAAAATCAAATATTCATTACAAGAACACATTTGTTTATATTTTTTATATAAACTTTTTTCTGTTTATAATGATTTCATATTAAATAAAAAACAGTTTATTAATAGTTCAAAATAGGAAAAACTCGTAGAGTAGTTTTAAACCATCAATCTTATTGTCATCTATATGAATCTCCGCTCGTGACCCATCAGTGCAGTTGCTTGTGAAGCCCGGGGAAAACATAAAAGGAAAATAATCTTGATATACTGCAGACACATTTTAATACTTGTCAACTTTCAGTGACCAAGGGTAATGAAATATAATTGTATAATCCTTGTTTTAAATGAATTTATTAATAATAAAATTGAAATAATCAAAATGGCTTGGGAAAAATAATCTTTGTATTCAAACCGTTATATTGCATCCACTGTTTAGTTAAGAAACATACCTATCTGTTACAACGTAGTAAAATCTCCCAAGTAACTTGAGACAGTGATGTCATAAATAAATCTCTGTCAAAGTTTGAGAGTTGGAACGCTTGAATTATAATAAATTCGAAAGGCAACTAATTAAAGGCAAACCATAACTTTGATTTAACCGTGACATTTCCGTGGTCTGGCGAATTACCCGCGCGTCAGCGCGTACCTCGCCTCCGCTAACTGTTTAGTTGCTTATTTGTGTGTACGGTGTTTCTGTGTGGAAAAGTCTATTAAAAGTTATTAAAACTCAGGAGTTTTTTAAATCGAGTTATTTTTTTTTAAACAAAAAATAAAGGGGATAACTTTCTGAGGTTTAATAGAGTATTGCTGTCACCTCTGGGATACCACCGTATATAACATAGGGTGGTCAGATTCATCGTTGACAGAGAGATTTCCTGCAAATTAGACCCATTTGCCCTATGCAGAGATGTAGCATCTCTCTGCTGCTACGGGGAATGCTCAGAACTGTTGTTTCGATTATTGCGAGCCGCTTTCTTCCGCCAACGTAAAACCTTGTAAACTTTCAAATTCCATTCTCAGTATCTGAATGGTTGGCAGTCCATTACGGTACGTTTTAGACAAATCTTATTACCGCGTTCTTTGTACCTCTGGAACAAGCTTCCGTCAAGGGTCTTTCCGCAAAATTATAACATTCAGACCTTCGAGAAAAAAGGATACACCTTCCTCAAAAGGTCGGCAACGCGTCAGTTATCACCTCGGTGTTGCTGGTATCCATGGGCAGTGGTGATAACTGAACATCAGATAATCCACATGCTCGTAAGGTTTTTCGGAACTGGTGGTAGAGTCATGTTATATTTGACGTTAATTTTGAGGGATAAATATTTGAATTTGTCAAAATGGGTTTATTCCGCTGGTTTTTTTTTACTCTCGTTCAACCTTTAAGTCCTAAAGTCTTAACGTCTTCGTGTTTTTTATGCTTTCACGTTCATCAAGTTTTAAAAGTTTTCCTACGATGAAATAATATCTTTTGATTTGATATTTAATTAAGTTAATTCTTCAAAATACAATGTTAAATCTGAGAAGAAGGATTTTTTCCTTTTCCTTGCGACAAAGGGAAAGTATTCACCATTCTTATGGTAATTACTATTAAACCATTGTCACAAAATTCAATTTAACAATTGAGTTACGAATAATTTCATCCGCAGACATCCGGAAGACGAAGTTTTCAGGAATTGCTACAAATTTTATACTTATGTCATAAAAAAGCGCTTAAGTTCGAATTATTTTTAAATAATATTAAACACTTTCTTTAATTCGGTAAAGAATCGAAACGTACCCTCAGGTATAAACTATTAATAAACCAACAAAATATTGTTTGCTTTAATTTAACAAATAAAAACAAGTGTATTATAACAAATAGCAACACCTTCTCAATTAGCTCTTCTAACGCTGACTAAGAATACATTTATAATTGAACAGGAAAGCGTTCCCAGATTAATTCGCGGTCGGCTCAACAAACTTAATGTATTGCCTGCCTAAACGCGGACAAGAGACACGTATAGTCCAAAGAAACAAACGGAAAAACTTACTTGCTTGACGTAGACAAAAAGAAAGCAGTCAAACTTAATGACTCTAAGTTTTGGAAACACTCGGACACATTTACTAATGGAAATGGAAAAGAGCCAGCGCCGCCGTGTTTAAGAAACAAAAACAATTAAGTACCTCATAGCATAAGTTTACTTTTTAAGTTCCATTTGTTGAAAATAAATTAACTGCTGTAAAGGGCGTTCTTATAAATTATTCATATCACATTGTATGCCTAAAGCAAATATAAAAAGTCCGCAGCGAAATCATAATTTATCCAACTTATAAAAATTTGTAGCAATTCCTGAAAACTTCGCCTTCCGGATGTCTGCGGATGAAATTATTCGTAACTCAATTGTTAAATTGAATTATGTGACAATGGTTTAATAGTAATTACCATAAGAATGGTGAATACTTTCCCTTTGTCGCAAGGAAAAGGAAAAAATCCTTCTTCTCAAATTTAACATTGTATTTTGAAGAATTAACTTAATTAAATATCAAATCAAAAGATATTATTTCATCGTAGGAAAACTTTTAAAACTTGATGCACGTGAAAGCATAAAAAACGCGAAGACGTTAAGACTTCGGTTTTTAGGACTTAAAGGTTGAACGAGAGTAAAAAAAAAACCAGCGGAAAAATCCCATTTTGTCAAATTCAAATATTTATCCCTCAAAATTTACGTCAAAAATAACATGACTCTACCACCAGTTCGGAAAAACTTCCGTGAAGAAAAAGTGGCAAGAAACTTCACGGGTATATATATATTATTTTGAAATAAATTTACAAAGTCTCTTTCTGTCATTGCAGAAGTATTCTCATCTGCATCTGTCAGCCTAAAATGGCAATCGTTCACGAGATTAGCGCGGTATCCAGCTATTGCATTCCTCAACCATATTAGAGGGAAGTAAGCGGTCTGTCACCCGATGCTACCATAAGAAGTAGACAATGATGCTCTAGACATTAACTTTGTTAAATACATTACATGTGTCTCTAACTAGAAAAAGCAATATTTTGTATTTATATAATAAGCTTACGAGATCCAACAAAGCTTAAAAATAAGTTGCTCCACGTTCCTGTTTATTTTTGTCAGAATGGACCATAATATGGAAAATCAAAATAATTTTCAGATTATATTTTTGCACACTGCAACTAGTTCATACAAACTGCAAAGATCGTTGGAAAAATTTAACTTTATACCAAATAAAAAAAAAGTTATTACAGCTGTTAAAGTACCTGTTAATTTGGCTTGGCAGTTTACCCAATGAAACATTTTCAAATTTACAATTGTTAATTCCTTATTAGTATATAGTAAAAAATACACCTACCTCAATAATTTTTCATTGATATATTTATCTGTGCAATAAAATTAAATCATTAAACATGACATCAGAAGCCCTACGCTCGCTTATGCCCACGCGGCCGTGTGCAATTGCGAGTTTATAACAATAAGTTTAAGTTCATTTTTGCTTGATTCGTCAGCACTCGGAGAGAGTAGATATTTTAGAGTAGATAACTATATATTAATCAGTGCTGAAACTGAGATTAGGTTTAATTCTGGATAGCAGCACATCAAATGCAAGTATCTAAGCGTATTTCCATTCTATGCAAGGCTAGAACGCAGCTACAGGAAACTACTAGTTTATACGTTGTGATGCTATTACTATACATATGTATGCAAAATAAACACAACAGGTCTTTGTAGTGGCAATTCGACGTAGCAAGTTGCGCTCTTCATTGATTTTTCTTTTTTGTGTACGTAATTTAGTCTTTAGTGCATAATGGTGAAAGTGCATAATGCAGTCGATAATCATACACAGGTGCATGAAATAGAAAACTGATCGTTATAAAAGAAGAAAATATATTACGACTGACCAGGCAGTATGGCATAGTTCCTTTTATAAACGTTGCATACAGTTCGTGTCTAGTTTACTCACAACTTTAGGTTCTTAATATATAAGAATATGTAGTTCGTAAAATACAATTTTAGTGTGTGATGTAATTTTAGATTTTTGTTTATAATAAAATAAGTACCAAGACAATTTAATCCATCATTTTATTTTAAAAAATCTAAAGTTTTTCTTGTTCTAAACGGATTAATTTGTGATTCTTATATTTCTGTTTATTATTATAGAACCGGTAAGTAAACTATAATTCTGAACAGTACACGATTGATCTACATGCGTACGGGAACGTAATTTGGAACCAACTGTTTGATTTTAGCTACTACAAATTATACGCAAGTACTGCATACCACTGTTATGAAGTTTAGAAGACCTTAATATTTAATTGACGTTTTCAATCTATACGCGATTAATGGCACGCCCCTCCTTTCTGGTCTTGTATATAATGTAAATACGCTGTACTACTACACCCCATTTACAAAGCTGAAAATACATTAAATTAGTAAGACATAAAGCTTCAAGCAGCACACAGCCAGCAGCTATATAAGTATTTATAGCTTGTTACAAGTTAACAATGGTTTTTTCCCTTATTTCACAACAGTTGTACTGTTGCTATGAAACATTGTTAAGACAACATAGATTACTCACTTAGTAATTTCATATCGTACATTAAAATATTCCTGATGATTGTCTCATTTAAGTTCTGGTAGATATACATATTTCACAGTGATTTATATCACTCACAGAGTATGCTTAACAAAACCCGATGCGACGTATATTTCAAAACAAGAATTTAGTGTTTAGTCTAGAACTAAACAACAAGTAGACGCCGAACGTGAGGCGAGTTTCCATCAACAGATTATAAAAATCAAGCTTAAAAAGTAACAAAAATTATGTTGAAAATATGTTCCTACAGTCCTCTGCTTCACAGTTTTATAAAATCGTACAATAAAATTGTACACTAAAATTGGTAGCTGAGCCTTCGTTGAGCATTGGATCTACCAAGTTGCACGCATGATTAAAATTCCTAACAAAAAAGTGTACCTTTTGTAAAATCATAGCTTTTTTATGAATGTAGTAATAATAATATAATAAAATATAGTTCAGCCCATAGAAAGTGGTGCCCATACAAAAATAAAACCTGTATTGTCTACTGTTAGCACGTTCGCCGACAGTGTTACTTACATCGTAGGAGCGTAATTAATTACACAGTCTGCAGCAAACGAAACTACACCAAGTCATATATTTAACTGTATACCTGTGACATGCTCGGGAATGATTAATTGGCTGTTTGATTCTCAGCGCTGTTGTACAAATGGGATTCTAAAACTAATAGTAAAATTTGATATAAAACTTCGTTTATGTATTGTTACAGGTCGCATTTTATCTTTATGCCAAGTTTTATCCAAAACAGTTTATTACATTTTAGCCCGGTAAGCAATAAAAATCCAGACTCGATTTAAAAAAATTTACTGCTAATGCAACTATGTACAGTCAGGGAAGTTGGTGCAGGCTCAGATTCACATTTGAATCGCTTGCAGTGTCATCGCCCCTTAGTATGCGGATCGCTTACATAAGAACGCGCAAGCGATTCTCGCCTTAGCCAGAGCGTTTTACCGATTTCCTCGACGTTACATATTAGTAAGATACAAAAACCATCGGCATTTTATAATTATAACCTATAATATGGCCTGGGGTACGCTAGCTGAGAAAAAATAATATTATGTATTTATACACTTTCGTCTTCATCGTCAGTTTAATCTGGTGAGATAGAAGACAAATGTCTCATCATTTTTCAATAATAAAAAAAAAAAAGTCACCTGCACTGGAGCATGAATCGAAACGTACCTACATTTTTGATACACAATTTATGAGAGATAGCTGTTGCGATTTCTGAATTTTGTATGACAGTCACCATTAAACCATCTTACTGTTCACACGTACTAGTTTCCTTTATCTCATAACAAGCTAATTTGAACCTTAACTTTCAGAGTCTCGGTCTGCGTGCGTTCTCGAGCGCACGTCGATCGCAGACGCCTTCCCGCTCTATTAGCCCCCGCGCTAATTGAGCACCCAAATTTCATTGGTTGTTGTCGTAATATATAATTTCATAGTTGTATACCGTATTAAGTTTCTAACGCCGTTTTCACGGCGGACAGTGGCTCGTTAACCGTACTTCTAATAAGTTTCTAACGCCGTTTTCACGGCGGAAAGTGGGTTTTAACCGTACATCTAATAAGTTTCTAACGCCGTTTTCACGGCGCACAGTGGGCTGTTAACCGTACTTCGTGGAACGTGAGCTTCGTCGACGGAATTTCGTCGTTCCAGGTGCCTCGAGTCTTCGTGTTCGAGTAAGTTATCCTCAAGTCCTCAAACTGCGTGTAGGGTGGTTTTTAGGAAGTTAGTCATCGTTGATAGGTTCATAGTATATATATTTATATATTGTTGTCCCTCCCCAACCCCTCCGCAATGCCTTCTCTAAGCTCTGATGAGTTTATGAGGAAGTTACTTGATAGTACCGGTGCTGAAGGCATGTCTATAAATGCTGATAAGTATCGTTTCTTGGACTCTCTCATCCCGCATATCATGGCGTTAATTCCCTCAATGGCCCCTCAGGCCACCCCAGTCCCCCAGACCCCTCAGGTCTTGGGCCCTCCCGCGTCCCCTTCCTCCAGTGACATGGAGTGCGAAGTGGGCGCCCCTCCGCGCCGCAAGCGCGCACCCGCGACCGAGTCATCCTCGGATGCCACCCCAACTGGCCTTGATGAGCCTCCCTCTTTCACCCTTGTTAAGAAGCGCTCTAAGAAGCGCTCGAAACAAGACCCGGCGCCCTCGGCGCCCGTCCCCACACCCCCTGCGGCGTCTTCAACGCCAGCTGCCCCGGTGTCTTCAACACCCGCTCCGACCCCAACTTCTGTCAAGGCCATGGTCCCACCACCCGTTTTCCTTCGGGAAAAGGGTAAATGGACTGAGGTCTCGACATTGTGCAATGAGCACAAGATCCATTACAACCGAGCAGCCAACTCGGGTGAATCTATTAAAATCTTAGTCTCGTCGATAGACGACTTTCGTGCTTTAACAAAGCTCCTCACCGATAAGCAATATGCTCATCACACTTATGCTCTGTCAGAAGAGCGTAAGATCAGAGCGGTACTCAGGGGAGTCCCGTTCGAATTATCGAACGAGGCTATCCTGGAGGATCTGCAGTCCCAAGGCTTCCTGGCACTCGCGGTGCATAAAATGCACAGCAAGTACGGGAGACAACACCCTCTCGCTTTGGTGGTTCTCGCCAACGTCCCCAAGTCCAGGGAGATCCTCAAAGGGGTTAGCACTATATGCGGCCTCTCTGAGATCTCGATCGAGGCGCCTCATCGCCGCGGTCATCCCGGCCAGTGCCATTGGTGCCAGTTGTACGGGCACGCGGCGGCCAACTGCCGCGCACCGCCCAGGTGCGTCAAGTGCCTGGTCCCGCACTTCACTAAGGAGTGCAATCGCACTCCTGAAACTCCCTATCCTCCCGATTGCGTGCTTTGTGGCCAGTCCGGCCACACCGCAAATTACAGGGGCTGCCCTCGTGCACCCCGTTGTATGCGCTCCAATTTCAAAAGGGCGGCACCCATACAGGCCCCGCGCCTTTCTCAAGAAAACTTTCCGCCACTGCGTAGCCGGGTTCCTCCGGCTGCAAAGCCTGCACAGTCTAGGCCTGCCCCAGAAAACTGGAGGCAGCGCCCCGCATCGAATCCCATCCCGGCTCCTCGCCCATACAAACCCACTCCTCAATCCTCCGTAGCAGACGATATGCGTATCGTCTGCGACGCTATGAAAAATATCGATGTTAGTGAAATCGCAGTCTTAGCCCGTAAACTTAGGGCTTCACGTACTCCGACAGAGCGTTTGCTAGCTCTGGCGGAGTATAGTTCCCTTCTCAATTCATTATAGGTTCTGTAATGTAGTAGTATACAAACTACGTGTCACTTATGTGTATGTAATACTTATTGTAACTCATTTATAATAGATCAGTAATAAACCAACTTTACTCGATGACAGTTGTTTGTATTGGTTGCCACCTCCCTATATGGCGACCCTGCCAGGATGCAGCAAACGGGATAAAATAACAAGTAACTCATTACGCGTAATTTATTAAAATGATTTTTTTTCTTGCGATGACTTCTTCAACATACTCGTGTATTTAAGTGGTGAAAATATGGGAAAATCTCAATCAAAACAGGAAGCTACATCAGAAAACTTAGAGCTCCATCTTTATTCGACCAATATAATTCTTATAATTATAGTGACTCTGCTGGCATTATTTGCCATTGTCCTTTTTACAAATATTATAAAAAAGGACATAAGAAATTGATTCGTCGAGAAATAACCCTAAATGATCTGCGACGATCATTTCACCGTCGATCTGCACAAGGTTACCTGCCCAGAGACCTGCCCGAGTTGTCTCCAGCGTCGGAAGCAGCAGCCAGAATGGAAAAAGTTTAGTGGAGTGATAGTGATTAGTGAAAGTGTGATGTTGCAAAAATGCGTAAATATAATATATAAATAAAATAAAAATAAAAATTAAAAAATAAATAAAAAATTAAAATATATTAAATATAAGTATTACCTACGTATATTATTTTGAACTAAAATGAGAAAAGAACTACATAATTATATATTTAGGGACATTAAGTGAATAATTTAACACTCTATTATTTTACTTGTGTTACTCTAATTTGATTTTAACTCCATGTATATTATCATATTATGGTAACGCGGCGAATTCCATGTAACAAACGTGTCCCCTACTACTGGTAACTCATAAAATGGTAAGTTGAATTTAATTATTTTATGTTTTAGGGTATGGAAAAAGAATTATTAGAATATTTATATGAACTTACAAAAATTAAGAAATACTTAGTAAGAAAGGGAAAAGCTAGATTTTCGGGTAAAATAGCTGAAAATAAATTATCCGAAGCAGAAAATATTTATAAAAAGAGTGAGATTATAATTCAGTATTTTATTAATCAGAAAAACATAGAGTCTAGTTTATTACAGATAGTTAATTCTAACTGGGATAATATTAAAATTACTTATAGGAATATTATTCAATTATGTACTCGTACTAAAATACATTCTAGTAGTAGTAGTTTAAGTGATTATAGTGAAACTAGTGAATATTTTTCAGCGACAATGGAGTTCGATTTGAAAACTGCTTGTAATTTAGTTCCAGTTATGGACGGTAATGAAAAAACTGTTAAAACTATAATTGATGCTATAGAGATGTATTCCGAAATACTTTCAGAAAATGGTAATAAATTATTGATTAAGTTCGTACTAAAGAGTAGACTTTCCGAAAATGCAAAATTACGGTTAGGGCCAGAGTATTCGTCAGTAAGCGAGTTGGTAAAAGATATAAAAAGAACATTAATTACTAAAAAGTCTTTTACCGCAATACAACAGCGTTTACAAAACGCTACGCAAGGGTATCGTACTATTGATCAGTTCGGAACAGAGATAGAACGACTATTTTCGGAATTAACCATAGCCCAAGCAGATGACGATAAGGAAAAATATTCTATCTTAAAACCTTTAAATGAAAAAATGGCTGTAAAACGTTTTTCAGACGGTCTGCGCGATTCACGGCTGAGCACGATTCTTTCAGCGAGAAATTATGAGCACCTGAATGATGCTATCCAAGCTGCGAAGGACGAGGAGCTTTATGGAGCTTCCATGTCCAAAGGTGAAGGTGTCTTACATTTTTCACGTCGGGGTAGAGGTAAGCCTTTTATCTATTCTCGTGGGCATTACGGTGGTCAAGCTCTAAACCGTCAAGTTTATCATCCACGACCCCAGATGTCAAGTGGTTTACAACATGGAAAAAATAATTATACTCGTTTTCCACAAACTCGTAATTACGCAAATCGTAGTACGGGTCGTTCCCGATCGAAAAATTTTTCTCGATCAAATTATCGAAATACAAGTAGTAGAGGTAATAATTCTCAACATCGTGTATTTTACTCGGAACAAAATACTAATAATTTAGATAGCGCAGCTACGACTTCAAAATTGGAAAATAATCAGTTTTTTCGATCTTAAGAATAGTATTTTATCTTTAAGTGGTAATAGCAAGTTCATATCGTTTTACGTAGATAATAAGAAATATTTTTGGTTGATTGATACAGGGGCATCCCTTAGTGTAATTAAACGAGAAGCTTTGCCAAAAAACATTACCATATTTAGAGACGAGACTACAGTCAACGGCATAGGTGGTCCGATACAGTCATCGGGTTATGTAAACTTAAATTTGATCCACAGCAACCGATCTAGAACAGAATTTAGTCATCACTTTTATGTTTTCGATCATGTTCCTTTAAAGGCTGATGGAATTTTAGGTTTAGATTTTCTGTGTCAATACGGTTCGAATATCGACTTAAGCTTAAATGTTATTTCATTTTACAAAAATGGAATGGAATATTCTATTCAACTTAGTGATTTTATTGATTATTCAAAGGAAATTTTATTTATTCCTGCTCGAAGTGAATCGATTCATTATTTATATATTAATTTAGAATCACATGAAGATAGTTTAATCTTGCCTCAACAATTAAAGGAGGATATTTTTCTTGCCGGAGCTATAGTAAAAATTAGAAATAATAGGGTACCAGTAAAAATTTTAAATACTAGTGACTATGACGTCATATTACCTTATTTTCATCCTGAATTACATTCAATTCAGAATTACGATATTTGTAAGTTTGATCCATGTACGAAAAATGTACAGAGACTTAATAGGTTGTTAAATATACTGAATTTAAATCATTTGGATTCGGAGGAAGCTGGCTCTATTAAGGAAATATGTTCTAAATATGTCGATGTTTTCTTTTTGCCAGGAGATAAATTAACTACAACAAATATTTACCAACAGTCTATAACATTAAAGCCTAATACTAGTCCTGTTTACGTGAAGCAGTACAGACTGCCACAATCGTTAAAGAAGGAAGTAGACAATCAAATTAAAAAATTAATTCAATGTGACATCGTAGAGGAAGCAAAGAGCGAATGGTCAAGTCCTGTTTTATTAGTGCCTAAGAAAAGTATAAACCCAGAAAATAAATGGAGATTAGTTGTAGATTATAGAAAATTGAATGATTGTATAGTTGATGATAAATTCCCTTTGCCAAATATTTCTGAAATATTAGACTCACTCGCTGGTGCTATCTATTTCTCACATTTAGACCTCAATCAAGGCTATTTTCAACTGGATTTAGATGAAAACAGTAGGAAATATACAGCTTTTACTACAAATACAGGTCAATATCAGATGAAACGACTGCCAATGGGACTTAAAACTAGTCCAAGTGCATTTAGTCGTGTTATGTCAGTTGCTATGTCTGGATTGAATTATGAACAGTGTTTTATTTATTTAGATGATCTTATAGTGTTTGGAAGATCCCTTGAGGTACATAATAAAAACTTAATTAACGTTTTGGAAAGATTGAAAAAGGTGAATTTAAAATTGAATCCTGAAAAGTGTAACTTTTTGCAAAAAGAAATGCTCTATTTAGGTCATATTGTTAGTTCAGAAGGTGTATTACCAGATCCTGCAAAAATTGAAGTATTGCACAAATATCCACAACCTAAAAATGTAGAAGATGTAAAACGTTTTGTAGCTTTTTGTAATTATTATAGGAAATTTATACGAAATTTTGCTGAAATCACATCACCCTTAAATAAATTGACAAGAAAAAATGAATCTTTTGTTTGGACAGAGGAATGTCAAAAATCTTTTGAATCCTTAAAACAGATGTTAACTTCTCCACCAATATTAGAATATCCAGATTTTTCAGAAAATAATGAATTTGTTATCCAAACAGATGCATCAGGTTTCGCAATCGGTGCCGTATTATGTAATAAAAATATGAAACCAATAGCTTATGCTAATCGACCACTTAATAAAGCAGAAAGAAACTATCCTACGATTCAAAAAGAATTAGCAGCGATAGTATGGGCTATTAAGTACTTTAGGCCATATGTATATGGAAGAACTTTTTCAATTATGACTGACCATAAGCCTTTGGTATATTTGTTTTCGATGAAAGACCCCTCAAGTAGATTATTAAAGTTTAGGTTATTATTAGAAGAGTATAATTTTAAAATTTTGTATGTAAAAGGTAAAGATAATAGTGTTGCTGATGCTTTATCGCGAGTGTGCATAACGTCAGATATGCTTAAAGAAATGAATGAGGAAATTATGTTAGTACTGACTAGAGCGCAAAGACAACAATTAGATAACAAAAATGCAGATGTTTTTAGTAAACCTAACTACGATTGGTCTGATCAGCCAAAAGTTGTAGAGTTATTAAAAATGCCTAGCAATTCTGTTGAATTGACTTTTATCGGATATGACGAATTAACTCGATTTAGACAACAAAATAAGGTATACCTTGAATACAATTGTTTTATTTATGATGAAAATAAACGTACAATTTACATAAATCTTAACTTTAAGGCACAATATACGCGAGCCGAATTTGTGATTGAGTTAAGAGAATTTTGTAAGAAAATAAATGTTAAAGAACTATGCATAGTTAAGCATGAGAATAATGATATTTTTATAAAAGATTTATTACTTGAAATACAAAGTATTAAGGAATGGACCGGTCCACGAATTTGTATAATTAGAGGTATTAAGAGAATTGAAAGTAAAGAAGACAAAGATTTTATTTTACATGACTTTCATTTATTGCCTACCAGTGGTCATGCTGGTGTGCGTAGGATGACTAATAATATAAAAAGAAAGTTTTTCTGGCCAGGACTAGACAGAGACGTTAAAGAATTTGTAAGTAAGTGCACAAAATGTCAAAAAATGAAAGAAGTTAGACACGTTAAAGAGCCAATGCAAATAACTACGACTGCAGCTCACGCGTTTGATAAAGTGTTTCTTGATATTGTTGGTCAACTGGATAGAGATATAGAAGATAATAGGTATATTTTGACTCTCCAGTGTGAGCTTACTAAGTTTGTAGAGGCTTATCCTCTAAAAAATAAAGAAACAATTAGTGTTGCTAAGGAATTAGTTAATAATTTTATTTTAAGGTTTGGGGTACCCAATAATATAGCAACGGATCGTGGGAGTGAATTTATGTCATCAGTAATGAAACAAGTTTGTGGATTGCTAGAAATTGAAAAAATTTATTTAACGGCTTATCATCATGAATCAATAGGAGCGTTAGAAAATTCTCATAAAAACTTAGGATCATTTCTGAGAATTCAATGTGATGGTCATAAGGAAAACTGGAGTCATTGGATTCCATTTTGGTGTTATAGTTTTAACAATACTATCCATACTGAAACTAAATATACTCCATATGAACTGGTTTTTGGAAAACTAAGTAGAATACCTTCTAGAATAAGTAATTGTATTGAACCTTTATATAACCCAGATAGTTATCCATTAGACTTAAGATATAGATTACAAATAGCACAACAAGACGCTCGTAACAATTTAATTATAAGCAAAATAAAACGAAAATGTAACTATGATAAAAATCTTAACCATGTAGAATATTTTCCAGGCCAATCAATTCTTGTAAAAAATGAAACTGGCACAAAATTAGATACTAAGTTTGTTGGTCCATATGTTGTAATTGAAGACATGGGTGTTAATGTAAAAATCGCTAACAATAATAAAATTGATATTGTTCATAAAAACAGAACCAAATTGTATAAGCAATAAATATAATAATTTTGTTGTGTAAGTATACATTTTATAAAAAAAAAAAAAATTTTGCTAATATTAAATTTTTTTTTTTCGATATTACCCCGGTGGTGTAATGTAGTAGTATACAAACTACGTGTCACTTATGTGTATGTAATACTTATTGTAACTCATTTATAATAGATCAGTAATAAACCAACTTTACTCGATGACAGTTGTTTGTATTGGTTGCCACCTCCCTATAGTTCATTTAAATGAATTAATCCCTAAATCATAGCGGGTCTCCGCCAGCGCGCCCAACTTCCCGACGGGTGTCGCTTCCGATGAAGGCTAACGGTAATAACTACAGCCAACAGGTGGTTTTTAGTGGGTAGGTGCCATTCTGGTGAGTCCCACATAACCCCCCGCAGAAGAATTTACCTGCGGGCGGTATGCATGACGCATCTTCCACCTCCCTCCCGCGAGGGTGCCTCGGTAGCAAAAAAAAAACCCTTAACTTTACCGCTTTAAGACTCATTGCAACAAAGTGGTCGTGATCGAGCCGGATTATATCTTCGAGTTATTCGAAGAAACAGTGCACACAAAAAAAAGTTGTTTACGCATTTTGGACCAAGTTTTTTGTTGCATACTTGGAATCTGATAACAAATATAGTTCTTTTGTGTTAATTGGGTCAGTGTCGTCATTACGTAACTTTGTTACTGAACAATTATAAAAGTATATTTGTGAAGTATAAACATGGCTACAGTAGAACAACATCTATTATTACTTGAAGATACGGCAAGTTTGTTGAAATAGGCTCAAACTAACTTAAAGGAACGTGCCAAAGTCAGATTGACTAAAGGTTATTTAACAGCGAGACTACAATGCATTGAGGATTACTGGAAAACATTTAGGTCAACTCGTCAAAACTTAGTACAAATAACTCCACGCGAGAAAGTAAATGAAATTCCATATTTTGTTAATGATGAATTTAGCACATTTGAAGACTTGTATTTATGCATCAAAGGAGATATTGAAGATATACTTTTACAATCAAGCTCGCCGCTTAGTACAACAGAGCAACAGTTAACCAAGAATGTCACGTCAGATGGTCATTTAGGTCAAGTTAGGTTACCTAGGATTGAACTACCTACTTATGCGGGTATCTATGAAGACTGGCCTACTTATCAAGACTTATTTGTCAGTTTAGTGCACAATAATACGTCATTATCCGACGTACAAAAACTTCATTACTTAAAAACTAGTATAGCGGGCGAAGCTGAAGCATTGCTTAAACATGTACGTGTGACTGATACAAACTACACAATAGCTTGGGAGACACTGAAACGGCGCTATGGAAACAGAAGAATTATAGTAAATTCTCTTCTCAAGAGATTGTTTTTGCAAAGAAAAATAAACGCACAATCCGCCAATCCAATAAAAATGTTACTCGACACTACAGCCGAGTGCATTAATGCATTGAATAATTTGAATATCAACACCGACGCTTGGGATCCTGTAATTATATTTCTTCTTGAGCAGGAATTGGACCAAGAGTCACACAAAGATTGGCAGAGTAATGCATACAAGGGCAATTCTGATGACTTACCTTCGTGGAATGACTTGAAATGTTTCCTCGAAACCAGGTTTAGAACACTTGAATTGGTCGCTACGCCGGCATTTGGCGTTCGAGTTCCGGCAATTGAGAAGACGAAGGAGAAACATACAAGTGAACAATCGTACCATAGTGCTACTCCTATAGTGAAAAAGTGTGTGTTGTGTAGTGGTTATCATACATTGTGCCATTGTAAACGATTTACTAACATGTCGGTCGCTAATAGAAATAATTTTGTGAAACAAAAAAGTCTGTGTTTTAACTGCCTGTTGATAGGACATTCTGTTTTGTCGTGTCGATTGCCAATGTCCTGCCGCATTTGTAACAAACGTCATCATACTCTTCTTCATCAAGTCAAAACAGGAGAAGCTGTGGCTCATGCTAGTGTTAATCAATAACAACCACAAGTTTCAAATAATACAAATGACGAAGAGTTAAAGGTGCAAGTCAATACAATGATGGCGTCACATTTAAATACAGACCATGGCTTTGCTCTATTGGCTACAGCTATGGTTACTGTGCGCAGTGAAGAAGGTCACACTATCATATTACGTGCGCTAATAGATCAAGGCTCACAGGCTTCATTCATTAGCGAGCGAGCTACGCAGTTATTGAAACTAAGAAAGAAACGCATACGAGGCACAGTTACCGGTGTTGGCTCCACCCAGACCACCATAACCAGTGTTGCAAAATTCCAAATACTTTCCATGTACAGTTCGAAGTTTTGTTTATCTATGGAAGCTTATGTTATATCAAAACAATTAACAACAAAACTGCCGACTAAATCTATTGATGTGATGGATTGGGCACACTTACATAACCTCGAACTAGCCGATCCAGCTTATTATAAATCAGCACCTGTAGATCTGTTACTGAGAGTCAATGAGTTTGCTGCAATTATCCAATCCGATGTGATAAAAGGACCTCCAGGGACACCATGTGCACAAAAAACGATGTTAGGCTGGATATTATTTGGTCAAATAAAAACAAGAGATACAGATGAGCCTCAGCTTATTGTAATGCACCATCAAGTAGATTTAGATAACATGTTGAAAACTATGTGGGAATTGGACCATGAAAAGGAAAGAAAACTAACTTAAGATGAAAGACTTTGTGAAGAAATATATAAAAAAGACACATACTAGAGACATAAACGGACAATATGTTGTCAATTTACCTTTTAAAACATCAGAGCCTTAATCTTCAGATGGCAATAGCAAAGAAATAGCTTTAAGAAGATTTTTACAACTTGAGAGAAGATTGCAAAAAATACCTAAACTAAAAGAAGACTATTCTAAAGTTATTGAAGAATATATACAGATGGGTCATGCAGAAGAAATACCTGAAAGTGAATATAATAACAGATCCGTTTATTTGAGTCATCATGCTATAATAAAGAACGATAGTGAAAGTACGCCGACTCGTGTCGTATTTGACGCATCATGTAAAGATATGAATGGAGTTTCCTTAAATGATGAACTATTAGTTGGACCAGTCTTGCAGGAAGATCTTAGAAGTATCATTATGAGGTGGAGAATGCACAGAGTATGCTTTGTAGCCGATCTAAAAAAAATGTACAGAATGGTCTTCGTTTCAAAACAGCATGTAGACTATCAAAGGTTCTTATGGAGAAATGATCCATCTGAAAATATTCGAGAATACCGTTTACTTACCGTAACGTTTGGTACAGCGCCTGCTCCTTACCTTGCAGTGAAGACCTTAATACAGTTAACTCATGATGAAGGAGCTGACTTTCCACTGGCCTCTAAAATCATTAAAGAAGACTGCTATGTTGATGATGTAAATTCTGGCTTCAATACTGCAGAAGATGCCGTTGAAGCTAGCAAACAATTAAAAGAAAGTCTGAAACGAGGTGGTTTTCAGTTACAAAAGTGGTCATCCAACAGTGCAGAATTTCTGAGAACAATAAACCCAGAAGATAGATCAGCCAGAATACAGCTTGATATCAAACTAGATGGAAACATAAAGGCTTTAGGTATTCACTGGAATTTAGCTCACGATGAATTTCATTACAATAATAACTTACCAGTAGTTCCTGAAAATATTACAAAAAGAAGCATTCTATCGGACGTACAAAAATTGTTTGACCCACTAGGATGGATTGCACCTTGTTTAGTAACAGCAAAAATATTTATTCAAAGGTTATGGCTTGACAAAATAGGTTGTGATGATGAAATTAATACTAAATTGAAACAAGAATGGATAGATTTAAGACAAAACTATGAAAAAATAAATGAAATAACTGTAGACAAATGGATAAAAGGTCCAAATTAGGATAAAGACAAAATTGAACTACATGGTTTTTGTGACGCATCTGAAAGAGCATATGCTGCTGTGGTTTACTGTCGAATCATAAATGTAAATGAAACAGTGTCAACAGGCCTAATTGCAGCGAGAACTCGCGTGGCCCCTGTCAAGACAGTCTCCCTTCCAAGAATGGAACTTTGTGGCGCCGTATTGCTTTCGAAACTACTCAAGCACATTGCTGAAGCTATGAGAATCCCAACTTCAAACGTATATGCGTGGACTGATTCCACTATCGTATTGTCCTGTCTCTGTGGCCAACCATCACGTTGGAAGCAGTTTGTAGCGAACCGAGTGGTTGATATCACAGATAAAAATTTAAAAAATGGCATCACGTCGATTCAGAAAACAATCCCGCCGACATCGCGTCTCGTGGGGCTTCTATATTGGAATTAAAAACTTGCAAGATTTGGTGGGAAGGACCAAAATGGCTAAAAGAAAGAGCTATAGAGTATAATTATCCAGAAGGAATTACCACAAATTTGGAAAAGAAAAATATTCAAGCAAATTTAAAAATAATAGAAGAAAGTACAATCAACTTTGAGAATTTTAATAATCTTAATGAACTTTTGACAACAATAGTATACAGTTTAAGATTTTTACATAACAAAAGAAAATATGAACCGTTTATCACAACAGAAGAGTATGAAATAGTTTTAAAGAAATGTATTAAAATTGCACAAAAGGAGTTTTACGAAGAAATAGAAAGGTTAAAAAACAACAAAAATATTACAAAAAATAGTAAAGTAACTATGTTAAATGCTTACCTCGATGAAGACGGAATCCTCAGGGTGGGCGGACGTCTACGGCACTCTGACCTGCCGGAGCACACGAAGCATCCTGTAATTTTGGGAAACAAAAATTACTTGACTCACCTGATTATCGCCGACGCTCACAGGAAGACTCTGCGCGGTGGTACACAGCTAGTCTTGACTTACTTACGTTCAAAATACTGTATCATACATGTAAAAAACACAGTCAAGGCTTATATACATAAGTGTACTTTATGTGCCAGACAAAAGGCTCTAGTGAGAATGCAACTGATGGGAGACTTACCAAAGGCTCGAATAACACCTGGACGTCCATTTTTACACTGTGGAGTAGATTATGCTGGTCCTTTGAATGTCTTGATGTCAAAGGGACGTGGAGCTAAGCAGAACAAAGCATACATTGCAATGTTTGTTTGTATGGCCACTAAGGCCATCCACTTGGAGTTAGTCGGTGATTTGACATCAGCTGCATTTATCGGTGCATTTCGTCGATTTGTGGCACGTAGAGGTAAATGCACGCATGTTTGGAGCGACCATGGCCAAAATTTCGTTGGTGCCAATAAAGACTTAGCGGAGGCATTCACTGAGGCAAAATTACATCTTCCAAGTCATCTTAGCATCAAGCAGATATGTTGTCAGCTGAAGGAACACAGTGGCATTTCATCCCCCCTTACAGCCCTAATTTTAGAGGTTTGTGGGAGGCTGGTGTCAAATCTACAAAATACCACTTGCGCCGTATACTTGACACTAGCCCTACTTTCGAAGAAATGACAACAACACTTTGTGAAGTTGAAGCTTGCCTCGGCCATTGACACCAATTGATACGAGTGATCCTGATGCATTGGAGCCTTTAACACCAGGTCATTTCTTAATAGGTGAAGCACCTGTTAGCTTCCCTTTTCCAGACCTAAAAGACACTGCTATGAACCGGTTGGATCGTTGGCAATTGACACAAAAACTTGTACGTAATTTTTGGCATAGATGGCAGGCTGAATATTTGACTCGTTTACAAACAAGGTCAAAATGGTTACAACGTAAGGCAGAATATGATTTAGGCAATATTGTACTTCTAAAAGATGATCAATTACCACCAGGCAAATGGTCGCTAGGTAGAATAGTTGCAAAACATCCCGGAGAAGATGGTGGCACTAGAGTGTATAGCATAAAATGTCATGGTGATATTGTGAAACGATCAGTTAGCAAACTATGTGATTTTCCAGTTAATTATGATTAAGATTACAATGATTTAAGTTGCATATACTTTTCTAATTCCTTAATTATTATTGTTGACTGTACTGGATTAACAAAAGACTTACCTTTAATTATCCTTAAAATTAATTTTTAAATTAATTTCTGCCGTCATAAATTAAATCACTATTATATTTAATAAAACAATCAGTAATGTAAACGAATACTTTACCTGTTAAACATTCGCTATATATTGTTATATTATATGAAATACACGTAACTTACAACTAGATTTTATACAGATAGTAGTAGATAATATACTTTACATATCTATTTATATTACATACTTTGTTACTGCTCTAGTAAACCTATTAAATTTGAAGACATACTTATATTTTAAGGTTTACTTTGTATAAATCTTTGTTTGCTTAATTTATACAAAGCAATTACAAAGCAAAGAACATTACTTAATTCTTTGTCAAAATAACAAAATGTGATTGTGAGTGTGAGACATTGAGAAAATTTTACCTTGCAATGTAAACTAAATAATTTTGTAGTAAATTCATCACATTTGTATGTTTATTTACTTAGTACCTATGTGATACTTTATATAGATGTATGTTATTTAAAGTACTATCGTCCTTTGGTGGGCGGTATGTTGCGATTTCTGAATTTTGTATGACAGTCACCATTAAACCATCTTACTGTTCACACGTACTGGTTTCCTTTATCTCATAACAAGCTAATTTGAACCTTAACTTTAACGCTTTAAGACTCATTGCAACAATAGCTAACATATTTTTGTAAAAGATTTCTTCGTTTTGTCTTTAAATCATATTATAAGTTAAAGTTTTATTTAAAGTCTTAAAATGTACTCGTTTTTTATTAAGATATCTGTCTTTTGAGTGTTATTATTGTGTATTTCCCTTAAATAAGAATCGCTTGGTATTTCAATCACTTACTGATACAAATCAGATTTTTATTTCATAAACGTGATCAATAAAAAAGTGGGATCATATATCTATTGATATTAAATTACCCATTAAATTAAGAACTGACAAAAAATTTCCCGGTGTATATTTTTTTCGAAATAAAAATACAGTCTCTTAAGTCTTTACAATTATTATTCTTATCTGCATCTGTTAGCTCGGTAAGTCTCCCACCCCCCAAGTATCCAAACGACGAACACCCGCAAACGGCACCCGTTCACGAGTTAACGCGGGATCCAGCCATTGCCCTCCTCAACCATATTAGAGGGAAGTGAGCGACCCGTCACCCGACGCTAACACAAGACGTACTTTTGTTTAGATATTCATCGGCATGTATATCAAGCCTATCGGGAAGAAATTATTAGGCTGCCGATCCGACGTGACGTAATTTTTTTTATATTCTGTTCGACAGGTACTTCCTTCAGTATTATCTCTAAGAAAAAATAGGTCTTCTTTTCGTGATAAACGAGAGTCAGCTTCGATCACTCAAAACACTCGTGCAAGATACTACTTCCTTTCCTTTCTTGTTTGCTTTTAGAGCAGCTTATCTTTGGGAGGCTCGCCTTCAACAAAAATAACCTTCTAATAGATATTCATAAAAATTTTCTAAAACTAATGTAAAACTAATGTAAATGTAAAAATAAAACTATGTTGGAAGAATCAAATATAATAAAGCATATTTTATTATAATACTCTTTATGTATATATTTGCAATGTATTATATGCAATGTTTGCAATATATTATAACCTGATGATCTTGTATAGTACATAATACGTCACGGCTAAGCCTTAGAGAGCACGTCAGAATGCCGCGACATTTGAGTAAAGAGGTTAATATGAATTATTATGAATTAAGAATAAAGGATATTTAAATATACTGTTGACAGAACAGAAAGTAAATGAAGCGATACATTCTGACTTGCTCCGTCATCGGAGCAAGATGTACCATTATATATATATATATATATATATATATATATATATAATATATATATATATATATAAATATATATATATATATATATTTATATATATATATTAAAAAATATTTTTATTAAATTTATTTGATTCGTATTAATTTATACCACAAGGGTGGTCGCGTGTGGGCGTAGACCACCAGGTACCTATAGGTTAGCTGGTATAGAATTCCTTTTTCTGTTTACTCTGCCCTCCTACGCATAAAAGTATGAGTAAAGTTTTGTTTTAAGTACTAATAAGCCATTAAGTATAACGACTCAGTAAAACCTATGTAATATTTTTATTTTGTTGTACAATTTATAGGTAGAGAAAAAATTCACCGTTAAAATTAAACTGCCTAATGGTAACAAAAAGCCAATTACGAGATTCTCACATATAGTAACAAATAAACAGCTAATAGCATATATAAACATAATATAAAATACTCGGGCATAAATATTCTTACTATCTTAAAAGCATAGATACATGAAACAGTAGATGATGAATAATAAATGCAGGTGCATTCATTATTCTGCATTTTCAAAGCTGTATAAAAAACTTAAAAAGATACTTCACAAAATATAACCTTTTACTGATTTGTTTTTAAAATTCTCCTTTGAAAATAAAATTTTATTTCAAAAGAAGCTACAAGAACTAAATATGCTCTTTTATTATAGAAATAAAACTGAGAGCGTGCAGCGGGCTACAAGTGAGTCCGTTAGTGCATGTTCATTATTGTTACAAAGTTAGTAATTCAAGCAAAGACCAGTCCTAAGTCCGCAGGCTCCTCATGACTCATCCCACGGTTCCCGCCATATCGCCCGGCGAGGGCAATTTCAACTAGTATAATGCAATGTGACATTTCTAAACAAAATTCTTGACAAAATTTGTTTTTGTTTACAACTCTGAGGTTGCATTACATAAGAAAGCTGATTGACAAAACAATGTGAGTCTAATGCCCGTCTGCACTAAACTCTACAAAGCATAGACTTAGTTAGGTCACGCCTAAACTAAGTCACACATAAGCATCGACTTACTCTTCGTTGGTCTGCACTAACCAGTTTACGTTAAGTGACTCCTAGAACGATCGTTGCCTAACAAAGCGAACGAAAGGACGAAAAAGTGTATTTTGTCTTTGATTTTGATCCATGATTTGATTTTTCTTGTCACTTGTCCTGCCTGATGGTTTATTCAGTAAATTTTCGTATTTATTTCTTGTTTCGTATAAGTTAGCACTTTTTGTTAGCTGCATGATTTGTTGCCGCGATCGTTTATTAATTGGGACGCGGGTATGGTTGAAACTTTTTGTGTAAGTAATAATTTTGGTTTTATTGATTTTGATATCGTATTGTGTTATTTAGCATAATTTAATTATCTTTTATTATTTTTAGGTTTTAGTTTACGACAAGATGGATGATCATCAAATAAGTTTGTCGTTGGATGACGATATTTCGGATTCTGACTATGAAGATCAAAACGACAGCGAGATGGAGGATTTTAAGAAGACGAGCTGTCAATTCCTCTTTGCCAAGACTGATAAAGCTAAGTCTTCTGAAATATTTAAATTAGATGGTCCAGATGTTAATTTGTTATTTGCTGTCGTAATATCGCCACTCGGTTGCAACGGAAGACCAGCGCTAGTTCACTGACTAGCACCTTGCTGAGTTGCGGCCTGTTTGTGACATTTTTTGGTAATTTAATTTTTATATTTAACCTTGTTTACTCATATGTGTGTATTTAAATTTGTTTAGTGTGTTTTTACTTTGTGTCACAAATAAACTTTTGTTCATTTCATTTCATTTTCATTTCATTTCATTTTATTTCAGAATCCTCAGTAACAGCTGCCAATAGTACAATTGGCCGTAGTGCATGCTGCCCATCAAAAATTAACCGTAAGACGCGGAAAAAGCTGCGCTAAATGAAAAATTTGCTTTTGTATAGAACATGATATTATGGTATGCTCTGCTTGTTTAAGTGAGACTTGTACACAAGATTTTGTTTATTTTTTTGTTTGCCAACTAATAGTCCATAAGATTTGATAGTTTATTTTCGTTTTTAGAAGAAAAAAAATATTTTTGTTACTATTTTCGTAGCACGTTTGAAATAGTTCCTATATTTCAGAGGCTGTATTGAAAGACTGTTAGTTTATTTATATATTTATTTAACATTCACAAAATCCACAGATCTTAATTTATATACGAACAGTAACACTGTCAAATTAAATCCTACATCCAATAACGGATTTACATTATATTTAAATATCAATAAAACAATAAAATAAAACATATATTTTTTTATTTGATGTGCTTATTTAATTATTATATCCCCTATTTTAATTATCCAATTATATAACAATAGGTGTTCTTTAAAAAAACAATGAAATTATGTCCTGAAAATTTTCGGTCTGTAAGTCCATACGCGGGTATAGGTGTTACACAATTTGACGCGGGTATAGGAAGGTTAACTGAATATCCCTTCAATCAATAGGTCAAACAAAACGTAAATATTATTTATTTTGAAATAGATAAGTTTAATATATCAATACATAATGCAGCTGCTAGTAATAGTGCATAATGCGAGGTTATTTATGTCAATCTTAAATCAATGAAC
Organism: Marasmarcha lunaedactyla; assembly: GCA_923062675.1. Lineage (NCBI taxonomy): Eukaryota > Metazoa > Arthropoda > Insecta > Lepidoptera > Pterophoridae > Marasmarcha > Marasmarcha lunaedactyla. Next base: position 4,087,450 of record OV281341.1, read on the forward strand.
GAATATTTCAAAATTTACAACATACAACCTACAATTTAGGGCCGTTCGAAAAGTAATGAGAATAGTATAAAGTATTGTGGGAACTTGTGTAGCTCAGGTTTCTTCAATATACCAACGAATACTGACGGAGAAATGAATTTCCACGTTGGAGATATGATGTTTCATGTTCTTTTCTAAAAGGTGACTCCTTGGAAAAATATTAATACATTAAACGTAACATTTTTCTAACTAGTGTATTCGCATAACTTTTTGAATGTCGTGGTACCTATGCTTAAGTTCTTGCTTAATTTTATGACATAGGAAATTATGTCTTAAGCATTTAGGCATTGACTTAAGTTTAGTGCAACGCAATTATCGTTGCTAAGCACGTCGCAGTGGCTTAAGTATCAACTAAGAGGCTATCAAAGTTTAGTGCAGACGGGCATAAGTCTTATTCAGCCCATTTGGGTAATTATCGATTACATGGGTTACAATCGGGTTTAACCTAAAATTTCCTTTTTTGTGGTTAATAATCTATTGTGTAAAGTATATATATCATATTTTATTATAAAATTGGTAATTAAATTATATCCTTCCATACACATCATGTGAACAAAAGCCAGTGTAGGTAGGTAGATATTTGAGAATTAAAGACCAAGTAGATTTTCAAAAGGATGAAAACAGTAAACATATTATGGTGCTCTAAAATATATTCTGACTAAATTTAATATTTTAAATAGTAGGTAATATCGATTCAAATATATTATTTTTAAATTGTTGGCATCGAATCTGTCATTATTTTGTTTTATTTTCTATTTTTACTATTTATTTACGATTGACGTTTTCATTACAAAAAAAAATAAGTATTTTTGCATTATTTACTACTATAAGTAAAGCCCGGCAATGACTGTTCTGAATATACATAATATAATATTTTATTTTTTCAAATTAGAAAGGTTACTTAGTACAAAACAAGTATTACTAAGTAACTAATACACCAAAACCTTGGTGGTCAAGATTAGATAATTAATATATCCTTAATATATTTATTAACTCTATAGCATAACGTTATAGAGCATATTTATTTCAACTAAAACAATTATTAAATGAAAGTTAACTGAAATTTATTTTCTCATATCGCCAACCAGCTTAGGAAGACTTGCGCTTCATGATAAACTATTAAATTTTTTGTAAAATATTAACTTACAATTCCTTTTAAGACAAAGATAAAGTAAAAAGTTTGCAAAAGAACCCATCTTTTTCGCGCTAGTGCTTTTAAAAATAGTTCGGTCCCGAAAGGTCAATTTCGAGGTTTTATCAAAAGTTAAAAATTACATGTAAAAAATTAAAACGCTTTCGATGTTACGTCGGAGCCGCTATAAAACGGTATTCCATCGGGGTCTGATACGGTACGTTCACGACCAAACGACGTGCACTCATTGTTTTCTCTTCATTTCTTCAGACTCAGTGTCATCTTTCACACACAAGTTTCTTAGGAAAACGATTTCTTATTTTAAGATTATCAAATTGTATTGTAACAAATTTTTTTTAATAAAAAAAAGTAAGTATTAAAATTACTTTTTTGTCGTATATCCAAAGGAATATTAAGGAAAAACATTGTTTTGAATACACAGATAAATATGATACTCTAGTATATTTAAATCAATTAAGAAATCATTCATTACAGAGTATTTTTAAATTACAACCACTGCAACATTCGAAGTAGGCATTTTGATATACTCCGTAAAATTACAGCCTTTTCATCTAGTGTATTACGAAATTATTGAGCAACATCGTTTTATCAATTCAAACATGTAAAATTATTTAAAAAAAAAACAAAGAGTGCAACTTGAAAGCTTTACTTGATCCCAAACAAATTTGAAAACAAAAACAAGAAATTGTTCATTCCAGTTTACGAGTTTTCGAAAATAACAATCAAATCTATTTTTTTTTATTATATTAACCTTAATTAACGACTGAATTTCAATAATTTCTATTGACTGCATTTAATTCATGAGAATTTTCTTACAGCGTGTCGTTACAGGATACATACCATTACTCTATTTTCTTGAAAGAGTAATAGTATGCATGAAATGAAAGACCTGTGTAGAAAATAATAATAATCATAAATAATTAATCCACAGACAAACACACCAACCCCAAAAGTAAGCCGAGCTTGTGTTATGGATTACCATACAGCAAACTGGGGGGGAACCCAGAATAAACATACATATATAAATACAAACAACCATGACCCGAGAACAAACATCTGTGTTCATCACACAAATTAATGCCCCGGCCAGGACTCGGACCTGGGACCTTCGGCGTATGAGGCAGGGCTAATTACCACTATACCACTTAGTCGTCAATTGACTATGTCATGTCAAAAAGAGCATAATACCATTTTATATAATGATAGATAATGATTGTTATCGTCGCACTGACATATTTAACAGTAAATTTAATGCTTTTAGTTCATCTATGAAAGCAGAAAAGAGATCTTAAATACCCAGAACTTGATAACATGTTTTCTTGCCATTTAAAACTGGTATTTTTGTTTTATGTTTATATATTTTTTTAAAGTTCATATGCTCTGTTATAATTTCAAGTCATAATTTATTTAAATATTGTCATATTTGAGTATATAACTAGTATATTAATGAGTATTTGTAATGTAATAGTTACCGTTGGAAACTGTTTTGGCAAAGGTAGTATTCATGGTAAACATTTCTATGTGAAATATTGATGCTGTATGTTTCTTTCTTTCAATAAATAAATATTTATAGCTTCAAAAATCAAAATGGAACACATCTCCTCTCACAATAAAATTCTTAACATTATATTTCTGTATACAGAGAGACCAACACAATCCTCAGGGAGTAATAAAAAAATTAAATCCTCTTATCCAACCAGATACGTCAGTGGAAGAGCTTATTCATTAATCTTGCTATTATCAAATAACGATTTCCTTTTGCGGCCAAATCTGTAATTATGTTACAAGGATTGACTAATTAAGATTTTTAAAAGTCTCTGCGTTTTTATATACAGTCCTTGAAGCAGACTCCGAAAAGTAAGGCTCTTAGCTAATTCAGTTTTCAATTTGGAGGCACTCCAGCAGGCATTAATCATATCATAAGTAACAAATTAATGTTTTATTAAATAAGGCTTCTTGGGTTTTATTTAGCATTAAGGGATAAGCTTTTAGTGAAAATGAATGATTACAAATGCTTTGTATGTAAAGTGCGTTAAACATTTAAGATAAAATGTTGAGAATGGGTTAAAACTAAAAGTTTAAATAATTTGTATGACTTGCGTATTTTACTCTGGGTTTGCACTCAATTTTGCTACAGTATTTCTACTTTTGCCAACTAGTATGGTCATAACTTAACTAAACATTTAAAAAAGGGCAAAATAGAGTATTTCGTAGCAAAAAAAGTACGCATTGAAATAAAATTATATGCGGATCTATTTTTATTACGAATATTATGGACTGTACACATAAATACAGGAATTTAAAGTACATGGTGCCTGGGCCGAATTGAGTACCTAAAACATGTTGATCTCTCTCAATTGCAACTTAATATATGAACTGTGGTGCGATAGTTTTAGTTTCAAAAATATCACTGAGAATACACTTGGTTTAATTCAAATTTATTGTTATTAATTTGAAATAAAAAATTGAACATATTTAGACTAAAGTTCGAAAAAGATTCTGTATTTTGACACTTGACACGTGATAAAATAGTTCCAAATATGTTCACGATTCAAAACATTAAATAAAACTCTTTTTAACCGCATTTTATGGAAGCTATTTACAGAAGAGCAACAAAGTCTGCAGTTTGTGAATATTTCATGGACGAGCCAAACCTTTATTTGAGGTTTGACTCTCTTAACATTTTATCAAAGGGCAAACACTTTATATCTTAAATGATAAGAGAAGCCACTGAAATTGAATAAAATTTAAAAAAAAATACGCCTGTTTCAGTTGAAAAGTTAACTGGAAGCTATTTTAGGAGAGATTTATTTTACACATTTTAAAATTTGCGTCATTTTACTGGGGCTTCACAGCTATTGTTACTTTGATTACAGTATAATTTCACTTATCTATAGATATATGATATCCTAACTCCCCTGAAAATACCTTCCCCCTAAGCCGTGAATAGCACCCTGTGAAGATTACAGTATATTCTATCGTACCTAAACGAAAATACGGCAGTTCGTTCGGTCACCAAAAGAGAAGGACCTTCTAGGTAGGCCAGGAGTTTACGAAATACGATGCATTGTGGTAAAAGCTACGTTGGAGAGACACGCAGAAAGATGGATGAGAAGGTATCTGCAGTCGTAGAACACATGTTACACGCTGGTCCGTCGTATTACATCCGCTATGATAAAGCTCGGGTAGAGCTCGGCTAAGTTCAGGAGAAAAACCTCGTTCCACTCAAAATTTTACATTTTACTTTTGACATTTTACTTTTTCTACCTATCATACTATTTAGGCGGCTTAAGTAGAAACGCGCGAGTTTCGTTACTCTATCGACGTGTGGCTTAAAAGAAAGCGTCTGATCTAAGGTGACGCCTAAGTATTTAATACTGCGCTTCCAGTGGATGGGAGTACCTAACATTCGAATGTGAGGATCGTTGTAGCGATTACGACGTTTGTGGTCGAATTGAATAGCAGAACTCTTTTCCAGGTTGACATCGATACGCCATTTTTGAAACCAAACACCGAGGGTGTTTACGGCCTTTTGGAGTCTGGTGATGTTATACGGGATCCTTTGACCTTTAGTGTAAAGGGCGGTATCGTCTGCAAAGAGGGCGAGTTCGACGCCTTTCGGCGGGATGGGAATGTCGTTAGTGTACACGGTGTACAGCAGAGGGGCGAGGACTGAGCCTTGCGGGACTCCAGCCTTTATGGGACGAGGCGCGGAGATCGTGCCTTCATGTTTGAATCGAAACGTACGGTCTTTAAGAAACTACGCGATTAATCTGACTAGGCGAACCGGTAAGCCTATTTTATAGAGTTTAAAAACGAGACCGCTGTGCCAGACTTTGTCGAATGCCTTGGCTACGTCAAAGAGAACCACGATTGATTTTTTACGATGCGGATAGAATCCTTCGAGTATGTACTCAACGATTCGGTGGACTTGCTGAGGGCAGGAGTGCTTAGCGCGAAAGCCGAACTGGTGGGGAATAATGAGAGGGTCGCCATCCGTTGGAAACAGATGGTTCCGCATTCGAGAGAGTATGAATCTTTCGAGAAGTTTAGACATTGCCTTGAGGAGGCTGATGGGTCTGTGATTAGCCGGGATGTTCAGAGGTTTACCCGGCTTGGGAATGCCTATGACTGTCGCTTCTTTCCAGGCTTTTGGAAAGTAGCAATGGTCGAAGCAGGCATTGAAGATGATAGCTAACAAGGTAAGCACCTGCTGTGGCAGGTGCTTAAGTGCGTGGTTGGAAATTCCATCCGCACCCGGAGCCTTTTTGGACTTTTGCTTTCTAATGAGAAGCAAGATTTCATCATTAGCGACTGTGACGGGGTCGTCGGTGATAGGGAGAGATTCTCTGCGGAGAACTTCGTCCTCCACCGCCTGGATGTGGGAGGGATCCGCGGGTTGCGTGCTGGGCGAACATTGTGCCGCTATGCTGTCGGCGAAGCATTCGGCTTTCTCTTCGACTTCGAAAGCAATAGTGCCGTCGGGACGAGTGAGAGGAGGAACGTGAGAGGCGGAGTCTACGCGTAAGGCTCGGGCCATTCGATAATACGCTTTGTGGGACGGGGAGATATTCTCCATGAGATCGTTAAACTGAGTGTCTCGGAGCTTCGCGAGGCAAGACCTAACTTTACGTTGAAGCTGATTCGCAGCTGTTCTATATGCGGGCGTGGGATATTTCTTGGCTCTCCGGAGAGCCGCGTTTTTAGCTTTAATGAGATTGCTAACGGCTAAGGGAAGCGCGGGTTTGCCTTGCTTAGCAATAATTTCGTTGTCATTGATCGCTGAGTTAATAGCACCAGTTAGAGTATTGACTAGTGAATCTATTTTAACCGGGCTATCTAATTGGTCGGGCGAAATCGCGAGCGGAGAGTATGGGGCCTCTAAGGCTGAAACTAACGTATTTTTAAAGCCTTTCCAGTTGGTAAAGGTCTTAGGAGATGTGACGTTAACGTTAGGCGAACCTAGCACGAGGGAGACGGGGCGATGGTCGGAGCCTAGGTCATCGAGCGGTTCGATAGACCTTAGATCAAGATTGATTCGCTTGATAATTGCAAAGTCGAGGATGTCAGGAGAGTAGGTCGGGTTGTTGGGATAGTGAGTGGGAGTGATGGGGGATATGACGTCTAAGTCAAGGGAGTTAGTGATGTCGAGGAGAGCGATACCGCTGGTGTTGGTCGATAGGCACGTCCAGTCAGTATGTTTGGAGTTAAAGTCTCCGAGCGCGAGAATGGTCTCAAAGTCGCTGCGGATAGGTTTGGTGCCACAAGGTATGTAGGCTGAAGCTATGATGATGGTCGGATGACCAGTCATAGCCAATCTACATACGGTGGCTTCCATGTTGAGGAGAGGAGGGATAGGGAGAGGACAGCAATGGAATCCTCTTTTGTAGTAGATAGCAGTGCCGCCGAAACCGTCGCAGTTAGGCCTATCGTTACGTGTAAACGCGTACTTAGGAAAAGCGAATCCCCTGGAGCGATTAGGAGTGAGCCATGTCTCCTGGAGAAGTAAAAGGTCTGGGTCGTTGTTCTGAAGGAACAGTTTGAGCTCGGGAAGGTTGGTGCTTAGGCTACGAACGTTAAAAGATATTAGGGATAAGCCCTTGGGTTTGATACGACAGGACGCGGGATTCGCGGGTCTAGACATTATAATTTACTTATTTACGAATTTATACAAAAATAAAGAATTTACTACGAACTTAGGAGCGAGTGATGCTCAGCTAACGCGAATAAACGCTCTTGAGGAGAGCGGGCGGCTCGCAGTTTGCGTGCGAGTATGGAAATTTCATAAATGTCTACGTTTTGGATGACGTCGAACACGGTCTTCATGTCCTCAGCCAACGATGACTGAGGTGCGGATGACGGAGCTGGACGCGGCCCTACGGAAGCTACGGGAGCTGGGATGGGTCGGGAAGGTGCAGGCGGGACGGCCGGACGCTGCCTCCAAGACAGAGCCGGAGTAGGCGTTGGCTGAACGGGCTTTGCTTCCGGGGGACCCCGGTTGCGCAGCGGCGGGAAGTTAGCAGGAGTGAGCGGCGGCGCCGGTTTAGGCGCGACCCTCTTGGTGGTGGAGCGTGGAGCGCGCGGGCAACCCCTGTAGTTAGCTGTGTGGCCGGACTGGCCGCACAGCACACAGGCAGGGGGGGAAGTGGATTCAGGAGTGCGAGTGCACTCCTTTGTTATATGTGGATCCAGGCACTTAACGCTCCTGGGGGGAGCTGAGCAGTTAGCCGCTGCGTGGCCATAGAGCTGGCAGCGGTGGCACTGCCCAGGATGACCGCGGGGGTTGGGACGCTCGACGGAGATGTTCGAGAGTCCGCAGATTGTGCGAGCCTCTCTGAAAATCTCCTTCGAGTTGGAAGTATTTGACAGGATTACTAAAGCTAAAGGAAAACGCCTACCGCGGTTGGAGTGCATCTTGTGCACTGCTACGGCCGGGAAACCCTGAGACTTAAGGTCCTCGAGAATGTCTTCGTTACTGAGTTCGAACGGGACGCCCCGTAGTACTGCGCGGATCTTTCGCTCCTCCGGGAGGGCGTAGGTGTGATACGCGATTTGATTGATCGACAGAAGCCTAGTGAAAGACCGGAAGTCGTCGACGGTCGCTACTTGAATTTTGATTGTATCGCCAGCGTTGGCGGCTTTTAAGTAATTAATTTTGTGCTCTTTGCATAAGTTTGAAACCGCGGTCCAGCGCGCTTTTTCACGCTGGAAGACGGGCGGAGGGAGCTGAAGCTTCGGCAGGACGGGAGCGCAGCGCGTCGCTGGCTTCGATGGGACCGACGGAGACGCGGTTACTTCGAGCGATTTTAACGGCGCCGGGGCTGGTGTTGAAGACACCGGGTAGGGCTCGGGTATTGATGATACCGAAGCTTTCTTCGAGCGCTTCTTGGAGCGCTTGGCGACAAGTTGAAACGCGGGCTCAGGAGAGCCGGTTAAGGTGACGGCATCTGATGACGTATCAGACGCGGATTCGGAGTCGCTCCCGGGAGCGGTACGCTTACGACGCGACGCGTGAGAGGATGCGACCGATTTCCCGATTCCGATTCGCAGTCCATCTCGGACGAGGCGGGAGACGAGGAAGAGCTGTAGACCTGAGGGGTCTCGACGTTTGAGGCCTGAGGGGCAGGGGACGCGATAGAAGCCTGCAAGGCCTGCGTTAGTACGTCAGCGGGTATGCTTACGCCGGACGCAGCGAGTGCCTGGGCGAACGACCTAAGGATGTTTACAAGGTCCATTGGAGGGCTTGAAACTACAGTATATAATATATAAATATATAAAAATGCCTAGGTTCCCTAGCAAACCTAGCACCTAAACCTCTCTACCCGCGGTAGGGGGGCTGGGGACGACGCGAAGTGGTGCCCCTAATTCGGACAGCACTGTACCGTCACCCTGGGAAAGGCCCAAGTGCAATGGGATCGGGTCAGCCGGTTTCTCCTTGGCCTGAAGGGCCTTGGAAGCGCACCGGGGCAACGCTATCAGGCTTAGTTGTCACCGTTAAGTATCCACCTGATCAAACGCGAGTCTACTACGGAGTGTGTTGCCAATAAATTGACAACAAAAACCGGCTGTAGACCTGATGAAGTTGTGTTGCAATAAAAGTGCGGGATCGACTACGTTACGACCGGCCGGAGCCGGCCGCAGAGCGAGTCTCTGACTACGTAGTAGGCGCCAAGCGTCAAGTACGCAGCCAGAAAAACAGCCCGAGCCTCGCGAACCACTATCGAATTTAATCGACCGCGGTAAGCTCAGCTCTGTTGTTGCTGTGCAAGAGACCGACTTACTTGCAGCCGATCGAAACCGGCCGCAGCGTAAGCCCTAAAGAGGCTAACAGCGTATGAGTATTGCGAACGTGTTGACGTCGTGAGACGACAATCGTGACTCAACGGCTGGAGCGACCGCGAACGCGTCCGAGCGGGGCCGGACGCAGAACGGATCTGAGAGTGGCGTTTGAGTATTGATACGAGAGAAGTCGTGAGACAACAATCGTGACTCGGCAGCCGGGAGCGACCTTCAACACGTCCGAACGGGTCCGGACGCAGATCGGGTCTGATGTATGATCAATATTAACAGGCGTGACCTTTTTATTCGCGATTTTGGTGGTTTTGGATCTCTCTCCACGGACATCGTTAGCTCAGCCTGCACCCTTTTTTTGTCTTCGGCGCTCCCCACCCCGGCGCCGTTGGCGGTGGCCGCTCCCACGCCTACCTAGCGCGAGCTGCATTAGCAACTACATTAGCTACCTAATCAAAGCTAAAAACGCCGCTCTCCGCAAAGCCAGAAAATACCCTACACCCGACTACAGGCTAATCGCTAACCGGCTTCAACGTAAAGTCAAACGTACCGTCGCGGAATACAGAGACGTTCAAAGGAACGATCTCATGATTAATATTTCCCCGTCCCACACAGCGCACTATAGGATGGCGAAAGCCCTCCGACTAGACGCCCGTACCTACACCCCTCCGTTATCTCGTCCCGATGGCACTACCACCTTCGAGGACGACGAAAAAGCTGAATGCTTCGCCGATAGCATTGCTTCACAATGCTCCCCTAGTACCCAACCCACAGACCCAGCTCACATCCAGGCGGTGGAAGACGAAGTCGATTGCAAAGACTCCCGTCCCGTCACCGCTGACCCCATCACAGTTTCTAACGATGAGATCCTACTCATCATTAGAAGACAGGAATCCAAGAAGGCCCCGGGTGCGGATGGAAATGCCAACCAAGCACTTAAGCAGCTGCCTCGGCAGGTGCTTACCTTACTTGCGATTATCTTCAATGCTTGCTTTGACCTAAGCTACTTTCCAAAAGCTTGGAAAGAAGCTATAGTCATAGGCATTCCCAAGCCGGGTAAACCTTTGAATAGCCCGGTTAATCACAGACCCATCAGTCTACTCGAGGCAATGGCCAAACTTCTCGAGAGAGTCATACTCGCTCGAATGAAGGACCACCTGTTCCCAGCGGACGATGACCCTCTCATTATCCCCCACCAATTCGGCTTTCGAGCCAAACACTCGTGCCCTCAGCAAGTCCATCGAATCGTCGAGTACATACTCGACGGCTTCTACCCCAGACTACTGAAAACAGTCGCGGTCTTCTTTGACGTAGCCAAGGCTTTTGACAAAGTCTGGCACGCAGGGCTCATATACAAGCTTCACAACACAGGCTTGCCCGACCGACTAGTCAAACTAGTCGGCTCCTACCTTAAAGATCGCACCTTTCGTTTCAAACACGAAGGTACGCTCTCCACCCCCCACCCCCTCAAGGCGGGCGTCCCTCAGGGCTCGGTACTCGCCCCGTTATTATACACAATATACACCAATGACATACCTATTCCGTCTAAAGGTGTTCAACTCTCCCTCTTTGCCGACGACACTGCCCTATACGTCAAGGGCGTGCACGTCGACGCACTCATCACCAAACTCCAGAAGGCCGTAAATGACCTCGGAGCCTGGTTTAAAAAATGGCGTATCGATGTAAATCCAGAGAAAAGCTCTGCGATGCGCTTCGATCATAAACGCCGTCGTCCCTACGACCCCCACATCCGAATGCTAGGTACGCCCATCCCGTGGGCACGTACCTCCAAGTACCTAGGCGTAACGCTCGCTCGTACGCTTTCATTCCGACCACACATTCTACGAGTTACCAAACTCGCCCGTCTGTACATGGGCCGACTTAACAGTATGTTAGGCCGGCACAGTAGACTGTCTCTTAGGAACAAGCGAACGCTTTTTAAGGTTTGCGTGAGACCAGTCATGACGTACGCCTCCCCAATCTTTGCACATGCTAAACCCTCCGATATGTATAAACTACAGGTAGTTCAGAATCTCTTCTGCCGCCGGGCCACGGATGCTCCGTGGTACGTGCGAAACGCAGACCTGCACAGAGATCTAGAACTGCCTACTATACAACAACACCTTAGGACGCTCTCCACCGCTTTTTTCAAGCGATCCGAAGAGCACTCTAACCCCCTTATACGAGAGTCAGTAGCTTATACTGCTCCGTCCATGCCGTCGAGGTACAAAGTCCGTAGACCGAGAAATGCACTCTCGGATCCCCCCGATCAACTTTCGGCTAATCTGGACCAGCTTAAGGCTGCCCAGGCCGTATAATCACCAATATATAAATGTCATTTGCACCTTAAGTGATTAAGTATTCTCAGCGGGTCCCTGCTTGCGCGCCCACCTCCCTACCCGGGTGTCGCTCCGATGAAGGCTGACAGCATTCCCATGCTACAGCCATTTGGGTGGTTTTTAGTGGGTAGGTGCCACTTTGGTGAGTCCCACATAACCCCGCAGACGGCTGCGGTGGTATTCACGACGAATCTTCCACCTCCCTCCCGAGAGAGGGTGCTTCGGCAGCAAAAAAAATACCCCGACAACACTCATCCCTGATGATGGACTCCAGACGAATCCGAAACTAGTCAGGCCTATCCGACCGTGTACCGTGAGTAAGCCGCGTTATTAAATATCTAAGTATATTACATATAATAATGATATTATTATTATCATAGTATTAGTTTGAAATATATAGTTTAGAGCCGTTTGTCAGCTCTATTGTACAATTTTTACTTAATAAGTTTTCAAGAGTCCGGGCTGCTTTTATGCATAATGTTTCAATTTTATAACCTCTTGGCAGATAACTTCACGGCTATTCATATAGCGACCCATACCATCTTAACTCAGTAGGTGGTCACGTTACCAACCAGTCGCGCCTTAGACCTTTGATATAAAGATCACGTTGGACCAGAAAAAGTTCTTGCGGTAATAAAATAGAATATGTTTTCGTTTATTAAACATAACACATAAATAATATACTGGTATATCATAGTACAACATTTTAGGAAATATATATTTTGTCTCATTTCCTTATTTACAGCCAACAAAACAAACTGTACCAGAAAAATAATCAGTATCATTATTTATTTATAAATACCAATGTAACGCGAATTTGTTTAGTAAATAGTTTAAACCGATTGCTAAGACGCTACCGAGTAACCACATCCTCGGATTTGTTCATTGTGCAAACATATGACAAGAAATCCGATCACATTACAAATGCAGTTCGGTTGCATAGTTTTCCTTATCATTGAGGTGTACGAATAATTTATCATTCGAAGCTCCCGTAGGCCCGCGTCCCGCTCCGTCGTCTTCGCCTCAGTCATCGTCGGACATGAAGACCGTGTTCTACGTTATCCAAAACGTCGACATTAGGGAAATCACCCTACTCTCTCCGAGCCGCCCGCTCTCCTCAAGAGCGTGTATTTGCGTTAGCCGAGCATCACTCGCTACTAAGTTCTTTATAAATTCCATATTTATTATAAATCCTCTAAATAGTACATATAATGTCTAGACCTGCAAACCCCGCGTCCGGTCGTATCAAACCCAAGGGATTATCCCTAGTTTCATTTAACGCTCGTAGCCTTAGTTCGAACCTTCCTGAGCTCAAAATATTCCTTCAGCACAATAAGCCAGACTTACTGCTTCTCCACGAGACGTGGCTCACTCCAAACCGCTCCAGGGGATTTGCTATTCCCAATTACGCGGTCACTAGTAACGATAGGCCCAACGCCGATGGTCACGGCGGCACAGCTATTTACTATAAAAGAGGTTTCCATTGCTCTCCTCTCCCTATGATTGGTCATCCGACCGTCATCATAGCTTCAGTCTACAAACCTAGTGGCACCTTAGCGACTTTGAGGCCATTCTCGCCCTCGGCCGTTCAGTCATTATGTTCGGAGATTTTAACTCCAAACATACTGACTGGACGTGCCTATCGACTAACACCAACAGTATCGCACTCCTCAACATCACTGAGTCACTCGACTTAGACGTCATCTCTCCCATGACCCCCACTCACTATCCCGACAACCCGAACCACTCTCTTGGCATCCTGGGTTTTTGCGAAAGTCAAGCAAATCAACCTTAATCTCAGGTCTATCGAAACGCTCGATGACCTAGGATTTGATCACCGCCCCGTCTCCTTCATGCTAAGACCAGTTAACGATAACGTTACGTCTCCTTAAACCTTTACCAACTGGAAGGCTTTAAAGATGCGTAAGTTTCAGCCTTAGAGGCCCCGAACTCTCCGCTCGCTATCTCACCCGACCAATTAGATAGCCCGGATAAAATAGACTCATTAGTTAATTCCCTCACTTATGCTATCAACTCAGCCATCATAACGAAAGGGTTGCTAAGCAAGGCAAACCCACGCTTCCCTTAGCCGTTAGTAATCTTATTAAAGCTAAGAACGCGACTCTCCGGAGAGCCAAGCTCTATCCCACGCCCGCCTATAGATTAGCTGCAAATCAGCTACATCGTAAAGTAAGGTCTTGCCTCGCGAAATCCTTAGACGCTCCGATAAACGATCTCATGAAAAATATCTCCCCGTCCCACCAAGCGTATTATAGTATGGCCCGAGCCTTACGCGTAGACGCCACCTCTCACGTTCCACCCCTCACTTGTCCCAACGGCACTACCGCTTTCTAAAACGAAGAGAAAGCCGAATGTTTTTATTACAGCATTGCGTCACAATGCTCACCCAGCACTCAACCCGCGGATCCCTCCCACATCCAGGTAGTGGAGGGCGAAGTCCTCCACAGTGACTCTCTCCCAATCACCGCAGAACCCGTCACAGTATCTAAAGATGAAATCTCGTTTCTCATTAAAATTCAAAAGCCCAAAAAGGCTCCGGGTGCGGATGATATTTCCAACCACGCACTTAAACACCTACCTCAGCAGGTGCTAACCTTGTTAGCTATCATTATCAATGCCCGCTTCGACCTTAGCTACTTTCCAAAAGCTTGGAAACAAGCAACAGTCATAGGCATTCCCAAGCCGGGTAAACTTCTGAATATCCCGGCTAATCAGACCAGACCCATTAGCCTCCTCAAGGCTATTTCTAAACTTCTCGAGAGAGTCATACTCTCTGGAATGCGGAACTATCTGTTTCCAACGGATGGCGATCCCCTCATCATTCTCTACTAGTTCGGCTTTCGCGCTAAGCACTCCTGCCCTCAGCGAATCCATCAAATCGTCGAGTACATACTTGACGGTTTTTATCCGCAGCGTAAGAAAATGGTCGCAGTTTTCTTTGACGTAGCCAAGGCTTTCTATAAAGTCTGGCACAGCGGTCTCGTTTATAAACTTTATAAAATAGGCTTACCGGATCGCCTTGTTAAAATAATAGCGTCCTTTCTCAAAAATCATACGTTTTGTTTTAGACATGAAGGCACGCTTTCCGCGCCTCGTCCCATAAAGGCTGGAGTCCCTCAAGGCTCATTCCTCGCGGCTATATTGTACACCGTGTACACAAACGACACTCCTATTCCGCCGAAAGGCGTCGATCTCGCCCTCTTTGCCAACGACACCGCCCTTTACACCAAAGGCCTCAGTGTCCCGGGTCTCGTCATCAGACTCCAAAAGGCCGTAAACGCCCTCGGTGCATGGTTTCAAAAATAGCGCATCGATGTGAACCCAGACAAGAGTTTTGCGGTTTACTTCGACTGCAACTACCGTCATGTCGCTGACAATCTGCACGTTCGAATGTTAGATACTCCCATCCCCTGGAAGCGCACTACGAAATACTTAGGCGTCACCTTAGACCAGACGCTTTCTTTCGAGCCACACGTCGATAGAGTAACAAAACTCGCCCGTTTTTACTTAGGCCGCTTATATAGTATGTTAGGTAGAAAAAGTAAAATGTCGTTCAGAAACAAACGTACGCTTTGTAAGGTCTGCGTTAGACCAGTCATGACATATGCCTCGCCAGTCTTTGCCCACGCCAAACCCTCCGTCCTGCAAAAACTGCAGGTAGTTCAAAATCTCTTCTGCCGCGGGGCCACAAACGTACCTTTGTACGTGCGTAACGCGGACCTGCACAGAGATCTTGAACTACCTACAGTGCAACAGCACCTCAAAACACTCTCTGAAGCGTCCTTCAAACGCTCCGAAAGCCACCCCAATCCTCTAGTTCGAGATTCAGTCTCTTATACTACCTCTGTCATAGATTCGAAGTACAAAGTCGCTAGACCGAGAAACGCGCACACGGACGTAGCCACGCAACTAACACTAGATCTCGAAGCCCTTCAGGCCGCAACTTCTAATTCTAATGTAAATTTTAATTAATTTAATTTTTATTTAATTTTGAGCACTTTCAGTTCTATTTATTCACCTGCAGTGCTTTGAGCACCTTTAATGCTATGTAATTCAGCGGGTGACCCCTTCTGGGCCCCGCTAGCGCGGCCTCTTTTTCCAACTGGTCGTCGCTCAGATGAAGGTCGTGTGGCAAAAATTTGCACGAGTCATTCACGGGATTTTTTTAGAGGGTAGTGCTCATTAGGAGCTAGTCCCAGATGCCTTGTAACGCGCCCGAGAGGTATGCGGAAATGCATTTTTTGCCTCCTGCCCAAACGGGGAACAAAAAAATACACGCCACCATCAGCGATTAGCTTGTATCATTTCAATGTTAGTCAGAAACTTTGCGTCTACACATACAAATTCTTTATTTCGGTAATTTAGCCTAGTACAATAACAAGTGGGAACAACAATTGTGGGCGATAGGAAATGATGAACTATCAAGACTTCTTTGCCTTTGTGCTTATTATTATCATAATGCTTTTGTTTTTTTTGTGTATTGAATTCGGATAAGTTAGAAACATTATTTCATGTTTTCATATTTAATTAAAACTGTACTTGGTTATCTAAAATATGATAAATAATTCAGTAATTTTTTTCTTGCATTGATGATTATCTTCAATTCCATAAGTATGTTTTAGGTGTATAACTTAGCTTTTTGTTTTTGTTTATTGTAATTGTAATCTTTATGTAAATTGCTAGACAGGTAGTAAATGTGGTATGCTTTTTTGAAGTGGGTATCTCTTTTAATAATAGGTATTTATTATATGTGATGAAAAGTAGTTTTAGGCGCCCAGATAAGTTTAAGGGAAACCCGTTATTGTCCTTACTTTTAAGATTGTATTGTGCATAGAAGTATTTTATTGTAACGCTGTTGGTTTTCTTAATAAAGTAAAATAAAATAAAGTGGTTGGTGCTCCCTTTTAAGCTAATTTGCTTGTGATAGGTAGCAACGCTATTCTATAGTATGGTTACATAAGACTAATCCACCATAGATTATTAGTACAAAGTTAATACAAATTACAAATTATCTTCTTTACTTTTTAATTATAAAATACAAATTTAAATTTTTTTTGTGTTTTTCTTTAAAATATAAAATAATGCAAATGTGTGTGAATATATGTGTGCGTGTGTATATTAGTGAGTGTGTGTTGTGGTTTAAGTGTGTGAGAGAGAAAATGAGTGTTTCTAAAGTTACAATCAAAAAACTTATTTTAAATACAATTCAACTTCATCATAATTCTTTGTTTCCAGCCATTAATTTAACAAACACTAACATTTTGCATTATTCAAATTGTAAATATTAAGTTCCTTACTTATTTTATTACATAAGTTACAATGTAGTAACCATATAAGTTACACATTATGTAGTAAACACCCAGCATAGCCAAAATAAACGAAGGCCAATTTTCCTAAAAAAATACATGAAATGATTAAACGGGGTTCTATACTTTAAACATTATTTTAAGAGCAACCGCTTAAATAATAAAGTCAAATGGTCCTAAAAAATTACACAAAGGGACTTATTAGAACCCACGAGCAAAATCAAATAAGGTTTCTAGGATGAAAAGGGTGAAATATTTTGAGCTTTGAAAGGAAGTCTTTGTTTCCAAAGATGGTCGATTCTGAATTGATTTAAACTCCGAATCAAACTGAGTAATAAATGAAAACGCTTCGTAATCCAAAATAACCTCAAATAGCCATATCGCCGAAAAATTCCGCATTGTTACTTCTGCAAGACCCTGGCGACAAAAATTGTTTTTATTACTCTGTTTGTTGCATCCTTAAGTAGAGATTCAGTTGCCCGTGGCTGTATTTTTACCACTATAAACCGAGGAAGTAATATTCCCCAGATTGATTACATATCAATTTTAAGGCAAATTCTACGCTAGTATAAACGAGATAATATAAAGAATTGATTGTCCAATAACGTTATAAAGTTATAATGTAATAAATTATAAATTCCCAAACAAGCACACCAACTGTATGGCCCCAAAGTAAACAAAATTTGTGTTATGGATGGCCATACCGCGAACTGAGGGGGAAACCAGAATAAACATACCTAGGTAAATAAATATCAACTACAATGACCTATGAACAAGTATTTATGTTCATCACACAAATTAATATCCCGACCAAGACTCGAACCCGGGACCTCTGGCGTATGAGGCAGGGCCTCCTACTAAACACTATGCTACTCGGTTGTCGAAGTTGTGCGAAGAAATCGCATTCGAAGTAAGTTTGAGCGACTTTGAACATTTAATAATTTAATAATAATCAATAAGATTTTCATTCTCAAATGGGCCTTTACGTACTTTTGTTATAACAAATTGATTAATATTAGGTCCATACATATGAAATTGGCGTTTAATCGTACTGGCCACTTTCATCTGTATTATCTCTTCTTTGCTTAAGAATTTCAAACTTATTCAGCTATTTACTGACGAATTTGTGTTTTGAACATTGTAATTAATTGGTTTTTTTCCTCTTTTGGTTTTTTCTTAGCGTCACTTAGTTTACAAAATGGAAAACTTGAAATATCGCGTTATTTACGTGTACGAGTTCCACCGTGGCACCAGTGCTGCAGAAACGGCTCGAAGTATTAATGCTGTGTATGGAGGCGGTGTCTTAAAAGAAAACACAGTGCGTTTTTGGTTCCAACGTTATCGTTCTGGAAATTTCGAGCTGCAGAACAAGCCCCGTGGACGGCTTGAGACCAAAGTTGATAATAAAGAATTGAAGGATATTGTTGAAGCGGATCCACAGCAAACCACTTCTGAGTTAGCTGTAGGCTGCGGTGTTAGTGAAAACATTGTTTTAGTCCACTTGAAGCAAATTGTCAAGGTAAAAAAGCTTGAGAGGTGGGTACCTCATGAATTGAGTGCAGCAAACTGACAAACGCGCGTCAACTACTGCGTTACATTACTCAACCGGCACAATAATGATAGGATTTTAAATCGAATTATTACCTGTGATGAAACTTGGATCATGTACGACAATCGGAAATCAATCAATCATCGCAATGGTTGAACCCTGGCGAACCAGCCAAATCCTGCACCAAGCGAAAATTGACTCAAAAAAAGGGTTACTTGTGGGCGTTTGGTGGAATAGTGCCGATTTCGTTCACTACAGCTTTCTTAAATCTGGCCAGACAATTACGGCAGATGTCTATTGTCAGCAATTGCAAACCATGATGGAAAAGCTAGCTGCTAAACAACCGAGGCTGGTCACAATCGCTCTAGGCCACTGCTGCTTCAGGACAACGCTAGACCACACACTGCACAACAGACGGCTACCAAATTAGAGGAGCTTCAATTGGAATGTCTCAGACATCCACCGCACTCCCCGGACGGTGCTCCAACAGATTACGAGTTTTTTAGAAATAAGGATAACTTCTTGCAAGGGAAAATATTCAACTCCGATTGTGCAGTCTAAAGCGCCTTCAAAGATTTTGATTGATTCCCGTCCGAATGGTTTTTTTAGTTAAGAAATCAATGAACTGCATATGAGATGGCAAATTGCATAGATAGAAATGGTACATACTTTGATGAGATAAATATATTACATTTAAAAAAACTTGACTTTATATTCCTCCCTTACAAAACGCCAATTTTATAAGTAATGACCTAATACAATGCATTCATAAAAAACATACAAACTGCAAATAAAGTCACAGTCAAGCAATATTTGAATATTAGTACTTATAAATATTTCACTCATACTGTTTTAATTTTGAATCCATAATTAATATCTTTAAAATAGATATAGATGACCCATGAAGAAATGTGTTTGTAGTGTTTGTCTTATAGAAAATATTGGTCCATAGTTCCTGCATTTGAATGTTGCCTGATGGATCTGTATTCGAGAACAGGCGCGATCGTTTGAGAAACAATTTGCTACTGACATACGGATCTCAAAGTTTGCAGCTTACGTGCTGAAATTTACATAATAGTTCTACCGATTGAACCTTTTTACTTTTTTGAGTTTCTGAATGATCACTTATGAAATATATTCAATGCGGTCACGTTTAATGGCCTCTCAGTTCGGAAGTTGTAGAACTTGAGTCGAATCCATAATTCAGAATATGCCAAACTATTCATTTTTAGAAAGCATCTTGTTTTAAAATTATATCTGAAATATATCTGTATATAAAATACATTTGCTATTTTAAGTAGTCTAAACAAACAGATGTTCAATTCTTAGGGTACATTACATAAATACGAAAAACTTAATTTCGACAGTCATAACACAAATTTCAAATTTCCGAATTTTATAACACCGAGTGGTCCAAAATTCCGATAATGAAAATTCTGTGTTACATAATTTTTTTTCTTCGAAACTTGAAAATTTCGAATGTTGTAATTACGAAAATCATATGCTGAATTTGAAGATACCAAACCATAAAAATTCCGAATTAATAATAATATGCAATATCATAAATACGAATCCCGAATATCAAAATTCCGAGTAATATAAGCGCGAATAACGCCTTGTAAAACTGCATGAGCAAATCAGCTAACCGCCACAATGATGCTAATGTTTATCAGACACAACAAAATCTGAAGTGCAAAACCATATTTCGGACTAGGAACACAGCGGGTTTTTAATACTTCGTACTAATGAAAGACAGAAAATTAATTTCGTGTTTATGAATTTCGATAAAATAAGAATCGTGTTTTTGAATAGTCGGAATTTAGTCTCTTAGGAATTGTGAAATTCGGATTTTTAAAAATCGGAATATTCGAATTCGGAAATACATAATACGGAATTTTTTGGTGTTCCCTTATTCTTCTGTTCGTGTTGTAGTTCAAAATACTTCATTTCCAATATAAAAAAAAATAAATATAAAAGAAATATCTAAGACAATACAGGCTACGCTACGGCATTGCTTAGTTAAATTGGTTTGTTTGCTGATTAATTAAGACGACAATCTAGTAAAATAGATCGATGGTTGATTTCACCCTGACGATGAAATATATAATTTTTTTTAAAAACGGCTATTGTCCTGATCATGGCATTGTCAATTTGCATTTGATTCCTGTCAGCAACCACAAACATTATTATCTCAACATTACAACACATTTTTCTATTACACTTCACAACTACCTTCTACAACTCACGTACCATTCTTCTTCTTCTTCTTATTGAGTGAGTGCCTCTTCGACTACCGAAGGTTGGCTGTCAACTCCTTACGTGCCATTAAAATCTGATATTACCTAACTACACAGTTTTTTCATTGATCTCAACTAGCAGCAATTGTATTTCTAAAACGATATTTTGTTTCAAGAAAGATAAAAATATATATTTTTTCCCTTTTTTTACCTTGTTTCTATTTTTCCCAAAAAACCTACGCATGTGTTAACTTTTTGGCTTTGTGTAATGCAGATATTTGTTTATTGTATTAATAAAGAAGTATTAATTTGATATAGATTTTAAGAAGAAAAAACTTACGAAAAGTAGCTTCTTACGCTATGATGATTATTAAGCATAAATAAATTACATTTGTACTGAAGGTTTTAAATTAATTTAAATTTAAATAAAATACGATGCTTTAAAAGAGAGTTTGATGTTTAAAATTTATGACGGGTGATTTTTAGAAGAAGTTGTTGAAATCATACGATGAATGCCACAGGATTTCATAGAAAATATGTATTTTTTACAAGATGGTGCCCCCATATTCTAATTGCCACAGACTTTCTCAATGATCACTTTCAAGATAACTGGATTGGTACAAACAGCCCCATTAAATGGCCCGCCAGATCGCCTGACATCACGCCTCTTGACTTTATCTTATGGGGCTATGTAAAAGACGAAATCTACAAATCAAATTACGACACTGTAGAGGATTTAACTACAGCCTTAGAAAACATTTTGACACATATGCACCCCATGAAAATACGAAACGCAATTTTACATTCGTTACCCAAAATAATTAATATTTGCATTCAGCAGAACGGCTACCATTTTGAATATACTGAAATAAAATATTTATGTTATTGTTGGGTTTTTCTTTCAATTATTTGAACAAGATTCGATTGAATTTTTGCTTCTTACGACTTGCAGAATTTATTCTCCATACTGACCCATTTCGATTGTACACCCGGTATAGTTATAACAATCATAAATTCACAGTAGACTGCAATAGATAAGTATAGAATACGCAAATGTCTGTTACTTGGACATTACTGAGGATCTCCTAAATAAACTAGAACGGTTAGAAAATCTGTGTTTTCGATTTATCTTTGGTCTCAAGAAATTTGATCATGTGTCTGAATACCGTAGACAACTCGGATGGCTTCCCATAAGATATTTTAACGCCCGCATCTTAGCTGTACTCTTTAACGTCCTTTACAGCCCAAGCTCTCCGCGTTACCTGAGTGACCGTTTTTTCTTTACGCACAATGAAGATGAGCATTGCAGAGTGAGTAAGCGCATTAAAAAGACTTTCTTCTCCTACTCCTTAACAATACATGTCGTAAGGTTGTGGAATTTATGACCTTATGAAATCCACGGATCTAAAATTCTATCCTCATTCAAGAAACGAGTGAGAGAACATTACTTGTCGAATGTTTAAGTCTCTGTCTTTATTTCACTAGTTTATTTAAAAGTTATTGAGTATTTTTAAATGTTTTGAAAGCATTGTTTTAATTATATTAATATTTTTATTATACTAATACTTGAAATTGACAGAATAGTTATTGTGTAGTAACAACGCTCACCAGTCTCAGGTCTGCTGGAAGAGATATCTATTAGAAAGAAGCAGTACCTTGGTACATTATTTAAAAGCTTCATAACGTATTTTATATTGTAAAGCCAAGGTGTCATTACGACGTCCTGAGCCGAGGTCTCATTGCCCTCTCTGGTCGTATATTCACTTAGGTGTATCGTATGTAGGAGTAGTTGAAATACCGGCTCACTGCCCTCATTGGTAGGCCACAAAGTCTCGTGAAGTTTAAAAGGCTTACAGGTCCATCTATAAACTGTCCTTTTTTGTCCAGCCGTTATGGAGGTAAGGTAACATAACAAACACACATTCAGAAGAATTCTATATTCTACATTCGTACTAAGAGAAAAAAGCTAGGTGCAAAAAAAAAAAATTCATTTTCAATAACAACATGCAATGAGAAACTATGAATCAAACATTCATTTTATTTATTTCGCCCAATGTAACTCGTGTACCTCATTCGTATTATTTAAAATGTAAGTTTACAGTATGGAGCGCCATGATCTTGTAGACCTAGCTCCTTAAAGAAGATACAAAATTACGTTCGTACGAAAGGTTTTAAAGCTGATTTGATATTGGGGTTGGTGTTGGTGTTGCCTGTAGGCGGCGCTTTAATGAAGGTTCGAAGTTGATGGACGGAATGCAGTTATATATCACCGTGCTGAACTCGAAAACAGGTTGCTGTGTGGTTCAATTAAATAAACGCTCCTTATAGGAAACCGTTTATTTTTACTGACTCTAAGATAACATTAAAAACTATGTTTTTTTTTATGATGTAGATTTAGTTATTTTTGCTCTAAATATTATAATGGAATTCTGGAACTCAATCAACATTCCTTCAAATAGATAATATTTCTGACGCGCTTTTAATTACAAAGCAACTTTATATTTTCTATGTACATTTTAATTGGAATAGTTATGATCGATGTAGATAACAGTAAAACTTAAAACTTCAGGTAAATATCTGATTGCGTTTGATTCAACCATTCATATATGAAATGAAATGAAATGAAATGAAATGAAATGAAATGAAATGAAATATTTATTTCTCAACATTGACAATTACTTGTTCTTATTGACGTCAAATAAAACATGATTCTACCACCAGTTCGAAAAAAACCTTCGTGAAGAAGAACTGGCAAGAAACTTCACGGGTATATTTTTTTCAAAATAAATTTACAGAGTCTCTTTATGTCTATACAAAATTATTCTTTTCTGCATCTGTTAGCCCGGCAAGTCTCCCTCCCCCCAAGTATCCAAACGACGAACACCCTCAAACGGCACCCGTTCACGAGTTAACGCGGGATCCAGCCATCGCCCTCCTCAACCATATTAGAGGGAAGTGAGCGACCCGTCACCCGACGCTACCATAAGAAGACGTACTTTAGTGACAATGACGCTTTAGATATTCATTGTTATACATATATTGTTTGCTTCCAAGACTACCAAAGACAGGAGATGCATGGGCGTATTGTGGTATGATATTGTAACAGAGGTGAAAGACAAAGGCTATCAATCAAAAACTTAAAGCTTATATATTTTTATTCATTTCTGCACTATTTGCACAACAATAACATTTAAGTACATTCCCGCCATTAGCATGGTTAAAAGGTAAAACCAACCAAAATCCTTCTCAGAGTAATATAGTTACGGGATATTTGTCCCCAGTTTTTTTATTATTGTTATTATATTCGAGAATAGTTTGTGATTTTGTATTAGACTTGGCAAAGAAAATCTTACCAAGATAATCTCAAAAATCATAACATCATATACGGAAATGTTTTAGTAGAAAAACAAATAAACAAAACACACGGGGCCTAATCTCTAAGCCGCAACTTTCGAGTCTAGGGTCACTGTTATAAACCATGGATTAAATAGATGGCGGAGCGAGTCTCTAAGGCCAGATTTTCGTTCCACTCCTTTATAAGTATTACAGAATATATGTGCGTTGGCCCCGTTCATTTTGTTAAATGAAGCTCTGTCAGATGTAGTAGAATGATTTAGCTATCTAAGGTCAATCCTTGTGAGATTCGTGCCGTACCCATAGACCTTATTAAAATAATAAGTAATTGAGTTTGCAATAACCCATGCTCAAAATGCTTATCTTAGGTCCAGTTTCAATTGTTTTCATTCCTGTAATTTAGCTAGCAGTCTTAACGTGAAGATGGATACGGCAAAGATCAGAGGTTTTTTGAATATGGGTTTCAACGTTGACGCAATAGAGGTTTCTAATGTGATGGCGTAAATGAACACATTTTTTTGCACTTACATTGCAAACGCTGGCTGATCCCTACAAGATAGATCAAAATAATGTTAGGTGTACAGTATTGTACACCTTAAAAAGGCCTGCAAAAAATCCGAGATGGTATATGTCTATCTCTTAGGGATAACCCACAATTACCATTTTTTATCCAGTACTGTTTACGAGAAATAATGGCTTATTTACGAAGCAATTTTAAGCAACACAGTTTTAATACTAATCCAATTAAGTACCTTAAATACATTGTGTATGTAATATAGATCAAGATGGCCCTTTACAGCGTGTAATTGAAATGAATATTTTCGAAGATATTACAGGTTTAACATACAAGGACATAGACCCGTGCGAAGCCGGGGCGGGTCGCTAGTAATGTATATTGCAAGTATATTGCAAGAATTTAAATTTTTATTATCAACTACCAACCCGCCCCAGCTTCGCACGGGTAGCAGAACGTATATGCCCATTTCTTTTCTACTATTGCGTTGAGCATGTGTATTAGATTTAAATTTAACCTATGTTTATCTCACTTGGAGTTTTTTATTTCATATCCTGCAAGTGTTCGAAAACGTTATGAATAATTACACTACATATATTAAATAATTTTACCTTTGATAAAATTTTCTCAAACGAAAGTAGGTATGTCCACAACTATCAAATTTAATTTTAAAAAAGGTAACTACTTACTTATCAACTTCTACTTACTACTACAATAACTACTTACAAAAAACAATAATGCGAAACAATAATTTATTACGTATAGCAAAAATAACGCAGCTGCAACCTTCTAGATCAGACAATAAAAATAAATCTTATCAAAATTATTAAAATATTTGTGTACTTAAGTCTTCGACCAAAACGTGACGTTTTTATATGAGATCGAAGACCTAAGTACTTAATTAGGGCACCACACACAAAACGTTGTAGTAAACAAACACAGCCTTTATAATCTGTTAAAGCATTTACGGCAAGTAATAGCAACATAGCAGTTATACAAAATATTATACCACACTTGAAGCAAACATGTGCCCTCAAATATTCAGTACCAGATACAAAACGGAAATCTTTTTACCTAATTGTTTAATTGTCCTAATAGACGCTGATTTCTTTCCATTTCAGCAGGCAACTTAATCTAAAATGAAGCGTAAAGTAGCTTTTTGCTCCGTACTTATAATTAATGCACGTTTACAACAGGTTTATAACAAAGATGCGCCTATACCGTTTAAATGATTGTGGTAGATCTTATGTACTTCTTAGGCCTCTTAGAAACTTCTCGATTCGAAACAGTAGTATCTTTTTTATATTTCTATGTAATTTTTCTTAACTAATTAGATATAGGTAGCTAATACAAAATCACCGTGAAGAAAAGTAAAAAAGGTTGTAACACTTACTTTGTTAACTGCGACGGAAAAAGACAAAACAATAATCTAGATCTTATTAAACCACCATACAGGTATGCAAGAATGTCACAAAGTAGTAAGTAGTAAAGTAGCCGGTTTTTTTATTTTTTTTATTCCCCTCCACGGGAAGGGCAGGAGGATAAAAAATGCTCAGACGCATACTCTGGCGCGCGCGATCCAGAGTTATGTGGGACTCGTCCCGACGCCTACCAGAACCTCTACCCACTATAAAGCCCCCTGTCGGCTCGTGCATTTTTGCCACTCAACCTTCATCTGAGCAACGGCCAATTGGAGAAAGAGGCCGCGCTAGCGGGGCCCAGAAGAGGTCACCCGCTGGGATTTACATAGCACTGGAGGTGCTCAAAATGACAAGTAACTAATTAAAAACATTAAAATTTAAAAATAAAATTGCATTAATTCGGATTTACGTTAGAATTCGAATTTGCGGCCTGAAGGGCTTCGAGATCTAAAGTTAATTGCGTGGGTTTGCCAGTTTGCGCGTTTCTCGGTCTAGCGACTTTGAATTTCGAATCTAAGACAGGAGCAGTATATGAGACTAAATCACGAACAAGATGATTGGGATGGGTTTCGGCGCGTTTGAAGAACGATTCTGAGAGTGTTTTGAGGTGCTGTTGCACTGTAGGTAGTTCAAGATCTCTGTGCAGGTCCGCGTTACGCACGTACCAAGGTGCATTTGTGGCCCTGCGGCAGAAGAGATTTTGAACTACCTGCAGTTTATACAGGACGGAGGGTTGGGCGTGGACAAAGACTGGTGAGGCATATGTCATGACGGGTCTAACGCAGACCTTATAAAGCGTACGTTTATTTCTGAAAGACATTTTACTTTTTCTTCCTATCATACTATATAGGCGGCTTAAGTAAAAACGCGCGAGTTTCGTTACTCTATCGACGTGTGGCTTGAAAGAAAGCGTCTGATCTAAGGTGACGCCTAGGTATTTAATACTGCGCTTCCAGGGGATGGGAATACCTAACATTCGAATGTGGGGATCGTTGTAGCGATTACGGAGTTTGTGGTCGAATTGAATAGCAGAACTCTTCTCTGGGTTGAAATCGATACGCCATTTTTGAAACCAAACACCGAGGGCGTTTATGGCCTTGTGGATTCTGGTGATGTTATACGGGACCGCGTGACCTTTAGTGTAAAGGGCGGTGTCGTCTGCAAAGAGAGCGAGTTTGACGCCTTTCGGGACTCCAGCCTTTATGGGACGAGGCGCGGAGAGCGTACCTTCATGTTTGAATCGAAACTGATGAACTGAAACTGAATGGAACTGGTGGGGAATAATGAGAGGATCGCCATCCGTTGGAAACAGATGGTTCCGCATTCGAGAGAGTATGACTCTTTCGAGAAATTTTGACATGGCCTTGAGGAGGCTGATGGGTTTGTGATTAGCTGGGATATTCAGAGGTTTACCCGGCTTGGGAATACCTATGACAATCGCTTCTTTCCAAGCTCAACAGCCGGGTTGGCAAGGAAGTATATATACGTGCTTACATACTTTATTTTTTATATTTTTACATAAACAAAATAAATGGTCCTTCATAAAAAGACAGTCCGCAGAAAAAGCTACGGAATTCTGGAACTAAGCCCTCCCAACGTTCCGTCCTTTCACTATGATCTTGTAAAAGTCTTTGTTTTATTGCGAAAGCCTCGACGCCCTTTATAAGTCGACCTGAAAGAATTCGGAGGAGAGGATATTATTTAAAGCTTCTAATAATCTTAAATATGTTGACGTTTATTTCCATCACATCTTGGGCAAGAAACGGAAAAATTGTTGCTTCTATCAAATAAGTCGCGGTTTCCGGCCTTTTGATCCCTTGTACTATAGCCGCTCGATCCAATAAATATATAAATATTAGGAGGAGGGTAGTTCCACATTGTTGACAACAGACGTGTTTATTTTGCCTCATCGTATTTTAATTCTGTAACAGCGGAAATAATAATACATTCCATCGTTAAAAGTCAAATAATCACAGTTTACATAGTGAATAATACAAGTGTTACCATCTTAAAAGATATAGTGTCCTCGAATTGCAATAAAACAGTGTTCAAAAATCAGTGTCACACGCTCATATCAACCGACCATAACTGTTTGTGTCATACGTCATCCCCGGCAGGATTGAAAGTACTATTTCGCAGTGTTTAACAGTTACTTGGCGGACAACTGGATATCTAATCCGTTTCTGTCCGAGCGATCCAAGTTCGAACCCCACAATGGTTGCGATTTTTTAGCATTTTAAGATTGGTTTATCCTAATAGTACTCTGAGAAAATACTATCATGGCACCAAATAAATGCGGAGCATGCGGAAAGTTCCTGTCTGCAGCGACAGGTGGCGCTAGCTGTGCTGAATGCAAAATTAACTATCATCGCAATTGTGTTAATCTGGCCTCAAACGCTGTAGCGAAGGATTGGATGTGTCCCGCTTGCAGGGTTAAGATACCTCGCAAGGACACGAACGCTGAGACACCGGTAAAAGGTATTGTGTAAATGTTGATGTGTGTACGGAAAGCGAGACTAGTCCGCCATCTTTTAAAAGTGAAGACTTCCTAAGCCTTATAGCGGAATTACAATTGTTTAAAAATGAACTTATAGAAACAAAGGAAATCATTAGAGGTTTTAAGTCAGAATTAACAGATCTAAAAAATAGTTTATCAAAATGTAACAATAGGATAGATGTCATAGAAGAAAAGGTTTTAAAATTGGAATCAGAGGGCAGTGATGCTAACACTAAGAATCTAACATCATTAGAGAATACAATTATAGATTTAAAGTCCGAGATTAACTACAGAGAGCAGGAGACATTGGCAAATGATCTAGACATCACAGGAAAACCTAACCAAAAAATTGGGCTGTAATATTAGCAATCAGGATGTTGTTTCTATCAAACGATGCGGCGTACCTCGTCGAAATCAGCAAGAAGGGGAAAAGATACCTCGGGTCATTTCCGTACGGTTGCTAAGAAAAGTTTCACGAGATGAAATCCCGAAAAACGCCCGTGTTCGCCGTAATATAACGACAAAGGATTTAGAGTTACATGGAGAACCCAAAACAAACAATTTTAATCGGAAACTATTCCAAAGAACTAGGGAGCGCGCAAGAGCAACAAAATGGAAATTCGTTTGGTCTCGGGATGGCTCGATTTTTACTAGGAAAGTGGAATCAAATGCCATATTTCGAATTAGAAACGAACAAGACATAGAGCGTGTTTTTGGTGGAGTTAACACGGATTGCTCTGGTACTTAAGTTAACGTACTTTTCTGTCTTGATTACTTATTTTTATTTATATTGGAGCTTATTTGTTTTTTTAATTTTAATGTCTCTGTTATCAATATTTCTGTCATGTTCTTGTTACCATATACACTTTGAAAGATTTTATGAAAGTTTTGTGGCACGACAGTCTATGTATTTATATAATTCTTTATTTATATGTTCATTAGTTTATTATAATGTTTATTTTCAATTACAATCAGCTATAAGTATTTACTCACAAATTTTTTATATATTTATTTTTTGTTCTATCGAAACATATATTGACAGTCTATTTATACGCTTATTTTTCGTACTTATTCAGTCCTTGTTTAGTAGTTTTTCAAAAATAGTGCAAACTCATCTAAAATGATAGGTAAAATGAAGTTTTTAACGTTTGTTTCATGAATTGCGGTTCAATCAAAACTAATTGTGACAATTTCTGTGCTGCCGTTTTACAACGAGCTCCTGATGTTATGGCATTGAATGAGACGTGGTTGAGACCCGGTGAAGATGATTTAGCTCCACACTTACCCGATTATAAATTAATTCACAATCCTCGCGAGTCTCACATCCTAAACGGTCGGGGCGGTGGAGTAGGATTTTTAATCAAACGAGGAATTAAAATTAGAAAATTAAAGCACCTCAAAACCTCAACTGAACAATTATGGATCCAAATCAATACTAATACCAAGCGTCTAGTTATAGGTACTGCGTACAGACCGCAATGGTTAGATATTGATGACTTCTTTGATTCCCTCACTAATACGATATCGTCCTTCAAAACCTTTGACAATATGATAATACTGGGGGACTTTAACATTAATTCCCTTAATCGAGAAAGCAGTGCTGTTAAGAAACTCGACCTTTTTTTGGCTTGCTTTAGTCTTAAGCAAATAGTTAAAGCCTTTACCCCTACACTGACCACAGTGAGTCATTAATTGACGTTATATGTACAGATGCAAGTATTTCTGACATTCAAAATACTTTTATATCTGGGTCTAGACAAGCTATCCTAGACGTAAAAATTTAATGTAAAAATAGAGAAGTGTAAGCCTCGCTGGGTTGTGAGTAGACCGTTAAAAGACATAAATTTGGAATCGCTCAATCGTATAGTGAATGAAATTGATTGGGAAAACCTGACGAGTGACACTGACTTAAATATAATGGTTAATAATTTTATTTTTTTAATTAATGGTATATTTGATACAATTGCCCCTAAAAAATTTGGGTACCTGAAAAAGTTATCCGACCCATGGATAACCAGTAATATTCGCTACATGATGAAGCTTCGAGACAAGGCACTTACTAAGTTTCGCAGAACTGGAAGCGACTCGCATAGATCTTATTACAAAGAATTAAAACATTTAGTTTCATCCTCACTGTTGAGTGAAAAACAGGCATATTTTGACGCTAAACTTAATAAAAATATTAATAACTCTAAAGCCCTATGGACGGGTCTGCAAAATAGTGTCTTAAAAACTCAAAATCGTAATGACTATTTGCCTGCAGGTCTTAATGATCCCGAATTGTTAAACAGCCACTTTCTCGATATTCCTGGCAATACCGAGGTGTCCCTGTCACAGTTAACGTATTATGAATTTCATCGGTATAGTTCCTCATCATTTTCGTTAGATGCTGTATCAGAGAGGTTGGTCGGTAAAATCATTATTCAAATTACTTCTAATGCCCAAGGGATAGATGAAATATCTAGAGACATGATTCTATTGACGCTACCTCGAACCCTAGGCATAATCACTAAAATCATAAATCTATCCATAGAAAGTGGTACATTTCCATTAGCTTGGAAAACCGCAAAAGTTAGACCACTGCCAAAGGTTCCCAATCCTTCTAGCTTGAAAGACATAAGACCTATTAGCCTTCTATGTTTTCTATCCAAGGTGCTCGAAAAAGTAATTTATCTGCAACTTATATCTTACCTAGAGCGCAGCGCGATACTAAACTGTTTACAGTCTGGTTTTCGGAAGGGACGAGGTACAACTACTGCTTTGTTGGATGTCGTAGATAACATATTAACTGCACAGGATCATGGATCGGGAACCTTACTTACTTTATTAGGTTTTTCACGAGCTTTTGAATCCATCAATATTGACTTACTAATATCAAAGTTAGCGTATTACGGTTTTGATAACAAATCTTGCAAATGGTTCGCTAGCTACCTAACTGGCCGATCTCAGCTGGTTGAAGTATCGTTTGAGGGTGGTTTCGCAAGAAGGTCAGAGAAGAAGAATGTAGAGCGCGGCGTTCCTCAGGGCTCAATTCTTGGCCCATTCTTGTTTATTTTATATAGTTCTGACATCATAAATGAAATACAATTTAGTAAGTACCACATGTATGCCGATGACATCCCAATATATACTTCCTGCAATGCTAGCAATATACTTGAAAAGGTCAATTGTCTGAATATTGACCTTTCGAATATCAGTTATTGGGCGCAGAGAAATTGTCTAGTTTTAAACCCATCAAAATCAAAACTAATGATATTAGGATCTAAAAAACAAATCAGCGAGATTCATGATTGTAAGCCACTTGTATCAGTTCACGGGAACACGATCGAAATATTAGAAGAAACTAGAAATCTGGGAGTCTATGGCGACGTAAGACTTGACTCACACCTCAGATTTGAGAAACATGTTTCTGATATCGCAAAAAACTGCTTTTTTCGTCTAAAGGTACTTTATAAAGTTCGTGACCTCTTAAGCGTCAAGCTGCGAGAACGTCTTTGTCAAGCTCTTGTATTATCAAAACTTAATTACGCTGATGTTGTTACAGGGCCGTGTCTATTACGTAAAACTCAAAAAATACTACAACGAGTGCAAAATGCGTGTGCTCGGTTCTGCTATAAAATACCAGCACGGGCACGAGTCACACCTTTCATAAACCAAGCAGGAGAACTACGCATAAAAAACCGGCAATTGTTACATCTCGCATGTCTTTTATTTGATGTTGTGAATCACCAGGCTCCAGAATATCTGTTTTTAAAATTGGAGTGGCTCCGGTCACACAACAATTTTAACACAAGAGCATCTCTGTGTAGATTAGCTACACCAAGCCATAGGACCATGGCGTTTAGAGGTAGTTTCCGTTACCAAGCTAGCAAATGTTGGAATAACTTGCCACCTCCATTAAGACGTTAAAAATCTCGTCAAGTATTCAAAAATAATTTTCATAAGTATTTACTTAAGTCACAACAACAACATAGCTAGTTTGGTAGTAATATGTTATATATGAATAAGCGTAGGCATGAACTAATTTATCATTTATATTATTATTTTTATTTCGAAAGTACAGTGAATCTGCAGAACTATTTTTACAGTTCAATATTATCGCTAATTATTATATTATATTATATATTTTTATTTTATTATAATAATAATAATTTATTTATTTATTATTATTTTTTTTTTTACCGTGCCCATATACATATACATATATATAAAATTTGCTCCTAATTTTGTAAAGTAAGTTACCATAATAAATATATTCTTCTTTGTTTTATGTTTAAGTAAAAAAATTATGTTATTGTGGAATTATCCAAGTGCGTTTTTCCCTCTCCCAGAACATCTATGGGATTCAGGGTTCGACTGAAAACCAGCGTCGGGGATTTAACTGAATCCTCGACATTTTGCTGAGTCGAGTTCCCATTTTATTTATTGTCGAATTACTGTGTAGAATTTTTTATAAATTTGTCTTATAATGTGTGAATATTATTTGTAATTTCGACAATTTTGTAAAATAAATATATTTCTTTCTTCTTTCTTTCTTTCTAAATAAATATTTTTTTTAAATGGTTTGATTTGCAAGTATTTTAGAGGGAAAACTTGTAATAAATAAATAAATTAAATTACATTAAATTTGGCATGGAGCCACCAAACGAATAGAACTTGCTGTGCTCAGTTGTTTTTCTGTTATAAGGTGAAAATGATTGTATTTCTGTGAATAATTGAATAATGTATTATCTTATAACATGTTACTGTGCCATAAATAAACTTAAGTGTCATTTGAAATTATGTAATATCACAACAGATTTTAATAGTCACGTCTTGTACGATTTCTATTGTATTTTTAATTCCAACAATCACATAAAAAGCGGTCATTCTTAAACACCAAAGAAAATGCTTTATCAAAAAATGCAAAAAAAACAACAAAATCAGCAAAACAGAGTAACAATAAAAACGGACTCTCCCTTGTTTATGACCAAGTCGAAGATTTTAGTGTAGATCGTAAAGGTTTGCAATAATGGTTTGCAATAAACCCTGAAAATGCGTTAAAGGTCAATAAGACATTTACACACAGATTTCGGATAACCCTTATAATATTTGCAATGGCTCAAATAGTTAGGTAAAAATCTAATTTAGGAGTTCAAAAACGATGCACTCTAACTTTTTAAGTATTTTTCAGAATTATTTACTGTGGTTTGCAGATATAATAATAGTTTGCTTTAAATAAATAAACCTCGGTTTAACCAAATAAATATCGATGCATTGATATAATTGTTTCAGACAATCACAAATTGATTGCAATAAAATATAATAATCTGTAAAAACACAAAATTTCAAAATAGAAATATATGATGTAGTTATTAATAGACAGCCTTATCACTTAATACCGATCTACTCCAGTCAACCTGACTGTATAAAGGAGACGTTACCATTACAAAATAGTGGTTGTGTATTGGAAACTTGAATGAGTAAATGTAATAAAACTAGAACAGATTTCCTACGATAATTACTACATTGAAAATCTTTTAATTAAATTAATAAATAAATCCCCAGACAAACAGACCCCAAAGTATCGGTTACAGATCTTTTGTTATGGATGACCATACAGCAAACTGGGGGGAATCGAGAATAAACATACATATATATATAAAACACCCATGACCTAAGGACAAACATCAATGAATGTGCAAATGAATGTCCCAACCTGGCTCGAATCTCAGACCTCCAGCGTATGAGGCAGGGCTACCCGCAATGCCACTTGGCTGTCGCGTCGGCATATTCCAACTTCATTTATGACAAGTAATCGTTTTTTAATGGATTTAATGATTCAATGAAATTTCGTTCTTGGAAAAGCTTTTTACTTAATGTAAATATTCAAATGAAGAACCACTCAGTTGTTCAAATTTATTGGTCGATGCGTTGATTTCTACTTTGCTAAAATAGAAGAGTTTTGTAAGTTTTATGTTTAAATCCTATAGAAGACAAAATACCTACTATTAATGATCTGCACGGGTGTTGATGAAATTTACCATCAGTGGATCGCGTGCTCATTGGCCGGCAATGACGAAGTTAAAAAAAATTATAATCGATATTACAATATTCTTGATTAATTATGTAAAAATCATCATTACCTTACTTGTAACATTATCTACTAGTGATTTAGGGTTTATTTTGATCAAATAATAAAAATGTTAAGTCTGAATCTCAAAAACAGTTGCCAAATAACAACTATAATAAATAAATTATGCTTTAATAAAAAAATATGAACAGCTGTTGAACGAGATCGGTAAGCGATACATATTAAATATCCTACAATCTCAAGATATTACATTACTGAAGCGATAGGACCCGGGGTAATCTTAATTCCACTACTGAATGACATATTTAATAAATCGCATATTCAAAGTATTTTATTTGCAAAATGTTGAATAATATATTTTTAGATTGTGATATTATGACAATTTGAAATGAAAATATCAGTATTAGATAGAACGAAGAAATATACAATGGATCATCTCCGAAGAAATTTTTAATAAAAAGAGTAAAGATTATTCCGAATATAATGACAAGTGGATCTTTATTTTAAGTTTGAAAAACGTGTAGGTTTGTTTTCTAGATAGTTTATTCATATTTAACATTATAATAAAAATTGAATTTGATGTAGATAAAAGCTATCATTTCACGCAGTTAGTTATTTTTAACAGTCCATTCACATAGTACATAGTCTAATGACAGTTATAATAAATTTTAAAACTACAGCTTTTACTCACGCGTTAAACTCGGCCCTGATGACGGACTCCATATGAGTCCGAAACTAGTCGGACCTTTCCGACAATAACGCGTGAGTAAAAGCTGTAGTTTTAAAATTTATCAAAATGACTCACTTAACATTTAAAAAAAACAATTATAATGTTCAAATATAAATAATCAGCTTAATATATTTTTCAATATTGTTGAGAGATAGGTATTTAAAAACTCTCAAGTTTTAAAGACTGGCATGTTCAAAACAAGAACTCGAAACAAGATCAAGGTTTAGGTTAACAACAAAGCTAGGGTCCCATCCAAAAAACGAGTTTTTCTGAGGAAAAATATTCCAAGGTAAATGTCAAAACTAAAACTTCTTCTCCCTCATCGCTCAATATTACTTTTTTACCCTTCCCGTACATTTGTAAAAGTGCTTATTATCACAGAAAGTACCTCCCTAGTCGCCCCGTTACAATAAAATGCAAACGAAATTAACCCTTATTATTACTTGATAACATACAAACAGAACCATAAGATCGGTAGTAAATAAGACTGGGGGTGCTATAACAGTAGAATATTTCAGGTCTTGGTGATGGCATTACTAGTAGTTTTTATTGTTTTACACAAACTTCTATACGTCAAAAGTACAAAGAGGATATTTTATAGAAAGAAGAAAAGCATAACAGTGTAGTAGCGAGCTCTCTTGCACACACGGAATTCTAAAGCCACAATAGTTCAGTATTCCTACGCATAAGATTTGGAATTATAAAGTATTATTATTTATTTCAATAATTTTTTGGCATATTTCAGATCTTTTAACTCTTTGTTATAAATATTATCAAATAAGAAAAACATGACTCTCAGCTGAAATTTAGCAAAGGATGCTAAATAAAATTATTCATTTAATTTCAGTTCAGGATTAAAGTAAGCTTATATGTTATACCACGTTATATTCTACCCATATGCCTTAAATTATTCAAATCTGTTCAGCGATTTCTAAGTGATTAAGTAACAAACACCCAACCATACAAATTTTCACATTTATAATATAAAAGAGAAAATGATTCTTTACGGGTTATTTTATCATGTTAACTGTTTATAAAAGATGTTGAAGATTACATGTACTTACAAAGTAGAATAAATTCGAATTAATTATAAGTAAAATAAATAATATGAGTAAAATATTAACAGATACTAAAACTCTTTATTATTTTGTTTATAGTCCAAAGTAGTCAAAAATATGGCAGAATTACTGTGCATCGCAATCGATAAATGAAACGAAAATACGTATAAATAACCTCTGTGCTGGAGGTTGAAAGCTGTGGTAAAACCTTTCCCAGTTGTCATTGAATCGGCTAAAAAATAGTAAAATCCGGGAACTACCGCTTGGCGACGCTGTTTATACAAACTGTGAAAACTTTATTAAACTTGATACAGCTTCATAGTCCGACACAGATGGCAATTCAATTAAACAAAGTTAAACTGAACTAACTGAAACTTAAATTTAAAATAAGTATCTGACGCAAAAATCAGATGACCTCATTACTCCAAGCACGGCCCCAACCGTTTTAGCGCAAACAACAACAAGACATTTTTCTTAGAGTTTTGGTAAAAGACAATCACAATGACGGTTTTCTATTAAAACTTTTCTTAATTTATTTTTCATCAAACCAAAAACAATGTCTTATAAAACATAAAGATTTTAAAAAGCAAAATGAAGGATTGAGAAAACGATTACATTTGAGCAATTAATCTTCTAGTGGTTGGGAAAAATTGCGGAAATTTTTTAATCTTAAGTGTTAGCCGTCGTCACCGGAGATTGATATTTTTCTTCAAGAGATTTACCAACGACAATAAATTAAATTAAAAAATAATCTATTTTGAATAAGTATTCGTTTACGATTATATTTGAGTTCTTATTTACATATAATCCTTGCGACTTTTATTTAACAATCGAACAACTAAACACTTTGAAAAGTATTTTTGTCTTAAACTTAAACTGTATTTAAATCACATCAATCAAATGAACCCCATCCACTAAACTGAAAAACATATAAACACTTAGCAGAGTATAGCTTGTTCTGCTACAATACATTGTTAAGGCAACATAGATTACTCCGTTAATACATATCGTTTATAGAAACATTCCTGCTGATTTGAATTGCTATTGTGATTGTTGAGAAATAAATAAATTATTATTATTATTTATTTAACTATGCTTTGACAGGTGAAACACTACGTTGTGATTTATATCATTCTGCTTGTAAGGTGAACAAACCTCTATACGACGTATATGTCAAGACTAGAATTTTGTGTTCAATATAGAACCACACAACAAATAGACACCGAAAGAAAGGTTTTATTCAATTTTATCGAGTTTTAATCAATTTATGATAAAATAAGTCAAAAGCATAAACACATAAAAGCAATTTTGAAATTGCAATATTCCTGTTGTGCCCTGTTTCTGTTTTTATATAATCGTACACAATGTACATAAAAGTACATCATATTTTAAAACAATTGGTAGCTTCTTCGTGTCTGAGCCTGCGTTGGACATGCAACCTAAACACATTACATTCTTCTATAATATGCTATATCAAACCGATTTTTTAAACAAATTAAATACAACTTATAATATTACTATACTATATACAGAGTGTCCAGTGAAGGATAATCCTTCACCTGCGGATAGGTCTTTTCATTTCCTACCTCAAAAACAAAAAACAATTTTGGGAAAAATCTCATAATTTTTGAGACTATTATCGGTATTTCTAGATTTTTTTGGTAAAAATCTTTTTTTCTGTTTAATGCATGCCATTTTGACAAATAATGACATTTTTAGGTCCCATTTTTTTTAAGTACTCGTGGTTACTTATTTATATTTATAATTATTATAAAAATGCCAAATTATTTCCTAAAATGTTGAAAAAACCCGTAAAAAACAAGTTTTCTAAAAAAAATTCCGTATTTTTTTCTAACAGCTAACTTTGATAGCCAAAAAATTGTTCCAAGCTGATGCCAAAATGCCATGCCAAGAATCTTAAAAAGCTTGGTAATGTTAAAATTATTTAAAATGTTATAATTATTTAAAATTACTTAAGTTAGCTGTTAGAAAAGGAAAGAAAAGTATTTTTTGGAAAACTTGTTTTTTACGGGTTTATCCAACATTTTAGGAAATAATTTGGCATTGTTTTTATTGATTTAAGTAATCACGATTACTTTGAAAGTTCTGGACACCCTGTATATAAAATGCAATAGGTTGCAGTTAAAAGAATTTTTTTGTAACTTTGTCATAGCTGGTAAATTAGAAATCAATCAACCTTAGTGAGGGTAATTTACTAATTATATTGCTGACCAAAAGATAAAGTTGGAACTCCTTTTGTTCCAATAATAACATTTGATGTTCCTGCCCTTTATCTGGAACACAACCACATCAACTTGGTTATTATGGAGATTAAAATAGGAAGACTGCTGTATAGTACCGCGCCAGAAGGGATTTTAACATAAGAAATTCTACTACCAGCGAACTTTATTTCACTTCATGCTCAGAAAGAACTTCCCGTACAAAAATTAAATATCCGTCGTCTACTGATAGTATGTTCCTTGGCAGTGATGTTACCTACATCATAGAAACGTAATTAATGTCACGGTCTGCAACAAACGAAACTACACGAAGTCATATAATTAGTTGTAAACCTGTGACATCCTCGGGAATAATTGGTTGTTTGATACACAGCGCTGTACGAATATACAGATCACAAAATCGAGACAAAATTCAGTCAAACCTCATTTGTACCGGTCGGTATTCTATCTTTATCCCACAATTTTACAAAAATCTGTTCAGACGTTATTATTTACAAAAATCCAATCGTATTTCCTAGAACATATTATAGTCATGGACTCTTCTATAGTAGAGTAAATAGGTGCTTTTTGGATAGGCGTGTCTATCTTCGCCTTCATATCACTTTCCGTCAGGTGAGATGGAAAACTAGCATAATTACGAATGTAAAGAAGTCATTCAGTATTTAGTACGTCTATGTACGTAAATCTTCTTTATCATTTCGATGCTTTTTAAATTTTAAGTGTAATTAAGCCGGAAAACGGGCAAGCGAAATGAAATGAAATGAAATATTTATTTCTCAACATTGACAATTACTTGTTCTAATTGGTGTCAAATAAAACATGACTCTACCACCAGTTCAAAAAAACCTTCGTGAAGAAGAACTGGCAAGAAACTTCATGGGTATATAATAAATTTACAGAGGCTCTTTATGTCTATACAAAGTTATTTTTATCTGCATCCGTTTGCTTGGCAAGTCTCCCTCGCCCCAAGTATCCAAACGACGCACACCCTCAAACGGCACTCGTTCAACTTGGGTTCCAATTGTAGCCAGAGAAATCATTAACCGTAGATTTTATTGGTTGATTATATTGTAATATATTGATGGTCTTAACCACATGAACGCGGTTATTTTAAGAAAAATAATTATTTTACCTAGCTAGGACATGCCAGCTATGTAGAATACCCTCTAGTTTTTTTTTTGTTCCCCGTTTGGGCAGGAGGCAAAAAATGCATTTCCGCATGCCTCTCGCACGCGTTACAAGGCATCCGGGACTAGCTCCTAATGAGCACTACCCACTTAAAAACCCCCTGTCGGCTCGTGCAATTTTTTACCACTCAGCCTTCATCTGAGCGACGGTACCCTTTAGTTACCCACACTCGTGTTTTATATGAATCAAGCCTTAAGTTTAAACAATCGAAATGATCTGACTATAGATGAGCCATTACAAACGTGCGAACTGAGTCATAAATCAATTTTATCAGATCTCTCGCTCACACTTATAGGCATATCGTGTTCTAGTGTTGTGTGTAACAACAAAAAAGGGATTTGTCGTAATGTTTTGTCGTTGGGTTAGTTTGTGGAGGCGGAGACTTGCCGAGCTAAAAGACACAGATGAGAACTATTTTGATTAAGTATAAAATTGATAATTTATTTTAGAAAACCGATATTTTTATATTTTTTCTTGAGACCTTCTTATACAAATAACCACTGAATGAAAAAAAGTATCGGTTCTAATCGTTAAAGATATTAAATTCAGTTTGAAATATGAATTTATCGTCATAGTCGTAGAATAGTGACGGATCTGACAAAAGTTAAACTTTACAGGGCAGCCATTTTAAATATTTTTGTCCGTTTTTATGACATAACTTTTTAAATTCTTAATCTACAATTATGAAAATTTGCATACAGTAAACGAATAGGGTTTATTTTAAAACGGAATAAGAATAACGACTTGTAATTATACTGTTTTCTAGAAAAATCACATGCTTCATTTTACTTCGGACTCATCACAGTCGCATAGAATTATCCGACATTGTTCTTCAGAGATTTATTGTTCAAAGAATGAAGGATGTTACTTTCCGTTCATGTTCAATCGACTTACTAAGCTACATTTCGGCGGATATGTTGTTTGATATATTCTATTTTAACTACCAGTAAGTGTGTTAGGT
Organism: Marasmarcha lunaedactyla; assembly: GCA_923062675.1. Taxonomy (NCBI): domain Eukaryota; kingdom Metazoa; phylum Arthropoda; class Insecta; order Lepidoptera; family Pterophoridae; genus Marasmarcha; species Marasmarcha lunaedactyla. The sequence goes on from OV281341.1 coordinate 4,127,921, forward strand.
GTCCTGAAGGAAGCTACCCAGACTCAAACCGTAAATTAAGGTATTGTTAATAAAACACAGATAATTTGGTTGTACCCATTTTTATTTTTATTTAAATAAACACCAAGCTTAAAGTAAGTAATTATTAAAAATAACATTATTCTTGTACTAAGTATGTATTTAGACCCGATGACTTCTTTTCTTGGCAAAATTGTAATCTAAATCTTTAGCAAACACAATAATTTATCACAATCATTCTTATATTGATATAAAGAACTAACAACGTTTATTAAAATAAATCAAAATTCTAAAAGATTTCACAAATTTAGAGAACAAAATAGAAACAAAACCCAAATATAAATATGAATAAGTATACACTGTCTTATATTAGCGCCATCCATATTAATAAATAATTATTTTTCGAGCTTTCAGCTTTGGAATGCGTAAATAGCTGCGTCGGGAATAACGGTTAAATTAAAAAAATATGTTAAGATAATTTATAGTATATTCTAAAGAATTAAGGAATAATGCAGCTACACAAATAAGTGAACAACTTTCAAACAATAAAATATAAAACAACTCCATTGCACAGTAATTATTTAGTCAGACTCATTGTTATCAGACATGCTACGTCCATGAGTCAAACTTTTAAAAAAGCTATGATACTTCGTTGGAATTATTAAGGTATCGCAAAGAGTCACAAGATCTTTATATTTATCAATACTAATTGGAATTAAAGCTGTGTAAGCTTTTCGTAACGTAGGAGTATTGTAGTTTCTTGTCTCCTTTCGGAGTACAAGGGTCAAATAATCTTCAGACAAAGCATATTTGTATCTAATTTTATTACTTTGAGTCCCATCGACACAAACTTCTTTTATCCCTGTCCATGTAACTTTTTTGTTATCTGTATTTTTGACCCAGTTCTTATTCTTTAATTGATCTTTAAAATCAAACACTAACAACTGACTTACGTCTATGACTTCATAAGGGTCACCTGAAACTTTATACCAACTTACAAGTAACTTCCATTCGTCTGGTGTATAGATTGTTTTATACGTAGCAGCTCTTTCTATGACACTGTGCACAGAATCACCTTCATTTTGAATGTGCCCTTTCTCAAGAAATCTATGCGTTATAGTTATACCGTATTATTTGGCAGCATGAGCATACATACCAAATACTATACGATTTCTGTTCTGGCCAGCGCAATTGTCTGACCAGAATCGAAACTCTTTCACTCCCTTCGATACAAACTTCCTTATGAAATCATAGGCGCAACTTGCTACTTCGTTTGCCCCACGTTTGGCAACACCTTCATCCCACATATAGCAGTAACCTTGTTTGCCAACCATATCATATACAGTAAAATTATAACAGGACAGTTTTCGCTTGTAATACAATAAACTCATTTGCCCGTGTGGACATGACAAAACTTTTTGAAAGTCAAAGGTAGCGCAAACGATTTGTCCATCAGAATTAAGAGCGTCATTTTTATCATTTTGTTTCAAGGTCCTAGACAGTTTTTTGTTATTTAAATGGTTTGTATATTGTTCTTTCAGATCATCAGGTGGATTTTGTGTTTGTTTAAAACTGTGACACTGATCACAAGTATCCTTATGTCTTTTTCAACTAAAGTACTTCCGTCATATTTTTCCCATGCTGTCCTTACTAATCTTTCACTTATTGAATACGTATTTAAAAACATGATTTTACAAACTTCTATTTTTGATGACCCTTTTGGCAAAAAATATTTATATGTGAATAGTCGATTATGCTTCAAGTTTCTTTGAAGACCTCTTTTTTTATTTTGTTTCGTAGTGTAATTCGCAACATGCAACCATTGTTTTTCACGATCGCCTAACTTCCAAAACCTTTCAAATGCATCCTGTTTTTCTTCGCGAGTAAACGTAGAATAGCATTTGTAAAACACGTGCAAGGCCTGCCTATAGCCTTTGCTGGAACAATAACGCCCCTTTTGGAAGAGTATTCTATTCCTGCGTTTGTTAAGCGCTTTCTCTTAACTTCTGCCCAATCATGATAATTTCGGATACGTTTTTTACCTCTACATCGAATAATAGGCGCTGGAGACGACTGGCATGAAGATACAGCTGTATTGATCGATGGACAGTCGCTGTAGTCTGCACCATCCTGAGTGGGATAAAAAACATCGTTGTATTCTTCACCATGGGTTTTTGCTGGTGATGGCACTGGCGTTTGTTCGGCATTTATCGATTGTAATCGATTGCAATCAGTTAAAGTCGTCGGAGTAATCGGTTGAGGTAACAACGGTGATAGATCTGATATAAAATTAGAGGTATTCAAAGGAGTTAAAACTGAGCTGATATTTAGGGACGCGGCATCATGGTGATTTTTCGACTGGAGTAAACATGGGAAAGATGCATTCTGAACCATATAAGGATCTTCTCTGAGGACACAAAAAGGTGATGGTATGTTCGGGTTCCTATTTTCATTTGTTGATTGTGTGATTTCCCTTGTTCTGTGTACTTCGTCGTCTGAAAAGACATCCTCGTAAATGTCTTTCATCTTTTCTATTATGTTTCCTGCCCCTGGGGGTAATGGCGAATGGCGTTCTGAAAAAATATCAGTAGGTATATTATGATTATGTAAAAGAAGGTGCAAATAACCATAAGACTATTTACCTTAAGAAAATTCAAATGTATAAAATTAAAAACATTTATTTATTTATTTTTACGTATATGAATTATTATTCAAATTGAATTTGTTTTATACAGAAAAATGCTGAAAAAGTGTACAAAAAGTCATTGATTTTTACTAGAAAAAAGGTGGAAGTGAATTTAGTTCGAAGAACAAAGAGGGATAGTCAGATACGACCGTTGGATAAAAAAGTACGCCCGCAGAGCATTGTCGGTTGTAATCAGGCGTCACTATCATGTCCACAGAAAAATGTAACATAGTTACATACAACAAAAAGTTCAAATTTTGTTAAATATTACTTAAAATCAAAAGAATTATTGTATTATCAGATAACTATATGTTTTTTTAAATTTACATTTAATTTTAAATTTATTTATAATTTTCCGTAGATAACCGATGTATAAACACAACCGACACAACAATCATTCAATTAGCAAGATTTTGTATATATACAATAATTAAATAATATCAAATGTGTATAAATAATTAATTTACTTACCTGGAGTCCCTGGTATGCAGTCCTCTTCATCAGAACACTCTTCGTGGATAAAATTTTTGAGCTTATCATTTTTACTTGTTTCTTCCACAAGTTTTAACATAAGTTTTGATCGGCCTGTTTTCATAGTGCCACACTTTTTAACATTAAATGTGAAATAAAAGAGATACAAAATATTTAATAATGAGTTAAATAAAGAAAAACAGTTTAATCGTTTCGAAAATAAAATTCGATGCAACGCGTGGGCGAGTTCAACGAACAGTGGCGTTCGCGCAGTACCGTTGGGAGCGGGAGGGGCAGCGGGAGATCCCCGCGCGTCGTTCAAGGATGATTCAACAAAAGCGTCATTTTACTATGAGCGCCGATCAAATCCGTCAGTATACCGACTGATTAATTTGAAATCCTGCATTCATATAATTTTTTGTTTAATGTAGTAATAACATTAAGACAACTTAGTATTCAAATATGAAAAAAATGTATTTCGTTATTTTTTCAAAACCGACATTATTCTACGATCATGACGTTATGTAACTACATTGCTCTCGTATATAAAAAAAATAGTTTCTTATTGAGAACTATGTGGGAAATTGAAACAAACAATTGTTTAAAGTAAAATACAGTAAAAATGAAAAATACTCAAATGAAATATCTAATGTAAACCTTATCTTAGGAAGTATAGTTCTTAACATTTGGTTTAAAGCCGGTAATGTTGGTTCGAACTAAAAAATATAAGTCGCATTAACGAGTAGTGTAAGGAAATCTCAATTCAGATTTTAGAAAAAATCCGGATGCACTGAAGTTAGTCCTAATATGTAAAATAATTGAAATTAAAACGATTACTTATTCTAAGTGTTACTTTATTTTAATTTTTTTAGGTGATGAGTATAACTTTACTTACAATTTAATTAATGTTAAGTACCGTTAATTTCGTCCAGAGTTTGTTGATTTAATTTAAAATTAAATGAAAAAATAGCTTGAAAAAATCATAAAACTTTATAAATATTATTATGCCATAAAATATTATTTCAATAAACTACAATGGATACTTTTACCTTATCAGTACTTTCGATACTATATGAACTCATAGATATTAAGCTTCTTAAAACTGATCCTCTTAAAGTTATTTTATAACATCAACTTACAAGTTCTTTAAAGCCCCTTCTTTTACTGCCTTTAAAAACATGTCCGTCCCAATGGGACACGGTCGAGAATTTTTTTAAATATGAAAAACTATAAAACTTCATGTTAAAAATTAAAACGCTTTCCGTGTTACATCAACTATGAATTCCATTGGGAATTCATGCAATATATAAATAGGCGCATAAAGTCGAGGTTTCTTACGGGGAAGATACGAAGTTACGAACGGATACACAAAAATAATATTAACGACTTGAAGATAAGGAGAATTCAATAGATAATTGAAAATCGATAATAAGGAGAAATAAAGATTCTTGTAATTTTTTATCACTCAAATTATTGTAAAAAGTATAAAATAGTAAGATATATATTTATTATTTAAAATTTCTTTGACTGAGATATTGTACCTGATTTAGATAGGAAATTAACTCTGACATTAATGCTGCTACTCGAAAGTAAATAATCTTATTTTATCGGCTCTAGCTGTTTGTTTGCACAGTAATAATCTGAAATAATACCTGTACAACTAGCGGCCCTAGTTTTGCTAATCAAACTACATAATCGTTAAGTATAATTGTTACCAGTGTTTGAAATATTGTTTGCCAGTTTTTAGCCTTCATCGAAGTATGAATGTGAATATTTTTTCAGTATTTCGTTGTACTAGATTAAGCTTATACTTATTCTGTATGAACGAAGTCCTTGCCAATTACTCCACTACGCTTGTCTTTTGCGGATTATTGGACCTCCAAATACATTTGAAATCATTTTTGACCCTCTTAAATTAATTAGATATTCTTAGAAAACAATTCTCACCATTTAAAATAAATCATTGTACATGACTTGAAAAGAAACAGCAAACAACCTTATAAATCATGGTACATTCAGTAAATATTAGGTAAGGTAAAGGTTACATCAAGAATGTTTGTTGTAGTGCGACAAAAAAAATTTACGGTTTAAGTCGAACTGCTGCAATGAGATAGGATTTTTCCCCTTTCATTTGTTATTTCTTAGATTCTTTTTTCTCAATTAGATACGGAAAAACGAAAAGGTCTTCATCCCGTTATCAGGTTTCTAGGTAAGCTTGTCAACTGCTACATCGTAAAGCTGTAGGAAGCGTATAATCAACAAAGAGAATTGGGTGTATTTATATTATGTTAACGACATCTTGCTCGGGAGGTTATCCTATTATGCAAGTTAACCTTAACTAGATTACACGTAAATCAAAACATGGAACCTTGTTTGACGGCGCGCTTCGGAAGCGGGTTTATCGAGTCTGTAACGTTGACCCACGACGTTCTTCAATTTGACGACAATATGTATCTGTTGTTCTTTTACAGTTACATGGTGATGTTTTGTGGAGGTTACATAAAGTACCATATAGTTTTGTTTTTCTGTACATGTAAATATTTTTGTTGGTTTTACTAACTATTAAAAAACAAAATCAGTTTAAGGAAGGTTATGTATTATACATTTCACTCAAACAGTAAATATTGCTGACTAGGAAATAAGATTTTGACTGGTATTTATACGTTTGTATGTATGTTCATTTGTTATTTGTAACATTTATACTACATTACACAATTTACAAAAAAGGTACCGTTCTCAAGATCGTCCTCTAGTTACATAAGATTAAATATTAAGATCTCTAGAAGACATAAATAGTCACGGACTAAACAAAACACCTTTAGTGAGGCCGTGTAAGATATCAAAATTAAAGGGGCTTTACTAGCGCATATTGGTTGTAAGTATATCGGTTTTGCTTGCATTTATCCAACAAGTTAGAATAGTTTGAATACACTATGTCATAAATAAGCCTCAGATGTGATAATTTAATCTGTGCCTCTAAACAATTAAACAGGCTTACATATTATCTATTCTACTATGCAACTATTTTTGGTCTGACAAATGTTATTAGTCAACAATTTTTTGACAATAAATCCGCAGAAAAACTCCAACTGCATGGCCCCAAAATAAGCAGAGCTTTTATATGTATGTTGTTTACGTTTCTATAGTTTAATATAAACTACCATGACCCAAGAACAAACATCTGTGTTCATCACACAAATGAATGCCCTAACCAGGACTCCATTCTGAGCCCTCTTGCGTATGGTACACGCTACCACAACTGACACTACTCGGCCGTCGATTTTTATATTTTATAGTTTTATAATATTTTGCGTTAATTTTGTATTTTACTTGTGAGATAACTTTTTGAAGCTTGACGAAGTCTATGGCTGTTTAGTTCTTAGACTGTGTTTTAAAGAAGATCAATATTTTTGGTAGGTAATAAGATTAATGTGTAGAATGGTTTGTTTAAAAAAACGGGCGGATATTTGAGGTGTCATAGAAATAAATATGAATGGGTCAAATGTAAAGGTACTTTTCAGTGCACAAGATGCACTCAAACCGCGGTAGGCGTTTTCCGTTAGCTTTAGTTATCTTGTCTAATACTCCCAACTCGAGGGAGAACTTCAGAGAGGCTCGCACAATCTGCGGACTCTCGAATATCTCCGTCGAGCGTCCCAACCCCCGTGGTCACCCTGGGCAGTGCCACCGCTGCCAGCTCTACGGCCACACAGCGGCTAACTGCTCAGCTCCTCCCAGGTGCGTCAAGTGCCTGGACCCTCATATAACAAAGGAGTCCACTCGCACTCCCGAATCAACTTTACCCCCTGCCTGTGTGCTGTGCGGCCAGTCTGGCCACAAAGCTAACTACAGGGGTCACACGCGCGCTCCGCGCTCTTCAGCCAAGAGGGCTGCGCCTAAACCGGCGCCGCCGCTCACTTCTGCCAACTTCCCGCCGCTGCGCAACCGGAGTCCCCCGGAAGCAAAATCTGTGCAGCCGACGCCTACTCCGGCTCTGTCCTGGAGGCAGCGTCCGGCCGTTTCACCTGCACCTTCCCGTCTTATCCCAGCTCCCGTAGCTCCCGTAGGGCCGCGTCCTGCTCCGTCGTCTTCACCTCAGTCGTCGTTGGCTGAGGACATGAAGACCGTGTTCGACGTCATTCAAAACGTCGACATTAATGAAATTTCCGTACTCGCACGCAAACTGCGAGCCACCCGCTCTCCTCAAGAGCGTTTATTTGCGTTAGCCGAGCATCACTCGCTTCTTAGTTCGTTATAAATTTTATTTTTATTTTTATTTTTGTATAAATTCGTAAAAAAGCAATTATAATGTCTAGACCCGCAAATCCCGCGTCCGGTCGTATCAAACCCAAGGGCTTATCCCTAGTTTCTTTTAACACTCGTAGTCTCAGCACTAACCTTCCTGAGCTCAAACTGTTCCTTCAGAACAACGAGCCAGACTTATTGCTTCTTAAAGAGAAGTGGCTCACTCCAAACCGCACCAGGGGATTCGCTGTTCCCAATTACGTGTTCATTCGTAACGATAGGCCCGACGGTTACGGCGGCACAGCTATTTATCACAAAAGAGGTTTCTACTGCACTCCTCTCCCTACCCCTCCTCTCCTCAACATGGAGGCCACGGTGTGTAGATTGGCTATGACTGGTCATCCGACCGTCATCATAGCTTCAGTCTACATACCTAGTGAAATCCATCATACCAGACCTATCCTTAGCGACTTCGAGACCATTCTCGCCCTTGGCCATTCAGTCATTATGTTTAGAGATTTTAAGTGCCTATCGACCAACCAAAGCGCTAGAGAACTCCTTAAAATCACTCAGCAACTCGACTTAGACGTCATCTCTACCGTCACTCCCACTCACTATCCCGGCAACCCTAACTACTCTCCTGACATCCTCGATTTTGCGATCGTCAAACAAATCAACCTCGATCTCAGGTCTATCGAACCGCTCGATGACCTTGGCTCTGATCACCGCCCCATCTCCCTCGTGCTAGGACCGCCTAACAATCACGTCACTCCTCCTAAGACCTTTACCAACTGGAAAGGTTTCAAAAAATTCGTAAGCTTCAGCCTTAGAGGCCCCAAACTTTCCGCTCGCGAACTCGCCCGACCAATTAGATAGCCCGAACAAAATAGATTCATTATTCGACTCCCTCACTGATGCTATCAACTCAGCCATCAGTGTAAACGAAAAGGTTGCTAAGCGAAGTATACGAAATCTACCCTTAGCCGTTAGCAATCTCATTAAAGCTAAGAACGTGGCTCTCCGGAGAGCCAAGAAATATCCCACGCCCGCCTATAGATTAGCTGCGAACAAACTACAACGTAAAGTTAGTCTTGCTTCGCGAAACTCCGAGACGCTCAGTTTAACGATCTCATGGAGAATATCTCCCCGTCCCACCAAGCGTACTATAGTATGGCCCGAGCCTTACGCGTAGACGCCGCCTCTCACATTCCTCCTTTCACTCGTCCCGACGGCACTATTGCCTTTGAAGCCGAAGAGAAAGCCGAATGCTTCGCCGACAGCATAGATGGCACAATGTTCACCCAGCACGCAACCCGCGGGTCCCTCCCACATCCAGGCGGTGGAGGACGAAGTTCTCCGCAGAGAATCTCTCCCCATCACCGACGACGCCGTCACAGTCTCAAATGAGGAAATCTTGCTTCTCATTAGAAGTCAGAAGTCCAATAAGGCTCTGGTTGCGGATGGTATTTCTAACCACACACTCAAACACCTGCCTCAACAGGTTCTTACCTTGTTAGCCATCATCTTCAATGCCTGCTTCGACCACAGCTACTTTCCAAAAGCCTGGAAAGAAGCGACAGTCATAGGCATTCCCAAGCCGGGTAAACCTCTGAATATCCCGGCTAATCACAGACTCATCAGCCTCCTAAAGACCATGTCTAAACTTCTCGAAAGAGTCATACTCTCTCGAATGCGAAACCATCTGTTTCCAACGGATGGCGATCCCCTCATCATTTCTCACCAGTTCGGCTTCCGGGCTAACCACTCTTGCCCTCAGCAAGTCCATCGAATCGTCGAGTACATACGGCTTCTATCCGAAACGAAAGAAAACGATCGCAGGTTTTTTTTGACGTAGCCAAGGCTTTTGACAAAGTCTGGCACAGCGGTCTCGTTTATAAACTCTACAAAATAGGCTTACCGGCTCGCCTAGTTAGGATAATCGCGTCGTTTCTCAAAGACCGCACGTTTCGTTTCAAACATGAAAGCACGCTGTCCGCGCCTCGTCCCATAAAGGCTGGAGTCCCTCAAGGCTCAGTCCTCGCCCCTCTGTTGTATACCGTGTACACTAACGACATTTTGCCGACGACACAGCCCTTTACACCAAAGGCCAAAGTGTCCCGGGTCTCACCACCAGACTCCAAAAGGCTGTAGACGCCCTCGGTGCATGGTTTCAAAAATGGCGTATCGATGTGAACCCAGACAAGAGTTCTGCGGTTTACTTCGACTGCAACTACCGTCGTGTCGCTGACAATCTGCACGTTCGAATGTTAGATACTCCCATCCCCTGGAAGCGCACTACGAAATACTTAGGCGTCACCTTAGACCAGACGCTTTCTTTCAAGCCACACGTCGATAGAGTAACAAAACTCGCCCGTTTTTACTTAGGCCGCTTATATAGTATGTTAGGTAGAAAAAGTAAAATGTCGTTCAGAAACAAACGTACGCTTTGTAAGGTCTGCGTTAGACCAGTCATGACATATGCCTCGCCAGTCTTTGCCCACGCCAAACCCTCCGTCCTGCAAAAACTGCAGGTAGTTCAAAATCTCTTCTGCCGCAGGGCCACAGACGCACCGTGGTACGTGCGTAACGCGGACCTGCACAAAGATCTTGAACTACCTACATTGCAACAGCACCTCAAAACACTCTCAGAATCGTTCTTCAAACGTGCCGAATCCCATCCCAATTCTCTAGTTCGAGATTCAGTCTCATATACTGCTTCTGTCTTAGATTCGAAATTTAAAGTCACTAGACCGAGAAACGTGCACACGAACGTAGCGATGCAGCTGACGCTAGATCTCTTAACTCTTCAGGCCGCAACTTCTAATTCTAACGTAAATTCGCTTTAATTTAACTTCTTTTATATTTATTTAATGTAACTTTAAATTCTATATTTTAATTTTCATTTTTACCTTCAGTGCTATGTAAATCCCAGCGGGTGACCCCTTCTGGGCCCCGCTAGCGCGGCCTCTTTCTCCAATCGGCAGTCGCTCAGATGAAGGCTGAGTAGCAAAAAATTGCACGAGCCGACAGGGGGTTTTTAGTGGGTAGTGGTTCTGGTAGGCGTCGGGACGAGTCCCACATAACTCCGATCGCGCGCGCGGAGTATGCGTCAGAGCATTTTTTATCCTCCTGCCCTTCCCGTGGAGGGGAACAAAAAAAATAAGGTTCTTTCAATTCCTCGAAGATGATCTTAAATAATTATTCATTTGCATTTTCCAGAAATTTTACGCCCCGTTTTCCTTTATAAATTAATTAAAAAACTTAAGTAACAATGCAGAAAATATAAACAATTTAAAACGTTTATTTTTCCTGCATAAAACAAATTGCATATAAACAGTGCCACCAGGACAAAACTGCAAGTCAGTTGAAAAATCAGAGAATTCCACATATAGTGTTGCCAGGATTTAATTAAAACTCTTTGTAATTAAAGAATAGTGGTGCTACGTGCCACTTACAGCTTTAGTTCTACTTTGGGTTAAAATTTGCTTATTCCGTTTTTATATATTCAGATTTTTTCATTTAGTTCACGGAGGTTCGAATATTACATATCAAAAGATAAGGATGATGCTTGTTACTAGCAAAAATTTTCTTTTCAATCAATAACTTTGAAAACTGACACGCTTTAATCCGAAAGCGTAGCTGTTTTCCATACGGAGTTAAACTTATATTTTCACTCAGGATTAACTCACACTTAATTATGTAGACATCAGAAAGCATTCATTATTTGAAAAATAGATTGAATGCACGTGTAATTTATAATTAATCCCAGTTTACCAGAATACCTTAACAAATTAAAGCCGCTGCAAACGTCACACATTTATTGACATTGATACATTTGTAAAGAACAATAATTTTTTATTTATTTATTTTTAAGCAGTTTAAACATACATTATCATTATATACTCAAAACAGGTTTTTGTTCGTACGATACGTCACATTAATTATCTTAATTAAATATAAGATGGTATATCAAAAAACAATAACTCACTTTATATCCAAACACAATCGTAAACATCCTTAAAATTCATACGAAAGAAAAACCAAATACGATTTACAAGAGTATATAAACTTAGCTAAACTTAAAGTATTTAAATAGTTTAGTTAGTATATCTGCGATCATGGCAAGTGTCGGTATGATTTGAAGTTTTATTTTGTGGCTGGAGAGCGTGTCTCTAACAAAATGATGTCTGACTTCAATGTGCTTAGTGCGTTAATGATAAGTGTTATTGTAAGATAATTTTATGGAGCTTGAATTTTTGGTGTGTATGGCGATGGAATGATACATGATAAGAAGTGCACTAATAAGTACCTGGATATTGCCTTCTTGCGCGTTTCAGTCAGAGCCATATATTCAGTTTCTGAAGTAGAAAGTGCTGCAGTCCGCTGTTTTAGTGCACCCCACCTTACTGGGGCGCCGCTCATTAGCAAAACATACCCTTGAATGAATGTCAATCCACCAGACTGTTGCCATTATCTGCTTCAACATAACCTTAAGAATGAAGGAGAGAATTGCTCCGAAAAAGATATCCGAAATCTTTGTTGTCTAGCTGATGTAAGGACCCGCTGCCTTTAATGTTTCCCACAGTAAGGTGCACAGTACTGAGATAAGTTATGAGACCACATAGGTGATGTCGTGTTTTGTACATATCCCAATGTTAGTGAGCTAATTAGTTCCTGATTTGGAACTTGAGAATTTTCTTTGTCTTTTGGCGGAATGTCAAACTTTGGATTTGAATCTTGTGGAGTAGTAAAAGAAATAGGATTTGTCGTGCCAAACATATCGAGAGGTTTATGATATTTTTGGTCAAGATATTTGATCGAAGTTTTGTGAAACTTTCATACCAAGACGTCCTAGCAAGGAGCGAGGTCTTTGGTAATAAATGCCTTTGACAATTAGTAAAATAAATTGCCTTAAGTCCTTCCCGTCTCTAACAAAGACAGTGTTAATTTGATGTCTGACTAAAAGAGAGCGTGAAAGCACATGAAATAATCTCCTTTTAAAAATGCGAATAAAAGTCTTACTGAGGCCATTCTAGCTACTGGTGGAAAAGTTTTACCATAATCCACTCCAGTTACTTGAGTCAAGTCTTTCAAAAGTATAACCTTGTATTTCGTGAAATTTCTATTTGTGTCCCTTTTCATTGTGTAGATCCATTAACATTTTGTAGTTTTTTTACTTGTCGGAGAATACTAACACTACTACTACTTACTTCTACAAGAATCCATGCTGCAAGTCAAAAAGAGTCAAAGTCTGACTTCATTGCTTCCAGCCATTTATCCATTTACTTTGCTTTGGATAACTTCCTTGTAAAATTCTGGTTTTAAGTCCGAACTCGTATAGAGATGCTCCTGGTATCTTTTAGGAGGGCGCCGTTGGATGTCCCCATTTAGGTTGAGATGTTTTCTCTCTTAAAAATTAATGTTTGTTATTATTATCCTTTTTTTTTTACGCAGGAAAATCCTCATGGATACCCGACCCCAGCAGAGGCCGAAGTCGGGTTAAGCCGGACTCTTACCGACTAAAAACCTGCGGCTTCCGTCTGGACGCACGGAGTCAGGTCACGAGGAGCTTGCGCATTCGTTCGCGGCCCGACAGCGTTGGCCGGCGCTCTGTGCAGCGCCAGCGACGTCCCAAGAGGGAGGGGTCCCTCTCTAGTCGTCCCTCATGAGATGGTGCGCAGGAAGCGCACGCGCCATCTCGAGCCCTGGACCGGAGGCGGGTTCCCCCGAACCCGCCACCGAAGGCTCATGGGACTGCGGGAGAGGGAGGCTTTCGGCAACGAAAGCCGCCCTCCGGCGTCCCGTGCGGCGGCGACGAAGCGGAAGGGAGGATGCATCATCTTCCCTCGGCCTCTCCGCCGCCTCCTTCGCGAGCATTACGGCCTCGCAGAAGGTTCGCATCGCCTGCCACGATCTCTCACACTCGACCATAGCGCGAACCACGGTCGGGAGCGAGAAGTCGGCACCCAATACAGAGCCGAGCGCGCTGCGCCAGGCATACCTCCAGCGTGTGCTGGGCCATCTCGTCGAGGCAATCGTCGCAGTGGTGGCACCTGGCAGTCGGTTCCCGACCGATCCGAAACAGGTAACTCCCGAAACAACCATGTCCCGAGAGCACCTGAGTCAGATGGTAGGTCAGGAAACCGTGTCGCCTACCCAACCACTGCTGGAAGACCGGACGAATTGCCTCAATAGTCCAGAGTCCGGCGCTCGAAAGCGCCAGCCCGGACTCCCACGCTTTGGTAGCCCGTTGGCGCAGCTCAGCTCTGTGCCCCTCCTGTTCCTGCAGTGCAGGCGGGTGACCCCTGGCCCGGAGCGCCTCCACGCGCCACTCGCAGAGTGACGCGAGGGCTCTCGCTTCCAGGTCCCAGGGAATAGTACCCGCCAGCACGCAAGATGCCTCACCCAAGATCGTGCGATAACCCCGTACCACCCTGATCGCCATCACCCGCTGGACTCGCGTCAAGCGGGCGATATTGCTGCGAGTCAGGGCGTTGTTATTATTATCCTACCCTGGGTATGGAAAAGCCCATAATAACTCAGAAATAGTAGGTGGCAGTAAAACCCAGGAATGATGGTAGCAAAATAAATATATTTTATTTATTTATACTGTCATGCATGTTTTCATAAGTGTCAATATTTACCTAGTAGGTTTTAATATTTTTGATACGGTTATGTTTTTTTTGACAGTAATAGTTGAGACTGTGCCATCTTGCATAATTCAATTAAACTATATTAGTTCAATTTATTACAAACAATTCAATAAATTGTTTTCTTGAGTAACCGTTACTTGTTGTTAAAGATTATTGTCCTTAAATTCGTATCACAAATGAAACATCAAACCGTTTATTATTAGGTATATTATTTAAAAAAACGATAATTTAAAAAAAACTACAGGTAGAACGCCTAATGAATTTTTTTGTATAGATTTACCTCGCTTGGACACAATAGATACACATAGTAAATAACCAAGTAAATTACATTTCACAAATTTCAAAAGTTTCGACACTAGTTACGTATTGGATATTTTATATTCATTTATTAATGAGCATTTCTACAATACATTCTATTAAATATGTTATTCCAATTGAAATAATAAAAAGCAATAAGTATGAAATACCCCAAGAAAGTAGATGGTTCCTTCAAAATAATTCATATTTCTTTAGTCGGTAAACTTTCAAATGATAAATTACTTAGCTATCAATATTGTGAGCACGAAAGATGAATACTTACTTAAACATCAAAAAATTCCATACTCAACGATATTGCTTGATCCGATTCGAATATTCCTTTAGATGAAGAATTAACTGAATACGGATTATATATAAATTACCTCTAAGGGTGAAAAACCGCAAACGAAATCTATTAAGAATGTATAATATCCACGATAACACAAAACTGGTTTCCGTTACAAGATAACGATGTTCAATGCCAGAAATAAAAGTAGATCAGTTCATATTAAAAGCTGGCATCAGCATCAAACCCTAAAACCCTAATCAAAAAATTGGAAACTGAAACTGGAACCACAGCACTGCAAAAAAGAAGAAGCGAGTTGTAGGCCCCTTGGTTAACAAAACGAAATGTTTGTTAAAAAATCAGCTTAATTTTAGCTTTTTTACTGAATTAATAGAAAAAGCCACAAAAATATCTAATCTGTGAAGCAAGGCAATTCAAAATATCTGAAAAGACGATTTGTACGTCTTAAGTCAATTAAATTTGTTTTGAAAAATATTATAAATACTGAAAAAAAAATTGCTTCTAACTTTTTATGATAGTTTTTCACACACGAGAACATTACAAGTGGAGTATAAAATTTTTTATTTTTTGCGATTTTTAGCTTGTGTTCGGTATTAAAGCTGTATGATGAGTTCCAATACACAATGACAAATAATCAAAACAGACATGTACAAGGATTTGTTCATCTAGGATTTTATAATTTACTTATAAACAGGTACACATTTTTTTTTCTACTTTCCCTTACACATCTGGCAAACAAGCTCCATCTTCTCAACAATCCTTATGGAGTAATTAAAAATGAAATCCTCTGTAATCTAACAAGAAACGTCAGTGTAAGCGCTCATTCATTAATCTTGCTCTGATCAAATAACGATTTTCCTTTTCGGCCTTAAGAAGTTTGTTATGTTACATGGCATATATATTATGATTTAAGAAACCTTTGCAATTAGGTTTATTTTATTATTTTGTAAAGGGGAGAAAGGCTTTTAGCTTATTCAGTTTTCAATTTTGGAGGCACTCCAGTTGGCATAATTCATTAGTAAGAAATCATAGTTCATGTTTGATTAAACATTGCTTCTTCGGTTTCAATTAGCGATGAGGAACGAGCTTTCGATGGAAACATATTATTAGAAGAGCTTTGTAATAACGAGCGATAATTTTTAGGTGTCATGTCGGAAATGGTTAAAACTAAAGGTTTAGTATATTTACGAGTATATGGACAAAACACTTACAAGTGGATGATTTTGGCAGATCTTAAATCATCAGATTTTAAATCAAAACTTAAAACTATAAAAAAATAAAGCACCTTTTCTAGATTTACGGTCATGAACAAAAGTGCTTGCAGCACATTGGAATTGCTAATATCACCCCTCGCTCGCGTTTTTCGTATGTGTTGTAACAAAAACGAGGGTAGAAACCGAGACCGATTTAAATAGCAGTATCTGTTTCATATAAGTAAGTGTAATTTTAACTTTTATATATTAAATCAATTAAGGTTTAAGGCTTTGATATGAAACATGAAACATTTTATTCTAGAATGTTTGCAGGAAATAAGTGATATATTTTTGTAAAGATATTTATAATATACTCATACTACTACAAATACTACTACATGACGTGTGCGGGCGTGGTTACCACTAGTGTCACAACTGATCAAGCCACCGCTGGAAACCCCTCAGGCCTCTGACGTGACTTTACATCCGTTGATTGCGGCAACAACTGGGACCTCTGAACCAGCTTAAGTATCTAAGTCAATGTTGGCCACCCGTGACAGCAAAAACTGTTCGGCCTTAAGACCATCATCATAAGACAACCATCGACTATATTTTCGTTCAAGAAAAGTAAAATATATGACTATAAATAAAATAGGTACAAGTGCTAATAGTTACTCGCTGTCAGTTCATAATGACGTTGAAAACTCTCTCTCCACAATTTTATATCAGCGATATCGCAACGATACAATTCACCGAGCCATGCTCGCTTGCCGGTCAGTAGTTCCTAGGAGAGATCAACCAGTGGTCATTCTACTATACGAGTGATTAATTTGAGTAATCGCCGATCGCAGTCGTATAGCCCGGTGATAAAACTATCGGAACTGCACAATCGCTTCTTGCTGCTCGTGTGTAATAGCTAGCTCTGCTCACTACTCGTCGGCGGTGGAACAAGGCTTTATACGGTAAATTATTCATGGTTTATGAATAGTTCTTTATAGTGGTGTTACACTAGAGTGAACTTATTAAAATATAATTAAAACAATTTAAAGCTATGTTTTTTAGATTGGCCAGTGAGTAAATAAAAAATAATATATATATTTTCGGCAACAATCGCGAATCATAGATTTGATGATACTGATGGCAGAGTCTTAATCATAATATTATCTCAGAAATGTCTCGGTATCTAAAGTATTTTGATGTATATAATTTTAACTTTTTCTGAAAAGATGAGGTGTTTTGGGAATACAATTAGAATATTTCAAATTTTTGTATAGTATTTAATTAACATAATTTTTAAATTATCGTATTCTTGCATCATATAATTTTTTAATGTAATCTTAAAATTTATTCCTATTGGCTTTTCTGGCAGTTTGGTTGGCACAACATAAATAAATAGCACTATACATAATGGGTGAAAAATTTGTCGATGCTTCAAGTAATCAGTCTCAATGTCAATGTCTTACCGCCATCCTATCTGTAGTGAGTATACGATTTGTCTTCTTAAGTCAAGATAAGCAGAATTGAACGCTGATCATAATAGTATTAGGGTAGTTTCTCGAGTGACTGATGCAAAGAAGGCTTAGTTTTAGATAGATAGCTTTTTTAGTTAGTGAATCCTTTAAATACGTAATACACGCTCTTGTTATTTTTTTATTTGATTGGATCAATTTATAATTCTATCTCTGTTTTCAAAACACTATTTATGTAGTCGAACCGATGATGCCCATGGACCCATCATGAACCGTTCTGTGTAGAATTAAATTAAAGTTAACAAAGAGACTAAAATTCATGTCTTCGAACTACCTTTACAAACAAACAGACTTTGACATAATAAATGGTAAATTAAAGGAGGTCGATTGGTCGGCTTAGTTCAGTTCAATAACGATAGAGGAATATGTTGATTTCTTTTACAGAACACTTTATATTACAGATTTGCGTGACCTGTACGTACCGACTAGGTTGTCAAACATTAATAATAAATACCCACCTTGGTTTCAGGCTCCACTAATAAAAGAAACAAATAAATTTCACTTCAAGTACAAAAATACAACAATTTATCTATGACGAGCACGCTCTAAAAAGGTTAAAACGGAAGTGTACAAAGATTTCGTTTACCACATTGAAAATAATATTGCGCTTAACCCGTGAGAGTTTTGGACTTACGTTAAATATTAACGACAGTCAACCCACTATCCTCCCGTTATGAAAAACTTGTGTATTACTACTAGTCTTATATTAACTGTGAAAAAAAACAAGCAGACAACTTCTTTGGTCTATTATCGTAGTGCGACCATACATTGGAGTGGATTCGTGGTTTGCGCTCACTATACCTCAAAGAAAACTGCAACTGTGGTCAAAGGTAAATCTTTTCTTTTAAATAAACATTAATAAAACATATCATTGTTTAATCATAACTTCGTAAACCCTAAAACAATAGAACGTTCATATGCGATTTGCACATGTTTTCAAGCCACTCTCACACAGCGCCGGGTACCAAACTTGTGCATAATGCATCACGTTACCCGTCTTCTGAAACAATGTCGTCTGTGATGTAAATAGAGTTATCTTTTGTGGGTACATAAAATATAAATATAACGTTTGAATTTTGTATAAGTATTTGATTTTGTTTAGTGATTACATTTATATCTCTTTATTGATGAACATTTTTGTTTAACTATAGCTAATATTGCCTCGCATAATATGAATGATGTTAAGACAAAGTAATAATAAATCCCTAGACAAATACACTAACTATATGGCCGTAAAGTAAGCAGAGCTTGGGTTATATATGACTGTACAGCAAACCTACGGGAGAGGAACCCAGGAATAAACATACATGTGCAAATATATGACCAGAGAACAAAGATCTGTGTTCATCACACAAATGAATGCACCGGCAAGGGCTCGAAACTGGGACCTCCAGCGTAAGGAGCTATTACTACGCCACTCGGCCGTTATAATTGCTAGAATAGAAAATTTAAATCGACCGAAAGAAGACTGAAAACTATTTAGTACTATTTACTTTTTTAGTTATTCATACGAACTCTTTCACACGAAAATAAAATGATACCTAGTAACAGACATAAAAACTCATCTCTTACTCTAACAACAAATAACGTTTCCAGTAAGCACAGTACTACCATCGTAAGTGTTCGATATAGGGCTATTAAATGTATTGACATTGCGTGGTTTGTTACAGGCAGGAACGAAAAAGTCTAGTGAAAATTAAAAAACCCGTGCAAATCATTTTGTTTACTACCGGGCGCTCTGTAAATGGTTTGTGAAGATGTGCAAAGTGTAAGCTACACCTATTAAATACATAATTGTAAAACTGTTTTAAAATTATTCCTTAAATTAAAAAAATATATAAAAGTGGTACGCTTAGGTGTCATCCCTAACTGTGTAGCTCAAATAGTGAAAATGGCGTGTACTTGTATCTGTAAGTTGTGAACTTATAGATGGCTAACTTTATATACCAACATCTTTAAATAACATCATAGGTTATTCATTTTTCTAGTACTTTTTGTACTTTTAACTTGAAAAGTGGACTAAGATTTTTTTTCACGTCCCTTTTTTAGCATGTTAATTTGTGGGACACTTATATATGCAATTGACTTTTTTTTATCAGAAACATTATTGCATAAAGATATTAACTTCACTTTGGTTACAAATATTTCTAACGACAACAATTCACAGACTGAGTAAACCTTAATTTTTCTGTTCCAGAAGCATTTATTTATATACCTACATTTCCAATTTTGAATTTCACTACCGTATCCCCTTCGAATTGCTCTCAATATTTGTGATCAAACACAATTATCGCATTTCTTTTTACCTCTTGTTTTCAATAAACATCACAAAGATTTTGTCCTCCCAGGAGACCGTCTTATATTTCTTTGAAGCCTGTGAGCAATCATAAAGGTAGCACGAACATCACTGTACACATAACTGTAACACAAACAAATAAAGTAGGTAAAAATAATTGACAGCATAATATTAAATCGCATTCTCCCTTATTGTAGTGACCTGTGGATTTTCAAAGAATAAATTTCTTCATAAAAATGCTTTGTCTATCTAGGATTGTACCCACACTTTGAATTGAGTTTTATCAAAGCAGCCGGTTAGTGTTTAATATGAAATAGCTGTTTTTCGAGCAATATTTATGTGTTTTTTGTATTGTGTTTTGTCAAGCAATTGACTTATAATTTGAAGAGGTATATAATTCTTGTATAATAATTATTATCGATTCATTTTAAACAAAGCCTTTTACATCTGCAGCTAAGGTATTCATATCTAAACGTTAGACCATACTTGACTTTCGTAACAAATTTAAACCCGATAGCGTAACGATTTCGACCATGACATTTAGCAGAGAAATGTCAGCGCGATCGATATATACCATGTGGCACAGTTTGGTAACAGTACGTCTGAAACATCCTGAATTATTCGGTGTATTTAATACTTGAGCAAGCATAAAACAAAATTTAATATAATGAAAGTGACATTTATTACCTCCAGGAAATTAATTGTCACAGAAGTAGTAACATACTTAAAAATAGTATATAAACGGTCTCTTGACCCAACATCGATATCACTGCACACCACCTCTAGTTATATAATTCCCTTAATGCATAAAAAGGTACGCTCTCCTTGCCCGCCCAATGTTCGCCCAGCACGCAACCAGGTCCCTCCCACATCCAGGCGGTGGAGGACGAAGTTCTCTGCAGAGAATCTCTCCCCATCACCGACGACCGTCACAGTCTCTAATGATGAAATCTTGCTTCTTATTAGAAGTCAAAAGTCCAAAAAGGCTCCGGGTGCGGATGGAATTTCCAACCACGCACTTACCTGCCCCAGCAGGTGCTTACCTTGTTAGCTATCATCTTCAATGCCTGCTTCGACCATAGCTACTTTCCAAAAGCCTGGAAAGAAGCGACAGTCATAGGCATTCCCAAGCCGGGTAAACCTCTGAACATCCCGGCTAATCACAGACCCATCATCCTCCTCAAGGCAATGTCTAAACTTCTCGAAAGAGTCATACTCTCTCGAATGCGGAACCATCTGTTGTCTTATCATTGTCTTATCCATGCGACTGCCACAATAAAGGGAAAATCTAGACAACCCTTCTTGATCTAACTTACCGATATGGAGACCAGGTAGAGACGTGTCTCTACGCATTCCGCTTTGTCAATGCTCTCTGCGGTTTTTTTCTCTGATCGAAAACCTCTTCAGTAATGCCTAAGCAATTATAGTATTATAAAATATCTTTATCCATTATATTAACAAATTAAAACGATGTTAAAACCTTGATGTGAGATATATTCTCAGGCTTGCCACGGGTATATTACAACAGCAGTGAACTGAATTTATCAGTGTCTTCTCGCAGCGTGACGTCACCCTGACACGATGACGTCACGGCCGCAGCAAGATAATTGGCGAAACCAAGCTGCAGTAGATTCTCGCTCTGATTGTTTTATATAGTTGAATTCATAATCTGCTTCTGGTTTTAGGTAAAATTTGTTGCATAATTAATAATTACGTGGATGTTATGTCGATGAGTAATTCGACGATATAAGTTTAACAAATATAAATTTTTAGTCCAATGTGGTGGCATTTAAAAGGTCTATTACGGCAATAGATAACTATTATTACAGAAAACCTAGATTATGTTCTTCTATTTCATTGAACAATTATTAAAACAAGGATATAGTGCCAATCGGTACCTACTCGATACAATGATGATAACATTGAGTATATTATTTTAATATCTATACTTCTCTACTATAAAATGAACACGAATCAAAAATAAATGGTAATTTAGGAGAAGTTCATTGAAGTAATTGATGCCCGCGAATGGATATCTCTATAATCCTGTGGGTATCAACAGTTGTTGCTGGAAAATTCGTACTTTTAAAAAAATATTGTTATTGTTAATTTATATTCAGGTCTTAGGCAAAAATTTTTTAAATATTGATTTAAAAAAATCGTCTGTTTAAGGTGGTAATGACACCCTGACATTTATTACGTACACTTATAAATAATGATACAAGATAAATTCATTGGTTAAGGTCGGATACTTTTAAAATATAACCGTTAAACATCAGCCATAAACAAACTATCGTTTTCTGTTTACGAACAAACAAGAGCAAATGCCAACATAACAAATACCAAAACTTACCCAATCCGTTCCCCTAACTATGGCTAAGAATACATTTATTATTTAAGCAGGAAAACTTACCCACATTAATTGGTCACCGGCTCAACAAACTTAATTTATTGCCTGCCTCTATGCAGACAAGAAACACCTTCTGTCTAAAGAAATAAACTGAAAACTTAGTTACTCGATGTAGACAAAAAGGAAACAGTCACTGTTAATGGCACCGAGTTTTGGGAACACTCGGGCTAAACATTCACTAATGGAAATGGAAAGGAGCCAGCGCCGCCATGTAAAAGCAGATTGGTTTTTATGTACTAGTCATTAGGTTGCTAATTGCAGTTATTTTTTGACTTCAGTTTGTGAGAAAGCAAATTTTTTTGTTAAAAAAAGGGTAATATCATGTCAATGTTAAAAATATTCATATTGGGTCACACTATTACTTATCTTCGGCGTAAAAGTTAACCTGAACCTTTGTTCGTGTGTTTCTCACACGTTCAAAACAAACATAAGTGGTTCGCGATATTCGATTATAACTTAAGTGTAGCGCTGTTCATCAAATTATTAAAACTACGGTCTCCTTTCAATTCTTTTAAACTAGCACCACAGTTTCAAAAAAAACTAAATGATTATAGAAAAAATAGCTCAAGAAAACCTCCAAAAGCCTTAATATTACTTTGGACGAGAGTGTTTTCGAATACATTTTCGATCATCGATCCATCGATAACATTTTTACAAATTTAATGCGATATACAAAGTCAGTTATTAATAAACTACGATCAAAAGTGGGCAATTTGCCACTTTTGATATTGGGCAACAAAACACTACAAAAAGAAATTACCTTTATACCCATGAATGCTTTTATAATAAGGTTCCTGAGGATATCCAAGGTCTTCTCATTGACAAATTCAAAGAAACTATAAAGCAGAAGTTGTGTGCTAAAGCATGTTATAAATTATCCGATTATTTGGATGATAAAAACCCTTGGGGTATAATCCCCTCATTAACAGAATTTTACTAGTATTTGTTACAAAACATCCGTAATGTGTCTGTTTGCTAGTTGAGTACTTCGTCCCGATGAATATCGTAAGCGTCATTGTTAGCGTCTAAAGTACGTCTTTTTATGGTAGCGTCGGGTGACGGGTCGCTCACTCCTTCTAATATGGTTGAGGAAGGCGATGGCTGGATCCCGCGTTAATGCGTGAACGGGTGCCGTTTGAGGGTGTTCGTCGTTTGGATACTTGGTGGAACGGAGACTGACCAAGCTAACAGATGCAGATAAAAATAATTTTATACAGACATAAAGAGACTGTAAAATTATTAGGAAAAAAAAAATTACACGTGAAGTTTCTTGCTAGTTCTTCTTCACGAAGTTTTTTTCCGAACTGCTGGTAGTCATGTTTTATTTGATATCAATAAGAACAAGTAATTGTCAATGTTGATAAATAAATATTTTATTTCATTTCATTTCAATTATTGATCAGGTATACCTACGAATACCCATGCTCACATTGCATGGCGACATTGCAAAAGTAATACTAGAGAGTATGATCAGTTGAGGTTCTGTAAAAACTCCATGGAAGCTCATACACGACGAGAAAAGCGCGGTCCTTGTCTACTCCAAGAAATTTTAGTGAAACATCACCTTATTACAGAATTGATCACCTAATACAAAACAAGGTCTCCCCGCTTCGGTATTGTAAGTCCTTTAAGACTGCCGTTTTTGTGGTAGCAGAGTTTCTTTGTTAAGATCTCGTCCGGGGTGGTACTGTAGTCCTTCTTTTTGAACTGCCTGCCTTCGTTTTACTCTTGAACTGCTATAGTAGTCACGTTTACGTGCTTCTGTTCCAATCACTGGGAAGGAACATCTAGTAAAATTACTGGAACAAAGTCATTTTCAACTAGAGTCGGCAACGCATTATAAATCGAGACAATAATCTTATTCACTATTAATAAATAAAGAACATATGACTGCGCCACTTAGAATTAAGTGGAATGCTTGCACGTTTGTTATTATATAAAAAAAATACTTTTGTAATTATAATAACGATTTGTTGCGTACCTACATCATACTTCACCAGTCAAACATAAATCGCTCTTACTCACACATACATCACAACCCTGAATTTTGCATTAATTCGCTATGCTTATGCTACTCAGTTGCACCACAACACAAGATCGGTTTATGTTCGACATGAAGCGGCCGCCGACCGCCGGCCACGGACACATTCCTTTTCACATCCTATCTGCGCGCGCTTTATCACTCTTACTTTGTATTCTTTCGCTTATTCTGCTTAATTAATGTCTATTTGTATAAGCACACTGAATCTCATTCTAATAAATTAGTTTATATCGCAACGTAAATTAACATTATTCACTTTTGCCCGCCTATTTTTTGAGGCAGTCTAAAATGATTATCTCAAAAGAGATAATTTATGTAGAATGGTAGTGAAACTACACGACGTAAGTAAGTACATCTACCATACCTTCATCGGATAAAAAAACCTTGCTAGATTAAGAATAAAATTTAACCATTTCTCTGACTAACATACGATAATAGTGGAAACTATAATATCTAGCATTGTAGATACCATCTTCCGTAACCGGGTACCGGGCATCAAAGCAGAGTGTCTAAAGCAAGATGTAAGTTCCATTATTCGTAGGCAAAAAACTTCCAGAGCCTAAACTTGCTAAATGAGAGACATCCCTTACCGCCTTTCGAAGGAATTTAACCATTTTAAACAATGGAAGGATTTAACCATTTTAAACAAAATAAATTTAATAATGTATCACTGCGTTTCAATCTCACCACAATCGTTATCAATGCGGCACAATTTAAAGCTGTTGGAGCTTTCGCTGATCGATATCTTTTAATCAATCTTTGCTGTCGTTTTGATTGATTGTTTGATTTGTTGATTTATTGAACCATCTCCTTCTCAAGTACTTTGTAAGACGCGATCGATCTTACCCACAAAACGTTTGATATAGAAAAATGGAAAGGACTGTGTATTTACTTGCAGTACCACTGCTGCCAAGTTGTTTCCCACCCATTTTCATTAGCTTACACTCGCAGTTAAAATTTAAACCGTACACATATAAACTTTACATTTAGGCGTACAATTCCAAACAGAAAATAATGAACACTTATACCTTGTTAGAGTATTGCCGTTCGTGAACTATACTCATACATATACCAACTAGTAGACGCTTCTGGGCCGAAAGACGATAGCTTTACGCAAAAGCTTTGTAATGCTTTGTATTGAAGTCCAACAAGCGATGAACATTGTTGATGTTTGATTGTAACAAATAAAAATCATAGCCAATCTCATGCTTTAAAGCCAGGCGATTAGCATATTCTACCTGCTCACATTCCATTAGAAGATCTCTGTTCTTACTTAGGATTTTAAAATCCACTGTACAATTGAGAATCTCATATTTATTATTTCGTGACTCAAAATAAGAAAACATGGATTATGAGAAAAAGACATATGTTAGTTCTGCTAAGTTGTTGTTTATATGTTGGAAGATCATTAGAATACTATTCGCTACATTCAAAAATTTTTAATTGATGGAAAAATTTATAAGAGATGCTTGAACAAATAGGCTTAAGTTTGTCAAAAATTGGCAGAATAGTATTTATTTTCAATTTGTTGTATCAGTTTTGGATCGAGCAAAATTTAAAATAATGTGACTGAATCAAATTCTGTCACTATGGCAGAACAGGCGGTTTCAAAGAAATGCGAGCCCGGCCATATATGCCTATTGCTAGCCTAAGAACGGCAGTCTATTTCAAGCCATCCTACCGATAACATCTTCAAACGCCCTCGGTGTTTGGTTTCATAAACGCCCTCGGTGTTTGGTTTCAAAAATGGCGTATCGATGTCAACCCAGAAAAGAGTTCTGCTATTCAATTCAACCACAAACTCCGTAATCGATACAACGATCCCCACATTCGAATGTTAGGTATTCCCATCCCCTGGAAGCGCAGTATTAAATACTTAGGCGTCACCTTAGACCAGACGCTTTCTTTCAAGCCACACGTCGATAGAGTAACGAAACTCGCCCGTTTTAACTTAAGCCGCCTATATAGTACGTTAGTTAAAAAAAGTCAAATGTCTTTCAGAAACAAACGTACGCTTTATAAGGTTTGCGTTAGACCCGTCATGACATATGCCTCGCCAATCTTTGCCCACGCCCAACCCTCCGTCCTGTACAAACTGCAGGTAGTTCAAAATCTCTTCTGCCGCAGGGTCACAAACGCACCTTGGTACGTGCGTAACGCGGACCTGCACAGAGATCTCGAACTACCTACAGTGCAACAACACCTCACAACACTCTCAGAATCGTTCTTTAAACGCTCCGAAACCCATCCCAATCCCCTAGTTCGAGATTCAGTCTCGTATACTACCCCTGTCATAAATTAGAAGTTCAAAGTCACTAGACCGAGAAACGCGCCCACTGGCGAACCCACGCAATTAATACTAGATTCCGAAGTCCTTCAGGCCGCAACTTCTAATTCTTATGTAAATTCGAAATATTTCAATTTTTATTTTCAATTTGAGCACCTTCAGTGCTATGTATTCACCTTCAGTGCTTTGGGCACCTTCAGTGCTATGTAAATCCCAGCGGGTGACCCCTTCTGGGCCCTGCTAGCGCGGCCTCTTTCTCCAATTGGTCGTCGCTCAGATGAAGGCTGTGTGGTAAAAAAATTGCACGAGTCATTCAGGGGGTTTTTTAGAGGTTAGGGCTCTGGTAGACTCGGAGCGAGTCCCACATAACACCGATCGCGCGTGTATGCTTCAGAGCATTTATATCCTCCTGCCGTCTCCGTGGAGGGAACAAAAATAATAACATCTCCAGTCTACTGCAAGTAACTCTGCAAGTCCTCGAACTCATGTTCACGCTGAAGCTAACTGACGCTGAAGTTGCCTCATCCTGAAGCTACCTCATGCAGAAGCTACCTGAAGCTGCCTCATGTTGAAAACCCCGACACTGACGCCTGGTCCTGCTCCTGCTGCTGACCCTGATGATCCTGCCTACCACCTCATCCTGCCTGCAGATCAAACCTGCACCTCCTGTTCCTGCTTTCACTGACCTTGCACGCACCTTAGCGCCTTCAACATGGAAGCCTTCGCGGCGACCCCTCCGACTAATTCATTCCCGTGACAGTTTTTTAAAAAAAAAAACTTTTATCACGTGACAGTGAAGTCATATAATTAATTTCGTACCTGTGATGACGGGAATGATTTATTGGCTATTTCACATCATACATACTATTATTGTAAAAGAAAAATATATAATATACCATAATATTATAATATACAATAATATTATATATACAAATATAATATACTATACAACGATATACATAAGTTCGTACGTTTGATTCGATCATGGAAATCATCGAGAAATGGGTTACGATTTAACTTGTAAGGTATTATTTATTACACTATTTTGTTTTGATATTATGTGCCTTTAAATAAAAACCTAAATTATTGTCTTTCTTGAGCCAGTTAGTTTACACCTTTGGTTCAGTTTTATGTGTTTAATAGCATAATGGATCGCCGGTCCCGCGATCCGTGATCCATAATCGTGGAGCATCGGTCATGGATCATACTAGGCCGATCCAGTTTTGAAAACTTGCGATCCTAAACCTACGTTCCAATTGATCCACGAGCAAACCATGACGTTCAGTTCAGTCGTACTCTTACACGATATGGAGGCACACATACAATGGCGGCGTCCAATTGCCGTGTGTTTTTTTTTTTTTTTTGGTTCCCCTCCACGGGAAGGGCAGGAGGACATAAAAAATGCTCTGACGCATATTCCGCGCGCGCGATCGAAGTTATGTGGGACTCGTCCCGACGCTTACCAGGACCATACCCACTAAAAAACCCCCTGTCGGCTCGTGCATTTTTGCCACTCAGCCAATTGGAGAAAGAGGCCGCGCTAGCGGGGCCCTTAAGGGGTCACCCGCTGGGATTTACATAGCACTGAAGGTCTCAAAAATGAAAGTAAAATAAAAAACCTTAAAAATCAAAAATAAAATTGCATTAATTCGGATTTACGTAAGAATTAGAATTTACGTTAGAATTAGGATTTGCGGCCTGAAGGGCCTCGAGAGCTAACTGCGTGGGTTCGCCCGTGCGCGCGTTTCTCGGCCTTGCGACTTTGAATTTCGAATCTAACACAGGAGCAGTATATGAGACTGAATCTCGAACAAGATGATTGGGATGGGATTCGGCGCGTTTGAAGAACGATTCTGAGAGTGTTTTGAGGTGCTGTTGCACTGTAGGTAGTTCAAGATCTCTGTGCAGGTCCGCGTTGCGCACATACCAAGGTGCGTCTGTGGCCCTGCGGCAGAAGAGATTTTGAACTACCTGCAGCTTATACAGGACGGAGGGATTGGCGTGGGCAAAGACTGGCGAAGCATATGACATGACGGGTCTAATGCAGACCTTATAGAGCGTACGTTTATTTCTAAAGGACATTTTACTTTTTCTACCTATCATACTATTTAGGCGGCTTAAGTAGAAACGCGCGAGTTCCGTTACTCTATCGACGTGTGACTTGAAAGAAAGCGTCTGATCTAAGGTGACGCCTAAGTATTTAATACTGCGCTTCCAGGGGATGGGAGTACCTAACATTCGAATGTGAGGATCGTTGTAGCGATTACGACGTTTGTGGTCGAATTGAATAGCAGAACTCTTTTCCGGGTTGACATCGATACGCCATTTTTGAAACCAAACACCGAGGGCGTTTACGGCCTTTTGGAGTCTGGTGATGTTATACGGGATCCTTTGATTAAGAACAAGTAATTGTCAATGTTGATAAATAAATATTTTATTTCATTTCATTTCAATTATTGATCAGGTATACCTACGAATACCCATGCTCACATTGCATGGCGACATTGCAAAAGTAATACTAGAGAGTATGATCAGTTGAGGTTCTGTAAAAACTCCATGGAAGCTCATACACGACGAGAAAAGCGCGGTCCTTGTCTACTCCAAGAAATTTTAGTGAAACATCACCTTATTACAGAATTGATCACCTAATACAAAACAAGGTCTCCCCGCTTCGGTATTGTAAGTCCTTTAAGACTGCCGTTTTTGTGGTAGCAGAGTTTCTTTGCTAAGATCTCGTCCGGGGTGGTACTGTAGTCCTTCTTTTTGAACTGCCTGCCTTCGTTTTACTCTTGAACTGCTATAGTAGTCACGTTTACGTGCTTCTGTTCCAATCACTGGGAAGGAACATCTAGTAAAATTACTGGAACAAAGTCATTTTCAACTAGAGTCGGCAACGCATTATAAATCGAGACAATAATCTTATTCACTATTAATAAATAAAGAACATATGACTGCGCCACTTAGAATTAAGTGGAATGCTTGCACGTTTGTTATTATATAAAAAAAATACTTTTGTAATTATAATAACGATTTGTTGCGTACCTACATCATACTTCACCAGTCAAACATAAATCGCTCTTACTCACACATACATCACAACCCTGAATTTTGCATTAATTCGCTATGCTTATGCTACTCAGTTGCACCACAACACAAGATCGGTTTATGTTCGACATGAAGCGGCCGCCGACCGCCGGCCACGGACACATTCCTTTTCACATCCTATCTGCGCGCGCTTTATCACTCTTACTTTGTATTCTTTCGCTTATTCTGCTTAATTAATGTCTATTTGTATAAGCACACTGAATCTCATTCTAATAAATTAGTTTATATCGCAACGTAAATTAACATTATTCACTTTTGCCCGCCTATTTTTTGAGGCAGTCTAAAATGATTATCTCAAAAGAGATAATTTATGTAGAATGGTAGTGAAACTACACGACGTAAGTAAGTACATCTACCATACCTTCATCGGATAAAAAAACCTTGCTAGATTAAGAATAAAATTTAACCATTTCTCTGACTAACATACGATAATAGTGGAAACTATAATATCTAGCATTGTAGATACCATCTTCCGTAACCGGGTACCGGGCATCAAAGCAGAGTGTCTAAAGCAAGATGTAAGTTCCATTATTCGTAGGCAAAAAACTTCCAGAGCCTAAACTTGCTAAATGAGAGACATCCCTTACCGCCTTTCGAAGGAATTTAACCATTTTAAACAATGGAAGGATTTAACCATTTTAAACAAAATAAATTTAATAATGTATCACTGCGTTTCAATCTCACCACAATCGTTATCAATGCGGCACAATTTAAAGCTGTTGGAGCTTTCGCTGATCGATATCTTTTAATCAATCTTTGCTGTCGTTTTGATTGATTGTTTGATTTGTTGATTTATTGAACCATCTCCTTCTCAAGTACTTTGTAAGACGCGATCGATCTTACCCACAAAACGTTTGATATAGAAAAATGGAAAGGACTGTGTATTTACTTGCAGTACCACTGCTGCCAAGTTGTTTCCCACCCATTTTCATTAGCTTACACTCGCAGTTAAAATTTAAACCGTACACATATAAACTTTACATTTAGGCGTACAATTCCAAACAGAAAATAATGAACACTTATACCTTGTTAGAGTATTGCCGTTCGTGAACTATACTCATACATATACCAACTAGTAGACGCTTCTGGGCCGAAAGACGATAGCTTTACGCAAAAGCTTTGTAATGCTTTGTATTGAAGTCCAACAAGCGATGAACATTGTTGATGTTTGATTGTAACAAATAAAAATCATAGCCAATCTCATGCTTTAAAGCCAGGCGATTAGCATATTCTACCTGCTCACATTCCATTAGAAGATCTCTGTTCTTACTTAGGATTTTAAAATCCACTGTACAATTGAGAATCTCATATTTATTATTTCGTGACTCAAAATAAGAAAACATGGATTATGAGAAAAAGACATATGTTAGTTCTGCTAAGTTGTTGTTTATATGTTGGAAGATCATTAGAATACTATTCGCTACATTCAAAAATTTTTAATTGATGGAAAAATTTATAAGAGATGCTTGAACAAATAGGCTTAAGTTTGTCAAAAATTGGCAGAATAGTATTTATTTTCAATTTGTTGTATCAGTTTTGGATCGAGCAAAATTTAAAATAATGTGACTGAATCAAATTCTGTCACTATGGCAGAACAGGCGGTTTCAAAGAAATGCGAGCCCGGCCATATATGCCTATTGCTAGCCTAAGAACGGCAGTCTATTTCAAGCCATCCTACCGATAACATCTTCAAACGCCCTCGGTGTTTGGTTTCATAAACGCCCTCGGTGTTTGGTTTCAAAAATGGCGTATCGATGTCAACCCAGAAAAGAGTTCTGCTATTCAATTCAACCACAAACTCCGTAATCGATACAACGATCCCCACATTCGAATGTTAGGTATTCCCATCCCCTGGAAGCGCAGTATTAAATACTTAGGCGTCACCTTAGACCAGACGCTTTCTTTCAAGCCACACGTCGATAGAGTAACGAAACTCGCCCGTTTTAACTTAAGCCGCCTATATAGTACGTTAGTTAAAAAAAGTCAAATGTCTTTCAGAAACAAACGTACGCTTTATAAGGTTTGCGTTAGACCCGTCATGACATATGCCTCGCCAATCTTTGCCCACGCCCAACCCTCCGTCCTGTACAAACTGCAGGTAGTTCAAAATCTCTTCTGCCGCAGGGTCACAAACGCACCTTGGTACGTGCGTAACGCGGACCTGCACAGAGATCTCGAACTACCTACAGTGCAACAACACCTCACAACACTCTCAGAATCGTTCTTTAAACGCTCCGAAACCCATCCCAATCCCCTAGTTCGAGATTCAGTCTCGTATACTACCCCTGTCATAAATTAGAAGTTCAAAGTCACTAGACCGAGAAACGCGCCCACTGGCGAACCCACGCAATTAATACTAGATTCCGAAGTCCTTCAGGCCGCAACTTCTAATTCTTATGTAAATACGAAATACTTCAATTTTTATTTTCAATTTGAGCACCTTCAGTGCTATGTATTCACCTTCAGTGCTTTGGGCACCTTCAGTGCTATGTAAATCCCAGCGGGTGACCCCTTCTGGGCCCTGCTAGCGCGGCCTCTTTCTCCAATTGGTCGTCGCTCAGATGAAGGCTGTGTGGTAAAAAAATTGCACGAGTCATTCAGGGGGTTTTTTAGAGGTTAGGGCTCTGGTAGACTCGGAGCGAGTCCCACATAACACCGATCGCGCGTGTATGCTTCAGAGCATTTATATCCTCCTGCCGTCTCCGTGGAGGGAACAAAAATAATAACATCTCCAGTCTACTGCAAGTAACTCTGCAAGTCCTCGAACTCATGTTCACGCTGAAGCTAACTGACGCTGAAGCTGCCTCATCCTGAAGCTACCTCATGCAGAAGCTACCTGAAGCTGCCTCATGTTGAAAACCCCGACACTGACGCCTGGTCCTGCTCCTGCTGCTGACCCTGATGATCCTGCCTACCACCTCATCCTGCCTGCAGATCAAACCTGCACCTCCTGTTCCTGCTTTCACTGACCTTGCACGCACCTTAGCGCCTTCAACATGGAAGCCTTCGCGGCGACCCCTCCGACTAATTCATTCCCGTGACAGTTTTTTTAAAAAAAAAACTTTTATCACGTGACAGTGAAGTCATATAATTAATTTCGTACCTGTGATGATCGGGAATGATTTATTGGCTATTTCACATCATACATACTATTATTGTAAAAGAAAAATATATAATATACCATAATATTATAATATACAATAATATTATATATACAAATATAATATACTATACAACGATATACATAAGTTCGTACGTTTGATTCGATCATGGAAATCATCGAGAAATGGGTTACGATTTAACTTGTAAGGTATTATTTATTACACTATTTTGTTTTGATATTATGTGCCTTTAAATAAAAACCTAAATTATTGTCTTTCTTGAGCCAGTTAGTTTACACCTTTGGTTCAGTTTTATGTGTTTAATAGCATAATGGATCGCCGGTCCCGCGATCCGTGATCCATAATCGTGGAGCATCGGTCATGGATCATACTAGGCCGATCCAGTTTTGAAAACTTGCGATCCTAAACCTACGTTCCAATTGATCCACGAGCAAACCATGACGTTCAGTTCAGTCGTACTCTTACACGATATGGAGGCACACATACAATGGCGGCGTCCAATTGCCGTGTGTTTTTTTTTTTTTTTTGGTTCCCCTCCACGGGAAGGGCAGGAGGACATAAAAAATGCTCTGACGCATATTCCGCGCGCGCGATCGAAGTTATGTGGGACTCGTCCCGACGCTTACCAGGACCATACCCACTAAAAAACCCCCTGTCGGCTCGTGCATTTTTGCCACTCAGCCAATTGGAGAAAGAGGCCGCGCTAGCGGGGCCCTTAAGGGGTCACCCGCTGGGATTTACATAGCACTGAAGGTCTCAAAAATGAAAAGTAAAATAAAAAACCTTAAAAATCAAAAATAAAATTGCATTAATTCGGATTTACGTAAGAATTAGAATTTACGTTAGAATTAGGATTTGCGGCCTGAAGGGCCTCGAGAGCTAACTGCGTGGGTTCGCCCGTGCGCGCGTTTCTCGGCCTTGCGACTTTGAATTTCGAATCTAACACAGGAGCAGTATATGAGACTGAATCTCGAACAAGATGATTGGGATGGGATTCGGCGCGTTTGAAGAACGATTCTGAGAGTGTTTTGAGATGCTGTTGCACTGTAGGTAGTTCAAGATCTCTGTGCAGGTCCGCGTTGCGCACATACCAAGGTGCGTCTGTGGCCCTGCGGCAGAAGAGATTTTGAACTACCTGCAGCTTATACAGGACGGAGGGATTGGCGTGGGCAAAGACTGGCGAAGCATATGACATGACGGGTCTAATGCAGACCTTATAGAGCGTACGTTTATTTCTAAAGGACATTTTACTTTTTCTACCTATCATACTATTTAGGCGGCTTAAGTAGAAACGCGCGAGTTCCGTTACTCTATCGACGTGTGACTTGAAAGAAAGCGTCTGATCTAAGGTGACGCCTAAGTATTTAATACTGCGCTTCCAGGGGATGGGAGTACCTAACATTCGAATGTGAGGATCGTTGTAGCGATTACGACGTTTGTGGTCGAATTGAATAGCAGAACTCTTTTCCGGGTTGACATCGATACGCCATTTTTGAAACCAAACACCGAGGGCGTTTACGGCCTTTTGGAGTCTGGTGATGTTATACGGGATCCTTTGACCTTTAGTGTAAAGGGCGGTATCGTCTGCAAAGAGGGCGAGTTCGACGCCTTTCGGCAGGATGGGAATGTCGTTAGTATACACGGTGTACAGCAGAGGGGCGAGGACTGAGCCTTGCGGGACTCCAGCCTTTATGGGACGAGGCGCGGAGAGCGTGCCTTAATGTTTGAATCGAAACGTACGGTCTTTAAGAAACGACGCGATTAATCTGACTAGGCGAACCGGTAAGCCTATCTTGTAGAGTTTAAAAACGAGACCGCTGTGCCAGACTTTGTCGAATGCCTTGGCTACGTCAAAGAGAACCGCGATTGATTTTTTACGATGCGGATAGGATCTTTCGAGTATGTACTCGACGATTCGATGGACTTGCTGAGGGCAGGAGTGCTTAGCGCGAAAGCCGAACTGGTGGGGAATGATGAGAGGGTCGCCATCCGTTGGAAACAGATGGTTCCGCATTCGGGAGAGTATGACTCTTTCGAGAAGTTTAGACATTGCCTTGAGGAGGCTGAAGGGTCTGTGATTAGCCGGGATGTTCAGAGGTTTACCCGGCTTGGAAATGCTTATGACTGTCGCTTCTTTCCAGGCTTTTGGAAAGTAGCTATGGTCGAAGCAGGCATTGAAGATGATAGCTAACAAGGTAAGAACCTGCTGTGGCAGGTGCTTAAGTGCGTGGTTGGAAATTCCATCCGCACCCGGAGCCTTTTTGGACTTTTGCTTTCTAATGAGAAGCAAGATTTCATCATTAGAGACTGTGACGGGGTCGTCCGTGATAGGGAGAGATTCTCTGCGGAGAACTTCGTCCTCCACCGCCTGGATGTGGGAGGGATCCGCGGGTTGCGTGCTGGGCGAACATTGTGCCACTATGCTGTCGGCGAAGCATTCGGCTTTCTCTTCGACTTCGAAGGCAATAGTGCCGTCAGGACGAGTGAGAGGAGGAACGTGAGAGGCGGAGTCTACGCGTAAGGCTCGGGCCATTCGATAATACGCTTTGTGGGACGGGGAGATATTCTCCATGAGATCGTTAAACTGAGTGTCTCGGAGTTCCGCGAGGCAAGACCTAACTTTACGTTGAAGCTGATTCGCAGCTGTTCTATATGCGGGCGTGGGATATTTCTTGGCTATCCGGAGAGCCGCGTTTTTAGCTTTAATGAGATTGCTAACGGCTAAGGGAAGCGCGGGTTTGCTTTGCTTAGCAATAATTTCGTTGCCGTTGATCGCTGATCGCTGAGTTAATAGCATCAGTTAGAGTATTGACTAGTGAATCTATTTTAACCGGGCTATCTAATTGGTCGGGCGAAATCGCGAGTGGAGAGTTAGGGGCCTCTAAGGCTGAAACTAACGTATTTTTAAAGCCTTTCCAGTTGGTAAAGGTCTTAGGA
Organism: Marasmarcha lunaedactyla; assembly: GCA_923062675.1. Taxonomy (NCBI): domain Eukaryota; kingdom Metazoa; phylum Arthropoda; class Insecta; order Lepidoptera; family Pterophoridae; genus Marasmarcha; species Marasmarcha lunaedactyla. Next base: position 4,163,497 of record OV281341.1, read on the forward strand.
GATGTGACGTTAACGTTAGGCGAACCTAGCACGAGGGAGACGGGGTGATGGTCGGAGCCTAGGTCATCGAGCGGTTCGATGGACCTGAGATCAAGATTGATTCGCTTGATATTTGCAAAGTCGAGGATGTCAGGAGAATAGGTCGAGTTGTTGGGATAGTGAGTGGGAGTGATGGGGGATATGACGACTAAGTCAAAGGAGTTAGTGATGTCGAGGAGAGCGATACCGCTGGTGTTGGTCGATAGGCACGTCCAGTCAGTATGTTTGGAGTTAAAGTCTCCGAACATAATGACTGAATGGCCGAGGGCGAGAATGGCCTCAAAGTCGCTGCGGATTGGTCTGGTACCACTAGGTATGTAGATTGAAGCTATGATGATGGTCGGATGACCAGTCATAGCCAATCTACACACAGTGGCCTCCATGTTGAGGGTAGGGAGAGGACAGCAATGGAAGCCTCTTTTGTAATATATAGCGGTGCCGCCGTAGCCGTCGGAGTTGGGCCTATCGTTGCGAGTAAACGCGTACTTGGGAATAGCGTATCCCCCGGAGCGGTTTGGAGTAAGCCATGTCTCCTGGAGAAGGAATAAGTCAGGTTCTTTGTTCTGAAGGAACAGTTTAATCTCGGGAAGGTTGGTGCTAAGGCTACGAGCGTTAAAAGATACTAGGGATAAGCCCTTGGGTTTAATACGACTGGACGCGGGATTCGCGGGTCTAGACATTATAATTTATTATTTACGAATTTTATACAAAAGTAAAGGAATTGACAACGAACTTAGGAGTGAGTGATGCTCGGCTAACGCGAATAAACGCTCTTGAGGAGAGCGGGCGGCTCGCAGTTTGCGTGCGTGTACGGAAATTTCGTTAATGTCGACGTTTTGGATGACGTCGAACACGGTCTTCATGTCCTCAGCCAACGACGACTGAGGTGAAGATGACAAAGCGGGACGCGGCCCTACGGAAGCTACGGGAGCCGGGATGGGTCGGGAAGGTGCAGGCGGGACGGCCGGACGCTGCCTCCAAGACAGAGCCTGAGTAGGCGTCAGCGGAACGGGAAGAGCTGGCAGCGGTGGCACTGCCCAGGATGACCGCGGGGGTTGGGACGCTCGACGGAGATGTTCGAGAATCCGCAGATTGTGCGAGCCTCTCTGAAGATCTCCCTCGAGTTGGGAGTATTAGACAAGATAACTAAAGCTAACGGAAAACGCCTACCGCGGTTTGAGTGCATCTTGTGCACTGCTTCAGCCGGGAAACCCTGGGACTTAAGGTCCTCGAGGATATCTTCGTTCGCGAGCTCGAACGGGACGCCCCATAATACTGCGCGGATTTTACGCTCCTCCGGGAGGGCGTAAGTGTGGTACGCGATTTGATTGATCGACAGAAGCCTAGTGAAAGACCGGAAGTCGTCGACGGTCGCTACTTGAATTTTGACTGTATCGCCAGCGTTGGCGGCTTTTAAGTAATTAATTTTGTGCTCTTTGCACAAGTTTGAAACCGCGGTCCAGCGCGCTTTTTCACGCAGGAAGACGGGCGGAGGGAGCTGAGGCTTCGGCGGGACGGGAGCGCAGCGCGTCGCAGGCTTCGATGGGACCGACGGAGACGCGGTTACTTCGAGCGATTTTAACGGCGCGGGGGCTGGTGTTGAAGACACCGGGGAGGGCTCGGGTATTGATGAAACCGAAGCTTTCTTCGAGCGCTTCTTGGAGCGCTTGGCGACAAGTTGAAACGCGGGCTCAGGAGAGCCGGTTAAGGTGACGGCATCTGATGACGTATCAGACGCGGGTTCGGAGTCGCTCCCGGGAGCGGTACGCTTGCGACGCGACGCGTGAGAGGATGCGACTGATTCGCAGTCCATCTCGGACGAGGCGGGAGACGCGGGAGAGCTGTAGACCTGAGGGGTCTGGACGTTGTAGGCCTGAGGGGCCGGGGACGCGATTGATGCCTGCAAGGCCTGCGTTAGGATGTCTTTTGGGATGGAGACGCCTGCCGCAGCAAGTGCCTGGGTGAACGCGTTAATAACGCTTAGCGGATCCATTAGGGAGGGTTGGGACAGTAATATGTATAAATATAAGTATAATAAAAGATGCCTAGTTCCTAAAAACCTAGCAAAATCCTAGCGGCTAACCTCCCTACCAGCGGTAGGGGGGCTGGGGAGGAAAACTTAAAACTAACCGTAGTACGCCGAAGGCCGCTATCTAGAAACCTAAAAACAGGGTACGCTGGTAAAGAGTTGACCGCGTTAGGTTCAACCTTTACTGACAGAAAGGACAAATACACACGAAAACACACAGATATGATAAAAATAAATATGAAAATAGTAGAAAATAAGTGAAATAGAACAGAGAAATAAAATAAAAATAATAAAAGGACTGGTTCAGTACAAATTCGTTGTCACCGCTACCTGGAAACCTAAAAAGGGTACGCAGGTAAAGAGTTGACCGCGTTAGGGTCAACCTTTACCGACAGAAAGGACAAATACACACGAAAACACACAGATATGATAAAAATAAATAAGAAAATAGGAGAAATAAATAAAAAAGAGAAGAGAAATAAAATAAAAATAAAAGGACTGGTTCAGTACAAATTCGTTGTCACCGTTAAGTATCCTTTGTACTGAAACCAGACTACTTACGCTGGGCACAACACTGCACTCAGCACAAGCACAACACAACTTAGCACAGCACTTTGAAGACTAAGGGGCTTAGTCGCTAAGAAAAATCGCACTTCGATAGCACTCAGAGGGAGTAGAAAAACCTTGAAAACCGTAGCACGGAACCAACACGCTAAACCGTGACGTCAGTAGACTGAGCGCCACGGAATATCGGGAAGGGACCGATCAACGGAGAACGGGGTCTTGCACGTCCGCACTGCGTGGCGATCGGAGCGAGAATGAATTGCCGTTTATTTTTTTTTTTTGTTCCCCTCCGCGGGAAGGGCAGGAGGATAAAAATGCCCTGACGCATACTCTGGCGCGATTCCAAAGTTATGTGGGACTCGTCCCGACGCCTACCAGGACCATACCCACTAAAAACCCCCTGTCGGCTCGTGCATTTTTGCCACTCAGCCTTCATCTGAGCGACGGCCAATTGGAGAAAGAGGCCGCGCTAGCGGGGCCCAGAAGGGGTCACCCGCTGGGATTACATAGCACTGAAGGTGCTCAAAGCACTGAAGGTGAATACGTAGCACTGAAGGTGCTCAAAATGAAAATCAATAATTAAAACAAAAATTAAAAAATTGCAAAATAAAATTGAGTTAATTCACATTTACGTTAGAATTAGGATTTACGTTAGAATTAGAATTTGCGGCCAGAAGGGCCTCGAGATCGCGTGACAGTCTGGTGGATGAGTACGCTTGCGCATTTCTAGGCCTAGCGACTTTGAACTTCGAGTCTAACACAGGAGTAGTATATGAGACAGAATCACGAACTAGAGGATTGGGATGGGTTTCGGAGCGTTTGAAGAACGCTTCAGAGAGTGTTTTGAGATATTGTTGTACTGTAGGCAGTTCAAGATCTCTATGCAAGTCCGCGTTACGCACGTACCACGGTGCGTTTGTGGCCCGGCGGCAAAAGAGGTTTTGAACTACCTGCAGTTTGTGCAGGAGGGAGGGTTTGGCGTGGGCAAAGATTGGCGAGGCATACGTCATGACGGGTCTAACGCAGACCTTGTAAAGTGTACGTTTGTTTCTGAAGGACATTTTACTTTTTCTACCTAACATGCTATTTAGGCGGACTAAATAGTGACGAGCGAGTTTCGAAACTCTTTCGACGTGTGGCTTGAAAGAAAGCGTTGGATCTAATGTGACGCCTAAGTATTTAGTACTGCGCTTCCAGGGGATGGGAATGCCTAACATTCGAACGTGGGGATCGCCATCGGGACGACGGCGTTTGTGGTCGAAGCGCATCGCAGAACTCTTTTCAGGGTTCACATCGATGCGCCATTCTTGAAACCATGCACCAAGGGCGTTTACGGCCCTTTGGAGTCTGGTTACAAGGTGCCGAACACTGTGGCCCCTGGTATAGAGTGCGGTGTCGTCAGCAAAGAGGGCGAGTTCGACGCCTTTCGGCGGGATGGGAATGTCGTTGGTGTACACGGTGTACAGCAGAGGGGCGAGGACTGAGCCTTGAGGGACTCCAGCCTTTATGGGACGAGGTGCAGAAAGCGTGCCTTCGTGTTTAAATCGAAACGTACGGTCTTTGAGAAACGACGCTATTAACCTGACTAGGCGATCCGGTAAGCCTATCTTGTAGAGTTTATAAACGAGACCGCTGTGCCAGACTTTATCGAAAGCCTTGGCTACGTCAAAGAAAACCGCGACTGTTTTATAACGACGCGGATAGAAACCGTCAAGTATATACTCGACGATTCGGTGGACTTGCTGAGGGCAGGAGTGTTTAGCGCGAAAGCCGAACTGATGGGGAATAATGAGAGGATCGCCATCCGTTGGAAACAGATGGTTCCGCATTCGAGAAAGTATGACTCTCTCGAGAAGTTTAGACATTGCCTTGAGGAGGCTGATGGGTCTGTGATTAGCCGGGACGTTCAGAGGTTTGCCCGGCTTGGGAATGCCTATGACTGTCGCTTCTTTCCAAGCTTTTGGAAAGTAGCTATGGTCGAAGCAGGCATTGAAAATGATAGCTAACAAGGTAAGCATCTGTTGAGGTAGGTGCTTAAGTGCGTGGTTGGAAATTCCATCCGCACCCGGAGCCTTTTTGGACTTTTGATTTCTAATGAGAAGCAAGATTTCGTCATTAGAGACTGTGACAGGGTCGGCGATGATGGGGAGAGAGTCTCTGCGAAGGACTTTGTCCTCCACCGCCTGGATGTGTGAGGGATAAGCAGGTTGCGTGCTGGGCGAGCATTGTGCGGCAATGCTGTCGGCGAAGCATTCGGCTTTCTCTTCGACTTCGAAGGCAGTAGTGCCATCGGGACGAGTGAGAGGAGGAACGTGAGAGACGGTGTCTACGCGTAAGGCTCGGGCCATGCTATAGTACGCTTGGTGGGACGGAGAGATATTCGCCATGAGATCGTTCATCTGAGCGTCTCGGAGTTCCGCGAGGCAAGACCTAACTTTACGTTGAAGCTGATTCGCAGCTGTTCTATAGGCGGGCGTGGGATATTTCTTGGCTCTCCGGAGAGCCGCGTTTTTAGCTTTAATAAGATTGCTAACGGCTAAGGGAAGCGTGGGTTTGCCTTGCTTAGCAACCTTTTCGTTGTCACTGATGGCTGAGTTGATAGCATCAGTGAGAGAATTTACTAATGAATCGATTTTATCCGGGCTATCTAATTGCTCGGGAGAGATCGCGAGTGGAGAGTTCGGAGCCTCTAAGGCTGAAACTAACGTATTTTTAAAACCTTTCCAGTTGGTAAAGGTCTTAGGAGATGAGACGTTATCGTTCGGCGGTCCTAGCACGAGGGAAACGGGGCGATGGTCGGAGCCTAGGTCATCGAGCGGTTCGATAGACCTTAGATCAAGATTGATTCGCTTGATAATTGCAAAGTCGAGGATGTCAGGAGAGTAGGACGGGTTGTTGGGATAGTGAGTGGGAGTGATGGGGGATATGACGTCTAAGTCAAGGGAGTTAGTGATGTCGAGGAGAGCGATACCGCTGGTGTTAGTCGATAGGCACGTCCAGTCAGTATGTTTGGAGTTAAAGTCTCCGAACATAATGACTGAATGGCCGAGGGCGAGAATGGCCTCAAAGTCGCTGCGGATTGGTCTGGTACCACTAGGTATGTAGATTGAAGCTATGATGATGGTCGGATGACCAGTCATAGCCAATCTACACACAGTGGCTTCCATGTTGAGGAGAGGAGGAGTAGGGAGAGGACAGCAGTGGAAGCCTCTTTTGTAATATATAGCGGTGCCGCCGAAACCGTCGGAGTTGGGCCTATCGTTACGAATAAACGCGTACTTAGGTATAGCGAATCCCCTGGAGCGGTTTGGAGTAAGCCATGTCTCCTGGAGAAGGAATAAGTCATGTTCTTTGTTCTGAAGGAACAGTTTAATCTCGGGAAGGTTGGTGTTAAGGCTACGAGCGTTAAAAGATACTAGGGATAAGCCCTTGGGTTTAATACGACTGGACGCGGGATTCGCGGGTCTAGACATTATAATTTATTATTTACGAATTTATAAAAGAATTTACAACGAACTTAGGAGCGAGTGATGCTCGGCTAAAGCAAATAAACGCTCTTGAGGAGAGCGGGCGGCTCGCAGTTTGCGTGCGAGCACGGAAATTTCGTTAATATCGACGTTTTGAATAACGTCGAACACGGTCTTCATGTCCTCAGCCAACGACGACTGAGGTGCGGATGACGGAGAAGGACGCGGCCCTACGGAAGCTACGGGAGCTGGGATGGGTCGGGAAGGTGCAGGCGGAACGGCCGGACGCTGCCTCCAAGACAGAGCCGGAGTAGGCGTCGGCTGAGCGGGCTTTGCTTCTGGGGGACCCCGGTTGCGCAGCGGCGGGAAGTTAGCGTGAGTGAGTGGCGGCGCCGGTTTAGGCGCGACCCTCTTTGTGGTGGAGCGCGGAGCGCGTGGGCAGCCCCTGTAGTTAGCTGTGTGGCCGGACTGGCCGCACAGCACACAGGCAGGGGGGGAAGTGGATTCGGGAGTGCGAGTGCACTCCTTAGTGAAGTGAGGATCCAGGCACTTTACGCACCTGGGAGCTGAACAGTTAGCCGCTGCGTGGCCATAGAGCTGGCAGCGGTGGCACTGCCCAGGGTGACCACGGGGGTTGGGACGCTCGACGGAGATATTTGAGAGTCCGCAAATTGTGCGAGCCTCTCTAAAGATCTCCCTCGAGTTGGGAGTATTTGAAAGGATTACTAAAGCTAAAGGAAAACGCCTACCGCGGTTGGAGTGCATCTTGTGCACTGCTGTGACCGGGAAACCCTGGGACTTAAGGTCCTCGAGAATATCTTCGTTGCTGAGTTCGAACGGGACGCCCCGTAGTACTGCGCGGATCTTACGCTCCTCCGGGAGGGCGTAGGTGTGATACGCGATTTGGTTTCATCCGAGTAACCTGGTAAACGCGCGGAAGTCGTCGACGGTCGCTACTTGAATTTTGACTGTATCGCCAGCGTTGGCGGCTTTTAGGTAATTAATTTTGTGCTCTTTGCACAAGTTTGAAACCGCGGTCCAGCGCGCTTTTTCACGCAGGAAGACGGGCGGAGGGAGCTGAGGCTTCGGCGGGACGGGAGCGCAGCGCGTCGCAGGCTTCGATGGGACCGACGGAGACGCGGTTACTTCGAGCGATTTTAACGGCGCGGGGGCTGGTGTTGAAGACACCGGGGAGGGCTCGGGTATTGATGAAACCGAAGCTTTCTTCGAGCGCTTCTTGGAGCGCTTGGCGACAAGTTGAAACGCGGGCTCAGGAGAGCCGGTTAAGGTGACGGCATCTGATGACGTATCAGACGCGGGTTCGGAGTCGCTCCCGGGAGCGGTACGCTTGCGACGCGACGCGTGAGAGGATGCGACTGATTCGCAGTCCATCTCGGACGAGGCGGGAGACGCGGGAGAGCTATAGACCTGAGGGGTCTGGACATTAGAGGCCTGAGGGGCCGGGGACGCAATAGATGCCTGTAAGGCCTGCGTTATTGCGTCAGCGGGTATGCTTACGCCGGACGCAGCGAGCGCCTGGGCGAACGACTTAAGAATATTAACAAGGTCCATTGGAGGACTAGGAATTACAATATGTTATATATAAATATATAATGTATGCCTATAATATAAAACAAATGCCTAGGATTCCTAAATAAAACCCTAGCGAACCCTAGCGGCAAACCTCCCTACCAGCGGTAGGGGGGCTGGGCAGAATAACTTAAAACTAACCGTAGTACGCCGAAGGCCGCTACCTAGAAACCTAAAAAAGGGTACGCAGGTAAAGAGTTGACCGCGTTAGGGTCAACCTTTACCGACAGAAAGGACAAATACACACGAAAACACACAAATAAATAAAGAAATAAATAAAAATAAAAAGGACTGGTTCAGTACAAATTCGTTGTCACCGTTAAGTATCCTTTGCACTGAAACCAGACTACTTACGCTGGGCACAACACTGCACTCAGCACAAGCACAACACTACTAAGCACAGCACTTTGAAGACTAAGGGGCTTAGTCGCAAAGAAAAATCGCACTTCGAAAGCACTCAGACGGAGTAGAAAAACCTTGCAAACCGTAGCACGGAACCAACACGCTATACTGTGACGTCAGTAGACTGAGCGCCATGGAATATCGGGAGGGAACCGACCAACGGAGAACTGGGTCTTGCACGTCCGCACCGCGTGGCGATCGGAGCGAGAATGTGAATTGCCGTGGCGGCAGTAACCTTTATATTGCTAAAAAAATCTCGCAAAACATCACAAAAACTAAAAAGACGGTTCTGGATAAAAGTTATATACAAAAATCGCTCGGAATGCCATACGCAGAGTTAGTTACCCATTAAGTTGAACACAATTTTGCAAGAATGGGTCCCATAAACATTTGTACTGCTTATAAAGGGATCATAACTGGCTACTCTTAGATTGATCCATATATGCTGAGCGCGCGATCCACATGACCGTCCACACCGCGCGTGCCACGCTACTGAGGCGCCTTTGAACATGGCCAAAAAAACCGACAACAAACGGATCGGGTGCATCAAGGAACGCGCGTCCCCACCGCCCAAACATTTGGATCGCGGTCTTGTCGCGCGCGATTGGAGCGCAGTGGATCGTCCGGTGTTGACCCGGCTAATGGCAAGTTTTTGACCGCAACTGCCACTCGACCAAATTATGTTCTGATGTTTTTGCGTAGTGTAGTAACAAAAATCAGAAAATGACAATTTTCACGTATTTGAATGTGGTCATTTGTTGGTATTAATTATAAAAAGTCACTTGAGTTGGTCATGGAAATAGGAGTACCTCAAGGTTATATTCTGGGCCAATTTCTGTTTTTAGTCTATATCAACATGTAACCTATTGTTACATTATTGATGATACATCATTAATTTTTATAATGAACTTGACTATAATGACTTAAATGACTTTTCGAATGTTTTGCAGTGGTTAAATATAAACAGTCTAACATTTCAAAATAAAAATAAACAAAATGTACAACACCTTCTGCAGAAAATTTTACATACTTCGAATCAAATTTGCATCTTAACGGTATCAGGTTGAACCTAGTAAATCATATTATTTTATTTTATTTATTAATTTGAAAACTTCAATAGCACCTGACAACTGGCGAGTAGACATTGTTCTGCAGCGTTCGCTGTTAAGACGATTCATTTTTTGTTCAGTTGCTGTTCAATTATAAAAAAATTCACAATTAATTTTTTAGGTAAAATCTTTCTTTTTTCGCGAAATGTTGGTAGTTTGTAACTAGCCATAGAATAGTTAATATTACAAAGTTAAAATGAGAGTCATAGGCTGATAGCGACTTGTTGATTTCTATTTCTTTTTCTTAATATTCTTATGTAATTTATTATTCTTCACTTAATATTATTAATAAAAGTCGTAATTTTCATATGACAATCTATAAAAGTTTTCTGTTTGTTGGTAGTTTAGAGAGCTCAACGATTGAGTAACAGTAATTTTACGCGTTTGTATTGTTCATAGTGTAGATTATAAGGTATCTATTAATGCAGTTGTATAATCTTGCGGAATGTGATTTTTTTATTGTTCAATTCATTGCGATGACAAACAGTGGATTACGTTTTACCATCATTTTTTTATCAATGTATTTTATTTGTATATTTTTAGTATACACAGCCAAGATAGTAGGTATATTATAGTTTTTTTTCATACTTTTATGTCTTATGGTTGGATACCATCGGTAATTTCGATGTCTATGGCGAAATACTGTACACATCGAAAAGATTTTCAATCTGCAGAAAAGCGATATTTGGTGAATTCATAAACTTGGAAATACCCCTATGATATCTGAAAGTAAAATTAAAAGAGTTAATTTAGTAAATAATTATATTAGTAAGTTGTTATATATTTATTATAATATTTTGTTTATTCACATGAATTAAAAACCAAAAAAAAAAATCAAAATGCTGATTACTCTATAAGGACCAAGAATGTTCATAAATGTCCAGAATTTGAGCTGGCTAAAAGCAGAAGAATGTAAAGTTGTCCACTGTGCCTTTTTCAAATAGTGGCTCAGCTAAGCCGATGTTTATTTATGTAAGTATACTCACAGATGTCAAACTTGCACTTCACCAAGATCAGTAGGTTAAGATTACCATGACTGCCGTTGGTAATATACCTTTTATACCAGTTTAACAAAACAAGGAACCACGCGTGAAACGCCACAGATGTATATAATAATTTATTTTTGATGTCAATACGAACAAGTAGTTGTTAATGTTGAGAAATGTACGATTGTAAGAATGTACGATTTGATTTGAGGTTAAATCCGAATTAAGTTTGAGGCCTCTGCCCCCTTTCACATAATTAAAACGAATTTTCCATATTTTCTCCATTACACATTTTATTAATAAAAGCCAAATATAATATTTTAAAGTTTACCTACAAAAGTATTTCTACAATCGTAACTTGAAGGCATAATATTAATGTACAGATGAAAAAAGTTGCCAAACAAGTTAGAGCGGAGTTTTTGGCTTCGTTTCTTTGTTTCTCTTTGAGAGGGAAATTTATCCCTGGCGAGGAATTTCCCAATTATGAACGCCTTGTATTTTTATCGTTAAGCAAAGTTATAATCTGATTTTTCTATTTTATGAATTTTATATGACTTTCATGATCTACAGCAATACTACTGTATTTAACTTTATTTCCAGAATAACAAAAATAAAGAAAATTTGAATTTACTTTTTATCAAAACTTTTGTTGACCAAATTATTTATATTTTATGGTGGTTACTACCACAACAAATCATTAGTCGGCAATATTTCTAAGTTTAAAAGAACGAAAAGTTAGAAGCTTCATTTCGTTCTTCGAGTTATATATTCCAGGAGGGAGGATGGCTAGTCCCGGCATTATACTCGTGAATGGGAACTGTTCGAAGAGGTCCTTCGATTGGACAGTTTGTGGGGGAGGTTTTTCCAAATAACAGATATAGATAAGAAGTATCTTCTATACTTTTGAAAAATATTGTAAGTTTTACAGAAAAGTTTCTTCATAAAAAAGACATTAATTCCGTTATTTTTTACGCCATTTCTTCGTTACCAATGTCTTTTATAATTAGTAGTCGATGTCAACTAGTACAAATTTTATTCAGATAAATAACTTGTTTACCATTTTGAAATCTAAATAAATAGTTACAAACATTCTCTTAAAATACTTAGATAAAGGTGTTCAAAAAAATCCAGATTGAGTAAGTCTCCACCATTAGACAACAAAAAACCGTTTTTTATTTGGACTTATAGTGTTTCCATAAAAAATTCTAAACATTTAGAGTTAAAGCGCGCGGCCACACACCTATCCAGATAACGCGCGGACCATGCCATCAGCTGGGTGGTAATTACAAAATAGAAAAATGGTAAACGTAGATTAATAGATACCTTGTTACTTACTTGCGTAAAGAGGTTTCTTACATTTCGAGCCCAGTAAGACTTCTAATAAGAATCGAAAAAAATGGTATTGAAGTAAGTTCTTACCAGTGTTTGTTATAATCTATTGTATTGTATGTGTAACACGCGGCTGTCTGTAGATCGCACAGTGCTTGATTGCAAATAGGGTGGAAAAACTGTGTATTCAAGTAAGTAGGAAGGTATGGAAAGACCATAAGTCCAATTGAAAAACGGTTTTTAGTAGTCGAATGGTGGAGACTTACTTAATCTGGAATATATTTTTCTAAAATACTTTTTGAACACCCTGTATATGATAAGTATCGTCAAAATTTTGAAGCGCTTTTTGTCCTCATAAAAACATTTAATAGATTGTAATTTTTCTTGAAGGTTTAGTTTACTTGAAGGGTTAGGTGATAACATTAAATATAACTTCAAGTTGATATTAATAAAATTGAAATCAGTACATTGCGTTATGATAAAGTATATGTTGGAAATTCCCTGGTAATTCAAATTTAGTAGGCAATTTTATTTCAAACACTAACAAAAATATCTTGCACAGCTAAAGAGTCGATAAAAGCAGATAATTTACTTTCGAGCAGCGGCATAAATATCGGAGTTTATTTTGTATCTAAATCTTCAGTCTGCAGCTTTGCAGGTGCAATACCTCAGTCAGAGAAAGCAGTTTATCTTACTGAATGCATTTTAAGTACCATTTTTTGATTTAAAAAATTTAAATATACATTTTCCACAATAAATACATTTTTATCACTTTGTACTTCTAATAGAACGAATAATATAATGATGAAAATTATCATTTTGATCAGTTTGTATTATTTTCCTTATATTTATACAATTTGCGATAGAGTTCCGTCATCCCAAACATAAAAATAATTAACTGACGTTGCAGTGGTTGTCATTTAAATATACTTTGATATTAATACTTTCTTAAATAATTTAAGTATACTAGATAACCGCATACTTCTCTATTTTCAATATTTCGATCGAAAGAAATGGCATACCTCAGTGCGCCTTGGATATATGCCTACTAAGTCACTTCGATGAAAGGACACAAATTCGATATTCCTACAACAAGAAAACGTTTTCTGAAAATGAGATCTGTTGGAACAAATACATTGAGTGCACGTCTTTTGCACTGTATCATATCCCGATGGAATGCCATTTTACGACATATTCGGCATAGCATGAAAAGCTTTTCAATTTAAAACATGGAATTCGAAAGCCTTTCATTAGGACTGAGGCTTTTCTAAACAATATTTTTTATCTTTGACATAAAATTAGAATATAATACTTCAAAAGAATTTTAAGTAAATATGTTTTAAGTCGCTTAATATATGAGCATATAAACTGCATCAAAAGTGCTACTAAGGTAAAATAATAACCATTGAAGTATTATAAAAATATATTTTTTGTTAGTAGTACTTAATACATATTTATTCTTAGGTAATTTATAAGCAAATGCCTAAGTTAACTCAAAGCAAGATTAACAACAAATAACAAAAACTTAAATGCCATTGCTTGCGATTATCTCAAAATGTTTAAGCATTTCTGTACGAGTATATGCTTGAAAATTCACAGATTACTTCTAACTAGAGCGGCGCGGCCTGAGTTTGTTTCGAATCTCAAGTATTAAGTTGTTACAGAAGGCGTATTTTTTTTGACAGTTTCAGATTTTAACCACAATTTAATAAGGTCTTTTTCTACTATATTTCACATACATAATGTTGTAAAGCTTACATTATTGGTTTTAAACAAAACCGTACGCCCTTATACAGGGTGTTCAAAAAAGAATTTTACAAAAAATCTTCCAGATTCAGTAAATCTCCACCATTCGACTACTAAAAAACGTTTTTCATTTGGACTTATGGTGTTTCCATAAAACAATTCTAACCATTTAGACTTAAAGCGCGCGGCCACACAGTTATCGTGATAACGCGCGGACCTTGCGATCAGCTGAGAGGTCGTTGCACAATAGATATTAGACACCTCCCTATTTACTTGAATACACAGTTTTTGCAACCTAACCTAACCTAACCATTTAGACTTAAAGCGCGCGGCCACACACTTATCGTGATAACGCGCGGACCTTGCGATTAGCTGAGAGGTCGTTGCACAATAGAAATTAGACACCTTCCTATTTACTTGAATACACAGTTTTTGCACCCAATTTCTAATGAAGCCCTGTGCGATTAACAGACAGTCGCGTATACAAATACAATAAAAAAGATAATAACAAACACTGGTAAGAATTTTACTAACTTCAATACCATTTTTTTTAATCTTTAAGATCTCCCGGGATAACTACACTGGATATAATGAATTGTACGATGAAACAAACTGTATTAGAACAGGTCCAGGTGCTCCATTACCAACTATTGTAAATACTTTTTTTGAATGTTGCTTATGTAAGATGCCATCTCCGGATTGTACCAAAATCGTTAAATTACGTGATGAAAGCATGAAAGGCCAGCAAACTTAAGTAAAATGAATATTAAGGGAGCTAAACCACGAGTTCCCAGCGATAGAAAAGTGTGAGCAGGCTGCGGCCCACGGCCCGAAAATCGCTGTCGGAAATATATATTCTTGCGGTCATATATATTCTAATCGCTTGATTAAAGTTGAGTAGCGCGTCACCGCTACAAATCCATTAATGTACATCTATGAGGTTTTCCCTGGGTTTTCTTCAATTTATATACTGCGTATTTATAAAATACAAAGACAGACATGTGATATTACAACCTCACACACAATCAATAAATCAAACATCAATGAATATCGGTCAAGTATCGCATCCGTCACTTGCCACTCACAAACAATTATTTCGCCTGCTACTCGACTACTAAAATAAGGGTTTTATTTAGTGACAGAAGCCAGTCGTGTGTGCTGGCTGTTCTTTTTTGTTGAAACGCTTCCTGCATACAAAATTACTCACTGATGGGTTACGCACAAAAAAAACTGCAGAATTGACAGTCAATAGAATTTTACATGTTAATTTTTATAATTTTATGTCGTAGTTAAATGTATATCGTAGATCTCAATTGGAAATTACAAACCTATCCATTCCATTATTACCTATTCCTATTCCCTACTTATATATTTTTGTTAAAGTAGTTAGTTAAATAAAAATGGCGTGGAAGGTTAGGCCATGGTAATTAAATAAATTGAATATTGTCAAAAAGCAATATTGGCCTTTATAATAAATCCGTATTCATGAGTTGAACAAAAAAAATAAGCACCCTTATAAATCATGGCACATGAGGCAATAATCGTGTAAGGACAAAGAACGTTTCAAAAAAGGATTAGTTATTATTGAAATTTTAATTGCTAACTACAATTAAACAGTATTTATAAAGGTACACGCACAAACCAAGTCATACAAAATATACATACTTACATACATAAAATAAAACGCCTGGTGGTTCTGAACTCAGATTTTTGTAACAATCAATTAATAAATTTATTAATTGATAAATTTATGAATTTAATTGATTCATTGTTTTTATGAAAAAAAACCAATTAATATTTCAGCACATGTCTTCATTTTAAATACCTAATAAATT
Source organism: Marasmarcha lunaedactyla (assembly GCA_923062675.1). Classification (NCBI taxonomy): domain Eukaryota; kingdom Metazoa; phylum Arthropoda; class Insecta; order Lepidoptera; family Pterophoridae; genus Marasmarcha; species Marasmarcha lunaedactyla. The sequence continues at coordinate 4,178,593 of OV281341.1, forward strand.
GTTTTTTTTTTTATATTCTATACGTTGAATTAAATAATAATACACATTGGAATACAAATAAACCGGATCGTATTAGGGGTTCACATAAATAACAAAGTGGCAGGAAGAATGGCACATGGTTGTAGATGTCGGAAAAGTGGCTTGCATTGAAGTAAAGCATGTCCATTGAAAATGAAAGATAAATGTGGAGAAAAATATTTGATAGGTACGTATTCAAGTTAAAAGTTACACAAATATTTTATTTATTTTTATGACGTTAGGTCTCTTGTCAATTACTTTTCCTTTTTGAATACTATGTAACTTTATTTTGATTTACTTAAATATTTTACAGCCTAATATCGGTTACAGAACTATTTGTATTGTTGCAATTTTCATACTTTACACTCTAGATCACAATTTTTAATATGTACTTTTAAGTGTATATTTTAATAAGCTAAACATATTTAATTATGAATTTTTCAATTTCTGTCGCTCCATTACAAGCTTTTGGATAGTAGCTATGGTCAAAGAAGGCATTGAAGATGATAACTAACAAGGTAAGCTTAAGTGCGTGGTTGGAAATACCATCCGCACCCGGAGCCTTTTTGGACTTTTGACTTCTAATGAGAAGCATCAGACACTGTGACGAGGTCAGCAGGTGATTGCGATAGAGTCCCTACGGAGGACTCCGTCCTCCACCGCCTGGATGTGTGAGGGATCAGCAGGTTGCGTGCTGGGCGTGCATTGTGAGGCAATGCTGTCAGCGAAGCATTCGGCTTTCTCTTCGACTTCCAAGGCAGTAGTGCCATCGGGACAAGCGAGAGGAGGAATGTGAGAGGCGGCGTAATACGCTTGGTGGGACGGGGTGATATTCTGCATGAGAGCGTCTCGGAGTCCCGCGAGGCTTACCTCTAAGTCTTAACCTAACTTTACGTTGTAGCTGATTCGCAGCTTATCTATAGGCGGGCGTGGGATAGAGCTTGGCTCGCTCGGAGAACCGCGTTCTTAGCTTTAATAAGATTGCTAACGGCTAAGGGAAGCGTAGGTTTGCCTTGCTTAGCAACCTTTCCGTAACCACTGGTGGCTGAGTTGATGGCATTAGTTAGAGAAAGGGCTATCTTATTGGTCGGGAGAAATCGCGAGCGAAGAGTTCAGGGCCACTAAGGCGGAAACTAAAGTATTTTTAAAGCCTTTCCAGTTTGTAAGGTCTTAGGAGAGGTTACGTTATCGATAGGCGGTCCTAGCACGGGAAATATCGTGAAGGAAAATCAGGGTGGTAATCGAAGCCTAGGTCATCGAGTGGTTCGATTGACCTGATATCGAGGTTGATTCGCTTGTCAATTGCAAAATTGAGGATGTCAGCAGAGTGGTTCGGGTTGTCGGGATAGTGAGTGGGAGTGATGGGAGAGATGAAGTCTAAGTCGAATGAGTTAGTGGTATTAAGGAGAGCGATACCGCTGGTGTTAGTTGATAGGCACGTCAAGTCAGTATGATTGGAGTTAAAATCTTCGCACATAATGACTGAATGCCCGAAGACAAGAATGGCCTCAAAGTCGCTGCAGATTGGTCTAGTACCACTAGGTATTCTACAGGTCCGGAACCAGTAAATGGTACAATTCTACTCTAGGGAGGTCTTCCTAACTAACAAGGAAAACACTTATATAATTTAATACACTTTTTTATTAAAGATGAAAAGACTTATATATATACATTTTATTCTATATAGATATTATTGGGACCGTTGCTCGTGATAGAATGCCATAGAACAATCTTACATATTCTATCTTTCAAGAAATTACAGATAATGACAGGCTTGTAAGTTGCCAGTTGTAGTTGCCAGCAAGTTTGTTTGTGCGATAACCTCTTTTATTAGATACGGCACAAGCAAACGTTGTAATCGGCCCTGTTATTTAATTTATTTAATCATAATTATTTAATTCATTCTTAAATAACGACCCTACTTAAATCAGGACAACACAAATTAATCGGAATTACTCTCAGATGAGCCCCTTACCGATAGGAATATATATACTTGATTATTTACTATATAGACTTAATCTCCAATACCTCTAATTTGAATGACATAGTGATTAATTTTAACAAATGTATACTAGATTTATTTGACCTGCACGCACCTACGAAGACACTTATTATTAAATATCGCTCCTATCCATGGATAACTGCGACAATCAAATCAATGATGAGGTTACGGGACAAAGCTATGAAGGATTATCATAAAAATAAAACCTTTTCTAAAAAACAGTACTACAAAATGTTAAAATCTACTGTTAATCAGGCCCTTTTTCATGAAAAATCTGCTTATTTCAAGCAAAACATTAATAACACAATAAACAACCCAAAACTCCTGTGGAAAAATCTTAAAAGTAACGTTTTACCACAGGATTCTAAAGAATTACCTTCACATTTTAATGACCCTAATCTAATTAATAATCATTTTTTGACATTATCAGATACTTCCGAAGTTACCATTTCACAATTGACATTTTTCAAATTTCATAAATTTAGTGACGTGACTTTTACCTTGAAACCAGTATCGATGGAAACAATTTCTAAAATAATAAGTACTTTAAAATCTAATGCTATAGGTAGTGACAATATAAGTTTGAACATGTTGACGATGACATTGTCAAGCTCGTTGGAAATTATAACTGACATTGTAAATAAGTCAATTACATCCTCTGTTTTCCCTGATATCTGGAAACTCGCTATTGTACGCCCTTTGCCAAAATTTGCTAACCCGATAGATCTGAAAGACGTTAGACCAGTTAGTGTATTACCATGTCCGTCCAAGATACTTGAGAAAGCTGTATGTCTACAAGTTACTGAATTTCTCGAATTAAATAATATTCTACCTGAAGTACAGTCGGGTTTTAGGAAAGGACGTAGTACGATTACAGCTTTACTCGACGTCACTGATAATATACTTTGTGCCCAGGATCAAGGGAAGTGTACGCTACTGGTACTGTTAGATTTCTCTAGGGCGTTCGATTTTTTGAATATTGATTTATTATTATCCAAACTTAATTATTATGGTTTTAATTTGGCAACCATAATATGGTTTCAAAGCTACCTCAATAACCGATCGCAATATGTCAACGTGAATCTCAGTGATGGATCTTCATTGGAATCGGACAAGATGGGTGTAAAAAGTGGTGTCCCACAGGGATCTATTTTGGGACCGATTCTTTTTATATTGTATTTAGCGGACATACAGACTCACATTAAACATTGCAACTTCCATATCTACGCTGATGATATACAAGTGTATATATCTTTTGAACCTTCAAACGTTGATGATGCGATTTCAAAATTGAATGAAGATCTCTCTAGGATATCATTGTGGTCTGATAATAATGCGCTTTTACTGAATCCTTCCAAAACAAAATACATGTTTTTTGGCTCAAAGCATCAAATCCACCAATTGAATCCCACTAAGAGCATTAGGCTTAAGAATGAACTGATAGAAAGGGTCTACGAAGCGCGAAATTTGGGTTTGCTTATGGACTGTGATATGAGGTTTGAAAAGCATATTGCCAATGCAGTGAGAAATTGCTTTTACAAATTAAAAATATTGTACAGGGTGAGGCCATTCATTGCAGAAAAATTAAGAATACAGTTAGTAGACTCCTTAATATTGTCAAAGTTAAATTACATGGATACGGTTTTTGGCCCCCGTATATTAGGTAGAACTCAGAGGCTCATACAAAGAGCACAAAATGCCTGTGCCCGTTTTTGCTTCAACATTCCGTTAAGAGCTCATGTAAGCCCGTATCTAAACAGGCACTCCATACTTAAAATGAAGCATCGTCGTAAGCTACATCTAGCCTGTTTACTTTTCGGCGTCGTCAAATATACCAATCCGTCATATTTGTATAACAAGTTATCATGGTTTTCTCGTCTTAAAACGTATGGTCCCCGGCGGCAATGCGCAGCGCAGCTCTCTACTCCCCGACACAGATCTATGGCTTTTAGGGGCAGTTTTAGTTACAACTCTTCTAAATGTTGGAACAATATTCCTCCGCCTATCAGGAATCTAAAAAGTATAGCAACATTTAAATTTAAATTAAAATGTTTTCTGATAGAACATCAGAGAGGTGAAAATACCCTAAAGCATGACACAAGTGCTATCTAAGTGTTTGGTCTCATATTTTCTATTTATTTATTCTCTATTTATGTACATTTATTTTTATTTTAAGTATTAAGGTACTAGTGTAGTTTATATTCTAATTAAGTGTCTGTTCTGTAAAATGTTCTGTAACCAATACTTCTTCATATTATTTATTTTCTTTTTGAACATACATATAGGTAATTATTTATTTTTTGATGTTTTATGTCCTTCTGCATGTATTTTTTCTTTTTCTATGTTTTGTTGTTACTGTACTTGTTTATTTCACGGTGTAAAGGTTGACGGCACCATCTACGCAAAGCGGCCCCAATGGAAGATCAGCGCTGGTCAAATGACTAGCATTATGCTGAATTGGGACCGATTCGTGACAATTTTAAAAAAAAATGTTATTCCTTATATTTATTGTAAGAACTTTCCCTTTTTACGTTGTCACGAATAAATGTTTTTGAATTTGAATTTTGAATTTGAATTATGTTAAATGATGACCAAAAATGATGTTATAGTATTTATTTTCCATCAATAGAGCCTTAGCCACAAAACCTGATGAAAATTAGCCAAGATCCCAGTCGGTTAATTACAAACAATTTAACATTTTAAGTTACTATTATTTCTCATACATATTCATGAATAATCAACAACTCCATATTAATTATTTACGTAACACAATTCTACACAATTTAAATTATCAATATTAATAAATTAATAAATAACTGTGACAATAGCCCATTGAACACAATCAAAGTATAATTATAATTAATCAATAAGTAATCGATACACTAATAGCCCCCGCGCCGTTAAAATCGCTCGAAGTAACCGCGTCTCCGTCGGTCACATCGAAGCCAGCGACGCGCTGCGCTCCCGTCCCGCCGAAGCCTCAGCTCCCTCCGCCCGTCTTCCTGCGTGAAAAAGCGCGCTGGACCGCGGTTTCAAACTTGTGCAAAGTGCACAAAATTAATTACTTAAAAGCCGCCAATGCCGGCGATACAATCAAGATTCAAGTAGCGACTGTCGACGACTTCCGCGCGAGGAGCGTAAGATCCGCGCAGTACTACGGGGCGTCCCGTTCGAACTCAGCAACGAAGATATTCTCGAGGACCTTAAGTCCCAGGGTTTCCCGGTCACAGCAGTGCACAAGATGCACTTCAACCGCGGTAGGCGTTTTCCTTTAGCTTTAGTAATCCTTACAAATACTCCCAACTCGAGGGAGATCTTTAGAGAGGCTCGCACAATTTGCGGACTCTCAAATATCTCCGTCGAGCGTCCCAACCCCCGTGGTCACCCTGGGCAGTGCCACCGCTGCCAGCTCTATGGCCACGCAGCGGCTAACTGTTCAGCTCCCCCCAGGTGCGTAAAGTGCCTGGATCCTCACTTCAATAAGGAGTGCACTCGCACTTCCGAATCCACTTCCCCCCCTGCCTGTGTGCTGTGCGGCCAGTCCGGCCACACAGCTAACTACAGGGGCTGCCCGCGCGCTCCGCGCTCCACCACCAAGAGGGTCGCGCCTAAACCGGCGCCGCCGCTCACTCACGCTAACTTCCCGCCGCTGCGCAACCGGGGTCCCCCGGAAGCAAAGCCCGCTCAGCCGACGCCTACTCCGGCTCTGTCTTGGAGGCAGCGTCCGGCCGTTCCGACTGCACCTTCCCGACCCATCCCAGCTCCCGTAGCTTCTGTAGGGCCGCGTCCTTCTCCGTCATCCGCACCTCAGTCGTCGTTGGCTGAGGACATGAAGACCGTGTTCGACGTTATTCAAAACGTCGATATTAACGAAATTTCCGTGCTCGCACGCAAACTGCGAGCCGCCCGCTCTCCTCAAGAGCGTTTATTTGCTTTAGCCGAGCATCACTCGCTCCTAAGTTCGTTGTAAATTCTTTTATAAATTCGTAAATAATAAATTATAATGTCTAAACCCGCGAATCCCGCGTCCAGTCGTATTAAACCCAAGGGCTTATCCCTAGTATCTTTTAACGCTCGTAGCCTTAACACCAACCTTCCCGAAATTAAACTGTTCCTTCAGAACAAAGAACCTGACTTATTCCTTCTCCAGGAGACATGGCTTACTCCAAACCGCTCCAGGGGATTCGCTATACCTAAGTACGCGTTTATTCGTAACGATAGGCCCAACTCTGACGGTTTCGGCGGCACCGCTATATATTACAAAAGAGGCTTCCACTGCTGTCCTCTCCCTACTCCTCCTCTCCTCAACATGGAAGCCACTGTGTGTAGATTGGCTATGACTGGTCATCCGACCATCATCATAGCTTCAATCTACATACCTAGTGGTACCAGACCAATCCGCAGCGACTTTGAGGCCATTCTCGCCCTCGGCCATTCAGTCATTATGTTCGGAGACTTTAACTCCAAACATACTGACTGGACGTGCCTATCGACTAACACCAGCGGTATCGCTCTCCTCGACATCACTAACTCCCTTGACCTAGACGTCATATCCCCCATCACTCCCACTCACTATCCCAACAACCCGTCCTACTCTCCTGACATCCTCGACTTTGCAATTATCAAGCGAATCAATCTTGATCTAAGGTCTATCGAACCGCTCGATGACCTAGGCTCCGACCATCGCCCCGTTTCCCTCGTGCTAGGACCGCCGAACGATAACGCCTCATCTCCTAAGACCTTTACCAACTGGAAAGGTTTTAAAAATACGTTAGTTTCAGCCTTAGAGGCTCCGAACTCTCCACTCGCGATCTCTCCCGAACAATTAGATAGCCCGGATAAAATCGATTCATTAGTAAATTCTCTCACTGATGCTTTCAACTCAGCCATCAGTGACAACGAAAAGGTTGCTAAGCAAGGCAAACCCACGCTTCCCTTAGCCGTAAGCAATCTTATTAAAGCTAAAAACGCGGCTCTCCGGAGAGCCAAGAAATATCCCACGCCCGCCTATAGAACAGCTGCGAATCAGCTTCAACGTAAAGTTAGGTCTTGCCTCGCGGAACTCCGAGACGCTCAGATGAACGATCTCATGGCGAATATCTCTCCGTCCCACCAAGCGTACTATAGCATGGCCCGAGCCTTACGCGTAGACACCGTCTCTCACGTTCCTCCTCTCACTCGTCCCGATGGCACTACTGCCTTCGAAGTCGAAGAGAAAGCCGAATGCTTCGCCGACAGCATATCCGCACAATGCTCGCCCAGCACGCAACCTGCTTATCCCTCACACATCCAGGCGGTGGAGGACGAAGTCCTTCGCAGAGACTCTCTCCCCATCACCGCCGACCCTGTCACAGTCTCTAATGACGAAATCTTGCTTCTCATTAGAAATCAAAAGTCCAAAAAGGCTCCGGGTGCGGATGGAATTTCCAACCACGCACTTAAGCACCTACCTCAACAGATGCTTACCTTGTTAGCTATCATTTTCAATGCCTGCTTCGACCATAGCTACTTTCCAAAAGCTTGGAAAGAAGCGACAGTCATAGGCATTCCCAAGCCGGGCAAACCTCTGAACGTCCCGGCTAATCACAGACCCATCAGCCTCCTCAAGGCAATGTCTAAACTTCTCGAGAGAGTCATACTCTCTCGAATGCGGAACCATCTGTTTCCAACGGGTGGCGATCCTCTCATTATTCCCCATCAGTTCGGCTTTCGCGCTAAACACTCCTGCCCTCAGCAAGTCCACCGAATCGTCGAGTATATACTTGACGGTTTCTATCCGCGTCGTTATAAAACAGTTGCGGTTTTCTTTGACGTAGCCAAGGCTTTCGATAAAGTCTGGCACAGCGGTCTCGTTTATAAACTCTACAAGATAGGCTTACCGGATCGCCTTGTCAGGTTAATAGCTTCGTTTCTCAAAGACCGTACGTTTCGATTTAAACACGAAGGCACGCTTTCTGCACCTCGTCCCATAAAGGCTGGAGTCCCTCAAGGCTCAGTCCTCGCCCCTCTGCTGTACACCGTGTACACCAACGACATTCCCATCCCGCCGAAAGGCGTCGAACTCGCCCTCTTTGCTGACGACACCGCACTCTATACCAGGGGCCACAGTGTTCGGCACCTTGTAACCAGACTCCAAAGGGCCGTAAACGCCCTTGGTGCATGGTTTCAAGAATGGCGCATCGATGTGAACCCTGAAAAGAGTTCTGCGATGCGCTTCGACCACAAACGCTGTCGTCCCGATGGCGATCCCCACGTTCGAATGTTAGGCATTCCCATCCCCTGGAAGCGCAGTACTAAATACTTAGGCGTCACATTAGATCCGACGCTTTCTTTCAAGCCACACGTCGAAAGAGTTTCGAAACTCGCTCGTCACTATTTAGTCCGCCTAAATAGCATGTTAGGTAGAAAAAGTAAAATGTCCTTCAGAAACAAACGTACACTTTACAAGGTCTGCGTTAGACCCGTCATGACGTATGCCTCGCCAATCTTTGCCCACGCCAAACCCTCCCTCCTGCACAAACTGCAGGAAGTTCAAAACCTCTTTTGCCGCCGGGCCACAAACGCACCGTGGTACGTGCGTAACGCGGACTTGCATAGAGATCTTGAACTGCCTACAGTACAACAATATCTCAAAACACTCTCTGAAGCGTTCTTCAAACGCTCCGAAACCCATCCCAATCCTCTAGTTCGTGATTCTGTCTCATATACTACTCCTGTGTTAGACTCGAAGTTCGAAGTCGCTAGGCTTAGAAATGCGCAAACGTACTCATCCACCAGACTGTCACGCGATCTCGAGGCCCTTCTGGCCGCAAATTCTAATTCTAACGTAAATTCTAATCCTTACGTAAATCCTAATTCTAACGTAAATGCGAGTTAATTCAATTTTATTTTGCAATTTTTTTTTTTAATTTTTGTTTTAATTTTTGATTTCATTTTGAGCACCTTCAGTGCTACGTATTCACCTTCAGTGCTTTGAGCACCTTCAGTGCTATGTAATCCCAGCGGGTGACCCCTTCTGGGCCCCGCTAGCGCGGCCTCTTTCTCCAATTGGCCGTCACTCAGATGAAGGCTGAGTGGCAAAAATGCACGAGCCGACAGGGGGTTTTTAGTGAGTATGGTCCTGGTAGGCGTCGGGACGAGTCCCACATAACTTTGGAATCGCGCCAGAGTATGCGTCAGGGCATTTTTATCCTCCTGCCCTTCCCGCGGAGGGTAAAAAAAAAAAAAAAAGCCTTAGAGACCCCGAACTCTCCGCTCGCGATCTCGCCCGACCAATTAGTTAGCCCGGTTAAAATAGATTCATTAGCCAATTCTCTCACTGATGCTATCAACTCAGCCATCAGTGACAACGAAAAGGTTGCTAAGCGAGGCAAACCCACGCTTCCTTTAGCCGTTAGCAATCTTATTAAATTTTTAAAAATTATTAAGAACGCCGCTGTTCTAAGAGCCAAGATCTATCCCACACCCGCCTATAGATTAGCTGCGAATCAGCTACAACGTTAAGTTAGGTCTTGCCTCATGGAACTCCTAGACGCTCAGATGAACGATTTCATGGCGAATATCTCCCCGTCCCACCAAGCGTATCCCACTAAGCGTATAAATATAGTATGGCCGTAGCCTTACGCGTAGACACCGCCTCTCACTTTCCTCCTATTACTCGTCCCGATGGCACTACTGCCTTCGATGTCGAAGAGAAAGCCGAATACGTCGCTGACAGCGTTGCTTCACAATGCTCGCCCAGCAATCAACCCACGGATCCCTCCCATACCCAAGCGGTGGCGGACGAAGTTCTCCGCAGAGACTCTCTTCACATCACCGTTGACTCCGTCACAGTCTCTTATGACGAAATCTCGCTTCTCATTAGAAGTCAAAAGTCCAAAAAGTCTCCGGGTGCGGGTGGTATTTCCAACCACGCAATTAAGCACCTGCCTCAACAGGTGCTTACCTTGTTAGGTGTTATATTCAATGCATGCTTCGATCTTAGCTACTTTCCAAAAGCTTGGAAAGAAGCGATAGTCATAGGCATTTCCAAGCCGGGTAAACCTCTGAATGTCCCGGCTAATCACAGACCCATCAGCCTCCTCAAGGCAATGTCTCGGCTTCTTGAGAGAGTCATACTCTCTTGAATGCGGAACCATCTGTTTCCAATGGATGGCGATCCTCTCATTATTCCCCATCAGTTCGGCTTTCCCGCTAAGCACTCCTGCCCTCAGCAAGTCCGTTAAATCGTCGAGTACATACTCGATGGCTTCTACCCGCAGCGTTTTCAAACGGCGTTCTTTGACGTAGCCAAGACTTTCGATAAAGTCTGGCACAGTGGTTACGTCTCTAAACTCTACAAAATAGGCTTAACGGATCGGCTAGTTAGAATAATCGCGTCCTTTCTCAAAGACCGTGCGTTTTGATTTAAACATAAAGGCACGCTTTCCGCGCCCAGTCTCATAAAGGCTGGAGTCCTTCAAGGCTCAGTCCTCGCCTCTCTATTGTACACCGTGTACACTAACGGTATTGCCGTCCCACCGAAAGGCGTTGAACTCACCCTCTTTGCCAATGGCACTGCCCTTTACACCAAATGGCGTATCGATGTGGACCCACAGAAGAGCTCTACGATTTACTTCGAATGCAAGCGCCGTCGTATCGCCGACAATCTTCAAATAAGAATGCTAGGCATTCCCATCCCCTGGAAGCGCATTACCAAATATTTAGGCGTCACCTTAGACCAGACGCTTTCTTTCAAACCTCATGTTGATAGAGTAACGAAACTCACACGTTTTTACTTAGGCCGCCTTCATAGTATTTTAGGTAAAAAAAGTTAAATGCCTTTCAGCAACAAACGTACGCTTTATAAGGTCTGCGTTAGACAAATGCCTCGCCAATCTTTGCCCGAGCCCAACCCTCCGTCCTGCACAAACTGCAGGTGGTTCAAAATCTCTTCTGCCGCAGGGCCACAAACGCTCCTTGGTACGTGCGAAACGCGGACCTGCACAGAGATCTTGAACTACCTACAGTGCAACAACACCTCAAAACACTCTAGGAAGCGTTTTTCAAACGCGCCGAAACCCATCCCAATGCTCTCGTTCGAGATTCAGCCTCGTATACTACCCCTATCATAGATTTGAAGTTCAAAGTCGCTAGACCGAGAAACGCACACACGAACGTAACTAACACTTGATTTCGTAGCCTTTCAGGCCGCAACTTCTAATTTAACGTAAATTCGAAATAATACAATTTTTAATTTTATTTTGAGCACCTTCAGTTCTTTGAGCACCTTCAGTGTTTTGTAAATCCCAGCGCGTGACCTCTTTTGGGCCCCACTAGGGCGGCCTCTTTCTCCCATAGGTCGTCGCTCAGATGAAGCCTGTGTGGAAAAAAATGGCACGAGTCTTTCAGGAGGTTTTTTAGTGGGTAGGTCTCTGGTAGGCTCGGAGCGATTCCCGAATAACTCCGATTGTGCGCGCGGAGTATGCATCCTCCTACCCTCACCGAAGAGGGGAACAAAAAAAAACAAAAACGCCACATCTCTGACGCATACTCCGCGTGCACGATCGGAGTTATGTGGGACTCGTCCCGACGCCTACCAGAACCACTACCCACTAAAAATCCCCCTGTCGGCTCGTGCATTTTTGCCACTCAGCCTTCATCTGAGCGACGGCCAATTGGAGAAAGAGGCAGCGCTAGCGGGGCCCTTAAGGGGTCACCCGCTGGGATTTACATAGCACTGAAAGTGCTCAAATTGAAAAGTAAATAATGAAAAACATTAAAAATTTAAAAATAAAATTGCATTAATTCGGATTTACGTTAGAATTAGAATTTACGTTAGAATTAAAATTTGCGGCCTGAAGGGCCTCGAGATCTAAAGTTAATTGCGTGGGTTCGCCATTGTGCGCGTTTCTCGGTCTAGCGACTTTGAATTTCGAATCCAACATAGGAGCAGTATATGAGACTGAATCTCGAACAAGATGATTGGGATGGGATTCGGAGCGTTTGAAGAACGATTCTGAGAGTGTTTTGAGGTGCTGTTGCACTGTAGGTAGTTCAAGATCTCTGTGAAGGTCCGCGTTACGCACGTACCAAGGTGCGTTTGTGGCCCTGCGGCAGAAGAGATTTTGAACTACCTGCAGTTTATACAGGACGGAGGGTTTGGCGTGGGCAAAGACTGGCGAAGCATATGACATGACGGGTCTAACGCAGACCTTATAAAGCGTACGTTTATTTTTAAAAGACATTTTACTTTTTCTTCCTATCATACTATATAGTCGGCTTAAGTAAAAAACGCGCGAGTTTCGTTACTCTATCAACGTGTGGCTTGAAAGAAAGCGTCTGGTCTAAGGTGACGCCTAAGTATTTAATACTGCGCTTCCATGGGATGGGAATACCTAACATTCGAATGTGGGGATCGTTGTAGCGATTACGGCGTTTGTGGTCGAATTGAATAGCGGAACTCTTTTCTAGGTTGACATCCATACGCCATTTTTGAAATCAAACACCGAGGGCGTTTACGGCCTTTTGGAGTCTGGTGATGTTATACGGGATCGATTGACCTTTAGTGTAAAGGGCGGAATCGTCTGCAAAGAGGGCGAGTTCGACGCCTTTCGGCAGGATGGGGATGTCGTTAGTGTACACAGTGTACAGCAGGGGGGCGAGGACTTAGCCTTGCGGGACTCCAGCCTTTATGGGACGAGGTGCGGAGAGCGTGCCTTCATGTTTGAATCGAAACGTACGGTCTTTTAGAAACGACGCTATTAATCTGACTAGGCGAGCCGGTAAGCCTATTTTATAGAGTTTAAAAACGAGACCGCTGTGCCAGACTTTGTTGAAAGCCTTGGCTACGTCAAAGAGAACCGCGATTGTTTTTTTACGACGCGGATAGAATTCTTCGGGTATGTACTCGTCGATTCGATGGACTTGCTGAGGGCAGGAGTGCTTAGCGCGAAAGCCGAACTGGTGGGGAATAATGAGAGGGTCGCCATCCGTTGGAAACAGATGGTTCCGAATTCGAGAGACTATGACTCTTTCGAGAAGTTAAGACATTGCCTTGAGGAGGCTGATGGGTCTGTGACTAGCCGGGACATTCAGAGGTTTACCCGGCTTGGGAATGCCCATGACTGTCACTTCTTTCCAGGCTTTTGGAAAGTAGCTATGGTCGAAGCAGGCATTGAAGATAATAGCTAACAAGGTAAGCACCTGCTGGGGCAGGTGCTTAAGTGCGTGCTTAAGTGCGTAATTCCATCCGCACCCGGAGCCTTTTTCGACTTTTGATTTCTAATGAGAAGCAAGATTTCATCATTAGAGACTGTGACGGGGTCGTCGGTGATGGGCTGAGATTCTCTGCGGAGAACTTCGTCCTCCACCGCCTGGATGTAGGAGGGATCCGCGGGTTGCGTGCTGGGCGAACATTGTGCTGCTATGCTGTCGGCGAAACATTCGGCTTTCTCTTCGACTTCAAAGGCAATAATGCCGTCGGGACGAGTGAGACGAGGAACGTGAGAGGCGGTGTCTACGCGTAAGGCTCGGGCCATTCGATAATACGCTTGGTGGGACGGGTAGATATTCTCCATTAGATCGTTAAACTGAGTGTCGCGGAGTTCCGCGAGGCAAGACCTAACTTAACGTTAAAGCTAATTCGCAGCTGTTCGGTATGCTGGCATGGGATATTTCTTGGCTCTCGGGAGAGCCGCGTTCTTGGCTTTAATGAGATTGCTAACGGCTAGGGGAAGCGCGGGTTTGCCTTGCTTAGCAATAATTACGTTGTCGCTGATGGCTGAGTTAATAGCATCAGTTAGAGTGTTGACTAATGAATCTATTTTATCCGGGCTATCTAATTGGTCGGGCGAAATTGCGAGCGGAGAGTTAGGGGCATCTAAGGCTGAAACTAACATATTTTTAAAGCCTTTCCAGTTGGTAAAGGTCTTAGGAGATGTGACGTTTTCGTTAGGCACACCTAGCACGAGAGAGACGGGGCGATGGTCGGAGCCTAGGTCATCGAGCGGTTCGATGGACCTGAGATCAAGATTGATTTTCTTGATAATTGCAAAGTCGAGGATGTCAGGAGAGTAGGTCGGGTTGTTGGGATAGTGAGTGGGAGTGATGGGGGATATGACGTCTAAATCAAGGGATTAGTGATGTCGAGGAGAGCGATACCGCTGGTGTTGGTCGATAGGCACGTCCAGTCAGTATGTTTGGAGTTAAAGTCTCCGAACATAATGACTGAATGGCCGAGGGCGAGAATGGCCTCAAAGTCGCTGCGGGTTGGTCTGGAGCCACATGGTATGTAGACTGAAGCTATGATGATGGTCGGATGACCAGTCATAACCAACCGACACACAGTGGCTTCCATGTTGAGGAGAGGAGGGGTAGGGAGAGGACAGCAGTGGAAGCCTCTTTTGTAATATATGGCGGTGCCGCCGAAACCGTCGGAGTTGGGCCTATCGTTGCGAGTAAACGCGTACTTAGGAATAGCGTATCCCCTGGAGCGTTTTGGAGTAAGCCATGTCTACTGGAGAAGCAATAAGTCAGGTTCTTTGTTCTGAAGGAACAGTTTGATCTCAGGAAGGTTGGTGCTAAGGCTACGAGCGTTCAAAGATACTAGGGATAAGCCCTTGGGTTTAATACGACCGGACGCGGGATTTGCGGGTCTAGACATTATAATTTATTTATTTACGAATTTATACAAAAATAAAATTTATAACGAACTTAGAAGCGAGTGATGCTCGGCTAACGCAAATAAACGCTCTTGAGGAGAGCGGGCGGCTCGCAGTTTGCGTGTGAGTACGGAAATTTCGTTAATATCGACGTTTTGAATTACATTGAACACGGTCTTCATGTCCTCAGCCAATGACGACTGAGGTGAAGATGACGGAGCAGGACGCAGCCCTACGGAAGCTACGGGAGCTGGGATAGGTCGGGAAGGTGCAGGCGAAACGGCCGGACGCTGCCTCCAAGAGAGAGCCGGAGTAGGCGTCGGCTGAGCGGGCTTTGCTTCCGGGGGACCCCCATTTGCGCAGCGGCGGGAAGTTAGCGGGAGTGAGCGGCGGCGCCGGTTTAGGCGTGGCCCTCTTAGCGGTGGAGCGCGAAGCGCGCGGGCAACCCCTGTAGTTAGCTGTGTGGCCGGACTGGCTTAGATTTTTTTACTAGATTAGATACTATGGTCCATCGCGCTTTGTCGCGGAGAAAGACGGGCGGAGGGAGCTGAGGCTGCGGCTGGACGGGAGCGCAGCGCGTCGCTGGCTTCGATGGGGCCGACGGAGACGCGGTTGCTTCGAGCGATTTTAATGGCGCGGGGGCTGGTGTTAAAGTCACCGGGGAGGGCTCGGGTATTGAGGATACCGAGGCTTTCTTAGAGCGCTTCTTAGAGCGCTTGGCGACTAGCTGGAACGCGGGCTCAGGAGAGCTGGCTGGTGACGGCATCTGACGACGTATCAGACGCGGGTTCGGAGTCGCTCCCGGGAGCGGTACGCTTTTGACGCGACGCATGAGAGGATGCGACCGATTCGCAGTCCATCTCGGACGCGGCGGGAGACGCGGGAGAGCTTTAGACCTGAGGGGTCAGAAGGCTGGAGGCCTGAAGGGCTGGGGTTGAGGCCTGAGGTGCCGGGGACGCACTATAAGGCCTGCGTTAGTACGTCATCGGGTCTGCTGGCGCCGGACGCAGCGAGCGCCTTGGCGAACGACCTAAGAATGTTTACAAGATCCATTGGAGGGCTTGGAACTACAATATGTAATATATAAATATATAATGTATGCCTAGGTTTCCTAGCAAACCTAGTACCTAGACCTCCCTACCCGCGTTAGGGGGGCTGGGGACGACGCGAAGTGGTGCCCCTAAGTCGGACAGCACTGTACCGTCACCCCGGCAAAGGCCCAAGTGCAATGGGAACGGGTCAGCCGGTTTCTTCTTGGCCTAAAGGGCCTTGGAAGCGCACCGGGGCAACGCTATCAGGCTTAGTTGTCACCGTTAAGTATCCACCTGATCAAACGCGAGTCTACTACGGAGTGTGTTGTCAATAAATTGACAACAAAACCGGCAGTAGACCTGACGAAGTTGGGTTGCACTAAAAGTGCGGGATTGACTACGTTACGACCGGCCGGGGCCGACCGCAGAGCGAGTCTCTGACTGCGTAACAGTCGCTAAGCGTCAAGTACGCCGTCAGAGAAACAGCCCGAGCCTTGCTAACCACTATCGAATTTAATCGACCGCGGTAAGCTCAGCTCTGTTGTTGCTGCGAGACCGACTTAGTTGCAGCCGATCGAAACCGGCCGCAGCGTAAGCCCTACAGAGGCTATCTCAATTCGTCGAGGACGAAGCGAGATTTGCACGAATCCGGCGTATGAATATTGCTAACGAGTTGTCGTCGTGAGACAACAATCGTGACTCAACAGCTGGAGCGACCGCGAACGCGTCCGAGCGGGGCCGGACGCAGAACGGATCTGAGAGTGGCGTTTGAGTATTGCTACGAGAGAAGTCGTGAGACAACAATCGTGACTCGGCAGCCGGGAGCGACCTTCAACACGTCCGAACGGGTCCGGACGCAGATCGGTTCTGCTTGTGTTGTTATAACGCTATGGGCACTCTTGCAAAAAATGCAGCCTAAAAGGCGGAGTCAAGAAACTAACCAATCAAACCAAGAAAAAACTAACGAAGAGTACAGCATCAAAGCCTGAGCTTGCATGCCCAATAAATTGCAGTTACTTCTCCTGACACACCGCTATTGAGTTTGTTAACTGACAATTTTTTTCAAATTTTAATTTTGTGTTTTAATGCGACTTTAGATTAATAGACTGTGTACGTCATTAAAAATTATGTGTATGATGTCAATTAAAACAATCTCTCTGTACTTGGACTATATTCTATTGTAGTAACAGTCTTTGTACATTATAAATATAGGTTAATCTTTTAATCGATTTTTCTTATTAAAATTCCAAATTACTTAATTAGAATAAAACTGAACTATAAGAGAAAACATATTAACACTAAATATTACTTTATGTTCTTATATTTCATTACTCATTTATTCCTGCCAAACGGTAGTTCCTGCCAGACCATTCTATCAACTCTCCAGCAGCTGAAGATGATAAGCACATCGCGAGCTTTTCTAGAGCAAACAATCCAACAAGGTGAAGAAATATCAATAAGAAGCATACAACTACAACCTTTCTACTCCTAACGAAACACGGGAGGATGTCCAGACACACACACACATACAGAGGATTCAGATAGAAGTTTGCTTTTTGATTCAAATATAATAATCGTTACAGAATGAAATGCGTGGAAATTTTTGGATAAGCAAGATATAAATTTGAAAAAATTTTAGGTATATAGTATGATACTAATTTTAATTACAAAATTTCATTTCAAATGCAATAATATTAAATCGTCGCACATATATTCTACCAGAATGTCAATGCTTAATTTATTTCTAACAAAAGTGACTAAGTTCCTTATTTTATTTCCATAGATTAGAAACACTAGACTATGTTATCGACGGCTTGCTTTTGAGCTTATCCGATTACGCAAGTTAACCTTAACTAGATAACACGCTCAACGCCTCGCGGCGACACACAATAACGACATGTAATCCAATTCGGAAGCGGATGTCGGAAGTGGCGTACGGCGTTCCGGCACCGCGTCTGCTTCTATTTTTCCTAATTTGACCTGGGACGTGCTTTGATTCGAAAATCAAATATATTTGTTACTCTGTTAGTAGTTAATGTCTGTATGAATTTTGAAGTTTTCATAAAGTACTCTGTAAGTTTCAGTATACTAATAATATTTTTTTACAAGACCACTTACTATAACAAAGCAGCATCAAGAAAAATTAATAAGTCATAAAACGTCTGTACTCAAGTTGTTTAAAATATATGAATTGAATGTTTATTATTATAAAATCATTTCTTTGTTTCCAGTTAATCTGAATGAAAAAAGTCTTCCATTAAATATCAATGATTTACTATCGACAAGATTGTTCCAAAAATGTATGTGATGTAATGTTCTACAATTATATTTCTATAGTTGCGTTTTTTGGTTCTGGCTGATTGTGATAATTTAACAATATTATCATAATCATTGTATAAATACGTTAAGTACATAAGTTATTTAGATGTCAAAAGAAATGCGTAAGGTCTCTTTGCGGAGCTAATTTAAGGGATTCCTGTAGGCCTCTATTTGCTGAGTTCAAACTGCTCACTCTTCCATGCATTTATTTGTTTGAAATGCTAACTGAAATAAATTCGTTACGAAACATATGGAATATTTTAAGGTAGCAGGATATGAATCTTTGGACAAGAAATAAAGATACTCTTGGTAAGAAACTGTACATGCCACTTAGAAATTAAGTATATTTAGTAATAATGTATATCTACTGTATGGCAATCGTCATTTTTAATCACCTATACAATATAAAAATTTACATTTCATGGAATACAGACTTATTCAGATATTATTCAATTAATGAATATTTTAAAGACACCGAATTGTAATTTTTGGACATATTTTAGAAATATTTTTTGTTTAATTTAATAAACATTTGCACGCTGACTCTCAGTAGAAAATGTTGATCTGAATGACAAGTAAAACCAACATTAGTACACATATTCACGCAAATAAATATGATTTGATTTTGATTATAAAATATACTATCATTATAATAGTAAATCAAAGCATTATAGGCTTCAATATAATATAAAAACGCTTAGAACGGCATAAAAATAACGCGTAATTTAACTTTTACAAAATGAGCTTTGCGTGTTGTCAAGCACAACCAACGCAGCAACAGGATCAACGACGTGAAAGCTCTGTAGTAAGCTCTGTAAAGTAGCAAGCAAATGTATGGCGTTCGTAACACGAGTTGGTTGCAGTGCGGAAAAATTTCAAGTTAGATTTAATATCCTTATTAATTCTTTTAACATGCCCTTTATTCGTCGAACATTATTATTGAAACTTTCAAAAGAGCGCGGAAAACAATTCAACTTGATCTGAATTGAGCGCTACTCAGACTCGACAAAAAGTAAATCGTGGTAAAAAATATGAATACTGTTTGTTTGTGTCAATAATAAATGTCTAGTATATTTTGTTTTACGACAATGCGCGTTTCTGTATAATTTTTAATTTGTGTTATTTACTTTGAGTTGAGATCAAAATCCATACACAAGGCAAGTCAGGTTATATTTTGAATGATTTGAGTTATTTATCTGTCTTATGTTAAAATAAGATCCATATAGGAGTTGACTTTGATTGGCAATATTGAATCATTACGAAACAGTCAGGAGTTAATCAGTTCAAACCCTTTGCAAATAAATTAGAAATGTTCTCAACTGGCTTTTTTGTAATCCGTTCAGATTGAGTGGTTGATGGGGTGACCTTGAAGGACACTTGCATCAAAAAAAGGTTTTTAGTTGATAAGGGTGAAGATGAAGAATGTGTTGTTTATTTAATTGGGTTGGAGGAATCGTCTTAAATGTTGGGGTCTTTCTAATTCTAAAATAAACAAATAAAGATTCCGTGGTGGTAAAGGAGTTTTGTAGCTGACGTTCAAATACAGTTTAATAGAAATTTGGTTGTTTTCACATAACTATTTATATTGTGATCATCCATGCTCTTTTTCAGTTTAATAAAATTTCCATAATTAAATAAACTTACTCATTTGCAACATCTTTTTTTGAACACATTTTATTTTTTTGTTTCACAGATCTAATAAAATATAAACTATATTTTAACAAACATTTCGTTTTGTTAACCAGGGGCCAAGTACTCGCTTTCTCCTTTCACCTTTCTCGGTCCAGATCTAAGGTCTAGGCAATATTATTAAACGAGTTAGTCAGTCGCGCCTTTTTTTTAAATACATAAATAGATAAACCAAAACAGGCTTTAAGTACATCTTATTAAATATAAAATACAAGAATAACAATTTGGTCATTAAAATATTTAAAAACTGTGAAGGTGGGAAAGAAACGGAGAATAGCTTTGTGTGTATCATGCATGCGGACTAATCTCAACATTACCCAATTTGATAAACGACTGACACAATGCATTTTCAAACCTCGACGAGGCTAAAAGGCTGTTATTAGTTTAACATATTGTGTACAATGTGTATTCGTCTGTAAGTGGCATCAAATGTTCCATATTATGTAAAATCGATTTTGATGCGGATTTTTGTCTTTGCAAGCAAGAATAAAATTGAATGTGTGCGAATCTACGTCTGCATGCTTGTTCCTGTTACTTGGGGTATTCTCAATGTTTGTCTATTCACAACGCAACACAATTATATGCGGTGCTGGATATAGTAACCTTCTGTTGGCTTTGCCTCTGTTTTTTTTTAACTGAGCTACCAATCAATCAAAACACAGCTAAAATAACGGGGCTTTTATTGCTGTCAAAATATGAATGACATGCAGACAAGTTCTTAACAATAGGAATCGTACAACCACAACAAATATAAATATAAAAACTATGAAAAGGTATTATAGAAGAATAAATACAGAATAAATATATTCAAATTTAAATTTCAAACTTCCCGGGTATATTTTTTCAAAAAAATATTTACAGTGTTTCTTCATGTCTATACAAAATTCTTCTTATCTGCATCTGTAAGCTCGGCAATTCTCCCTCCCCCCAAATATCCAAACAATGAACACCCTCAAACGGCACCCGTTCAAGAGTAAACGCGGGATCCACCCATCGCCCTACCTAGCCATCCTCAACCATATTAGAGTGAAGTGTGTGATCTGTCATCCGACACTACCATATTAACTAAATTGACCTTTAAAAACTTTCAAACAGATATTCGTTCAAGCTATGGCCATATCTTGCAAATAAAAACCTTCAAAAAGCTTAGAAATTGCCTACGCGTTTAATCCTACACTGATCCTAAGATAAACTTATAAAGCATGATGTAGAACTAGCGATACACTGCCCCCATCAATCATTCACAGACCCGCGCTTGGGAATCTCCTTTTTACATGGTTTATGGAAGTTCCGGAAAAGCTTTTACAGTGTGACTGGCACATTTAATTTAGTGATTGGATACGGCCTTTGCGTTTTTCTTAGTTTTTATTTAACGATTTGATAAATAACGGAAAGGAAAGATCCCAAAATTATTTGTGCAAATTTATCTTGAAACGAATAATATACTTATTTTTCAATTTATTTTTTTTTTAAATTTATGTTCAATCCAGGGCACTAGCAAAATTCCAATCTAGGATTTATATTAGTAGACTTACAAAAATTTTATGGGGTTCAGGTAAACTGCGCCTTAGTAAACATTTTAAAATGTTTACAAACACCAAAACTTCTAGCAGAAATTTTTTACCAAGAGCTAATTGTACTTTATTATAAAGCAAATTGATCAAACTGTTATTTTACTCAACTACAGTAAGTTGGATTTTAATTTGATAAAATCATTAAGTCATTTATTTACAAACAAGAACATCCACAAATGAACAAAAAGGAAAAAATTTAATCAAACAGAATTAAAAATAGAATACAACGACTAAATTACTAAGTACATAGGGCAATGTAGCCAAAATGCTGCCATAATATCTGCGTAAGATCTCTAGCGATAATCTGTGTACTAGTCTACTATTGGGTTTTGTCCATGAACCTTTCCACGGTTACGCCAACTATTATACCTTTACCTGGGCCAATCGCATACATTTGCTCCCAGTCACCTTCTTCAAGTCATCTGTCCATCGCGCTGGAGGTCATTCTACTCTACGTCTGGTGACGACTTGAAAACGGAACTTAGCTCCCCAAATAGCACCCAACCTAAACTTTTTTGTATATATTTTAATTCTTCTATCGTCTTCCCTTTTGAAACTGTGCCTTACGAGTTCAATGATTTAGCCAAGAAAGATGTATTTTGAACAGTTTCGAGTGTAGCTCCGCCTTATAGTTACAGGTCCCAGGAACAACAACCTTAGCTTGTCCAAATTGAGACCCCCAAGACTTGAGAATAAGAACTCCACCGGCTTTAAGCATTTCGGTTGTATCAGCATCCTCACTCGGAGCTTTGTTGTTCTTCAGCTACTCGAGAGCAATCCTATCCTAATTCAGGTAAATGTTAGGAAGTTTGCCCAATGTTCGTTAGGTCATCCATACAATGTTATTTAATACATCGTAGATAACCCTGACCAAGTTAGTGGAAGCGTTGCCAATAACGTTGGTAGTTTTTCCAACGATTCGAATCTGTTTTGTAGTTCTAGCTTAAACTTCTCGGATCAGAGTTCGGTTTGGGGTCGGGCTGCTCTTTGAGTGGACTTCATAATGCGCTTACGTTCTTGTTTTACTTTAATATTCAGAGTACTTCGGACAAGTTAGTAATCACTGCCAGTATCAAACCTTGTTATCACTGAGACATCTTCGAATATATAGCGCTTATGTGTATTTTTGGCGTCGATCTCATTCCTTGTTCTGACGTCTGGGTTTAGCTAACTTCACTTCTTCTGAAGCCGCTTTTTTTAAAGAGTTCATGACAAAAAGACCCTGGTTTTCAAGAAAGTTGACCAGCATTGGCCCTCTTTGGTTCCGACACCCAAATCTTGTATTCTTGTACTCATACACATTGAAGTCACCCAATACAAAGGTATAATGTGTTTTGGTACGAGACATTGCTTTTTCAACGTCCTCGTACATTGTATCAACTTTTTCATCAGAATGTGCGGACTTTGGAGCATAAATCTATAAAATTTTGATACATTATCTTTCAGATAAGCTAAGCTACCCTCGGCAAAACACTTTTAACCTCGACAATGTTGATGATTGACTTTTTGATGACAAAGCCACCCTAGAATAGATCGTTTTCTTGTCGAATCCCGAGTTAGTACCCTGACGGTAGGGTTAAAGTGTCCTCGCCCTGTTTTCGGACTTCCGATAACCCTACAACATGTTAGTTTATCTTACCTTATTTAACTTTAGCTTGAGGCTGGCAAGGTCCATTGTCCGTCGCCAAAAATAGTGGCTGATTGTGGTAGCCTGCCGTAACCTGCCGTAAACCTTCTTCCGGGAACTCGGGGCCATGTTTTGGCTGTCGTGTTCATAAGAATATTATGCCATAGTTACCACGCCAGGCATGCGTCTTGATGACTGCATTGCGGGACTGATGTAAGCAGATAACTTTCTTTGGGATGCTTATACCACTATCATTTCAGTTACCGGAGCCGTTTGTCGTTTGTCAGTACACCACGGGTAGGTGAGGTTGACATTTAGGAGGCTAAGGTGACGTTGTCCCAGCTTACAGCACGTTATGCTAACGATAAATGTTACGCAAAATAAGTACCTGCCTTAGGATCACGAAATTCACTCACCAATCGGTTTTAGTTATTCTTTAAAAGTTTGTGATCAGTTCTAGTTATATTATAAATTTGAAAGTTTGTGTGTTTGTTACTCAATCGCACAAACACGATCAAACGGATTTAGTTTAAATTTTGCGATAAAAGTATAATAACTATAGAAAATAGACCACTTATCCAAGAGATACGCAAGCAAATCTGCGGTATATAAAACTAGTTCTATATTAATTTATGAATAATCTTAGACTTATAAGTAGCATTAATTGAAGCAACAAAGTAATCAACATCGTTTAGATAAATCAAGCCACGTTATGTATAATATACACAAGACCGACGCCAGAACTTCCAAACAAAACCTTATAAAATAGCTGAAACTGATAACACAGAATCCACCAATTTTGCAAACTGCACTACCGTGTAAATGTTACAGCGAGAGTGCAATATCTATACACCCGCGGCGCGCTAGCTTGAACGTGACACTATCTTGTCCTGTTATTTGTGAACTGGTTTGTTAGCTTATATCTACTTTTATTAGGAAGGTGTATGTTTGGAAGCAAACCTGCAATTATTTGAATTAATTTTATGACTATAATATGTATACATACTCCATTTTAAATCAGAAGTTGTATGTACGACGTTAATATTTATTTCCTTTTTCAAAATCTAAATAATTATATAAAGTTACTAACAAGTTATGATAATTTGGGACTTCAAAAGGCTTTTTCTTTGTTTTTTCTTTGAGTCGAATCTTTGAGTTTGAAGAGATATCTCACGTTTACTAGATAATTTTTGATAAAGTATTAACAAAAGTCAATACCAACATTTAGATAATAGTAACATTTTTGACACCTTGTCCTGGGATCAAGGATATCATAAACGATGTACAAAATCAACTTATTTTGCACAACGTTTGTCCATAGCAATCCATCATAGAATGCTGCCAGCCTTTTGGCTACTTTTCTCTGAGTGCAATGCGATCTAGACATAGTAATATATCGTTCTTTATTTTTTCCCCTTATTTTTTGCCTATATTTACATACTTGCTTTGTGGGTTTGCTGCTTGGTCTGTACTTTGAAAAACAGCTTTTAAACTTAAACTTCTTATTTTTCAAAAAAAAAAAATTTATTGCTTAAACTTCTTTTAAGATAAACATTTAAAATCCATACAATGATTTTGTACAGGGCGGCCAGAAAAGTGACGTCCAAAAATTATTGATTAATATTGATTGATTGATTGATTATATATATTGATAACTCATAGATTTCTGCTCCAAATATATCTTATATCAAAGAAAATTGGTTTCACTTAATTTCTAAACTTGGACAGCATGGCAACACAATTTTAAGGAGGTAATCAACGATATACATCAATGTTAGAACTCATTCATTAAGCTTGCTTCTACCAAATAAGAATTGGCTAAACGTGTAATTATGATACAAAACAAGCTGATACTTATTTAATTTATATACTAATTGGAATAAAAAACATTACCATTTTTAATTAGTCAATTAAAGAGCTAGAAAGCAAAGCAAGGCTTTCCAGCTCATTCAGATTTCAATTCTGAAGGCACTAGAGCAGGCATAAATCATGAGTAACAACAGCGTTTGATTAAATAAGGCTTCTTGGGATTCACTTAGCGATCAGAGATCAGATTTTGGTGCAGATAAATTATAAGAAAAGCTTAATGGGTAGGAAGGATTAAAAATAGGGCCTTCAAGTTATTCATGCGGGCCTAATACGTGATAAGGGAATTATTATTTGTGACATAATTTCTACCAAAGGTGTTAAAAATTAGTTCTCCATCATGGATTCATAAAAAAACTGTATTGAATGTCACAAATTACAACTTACAACTTCAGCTTTTCAATAGTATGATCAGTAGACTGAATAGTATTAATTCTATAAATTAGTATTTTGATTATTAAGACTCGATGAATCATACATAAAGTCTGATTATAAGTGGACTAGAAGAGGAAAGTTGTTGCACTCATAGCAAGGCTGAAGTAGTGTAGGTGACCAAATTGGTAATGATTGATGGTCTACATGTAAGGCGTACGTTGTTGGCTTTCTGCCAATGTTATTAATATGCTTTGGCAGTTTATTTACTCCTTTAAACTAAGACGTAGAATGTCAGAAAAAGTCAGCTGTTGCTGGACATTATTTTATATTTATATTTTATCAACTAATCTATATTCTTGCTTGACAAGATACAAACTGTTTATATAAAAGCATATTTGGACGTAGTTTAGCAATAAGGATCCAACGCACAAATTGTCAAAAACGCGCTAAGGTGTTACCACACCAATTGATCGACCGTCGATCGACGTCGACCGGTTTTTTTTTACTTTTTATTGCTAAACTACGTCCATTCTATGTATATACCACCCACTTAATATTTATTTCAATTATTTGTGGAAGTGCTTCATTCGTTAAAATTTGTGTGTTAAATTCTTCAAATCATAATTGTATTAATTGTTTTCTAAGTATATTTAAAAAGTTTGTTGTTCTATTTTCGTGGTTAGTTATTGTTCCCATCGCTACGTTTGAATGACTGAATTAAATGTTTACAGGCTTCTTGTATACTCTATCAAATAAACAAGATCTGCTGGCATTTTTGGGTGTATCGTTCCACACTACCACATCTTCGACGTTATTTAAATCAATTAGCTAATTAAAGCTACATGCCGTTAGTTAACAAACTACGAATTCAAATTCTTAAATCTTAAATATAAAGATCTTGGTTCGATATTCAAGATTTTATATTCTTTAACAGTGCATTAATATATTTGAACTCTGGCTATCAACAACAACACATACAATTTAATTTCTTCCGCTACTTCGCTATACTTTCAATTTTTTTATCATGACGATGGTGTAAACATATATTATGCAAAACTTAAAGTATATTATATATTTTAATACCTTATTAACATTTTCTCATAAATAAAATTATTCATTGCTTATTATGACGTATTCGTCGCGATGTCATTAACAATATCATAACAAATCATATTTTTTTTTATTTTCAAAACATAGAAACCAATAAGTTATATTAACAAGTTATAGACTTATAATTGTAACATACAGAACTTACAGACAATACAAGAAATACAAGAAAAAAACACATAATCACGCAGTAGGATAAGTCGGAGGGAATCAGAAAATTTGTTATATTGAAGAAAGTTTCTCGCAAACTTGCCCAAAATGATTTTCTTTGACGCGGCAGCGGGCATTATTAGTATTATTCAGAGAAAATATCCAGCTCTTTATTGCAAAGAAATGTCGTCCCTTTTGTAACTTTCTTATCTAATACTCAACAGAAAAGATTTGGATTTTGATTATTAATTTGAATGCTAGTCTATAAAGGTACCTCTGGCATTGTGTTTCTAAAATAAGCAAAATTTGCTCATTTGAGCGCAGAGCGCGCGGACAACCCCTGTAGTTAGCTGTGTGGCCAGACTGGCCGCACAGCACACATGCAGGTTGGGGAAGTGGAGTCAGGAGTGCGAGTGCACTCCTTCGTAATATGGGGATCTAGGCACTTAACGCATCTGGGAGGGGCTGAGCAATTGGCCGCTGCGTGGCCATACAGCTGGTTGCGGTGGCATTGCCCGGGGTGCCCGCGAGGATTGGGACGCTCGACAGAGATATTCGATATTGTGCGAGTCTCTCTGAAGATCTCCCTCAAGTTGGGAGTATGAGATAAAATAACTAATGCTAACGGAAAACGGCTACCGCGGTTGGAGTGCATCTTGTGCGCTGCTTCAGCCGGGAAACCCTGGGACTTAAGGTCCTCGAGGATTTCATCGTTTTCGAGCTCAAACGGGACGCCCCGTAATACTGCGCGGATCTTACGCTCCTCTGGGAGGGCGTAAGTATGGTACGTGGCGTTCTAAGGCCAGCCCTCAGCTTATATAGCCGGGCTCGCATTCCATTCGAACTGCAATTTGAATTTTCAGAATTCGTCTTGCCAGCCAGGAATCTTCAGTGACTAAGTAAGAGAATCATGTGGAGCAGGATAAGTCTGTTTGCTTTGCTGTGCTTCTACAGCTGTCACTAAAAAATGGTTTGATATGATTGCTAACGAAGGTAAACAATAAAATATAAATATTTGAGCAAAATATAGAAATATTTAACAAATTATAAATACAATTATAAAGGAAGGATCATACGTTAATCGTAAGTGTAATAAGCTGAAATCTATAAAACTTGCTTAACTCAGTTGAACGGTCAAATTAAAAGCAACTTTGTATTATTATATACAAGGTGAATCATCGAGATGGGTTAGTATGAGCAAACCTGGAACCGAGTTATTTATTCTTAGGAACCTTGTCGTCGATTTCAGGGTAATGAAGAAGTGATTGTGTATGTTAAAAAAAAGTTACTGAGAAACCCAGTTTCTTAAAAAATTTACGTCTAAGTGCTAGGGATGCTTACTCGGAGCGTACTCGTCTATTTGCTGTAGTCACATGGGACTTCAGGTTCTGGTTGCATGGTCGTTTCGTCTTTTTACATATTTTATCATTTTAGATGTAAGTATAAATTTGACTTGTATGCTCACGTAGTGGTGGTGTCTCCAATTTACAGTAGGTTTTCAAGATGGCTCGGAATAAAGAAAATAATAACATTTTAATGTTGGTTTCA
Organism: Marasmarcha lunaedactyla; assembly: GCA_923062675.1. Lineage (NCBI taxonomy): Eukaryota > Metazoa > Arthropoda > Insecta > Lepidoptera > Pterophoridae > Marasmarcha > Marasmarcha lunaedactyla. Next base: position 4,206,540 of record OV281341.1, read on the forward strand.
CTTAGGACGACCTAATGTGTGACTGTCGGGTCCTAGGGGTAGGGTTCTTATCGACTTTTCTATGAAATTTTAAAAAGATTGCTTACAAGAAAAACGGAACCCTAAGGCTATGAAGTGCACTACAAAATGCTAATTACGCGGTATATTTTATCTGTTTGTATTTTTTTCCTGGGTTTTACGTTTATTTGTAAACTTTAACCTAAGCAATATTCAACATTTTATACAATAAATGATGCACGCTACATAAGCCCGTAAAGGACCTTTAATAGTTTATTATATGTTTTTACGTAATGCTGCTTTATTACTCTTATACTTTATGTATACAAAGTTTATATTATATTAATATTATTATTAAGTAGTCTCAACCATCTGAGATGAAGAACGGACGTAGTAGGGTGTCGTAAGTCTTAATAATTGTAACTTAAAGGCTGAAATTACGTAACAGTTAAGCCGATTGTACTGTTAGTAACCATGGATTCAAATACAATCGTTTATCGTATTTTTCTATTGAAAATATGGTTACTGAGGTCACGTTTAATGGTCTGTGAATATGGGAGTTGAAATACTTAAGTTGAATCCATAAAACAGCACACCGCACATGAAATGACTGTGTGAAGATTCTGCCAATTTATTTTTCAAAAAGCATCTTTGAGATCGTCTTATGTTTGAGCATAATACCATCTTTTATTTGTAAATGTTCAAGTACTTTCTCATATGTTAATGCTTAAATTAATTTACATAATAATCATGTTATGAACAAAAATCCTGTTAGAAAAATACTGCTCTCAAAATCACATTTATATTATCATTTTAGTCACGGAGCTGGGGGATAATTGAGTAACTTTAACACCTACTGCGATCAATTCAACATTTGAAACATTCACGAACTGCGCGCCACAGATATTTGACAAATGATGGTGAAAGCGATCGAGACGCATTTTGAATGAACTCTTTCATCATTTCTAACGTATAATTGGAATTGGAATTGCGTATCTCAAATGACAGACAAAAATATCTTTGAAAGCTAAATGTCTTTTTATGTATGTGCATCTTAAATAGTAACAGTTAGTTAATTTTAATTATTTTACTTCTAGCATGGTGATAGCATTTTTGCAAGCACTTAGGTTGGAAGAGCGATTGCTTCGTCAAACCCGCTTAGAAATTGTCTAAATACAATCCAGTTTGTATATTAAACAAAGAAAATAGTGAAAAGAATTTCTAGTTTTTCTTCCTGCTGCCAGCAATTGTCAGTCAAAAGTGAAAAAAAGCGTTTGCAAGGTGCATTTCGTCATTTTATAATACAGTGATTTTTCACACTTTCACTTATTCAAATACAATGTTATTTTAACATGAATTTAGAAACATTTCAAATTGAGATAACATTTTATAAACGAATACCATAATCAAAAATATAAATAAAATAAAATAATAGTTTCAATTTATTAAAAATAAACAAATAATTTAAAAAATAGAGGCCACAAAATGCAGTTAATGCTCTTTGACATTCATTCATTCAATACAACATACGTACTCAATGTGATTGCGATTCAAAAAATTGGAAATTCTATTAATCACTATTGCAATCACTATATCTTAAAGGTATGAAAGGTATAGCGATAGGTATTGAAGTTACACAATCAGTCCACTGCTGTATAAACATAAATACCTACCTCAAATTGTCTACACAAAATTGATGGCTGAGAGTAATATATTTCTTTATTGAAAATATTTTTAACAAAGAATTGAGCTAGATCTGATGAATTCCACAACTTAATGAAAAATTTATAGATGACTAAATTGTAGAGGCTATCAAAATTCATGCGCATTTCAAAAAATGTTTCACAGTTATGCTTTTTTTATATCTATGAAACTACCTCTATGTACACCTGTCACATACAAATTCGGATAAACCAAAATAAAACTACCAAGTAATACAATCACAAAACCCGAAATACCCCTTTATTGTGAATAAATCTACTATTATATCACCCCAAGGCTTATTTACTACCGATCTTTGGTTCTATTTTCATGTTGTCTAGTAATAATAAGGGTTAATTCGTTTGCATTTTATTGTAACGCGACGAATAGGGAGGTGCTTTCTTTGATAATAACCACTATTACAAATGTATGGGCGGAATAAAAAAGTGATATTGAAGGATGCTAAGGGAGAAAATTTGGAATATTTTTCCTTATAAAATATTGCTCTTTTTGATACCTTTATTAAATAACCTTGTGTTATATTATCAAAAGTCTACAAATGATCCTCCCTATATTACTTCTTTTTATCTAATATGTTTATAAATGTTGTCTCCATATTACATTATAAAAATAAATTTGTCATCCATATTGGAAAGAAAATACGGAGAACTTGTAATATATAAAATATGTCATACAGTAGCTCAATAAAGAAGATCTATCGCTTCAGCAATGTAATGTCGCCGATCTCGTTCTACAAATATTCATAATTTTTATTTTTATTCATAATTTGGCGTAGAGTGTAGTAGCCCTGCCTCTTACGCTAAAGGTCCCAGGACTGATTCCTGGCCGGGGCATTCATTTGTTTGATGAACACAGATGTTTGATAACTCAATCTTGGCTTAGTTTGGGGCCATGCGATTGGTGTGTTTTTTTTTAGAGATTTATTATTATTTATTTATTATTGCTAGAGCTTAAGTTGTCGTTAGTCGGATACTAGTTTTGCGATTCAGATTTATGTGTGTCTAATTTTATCACGTTAAAGCCTTCATAGAGCCTGAACCGATGGATCAGAGTTAGCCATAAACAGAGTTGAAAAAGTACGATAATTATGTGTTTCAAATATTTTATCAACAATATAACAAAATCTATTTTTCTGACTTCATTTTATTAAGTTATACGAAAAAAACCGTTTCTTTTCTCTTTATGCACTACTTTCTCAGGCTAAAACCTTGTATAAAAACATAGTTTCGTGAATGATGGAATCATATAAAGTTTACTACCTAAATATCAAAGAATATATTTAGTAACGTCAAACAATCCTATTTCTTTTGTATTTAAATTGATTAGCGGCTCTTTTTTTTCAATATAAACGTATCGTATACAGTCGTTTTAATGAATCTATATTAAAATAATTGGTTTATAATTTGTAACAATGCATTTATTAGACCTCCGAAAATGTTTCAAAAATTCAGTTACGAATTATACTTACAAGTTATTAAAACACCTAACTAAAACAACTGAAGTATTCATTGAATCGAACTAGAACGCTTATAATTACTTTATATGCAAACCACCGTTAATGTCATTTTAGCTTCATAATTATGTCTTACGGTACGTTACTATGTTCGTAAACTTTATCGTACTTGCAGGTTTTATTGCATATCGTTGTGTCTAAATCTTTACGATCTTTTATGCAATCTAGGTTGATTGCAAATTAAACTTTTTCAAATTGAACCATAAACAACAAAATCATATTTATTACTGAAATACAAATCAGTGATCAACTTTTTACTATACAAAAGATCATAAGGCCGGATACCACTATTTTATTGGACGGAAGCGACAAGTTTTCCATTTCTCGGCCAAAAGGCGTGTAAATAACCGCTTAGTTAGCTCATATAAGATTATTAGTAACAATGAAAAATATCCTGGACACAAAATGTGTATCAGGGCGACTTATAAGGGGTGGGACTGGAGGCCGTCGCCAAGACTGTAAACCAAAACTTCCTCCAAATCATAATTCATGTTTCCGTAGGATTGTTATATGGACCACTGCTATTTTTAATGTTTAAATTTTTTTGCTTGCTTACTTACTTATAAAAATGATGTGGAATATAGTTTAAGTTCCTATAACAGGTTGTATTTCTACATTTTCACTTATATGTTTAGTATTACTTCTTGTACTGTGAAATTTAAAGAAAAATAAGACACCATGCTATGATTTTGGGTTTGTATCCGACATCGAACCAAAAACCTTGAACAAGACGATTGTATAAACGAAAAATCTCAACTATAGAGGTGATTGGTATGACTAATCGTGCAACGATGAAGAAACTGTTGTAGTTACCGAATTTGATTCACCGGGTGGCTCATTTTAGGTAGCATCGGGATCCGAAGAAACGGCGCGCTAGCCGACCGTGTAGAGAGCTCAATAAGCATGCCAGTCATCTGTAAAAGGCTGCCCTGCCATTTTAAACCTAAGAGACATAATTAAACTTATTCTGTAAATATATTTTTATGTTTTAGTATTTTTAATTTTATAACCGCTCTTCATGCATGACACTAATTAGAGATTATTATTTTAAATCTTACAGTTTTTCATAACATTGCTGGTATAAATACATTCCGCAATCTTTTGTACACTTGTCTTTACTTGCTTAATTTAAACAATTCAACCCCACAATATAGAACTATCTCCCAGTACCCGTGTAATTTTGTTCAAGAAATGTCCCTTACGACAAATCTTGCGTTCGCATCAAGAGTATGCTCCGATTGGAGACACGCGGCTGTATACAATTGAACGCGGCCGCAAGATCTGCAGTCAAAAACATTCTCGCTCCGATCGCCGCCCAGTGCGGACGTGCAAGACCCAGCTCTCCGTTGATCGGTCCCTTCCCGCCATTCCGCGGCGCTCAGTTTACTGACGTCACAGTCTAGCGTGTTGGCTCCGTGCTACGGTTTCCTAAGTCTTTCTACTCCGTCTGAGTGCTTTCGAAGTGCGATTTTTCTTTGCGACTAAGCCTCTTAGTCTTCAAAGTGCTGTGCTAAGTTGTGTTGTGCTTGTGCTGAGTGCAGTGTTGTGCCCGGCGTAAGTAGTCTGGTTTCAGTGCAAAGGATACTTAACGGTGACAACGAATTTGTACTGAACCAGTCCTTTTTATTTTTATTTATTTCTCTTCTCTATTTTATTTATTTTTCTCCTATTTTCATATTTATTTCTATCATATTTGTGTGTTTTCGTGTGTATTTGTCCTTTCTGTCGGTAAAGGTTGACCCCAACGCGGTCAACTCTTTACCTGCGCACCCTTTTTTAGGTTTCTAGGTAGCGGCCTTCGGCGTACTATTGTTAGTTTTAATTTATTCTCCCCAGCCCCCCTACCGCTGGTAGGGAGGTTTGCCGCTAGGGTTCGCTAGATTTTTACTTAGGAATTCTAGGCATTTGTTATATAAATAGGCGCTAGGTTTGCTAGGGAACCTAGGCATACATTATATATTTATATATTTCATATTATCCCAAGCCCTCCAATGGACCTCGTTAACGCTCTTAGGTCATTCGCCCAGGTGCTCGCCGCGTCCGGCGTCAGCATACCCGATGACATACTAACGCAGGCCTTACAGGCATCTATCGCGTCCCCGGCCCCTCAGGCCTCAACCCCGGCCCCTCAGGCCTCCGACGTCCAGACCCCTCAGGTCTTCAGCTCTCCCGCGTCTCCCGCCTCGTCCGAGATGGACTGCGAATCGGTCGCATCCTCTCACGCGTCGCGTCGTAAGCGTACCGCTCCCGGGAGTGACTCCGAACCCGCGTCTGATACGTCGTCAGATGCCGTCACCTTAACCGGCTCTCCTGAGCCCGCGTTTCAACTCGTCGCCAAGCGCTCCAAGAAGCGCTCTAAGAAAGCTTCGGTATCTTCAATACCCGAGCCCTCCCCGGTGTCTTCAACACCAGCCCCCGCGCCGTTAAAATCGCTCGTAGTAACCGCGTCTCCGTCGGTCACATCGAAGCCAGCGACGCGCTGCGCTCCCGTCCCGCCGAAGCCTCAGCTCCCTCCGCCCGTCTTCCTGCGTGAAAAAGCGCGCTGGACCGCGGTTTCAAACTTGTGCAAAGTGCACAAAATTAATTATTTAAAAGCCGCCAACGCTGGCGATACAATCAAGATTCAAATAGCGACCGTCGACGACTTCCGCTCGTTTACCAGGTTACTCGGATTAAACCAAATCGCGTATCACACCTACGCCCTCCCGGAGGAGCGTAAGATCCGCGCAGTACTACGGGGCGTCCCGTTCGAACTCAGCAACGAAGACATCCTCGATGACCTTAAGTCTCAGGGTTTCCCGGTCACAGCAGTGCACAAGATGCACTCCAACCGCGGTAGGCGTTTTCCCTTAGCGTTGGTAATCCTGTCGAATACTCCCAACTCGAGGGAGATCTTTAGAGAGGCTCGCACAATTTGCGGACTCTCAAATATCTCCGTCGAGCGTCCCAACCCCCGTGGTCACCCTGGGCAGTGCCACCGCTGCCAGCTCTATGGCCACGCAGCGGCTAACTGTTCAGCTCCCCCCAGGTGCGTAAAGTGCCTGGATCCTCACTTCACCAAGGAGTGCACTCGCACTCCCGAATCCACTTCCCCCCCTGCCTGTGTGCTGTGCGGCCAGTCCGGCCACACAGCTAACTACAGGGGTTGCCCGCGCGCTCCGCGCTCCACCACCAAGAGGGTCGCGCCTAAACCGGCGCCGCCGCTCACTCCTGCCAACTTCCCGCCGCTGCGCAACCGGGGTCCCCCGGAAGCAAAGCCCGTTCAGCCGACACCTACTCCGGCTCTGTCTTGGAGGCAGCGTCCGGCCGTTCCGCCTGCACCTTCCCGACCTATCCCAGCTCCCGTAGCTCCCGTAGGGCCGCGTCCTTCTCCGTCTTCCGCACCTCAGTCGTCGTTGGCTGAGGACATGAAGACCGTATTCGACGTTATTCAAAACGTCGATATTAACGAAATTTCCGTGCTCGCACGCAAACTGCGAGCCGCCCGCTCTCCTCAAGAGCGTTTATTTGCTTTAGCCGAGCATCACTCGCTCCTACGTTCGTTGTAAATTCTTTTATAATTTATAAATTCGTAAATAATAAATTATAATGTCTAGACCCGCGAATCCCGCGTCCAGTCGTATAAAACCCAAGGGCTTATCCCTAGTATCTTTTAACGCTCATAGCCTTAATACCAACCTTCCCGAGATTAAACTGTTCCTTCAGAACAAAGAACCTGACTTATTCCTTCTCCAGGAGACTTGGCTTACTCCAAACCGCTCCAGGGGATTCGCTATACCTAAGTACGCGTTTATTCGTAACGATAGGCCCAACTCTGACGGTTTCGGCGGCACCGCTATATATTACAAAAGAGGCTTCCACTGCTGTCCTCTCCCTACCCCTCCTCTCCTCAACATGGAAGCCACTGTGTGTAGATTGGCTATGACTGGTCATCCGACCATCATCATAGCTTCAATCTACATACCTAGTGGTACCAGACCAATCCGCAGCGACTTTGAGGCCATTCTCGCCCTCGGCCATTCAGTCATTATGTTCGGAGACTTTAACTCCAAACATACTGACTGGACGTGCCTATCGACTAACACCAGCGGTATCGCTCTCCTCGACATTACTAACTCCCTTGACCTAGATGTCATATCCCCCGTCACTCCCACTCACTATCCCAACAACCCGTCCTACTCTCCTGACATCCTCGACTTTGCAATTATCAAGCGTATCAATCTTGACCTAAGGTCTATCGAACCGCTCGATGACCTAGGCTCCGACCATCGCCCCGTTTCCCTCGTGCTAGGACCGCCGAACGATAACGTCTCTTCTCCTAAGACCTTTACCAATTGGAAAGGTTTTAAAAATACGTTAGTTTCAGCCTTAGAGGCTCCGAACTCTCCACTCGCGATCTCTCCCGAGCAATTAGATAGCCCGGATAAAATCGATTCATTAGTAAATTCTCTCACTGATGCTATCAACTCAGCCATCAGTGACAACGAAAAGGTTGCTAAGCAAGGCAAACCCACGCTTCCCTTAGCCGTTAGCAATCTTATTAAAGCTAAAAACGCGGCTCTCCGGAGAGCCAAGAAATATCCCACGCCCGCCTATAGAACAGCTGCGAATCAGCTTCAACGTAAAGTTAGGTCTTGCCTCGCGGAACTCCGAGACGCTCAGATGAACGATCTCATGGCGAATATCTCTCCGTCCCACCAAGCGTACTATAGCATGGCCCGAGCCTTACGCGTAGACACCGTCTCTCACATTCCTCCTCTCACTCGTCCCGATGGCACTACTGCCTTCGAAGTCGAAGAGAAAGCCGAATGCTTCGCCGACAGCATTGCCGCACAATGCTCGCCCAGCACGCAACCCGCGAATCCCACTCACATCAAAGCGGTGGAGGACGAAGTCCTTCGCAGAGACTCTCTCCCCATCACCGCCGACCCTGTCACAGTCTCTAATGACGAAATCTTGCTTCTCATTAGAAATCAAAAGTCCAAAAAGGCTCCGGGTGCGGATGGAATTTCCAACCACGCACTTAAGCACCTACCGCAACAGCTATCTAGCTATCATTTTCAATGCCTGCTTCGACCATAGCTACTTTCCTAAAGCTTGAAAAGAAGCGACAGTCATAGGCATTCCCAAGCCGGGCAAACCTCTGAACGTCCCGGCTAATCACAGACCCATCAGCCTCCTCAAGGCAATGTCTAAACTTCTCGAGAGAGTCATACTTTCTCGAATGCGGAACCATCTGTTTCCAACGGATGGCGATCCTCTCATTATTCCCCATCAGTTCGGCTTTCGCGCTAAACACTCCTGCCCTCAGCAAGTCCACCGAATCGTCGAGTATATACTTGACGGTTTCTATCCGCGTCGTTATAAAACAGTCGCGGTTTTCTTTGACGTAGCCAAGGCTTTCGATAAAGTCTGGCACAGCGGTCTCGTTTATAAACTCTACAAGATAGGCTTACCGGATCGCCTAGTCAGGATAATAGCGTCGTTTCTCAAAGACCGTACGTTTCGATTTAAACACGAAGGCACGCTTTCTGCACCTCGTCCCATAAAGGCTGGAGTCCCTCAAGGCTCAGTCCTCGCCCCTCTGCTGTACACCGTGTACACCAACGACATTCCCATCCCGCCGAAAGGCGTCGAACTCGCCCTCTTCGACACCGCACTCTATACCAAAGGCCACGGTGTTCGGCGCCTTGTAACCAGACTCCAAAAGGCCGTAAACGCTCTTGATGCATGGTTTCAAGAATGGCGCATCGATGTGAACCCTGAAAAGAGTTCTGCGATGCGCTTCGACCACAAACGCCGTCGTCCCGATGGCGATCCCCACGTTCGAATGTTAGGCATTCCCATCCCCTGGAAGCGCAGTACTAAATACTTAGGCGTCACATTAGATCCGACGCTTTCTTTCAAGCCACACGTTGAAAGAGTTTCGAAACTCGCTCGTCACTATTTAGTCCGCCTAAATAGCATGTTAGGTAGAAAAAGTAAAATGTCCTTCAGAAACAAACGTACACTTTACAAGGTCTGCGTTAGACCCGTCATGACGTATGCCTCGCCAATCTTTGCCCACGCCAAACCCTCCCTCCTGCACAAACTGCAGGTAGTTCAAAACCTCTTTTGCCGCCGGGCCACAGGCGCACCGTGGTACGTGCGTAACGCGGACTTGCATAGAGATCTTGAACTGCCTACAGTACAACAATATCTCAAAACACTCTCTGAAGCGTTCTTGAAACGCTCCGAAACCCATCCCAATCCTCTAGTTCGTGATTCTGTCTCATATACTACTCCTGTGTTAGATTTGAAGTTCAAAGTCGCTAGACCTAGAAATGCGCAAACGTACTCATCCACCAGACTGTCACGCGATCTCGAGGCCCTTCTGGCCGCAAATTCTAATTCTAACGTAAATTCTAATCCTAACAATTCTAACGTAAATGCGAGTTAATTCAATTTTATTTTGCAATTTTTTAATTTTTTGTTTTAATTCTTGATTTCATTTTGAGCACCTTCAGTGCTACGTATTCACCTTCAGTGCTTTGAGCACCTTCAGTGCTATGTAATCCCAGCGGGTGACCCCTTCTGGGCCCCGCTAGCGCGGCCTCTTTCTCCAATTGGCCGTCGCTCCGATGAAGGCTGAGTGGCAAAAATGCACGAGCCGACAGGGGGTTTTTAGTGGGTATGGTCCTGGTAGGCGTCGGGACGAGTCCCACATAACTTTGGAATCGCGCCAGAGTATGCGTCAGGGCATTTTTATCCTCCTGCCCTTCCCGCGGAGGGGAACAAAAAAAAAAAAAAAAAAAGATCTGCAGTTGGCACTTCGTTGTTTAGTGAAGATGTCAAGTACGATGTATTTAAATCAAATTATGTTTAGTGATGATAACTATGATGAATGTCTCTGCGAATGATGAAATATATTTATTTGTTGTAAAATGTGAATATATCTAAATAAAATGAAAGGTTTATATGTTACATACGTGTAAATGCAAAATTCAAATTCAAACATTATTATTTCTCAACATTGACAATTACTAATTATTATTGACGTCAAATATAACATGACTCTACCACCAGTTCGGAAAAACCTTGGTAAAGAAGAACTGACAAGAAACTTCATGGGTAATTTTTTTTAAACAAATTAACAGTATCTCTTTATGTCAATAAGAAATTATTCTTATCTGCATCTGTAAGCTCGACAAGTCTCCAAATGACGGCAATTTTCACGAGTTAACGCGGGATCCAGCCATAGCCCTCGTCACCATATTAGAGGGAAGTGAGCGACCCGTTTATATAATAAAATAATATGTTTGTACTAACAAAGTGTTTTAATTGTATTTAATTCATTTTCAACCTATTTTGCAGTAGAGTTTCAGAATACAACACCAAATTAAACCAGGCATAAAGCAATGAGCTCTTTTACCAGATTCAATTTAGAAGCCAATAAAACTGCGAAATGCCATTATCGTAAAGCATTAATTGGTCATGTTAATCACCAGTTAAATCCGCTTGTAGCGGAATATTTCCATTTCCGCTCTGGTTTACTCTAATTGCACTTTGGTATTCTTTATAATAGTATGTATGCATTATAATAAGCGTTCTGGCTTTTGGTGAAATACATATTATATTGATTGTATCAATTGAAGTTATATGATCACCGTCAATAATCACGTTTATATTGTTGAGATTCGATTTAATGAAATTACAGGAATGGCGCTTAGGAAGTGTCCAATAGAATGGCAGCCTTATGTATGAATATAACAATTCGCTAGCAAGATTTTTGAATTCTTCTTATAAAAAAAATTTTATGTGTTCAGTACAAAACATATATTTGGTATGGCAATTTTATATATTTTTGTTTGTATGGTGGCAACACCGGATGTATTCTTTTTTTTTCTCTCAACTGGACTCCCATGAGCTTTTGCGACTTTTAAAATAATGTTAAAAAAGTGAAGGTAAATGTAATAAGGAGATGACCCTGCATTGTACACTATAAATTCTGGGTCTATCGTGTATAACTTGACCATGTGAGTTTTGTAGAGTTAAAGCTTGGCGTGGAAGTGTGAAAAACTTGAGTCTTAGCAACATTTTGCGTCTGAAAGCTTTTAGCTGGGAAAGTTGTTTTTCTTTTTATTTGTTTAAAGAACAGAATAGAATAGAATAAATCTTTATTGCAATTTTTATTATAAAATAAAATAGGTTACTTAAAATAAACATATTTCCTTAAACATATAAATACCTACTTACTAGCAATTCAATGTGAAAAAGATGACAACTCAGCATCACTAACGATTGGAAATCATTAGGAAAGCGTTGATTTTCGGTTGTAACCTAAGTCTGATACAAATAATCAAAATAGAAGTTGCATTTCGTTAAAACATAAAATAAAATAATAAAATAAATAATAAAATAAAAAGTTTTACAAAGAAATCAAAAACTTACCTTGTAAATATTTGACAAGATCATACATAAAATTACCACAAATCGTTATTAACTACTTACCGATATAGCACTTTGAAAAGTTAAGGCTACATATTAATTTGTTGATTAATAAAATACATTTGGAATATTATTCTTGCACTTAGTTGCTGCCATTTTATGCTTTTGTATTTTGAGGCGATTAGAGGATCTAGTTTTATAAGAATTATTTTCAAAAGGCCAAAACAGTTTATCATATAGGTATTTAGGCACACCCCGAGTGTTATACTGGGTAAGAATGAGGCATTTTACAATTTTTCTTCATTTGAGATCATTGCAAATGATTTCTTTTCAAAAGATTTTATAAGGGATTCTAAGCTTAAATAAAAATTGGAATTGTGAATATGCATGTGAGAGGTTGTTGATAATGACTTTAAGGTAATAAAATAAAAATTAATTGTAATTTATTTGTTACTGTTATCCTTAATCAAATTATTTCAATCACAAAATAGTTTCTCCAAAAAAAGGACCCTCAAGTTTCTTTCGTTAAGAGCTGGTCGGGGTGATACTACAGTTTTACTTATGAATTTGTAAAAGAAATATTTACTATAGTTGCAAAGAAGAGTAAACCTGAAGGAAGTGTCAATTTATTTTACGTGTTCTATACTTTGTACTCGTTGAAGATTACCAAATGTAATCTCAAACTCGAAAAGAAAATTTTGTATCGCAATAATAGTTAAAACCAATAGCAATACAATACAATAACTTCTGTGTAATAATAGGTCTTTACCTATGAAACTGCCGTTTTGCCGTACTGGCCATTTCAAATAAAAATATTTTTTTTTTGACTGATAATTCTAATTTCAAATTAATTTTATTTGACAAACATGGAATTCTTTTTCTAAAATCGTCATTTGTTTAATAGTTAGTGTTTTGTTTTCAACGCATTCGAACATTTTTCGTCATCATGGATAAGTTAAAAATTCGAGTAATTATGGAGTATGAGTACCGTCGTGGCAGCAAAGCGGCACAAGCGGCACGCAACATCAACGACGTTTACGGAGCGAACACTACAAACGAACGCACCACCCGTTATTGGTTTACCCGGTTCCGTTCTGGAAATTTTGACCTGAAAAATGAACCCCGTGGTCGTCCGAAAACTCTGGTCGACAATGACGAATTAAAGGCAATTGTGGAAGCTGATGAAACTCAATCCACGGCTGAATTAGCAGCAGCTTTCGACGTTAGCATCAAAACAATATTGTGTCCATTTGCGTCAAATTGGCAAGGTAAAAAAGCTTGACAAATGGGTACCCCACGAACTCAATGACCGCCAGCGCGAAGCACGCGTGGAGACGTGCCTTGCACTGCTCAGCAGGCATACAAATGAAGGAATTCTGAACCGCATTGTTACTTGTGACGAGAAATGGATCCTGTTTGACAATCGTAAGCGCTCAGCAAGTTGGTTGGACCCTGGTTCAGCACCCAAACAATGCCCTAAACGAAAACTTACCCCTAGAAAAGTGATGGTCACTGTTTGGTGGTCTAACGCGGGTGTAATTCATCACAGCTTCTTGCCAAACGAGACAAGCATTACTGCAGATGTGTACTGTGAAGAACTGAACACAATGATGGAGAAGCTCGCACGTCTCCAACCAGCTTTGGTCAATCGTTCGGCTCCACTGCTCCTGCACGACAACGCGCGACCTCATACTGCACAGCAGACGGTCTCCAAGCTACAAGAGTTGGGGTTGGAAGCTCTCCGTCATCCGCCGTACTCACCAGACCTTGCGCCTACAGACTTCTACTTTTTCCAGAATTTGGATAACTTCTTGGCAGGAAAATAAATTCAATACCCGAGAGGCAGTACAAAATGCCTTTGAAGAATTTGTTGCCTCCCGTCCAGCTGATTTCTTCAAGAAAGGCATTAATAAGCTACCAATGCGTTGGCAAAGATGCATTGATTGCATGGGTGATTATTTTGATTAATAGAAATAAAAAATATATAAAAAAATTACGCTTCATTTATTTTGTGAAAAACGGATATTTCATAGGTAAAGACCTAATATATTTTATTCTTAGCTTTAAAAAAAACTTAACTTGCTCAATGATTTTCACTTTACTTTGAAAATCTTTTTAACACGTTCACGGTCCAGTGCCCTCTATGGGGTCATTCCTCGTATGGCCACAAGTTCGTGACTCCATAAGGGGATGCAAGGCTCATACAACTTCTAACATCACTTACTAGCATTATAACTAACTAACTTAAGAATGTATTTATAGAATTTTGTGGCTTATGAGTAAGGATAGTATGTATATATATATATATATATATATATATATATATATATATATATATATATATATATATATATATATATGTATATAGTAGAAGGAATAAGTATTAAGTAAAGATACTTAACCTATTCTGTTAATATAATTTTTTTAATAAATTTATTACGGACAGACATATAAAAAGATGATATATTTCATGGATACTGCTTTATTTATAACAAAACCCGTCACCAAATAGAACATATAAATAAAATAAATGAATCCCCAGGCAAACACACCAACTCTTTGACCCAAAAGTAAGCAGAGCTTGTTTTATGAATGACCATACAGCGTACTGGGGGGGGAACCCAGATAAACATACATGTATAAATACAAACAACCATGACCCGAGAACATTCTCACTCCGATCGCCGCCCGGTACGGACGTGCAAGACCCCGTTCTCCATTGATCGGTCCCTTCCCGATATTCCGTGGCACTCAGTCTACTGACAATACAGTTTAGCGTGTTGGTTCCGTGCTACGGTTTTCAAGGGTTTTCTACTCCCTCTGAGTGCTATCGAAGTGTGATTTTCTTTGTGACTAAGCCTCTTAGTCTTCAAAGTGCTGTGCTAAGTTGTGCTGTGCTTGTGCTGAGTGCTGTGTAGTGCCCAGCGTAAGTAGTTTGGTCTCAGCACAAAGGATATTTAACGGTGACAACGAATTTGTACTAAACCAGTCCTTTTATTTTAATTTTATTTCTCTTCTGGTAGGGAGGTTAGCCGCTAGGGTTTGATAGGTTTTTAGGAACAAGGCATCTTTTGATATACTTATTTATACATATAAGTGTCCCAAACCTCCCTTATGGATTCGCTAAGCGTTATCAACTTCGCGAACGCGTTTAGCGAGGCGCTTGCTGCGGCAGGCGTCTGCATTCCGAAAGACATACTAACGCAGGCCTTGCAGGCATCAATCGCGTCCCCGGCCCCTCAGGCCCCAACCCCAGCACCTCAGGCCTCCAACGCCTAGACCCCTCAGGTCTATAGCTCGCCGGCGTCTCCCGTTCCATTCGATATGGACTGCGCGTCGGTCTCATTATCTCAAACGTCGCGCCATAAACGTACCGCTCCCGGGAGGGACTCGGTATCCACGTCTGATGCGTCATCGGACGCCCCCACCTTAACCGGCTCGCCTGAGCCTCATTTTCAATTAGTTGCAAAACGCTCTAAAAAGCGTTCGTAGAAAGCCGCGGTGTCGTAAACACCCGAGCCCGTCCCGGTGTCCTCAACACCCGCCCCCACGCCGCATATGTCACTCGAAGTGACCGCGTCTCCGTTGGTCCTGTCGAAGCCGGCGTCACGCTGCTCTCCCGTCCCGGTTAAGCCTCAGCTCCCTCCGCCCGTCTTCCTCCGCGAAAAAGCGCGCTGGACCGCGGTTTCTAACTTGTGCAAAGAGCACAAAATCAATTATCTTAAGGCGAATAAAGCAGGCGATACTATTAAAATCCAAGACACGACTATCGACGACTTCCGCGCGTTCATTAGGCTGCTTTCAGTTAGGCAGATCGCGTACCACACCGGAGGAGCGTAACATCCGCGCCGTACTACGGGGCATCCCGTTCAAGCTCGCGAACGACGATATCTAAGAGGACCTTAAGTCCCAGGGCTTCCCGGCTGAGGCAGTGCACAAGATGCACTCGAACCGCGGTAGGCGTTTTCCACTCGCCCTTGTCATCCTATCCAACACTCCCAAATCTACGGAGATCTTCAAAGAGGCCCACACAATCTGTGGACTCTCGAATATCTCCGTCGAGCGTCCCAACCCCCGCGGCCAACCTGGGCAGTGCCACCGCTGCCAGCTCTATGGCCATGCAGCGGCTTACTGCTCAGCTCCCCCCAGGTGCATTAAGTGCCTGGACCCACACATCACAAAAGAGTGCACTCGCACACCCAAATCCACTTTCCCCCCTGTCTGTGTGCTGTGCGGCCAGTCTGGCCACACAGCTAACTACAGCGGTTGCCCGCGCGCTCCGCGCTCTTCAGCTAAGAGGGCTGCGCCTAAACCGGCGCCGCCACTCACTCCCACTAACTTCCCACCGCTGCGCAACCGGGGTCCCCCGGAAGCAAAGCCCGTGCAGCCGACGCCTACTCCGGCTCTGTCCTGGAGACAGCGACCGGCCGCTCCGCTCCACCTGCAACTTTCCGTCCTATCCCAGCTCCCGTAGCTTCCGTAGGCCCGCGTCCCGCTCCGTCGTTTTTACCTCAGTCGTCGTTGGCTGAGGACATGAAGACCGTGTTCGACGTCATTCAAAACGTCGACATTAAGGAAATTTCCGTACTCGCACGCAAACTGTGAGCCGCCCGTTCTCCTCAAGAGCGTTTATTTGCGTTAGCCGAACATCACTCACTTCTAAGTTAGTTATAAATTTTATTTTTTGTATAAATTCGTAAATAAGCAATACAATATCTAGACCCGCAAATCCCGCTACCGTTCGTATCAAACCCAAGGGCTTATCCCTAGTTTCTTTTAACGTTCGTAGCCTTAATACTAAACTTCCTGAGCTCAAACTGTGCATTCAGAACAACGAGCCAGACTTATTGCTTCTTCAAGAGACGTGGCTCACTCCAAACCGCTCCAGGGGATTCACTATACCTAAGTACGCGTTTATTCGTAACGACAGGCCAAACTCCGACGGTTTCGGCGGCACTGCTATTTATTACAAAAGCCACTGTGTGACGATTGGCTATGACTGGTCATCCGACCATCATCATAGCTTAAATCTACATACCTAGTGGCGCCAGACCAATCCGCAGCGACTGTGAGGCCATTCTCGCCCTCGGCCATTCAGTCATTATGTTCGGAGACTTTAACGCCAAACATACTGACTGGACATGCCGATCAATCAACGTCAGCGGTATCGCTCTCCTCGACATCACAAACTCACCTGACTTAGATGTCATCTCTCCCATCACTCCCACTCACTATCCCGACAACCCAAACAAGTCTCCTGATATCCTCGATTTTGCAATTGTCAAGCGAATCAACCTCGACCTCAGGTCTATCGAACCACTCGAGGACCTAGGTTCTGACCACCACCCCGTCTTCTCGTGCTAGGTCAGCCTAATGAAAACGTTACCTCTCCTAAGACCTTTACCAATTGGAAAGGCTTTAAAAATACGTTAATTTCAGCCTTAGAGGCCCCGAACTCCCCGCTCGCGATCTCGCCCTATCAAATAGATAGTCCGAATAAAATAGATTCATTAGTCAATTCTCTCACTGATGCTATCAACTCAGCCATCAGTGTTAACGAAAAGGTTTCTAAGCAAAGCAAACCTACGCTTCCCTTAGCCGTTAGCAATCTTATTAAAGCCAAGAACGCGGCTCTCCGGAGAGCCAAGAAATATCCCAAGCCCGCCTATAGAACAGCTGCAAATCAGCTACAACGTAAAGTTAGGTCTTGCCTCGCAGAACTCCGAGACGCTCAGATGAACGATCTCATGGCAAATATCTCTCCGCCCCACCAAGCGAACTATAAATAAAACACTTTTTACCGGATATTATCGCGTATATTTTAGTTAATTTTAAAATAATTTCGACGTTTCGGCATCTTTGCAGTTGCCGTGGTCACGATAGACTAAGGTGTTGTTCATCTATTGCCAGTAATAAAAACTACATGATTGTCAATACATATTAACGCCATCTGTTTCTCAGTCTTCTCGCATAACGTCCCGGATTGACACAAAAGGCACTGACTGTGTCCTGAGTTTGCAGTCTAACAGTTTGCTGGTTTTTCATTTTGATGTTTTTAAGTATTGGATCCCATGTTGATGAAAGTTTCCAACCATCTTCTCTATTGAAATTTGGATGTTTTTTAATTTCAATAGTTTCTCTGACCATCCTAGGTATAAAATGTTTCTCTTTTGCTAGGATCTTCACGGTATCAAATCTTAAATAATGGTTGGGCTTGTCTATGGAATGTTCACAAACTGCAGATTTTGAGGTTCGTTTATTTTTAACATCAGAGATGTGTTCTTTAATGCGAGTTGACACATTTCGTTTGGTTTGACCGATATAAGAGAGCCCGCAGTCACAGTCGATTTTATAAACGCCTGGATCTTGTAAAGTGATGCTTGATTTTATTGGACGAAGATGCTGGCTTATCTTTGAGTGCGGCTTGTAGATAGTTTTGATTGAAGCTCGCCGAAGAATGCCTCCTATCTTGTCAGTAACACCCTTTATATAAGGCAGGAATGCTGGTCTTCGTTCAACTGTGAGTGGCTTTACGCGGTTTCTGCGACGGCGACGCGGTGTTTTTAAATCGTTATCCCGCAGCACTTTAACCAGGTGGTTGAGTTCCTCATTAATGTGTTGGGGATCGCAGATTCCATGTGCTCTCTGAAACAAAGAGTTGCCTACGGCAGATAATTGGCTCGGGTGGTGATGGGATTTCCCATTTAGATATCGGTCAGTGTGGGTGGGTTTCCTATAAACAGTATGGCTAAGTGTACCATCAGGATTTCTTTGTATTAAGACATCTAAGAAAGCTAATTTGTTCTCCTGCTCCAATTCCATAGTGAATTTAATTTTAGAATTAAGGGAATTGAGGTGGTTTAGGAATGCAGTCACTTCATGCTTAGGTAATATAGTGTAGGTGTCGTCAACGTACCTCTTGTATATCTTCGGCACAACAGGTGCCATTCGGAGCGCTTGCTCCTCGAAGTTCTCCATGTAAATGTCAGCTACAACAGGTGACACCGGAGACCCCATGGCAACACCATCAATTTGAATGTAGTAATTGTTATTCCACATGAAGTAGCCAGATGTTAAACATAGCTCTAATAGTTCTGCATATTCCTCGGGCAAGTTTGACTCACTTAGCTTCCTTTTTACTATATCAATGCAGTCTCTAACAGGTAGTGAGGTGAATAGAGACGACACATCAAAGCTAACCATAGTTTCATTGTTAGTTAACTTGAGATTTTTAAGGTCACTAACAAAATGGTAAGAATCCTTTACATATGCACTTGTCTTTCCTCGCAGTTGTGAGAGCACAATTGCTAAGTGCTGGGCCAGCTTGTAAGTTAGATTTAAGAATAGATTTAAGCGAACTATAGCATGGCCCAAGCCTTACGCGTAGACACCGCCTCTCACGTTCCTCCTCTCACTCGGGACGAGTGATGGCACTACTGTCTTTGAAGTTGAAGAGAAAGCCGAATGCTTCTTTGAATACATTGCCGCACAATGCTCGCCCAGCACGCAACCTGCTGATCCCTCACACATCCAGGCGGTGGAGAACGAAGTCCTTCGCAGAGACTCGCTCCCCATCACCGCCGACCCTGTCACAGTCTCTAATGATGAAACCTCGCTTTTCATTAGAAATTAAAAGTCCAAAAAGGCTCCGGGTGCGCATGGAATTTCCAACCACGCACTTAAGCACCTGCCTCAACAGGTGCTTACCTTGTTAGCCATCATTTTCAATGCCTGCTTCGACCATAGCTACTTTCTAAAAGCTTGGAAAGAAGCGACAGTCATAGGCATTCCCAAGCCGGGCATACCTCTGAACGTCCCGGCTAATCACAGACCCATGAGCCTCCTCAAGGCAATGTCTAAACTTCTGAGAGTATGACTCTCTCGAATGCGGAACCATCTGTTTCCGCGTCGTTATAAAACAGCCGCGGTTTTCTTTGACGTAGCCAAGGCTTTCGATAAAATCTGGCAAAGCGGTTTATAAATTCTACAAAATAGGCTTACCGGATCACCTAGTCAGGTTAATAGCGTCGTTTCTCAAAGAGCGTACGTTTCGATTTAAACATGAAAGCACGCCTTCCACGCCTCGTCCCATAAAGGCTGGATTCCCTCAAGGCTCAGTCCTCGCCCCTCTGTTGTACACCGTGTACACCAACGACATTCCCATCCCGCCGGAAGGCGTCGAACTCGCCCACTTTGCCAACGACACCGCACTCTATACCAAAGGTCACAGTGTTCCGCACCTTGTAACCAGACTCCAAAAGGCCGTAAACGCCCTTGGTATGGTTTCAAAAATGGCGCGTCGATGTGAACCCTGAAAATAGTTCTACGATGCGCTTCGACCACAAACGCCGTCGTCCTGCTGGCGATCCCCACGTTTGAATGTTAGGCATTCCCATCCCCTGGAAACGCAGTACCAAATACTTAGGCGTCACGTTGGATCCGACGCTTTCTTTCAAGCCACACGTCGAAAGAGTTTCGAAACTCGCCCGTCACTACTTAGGCCGCCTAAATAGTATGTTAGGTAGAAAAAGTAAAATGTCTTTCAGAAACAAACGCACAATTTACAAGGTCTGCGTTGGACCCGTCATGACATATGCCTCGCCAATCTTTGCCCACGCCAAACCCTCCCTCCTGCACAAAATGC
Organism: Marasmarcha lunaedactyla; assembly: GCA_923062675.1. Taxonomy (NCBI): domain Eukaryota; kingdom Metazoa; phylum Arthropoda; class Insecta; order Lepidoptera; family Pterophoridae; genus Marasmarcha; species Marasmarcha lunaedactyla. The sequence continues at coordinate 4,226,843 of OV281341.1, forward strand.
AGGTAGTTCAAAACCTCTCTTGCCGCAGGGCCACATGCGTGCCACAACCGTAGTATATAACCTAGCGGCCTTCGGCATACTACGGTTAGTTTTAAGTTATTCTCCTCAGCCCTCCTACCGCCTGTAGGGAGGTTAGCCGCTAGGGTTCGCTAGGTTTTTAGGAACAAGGCATCTTTATTTACTTATACATTATGGATACCACTTATGGGCAATAATGAAACCTCATACTTGTTATCGCCTTTTCTAACAGTATACAAAAAATGAAAGAAATCGGTCCAGTAATTTGGTCAAAAACCAGTGTTTTAATTTTGAGCAAATTCGTAGAGACACACTCTGTAGATTTGCTGCACTAGGTCAATGAGTCAATGAACTTGAATTAACATTATTTAGGTACTTAGTTGGAGAAATGCGACGTTGCCACGTAGTGCGTTATTTGCCGAGCGCGGGAATCCCCCTGAGTGGGGCGCGTGCAGGGTGGACACATCTGCCGCCCTACCGTAAAAGGATGCTAAGTGCAAAATCATATTTTTGAGAAAAATGACAAATACCCGACAAACTTGTTTTCTAAAGTTGTATGTAAGATAGCATGTTATAATCAGTTAGTTACCACTGTTTTGTAAAGGGAATAATAATCGGTTAATAAATAAGTTGAAAGAGAAAATGATTCGAGATTATGTTTATAATGTTTAGGTTTAATCACTCAGTACATAGTGTTTTTAAAATTATCATAAGGGTACTTAAAAGCGTTCTTATTAAAAATGATTATGTGTAATTAGAGATAAAATAAATAAAGAAGTAGACAGTGAAATCTTATGAATTGTTTTTACGTGTTACGCCTAGACTGGACGAGTCGAATCGCTCCTGTTAAAATTCATAAATTCAATCGTAAAAACAAAAAAAATAAACATTCATTATAATAGGTACATAGACCTTTCCTTAAAATAATTTGTTAATTGTTAATAACAATAATAATAAAAACTCTAATAACGCAAACATGCTTTTATTTTAGTGCATTGATGATTATCATAGTTCCTTTTCTTAGGTACGTAATTGTAAATAAGTATTGAATACTAACAATTGCACCAATTGCACTATTTATGATTTATGTCTTTTGCCAACTGGGAAGTTATGTTTCGTCACTCGCTCGCACTCGTCAGTTCACTGCTAGACTTCCGGGCCACTGCACATGTGCTTATTGCAGAGATTTTGATACTCGGCTCGCGCTCGCGCATTTTGCAGTAATTATTGTAAACTGTGGTTTTTAGGTAGTTAATTTATTCAGTATTTATTTGTTATGGTGAAATTGACACTAGGTACTTTACTTGTGTGTGTGTGTGTGTTTTAACAAAATGCCGCGATAACAGCATTTTTACAGTGCTGCAGAGTATACATACATGATTTTAATGTATAGGATAGTGCGCCATGATTGGGTTTATTTTCAGTTCAGTTAAATCATGACGAAATAAAAAAGCGCAGTTAAAAAATGAAAGTAAGTGATTTTTTTCTCATTACGTCACAAACCGTAAAACAACAATCGAAGATGGTGGCGCCACGCTACCTATCGCGCCATGCGTGTGCATCGTTGCCACTCTTCTGCTGAGGCTAAGGTACTTTGTCTAAACAGAGTGTTGTACTGATACTGCATTTATTTCGCTATTTATTTTGTTTGAAAATGAAAGTTATTTAATTTTTTCGTGTAATATTCGATTGTGTTATACTTCTGTGGACTATTATTACTTGTGGTTTCATTTTTTGCCCATGAGTGGTATTAACACTGTATATACATATGCGATATTAACTTCGCAAATTCCATTCGATATAGTCTCCCTTGTGCTAGGACCGCCTATCGATAACGTCAGCTCTCCTAATACCTTTACCAACTGGAAAGGCTTTAAAAATACGTTACTGTCAGCCTTAGAGGCTCCGTACTCTCCGCTCGCGATCTCGCCCGAATCTCTAGATAGCCCGGACAAAATAGATTCTTTAGTCGATTCCCTCACTGATGCTATCAACTCAGCCATCAGTGTTAACGAAAGGGTTTCTAAGCGAAGTATACCCAATCTACCCTTAGCCGTAAACAATCTTATTAAAGCCAAGAACGCGGCTCTCCAGAGAGCCAAGAAATATCCCACCCCCGCCTATAGATCAGCTGCGAATCAGCTACAACGTAAAGTTAGGTCCTGCCTCACGGAACTCCGAAACGCTTAGTATAACGTTCTCATGGAGAATATCTCCCCGTCCCACCAAGCGTACTATAGTATGGCCCGAGCCCTACGCGTAGACACCGCCTCTCACGTTCCTCCTCTCACTCGTCCCGATAGTCTTCGAAGACAAAAGCTGAATACTTCGCCAACAACATAGCGGCACAATGCCCGCCCAGCACGCAACCCGCGAATCCCTCCCACATCCAGGCGGTGGAGGACGAAGTACTCCGCAGAGAACCTCTCCCCATCACCGACGGCTCTGTCACAGTCTCTAATGATGAAATCTTGCATCTCATTAGAAGTCAAAAGTCCAAAAAAGCTCCTGGTGTGGATGGTATTTCTAACCACGCACTTAAGCACCTGCCGCAACAGGTGCTTACCTTGTTAGCCATCATCTTTAATGTCTGCTTCGACCATAGCTACTTTGCAAAAACATGGAAAGAAGCGACAGTCATAGGCATTCCCAAGCCGGGTGAACCTCTGAATATCCCAGCTAATCACAGACCCATCCGTCTCCTCAAGGCCATGTTTAAACTTCTCGAAAGAGTCATACTCTCTCGAATACAGAACCATCTGTTTCCAACGGATGGTGATCCCCTTACTATCCCCCACCAGTTCGGCTTTTGCGCTAAGCACTCTTGCCCTCAACAAGTCCACCGAATCGTCGAATACATACTCGATGGCTTCTATCCGAAACGAAAGAAAACGGTCGCAGTTTTCGTTGACGTAGCCAAGGCTTTCGACAAAGTCTGGCACAGCGGTCTCGTTTATAAACTACCGTATATAATAGGCTTACCGGCTCGCCTAGTTAGGATAATCGCGTCGTTTCTCAAAGACCACACGTTTTGTTGTAAACATAAAGGCAAGCTTTTCGCGCCTCGTCCCATAAAGGCTGGAGTCCCTCAAGGCTCAGTCCTCGCCCCTCTGTTGTATACCGTGTACACTAACGACATTCCCATTCCGCCGAAAGACGTCGAACTCGCCCTCTTTGCCGACGACACAGCCCTTTACACCAAAGGCCAAAGTGTCCCGGGTCTCACCACCAGACTCCAAAAGGCCGTAAAAGCCCTCGGTGCATGGTTTCAGAAATGGCGTATCCATGTGAACACAGACAAGAGTTCTGCGGTTTACTTTGACTTTAAACAACGTCGTGTTGCAGACAATCTTCGAAGCGCACTACCAAATACTTAGGCGTCACTTTAGACCAGAAGCTTTCTTTCAAGCCACACGTCGATAGAGTAACGTAACTCGCCCGTTTTTACTTAGGCAGCCTACATAGTATGTTAGGAAGAAAAAGTAAAATGTCCCTCAGAAACAAATTAACGCTTTTTAAGGTCTGCGTTAGACCCGTCATGACATATGCCTCTCCAATCTTTGCCCACGCCACACCCTTCGTCTTGCACAAACTGCAGGTAGTTCAAAATCTCTTCTGCCTCAGGGCCACAGACGCACCGTGGTACGTGCGTAACGTGGACCTGCACAGAGATCTTGAACTGCCTACAGTGCAACAGCACCTCAAAACACTCTCTGAAGTTTCTTTAAACGCGCTGAAACCCATCCCAATCCTCCAGTTCGATATTCAGTCTCGTATACTACTCCTGTCTTCGATTCGAAATTCAAAATCGCTAGACCGAGAAACGTGCACACGAATGTAGCGACGCCGCTGACGCTAGATCTCTTAGCCCTTCAGGCCGCAACTTTTAATTCTAACGTAAATTCGAATTAATTCAATTTTTTTTTTCATTTTGAGCACCTTTAGTGCTATGAATTCACCTTCATTGCTTTGAGCACCTTCAGCTCTATGTAAATCCCAGCGGTTGACCCCTTCTGGGCCCCGCTAGCGTGGCCTCTTTCTCCAATTGGCCTTCGCTCAGATGAAGGCCGAGTGGCAAAAATTGCACTAGCCTACAGGGGGTTTTTTGGTGGGTAGGGTTCTGGTAGGCGTCGGAACGAGTCCCACATAACCTGGATCGCGCGCGCCAGTGTATGCGTCAGAGCATTTTTTATCCTCCTGCCCTTTCCGTGGAGGTTAACAAAAAAAAATACCCGAGAACAAACATCTGTGTTCATCACACAAATTAATGGCCCGGCCAGGACTCGAACCTGGGACCTTTGGCGTAATATTACTGCGGCGTAATATTACTGACTGATTTTTCAAAAAAGTTAATATAATTGAAATTGGTAAAAAATGGGTAGAAAGCCCAGGTTATTCAACAGTCAACAGGATAGACAGTAAATCAACTGCTATCTCTTTATACCAAATCACTGTATTCTAAAATTCTTATAATTTCTTGTTTACGAAAAGTTGTATTTTGAAACAGAAACTGATACACTGATATACAGATTTTTAAGTTGTGTATCAATAATATTTCAGCCTACCCTTAAAAACATGTCGTTTTAACGGTAACAGCGGCGTTTCACAAGTCCGTGCCCGCAAAAGGGGCCACGGGAAAACTAACCGTAAATAAAGTCAAAACCTTCTTTCGAAGGAAAAACCTATTTATTCGAATAATGATAACGAATCCATTAATATCTAAAATGGTCTTACGGGGTTGTGAAAAAAAATGTATGGGGACTGTCAACGTGTTAATTAAGATTGATTAGTTTTTTATTTGATCTGATGCGTGCTTGTTATGAGGGATAAAAAAAGACCGTTGGACCATCGAAGATTATTCTTAATAAAAGAAACTATTTGATAAACCTTAAAATAAAATAAAACATCAAATAGGCCATTTGATGTTTTATTTGGCTTTGAAAATAAACTGATATAATTCCATACAAACTGTTTTGTGCTACCCTACCTTTTTGTAGAATGAACTTTTTTTTCTCTTAATCTTCTTTGCGATGATTACATCATGATATTCAAACTGAAGCAAATCAATTTCAACAATGGTCAGCAATTTAATGTTTGTTTATAAGTTACATATGACGGTGACCGATGGTCGCTATTCCGTTTAGCCAGAAGGATAATTTGTTTTCACGTTATGTTGTATTTATTTACTTACCAATTGTTGTATTAAAGAAAATACAAAATTCAGATACACTAAAAGTTATGTCAAAATTAATTAAATATTAGTTATCCATAACTTGTCTTTTTATCCAAGCAAGAAAGGGGCTTATTGGTGAGAAGATGCCTGTTATACCCTGCCTTCTATTTTCAACACACTGCACGCCAGCCGAAGCCACTGCTACAATTCTAGATTTGTAAATAAGTGGCCCCCCCGAATCCCCAACACATATCGACTGATACTTGGTACCATCGCATTTCGCTCCAGTGCAAAGTTTGGGGTATATCAAGAGATCATTCATACATTTTGTTATGATCACATCTAAAGTCATAAGCTGTCTGGCACCATGAACAGGAAAACCGGCTTTATGGGTCATATTACGATTCAATCCCCCAAACCCGTAACCTGCAGCAGTAGTTACTAGTCCGTATAATGCGGTGTACTGTACAGCACTAAGTTTTCCGTAAGTCATCAGTTGAATTTCATCATGATTTATAACCCCAATATCATTAAAAAGTCTGAAAAGATTACTTGTACCTTTTTTTAATTGAAAAGCATGATGCCATGATACTTTGTGGATTTTAACCATTTTTTCTCCATTTAACACGAATAGTGGTAGACTCAATATGTCGTCTATGAAGCAATGTGCTGCTGTAAGGGACCATCTAGGTGTGATAACAGACGCACTACAAATACCGCGATAGTACATTTTCACAGCATCTTCATTTATGTTTAGGTTTGCAGATGCCGGCTTAGAAAAGTTCACCGACATTGTCATAAATCCAAAACTTATAACATATGGGAGCTCGCATTCTTTGGCTTTTGTTCCACCCACTATGCGAAGTTGGTTTTCTGTTTTATTTCCCAAGACTGAAATAATGAGATGAATTATTATACAATTTGACAACTTCATTTCTTATTGAACGCTTGGAGTATAAATAAAACGTATGTTGGAGAAATTTTAACACTAACTTCGTTTTGCAATAAAACGGTTATAAAAAAGTAAGTGAGGTTTTATGTAACAATTATTATAAGTAAAAACCTAAAGAATGTCCGCCTTTCATATGGTGGTTAAATGGTTTAAACACAATATAACAGTAAACTGGCACATAAATCGTTGTCGCTTCGATTAATGCCTGAAGCGTTATTAATTAAATATGTGGGTTTGACTATTTGAATGATGGATAATCGAAATGCAATCATAAGATTTATATAGAAGTTGGGAATAAAAAGTTGAAATTATAATCTAACCTCAAAAGGCACATGAAAAAGATGTGAAAACGTTGTTTACTTAATAAGACAAATACAGTTAGAGGGTTAATACGTTCATATAATGATCAGATGAAGCTATTGAAATTAAAACACCCTTATTTAAATCGTGAAGATGGCTGGAAGCTTTCTTCAACAAGGAATCTCATACTTAAAAACATACGTATGTTGTTTGTACGTACATATGTTGACGGCCAGTTTGGTATGGAGGTAAGTAGCCTTGCCTTCCATGCCAGAGGTCCCGGGTTCGAATCCTGGTGGGAATAGATATTGTATTATATTTTCTCTCTAGTCATGGATGTGTATGTATGTTTATTTAAGTTTATTTCTAATATTTATAAATTTAAAAAAAATCTATGTGTGTTTATATATTTCTTAAGTTTATTTATCCGTTATCTTGTATCCATAACACAAGTTTTTAATGATACTTAATTTGGGCTAGATAATGTGGTGTGTCAGTTAGAAATATTTATTTATAAAATCCAACATCTTCCAAGCTGCAATACCAAAACTCAAGACACTGTCAGCTCATTCTGTGTGAATCCTGAACTCATGAGGGCTCATTGAAATGGCGGCTCAATGCAATGTCTTTGAAGTTTGACAGATTGACAGTGTATAGTTTTTCTAGATGTCGATGAAAAAATAAATGGCGTTGTTACGGGAATAATTGGATTTCATAACATTTCTAAGTATCCCCAACAACTATCGTGTCTAATATTGATCTAAAAACGAAATATAGCCCGGTTTTGATATGATTACAATTTATAAATATTACAGGGTACCCAGACAGCCATTCTCTTTTACAGCTAAACATATCTCAGATTTTTAAGAAAATAAAAATGCTCACAATTCTGAGCCTCGCGCGTTATAAGCACCTTAATATAAATAGGGTACTCGAGTAGAAAGTAAACGCGGGGATGTTAACGCGCTTTTGAAGCTTAATCAGAGGAAGCAGTTCCATTAAAGAAATGTTGTGTCAATATCCCATTTATTTGACGAGTTCTATATATTTGTTTGAACCTGTAGGTTGTGTGGTGAATCCTAATGACAAAGAGATAAAGCTGATGTATTTCAAACATTGGTAACATTTCTGAACCCCAACAAACGTACCGTTGCATTTAAATTACACTTTTAATTTGTAATAGATAGATGAAATAAAATCCGGAATAAGTTATTATAATGGATTTATTTACATCTTGATATGATAGAATATTATATAAACCCAGGACACGAACACGCGCAACCACCATTCTAGGTCTGAACGCTCTAACGTTTACTTAAAATTAATTAAAGGCGAGACGCAAACTGCTGATATTTTATAATCTTCCTAAAATGTAGTGCTTGCCTGTTACGTTCTTCAACCTGTCATTATATTGAAATTATTTAATGCAGTGAATTTATAAAATATTATTCAACGACCTTATGACTTGTTATGAAGGTAAATAAATAAAAATCTACAAATTAAGTATTAAAAAGACATATATTTTAATCAACCGCCACAGGCTTGGGCAAACGTAGAGATAAAGTCAAGAATGGTGCAAGTCGTTCCAAAACACTTATCAGATACATTGATTGTGAAATATAATAGAGGCGAATCACAGTAAGCCTTATTTTTACCCAAAATAACTTGCAATTCGAAACAAAATAACTCTATTTGAGCCAAACCAAAATATTCTTCGGTCACCCAAAACATACCGATATTCAAAATTAGTGAAGTAGGAAGGTAAATACTGCACTCGATAATTTATATCAAAATCAACAGATTTTAGTAGAGATGGTAGAGATTCACAACAATTGTTTGCAATAGAACCACATAAAACGTTAAAAGAACGTTAACAACACTATTCTACACTATAACACTTTCTACACATAGGACATATCGTAGGATACGTAGGAATTAATTTAGGTGCTTACTAAACTATATATTTAATAAGAAGGGGGACTTTACCTTGAAATGTGAGATAAATCGTAATAGTCTGAATCCACTAAATTCAATTCAATTCAATGATGCTAAAATAATTAATATTATGAATGTAAAAGAGAGCGTGTTTGTTTGATATCGTTTTCGACGAATAAGCTAGCAAAGTCGAGTATAATATTATTATGACATCCAATTACCCAATGATATTAGTAGTAAATGACCCAGCTTCACACGGAGTAGCGTAGAGTTCACTTTTCTACTATCCTAGCGTCGCATCAGCTAGTTGTTTTGAGCATATGTATTAGATTTAAATGTACCAGGCCACTGGGAAATAAAAAAATTAGTTCAAAATTTGGTTATCACAAAAAATTTGTTACAAGCGTTATAAACTATTGTACCTGTGTCATAGAAAAATGGATCTGCGTCGGGAGCATATTCGTGCAATGATTTTTACCATTTCGGGTCGAACTTGAAACCTGATGAATCTTTTAATCGATTTCAATTAGCTTTTACGGACAAGGCGCCCTCTAAAACAACTGTGTACCGCTGGTGGAATAAGTTTAAATGCGGTTGCTGAAATTTGAAGGGTGAAGAAAGAAATGGTCATCCTTTGACTACTGTTACGAAAGTAAACGTGCTACCAGTGAACAATTTGGGTCAACAAAATCGGCGAAATACATACGAGGAGATTCAGCACACATTGTAAATTAGATCGGGAAGTCTATGTGATATTCTACATAACCACCATTGCATTAGGATTATTATTTTGCGCTGGATACCCCACAACCTCACCCATGCTTAACAACAGCGCGCGTAGAATAATGTCTGCAAAACTAGTTGAATTTAAATAAAACCAAAACTAGCCTATAGAGCCTAAATCATAAACACAAAATGTTCCATGATACCGTTTGTCAATGATGGATGTTGTTAGTTACGATCGATCTCGTCTTAAGCAGTTCAAAACGAGAGGGTTCAATCAATCAATCAAATAGACACCGAGGCGATTGATTAAAAGGATATCAATCAACGGAAACAGAAAGTGCTTTAAAGTGTGTCATGCAAATCACGATTGCAGTGTAAAAACTTATGAAATTAAGATTGAAACGCGGTAAATGTTTAAATAAAGTTTGGAATATTTTAAATACGATAGTTTTAACCTTAAAGTTTACCGTTACAAGAATATCTCCGTAGGACCTTAAACCAAAGTTTACTTTTCTTATTACTACAAATATTTATAAAACTCAAATATAGAAATCAAAAATCAAAACACAACGCCACCAAAATAAAATGGGTTCATTTAAAATGACATATAATTTTGAAGGGTTAAAGCACTTAAAAGAAAAGATAACTTAAAGGCGTTCGTAAAACGCGTAATTTAACAAGCTGATGAATACGACAAATTAAAGAACCCGACTGCTAAATTTATTTTCCGTGTTACTCAGATTTTAGTGGGAATTACAGAAATTAATATACTCTGTGTCACTGCCACGACTGAGTTGAATCTAACGAAACTTTATATGTTGAAATCGATCAAACTGTTTATGCTGTAGAATGTGCCGAAGAAATAAGATACATATAAAAATACATATAATCGAAAAACTTAACCTTCCTTCTGACATAATAATTGTTTTCGATTGTACTTAGTTGTAAAAATTAACACCAGGTACGATTAATGCAAGATTTCCGTGTACTCTGTGTATGTAAACTGTTTTTTCCCAAAAAATTTTCTACCGAATTGATAGCTATCCGAAAATAGTCCGAACCGATTCGGGATATTGCTCAAATTTATATTGTGTCATCGTAGTGTGGCCGCGGGGACCGATCTTCCCTAACCTTGGATACTTTCAACTCCAGCTATGCATGGGACAGATTTACTTACATAATCTACCATATGTATATTGTCACTAAAGTACGTTTTGTTACGGTAGCGTCGGTACGGTCGCTTACTTCCTTCTAATATGGTTCAGGAGAGCAATGGCTGAATTGCGCGTTAACCCCATGGACAGCTGCTGTGCTGATGTTGGTTGTTTGGATAGTTTGCGCGCATAATATAGTAGACTTGCCCGGCTAACAGATGCAGATAAGAACTATTTTGTAAAGAATAAGAGCCAATGTAAATTTATTTTGAGAAAATGATACCCGAGAAGAAGATCATTTTCTCCAAACTGTTGACAAGAGCAAGTAATTGTCAATATTGAGAAATTAATATTTGCATACTATTTTAAATTAACTCTGCAGCTTTAAATTTAATGAATATTTCTCAGTTACAATATCAAACAACAACTAAATAAGCGAAATATTTATTTTTCACTCAGTGCCGGCTTCAGTAAATTCATTTTGTGGTGTAAGCACAGTTTTAAATTAATTATTCCATTCTATGCTCTTTTTTGTCCAAACATTGCTTTTTTTTTTGTTCCCCTCCACGGGAAGGGCAGGAGGATAAAAAATGCTCTGACGCATACTCCGCGCGCGCGATCGTAGTTATGTGGGACTCGTCCCGACGCCTACCAGAACCATACCCACTAAAAAACCCCTGTCGGCCTTTTTTTACCACACAGCCTTCATCTGAGCGACGGCCAATTGGAGAATGAGGCCGCGCTAGCGTGGCCCAGAAGGGGTCACCCGCTGGGATTTACAAAGCACTGAAGGTGCTCAAAGCACTGAAGGTGAATACGTAGCACTGAAGGTGCTCAAAATGAAAAGAAAATAATTAAAAACATTAAAAATTTAAAAATAAAATTGCATTATTTCGGATTTACGTTAGAATTTACGTTAGAATTAGAAGTTGCGGCCTGAAGGGCTAAGAGATCTAGCGTCAGCTGCATCGCTACGTTCGTGTGCACGTTTCTCGGTCTAGCGACTTTGAATTTCGAATCTAAGACAGGAGCAGTATATGAGACTGAATTTCGAACTAGAGGATTGGGATCTGCGATTCTGAGAGTGTTTTGAGGTGCTGTTGCACTGTAGGTAGTTCAAGATCTCTGTGTAGGTCTGCGTTACGCACGTACCACGGTGAGTCTGTGGCCCTGCGGCAGAAGAGATTTTGAACTACCTGCAGTTTTTGCAGGACGGAGGGTTTGGCGTGGGCAAAGACTGGCGAGGCATATGTCATGACTGGTCTAACGCAGACCTTACAAAGCGTACGTTTGTTTCTGAAAGACATTTACTTTTTCTACCTAACATACTATATAAGCGGCCTTAGTTAAAACGGGCGAGTTTTGTTACTCTATCGACGTGTGGCTTGAAAGAAAGCGTCTGGTCTAAGGTGACGCCTAAGTATTTGGTAGTGCGCTTCCAGGGGATGGGAGTACCTAACATTCGAACGTGCAAAGTATGTACTCGACGATTCGACGCGGAAGCCGAACTGGTGGGGAATGATGAGGGGATTGCCATCCGTTGGAAACAGATGGTTCCGCATTCGAGAGAGTATGACTCTTTCGAGAAGTTTAGACATGGCCTTGAGGAGGCTGATGGGTCTGTGATTAGCTGGGACGTTCAGAGGTTTGCCCGGCTTGGGAATGCCTATGACTGTCGTTTCTTTCCAGGCTTTTGGATAGTAGCTGTGGTCGAAGCAGGCATTGAAGATGATGGCTAACAAGGTAAGAACCTGTTGAGGCAGGTGTTTGAGTGCATGGTTAGAAATACCATCCGCAACCGGAGCCTTTTTGGACTTTTGACTTCTAATAAGAAGCAAGATTTCATCATTAGAGACTGTGACGGGGTCGTCGGTGATGGGGAGAGATTCTCTGCGGCAAAATTCGTCCTCCACTGCCTGGATTTGGGAGGGATCCGCGGGTTGCGTGCTGGGCGAACATTGTGCCGCTATGCTGTCGGCGAAGAATTCGGCTTTATCTTCGGCTTCAAAGGCAATAGTGTCGTCGGGACGAGTGAGAGGAAGAATGTGAGAGGCGGCGTCTACGCGCAAGGCTCGGGCCATACTATAGTACGCTTCGTGGGACGGGGAGATATTCTCCATGAGATCGTTAAACTGAGCGTCTCGGAGTTCCGCGAGGCAAGACCTAACTTTACGTTGTAGTTTGTTCGCAGCTGATCTATAGGCAGGCGTGGGATATTTCTTGGCTCTCCGGAGAGCCGCGTTCTTAGTTTTATTGAGATTGCTAACGGCTAAGGGTAGATTGGGTATACTTCGCTTAGCAAAAGGTTGCGTTTACACTGATGGCTGAGTTGATAGCATCAGTGAGAGAGTCGACTAATGAATCTTTTCTGTCCGGGCTATCTAATTGGTCGAGCGAGATCGCGAGCGGAGAGTTTGGGGCCTCTAAGGCTGAAGCTAACGTATTTTTAAAACCTTTCCAGTTGGTAAAGGTCTTAGGAGGAGTGACGTGATTGTTAGGCGGTCCTAGAACGAGGGAGACGGGGCGGTGATCAGAGCCAAGGTCATCGAGCGGTTCGAAAGACCTGAGATCGAGGTTGATTTGTTTGACGATCGCAAAATCGAGGATGTCAGGAGAGTAGTTAGGGTTGCTGGGATAGTGAGTTGGACTGACGGGAGAAATGACGTCTAAGTCGAGTTGCTGAGTCATTTTAAGGAGTTCTCTACTGCTTTGGTTGGTCGATAAGCCGAGGGCGAGAATGGCCTCGAAGTCGCTAAGGATAGGTCTGGTACGATGGATGTCACTAGGTATATAGGCTGAAGCTATGATGACGGTCGGATGACCAGTCATAGCCAATCTACACACAATGGCTTCCATGTTGAGGAGAGGAGGGGTAGGGAGAGGACAGCAATGGAAGCCTCTTTTGTAATATATAGCGGTGCCGCCGAAACCGTCGGAGTTGGGCCTATCGTTGCGAGTAAATGCGTACTTAGGAATAGCGTATCCCCTGGAGCGGTTTGGAGTAAGCCATGTCTCCTGGAGAAGCAATAAGTCAGGTTCTTTGTTCTGAAGGAACAGTTTAATCTCGGAAAGGTTGGTGCTAAGGCTACGAGCGTTAAAAGATACTAGGGATAAGCCCTTGGGTTTAATACGACTGGACGCGGAATTCGCGGGTCTAGACATTATAATTTACTTGTTGACGAATTTATACAAAAATAAATGAATTTACAAGGAACTTAGAAGCGAGTGATGCTCGGCTAACGCGTATAAACGCTCTTGAAGAGAGCGGGCGGCTCGCAGTTTGCGTGCGAGTACGGAAAATTCGTTAATATCGACGTTTTGAATAACGTCGAACACGGTCTTCATGTCCTCAGCCAACGACGACTGAGGTGCGGATGACGGAGCAGGACGCGGCCCTACGGAAGCTACGGCAGCTGGGATGGGTCGGGAAGGTGCAGGCGGAACGGCCGGACGCTGCCTCCAGAGCCGGAGCAGGCGTCGGCTGAACGGCCTTTGCTTCCGGGGGACCCCGGTTGCGGAGCGGCGGGAAGTTAGCGGGAGTGAGCGGTGGCACCGGTTTAGGCACGACCCTCTTGGTGGTGGGGCGCGGAGCGCGCGGGCAACCCCTGTAGTTTGCTGTGTGGCCGGACTGGCCGCAGAGCACACAGGCAGGGGGGGAAGTCGATTCGGGAGTGCGAGTGCACTCCTTTGTTTTTTGAGGGTCCAGGCACTTAATGCACCTGGGGGGAGCTGAGCAGTAAGCCGCTGCATGGCCGTAGAACTGGCAGCGGTGGCACTGCCCAGGGTGACCACGGGGGTTGGGACGCTCAACGGAGATATTCGAGAGTCCGCAGATTGGGACAATTATAAGTATAAAATAAGTATGTCACTGGATGCCTAGTTCCTAAAAACCTAGCGAACCCTAGCGGCTAACCTCCCTACCAGTGGTAGGGGGGCTGGGAAGAACTTAAAACTAACCGTAGTACGCCGAAGGCCGCTACCTAGAAACCTAAAAAAGGGTACGCACGTAAAGGTTGACCACGTTAGGGTCAACCTTTACCGACAGAAAGGACAAATACACACGAAAACATACAGATATAATAAAAATAAATATGAAAATAGGAGAAAAATAAGTAAAATAGAGAAAAGAAATAAAATAAAAATAAAAGGACTGGTTCAGTACAAATTCGTTGTCACCGTTAAGTATCCTTTGTACTGAGACCAGACTACTTACGCTGGGCACAACACTGCTGCACTCAGCACAAGCACAACACAACTTAGCACAGCACTTTGAAGACTAAGGGGCTTAGTCACAAAGAAAAATCGCACTTCGATAGTACTCAGAGGGAGTAGAAAAACCTTGAAAATCGTAGCACGGAACCAACACGCTTAACTGTGTCGTCAGTAGACTGAGCACCACGGAATATCGGGAAGGGACCGATCAACGGAGAACGGGGTCTTGCACGTCCGTACCGTGCGGCGATCGGAGCGACTATGATTGTTATCTATAGTTAAATGGCTAATTTATAGTTCACGTAACATTTTTTTTTTGTTCCCCTCCGCGGGAAGGGCAGGAGGATAAAAATGCCCTGACGCATACTCTGGCGCGATTCCAAAGTTATTTGGGACTCGTCCCGACGCCTACCAGGACCATACCCACTAAAAACCCCCTGTCGGCTCGTGCATTTTTGCCACTCAGCCTTCATCTGAGCGACGGCCAATTGGAGAAAGAGGCCGCGCTAGCGGGGCCCAGAAGGGGTCACCCGCTGGGATTACATAGCACTGAAGGTGAATACATAGCAGTGAAGGTGCTCAAAATGAAAATCAAATAATAAAAAAAAATATTAAAAATTGCAAAATAAAATTGAATTAATTCACATTTACGTTAGAATTAGGATTTACGTTAGAATTAGAATTTACGTTAGAATTAGAATTTGCGGCCAGGAGGGCCTCGAGAACGGCGGACAGTCTGGTGGATGAGTACGCTTGCCCATTCCTAGGACTAGCGACTTTGAACTTCGAGTCTAACACAGGAGTAGTATATGAGACTGAATCACGAACTAGAAGATTGGGATGGGTTTCGGAGCGTTTGAAAAACGCTTCAGAGAGTGTTTTGAGATGTTGTTGTACTGTAGGCAGTTCAAGATCTCTATGCAAGTCCGCGTTACGCACGTACCACGGTGCGTTTGTAGCCCGGCGGCAAAAGAGGTTTTGAACTACCTGCAGTTTGTGCAGGAGGGAGGGTTTGGCGTGGGCAAAGATTGGCGAGGCATACGTCATAACGGGTCTAACGCAGACCTTGTAAAGTGTACGTTTGTTTCTGAAGGACATTTTACTTTTTCTACCTAACATGCTATTTAGGCGGCCTAAATAGTGACGAGCGAGTTTCGAAACTCTTTCGACGTGTGGCTTGAAAGAAAGCGTCGGATCTAATGTGACGCCTAAGTATTTAGTACTGCGCTTCCAGGGGATGGGAATGCCTAACATTCGAACGTGGGGATCGCCATCGGGATGAAGGCGTTTGTGGTCGAAGCGCATCGCAGAACTCTTTTCAGGGTTCACATCGATGCGCCATTTTTGAAACCATACACCAAGGGCGTTTAGGGCCTTTTGGAGTCTGGTTACAAGGTGCCGAACACTGTGGCCTTTGGTATAGAGTGCGGTGTCGTCAGCAAAGAGGGCAAGTTCGACGCCTTTCGGCGGGATGGGGGATGTCGTTGGTGTACACGGTGTACAGCAGAGGGGCGAGGACTGAGCCTTGAAGGACTCCAGCCTTTATGGGACGAGGCGCAGAAAGCGTGCCTTCGTGTTTAAATCGAAACGTACGGTCTTTGAGAAACGACGCTATTAACCTGACTAGGCGATCCGGTAAGCCTATCTTGTAGAGTTTATAAACGAGACCGCTGTGCCAGACTTTATCGAAAGCCTTGGCTACGTCAAAGAAAACCGCGACTGTTTTATAACGACGCGGATAGAAACCGCCAAGTATGTACTCGACGATTCGGTGGACTTGCTGAGGGCAGGAGTGTTTAGCGTGAAAGCCGAACTGATGGGGAATAATGAGAGAATCGCCATCCGTTGGAAACAGATGGTTCCGCATTCGAGAGAGTATGACTCTCTCGAGAAGTTTAGACATTGCCTTGAGGAGGCTGATGGGTCTGTGATTAGCTGGGACGTTCAGAGGTTTGCCCGGCTTGGGAATGCCTATGACTGTCGCTTCTTTCCAAGCTTTTGGAAAGTAGCTATGGTCGAAGCAGGCATTGAAAATGATAGCTAACAAGGTAAGCATCTGTTGAGGTAGGTGCTTAAGTGCGTGGTTGGAAATTCCATCCGCACCCGGAGCCTTTTTGGACTTTTGATTTCTAATGAGAAGCAAGATTTCGTCATTAGAGACTGTGACAGGGTCGGCGGTGATGGGGAGAGAGTCTCTGCGAAGGACTTCGTCCTCCACCGCCTGGATGTGTGAGGGATCAGCAGGTTGCGTGCTGGGCGAGCATTGTGTGGCAATGCTGTCAGCGAAGCATTCGGCTTTCTCTTCGACTTCAAAGGCAGTAGTGCCATCGGGACGAGTGAGAGGAGGAACGTGAGAGGTGGTGTCTACGCCTAAGGCTCGGGCCATGCTATAGTACGCTTGGTGGGACGGAGAGATATTCGCCATGAGATCGTTCATCTGAGCGTCTCGGAGTTCCGCGAGGCAAGACCTAACTTTACGTTGAAGCTGATTCGCAGCTGTTCTATTGGCGGGCGTGGGATATTTCTTGGCTCTCCGGAGAGCCGCGTTCTTAGCTTTAATAAGATTGCGAACGGCTAAGGGAAGCGTGGGTTTGCCTTGCTTAGCAATCTTTTCGTTTTCACTGATGGCTGAGTTGATAGCATCAGTGAGAGAATTTACTAATGAATCGATTTTATCCGGGCTATCTAATTGTTCGGGAGAGATCGCAAGTGGAGAGTTCGGAGCCTCTAAGGCTGAAACTAACGTATTTTTAAAACCTTTCCAGTTGGTAAAGGTCTTAGGATATGAGACGTTATCGTTCGGCGGTCCTAGCACGAGGGAAACGGGGCAATGGTCGGAGCCTAGGTCATCGAGCGGTTCGATAGACTTTAGATCAAGATTGATTCGCTTGATAATTGCAAAGTCGAGGATGTCAGGAGAGTAGGACGGGTTGTTGGGATAGTGAGTGGGAGTGATGGGGGATATGACCTCTAGGTCAAGGGAGTTAGTGGTGTCGAGGAGAGCGATACCGCTGGTGTTAGTCGATAGGCACGTCCAGTCAGTATGTTTGGAGTTAAAGTCTCCGAACATAATGACTGAACGGCCGAGGGCGAGAATGGCCTCAAAGTCGCTGCGGATTGGTTTGGTACCACTAGGTATGTAGATTGAAGCTATGATGATGGTCGGATGACCAGTCATAGCCAACCTACACACAGTGGCTTCCATGTTGAGGAGAGGAGGGGTAGGGAGAGGACAGCAATGGAAACCTCTTTTGTAATATATAGCGGTGCCACCGAAACCGTCGGAGTTGGGCCTATCGTTACGAATAAACGCGTACTTAGGTATAGCGAATCCCCTGGAGCGGTTTGGAGTAAGCCATGTCTCCTGGAGAAGGAATAAGTCAGGTTCTTTGTTATGAAGGAACAGTTTAATCTCGGGTAGGTTGGTGTTAAGGCTACGAGCGTTAAAAGATACTAGGGATAAGCCCTTGGGTTTAATACGACTGGACGCGGGATTCGCGGGTCTAGACATTATAATTTACTTATTTACAATTTTATAGAAAAATTAAAAGAAAATAAATTTACAACGAACTTAGGAGCGAGTGATGCTCGGCTTACGCGAATAAACGCTCTTGAGGAGAGCGGGCGGCTCGCAGTTTGCGTGCGAGAACAGAAATTTCCGTAATGTTGACGTTTTGAATGACGTCGAACACGGTCTTCATGTCCTCAGCCAGCGACGACTGAGGTGAAGATGACAAAGCAGGACGCGGCCCTACGGAAGCTACGGGAGCTGGAATGGGTCGGGAAGGTGCAGGCGGGACAGCCGGACGCTGCCTCCAAGACAGAGCCGGAGTAGGCGTCGGCTGAACGGGCTTTGCTTCCGGGGGACCCCGGTTGCGCAGCAGCGGGAAATTAGCGGGTGTGATTAGCGGCGCCGGTTTAGGCGCGGCCCTCTTAGCTGAGGAGCGCGGAGCGTGCAGGCAACCCCTGTAGTTAGCTGTGTGACGGGACTGGCCGCACAGCACACAGGCAGGGGGGGAAGTGGATTCGGGAGTGCGAGTGCACTCCTTCGTAAAATGTGGATCCAGGCACTTAACGCACCTGGGGTGAGCTGAGCAGTTAGCCGCTGCGTGGCCGTAGAGTTGGCAGCGGTGGCACTGCTCAGGGTGACTACGGGGGTCGGGACGCTCGACGGAGATATTTGAGAGTCCGCAAATTGTGCGAGCCTCTCTAAAGATCTCCCTTGAGTTAGGAGTATTTGACAGGATTACTAAAGCTAAAGTAAAACGCCTACCGCGGTTGGAGTGCATCTTATGCACTGCTTCGGCCGGGAAACCCTGGGACTTAAGGTCCTCGAGGATTTCTTCATTCGCGAGCTCGAACGGGACGCCCCGTAGTACTGCGCGGATCTTACGCTCCTCCGGGAGGGCGTAGGTGTGATACGCGATATGTTTTAAGGAAAGTAACCTGGTGAACGCGCGGAAGTCGTCGACGGTTACGACTTGAATTTGAATTGTATCGCCAGCGTTGGCGGCTTTTAGGTAATTCATTTTGTGCTCTTTGCACAAGTTAGAAACCTCGGTCCAGCGCGCTTTTTCCCGCAGGAAGACGGGCGGGGGGAGCTGAGGTTTCGGCGGGACGGGAGCGCAGCGCGTCGCTGGCTTCGATGGGACCGACGGAGACGCGGTCACTTCGAGTGACATGAGCGGCGCGGGGGCGGGTGTAGAAGACACCGGGGTTGGCTCGGGTGTTGAAGACACCGCGGCTTTTTTCGAACGCTTCTTGGAGCGTTTGGTAACTAATTGGAAGGCGGGCTCAGGAGAGCCGGTTAAGGTGGCGGCGACCGACGAAGCTTCGGACGCGGCGGAGTCTGAATCGCTCCCGGGAGTGGTACGCTTCCTACGAGATGATCGCGAGGATGAGACCGACGCGCAGTCCATATCGGATGGAACGGGAGACGCGGGAGAGCTATAGACCTGAGGTGTCTGGGTGTTGGAGGCCTGAGGGGCTGGGGTTGGGGCCTGAGGGGCCGGGGACGCGATTGATGCCTGCAAGGCCTGCGTTAGGATGTCTTTTGGGATGGAGACGCTTGCCGCAGCAAGCGCCTGGGTGAACGCGTTAATTATGATTAGCGGATCCATTAGGGAGGGTTGGGACAATAATATGTAAAAATATAAGTATAATAAAAGATGCCTAGTTCCTAAAAACCTAGCAAAATCCTTGCGGCAAACCTCCCTACCAGCGGTAGGGGGGCTGGGGAGAATAACTTAAAACTAACCGTAGTACGCCGAAGGCCGCTACCTAGAAACCTAAAAAAGGGTACGCAGGTAAAGAGTTGACCGCGTTAGGGTCAACCTTTACCGACAGAAAGGACAAATACACACGAAAACACACAAATATGATAAAAATAAATATGAAAATAGGAGAAAAATAAATAAAATAGAGAAGAGAAATAAATAAAAATAAAAAGGACTGGTTCAGTACAAATTCGTTGTCACAGTTAAGTATCCTTTGCACTGAAACCAGACTACTTACGCTGGGCACAACACTGCACTCAGTACAAGCACAACACAACTTAGCACAGCACTTTGAAGACTAAGGGGCTTAGTCGCAAAGAAAAATCGCACTTCGAAAGCACTCAGACGGAGTAGAAAAACCTTGAAAACCGTAGCACGGAACCAACACGCTAGACTGTGACGTCAGTAGACTGAGCGCCACGGAATGGCGGGAAGGGACCGATCAACGGAGAACTGGGTCTTGCACATCCGCACCGCGTGGCGATCGGAGCGAGAGTTGACGTCGGAGCGAGAGTTGTCACGTAACACAACTTGGCGGCTCTAAAGTATCTGCGAGACGCTGCACAAAACACGAACGTGGATGTGAGAGGGGTGCGGGGCGCAGGCAGCAGACTTTAAACATGAACTGCAGCTAACTTCCGAGTCGCCATGTTGTGTGACGCGCTTAATACTTGTATAGCTGCAAGACATTAAGTTATGACACCACGTACTTTACCTATGAAATCATTTAAAAAATCATGAGTCACACAACATAAATATAAAACATATTTAAGTCAATAGAGCAAACGATTCGGCGAAATGTAGCCATAACAATGTATGTGGCGAAGTGGCAAACCACCGGGTAATTGTTGACAGTCCATCCAATTGGGACTGTCACACAAGTTACAAAACAATGCAGTTTTGGGATGATAATTGTTGCAGGAAAATTTTTCAATCGATACATAATATTATATTGAATATTTTAAAAAGAGTTAAAGTTAGTCAGCTGGTTTTTTTCTTTTTTGTTTAAACAAATTGCGACAAATCTGTAAAACAGTTTTGAAACATAATACAGACATAAAAATTAATATATATCCCGACTTCAACCTAATGAAACAACTAACAAAACTTGACAAGGGTATACATTCCCTTTTTTATGCCTTTTTTAATGTGTTTAAAGGCTATAAACAAGTTGAAATCCCAAAAAATAACAAAGATTTTAACCTGTTGTTGTTTACCTTAGTTTAACTAGCTTTATAAAGCTAGTTCTTTACTTCGGGTTACTAAGGGTGCAAGACTTTCAAGCATTTAGTAATATCACCTTAAATACCATACGGTGTTAACTGAAGAAATATATAAACACACAAAAGTATTAATTATTTATTATTCTCTGTCTATTTATGTTATATATTTAACCTTTTGTTTGTTATTCTGTATCTTTTAATTGTTTTAGTGAAAAATATTGGAAGACAGAAATAACAGCTATTAGATAAGTACACATTTTTGATATAAAATGAAAATTATCAAATGAGATTAGAAAATGATTTATAACCATTTAAGCTAATCACGAACGCAAATAATCAGTCTCGACGTGAAAATTGTAACAAGTCCTCTCCACCCTCCGGACGTACATATTGTTATAACTCAAACGAGATTACCTGGTTGTAATGCTGTAATGAAGTGAAAGTAAATGTTATATTAACTTCACACGTATATTACTGGGTATTTATAATATAATAAATACCCACGAAAATTCACAACTTATAGAAGTGTTAAGATTTTGATGCAGTGTACCTGACACAAATATATACAAAATTTTATTCATGTTATTTATAATTGGGAGTTATTATTTTTTTTTTTTTTGGCTTAGTTGCTTGTTAGTTTTGTTATGCAGTTGTTGGGCACTTGTTTCGATATTAATTACTTAATTAATAAATTACCTTTAACGTAATATCGTTTGTTATGTTTATTTGAAATAATATAATACGCTAAGAAGTAAAGACGAATTGATAAATTCGTGTAATGTCTGCTTTAAACAAAATAATAATAATTTTATCTAACAATAAACATAGCTCTTTCCTTGCAATGTCAATTCTAATATCTGTTAGATCTATTGAGAAATGTTCTAGTCTAAAGCCGTTTCAGTTATTTTTCTTGATATGAAGATACTGTTTACTATTTTATTCAACAGCTGCCTTTTTTTTGTAGGAGTAGTTTAGGTTCCGGCTAAGCGCCGCCGTTAGCGCTAAGCTATAATGTCCGGTGAAAATTAAAAGGCCCATAGGGCCATAAATAAACTGTCCATTTCGAAAATGACGTACCAATGAGTTTCTGCAGATTATGTTCATTTAGGGATGATGTTTCAACTGTCGGATACTTAGTATCTGGAGAATAACTTTGATACCTGACAAGAGTTTTCTTGTCAATAATATCTAATTCTAGTTATTTTAATGTTGAAAAGTCAGCCCTAAGGCCGTGGCGGTGAAGCCAAACATTGGGAACAGTTGTGTGAAGGTTTAAAACCCAGGTAACCATCGTTCAGGCAAGCGATCACCGTAAGTTGGGAGTCTGATTTCCTCATTTTGTATGGTTAATGCTTTTGAGGAGCAATACGTGGTTTTTTATCTAAACCATTATTGTAAAACTTTACCTATAATGAAGTAGATCTTGTAGATCGTTATTGATAAAACGATGATATTTAGAACTATTTTTTCACAGATACATGTTAAAAATTGACAAATGTTTTACAAATTTAATATCCTTTGGACGTAATACATCATTTTTATATTTCCTTAAGTTTTGATGTTTCATTAAATCAAATAAAACAAAATAAGTTATAATTATACATTTAAACTGGACCTTTCGGTGTCTGATCAGAAATTGTGGTCACGAGTGACTAAGGTGACAGGCATCTTGACAGTTATAAAACATTTAATCATCTCCATCTGTTTCTGAGAGGGCTAGGCTACACTAACCTGGAAGGAGACAACAGGCGGTTCCATTCTTATCAGCTAACACGGGGGTTGAATTAGCAAATTTATCTTCATTTATGCATTATTTAGTCGTTCAATTGCGCTAGAGTTACCTTAGACGTCGGACCTTATATATTGCAATAAATAAAGCAATGTTTCAACACATTCTCGCTCCGATCGCCGCCCGGTACGGACGTGCAAGACCCCGTTTTCCGTTGATCGGTCCCTTCCCGATATTCCGTGGCGCTCAGTCTACTGACGTCACAGTTTAGCGTGTTGGTCTCGTGCTACGGTTTCCAAGGTTTTTCTACTCCCTCTGAGTGCTATCGAAGTGCGATTTTTCTTTGCGACTAAGCCCCTTAGTCTTCAAAGTGCTGTGCTAAGTTGTGTTGTGCTTGTGCTGAGTGCAGTGTTGTGCCCAGCGTAAGTAGTCTGGTTTCAGTACAAAGGATACTTAACGGTGACAACGAATTTGTACTGATCCAGTCCTTTTTATTTTATTTATTATTTCTTTCTACTATTTTATATTTTCTCTTCTATTTTCATATTTATTTTTATCATATTTGTGTCTCTTCGTGTACATTTGTCCTTTTTTAGGTTTCTAGGTAGCGGCCTTCGGCGAACAATGGTTAGTTTAAAGTTATTTTCCCCAGCCACCTCCCTACCACTGGTAGGGAGGTTAGCCGCTAGGGTTCGTTAGGTTTATTTTAGGGAACTCTAGGCATATTTTATATACTTATTTATTCATATAATTCCCTCCTTAATGGATTCGCAAAACATTATTAACTTCGCGAAAGCGTTCGCGCAAGCGCTCGCTGCGTCCGGCATCCCCATGCCAGACGAGGTTTTCACGCGGGCCTTATTAGCAATTAACGCGACCCCGGCCCTTCAGGCCAACAACTCCCAGACCCATCAGGTCTTTACCAGCTCTCCCGCATCTCCCGTTCCGTCCGATATGAACTGCACGTCGGTCACGTCATCTCGCGCGTCGCGGCGTAAGCGTACCGCTCCCGGGAGCGACTCTGATTCCGATTCCGCGTCCGAACCGTCGTCCGGCGCCGCTACTTTAACCGGTTCTCCTGAGCCCCCATTCACATTGGTCTCTAAACGCTCCAAGAAGCGCTCAAAGAAAATCGCGGTGTCTTCAACACCCGATACCACCCCGGTGCCTTCAGCACCCGTCTCCGCGCCGCTTATGTCACGCGAAGTGATCGCGTCACCGTCAAAGCCAGCGACGCGCTGCGCTCCCGTCCCACCGAAGCCTCAGCTCCCTCCGCCCGTCTTCCTCCGCGAAAAAGCGCGCTGGACCGCTGTTTTTAACTTGTGCAAATAGCACAAAATCAATTATCTCAAAGCAAATAATGCAGGCGATACTATAAAAATCCAAGAGGCGACTATCGACGACTTCCGCGCGATCACTCGTTTACTATCGCTTAAACAAATCGCGTACCACACTTATGCCCTCCCAGAGGAGCTTAAGATCCGCGCAGTATTACGGGGCGTCCCGTTTGAGCTTGCAAACGAAGATATCCTAGTGGACCTTAAGTCCCAGAGTTTCCCGGCTGAAGCAGTGCACAAGATGTACTCAAACCACGGTAGGCGTTTTCCGTTAGCTTTAGTTATCTTGTCTAATACTCCCAACTCGAGGGAGATCTTAAGAGAGGCTCGCACAATCTGCGGACTCTCGAATATCTCCGTCGAGCGTCCCAACCCCTCTGGTCACCCTGGGCAGTGCCACCGCTGCCAGCTCTACGGCCACGCAGCGGCTAACTGCTCAGCTCCTCCCAGGTGCGTCAAGTGCCTGGACCCACACATAACAAAGGAGTGCACTCGCACTCCCGAATCCACTTCCCCCTGCCTGTGGGCTGTGCGGCCAGTCTGGCCACACAGCTAACTACAGGGGTTGCCTGTACGCTCCGCGCTCCTCAGCTAAGAGGGCCGCGCCTAAACCGGCGCCACTAATCACACCCGCTAATTTCCCGCTGCTGCGCAACCAGGGTCCCCCGGAAACAAAGCCCGTTCAGCCGACGCCTACTTCGGCTCTGTCTTGGAGGCAGCGTCCGGCCGTTCCACCTGTACCTTCCCGTCCTATCCCAGCTCCCGTAGCTCCCGTAGCTCCCGTAGGGCCGCGTCCTGTTCAGTCATCTTCACCTCAGTCATCGTTGGCTGAGGACATGAAGACCGTGTTCGACGTCATTCAAAACGTCGACATTACGGAAATTTCCGTTCTCGCACGCAACCTGCGAGCCGCCTGCTCTTCTCAAGCGCGTTTATTTGCGTTAGCCAAGCATCACTCGCTTCTAAGTTCGTTATCAATTTTTTTTTATTTTTTTTTTTATTTTTGTATAAATTCGTAAATAAGCAAATATAATGTCTAGACCCGAATCCCGCGTCCGGTCGTTTCAAACACAATGGCTTATCCCTAGTTTTATTTAACGCTCGTAGTCTCAGCACTAACCTTCCTGAGCTCAAACTGTGCTCAGAACAACGAGCGAGACTTATTGCTTCTTTAAGAGACGTGGCTCACTCCAAACCGCACCAGGGGATTCACTGTTCCCAATTACGTGTTCATTCGTGACTATAGGCCCGACGCTTACGGCGGCACAGCTATTTATTACAAAAGAGGTTTCCACTGCACTCCTCTACCGACCCCTCCTCTCCTCAACATGGAGGCCACTGTGTGTAGATTGGCTATGACTGGTCATCCGACCGTCATCATAGCTTCAGTCTTTATACCTAGTGACATCCATCGTACCAGACCTATCCTTAGCGACTTCGAGGCCATTCTCGCCCTCGGCTTATCGACCAACCAAAGCAGTAGAGAACTCCTTAAAATCACTCAGCAACTTGACTTAGACGTCATTTCTCCCGTCAGTCCAACTCACTATCCCAGCAACCCTAACTACTCTCCTGACATCCTCGATTTTGCGATCGTCAAACAAATCAACCTCGATCTCAGGTCTATCGAACCACTCGATGACCTTGGCTCTGATCACCGCCCCGTCTCCCTCGTGCTAGGACCGCCTAACAATCATGTCACTTCTCCTAAGACCTTTACCAACTGGAAAGGTTTTAAAAATACGTTAGCTTCAGCCTTAGAGGCCCCAAACTCTCCGCTCGCGATCTCGCCTGACCAATTAGATAGCCCGGACAAGAAAGATTCATTAGTCGACTCTCTCACTGATGCTATCAACTCAGCCATCAGTGTAAACGAAAAGGTTGCTGAGCGAAGTATACCCAATCTACCCTTAGCCGTCAGCAATCTCAATAAAGCTAAGAACGCGGCTCTCCGGAGAGCCAAGAAATATCCCACGCCTGCCTATAGATCAGCTGCGAAAAAACTACAACGTAAAGTTAGGTCTTGCCTCGCAGAACTCCGAGACGCTCAGTTTAACGATCTCATGGAGAATATCTCCCCGTCCCACCAAGCGTACTATAGTATGGCCCGAGGCTTGCGCGTAGACGCCGCCTCTCATATTCTTCCTCTCACTCGTCCCGACGGCACTATTGCCTTTGAAGCCGAAGAGAAAGCCGAATGCTTCGCCGACAGCATAGCGGCACAATGTTCGCCCAGCACGCAACCCGCGGATCCCTCCCACATCCAGGCGGTGGAGGACGAATTTCGCCGCAGAGAATCTCTCCCCACCACCGACGACCCCGTCACAGTCTCTAATGATGAAATCTTGCTTCTTATTAGAAGTCAAAAGTCCAAAAAGGCTCCGGGTGCGGATGGTATTTCTAACCATGCACTCAAACACCTGCCTCAACAGGTTCTTACCTTGTTAGCCATCATCTTCAATGCCTGCTTCGACCACAGCTACTATCCAAAAGCCTGGAAAGAAGCGACAGTCATAGGCATTCCCAAGCCGGGTAAATCTCTGAATATCCCGGTTAATCACAGACCTATCAGCCTCCTCAAGGCCATGTCTAAACTTCTCGAAAGAGTCATACTCACTCGAATGCGGAACCATCTGTTTCCAACGGATGGCAATCCCCTCATCATTCCCCACCAGTTCGGCTTCCGCGTCTAATCGTCGAGTACATACTCGACGGTTTCTATCCGAAACGAAAGAAAACGATCGCAGTTTTCTTTGACGTAGCCAAGGCTTTCGACAAAGTCTGGCACAGCGGTCTCGTTTTTAAACTCTATAAAATAGGCTTACCGGCTCGCCTAGTCAGATTAATAGCGTCGTTTCTTACAGACCGTACGTTTCGATTCAAACATGAAGGCACGCTCTCCGCGCCTCGTCCCATAAAGGCTGGAGTCCCGCAAGTCTCAGTCCTCGCCCATCTGCTGTACACTGTGTACACTAACGACATCCCCATCCCGCCGAAAGGTGGCGAACTCGCCCTCTTTGCAGACGATACCGCCCTTTACACTAAAGGTTGCGCGATACCGTATAACATCACCAGACTCCAAAAGGCCGTAAACGCCCTCGGTGTTTGGTTTCAAAAATGGCGTATCGATGTCAACCCAGAAAAGAGTTCTGCTATTCAATTCGACCACAAACGTCGTAATCGCTAGAACGATCCCCACATTCGAATGTTAGGTATTCCCATCCCCTGGAAGCGCAGTATCAAATACTTAGGCGTCACCTTAGATCAGACGCTTTCTTTCAAGCCACACGTCGATAGAGTAACGAAACTCGCGCGTTTTTACTTAAGCCGCCTATATAGTATGATAGGAAGAAAAAGTAAAATGTCTTTTAGAAATAAACGTACGCTTTATAAGGTCTGCGTTAGACCCGTCATGTCATATGCTTCGCCAGTCTTTGCCCACGCCAAACCCTCCGTCCTGTACAAACTGCAGGTGGTTCAAAATCTCTTCTGCCGCAGGGCCACAAACGCACCTTGGTACGTGCGTAACGCGGACTTGCACAGAGATCTTGAACTACCTACAGTGCAACAGCACCTCAAAACACTCTCAGAATCGTTCTTCAAACGCGCCGAATCCCATCCCAATCATCTTGTTCGAGATTCAGTCTTATATACTGCTCCTATGTTGGATTCGAAATTCAAAGTCGCTAGACCGAGAAACGCGCACAATGGCGAACCCACGCAATTAACTTTAGATCTCGAGGCCCTTCAGGCCGCAACTTCTAATTCTAATGTAAATTCTTACGTAAATCCGAATTAATGCAATTTTATTTTAAAATATTTAATGTTTTTAATTATTTACTTTTCATTTTGAGCACCTTCAGTGCTATGTAAATCCCAGCGGGTGACTCCTTAAGGGCCCCGCTAGCGCGGCCTCTTTCTCCAATTGGCCGTCGCTCAGATGAAGGCTGAGTGGCAAAAATGCACGAGCCGACAGGGGGTTTTTTTAGTGGGTATGGTTCTGGTAGGCGTCGGGACGAGTCCCACATAACTCCGGTCGCGCGCGCGGAGTATGCGTCAGAGCATTTTTTATATCCTCCTGCCCTTCCCGTGGAGGGGAACCAAAAAAAAAATAGGTAACAAAAGCAGCGGTTTTGGTATGATTTTTTTTTTTGTAGTTGGTAAACCAGCACATGACTTACCTGATGGTAAGTGGCGTCCGCACTCATGGACATCATTAATCGAAGGTATTCTACTTGTTGTTTGTCATTGCACATTTAGTGGCGCAATACAATAATAATAAACTATATATCTGAACATAGCAATCCAACAAAATATTTTTTAAAACCTACCTACTTAATACATTTAGGTATATCTCCATCTCCCCCCTCTTTAATATAACATGTATAGATTTAACGTATTTTATATTATTAACATTATATGCCACTCATTGTATTTATTTATTAGAGTTTATTAATACCTACTTTTAATATAAAACGGGCGTCTATCCTGGGGTGGCGACAGAATAGCATCGTTGCGACATCAACCGCAACATCATGATGAGTCGCAACCTTTTCAAGGGCTTAACACAGGCAATACTATGTACTTATTTCTTTTTTCTTTTCCTAACATACTGTACCTAAAACTGTGCAAAATTAATTATTGTGTGTTTTGTTCGTATATTATTTTGTTTTTTGTTTTTAGTCCTTGTGCAATTATTATTATTTTTATTTTTTAACGTGTGTTGCACTTTGTGTTCATTATTTTCTAACCTGTATGTTTAAACCTATTTTTATGTGTTGTGGTTGTCAGTAAATGTGTCTTGAATTTGAGTTTGAATTTTAAAAGCAATAACTATATCTACAGTAGGCTTCAGTTGAAATTGGCTTTGTTTCGTGCACTGGTTGTTTCCTTTTGGCGGGAACACAATCTCGTAAACGTGATTATGGTTGTCAAAATAGAAAGAACCGCCCCAGACGTCCTCTAAATAAAGAAATTAATCACTTATTTATTTAAATTATTACATTTATTAAGAAATCGTGAAAACGTATACTGATTATTTTTGAAAATACGAATGTGTTTATTCGAATGTTTGTATCTTGTTACTTAACCCTGGAACTCTACGCGGGGTGCTCCAGCACCCCACAGGGTTTAGTTTTTGTATTTATTTCGCGAGTGCACAATTCACAGATTTGACCTCCCATAATGTATTTTACCGTGTGGCCTCGCACTACTCGTTGGTCAGGGACAGCGCGTAAGCTTTACGGTTTAGACGCGTGCGCCGGTGTTATGGGGTGCTGCAGTACCCCAGTGTAGGAATAACGAAGGTATTTTTATTTATTTGATTGTTATTTATTTATTTTATTTTGACTATTTACGTATGTATATGCATTATTTAAATAGTTTATTATTGAGGTTATAATGTGCAACAAGACTCAAACTGTAAACGCGAATTAATTAATGTCTACAATTTCTATTCAACTTCTCTACAAAATGAAAAAGTAAATTTTATAGGATCATTTCATCATCCGTTATTCTTCCCGTGTACCTGTTTGTCCGTCTGACTACTTTTTTTCTGTTTTCTATTTAAATGTCCCACAGCAAATAATAAGCCTCAAATAAAGTTTCGTCGCACTTTTTTAAAAGAATTAGGAATAAATCTTATACACGAACATTTGGAAAATTTTTTACAAAGGTTAACTTTGAGGAGGGATATAAAATAATGTATTTCTGCCATTCTCAAAAAACCTATTCCAGCTGATCCTTCTGTGTTTGTCCATCACCCAATTTGTTTGGAACACCAAATAAAAGTATGCCAAAAGTGCGGTAATTAATATTTAATTTTAAAATGTAAAGCTGATTTGTGATCTCATAGTGTTATTTAACAGAATAAAAAAAATATTTTTAATGACCAGTTTTCTTTTAAACAATTTATACACACTTTCATTTAGGGTACCCCATCACCCCAGTGTAGGAACACTGAGTGCGTCAGATAGTGTAGGATTCTAGGGTTAATCGTCAAAAACAGTAGACGATTTGGAAAAAAAATATAGGTAGACATAGAAAACATAACATGGAATAAAAGATAGGCTAGCTTATTGCACAATTTTAACAGGAGTAGAAATTTACACGAATAAAATCACGATATTAACTATTTTATTATAAACTAAACATAATTTGCCACTATTATACGTAGAATTTCACATACTTACATTACAGCATCCTGTTATAAAACAAAATAAACTGATATACAAAAAAGTTTCTTAAAATTGTAATTATAAAAAAATGGTATTGTTGTATTATTTGTAGGCAAAAATTTATGTCTCGTTTGCATCGAATCAAAATTTTAGAATATGGCGATTGACATAAATATTTGTTTTATATGCTAATTCATATATAACTGCATATTTCTTTGTTTGACTGTGATGTTTAGTTACTCATGAAATGTCAATGTTTTTCAAATGGTTATGCAGTACCTACGAGTTCAATTTACAGTAGGGCTGATTTTTGGATACTCGGATAATATTTATAAGTACAATTTTTAGAATTGGTAATAATTTATATGGAAAGTCTTGTCAAGTGTCAACAATATTCTATCGATATCTGAGCTTTGAAAATTCAGCTATACGTGTTTAAAACGAACGGATAAAATACTTATTTAAGACTATATATAAGGAGCTTAAACATGTTTTGATTTATACAGAACATCCATTGGGTTGCAATAAGTAGTAAAAACATAATAACCTTTTTTTGTCGAAATAATGTTGAAAAGTAATTTTAAATATGTTATTTTTGAAATGATCATAGGTACGTACGACGAAAATGTAAACTTGTATTGTTAAAATTGTCACAAACTTCGCTTGTTTTCACATAATATACAAAATAAGGAAACATAAAAGGTTCTTGAGATCTTATCTTCGAAAATCGAACTACAAAACTAACCTTTTAGGCCCAAACATTGCGCTGTTATTATAAACTAACCGGAATGGAAATAAGGTTGACTTTTGAAGTTCATGTGTCTGACTCTTTATGCATCTGATAGTTTTAGGTCAAATAGGTGTATTTACTTTGATATCACGTAAGGGAACCCTCGGTGCCTTTGTAAAGGCTGTTCAGATAAGCATCTTTTATAGGACTTTGTTATAAACTGATGCTATAGAAATAGTTGTCCAGTTTTCACCGCATATTGATGATTACTTTGTCTTAATGTTTCCATTAGAAGATGAAATGGTTTTCCAATTTTTATTGTATTTGTTTCCACGTTGACGACATAGGCACACTGGCTGATGTTGTGGATTTAAAATCGGTCCAAGGGTTAATTGGTACCATGTGTTAATATTGTCGAC
This sequence comes from Marasmarcha lunaedactyla, assembly GCA_923062675.1. Taxonomy (NCBI): domain Eukaryota; kingdom Metazoa; phylum Arthropoda; class Insecta; order Lepidoptera; family Pterophoridae; genus Marasmarcha; species Marasmarcha lunaedactyla. The sequence continues at coordinate 4,258,203 of OV281341.1, forward strand.
TATAACAGAAAACAATTAAATTTACTTCTAACCGATGGTGTTCTAGTTCACTGGGGAAGATCTGGCAAACAAAACTTTAATGTACGGTGTACTTAATATGTTTTATTTTTTGTATTTTTGTATGCACTTGAATAATAATAATGAATCCCCGGGCAAAACAGCAACTGTAGTGTCCCAAAGTAACTTTATGGCTAACTTTAGAAATATATGTCAATCAGATCTTTTCGCTTAATGATTAAACCGGAACGGAGAAACGTAGTTATCGAACTTAATAAATTTGTGATGTTTTCAGTAACCTGTGTTTTCTGACTGATGTAAGGTAAGAGAAAACTCTTACAACTGTTATAATTGTTATAATTGTATTTATAATTATGTTTATTTATTTTTTAAGTAGCTGTAAGTTTTCCATAAATGTGAAAATAAAATATATTGTAAACAGCCACTTTTTTGTAATCAACCGTGCTAGTTGTTATCATCAGTTTCTGGTTTTTCCTGTTGTTATTATCATAGACTGCGGAGATTCTGTGGTTTTCGAATAGGCAAAATACTCAAGTATTACGCAGTTAGATCGCTTCTAATAAAAAGTCTGCTTTACCATCATATGTAGATATAATGTTGGTTATGTTCCGTTAATATTGAAAAAAATTTATAATTAATTAAATAACGTCAAAAATAATAAAATAATTAATTAAAATAAGTAATCCAATGCACTCTTCGGTAAATGTGCTTTACCTGTTTCATGTATGCAGACATAAGTCATGCATGCATAAGTAAAGATTTCATGTATTTTTTTATTTGTTTCAAAATATCTGTTAGAGAGGTTTGATATATAGGGTTAAACATAAGGGTTCTGATTAACCCTTTCGATTGGTGATATAAAATAAAGAAGGGTTTTTTATTTAGGTTTTAACCGTTTCGAATCCTGGATGTGGCAGGTGTATTTATAATCTTTGAATGCAGCGTTGCTCCTTTAATAGAATAAAGGAATGTTTCCTTACGCTTTAAGTTGATATCTCCAATATTAAGAGCATTTTACTTCCAGGCGACATTGAAGCGAAGTGTTCAATTTGTTTTATTGTTGGTAAATAGTTCTTATATTTTTATTATCTTATATACAGGGCGGCCAGAAAAGTGAGTCCAACATTTTTTTCAGGTGTCTCGTGTTGAGAGGTATCTGAATCACCCCTATGTATGTTATGCAATTTTTCATAGATTTTGAGTTACGATTTTTTTTTATGAATTTTCGCAAAACAGCGAACGTGTCAGTTTCAAAAATTTCATAAAAAAAAGGCAGAAGGTTTCTTCGGATTTCCCTTTTTTCGCTGAGAAGGCAATCTTAAAATTAAATAAACTTTTACTTCTACGGTTAAAACATACTTTTTATAATACCTGATCTTTTATAAAAGTCTATAAGTAACATTAGTATGGCGTGTGCCTCCCATCTTCACCAAACGATACTTTGGTGTACTAAAATCTACAGATTTTAGTTAGACAGTTAAAATCCAATCAAGTCATTTCGCCAGTCTTTATCCACTACTGGGTATGAGCGACTCCCAGAGTGCTCAAACGTTTTCTTATTTTTACTGTTTTCATAGCCATCAAACGAGCACCGACCCATCTGGTAGTAAGTGGCATATGTACCTATGGATATTATTTATAGGTATTTTATCTATTAATAGTATTTTTGATTATTACATCGACCAACAATTCATTGCCAACCGTAAGCTTCAGTTGGAAATGTTTGTTTCAGTAACTTCACTAGCTGTTCTTTCCCTTTAATGAGAAGACGTACGTTAATAAGGTGGTAAAAATAAGAAGGACTGCAGCACGAGATTTAAACTATTCGATGTAGCTTGCCACAACTCCGGGATCGTAAGCACCGCCCTGCCCGGCCATTATCATGAACACTCTCGTATTCAGGAGTAGCAGGTGACCGGCTGTGGCGTACTGTTCATTACATTTTGGGAGGATTTGCCCATAGTCACTGCACTGTGCTGGTGACCGCAGTATAGGATATTATTATTACAGCTGTACTCCTTCCCATTTTATATTAATGGAATCTGAATGCCATTCAAATTCGTATTATGGTTCTACCACCAGCATTCGGTAGACTGAGCTTTGTCTTTTGTAGCAGAATGTATCACAAGCCGCTTTGGTTACAAATGAATAAATAAGAAGTCATAATTAAGGGATATTTTATTCAATCACCACAAAATATACAAGATATAAAACTTTACCAATGAATTTTATCATTTATCAAAATACAAAATTATAAATGTTTTATTTTAAAATAAACAAACCAGGCAATTTAATTATGTATTCATAATATAGTACACTACAGTTTCAAAAGAACTTGGACCACACGTCATTTTAAATCTTCCGTCAAAGTGTAGTAGATCTAATGCTCAGAGACATCGGATAATATTGTTTCAAAACTGATATTAGCATTCGACGTTACATATTTCTTCCTACACTACAGTATATCATAAATTCTAGGACCTTTGTTTCGAGCCCTTAGATTGTTATTTTTAATTTCAAGTATTTCCTTTATTTAATTACATTTATGGTATTTTGTACTTAAATGTAATCTCAGCAAAGATAATTGTTAAGTTTTAAAATACATCTTCTTCTGTAGTTTTGTATAAAAATTTAGTTAAAAATTATTTACAGAAATGCACAAATAAAATTTTTTAGTTTTTATTGAGTAGAAATAAATAAATTTTTTATTTATATTTAAAAGTAATTTCAAATTTATGCATATTTATAAAAAATATTTTAAAACAATCAGACAAACGATATTTTTAATAAACATTTATGAATCTAGATATGTTTTTTGCTAAGTGACTTATTATTAAAAAAGTATTTTGGAAGAGATAAGACCTTGGAAGAAACGTATAAATTTACCTCAGACTCACCTCAAACTTACCTCAGCTAAATTGTCAAATAAAAATTGAATTTGTTTTATACTTTAATTTGAATAGTACAGTCATTTACTGTAAAAAATACAAGATTGGTGTCACATGTTTTCATATTATGGCGTATAAAACAAAGTCGTATTTTCTTGACCATTTAGCTAGTATAAGAAAAAGTACGCTTTCAAGATTTCAGCCTTTCAGTCTTTGTCTGGGTGATTATTTATCACGGCTCGTGGGCTTTTTTGATACGCCTTGTATACAAAAAAGGTATTGTATGGTGACTAAAAGTTTTTCTTTTTATGAAATTGTTTAAGTAAAATAGCTATGATTGTGTTAAATATTAAAAAAAAATAGTATCATTCTAATGAAATCCTTCTCAATTATTTCAACGATATAAGATTGATCGAATGATTCTCTCTATTATACGTTTCGTTCCAACAAGGCTTTTCACTAATGTTTACGAAGTGCTACTTCTCAGTGCAACTTGGATATGGGCTAATGTTTATTTACTATTCTTTATATACAAGTCACTTGAATGAAACAACCTAATTCGGTATTCTTACTATAAGAAACCGTTTTCAGAAAATTGGATCTGTTTGAACAAATGTATCTAATGCACTCCTTTAGCACTCGAACATTCTGTATCTGATCCTGGTGGTATACCATTTTACGACATATTGGTGATAACATGGTTAGCGTTTTCATTTTTAACATGAAATTTCCAATTTTAAAAACTTTCAAACGTGGGACACACACATTGGAGCCGACATTTTTCTGAAAGCTAGTGCTCGAAAAAAGACGGGTTCTTCTAGAACTTTTAACTTTACCTTTGACTTAAAAAGGATTGTAAGTTAATATTTCTTAGAAACTTTAAGAATTGTACAAATACATTATACTTTGAAAAAATTCTTAGGTAATCCTTTGTTCGAGTTTCGAGAAATATATTCCATGTTATTTCATTTTTAACATATTCTTAGTTATTTATAAGCAAATTCTTAAGTGAAGTTTGAATTACAGTCTGCAAAACTTTGATCGCTAAAAAACTAACGATATTGCAACAAGTTAAAATGAGACTATCGCTTCATTAAGTAATGTGATATTTCAACCTTCATGCGTATAGTCATCTAATTTTTATCGAAATTCCAAAGAAAGATTTGATTTGTACTTGTACTTTGATGTATGTTGCTTTTAAGTTACTTTTTTGGAACTTTTATATAAGTAATGTCAATCACATCAGTCAACTTATTGTGACCATACTTATCTTAATTAAAATTTTATGTGAATAGTAACAAAAAAACTATAGAAAAAAAGTTTAAATTTTGTTTTGGGGTTTATTTCCAAAAATCTGTAAAGAAGTAATTCAGAGCATTTGAAACTTGCAATTACTACATTATTTTACAATCCCGATAGTTTGATTTCAGCGTCGCAATTTTGCGAAACTCTGATATGATCACAAATGTATGGCATTAAAATTCACCACATAAGTTAAATAATCAAAATAGAGTAATAATTCTGAGAAGATGGATTTTTCTTTGCCTTATATCTAAAGGAAAATATCCTCGATTCTTATAATAATTACTTCTAAACCATTGTCCCATAATTCAATTTAACAATTGGGTTAGGAATAACGTTGTGCGTAGACATTCCGGTGGTAAAGTTTTCAGGAACTGTTAACAATTTTAAGAGTTGTTTAAATCATAAGTTAGTTTCGGAATTTTTAATACATCCTTTGAAATTTTTAATTCCTAAAACGGCACTTTATCGCAGGTAAGTTCGATAGCGCAGAATTTTTTTCTGTGATGCGGGTAATTCACCAAATATGAAAAAAATCACAAGTATATAGAAGTTACTATTATTTGTCTTTCATTAATTCCCTTCCGTATTAATTACAATTTCACCCCAAAACTTTGTCAGTTATTAAATTATTTCAGTATAATTAACTGTCACAAGTTACTTGGAAGATTTTATTACGTTGTTACCCAAAGATACCCAGACGGATTGTTTTGTTTGTGAAGTAAACAGTGGAATGGATTATAATGGCTTGAATTTTAAGGAGTGATTGCCAGTCCATTTTCATTTGTTTAGTCTAGGAAGCAAACAACATACCTAGGGAAGTTGTTTGTATTTTTTTTATTTGCTCATATTCGCTGAAAGATGGACAGAGTAACGCTTATTGTGTTTGTGCAGTATTCAATTATTATAATAATAGTTTTCCCTATAAATTTTTCCCTAGCTTCACAAATTACCGCACAAAACGTGTCGCATGTGAAGATTTAAAGTACGATTGACGTGTCTGAGCAGATAGCGCTACGCTGTATGGCTTTGGCTACAACGTCTTTATATCGGTCTTTGTTACTTTGTGACTGGATCCCTGATACCTGCAGATTACACAAAAAGTGAAGGAGGACTCGTATATTTTTTTAGAACTCTTCTTCATTGAATTCGCACTGACGTGGTATATGACGAAGTTTTTTGAATCTTAGAATAAGAATAAGTGTCTGTCCAAAATCAGATTTTTGTCAGAAAATTTAATTGAACATGTTTGGTTATCAGAGCAAAGGAATTATTAGATCCAGAAAAATATGCACCACGTTGTCTCTCTCCTAACACAACGTAAAGATTATGATCTAAAGAAGCTTTTAAGGTTGCAAGGGATTTCATATAGGTACTTACGTTCGTTCTTGTTTCGGTACAAATATTCGGTCGGTATAGATATTATTATTATTAACTTTATTTCACAAAACCATTGAGCCGAACCACATCAGTATCAATATTTACTTTAAATAAGTGGCCGTATAATCTTGTCGATTATTTTGTAGGTTACCTACTGTATATATTTATTCAGGATATTCAAAACATATAAAGATACATTTACTTCATATAGATATTAAATTTTTTTATTTTATTTATCAGTAATAAAATCAGATAAACAAACAAGCTTACAAACTATACATAAGGATCTCATTAATCAGTTATAAACAAGACTTATAAACTATAGCCAGCTATTTACTTAATTATTGTAGTTTTGTTTTAAGCCTGTTTTCAGTGATGACTCCCTGTTTCTTAAACTAGGTTTATATCCTGTATCTTAGGGAACAGTATTCGCCTTTGGCATCTAGATATAATACAGTTGATATTATTATTTTATTTTTGTTAAAAATCAACTACAAGTGTTTTTGTATATATTGTAGCATATTGTTAGCGTATGTCTATGTGTGTGTTAGTGTGTTTGTCAGTGTGTGTGTGTGTATAAGTGTGTGTGTGTGTGTATAGCATTAATAATTATGTTATGTTACGTTATCATTTTTAAAATATTTTCTGTTTTGTAATAATCCTGTTCTTTTAACCATGAAATTACTTTTTTCTTTATTTCATATAAATTTAGATTTATGATCTTCAGAACTTCATCGATTTTCTTATAGATAATTGTAGATATAATATAAAACTGGTGGTAAGCAAATACGGTATAATGTTTATTGGTGGGTATAAAAGTTCTACGTGTTTCAGGTTTTGGCTGAGGAATATTTTGGTGGGTTTTTAATAAGACTTTAAGCATGTAAATTTGACTGACTGAAAGCACGTCAGCTTCGATGTAAATTGTTTACGTTGCATAACTTTTAGTATACATCTTTGTGCTCTCTCAATATCAAGCATTGCTGTTTTATACTTTCCACCCCAGACGCTGATGCAGTAGGAAATAATAGATTCACACAATGCTTGGTACGTCATCTTTATCACTCGGAGTGTAGCATAGTGCCTCAAATGTTTGAATATATAAACTAGTCGAGTAATTCTTGTTGAGAGTGCATTTAATTGTTTGTTCCAATTTAGTTTATCATCCAAATAAATACCCAAATATCTAGTTTCATGAACCCTCTCTATTGATTGACAAGTACAGTTGAAGTTGCTTACTGCGTCAGGCCCGGTGCAGGTATGAGCTAAAATTGAGAAACTCGAAGGTGGGTGGGAATTGCTACGTATTGCAAATGGAATAAAATTCGTTTTATTTATATTCAGAGTGATCAAATTAAACTTTAACCATTCTATTACACTTTTCACTGCAACTTACGCATTACTTTTAACTTGACCCCAGGTCCACCTTTGACTAAAATAGTTGTATCATACGCGTAAGTATATATTTTGCAATATTTTAAATTACTTGTACATAAATCGTTAATATATACTAAAAATAGGGTTGGACCTAGGATGCTTCCTTGTGGGACACCATACTCAACCGTTTCCTCCCTACTGTTGAGAGCACCAATTTTAACTTTTTGCTTACGGTATTTAAGATAGTTGTAAAAATTTTTGACGCTCGGAGGTACCTACTGTCGAAAACCGTATTGATTGTTTGATAATAATTTTTCTTTGCACAAAAATTCAGTTAGTCTTTTATTTGAAAAATTTTTAAGTATCTTAGACAGAGCAGGCAGTATCGAAATTGGACGATAGTTATTTACACAATCTCTGTCTCCACCCTTATGGACTGGATGCACAATAGCTAGTTTGAATGCATTGGGAAATACTCCTGATGAGATGGATAAGTTACAAATATGGACTATAATTAGAATTATAAAACGGCTACAATCTTTCAGCAGCAAGCAGGAGATACCGTCCCATCCCACAGAGACATTGCTATGCATGCCCAAAACAATGGACTCAATCTCCTTCTCGTTAGTACCAGCAATGACCAGTGATCTACTTGGGGAGCGAGGGATTAAACTGTTTAGTGTCTGAATAAATTAGGAATAATTGTTATTTGGGGTTTGTTTTATTATTTCGTTTGCCAGCTTTTTACCTATGGTGCTAAAATGGTGACTAACTTCATTTATAGATGAATCATGAGAGTCCTTTATATTTAACAATATTAGGCCGATTGTCTAAGATTTCAAAACATTTATTAAACTATTAAAATGGCATTTAATTAATTTATTAAGTAGAAGCAATGTATTTTATGGTCTCCTTGATTAATTTAATTTTTACTTAGTCTATAAGCAGAAAAATCATAGAACGAATAAATCTCGCAAATCCGTTTAATAATCGCTATCCGTTTTGTTTCTAATTTAAAATAAAATAAGTAGTAAAAAACTTTGTTCTCAAATCGATCAAGTGCGTCCCTCACTTTTAAAATGAAAGGAAAGAAGGAAGAAAAGTCCATATTAAAATTTCCTTCCAAATCTGCCCTACACCGCATCCCACTGAACCGAAACCCACCTGACAGGGAAGAATTTTTCATGTTCCAGTTTCTCGGATCTGATGCAGTGATTTTTATTTAGTCGCCTTTCTTTTCTGTGTGTAAAATTGTGGGTTTTTATTATCAGTAATAAAACTCATAAAACAATATTCAATATATATTATTAATTAGCTGGCAAAACAACCGGTCCCAATCCGAAAAAGTAACACCCTGTAGTTTATTACGTTGATCGATAGGGTCGTAATAATCACACCTTTGTAAAAAACTTATTAATACCATATTTAATTTTATACCACAGAGCTCGATAGGTTTAAGCCAGAGCAATGTCTGTAAAAGGGTATAGCATGCATCATTGTTTTTTTCGTGAGAGGGAAGGTCGGACAAGGTGTTGCATAAAAATTACTGGAATCCAACATTAAGTCTGAATACTCTTGTAAATTTCCAAAAAAATCTTCTAATGTATACTAAACTATAATAAATCTCCAGACAAACACTCGAACTGTGAGGCGTCAAAGTAAGCAGAACTGGGGGGGAACCCAGAATAAACATACATATATAAATAACAACAACCATGACCCGAGCACAAAACATCTATGTTCAGCACACAAATGAACACCTCGGCCAGGCTCGAACATGGTACCTCCGGCGTATGACCCCTATTCCAGCAGGGCTTCTTGCCACTACGCTACTCGGTCGTCAACTGAGACCAATGAAAAACTTTTCAAAACTAGACAATTATGGATCAGAATTTAAATACATTTATAGTAAAATTCCCTGCATGCGCGACGCAAAAAATGAATTTTTGGCACCCCTTATAATATATAAGAGAGGTAGTAAAAGATGAAAACTTTCATTCCGTTTCACAGGACTTCGGAAAAAAGGCATTCAAATAAAAGACATTCATAGTTATTCGAGCAATAAGAGAAGTGAAATTTTTGTTGAACTTATTGATTCTCCTCCAAAATTATCAACAGCTAATTGTAGTATGTCACTAAAATGTGATGTAAGTGACAAACATGACCATCCACAAAGACATCAACGAAGGAAACAAAATAACAGGGTCGGTGGAATTCTTCAATTTAGGGAACCACTGCTGGAAATTGAGTCAGACGAATAGTCATTTTATTTAAAATACAAACGGATTGTTTTGATAAGACAAAGACGCATAATAAAGCTAAATCTCAATTTACAGTGTAGATACGATTGGATATAGACAAAGCATGCAAAAAAATAGTTTAACGAAGATCCGCAACTCGATGCAATAAGGGTGGAATACAATTTAATATTATCGAGTGAATTTTTCAACCTAGTTTATTTGTTTGTGTTAAAGTTATTCGTACTGCTTCTTTGTGATTGTTTACTGGCTTCAAAGCAATATATAGGGTCTCTTGAGAGGGTACAATATTTGTGGTGATTATCGAAAAATAAGAAGTAAAAAAAATTTACGAAATTGTATTCGATTACGCATATTGGGACCTGGGGGAAGAAGATTCGATAGGTGGCTAAAAATACTAGGTTCATATGAAAATAGTTGTATCCCGTCATTTGATAAAAAACAAATTGAAAATTATCATTTCACAAACAACATTTGGCAAAAAAGTTATTCATTAGTTCATCTTTGTACAAACTAATAGTTCTATAAATAATTCATTTGACAAAACAATTACAAAATAAACACCCAGCGAAGCTCCATAAGCGAAATTGAATGAATTTATATGTGATGAAAAATAAATTACATGAAATAATAATCTATGAAACGTTCTTCGGCGATATAATCATTAATATTATATCGTCGTAATAATATAAGAGTTAGTTGTGGTTTATAATTATAAAATACCCATTTATTAACCAACATTTTGTCAAATTGCGACTTTGAAAAACGAATACTCTGGTATTTAAAAAAATTAATAACTGGCAGTCTTACATTCAGAATATTTGCAATGTTAATTTAAATTTATTTTTTTAATGATCACTTATAAAACGATTAGTTTAGTAAATGAACAGTTTGTCAAATGATTACTTTTTCAAAAATAAATTCGTAAAATGATCGTTTGTCATACGTTTTTTGTTCAGGGTCCCTAAATTAAACATCATGCCAGACACTGGTTAAAGGCCATATTGTTGCAGCAATCTGAAAAATATGAAATAAATTTTCGACCTAAGTATCTGCAAAAAATTAAGAAAAACTGAAGGCCTTTAATGTACTTCAAATCAAATCAAATGAATTTGTTTGCGAAAAAATGTGTACAAATAGTTCTTAAATAAAATTGACAGTTCTACATTTTTTACTGTTAAACAGCGTGCAAATACTAATAAGAAGTTAATTACAAAATGATTTACTTTCTAAAAACCTATTAAATAATATCATAATAGTATTAACAAATATTAATATTTAAATGTTATAAAAATATTACAAAACATTATGATTCCTAAACTTATACATATGGACTCATTTAACCCTTTACTTCGCAGACAGAAAAAATCTTAAAATTTGCTTGTTTTTCATTTTGATGGTATTTAATATAGTCTAAAGGGCCCTATAAAAATATTGTAAAAAATCCCTATTTTATACATTTTTAGAAAACATATGTTGGTGTGGTACAACACTGCGCGCTACACTGATAAGTAAGGATCAAAATTTACGTTATACGTCACCCACACTGCACATCACATAGAGGTTCATATTTAAAATAAAAAAATACAAATTATTCGTTAAAAACATTTTATAATGAAAAAAAAAACGTGACACTAGTTACTACAAAAATAAGAAACCACATATCCTAGGCACTGACGTGATAATGGTAAAAACGATTTCTTTTTTCAATCAAACACTACCTCAGGTTTCATTTATTGCAATACACACTAGTGTAACTTTTTATGCAATATTTGCACCTTCCTTGCGGTACAAAAGTCGGTATATGGCCAACACTATCGTAACGCACAGAATCTGACGATTCTGTCTAGGAGCGATAGAAGCCTTTATCTTAGCAGTTGTTGTTAAATCATTTTCCTTCGAACCTGATGGTTCACAAGTTGAACGCGAAAGTTTTTCAAAGCCAAAGTTTTTTTATTATTTTTGCGGTCTTTTTTGTAGTTCATCCATGCATTATTGGCGAAAATATCCATAGCCTGAGAGAATATGGCCATATTCCATCTCTTTGTTTTGATGTTTGATGGGTAGAGGGATTTGAGCATGTCAGCTATATCGAAACCACCCATGTGAGAATTATACTGCTTCACTATTGGGGACAGTCTACTTCAACTCTTGATTTCATTTCTTCTGAGATTCCCTTAATTTTTTCTTTGGGGAATGAGTCAACAAAAGAACTCGCCAGTGTTACAACTTTGTTGTCGTACCATTTCACCACTACCAACTTATTTTCATTGTAAACTACTGGCTTGCACCTCTGCATTTCTTTTTAAGTACCTTATCTTATACAAGTTTTGACTGACACCCTCTAAGGCGGTTACTTCTGATGGTCCCCAAACTAAAACTTTCATATTCATTGCGCAAGTTTTGTATCAATTCAAGTCCGGGGAAAAAATTTTCAAAACAAACAATTGCTGGCTTTTCTTTAATTGTGCTACATAAAGCTAAACTATTTTAATAACTGTAAAATAACATCCTTGGAAAGTATCTACTACATATTTTTGGCTCGTTTGGTAAATATTGGCTACCTGCTCTTGTGCCTTTGTAGGGGACCATCATTTCGTCTACACCGTTCAGTCCTTCTTCTACGAGAAGCAAATAGTTTTGTCAAACTTTTTCGAGGATGGGTCTGACTTTGAAATAGCGGTCATCGTTCATACTACTATTGTCTAAAAAAGGAAGATACCTTCAAATTTTCTTATAATTTTTTCAAAGCCATCACATCTGCAATCTGATGGTCAGATTCAGCGTTTGTTACAATAATCGCGGAAGGCTGGCATTTGGACAACTCCCATCAACAAAGGTATTGCAATTAAATCTCTTATATCATCTTTCGTGATGTTTATGCTTTTTGAAATATTGTTTTGTACTGAATACAAATTAGTTTTTTCTGTAATTTTATCGAGAATATATTCTGAGAAAAATATTTGAAATAAACGGTTGGGAATTTTAAGTTAGCACCAAAAGAAAGATTATATTGAAGGAATCTATTTTAGCGGTGTAATCGAGTTTGCCGTTTGTTCATTTATAGTTAAGTGGTTTTCTGATATATTTTTTAGGTTCTTTTTGTGCAAAGCATAGGAGCTTTTTTTGCTTTTCTTTTAGAACGAGTTGTTGCAGTTGGTGATATATTGGTAACAGGAAAAGGTGATAAAACGGATGAAACAGAATTTAACATGGGCAGTTGTTCTCGAAACATTTCAGTAATAACGGATGGCAGGGGAATGGTTTCTTCGTCCGACAGCGCCGAATTGCAAGTGGAAGGCGGGCGGAGGTCCTCATTTTCAGAACTAGAAATGTTTAGACCGTTTAAAGAAGATCGGGGTTCAGAACTACAGTATGTGATGTTATCGTCAAAATCTGAGTGGTCAGGGCTAAAACTTCATCTTCTGAATCACTACTGCCTATCCGATGATGGTGCACGTTTTGGTGATGGCATAATTGTGCGAGTTCGCTGCCATTTTTGGCTTTTCTGAAGCAAGCAAAAAGCAGCAGCAACAAAACATAAACATATTAATACATATAAATAGTGATTTCAAAAATCATTTAAAATAAATTTAACAAAATATTAGTAAAACCAGTCAGAAACCATAATTTTGTATTACAATTAGACGTAAATTACATATTTTATTACTTACTATTAAATGAGCAGTGTTGTGTGTAAACAACGTGTAATTATACAATAACTTCACAAGCTAAGGGGCAGTGTTGTCAGTGAACGACATGCAAAATGTTTAATAGTTTTCTAAGTACTTCACAACGTCGGTAAGCAACAACATAACTTTATAAGTGTTTATAAATTAAAAAGTTATCAATTAAATAATTTTGTTTACACATATATCAAAATATACGTTATTTTAGAAAATACTTCATATATCAATTCATTTGATTATATCCATTTGCGATCTGCTGTTCTTGACACCATCATAGGCAAAAGAAACGAAAAAAGTGCTGTCACTAACGTCATAAATTTTTTTTGGGGTGCGTTTCGTTCTAGCTTTGGTATGATAAAACAAAATTTTTAAAGATGCGAACATATTATGAAAAAATAATGTTGAAATATTATGTTGTTGAATTACAACGCTGCGAATTAAAGGGTTAATTACAATTCAATACCTTTAAAAATACTATTAACGCAAGCCGAGAATTTTTAAATACACTCGGCCATTTTGGAAGCCTAAGTGAAACGAATAGGGACGCTATCACGCAATTTTTATACATTAGGTGCAAGTCTAAATAACTCTTAAACAATTAATTTCACACGTGCGGTATACTTTGCACATCGTTACAAATCACTCTTAAAAAGCGCCAGGTACTGAATAAACTAATTTGCTCGAATATCTACAAATTCCACGTAGTACTTGAGTTTTTGCCGGCCTTTTCAATCTTGCTGCGACCTGCGCAAAGTCAATACACTTATCAACCCTGCAGCGAACGCTAACGATTGTAATACTGCGCTCACTCAGTGGAAATGTTATTTGCTGCAAGCAAATGTTATAGATGTGTGTTCCACTTAGTCTGTGTCTGGGAAAAAAGTTTTTTTTTTAGGAGAAATATATGATACATATAGTAAGTCATGTAAATAAGTCGGGTTTTGGTCGTGTTTTGTTCGTTTTTAAGAAGTCATTTTAACGATTTGATTTTACTCTGGTAATCGGTCAAGACAACCATTAAAATCAATAGTATATTATGCAACTAGTGAATAAAGGATGGATATAAAGCGAGGGCCGTAGATGAGTCACGAGCAAGTGAAGGATTCTAACGATTGAATCACGAGCGTAGCGAGTGATCTAAGATGATTGATTCACGAGCGCAGCGAGTGATTCAACTGTTAGAATCCTGAGCGACGCGAGTGATTCATGGCCCTCGATATAAATTCGTACTTTATTCAGGAGTTGCATACTATACTTTATACCATGAATACGAGAAAAAGACATAATTTAAGCGAAAATAGAAATTTTATCAAGAAATAATAAATGTTACATTTATTGAAATGGACATTAAAATTAGAGCAATGACTGAAATTAAGCGTAATTTTTTTATTATTATCATTAGGGTGGTCAACTTGTGAAACAATATTTATTTTTTTATATAATGGCAGCAAAGAACACAAAACATAATGCCAAACTCCTTGTCGCAAATATCGACCAATCAAATCTCGAGAATTTATTTGCACCAAAGAGTTTGAATTTCGAATCTTAGCGCAAGGAGTTTGTGTAAGCATTGAAATGGAGATCGGATATATTTTGTGTTCCAAATTCAAACACCAAAACAGTGAATAAAAACAAAACAGTGAATAAAAGGCCTTTTTATTCAATGTTTTGCGTGAATAAAATAAGCTTGTTCCCGAGATCACATAGGGCCGCGTCATAGCTCGTCGAACCGGTCCAACGGCCGACCGGTTCCCCGCCCGCGCCGCCTGCCCGGGCCAACAGATCGCGTGAGCGAACCACCAGAGCACACGCACGCACTGGCCTTCCTTGTAAAACCTAACCAGAATACAGTCCTACAGATCGAAGCACTTGTTTTATTTAGTCAAGACCACCAGGAGGCTAAACTGGAGCTTGATATTCAGACATTGGTCCTTCGAGCTATTAGAACATTGGTCCGGAAGAAAAAACTACGAACTACCAAGATCGCCATCTTTAAAGCTGTGCAAAATCATCCAGTGGACTTTGGACTGACGCTCGGCCGCTACTGCAGAGGGCACTTAGAGGGCTTACATCCACCGCTGGAGGGAACTTGTTCTGAGTGAGTTCGTTCCGATAAGGAATCCTTATTTTTCCGTCTTTCCTCTTTTTCCTTTCATTGAGATAGTGCTTTTACGGAGCAGACATAAATCGATCTCTTGAAACATACATTCCCTTTCTACTCTTTCTTAATATTTTATTGTTTTATAACGATGAAAGTTATGCTTGGCTTTAATTAAGCATTCTTATTTGCACATCCTTACGCTTATCACGTTATTTAAATATAATACGCATTTACCTATCTACGTTGACGTAATTACGGAACATTCAGCCTTTAATTTTATTAAGCCTGAAATACATTTAGTATAAAAGATTTAACAATTTAATCTAAATACCTAGTGATTTACGTTTCATTATAGAAATATACCACATTTACATAATAAACAAATTTTTACACTAATAAGATCCCTGTATTCAATTATTTTACGCTTTTTAAATACCAATAATTAAACCATTTTTCTTATAGAATTCATATCTTATAAAACAATAGTGCACCGCTGTCCATATCGCTCGGCTTTGCACGTCAAAACCGGTTTCGCGTGAGAACTGTGTTATTCTATCTGACCTACAGTTGCTAGCTTCCCTGTCCATTCATAGTTTTTGATACCTATGCATCTCTTTTAGCGATTGCTTCCGCTTTCTTCTTCTTTTCAGACTCTTAGTAAACTATGTCGGAATCAAAATTGAGGGAGCTTGTAAAGAGACGTGGAGGCTTAAAATCTAGGCTGACGCAATTTTCGAATTTTGTAAAACTTTTACCTACTACGGACTTAGACAATTTTCAACGTTCGGAATTGGAATGCCGGCTTGAGACAATTAAAAACTTATTCAAGGATTTCGACATGTTGCAGACGGAGTTGGAGCTGTTGTCAGAAAACACGGAGGATATGTATGATGAGCGCGAGCAATTTGACGCTCAGTACTTTGCACAGGTGGCGCGTGCGCGGGCACTGCTCGCCCCCTCGCGCGCCGCCTCCCCCGCTATGTCCTGCGCTACCGCCGCGTCGGCCCCCAACGTCGACCACCACGGTTCTGGCTGCAAGCACGACTTCGTCCGGCTACCTAAGATAGACTTACCTCACTTTGACGGGGGCTATCAGCACTGGCTCGAGTTTAGAGATACGTACCTTTCTCTTATTCATAATAATAATAGTATTCAGGACATAAACAAGTTTCATTACCTACGTGCGGCGCTTACTAGTACCGCTTCTTTAGCAATTAATTCTATAGATTTTAAAGGCGTTAATTATTCATTATCGTGGCAATCACTTTTGGATAGATTTGATAACGAAAGATTACTAGTTAACAATCATATTCACGCGTTATTTAACGTTGATTTAATTAAAAGAGAATCTTGTGCTTCTTTGCGAAATATGATTGACGTAACAAATAAAAACTTGAGAGCTCTTAACACATTAGGCCAGCCAACTGAGCATTGGGACACTTTGATCATATACATGATGTCCAAAAAATTAGATACTGTTACTTGTCGTCAGTGGGAGGAGTTCAAAAATAATTTAGACACTTTTCCAGTATTAAAAGATTTTCTTAAATTTTTATCTAACCGCGCCGACTTGCTTGAAACTTTGAATGAAAACAAACATACAAACAACACAACTTTTACAACGAACACTTTTGATACTAACAGGTCAAAAAACTATCTAACAACTACAAAATCCAAGCCAACTTACAATACTAATCTAAAATCATTTCTTATTTAGTTGTCAATCTTTCAGAACCCTAGATGTCGAAGCACGTATTAAAAAGGCTTCAGAAAGCAACGTCTGTTTGAATTGTTTACGACCAGGACACATAGTTAAACAATGCAAATTATCGCATTGTAAATACTGCAAACAGAAACACAACACCCTCTTACATAGGGAACCCTTAGCAGAAAATAAATCAAGCCCACAAGTTACATTGTCTTCAAATGTTACGTCTTCTTGTAACAATAATCAGGCTCTTGTATTGCTTTCCACAGCCTTGGCGAAGGTGTCAGATGTCAACGGTAAGCTTCATACGGCGAGAATTCTTCTTGACAACGGCAGCACCTCGAACTTTATAACCCAAAATCTGTGCACAAAGCTAGGTCTGTACAAACGAAGCACAAGCTCCACCGTGTCAGGTATTTGTGAACAAATTTCCCATAGTTCTGAAAGCTGTAGTCTTGCAATTCAGTCTTATAATGGCGACTATCGGACGAACATAGATTGCTTTGTTTTATCAAAAATCACACATACTTTGCCTGGGTCTTACGTGGATAAAAACTTAATACCTATACCTCCAGGTCTTACACTAGCAGATCCTACGTTTAATATACCTTCAGCTATCGATATACTTGTTGGTGCTGAGGTATTTTGGGACGTATTAATTTCAAATTCTATAGATTTAGGCAAAAATAAGCCTAAATTACAGTCTTCTAAATTAGGTTGGCTCATTTCGGGTTGCATATATCAACCTTGTCTCCATTCACGACTTATCTGTAATTTTCTTTCACACGAAGAATCTCAACAATTTACTCGCTTCTGGGAGCTCGATTCTTTCCGCATTCAATCACCTGATGATGGTTTCTCAGTTGAAGAACGCTCTTGTAAAAGGCTCTTCCAAGAAACTACGTATAGAAACGAGCAAGGCCAATTTGTTGTTACCATTCCATTAAAGTACTCACCTGAGGCCTTAGGTGACTCTTACGCAATAGCCAAGAAACGTTTTTTATCACTAGAGACCAGGCTTGAGAGAGACTCTACTTATAAAGAAAAATGCATAAGTTTTCTGCAAGAATATAGCACTCTCAATCATATGACTAAAAGTTCTAAATCATTTCAATCAAAATTCAATTATTTTATGCCACATCATGGCATTGTACGAGAGTCTAGTTCTACAACAAAACTACGCGTAGTGTTCGATGCTTCCGCCAAAACGACATCGGGAAAGTCCTTCAATGACATTCAGATGGTCGGGCCTACTCTACAAGAGGATCTATTATCCATAATTTTGCGGTATAGACAATACAAATTTGTAATAACATGCGACATCGAAAAAATGTACAGAGCCGTCTTAATAGAGCCTTCTCAGCGCTCGCTACAACAAATTCTTTTCAGAGCTGATTCGTCACAATCCTTGCAGTGTTACACGCTTAACACAGTAACTAAGTGTCTTCTGTCCCTTGCTGATCAATGTTCAGACTCTAATGTTAGTAATAGCATTAAGAGAGACTTTTATGTAGATGACTATTTGAGTGGCGGCGATTCGATTGAGTCAGTCATTCAATTATGTAAAGGCGTCATCAATTCTCTCGAATCCGCTAACTTTAATCTGCGTAAGTTTCAGTCAAATAGTCCTGAAATACTAGAGTCATTTACTAACATTAGCACAGATTTGAACAACAAGACCTTAAACCTAAAAGAAACTTTACCGAGCAAAACTCTTGGTTTGTATTGGGACAGCAAATCAGACACTTTGTTATTTTCAGTAAATCTTAGCATTAATTCAAAAATAATTAGCAAGCGTATCATACTGTCTTTGATAAGCCAAATATTCGATCCTTTAGGTCTCGTGGGTCCATGTACTGTCCAGGCAAAGTTAATATTGCAGCAGCTGTGGGTTCTTAAATGTAATTGGGACGACGAAGTACCTACTGAAGTCGGAGCTCAGTTTATCGAATACATTAATTCGCTTTCAGCCCTTAACTCTATTCGCATTCCTAGGTGGGTGTCTTGTACTAACCTCGCTGTAACTGAAATTCACACATTCACAGATGCATCCGAACGCGCTTACGGCGCTTGTGTTTATGTAAGGACAGTCGCAACAGACGGGGCCGTGTGTGTTCGCCTTTTAGCCTCCAAAAACAAAGTCGCGCCAATCAAGCCAACCACAATTCCACGTCTGGAATTATGTGGTGCTTTACTAGGTACTCGTCTCTATCTGAAGGTAATTAAATCACTTACTATTCAGTTTAGTTCCTGTTTCTTTTGGTGCGATTCGACCATCGTGCTAGGATGGCTTGCGAAACCACTGAATCAACTCAATCAATTTGTCCGCAATAGAGTAAGCGAAATTCAGGACGCTACCCTCGGCCACACGTTTAGCTATGTGCCCTCGAAAAGCAACCCCGCGGATCTAGCTTCTCGGGGGGTGATGGCTGATCACATCATCTCGTCGACTCTCTGGTGGTCAGGTCCTCTATTTCTTCATGAAAAAGAAATAGATTTTCCTCCCTCTCCGAACAAACAGCTAACATTACCAGAATTATCTTTACATACATCTGAACTTAGTAATAATAACAATCTTATTTCTCTATTAATTCATAGAAAATCAACATTTACAAAACTTATTAGAATAGTCGCATTCATATACAGATTCATACACAACTGTAAATCTAAAAACAATCCACTATCGTCTTACCTTACCAAAACAGAATTAGAATCATCAAAAAATATTATTTTGCGGATTTCTCAGCAGGAAATGTTCCCTGAAGAATACACCATACTTAAAAACAATAAAACTTTACACAAGAAGAATAGATTAGTTAGTCTTTCACCGTTTGTAGATTCTCATAATCTTTTACGTGTGGGTGGACGTTTAAGTAATTCTAATTACACTTACGATGGTAAACATCCCATTTTACTATGTAGCAAACATTACTTGACTAGGCTCATATTTCAAAATTATCACAAAACTCTTTTCCATGCAGGGCCTGAGCTACTCCTAGCAAACGTTCGGTTAACCTACTGGCCTTTAGCAGGTAGAAACTTAAGTAAGCAAGTCGTGCGTAATTGTGTTCGTTGTACTCGACTTAAAGCTCAACCTATGCAAGTAGTCATGGGCAACTTACCTACCGATAGGACTCAACTAGAGTATCCTTTTTTGAACACAGGTCTTGATTACGCCGGGCCAGTGCTGATAGCCGACCGCAAAGGCAGAGGTTGTAAACTTGTGAAAACTTATATTTGCGTTTTTGTATGCTTTGCAGTCAGAGCCGTGCATCTGGAACTAGTCTCCGACCTGACCAAGGAAGCTTTCCTTGCTGCCTTTAGTCGGTTTATAAGTCGTCGAGGCAAACCACAGCGAGTGTATTCTGACAACGGCACCACTTTCGTGGGAGCTTTTAACGAGCTTTCGCGTTTCCTACAGGTCTTTTCAAAAAATATAGAGTCTGATGTTGCCAATCAAGGTATCGAATTCAAGTTTATACCAGTGTATACCCCCCATTTCGGTGGCCTTTGGGAAGCAGCTGTAAAATCTACAAAACAATTATTAAATAGAGTCATGAGCCTCACTCACTTAAATTACGAAGAGCTTTCGACTTGTCTGATACAAATAGAAGCTATCTTAAACTCCAGACCCCTAACGCCTTTATCCACTGATCCTTTAGATTTAACTTATCTTTCACCATCCCATTTTCTTATCGGACGTCCTCTCACGACAGTCCCTCGTCCTCAAATGGCCGACACAGACATCCAGCGGCTGCCTCGCTACGCCCGCATAGAGAAACTGAGGCAACATTTCTGGCAGCGTTTCTCTAATGAGTACGTGTCTCTTCTACAGACTAAGCAGAAATGGCAGACAGGCATGCAAGAGCTGAAGACCGGAACAATGGTCGTCGTGCGAGAAGCCAATCTTCCTCCTCTTCTTTGGCTGCTGGGTCGAGTGGTCGCTGTTCATGCTGGATCAGATGGACGCAGTCGAGTTGCCGATATACGTACGAAGAAGGGCACCATAACACGTGCATATAACAATATATGCCCCCTACCTGTATCATCTTCACAAGCATCTTGAAGCCTTACACTTCAACCCGGGGAGCCTGTTCCCGAGATCACATAGGGCCGCGTCATAGCTCGTCGAACCGGTCCAACGGCCGACCGGTTCCCCGCCCGCGCCGCCTGCCCGGGCCAACAGATCGCGTGAGCGAACCACCAGAGCACACGCACGCACTGGCCTTCCTTGTAAAACCTAACCAGAATACAGTCCTACAGATCGAAGCACTTGTTTTATTTAGTCAAGACCACCAGGAGGCTAAACTGGAGCTTGATATTCAGACAAAGCTTTTTAGAGTAGGTATGGTATAAAATATTTTATTTTATTTTATCTTAGTTAAAAAAATTACACTTGAATGTCCTTTTTTTTTCTTTATCATCGTGATTGCGTAAAAACACCTCAACTAATTATTTAGCTTGACAATTATAAGCGAGTTAAAGTTAGCCACTACTAAACAAACATAAACGTCATACTAATAATAACACATTTATATTTTTATGACGCAAGGTTACTTAAATACAAATAAATCATTAATAAAAAATTTTATGTGCCCACAAAGCAGTACTTTACTTTTAGACAGGTTTCAGATGACGGATCACGTGATGAATTATGCACGAGTTTATAGTAACCGGCGCTGTATGAGAGTGGCTTGTGAAAATGATCACACGGTATGTACAACTATTGTTTTATTGTTTACAGAGGTGATGAATCCTGATTAAACTTTCAAGTTTATGTAAGGAAAACTGGTAGAGAAATATTTTGACTGCAAGGGCACCATTCTTTGATGTGGGTGTCTGAGATTGTACCATTTCATAAAACAGTATAAGATTGATTTGAAATCCCGTCTTTATTAACGCAACATTGGTAATAATATTATTACCAAGAAAAAAAATCTTTCAGCTCTCAGCTACGGTTTGTAAGTTTTATCTGGAAGTAAGGAACTATAAACTATGATAGATGATTAAACGAACTTCCAAGTAAAGTTCTATCGTTATTATATGAGTCGCTTCATTCGTTTGCCTTTCATGTTACAAACAAGAACCCCGAGTTCAAAGCTTTAATATTTTTCGTCACAAAAATTATAATCTTTTAGAGTCGATACAGGACATAATTATCATTATGTTATTTTTAAAGATTGGCAAGGATAACATAGCTTGTTTACAATTTGGGGCTGTGCTTTTAATGTACGGATGCAAAAACTATATTTTCTAATTTAATATCTGGACCCTATGTCGGTGCATACGGCTAACGAAGTAACGGTTACTATTTGGTAATTTTTTCAAAAGTTAAAGTAATATAAGGATATCACAGAGAAAGCTCATTAAGTAATAATTTGGATCCCAAGAAAATGTGTACTTCGATTTAGTTGGTTTCATTTTACAGGCTTCTTGTAAAATTTGCCTCATCATTGCCCATATATTTGCCTAGCAATAGAGACAAGGCTGAACGGTGTGAATTTAATGAACCGAATGAACAACCCTTATTAAATTGCTCATTTAAAAAACAGAGAACTAATAAAACAGGTTTTTGAACATATTAGTATTACGTAACGTACAAAACTCCCACCACGACCTCAACGTGATGTTGTATTGACAAATTGTCATGGATGCCACAGAAGCGAGCACCAACGTCAGGGTTTCTGGCGGAGAGCCGTGCTGCGAGAACGCCACCCGGAGCGTCTCGTGGTACCCAGGGTACAGCTGGAGTGCTTTGCTTTGGTATTGTTATGGGAGTTAATGAAATCTTTTGTTTCAATTCAAATTTATTATTTTTCTTCTCTACACATTTTAAGACAAGGGAAAATGGAGGAAGTGCTTAAAATTGCGCAGAGGCCCAATTAATCGTAAACGCATCGAATGCGACTGCATACGGTTCAGGATACCTAGTTACAAATGCGTCACATTTGCTTACAAACATTAAAGCAAAAATCCATAAATTACGTTCCTCACCAAATGCCCTAGCCAAATGTTTCTAATTAAAGTATTTAAATGTGGAAATTGAATACAACCCACCCTATCGATGTAACTAATAGCGGAAATATTTTCAATACGTAATAATATTGCACAATTTCTTTCTTCCCCGGCTGAACTATTGAAGCCTAAGGAAAATTACTAGTAATTCTTGGTAATTGATTGGTATTCTTTCAGTATGTTTCCAAAAATCATACAATTTATTGTTTTGGAATACTGCGCCCCAGCCTGTTCTGAATGCATCTGTATATATCTTATAAATTTGTGAAGTAATAGAACGGGAAATGGTATATTGACTTATACTTTTCTACCAGATTAAATCTTCTAACAGTAATTTAGGGAAATTAATTTTTGTCTCATAGTTGTACTTATTTTGTAGCTAGACAGGCTGTGACGAGTACACCTATATGTTAGGCAAAATCTCGTATCGAGCATATTTGAAGTTTCATTAATTTATTTATTATTATAACGCTTATCGTCAGGTAAAGAAATAGACATCCGTTCGATGTTAAACATAAAGCCTAAAAATATTACTGACTTTGTCAGTACAAGTCGATTTTTGTCCAAATTCACAACAAGTGACTCATAACTTCGCGCATAATTTTTGTAAATACCCCCGGAACAACGGATAATCCATACGGCATGGCCGTAAACTCGTATGTGTTTGGCTCGAACATATCGTGTTCTTGAAATTCAAATCGCAGGTATTTTTTGTAATTAACAAATAAAGTTACGGGTAGGTATGATCTTTCTTATATGTTAGCTGAGAAACAATTATGGGGAATTAATTTAGAAGCTGTTTTATAAGCTTCCATTTTGAAGTGTACTTTTTCTAGAATATTTTATTGATTTTTTTTTTAGCACGTACGAACCGTTTTTCGCCGTTCAGTTTCGACGCTAAATGAATTATTTATTATATTTGATTGATATAAACTGGTCACTTAAGGTATAACAAGGTTTTATAGCCTCTAAGTCTAACAATTTATTAATTCCTATTATCATATTTAGTTTTTCACTATGCGACAAAATATTTTTGAGAGTTATACTGATGTAATTTTATCATGAAATGGAATTGAGAAACATAATTGTATCCATTTTAAAATCATTTCATTATTCGTTATTTTAAGCCAATAATCGTAAAAGTAATGGATTCGACCTGCATGTACCTGAATTATGGTAAATTCGGTGCACGAGTCCCGGACTGGTTGAGTTTTGCGACGGTTCCAGATTAGGGAGCGTATACATAGAGGGCTCAGGTATTGCGGTAACTAAAATGGCTAGCTGGAGATTCGTCCACTGGGTTCATCATTATATTTAAATAATTTTAATGACGACTTTCAGATTACTCAGGCTCTGTCTTGGAGGCAGCGTCCGGCCGTCCCGCCTGCACCTTCTCGACCCACCCCAGCTCCCGTAGCTTCCGTAGGGCCGCGTCCCACTTTGTCATCTTCACCTCAGTCGTCGTTGGCTGAGGACATGAAGACCGTGTTCGACGTCATCCAAAACGTCGACATTAACGAACTTTCCGTACTCGCACGCAAACTGCGAGCCGCCCGCTCTCCTCAAGAGCGCTTATTCGCGTTAGCCGAGCATCACTCGCTCCTAAGTTCGTTGTAAATTCTTTTATTTCTGTATAAATTCGTAAATAAATAAATTTTAATGTCTAGACCCGCGAATCCCGCGTCCAGTCGTATTAAACCCAAGGGCTTATCCCTAGTATCTTTTAACGCTCGTAGCCTTAGCACTAACCTTCCCGAGATTAAACTGTTCCTTCAGAACAAAGAACCTGACTTATTCCTTCTCCAGGAGACATGGCTTACTCCAAACCGCTCCAAGGGATACGCTATTCCTAAGTACGCGTTTACTCGCAACGATAGGCCCAACTCCGACGGTTACGGCGGCACCGCTATATATTA
The DNA here is from genome assembly GCA_923062675.1 of Marasmarcha lunaedactyla. Lineage (NCBI taxonomy): Eukaryota > Metazoa > Arthropoda > Insecta > Lepidoptera > Pterophoridae > Marasmarcha > Marasmarcha lunaedactyla. The sequence goes on from OV281341.1 coordinate 4,282,855, forward strand.
CAAAAGAGGCTTCCATTGCTGTCCTCTCCCTACCCCTCCTCTCCTCAACATGGAGGCCACTGTGTGTAGATTGGCTATGACTGGTCATCCGACCATCATCATAGCTTCAATCTACATACCTAGTGGTACCAGACCAATCCGCAGCGACTTTGAGGCCATTCTCGCCCTCGGCCATTCAGTCATTATGTTCGGAGACTTTAACTCCAAACATACTGACTGGACGTGCCTATCGACCAACACCAGCGGTATCGCTCTCCTCGACATCACTAACTCCCTTGACCTAGACATCATATCCCCCATCACTCCCACTCACTATCCCAACAATCCGACCTACTCTCCTGACATCCTCGACTTTGCAATTATCAAGCGAATCAATCTTGACCTAAGGTCTATCGAACCGCTCGATGACCTAGGCTCCGACCATCGCCCCGTCTCCCTCGTGCTAGGCGCGCCTAACGATAACGTCACATCTCCTAAGACCTTTACCAACTGGAAAGGCTTTAAAAATACGTAAGTTTCAGCCTTAGAGGCACCGAACTCTCCGCTCGCGATTTCGCCCGACCAATTAGACAGCCCGATTAAAATAGATTCGATAGTCGATAATCTCACTGATGCTATCAACTCAGCCATCAGCGACAACGTAATCATTGCTAAGCAAGGCAAACCCGCGCTTCCCTTAGCCGTTAGCAATCTCATTAAAGCTAAGAACGCGGCCCTCCGGAGAGCCAAGAAATATCCCACGCCCGCATATAGAACAGCTGCGAATCAGCTTCAACGCAAAGTTAGGTCTCGCCTCGCGGAACTCCGTGACACTCAGTTTAGCGATCTCATGGAGAATATCTCCCCGTCCCACCAAGCGTATTATCGAATGGCCCGAGCTTTACGCGTAGACACCGCCTCTCACGTTCCTCCTCTCACTCGTCCCGACGGCACCATTGCCTTCAAAGTCGAAGAGAAAGCCGAATGCTTCGCCGACAGCATAGCGGCACAATGCTCGCCCAGCACGCAACCCGCGGATCCCTCCCACATCCAGGCGGTGGAGGACGAAGTTCTCCGCAGAGAATCTCTCCCTATCACCGACGACCCCGTCACAGTCTCTAATGATGAAATCTTGCTTCTCATTAGAAAGCAAAAGTCCAAAAAGTCCTGCCACAGCAGGTGCTTACCTTGTTAGCTATCATCTTCAATGCCTGCTTCGACCATAGCTACTTTCCAAAAGCCTGGAAAGAAGCGACAGTCATAGGCATTCCCAAGCCGGGTAAACCTCTGAACATCCCGGCTAATCACAGACCCATCAGCCTCCTCAAGGCAATGTCTAAACTTCTCGAAAGAGTCATACTCTCTCGAATGCGGAACCATCTGTTTCCAACGGATGGCGACCCTATCATTATTCCCCACCAGTTTGGCTTTCGCGCTAAGCACTCCTGCCCTCAGCAAGTCCATCGAATCGTCGAGTGCATTCTCGATGGATTCTATCCGCATCGTAAAAAATCAATCGCGGTTCTCTTTGACGTAGCCAAGGCATTCGACAAAGTCTGGCACAGCGGTCTCGTTTTTAAACTCTATAAAATAGGCTTACCGGTTCGCCTAGTCAGATTAATCGCGTCGTTTCTTAAAGACCGTACATTTCGATTCAAACATGAAGGCACGCTCTCCGCGCCTCGTCCCATAAAGGCTGGAGTCCCACAAGGCTCAGTCCTCGCCCCTCTGCTGTACACCGTGTACACTAATGACATGCCCATCCCGCCGAAAGGCGTCGAACTCACCCTCTTTGCAGACGATACCGCCCTTTACACTAAAGGTCAAAGGATCCCGTATAACATCACCAGACTCCAAAAGGCCGTGAACGCCCTCGGTGTTTGGTTTCAAAAATGGCGTATCGATGTCAACCCAGAAAAGAGTTCTGCCATTCTATTCGACCACAAACGTCGTAATCGCCGCAACGATCCCCACATTCGAATGTTAGGTATTCCCATCCCCTGGAAGCGCAGTATCAAATACTTAGGCGTCACCTTAGATCAGACGCTTTCTTTCAAGCCACACGTCGATAGAGTAATGAAACTCGCGCGTTTCTACTTAAGCCGCTTAAATAGTATGATAGGTAGAAAAAGTAAAATGTCTTTTAGAAATAAACGTACGCTTTATAAGGTCTGCGTTAGACCCGTCATGTCATATGCTTCGCCAGTCTTTGCCCACGCCAATCCCTCCGTCCTGTATAAGCTGCAGGTAGTTCAAAATCTCTTCTGCCGCAGGGCCACAGACGCACCTTGGTATGTGCGCAACGCGGACCTGCACAGAGATCTTGAACTACCTACAGTACAACAGCACCTCAAAACACTCTCAGAATCGTTCTTCAAACGCGCCGAATCCCATCCCAATCATCTTGTTCGAGATTCAGTCTCATTTACTGCTCCTGTGTTAGATTCGAAATTCAAAGTCGCTAGGCCGAGAAACGCGCACACGGGCGAACCTACGCAGTTAACTTTAGCTCTCGAGGCCCTTCAGGCCGCAAATCCTAATTCTAACGTAAATTCTGATTCTAACGTAAATCCGAATTAATGCAATTTTTATTTTTCATTTTTAATGTTTTTATTTTTACTTTTCATTTTTGAGCACCTTCAGTGCTATGTGAATCTCAGCGGGTGACCCCTTAAGGGCCCCGCTGGCGCGGCCTCTTTCTCCAATTGGCCGTCGCTCAGATGAAGGCTGAGTGGCAAAAATGCACGAGCCGACAGGGGGTTTTTAGTGGGTATGGTTCTGGTAGGCGTCGGGACGAGTCCCACATAACTCCGATCGCGTGCGCGGAGTATGCGTCAGAGCATTTTTTATGTCCTCCTGCTCTTCCCGTGGAGGGGAACCAAAAAAAAAAAAAAAGACTTTCAGATTTGAAAAAAAAAATAGAAATAATAGAATATTACGTAATACAGATATCGTGTTAAATCTGTGTTAAAGTGTTTTCTGTATTCGTATTAAACTTTTTAAACATTATTGAAAAAAAACCCAAAAATAACAATACAAGTACTATACAGCATTAATCGGAATAAGAATGACTATTAATTTATGCTGATAACGTGATATACCTATTATAGATTACACGTATTTTCTGCATCTTTTCGACGAAGCGAAATTATAGTTTATAATAATAAACATTAGGTAGTAACTACTCTGAATTTTTGCAGGTAGCGTGATATATCTATTATAGATTGAACGTATTTTCTGCATCTTTTCGACAAAGTGAAATTATAGTTTATAATAATAAACATCAGGTAGAAGACTACCAGGAGTTTTTGCAGATAGCGTGATATATATATTATAGATAACACGTTTTTCTGCATCTTTCGGATAAAATGAAATTATGGCTTATAGATACCCGCGATCACTTATGAAAAAAACAAGAAATGGCTTACCTCATCGGAAGAATTAACGAGTCGCTATCGTATATTCTTTATTGTTAGTTCTTATTTTCGAACTTTTAGTATAAGTCAAATGACATACTCAAAAACTGTGCGAAGTTACCTAGTACCTTAAAAGGACTACCTTGTTAATGAAATACTATCTGAAGAATGAAGCGACTAAATATAATTATGTGTGAATGCTCCTGATTTTCTCTAAGAAAATTAAATTTTTTATATCAAGAACAATAATGCTCCAAACATTAACACCGCACTGAAAGGCGGTGGCTTTCTAAGCACCTAGAGCCTAGCGACCTACATCCTGGTTACTTGCTAAGATACGTGGCCACACCTTTCGTGTCGTGGTTAGCTTGCTGCGTCGGGAGGAGCCTTGATCATTTGCTTGCATGTACTACAACGAGATGTCACTTTTAAAAGACTGCTACAGAAAATGCATCTTTACTATACACCATTGAAAGACCTCATTCATCATGTTTGGTTTATGACGTGAATAAATCATATCAATTCATGAGGAATTTAAAATCGACGCGTTGAGTGACAGACGTTTTGCTCGAGCGTCATGGAAACGTGGACAGAAGAGGTTTGATTGAATTGTATCAAAATAATCCAATAAAGTTTATTAATGTCATTTGAACGAAATTCTTAAATTAGCCAGCTGCTTCTTGACCTCTCACAGTGGTTAACAATTCTAGATTTTGTTGAATAGATCTGTCTTTATATAAATTTGTAGATCCCCATCGACTTGCCCTTCTAGCTTTTTTTATTTATGTCGTCTATGATAATCGCTGCAGCAGCAGTGGTTGCTGCAATAGCCAACTCGTCCATACCCAACACGAACCGCAAGCATACTACAGAAAGCTATGTTCGACGAGAATGATTGTTGTAGGCTTGTTGTACGTCCACACTGGACACCGTGAGTAGAGCGGCTCGGCTTGCGCTCAACTCGTGCTCAGCTCCCTAGCGTAGACCCACCTTATAAGTTTAGACGTACGTGTTTAAGATTATATGGTTCATAAGTGCTTTTGGTTAACCAGGGAACCAACAAAATCAAAAATCTAAGTTTTTTTAGGTCAAGTTATCGACGGTGATCTTTAATGAATCTAAACATCACTCAGCAAAACTCTTTACCCACCTAGGCGACACTGAAACATAAAAAAATCATTAAAACCGACGTTACTAAAGAAGTTGAGTCCAATGTCATATTATCAAATGCCCATAACTTATTAGTCTGCTGACCGTACAAAACAGCCACCCTTCGGCGATTTACATGTATCATTACGACGTTAGTCAGCGAATCTAGTCAATATATACGAAGGTCGCTTTCCCTAAAATATTACGCAAATGAATAAACAGGGAAAGTTATTTTAATGTCTCCCCTTTGTTATAATAATAATAATAATAATAAATTTCTTTATTGTAGTAACATGGCCCACTTGTTAGTATACAACCTTATACTATATCTATGTTAGTACAATAACAATTAAAAATTTAGTTACATAATATGTCAATTTATTTAAATCTCAATAAATATATAAATTGTGTCGGTGATGTCATAAAAAATCTTAAAATGTCATAAATAATCAAAAAAATAAATTTAATTAATTAATTATATAACAAAAACACATTTCATTACAATACAATAAAATAAAATTCAGTCATTAAAATACAATTAAATGGGATGTCAAATTACAGCAAAAATATAATATGCCAACAGATCTAGTATTATGTCAAATTATGTCAAATATTTTTTCTTACTTTACCAACTGGCCATTGAAATTTTTTTTTGTTTTTTTATATTTGTAACAATCACACCACATTGTCTAGCCCAAATTAAGTATCATTAAGAACTTGTGTTATGGATACTAGATAACGGATAAATAAACTTAAGAAATATATAAGCACAAATAGATTTTTTTTCATATATAAATATTAGAAATAAACTTAAATAAACATACACTGTTTTCGAGCTCCGTTCATGTGACCAAAGGGCTGCCGAGTAAAACGATTAGCAGAATGCCTCGAGAAGCGTGATTTAAGCTTCTAAACGGCAATGATTAAACCTATATGCTAGCATATTACACCTGGCAGCAAGAGCTCTTCTTTTTCCTTCAATATTCGTCTGATCAGTAAGGTCCTCAGTTAAAAAGTGGCCAAGGTATTTGAATTTATCGACTCTGTTAAGTCTTGTTCCGCTTAGGCAAATAACAGGTTCATAATTTAGAGTTCTGTACTGTACTTGGAAGACTATGTACTCACTCTTATTGCTGTTATAGACCAGCCCATGCAATTTTGCATACTCTTCACAAGACTGGAGAAGCTAAACTTAAGCTAAGCTTATAAACTTGGTTACGGCGTATGAAATGTTTTTACTGGTTTTAATAATGCGATTAAAAGTTTTGTAAACTTTTTTTTAACTTAAAAAATATTTTAAGAAACGAAGTAAGTGGCAGCTACTGATACGATGCCGAACGTGGCAATCCGCTATCAAGAGTTATTTTAAAATAAAAAGTTTAAACGATAACCACTATGAATCCGCTTTTTGGTTTCCGATTTTCGTCAACTCTAAATTTGTATAAGAACGTATCCATAGTGCGCAAAAAACCACAAAAATAAATACGATTTAATTAGATGGTTCCATGCCTTACATTTCAAAATACCGCAAATACGCATCGCACACACATTCCACTAAATAATTTGTTTACTCTTCCAAGACTCTTACCACATAAATTGTTTACAATCACCCACAATTGTTTTTATTAGACTGTTCATTGCTTGTAGATGGTGTAGGTTGTACTTGGCTGTATTTCAACCACACTGGGCCGATAAACCAATTCTACTCAGATTTATTACATCTCATTCTTGAGGCGAATGTTGATTTCATACAATCGATAACTCAGTATGTACGCGGTTGGGTGCGTCCAATGCCACTTGGCATACACGACGATATAGAGACCTGAATACTAATTTTTGGGAAGTTTTTGGGAAGGAATTAAACTTAAATAAAAGAATTTCTAACAGGACTTTATTGCATTATATTACATAGTAGTTCTGATTTGTACAAGAAGACTTATTCAGCTGTTGGAATAAGCGTTATTTTAGTTGCTGATGAATTTTATATATATTTTGATAAACTGACATATTTGTTTTATTCAACACTAAAAAGGAGAGGAAACAAAATATTATTGAATAAGTATCGAAACAATTAAGAGAAAAAGATTTGTAACCGTAACAGTGTGTACTGTACTATGGACAATAATGTATTTAGAGTTAAAAATTTATTTTATTTATAAGTTTGTATAAGTTTGTATGAGATAATCGTAACTAATGTGATGAGATTTTGTCTGGGGAGAGGGTGTTCGAGTGAATGTTGTGTGAGTGCATGTGGTGTTTACCTTGTGTGTTTGTTAAATTTCTGTTTTATTAGAGTGTGTGATTAAATCAGTTAACTTACAATTTTAAGATTGGATTCTGTTGTTTCATAATTTAATTACAATAAAATATTCAAAAATATTGACATCCTCGTAACAAACTTTAGGTGTTTTTTATTAAATCACACATAACTGTGTGCATTTCATCTCATCAAAAATATTAGTTAGTAACTGTTAGCACCTATATTTGTTGTACAAATAGCCTCAACCATTAATATGCGAGTACAGGCGCTATATTTTGGGGAACAATTAGCTACTGACATACGGATCTCAATTAATACTGTAGCTTTGTTCTGTCCCTACGTTGCAGTTGAACCGATCGAACTGTTTTACAACCACATTTTTTTAAATCTCAATTATAACTTTTTTCCATAGAAAATTTGTTTCATGAGGTCACTTTTAATGACCTATGCGTATGGGAGATACGGAGCATTGAAGATTTGGACAAAAGTATGAATTTTTGGCAAGCATCTCGTTTCAGAATGATATCACATTTTATTTGTAATTGTTCAGGTTACAATCGATCAGGTCAGTTTTTACTCTTTCAAGTGGCATAAAAAATAGGTTTTCAAGAAGAAGTGGTATAATCATCTAATAGTATTGAAACAAGTCATTATCTAATTGTTCTTATTCCATCTATTGTTAAACCAATACCTTATTTACCAGTCACTAAATTGTTATTATAACGTACTCGTTAATAAAAAAACTTTATGGCAAAATTTTAATGGTTGTTTGGAATCCTTTCATCTGTAACGATTCCTTATTCCAGAGAGACACAGTTTGCACTGAAAATGGCTGTAGCAGGGGGATGTGTGCGTTGGAGTGGCAAACATTCATGTTTCATTTGAAACATGTTGTTTTTTGTGTTCCTCATGGTGGAAATGAAATGTTAGATAGCTTGGCGAAGCCCCGGCACAGTAAAAAAAGAACAGGATATCCCTGCGAAGGCGGATGGGGAGCCACTTCAACTTAGTGCGATAATCGGATATATGATCATATTTTTGTTAGCAAAATATAATTCTGATACAGAGGTTTTAAAGATGTTTGATTTTGTTTTTATTAAAAACAACCACGGAATGAAAGAAAAGAGTTCGTATGCTTAAGTAAAAAAAATTCAGTTGCAGATGTAAATTTATTTATTTAATTAATTTTAATTTTAAGTAAATAAACACCAGTGTAACTATAGTAAATTTTTATAGAAATTTTTTATTATTACAGGCTGTAAAAATTTAGTATTTAAGATTTTAACTTATTTATTTAAATCAGAAATATATAGTACAGAAAAACTAAATGAAATATTATTTCGAGAATCTCCAACAACGGTTATTATTACCAAAGCAGCACTTTCCATGCAAGATTGTCATATAAATAACCCATTAAACTAAACGCATAGGATTGAAGTCTTATTTCTAATTCTGTTTGTTATAAATAAAATATACATATTATGTAAACAGCTTGGCTGCGGCATTTCATTAGCACGCACAATAAGCTGTCGTGTGTGTGTTTCTTTCATGTACTCGTCAAATTGTATACCTTCTTCTCCACCTATTTTATAAAAGATTTACTTATAAAAGAGTGCTGAGAGGTGCTTTTTCCGCCGGATTTTTGTCCCCCTAGTCTACCTTTTACAAGCCGAAGTTCTTTTTACGCAATCGAGAAGACGCAATTATAAAGACTATCAACAAATGTAAAATTTTTACTTTGATGAAAAAAAATATTATAATTTTATCTTTTATACAGATGTCTTAAACAGACTGTTAGATAAGACTCTCCTTAAGTTCTTGTAATATATTATAATTTTAAAGTTTCTTTCAAATCAACAATAAAGTTACAAGTTCTAGAATCAACCCCTCCTTTTCATGTTAGTGCTTTCAGAAACATGTCGGTCTCAATGGGAGACGTATGACACTCTTTTAAAAATAGGAAAAACTTTAGAATTTCATGTTCAAAATTTTACGTCAAATCTGTCGTAGAATGGTATTCCATTGGGATCTGATACAGTACGTTTGAGTGCAAAAGACGTGCGCTCAATATATTTGTTCGAACTGATCCAATTTTCTGAAAACGGTTTCTTATTGCAAGAATATCGGATTGTGTCGTTTCATCGAAGTGACTTAGTGGGCATACAGTCAACGTGCACTGAGGTATAACATTTCATAAACATCAAGAGAAAAGCCTTGTTTGACCGAAATATGGAATGCAGATATCTTTTATTTTTTGGATATAGGCCGCATCAAAAATGACCTAGTGGTTTTGATAGTCGTGACAAATGATCACCCAGCCCACCAGACATGCAGTCTGCGGAATCAGCTTCAAATGGTCCTCAAATCAGCATTCAGAATATAAAACCACTTACATAACGAAACAAATCAAAATATTATACTATTTAGTAAATGTCACATTAATTGTTGTAAAAAACTTTTTTTGTTAGTCTGTCAACTAAGAGCCGAAAATCTTACTGAGTAGATTGCCGTTAAAAAAAGTGATTAAATTTCAATGCCTAGGGCATTTATTTTTAACGTAGGGCCTCATTTTTTTCTTCTCCTCCACGAGGACAGCAGGTGGATAAAAATGCCCTTCACGATTGCGAGGTTATGTGGGACTCACTACGAGCCGACCAGAGCCACTACTTACTAAAAACCACCTGTATGACTGGCAATAAATTGCCTTACAGCCTTCATCTGAAGCGACGGCCAGTTGGAGATAAGGCCACGCAAGCGTGAATCACCATTAGGTCATCCGCTGGGAAACATCATACTCTCCTTTTGAGCACTGAGCGCAGACAAACACACCAACTGTATAGCTCCAAAATAAACAGAACTTGTGATATGGATGACCTGCATAAACATACATACATAAATACAAACAATCACGACCCGAGAACAAATATTTGTGTTCATCGCATATATGGACTGGAACCTGTACACCATTCGGTCGTTCAGATTTTGTTTCCTAAGAGAATAAAATGGAGAAGTCGTGAGCGAGATCATGGGCCCTCGCTACTATAAGTATAAATCAACGTTAAAATCTTCTCTTGCAAATAAATTAAACCAGATTATTTTAGTTATATTATATTGTTTCATATTTTAACGGTATAATGCACAGCATTTTGCCAGAGGCTTCGCTCATATATCCCTTAAAAACAGTTCATGTTTTAGATAAAAGGATATCGGTATAATGCGTATGTAAAATTTCATGTTGTGTAATTTAGATATACAAACGTGACAAAAACGATCCTAGTTTCACATTACATTATAATGAACAAGATTAACACCTTTTCTTCATTACGAAACTTTTCGTCACTCATTGCACTCACCAGAAATAAGAGACAATGTCTCAAGCAACAAGTAAGAACGCCGCGACAACTTTGTTAACATTCATAACCCGGCTTGACATACAGCGGCACTGTATTGATTAGGATACCGACAACTTCTAAATTGAATAACAACAAGAACATGTACGTGCAAGATACGAAATGGTGCTATTGAGGTAAGGATTTCTGATAACCATATTTGTTCTTCTTAAATTACTGAGTATCAAAAGAAAAAGAATCGAATATATAGCCACTTTCTTTACGACAGAAATAGCTTTCTCATGTTTAGAAACTTTTCAAAAAGAGGGTATATCGTTTCAAAGCTTGCTAGTTTTTAACTGACTTATGCTTCTAAATAACTGCGTTTAGTTTGATCGCCCCTATAACATGATCTTTTCGCACGATCCTGTTTTGGAAGACCAATTTTTTTCTATTTAATTATTCGTTTTGTTTACTTTTTATAACCGGCAAACGAGCACGAATTTCCAACAGGGTCAGTGGCATCTGCACATAATTTTTTGTATGAGTTAATTTATCAATATTGAATGCGATTATTATATTTATTAATGATGCGTTGCAGAACGCATTCACGTACATGCGATTATTATGGCCAAAATATGACGATAGGACTATATTACCGCCCTAAACGAGATCTTAACATAAGAAGTTCTACAATCATTGTTTTAGTAGAGAGTCGCAAATGAGTAAACGTTTCATTAATTTTCTTTTTGGCCTCTTTGGTACCCAAATATGAAACTTTTTTATAGCCATTATTCAAATGGTTTTAAAATCAATCAATCAACTCAATTTCCAATCGTTCAAAGTGCTGTATTTTGATGTTACTGACACTGAACTATGTCCTTAATCGTTACATTTTTCGTGGCCTGTGTCGAATATTTCCCTATTTTGAAATAAAATTTCCGACTTCTGTAGAAATTTTGATTTTAGCAAACAGACAATAAATTTAAATAAGTCGGGAAACAGTTTCATTTTTATTGTAAATGCAACCTTTTTTATAATGTCAAAATTAGGTAGAGAAACAAATAATTCATCCAGAGAGATACATTTTTGCTGCAAAAAATTTCTTAAATTATTTATAATATGTGGATTGAGAACCTCTTGTTAAAGTGTTAAGTGTTAAAGTGTTGTTAAATGTAGTTATTTATTTGTGGCTTGTCACATCTTTTATAACGACTAAAAATGTACAAATTAAACAACAATTATTTATTTATTTATTTTATTTATTTATCATCACAAAATCCACAGCTCTTGGTAACGCTAACATAAATATAAAATATATGAAACCGACAGCTATTTATGGATTTACAATTTTTTTTTCATAACATTAAGCAGACTTATACAAGGTTTTGATACTTAAATTAAATTTGTACAACTAGATAAAATTGTGAACATTCTAAATTTAATACAGGCAAATACAATTAAATAATAATAATAAACAGAACTAATATCAATCAAAGAATGACTTTCAAATTTATAACATCATTAAACTGCATACGATAATAACACACACCTAAACATTTAAAAGAGAGGCAATACAAAATATATTTAATCAAAATACAATGACATTGAGACTGGTGTAGTGTGTAGTGTATGGATGTATATGATTGTAAGTAAGTGCATGTTTGTGTGTTCAAAGAGTAATTGTAACTGAATTACTGTAAGTAACTGAGTTACAATTATTTGGATGAAATCAACCAATTTTTGGGACAATATTTAATAATGAGCCTTCCACAAATGCCAAACGTCAATCTCTAAAACTGTAACTAAGAAACTCTCTCCATCCTCCTGTACATATTTTTGAAGTAAAACAAGTTTACCGGTGTTAGGACGTCACGAAATTGTGATGTGAATTTTACACGAAAATATTTACCGGATATTTACTTACAGTACACAGAAAGTTATGAAAATGTGGTTTAGATGCAACACACCTTCTACAGTAACATAAAACTTTTGATATATTTTATTTTTAGTTTTAATTTGTTAATTATTTGTTATTTTCGCTATGTTGCTGTGAGGCGCTTGTTTTAATATTCATTGACTTTATACGTACGTTTGAAGATTGAGATTAGAACAATGGGACTGCTACAACTTCGGACCGAATGCAACACTAGAATACAGAATAGTATTATATTATCTAGCAACAAATTAAGCCTAGAGCTAGGTGACTCACTCACTCTCCTCGACATTCCTAATTCACTCAACTTATACGTCATCTCACCCAACACCCCCACTCACTATCCCAACAACCGGAACCACTCTCCTGACATCCTCAATTTTGCAATTATCAAGTGAATCAACCTCGATCTCAGGTCTATCGAACCGCTTAATGACCTAGGCTCTGACCACCGCCCTGTTTCCCTCGTGCTAGGACCGCCTAACGATAACGTTGTCTCCTAAGAACTTTTCCAACTGAAAAGGCTTTAAAAATACGTTAGTTTCAGCCTTAAAGGCCCTAAACTCTCAATCAAGATCAATAAGATAGCCTGGATAAAATAGATTCATTAGTCAATTCTCTCACTGATGCTATCAACTCAGCCATCAGCGATAACGAAAAGGTTGCTAAGCAAGACAAACCCAAACTTCCCCTAGCCGTTAGCAATCTTATTAATGCTAAGAACGCAGCTCTCCGGAGAGCCAAGCTCTATCCCACGCCCGCCTATAGAACAGGTGCGAATCAGCTACAACGTAAAGTTAGATCTTGCCCCGCGGAAATCTGAAACGCTCAAATGAACGATCTCGTGGAAAATATCTCCCCGTCCCACCAAACGTATTATATTAGTATGGCCCGAGCCTTACGCGTAGACACCGCCTCGATACTTACTCGTCCCGATGGCACTACTGGCCTTCGAAATCGAAGAGAAAGCTGAATGCTTTGCTGACAGCGTTGCCTCACAATGCTCGCCCAGCACGCAACCCGCGGATCCCTCCCACATCCAAGCGGAAGAGGACGAAGTCCTCTGCAGAGACTCTCTCTCCATCACCGCTGAACCCGCCATAGTCTCTGATAACGAAATCTTGCTTCTCATTAGAAGTCAAAAATCCAAAAAGACTCCGGGTGCGAATGGTGTTTCCAACCACGCACTTAAGCACCTGCTTCAGCAGGTGCTTACCTTATTAGCTATCATTTTCAATGCCTGTTTTGACCATAGCTACTTTCCAAAAGCTTCGAAAGAAGTGATTGAAATGACATATTTAAAAGTAGGTAATCCATCATCCGGGTAAACCTCTGAATATCCCTGCTAATCACAAACCCATCAGCCTCCTCAAAGCCATGTCTAAACTTCTCGAAAGTTTCATACTCTCTCAAATGCGGAACCATTTGTTTCCAACGGATGGCGATCCTCTCATTATTCCCCATCAGTTCGGCTTTCGGACTAAGCACTCCTGCCCTCAAGGCCCGCAAGTCCATCGAATCGTCGAGTACATACTCGACGGCTTCTATCCGCGGCGTAACAAAACGGTCGCAGTTTTCTTTGACGTAGCCAAAGCTTTCGATAAAGTCTGGCACAGTGGCCTCGTTTATAAACTTTATAAAATAGGCTTACCGGATCGCCAAGTCTGGATAATCGCATCGTATCTCAAAGATTGCACGTTTCATTTAAAACGTGAAGGCACGCTGGCAAGGCTGGAGTCCCACAAGGCTCAGTCCTCGGCCCTCTGTTATTCACCATGTACACTAACGATATTCCCATCCCGCCGAAAGGCTTCGAACTCGCCCTCTTTGCTGACGACACCGCCCTTTTCACCATAGGCCGCGAGGTCCCGAAGAACATTACCAGAAAAGGCCGTGAACGCCTTCGGTGTATGGTTTCAAAAATGGCGTATCGATGTCAACCCAGACAAGAGTTCTGCTATTCAATTCGACCACAAACTCCGTAATCGCTACAACGATCCCCACATTCGAATGTTAGGTATTCCCATCCCCTGTAAGCACAGTACTAAATACTTAGGCGTCATTTTAGACCAGACGCTTTCTTTCAAGCCACACGTCGATAGAGTAACGGAACTCGCCCGTTTCTACTTAAGCCGCCTATATAGTATTTTAGGTAGAAAAAGTAAAATGTCTTTCAGAAACAAACGAACGGTTTATAAGGTCTGAGTTAGACCCGTCATGACATATGCCTCGCCAATCTTTGCCCACGCCCAACCCTCCATCCTGTACAAACTGCAGGTAGTTCAAAATCTCTTCTGCCGCAGGGCTACAAACGGACCTTGGTACGTGCACAACGCGGACCTTCACAGAGATCTTGAACTACCTACAGTGCAACAGCACCTCAAAACACTCTCAGTATCGTTCTTCAAACGCTCCGACACCCACCCCAATCCCTTAGTTCGAGATTCAGTCTCGTATATAATACTACCCCTGTCATAGATTCGAAGTTTAAAGTCGCTAGACCGAGAAACGCGCACACTGGCGAACCCACGCAATTAACACTAGATCCACCGCAACTTCTTATTCTAATGTAAATTCGAATTAATCTAATTCTCATTTTCATTTTGAGCACCTTCAGTGCTATGTATTCACCTTCAGTGCTATGTAATCCCAGCGGGTGACCCCTTCTGGGCATCGCTAGTGCAGCCTCTTTCTCCAATTTGTCGTCGCTCAGATGAAGGCTGTGTGGCAAAAAATTGCACGAGTCATTCAGGCGGTTTTTTAGTGGGTAGGGGCTCTGGTAGGCTCGGAGCGAGTCCCACATAACTCCAATCGCGCGTGCGGAGTATACGTCAGAGCAATTTTTATCCTTCTGCCTTCTTCGTGAAGGGGAAAAAAAATAAAAAATACATTCACAGTACAAAGCTCGTTGAACCATTGGCACTGTGACGCAGGATTTCGTGGAAAAGCAGAACTGTTTGAATATTCCAGTGAATTTCAGCTTCTGAAAGATGACAAATGACGAGGAAAGAATTTTATTGAATTTTATTGTATTGAAAGAACTTTTAAGTATTTTATTTAATACTGTAAATTGAAGATAAAAAAGCTGACAAAGCTAGAGAAGACATTTTTCGAGTTCCGAAACCACCGAATAGTATTTGATTTGATAGATTTGATTTGATTTTATTTTATTTTTAAACATGTTACTGTTCCACAAGTTTTAAATGCATTTAAAAGCATTAAAGTAAAAAATACTGCCGATTTAGATGGGATTTCTGTTAAAATTATTGAATCTGTCATTGATGGTATAGCCCCGTACTTAGCCAGTATATTTAATGACTGTGTTGATAATGGTGTTTTTCCTAATTTAATGAAATTGAGTAAGGTCATTCCAATATTCAAAGCAGGTAGTATGTCTGACCCTAATAATTTTAGACCTATATCTATACTACCAACGCTCAGTAAGATTTTTGAAAAATTAATTTTAAATCAATTACTCTCTCATTTTTACGGTAATAGTTTAATGAATTTTAAGCAGTTTGGTTTCACGCGGGGTCGCTCAACAACCGATGCCGGTGTTGAGCTCATAAAACACGTATTCAGCGCCTGGGAGGAGTCGTGTGATGCTATTGGTGTCTTTTGTGACTTGTCCAAGGCGTTCGACTGTGTGGATCATACTACTCTACTCATGAAACTGCACCATAACGGCATTAAAAACCGAGCGCTTGCCTTGATTAAATCATATATTTCTAATAGAAAACAAAAAGTTGCAAAAAATGGAGAAAAGTCATCCGAATCGGCAGTGACAATGGGTGTGCCCCAGGGCTCAGTTCTCAGTCCTTTCCTATTTTTAGTTTATATAAATGATCTGCCATCGGTCGTTAAGAATCAATGCGAGGTCATATTGTTTGCTGACGATACTTCCTTCTTGTTTAAAATCAAAAGACAAGAAATTGACTATCGAGCGGTGAACAAATGCATCTCCAACACAGAGCAGTGGTTCTCAGCTAATAATTTGCTCCTCAATGAAAAAAAAACGAAATGTGTTAAATTTACATTGCCAAATGTCAAACAGGTAAACACAAACATTGTAGTTAAGAGCCGGGAACTGATTCCTGTAAACTCAACTGTATTTCTGGGCATAACCTTAGACGCCAAACTCCAGTGGGGACCGCATGTTGATGGTTTAGCGAAAAGGCATGGCTCTGCCTCATATGCTGTTAAAAAAATTAGACAAATTTCAAATGAAACAACTGCTCGATTAGTCTATTTTGGTTACTTCCACAGCCTCATGACATATGGTATTCTGTTGTGGGGGAGTGCTGCCGACATCGATGCTATATTTATTCTGCAGAAAAGGGCTGTTCGCGCAATCTATCAGCTCGGTCCAAGGGTGTCACTTAGAAGTAAATTGAAGGAAATAAATATTCTTACCTTCCATTCACAATATATTTTAGAAAATTTAATGTATGTTAAAAAGAACATAACCTTGTTCAAAAGAAAAAAAGATCTGCACAATGTTAACACAAGAGGAAGAAATATGCTGGCAGGTCATAATAGCAGGCTTCATAAAGTCACTAACTCATTCATGGGTCAATGTATACGCTTTTATAATAAGGTTCCTGAGGATATCCAAGGTCTTCCTATTGACAAATTCAAAGAAACTATAAAGCAGAAGTTGTGTGCTAAAGCGTATTATAAATTATCCGATTATTTGGATGATAAAAGCCCTTGGGTATAATCCCCTCATTAACAGGATTGTACTAGTATTTGTAACAAAGCATGTGTAATGTGTCTGTATGTGCGATGAGTTCTTCGTCCCGATGAATATCTAAAGCGTCATTGTCACTAAAGTACGTCTTCTTATGGTAGCGTCGGGTGACGGGTCGCTCACTTCCCTCTAATATGGTTGAGGAGGGCGATGGCTGGATCCCGCGTTAACTCGTGAACGGGTACCGTTTGAGGGTGTTCGTCGTTTGGATACTTGGGGGGAGGGAGACTTGCCGAGCTAACAGATGCAGAAAAGAATAATTTTTGTATAGACATAAAGAGACTCTGTAAAATTATTTTGAAAAAAAATATACCCGTGAAGTTTCTTGCCAGTTCTTCTTCACGAAGGTTTTTTTCGAACTGGTGGTAGAATCATGTTTTATTTGACGTCAATAAGAACAAGTAATTGTCAATGTTGAGAAATAAATATTTGAATTTGAATTTGAATTTGAGCACTGGTAAACTGGCTTGATCCCATGAATGATGATCAAAATATATGTTCAGAATAATCAATACAGAAGATCAAATTTTTTCATTGAGAACCGAAAGTAAATTCTTAAATTAAATATAAAAGTTTGTAAATTCTTTAGTTTTTATAGAGTGCAATATCGTTATTAATATTAAAAATATCATGCCCATAATATGCACATAATAAAGTGATCTTTTTCGCTTTAAAATTAACACACTGAACAATCATACATACAGCTTAATTTTATCACGTGCTCTTTTTTACTGATATCAATTGTATTCGGTCAGGATATAAATAAAACCTACTCTGAAATTGGTTATCCCACGCCAGACAATATACCGGCGGCGTTATAAAGCCGACACAAAGCGGTCAAGAATAAATCTGACCATAATACCCTGCGTAAGTTAATTAGAGGGGTTTTCAACCACTCACAATTTTTATATCGGTTCAGATTGAGTGGTTGAGGGATTAATATGAACGAATGACTGCAAAGGTTTAAATGAATTAAGGCGACTAAGAATGTAATTTTCTTTTTATTGGGGAAAAGTTCTGTAAAATTCAAATGTCTTGACTGTTTATGATATTCATTTGAAATATGACTTTGAAGCGTTATATCAACAATTATGTTCCTTTTGTCCTTTCCCTATATTACAGTCAATCGTCAAGATGTTTTTTGATAAATGAATTCTATCAAGCCGATGGATTTTACAAAAGATACATGTCAAAAAGTTGACAAAAGTTTTTCAAATTTCCTTCGCATCTAATACATCCTTTCTTTTTTGGGATACTCTTATAAAAATAATGTATAGCTACGCAGTTCACTATCAATCACTCAAGGACCCGCGCTTGGAAATATAGTTTTCACACAAAGTCTATGTTAGTTCAGAAATTATTATTTTTACACTGTGACTGACATATTGTATTTTAGTAACCAAAAGCTCCCCTTATAATTTTTATTTTGTCTTTCAAATTAATGCAATGTTATTTATGATATTAATTGCATTCGTCATTTTGAAAAGTACTGCACATCAAAACTGTATCTTTTAGATAGATAAATTTAAAAAAAGAGCAAAAATTTTGAACTAAAGGAAAACCAAAAACCTCATAACGCTTTCATACTGAATTTTATCGCGTCAAAAATACTTTAAAATTTTCCCTCGTTTCAGATCTTTATAGATACCGTGGTCACGAGTGTCTAAAATGACAGGCGTCTTAACAGTTAACTTCAAGTTAACATGTAAAAATATGATTGAACACAATAATATACGTTCAAAAAGTATTTTATTAAACATAGTGAGTAGTGAAAACTAAAGGAAATATTTTATTATACTAAGACTGCCACTTATTTGATATTTTGTTTATCGATTGCGATCTAATGAGGTAATTCTATCTGCATTTTGGCCACTTTACTATACGAAAAATATCATTACGCCTTTTATGTATTCTATCTGCAGATATAAATTTTTTCTATTATTGATTCTTGCTTGCATCTAGCC
Organism: Marasmarcha lunaedactyla; assembly: GCA_923062675.1. Classification (NCBI taxonomy): domain Eukaryota; kingdom Metazoa; phylum Arthropoda; class Insecta; order Lepidoptera; family Pterophoridae; genus Marasmarcha; species Marasmarcha lunaedactyla. Next base: position 4,301,638 of record OV281341.1, read on the forward strand.
CTATTTTCATTTCTTAACGTTCGTAGCGCTTCCATTACAATCTGGAAACATTTAATTGTAGATTTGCATAAAAACCATTTAAACAATATCTTTTGATATAAAAAGCGCTCTAGCTTAAAATGCAGCACAATTTAACAAAAATAATGTGTAACGAAATTTAATGAAATTACAACACAACTTTCAATTTTATTCGTTAATATCACTGAAATATGAATCGAAATTGGTAACCAAATACTTAAATGTACTATCTTTATGATACTGTTGTTTTGTAGCTTATTGTAGAGGTGGTAAGTAAATGTCAGTTGGAGCTGATTCGGTCATTTTCTTCGAATTTACTTGGATGTGGACTAACTCCGGTTGGTTCATCGTGCGCCCTGAAACATTGCAATAGATTGGAAGGGCCCAATGGGCGTAGCGGCGTAGTTTTTGATTCTTATCTCACTTGTTAGTGAGATCAGTCGTAGAGTTCATCATTCAATACATACCTTAAAAATCCTCCAAACCTTCCTTCCCTTATCGACTAAAATCTCTCTTGCTCAAAGTCTCATCCAACCCATCATTGATTATGCAGACGTCTGCTACTTAGATGTCTCTGAGGAGCTTCTAAATAAACTGGAACGTTTACAAAATCTCTCCATACGTTTCATATTCGGACTTAAAAAGCATGATCATGTATCGGAGTTCCGTAACCAACTTTTATGGCTTCCGATCCGACTTCGTAGAAACATGCGAATCCTCTGCCTCCTTTTTAATGTTCTCTATAACCCTAACTCCCCGCAATATCTTCGCGAACGATTTTCTTTTACCCATTCGAAAGAGACGCCATGCAGAGCATATAATCGTACTCTCCTTCACATATATCCACATAAAACAGACTTTTTCTCCTATTCATTTACCGTTCATGCAGTCAGATTGTGGAATTCACTCCCTTATAATATCCGTGAGTCAGAAACACTACTTATCTTTAAAAATAGAGTTAAAGACCACTACTTTTCCCTTATTTAGTAAGTTTTTTATTGTTTTGGCATTTATAAATTTTACTTTTAAACAAATTTAGATTGTATTTATTTTATTGTTTTTTATTTTATTTATGTATGTATATGAGTATATGTAAGTTTATTTACGGTGTTAAGTATATGAATTGTGTATGTTTAAAGTAGGTACACACTACTTTGTTATAAACTAATCTCTCCTCTCACAGGTCGGCTGGAAGAGATTTCTTTTAGAAATAAGCCGTACAGTTGTACATATTTAGTCTTTGAGGTATTTTATACTGTTTTCATATGTGTGTACAAAAACTGGTAAAAACTGGTAAATAAATAAATGTTTAAAAAGCCTTAGCGACTCAGAAAACGTCTCTAATATAACTGTTGAATAACGTTTCATCTCATGAAACGTTAAAATTTAACCATGAGTTAGGTAGAAATCGTTACACAGGGACGAGTTACTTATATATAGTTTAAATAACGAAAGTCAGCCCAAAATATGCACATGCCAAAAGGAAAAATTATTATTTGTCCACCTCAATAGTAAGGAAAGCTAGGCAACAGAAACACATACAATATTTGGACTATGATCCTATTATGTGCCTTATATTTTTGCCATGACCAAATCTGAGGATGTGGTCTCTTAGCGTCTTTTGATTGATAAAAAATATTATTTTGAAGCGATTTTAATTTCAATTAGACCTCCAGCCCTTTCTGATTTATAATTAGAGTTTTTCTGTTACTATTTTCCACAACGAACAGTCATATTTAAGTCATATAGAACATGCTAAATTAAAGGCACTGCATGAATACACTGTTCTTTGAAAACCTTTGTATTTATAGTAAAATATAAGTTAATGAAACAGAAAGACCAGCTAATAAATAACAGGACAAGATAGTGTCACGTTCAAGCTAGCGCGCCGCGGGTGTATAGATATTGCAAATTCACTGCGAAATTGGTGCAATATTGCAAGTTTTTACATTTGTTGTAAGCAGGAGTTCCAGTTTAATTCTTCGATTTGGAATAGGTGTTGGTGCTAGCGCTAGGTTTATATATATGTTGACTTTAAGATATCTTTAGGTTTTCACGATTCATTGTATTCAATTTATGTTAATGATTTCATTTTAATTATATTTTAACATTTTAACTCGACGTTTTAGTACCTTTGCAGATACCATGGTCACGAGGTATTTTATTTATGATATTGTATTTAACATGTGGAATATGTTTGATCTGTCAGAACAATATTTTCACAATAGGTGTTTTAATTTTTATGTTTTTAATTTTTTACGGTTTCAGAATGGCTGACATCCTATTGCACTGTGTTGTATGATTTAGCACACTCTATTATTATTCTTAGCGTTACATTTCGTTTCCAAACGATAGAAACAAACTTTTTGTAATATGGAACAATATTAATGGAGTTTTCGCTGCCAGAGGTAACTGTGTTAGGTTCAAGTATTTTTATTTTTTATTTTATGGAAGTATTTATCTTAGCTCTCTCTCTCTACATTGATAGCTTAGTAATTTTATGATTCATTACCGAAAAAAGTAATATAAAATGATTGGAATAAATTTTCCACTTATTTATTTTTTGTAGTATCTTTTATCTCTAAATTGTTATTTAAAAGCTAGCAACAGCAAAAATAATGTGTTTGAAACTTATTAAATAGCAATCAAAAATGTTAAGGTAAAATGTGATGAAACGTTATTTAACAGTTTTATTAGAAATGAGTTGCCAAAGCTTTTTAAACATGTTACTTATATGCTCAAATTGTGAACTACGCCGCTACGCCTATTTGGCCCTTACAATCTATTGTAATGTTCCAGGCTACACGATTAACCAATGTAATGCAAAGTGGTAATCCACATGCAAGTAAATTCGAACAAAATGACCGAATCAGCTCCAACCGACATAAACTAACCACCTCTACAATAAGCTACAAACCAGTTGTATCATAAAGTATACATAGTATACATAAATGGTACATTTAAGTATTTGGTTACCAATTTCGATTCCTATTGCAATGTGAGGTCCCGCACACAACACCTTTTCACCGCGGCACTAGATACTGTTCTGGCTGATCACCGAGCCGTTGGTGTCGCGTGCATTGGAGACCAAACGCAAAATCATATAAAGGATGCTCCAAGCTATAGACTGGGTTATGACCCTACCATACTTAAAAAAGAGTTGAATGAAATTAATTGGAGTCAAGTTGATAATGTTCAATGTCCACTAGAAATATACAAATTTATAAAAAAATATGTTAAATATATGTTACAAAAATGCCGAAATAAAAATAAAAATATTGAATAATAAGGATAAGGACATATAATAATATAATATAATATAATAAGGACATCAACAAATGGATGAATAAACAATTAATAATGCGTGCCAATACAGAGATTATCTTTTTAGTCAATGGGTAAAATACACTAGTAATAACATAATAAAACAAAAGTACAATAAAGCTCGTAACTACGCTAATAAAATAATACAAAAGGCCAAAAATAACAACAAAAACAACCCCAAGAACTTGTGGTCCTTGTTAAATACACTCACGGGTAGAGTTAAACCATCAATCGATAAAGTAATTCTCGATGCTTTTGAAAACCAGAACACAAAGCCAATAGACATCGCAAATAGTTTTGCTAAAACATTTATTTACAGTGTCAAAGCCATTATACCTAAATGCAATGTAAATCTTCTCGATCCAAAATCATATCAAAAAAGTTGTAACGTTTCCATGCACTTTCAGGAAGCAAACAGTACAACGATAAATAAAATTATAAATAATCTCGAGCACAACAAAGCACCTGGTGTAGATGGTATTCGCACTATTGATATTAAATATGTATGCAATAAAATTTCTTTTCTTATTGCCCAATTAATAAATACAAGTATAAAAACTGGTAGGTATCCTTCACAGCTAAAAACAGGAATAGTAAGACCTATCTTTAAAAATGGTATAAGAACAAAATATGAAAACTTTAGGCCAATAACTATACTATCGACAGTTGACAAAGTTGTTGAAAAATATGTAAGCAAACAAATGCATTCATTTTTAGATAAAAGTTGTATCCTGAGTCAAATACAATATGGTTTGCAACCTAAAAAAAACACCACACAACTTTTATCTGCCTTTACCGACCAGATTTATGAACACCTTAATAATAAAAAGCATGTACTAATTGTATTTATAGACTATAGTAAAGCCTTTGACACACTCAGATATTCTACACTTTTGGAAAGGCTAAACGAATGCGGGATAAGAGGTCCACTCTTGCGCTGGTGTTCTGGCTACTTGAACGATCGCGCATTCTGTGTTAAAGACAGAAACGCTATAAGTAAGAAAACTCCGGTACGTGAGGGCATAGCGCAGGGATCCGTCCTTGGGCCGTTGCTTTACCTGGTGTACGTCAACAATGTCATGAATATTATAAAAACATGTCAGATTTATCAGTTCGCCGACGACACATGTCTATTAGCTTCCCACGATAACATTTCGGCTGCTCTTGAAAATCTACAAAAGAATTTCGACAAACTCACGCAATGGTCACGCGACGCTGGTCTAGTCATTAACACGGATAAAACTAAAATAATGTACATTAGTTCTAGTACCAACAGAAAAAAGCACCAGGTACAATTGATAGCTCATTCACATGCCTACATGCATCAGAATAAAAAAATAAGTATAAATAACTGCGGATGACCTTCAATTGAACTGGTCGATATACACAAATATCTCGGGTTAATTATAGATAGTCGCCTCAAGTGGACAGAACATATTAACTATGTTTGTGACAAATTAAAAGCCATTCTTGCCAAATTTAGTATTTTGAAACATAAAATACCAACTTCGATATTAATACAACTGTATAAGTCACTAGGAAAATCTATAATCGCATATGGATTGAGCAGCTATGGTCTTACCTTTAAGACCCATCTGAATATGATCTATGAACTACAACTTAGAATATTGAAAAATATAGTATAACAAAAAATCAAGTTCAAGTTCAAAGATGACTACAGCAGGTTGTTTCATTACTGCAATGTTCTACCCATTCATGATAAAATCAAATACACTTTACTCGTCGAAAATTATTTTAATAAAAATATACAAATACCGTATAACAAAGACGGGCGAACTCGCAGCACCACAAACAACAAATTAGCAATACCAAAATTTAACAATCTCTACGGTAAAAACACTCTAGGGTATAAAATTCCTAATTTAATCAATAATTTGCCCAAAGAAGTGAAAATTAATTTAATACCTAAAAATATTAAGGATAAATTGAAAATACATTTTTTTGAATTAACTTGAGTATTAAATACATCTTCATAACATGTACAAAACAAACTAAACAAATAACAAACAGATAAACAAAAAAAAAAGTGTAACAATTCTACAAGCGTTACAATACATTCAACACCCTTTATAGACAGTCAAAAAACATGTTTGACCTACGCACACGCGTGCAAATACACAGAAACTCGATCACAATTGCACAAAACCAGTTTTTGGCTTGAAAAAAATATTTAGTAAGAACTCGTGAACTTGTTTGTTCAAGATATTAAGTAGGTTTTTTATAAAACAATTATCTACCGACGATGTCCGTTTATAAGTGATGTACGATAAAACTTTATTAAGTTTATGTTACGTTGTTTTAAGCATAGAAATCAGTATTTGTTTTAAGCATAGAAATAAGTATTTGTTTTTTTATAATAAATTGATTAAAGAAAATTGATTCAAGATATTAACGCATAAATTAAAAGTTGTGTTGTAATTTCATTGAATTTTGTTACACATTTTTTGTGTTTAAATTGTGCTGAGTGTTATGCTAGAGCGCTTTTTATATCAAAAGTTATTGTTTAAATGGTTTTCTTATAATCTACAATTTAATATTTTCAGATTGTAATGGCACATCCATCACAAATATTAAAAAAGGCAACAGATTAACAGTATGCTATAAAATAACTTATATTTTGCTTGTTACCAGAACGTACTTTGTAGCCAATCCAAGTAAGCGCCAAATTTTCATCCAATCTTTATTTAATACTTGACGGCCGAGTGGCGTAGTGGCTAGTAGCCCGGCCTCGTACGCCGGAGGTCACAGGTAAGAGGCATTTATCTGGGTGGCGATCACAGATAATTTTTTATTCTCGGCTCATAGTTTATTTCGGCTCAGTATTTATTTATATATATGCGTTGAACTGAAATGAAATGAAATACTTTTTCTAAACATTGACAATTACTTGTTCTTATTGACGTCAAATAAAACATGACTACCACCAGTTCGGAAAAACCTTCGAGAAGGAGAACTGAAAAGAAACTTCACGGGTATATTTTTTTCAACATAAATTTACAGAGTCTCTTTCTGTCTATACAAAATTATTCTTATCTGCATCTCTTAACTCGGCAAGTCTCCCTCCCTCCAAGTATCCAAACGGCGAACACTCTCAATCGGCACCCGTTCACGAGTTAACGCGGGATCCAGCCATCGCCCTCCTCAACGTAAGAAGACGTACTTTAGTGGCAATCACGCTTTAGCTATTCATCGGGACGAAGAACTCAACGAGCAAACTGACACATTACACATGTTTTGTTACAAATACTAGTAAAATCCTGTTAATAGGGGGATACCCAAAAGCTTTTATTAGCCAAATAATCGGATAGTTTAAAATATGCTTTAGCACTCAACTTCTACTTTACAGTTTCTTTAAATTTGGCAATAGGAAGACCTCGGATATCCTCAGGAACCTTATTATAAAAGTGTATACATTGACCCATGAATGAGTTAGTGACTTTATGAAGTCTACTATTATGAGCTGCCAGCATATTGTTTCCTCTTGTGTTTACATTGTGCTGATTTATGTTCTTTTGAACAAGGTTATGTTCTTTTTTAAATTAATTAAATTTTCTAGAATATATTAAGAATCAAAGTAAGAATATTTTTTCCTTAAATTTACTTCTAAGTCTTAAGTTTAGTCTTAAATTTTCTTCTAAGTCCTAAGACACCCTTGGACCGAGCTGATAAATTGCGCGAACAGCCAATTTCTGCAGAATAAATATCGTATCGATGTCGGCAGCATTCCCCGACATCAGAATGCCATATGTCATGAGGCTGTGGAAGTAACCGAAATAGACTAAACGAGCAGTTGTTTCATTTGAAATTTGTCTCATTTTTTTTACAGCATATGTGTTTTTTTTTTGTTCCCCTCCGCGGGAAGGGCAGGAGGATAAAAATGCTCTGACGCATACTCTGGCGCGATTCCAAAGTTATGTGGGACTCGTCCCGACGCCTACCAGAACCATACCCACTAAAAACCCCCTCTCGGCTCGTGCATTTTTGCCACTCAGCCTTCATCTGAGCGACGGCCAATTGGAGAAAGAGGCCGCGCTAGCGGGGCCCTTAAGGGGTCACCCGCTGGGTTTTACATAGCACTGAAGGTGCTCAAAAAAAAAATGAAAAGTAAATAATAAACATTAAAAATTGACAATTAAATTAAATTTGCATTAATTCAGATTTACGTTAGAATTGGAATTTACGTTAGAATTATAATTTGCGGCCTGAAGGGCCTCGAGATCTAAAGTTAATTGCGTACGTTCGCTTGTGTGCGCGTTTCTCGGTCTAGCGACTTTGTATACCGAATCTAAGACAGGAGCAGTATAAGAGACTGAATTTCGAACTAGTGGATTGGGATGGGATTCGGCGCGTTTGAAGAACGATTCTGAGAGTGTTTTTAGGTACTGTTGAACTGTAGATAGTTCAAGATCTCTGTGCAGGTCCGCATTGCGCACGTACCAAGGTGCGTTTGTGGCCCTGCGACAGAAGAGGTTTTGAACTACCTGCAGCTTGTGCAGGACGGAGGGTTTGGCGTGGGCAAAGACTGGCGAAGCATATGACATGACTGGTCTAACGCAGACCTTGTAAAGCGTACGTTTATTTCTGAAGGACATTTTACTTTTTCTACCTTACATAATGTAAAGCCGGCCTAGGTAAAAACGTGCGAGTTTCGTTACTCTATCGACGTGAGGGTTGAAAGAAAGCGTCTGGTCTAAGATGACGCCTAAATATTTAGTACTGCGCTTCCAGGGGATGGGAGTGCCTTGCATTCTCAATTGGAGATTGTCGGGGATACGACTGCGTCTGTAGTCGAAGTAAACCGCAGCGCTCTTCTCTGGGTTCACATCGATACGCCATTTTTTGAACCAAGCACCGAGGGTGTTTACAGCCTTTTGAAGTCTGGTGACGAGACCCGAGGCTCTGCGGCCTTTGGTGTAAAGGGCGGTGTCGTCGGCAAAGAGAGCGAGTTCGACGACTTTCGATGGAATGGGAATGTCGTTAGTGTATACGGAATACAAAAGAGGGGCGAGGACTGAGCCTTGAGGGACTCCAGCCTTTATGGGACGAGGCGCGGAGAGCGTGCCTTCATGTTTGAAACGAAACGTGCGGTCTTTGAGAAACGACGCGATTATCCTAACTAGGCGAGCCGGTAAGCCTATTTTATAGAGTTTATAAACGAGACCGCTGTGCCAGACTTTGTCGAAAGCCTTGGCTACGTCAAAGAAAACTGCGATCGTTTTCTTTCGTTTCGGATAGAAGCCGTCGAGTATGTACTCGACGATTCGATGGACTTGCTGAGGGCAGGAGTGCTTAGCGCGAAAGCCGAACTGGTGGGGAATTATGAGAGGATCGCCGTCCGTTGGAAACAGATGGTTCCGCATTCGAGAGAGTATGACTCGCTCGAGAAGTTTAGACATTGCCTTGAGGAGGCTGATGGGTCTGTGATTAGCCGGGATATTAAGAGGTTTACCTGGCTTGGGTATGCCTATGACTGTCGCTTCTTTCCAAGCTTTTGGAAAGTAGCTTTGGTCGAAGCAGGCATTGAAAATGATAGCTAACAAGGTAAGCACCTGTTGAGGCAGGTGCTTAAGTGCGTGGTTGGAAATACCATCCGCACCCGGAGCCTTTCTGGACTTTTGACTTTTGATGAGAAGCGAGATTTCATCATTAGAGACATTAGGTCGGCGGTGATGGGGAGAGAAGTTCTACGGAGAACTTCGTCCTCCACCGCTTTGATGTGAGTGGGATTCGCGGGTTGCGTGCTGGGCGAGCATTGAGACGCAACGCTGTCTTCGGCTTTCTCTTCGTCTTCGAAGGCGATAGAGCCATCGGGACGAGTGAGAGGAGGGACGTGAGAGGCGGTGTCTACGCGTAAGGCTCGGGCCATTCGATAATACGCTTGGTGGGACGGGGAGATATTCGCCATGAGATCGTTCATCTGGGCGTCTCGGAGTTCCGCGAGGCGAGATCTAACTTTGCGTTGTAGCTGATTCGCAGCTGTTCTATAGGCGGGCGTGGGATATTTCTTGGCTCTCCGGAGAGCTGCGTTCTTAGCTTTAATAAGATTGGTAATGGCTAAGGGAAGCGTGGGTTTGCCTTTCTTAGCAACCTTTTCGTTTACACTGATGGCTGAGTTGATAGCATCAGTGAGAGAATTTACTAACGAATCTATTTTATCCGGGCTATCTAATTGATCGGGCGAGATCGCGAGCGGAGAGTTTGGGGCCTCTAAGGCAGAAACTATCGTATTTTTAAAACCTTTCCAGTCGGTAAAGGTCTTAGGAGAAGTGACGTTAACGTTAGGCGGTCCTAGCACGAGGGAGACGGGGCGGTGGTCAGAACCTAGGTCATCGAGCGGTTCGATAGACCTGAGGTCGAGGTTGATATGCTTGACGATTGCAAAGTCGAGGATGTCCGGAGAGTGGTTCGGGTTGTCGGGATAGTGAGTGGGAGTGATAGGGGAGACGACGTCTAAGTCGAGTAAGTTGGTGATGTCGAGGAGAGCTATACCGCTTTGGTTGGTTGATAGGCACGTCCAGTCAGTATGTTTGGAGTTAAAGTCTCCGAACATAATGACTGAACGGCCGAGGGCGAGAATGGTCTCAAAGTCGCTGCGGATAGGTTTGGTGCCAGAGGGTATGTAGACTGAAGCTATGATGATGGTCGGATGACCAGTCATAGCCAATCTACATACGGTAGCTTCCATGTTGAGGAGAGGAGGGGTAGGGAGAGGACAGCAATGGAATCCTCTTTTGTAGTAGATAGCAGTGCCGCCGAAACCGTCGCAGTTAGGCCTATCGTTACGTGTAAACGCGTACTTAGGAATAGCGAATCCCCTGGAGCGATTAGGAGTGAGCCATGTCTCCTGGAGAAGTAAAAGATCTGGGTCGTTGTTCTGAAGGAACAGTTTGAGCTCGGGAAGGTTGGTGCTAAGGCTACGAACGTTAAAACATACTAGGGATAAGCCCTTGGGTTTGATACGACAGGACGCGGGATTCGCGGGTCTAGACATTATAATTTACTTATTTACGAATTTATACAAAAATAAAGAATTTACAACGAACTTAGGAGCGAGTGATGCTCGGCTAACGCGAATAAACGCTCTTGAGGAGAGCGGGCGGCTCGCAGTTTGCGTGCGAGTATGGAGATTTCATTAATGTCTACGTTTTGGATAACGTCGAATACGGTCTTCATGTCCTCAGCCAACGACGACTGAGGTGCAGAAGACGGAGCGGGACGCGGCCCTACGGAAGCTACGGGAGCTGGAATGGGTCGGGAAGGTGCAGGCGGGACGGCCGGACGCTGCCTCCAAGACAGAGTCGGAGTAGGCGTCGGCTGAACGGGCTTTGCTTCCGGGGGACCCCGGTTGCGCAGCGGCGGGAAGTTAGCAGGAGTGAGCGGCGGCGCCGGTTTAGGCGCGACCCTCTTGGTGGTGGAGCGTGGAGCGCGCGGGCAACCCCTGTAGTTAGCTGTGTGGCCGGACTGGCCGCACAGCACACAGGCAGGGGGGGAAGTGGATTCGGGAGTACGAGTGCACTCCTTAGTGAAGTGAGGATCCAGGCACTTTACGCACCTGGGGGGAGCTGAACAGTTAGCCGCTGCGTGGCTATATAGCTGGCAACGGTGTAACTGCCCAGGGTGACCGCGGGGTTGGGACGCTCGACGGAGATGTTCGAGAGTCCGCAGATTGTGCGAGCCTCTTTGAAAATCTCCTTCGAGTTGGGAGTAAATACTCCCAATAATAAAATACTCCCAATAAAATAAAAAAAATCCTCAAATGACAGGATTACTAACGCTAAGGGAAAACGCCTACCACGGTTGGAGTGCATCTTGTGCACTGCTGTGACCGGGAAACCCTGAGACTTAAGGTCCTCGAGAATGTCTTCGTTCCTGAGTTCGAACGGGACGCCCCGTAGTACTGCGCGGATCTTACGCTCCTCCGGGAGGGCGTAGGTGTGATACGCGATTTGATTTAGCGAGAGTAGCCTGGTAAACGCGCGGAAGTCGTCGACGATCGCTACTTGAATTTTGATTGTATCGCCAGCGTTGGCGGCTTTTAAGTAATTAATTTTGTGCTCTTTGCACAAGTTTGAAACCGCGGTCCAGCGCGCTTTTTCACGCAGGAATACGGGCGGAGGGAGCTGAGGCTTCGGCGGGACGGGAGCGCAGCGCGTCGCTGGCTTCGATGTGACCGACGGAGACGCGGTTACTACGATCGATTTTAATGGCGCGGGGGCTGGTGTTGAAGACGCCGGGGAGGGTTCGGGTATTGAAGATACCGAAGCTTTCTTAGAGTGCTTCTTGGAGCGCTTGGCGACAAGTTGAAACGCGGGCTCAGGAGAGCCGGTTAGGGTGGCGGCATCTGACGACGTATCAGACGCGGGTTCGGAGTCGCTCCCGGGAGCGGTACGCTTACGACGCGACGCGTGAGAGGATGCGACCGATTCGCAGTCCATCTCGGACGAGGCGGGAGATGCGGGAGAGCTGTAGACCTGAGGGGTCTGGATGTTGGAGGCCTGAGGGGCCGGGGTTGAGGCCTGAGGGGCCGGGGACGCGATAGATGCCTTTAAGGCCTGCGTTATTACGTCATCTGATAAGTTGGCGCCGGACGCAACGAGCGCCTGGGCGAACGATCTAAGAATGTTTACAAGGTCCATTGGAGGGCTTGGGATAATATGTAATATATAAATATATAATGTATACCTAGGTTCCCTAGCAAACCCAGCACCTATTAATATAACAAGTGCCTAGAATTCCTAAATAAAAACCTAGCGAAACCTAGCGGCAAACCTCCCTACCAGTGGTAGGGGGGCTGGGGAGAATAACTTAAAACTAACCGTAGTACGCCGAAGGCCGCTACCTAGAAACCTAAAAAAGGGTACGCAGGTAAAGAGTTGACCGCGTTAGGGTCAACCTTTACCGACAGAAAGGACAAATACATACACGAAAAACACACAGATATGATAAAAATAAATATGAAAATAGGAAAAAAATAAATAAAATAGAGAAGAGAAATAAAATAAAAATAAAAAGGACTGGTTCAGTACAAATTCGTTGTCACCGTTAAGTATCCTTTGCACTGAAACCAGACTACTTACGCTGGGCACAACACTGCACTCAGCACAAGCACAACACAACTTAGCACAGCACTTTGAAGACTAAGGGGCTTAGTCGCAAAAAAAAATCGCACTTCGAAAGCACTCAGACAGAGTAGAAAAACCTTGAAAACCGTAGCACGGAACCAACACGCTAAACTATGACGTCAGTAGACTGAGCGCCACGGAATAACGGGAAAGGACCGATCAACGGAGAACGGGGTCTTGCACGTCCGCACTGGGCGGCGATCGGAGCGAGAATGAGCATATGTGGCAGATCCAAGCCTCTTCACTAAACCATCAACATGCGGTCCCCACTGGAGTTTGGCGTCTAAGGTTATGCCCAGAAATACAGTTGAGCTTACAGGAGTTAGTTTCTGGCTCTTAACTACAATGTTTATGTTTACCTGTTTGACATTTGGCAATGTAGACTTCAAAAATTTTGTTTTTTTTTTATTGAGGAGCAAATTATTAGCTGAGAACCACTGTTCTGTGTTGGAGATGCATTTGTTCACCGCTCGATAGTCAATTTCTTGTCTTTTGATTTTAAACAAGAAGGAAGTATCGTCAGCAAACAATATGACCTCGCATTGATTCTTAACGACCGATGGCAGATCATTAATATAAACTAAAAATAGGAAAGGACTGAGAACTGAGCCCTGGGGCACACCCATTGTCACTGCCGATCCTGATGATTTTTCTCCATTTATTGCAACTTCCTGTTTTCTAATAGAAATATATGATTTAATCAAGTCAAGCGCTTGGTTTTTTATGCCATCACGGTGCAGTTTCATGTGTAGAGTCAAAAATGCATCAAAAATGTTGTTAAGTGAAGATGATCTGCACGAGAAACTGACACAGTACTATTGTCAATACTATCCAGATGCTTGAAACCCTGAAGGACTGCGTATCAAAGTTAAAATCGTAATCCAGTATAGCAAATTTACCGCTTTGTTAAGTAGCTGACATAACTCCGCCGTCGTCAAATGCACTGTAAAATAAATAAGTGTGTTCTTGTTATACATCCAAAACTATTAATTTAAACTCTTCATTTCAAAGTCAAAAAACAGACAATAAATGTATAAGTAAGTTATTTTTTAAAATAAGATATTTGTATAGTTCAGTAAAATGAAAACTTGAGAGCATTATATTTGAGTTATGAGCCCTTGAAATTTCTTAAGTCATTAATCATTGTAACATGGTTAATAGTACTGTTATTGATAGACAGTAACATATAATCTGAAGAGTTGTAACCCGAACAGTTAAAAATAAATTCTGACAGCATTCTGAACCGAGATGATTTCTAAGAATGCATAGTTTTGGCTAAATCTTTAAATACTCTTATGCATGCGCTAAATTGTGGATTCATCTCAAGCTCTACAACCCCCGTACTCACAAATCATTATACGTGATTCGTATAATTAATTTTACTATTTTGGCGAGCTGTCAGAAAATTCCTCATTGCTATCTAGATCCAGTGTGGTAGAAACGCTAACGAAATGTATACTTAAGGATTATAAGGTGATTGTAAAAAATGTTTGTAGAAAGGGTAAAAAAATTGAGATGGGACTTGTGTGTTTTCATTTCCTGCATTTTTTTAAGTCAAAATAATTTTGTTAATGTTATAGTCCAGTTAAATTAGACCAAAAATAAGAGTGAAGCTAGATAAATTAACAACAAGTTGAAAATTGGTAAAATAGTTCAAAATATAATTATGAATAAAATTTTAAATTTACCCATATTTACAGGGATGTATTGACAAAAAAATATTTAAGGTCAAAGGTCAACAAAATTAGCTTTTCACGATTTTCAGTAAAACGGTAAGTTTTATCACTAAAACACCTCAAACAAAAATTGTAGGTCATTAAATTATCTACAAAAAATGTATCAACATTTTTTTCCTACAAACCAACGTTTTGTATATATAACGATTCAAAAAGTTGTTAAACTTATAATCGTCATAATATGCATGAGTACGCTACGTATATGTACGGAGCTCCTAAAACAACGACCTGCTTAGATAAGTATCGATATGCATGTTTCGTTAAAAATACTAAAAGTAAAAAACAAGCTCAATTAGCTTGTCTTCCTCCAACCTCAATTGCTGCTCATCAACATCTTTTGCGGGTGATATTACCAAGTTCAGGGGTGGCTTGTTTATCCGCTAGACCCTACAGACTGGGTTGGAAGTTGGTCAACAATACATTAGAACCAGCTCAAACTTTACTTCTACCTGCGCCGAAAAAACTGCTGAACACAATTTTTTGCAACTGCAAAAAGGGATGCAGTGCTAAATGTGGTTGCAAAAAATCAGACTATTTGTTCTCTGGGATGTACGATTGTCAAGGCTGGTCATGTTCTAACGTTGAATTACCAAGAGTAGAGGATTTGTTTGATTCCAACGAGGTGACATGCGATACATTGCTATTGGCGCAATTTACTTGCACCCAGACTAAAGATGAAGAAGAACAGGAAGAAGAATTTGAAGGCTACGAATCAGACGAATAAATTTCACTACTTTCTTTTAAATTTACATCGCTTTTATCTATTCCAGTCTTTGCTATTTTCCATTATTTTGCGATTGTAACAAATTAAACAGGATCATAACTGACGTGGAATAGGCCTACTGGGGAAACCACGTTATAAAAACGCGCTAAATATCATTACTTCATAGGTGGCGTGAAAACGTGTGCATATTATGACGATTGTAACTTTTTCAGCATTGTGAATCGTTATATCTCGGAAACGGTAGCTCGTAGGAAAAAAAGTATAGATACATTTTTTAACGATAATTTTACGATCCACAATTTTTGTATGAGGTATTCTTATAATATTGAGGTATTTTGCTGAAAATCGTGAAAAACAATTTTTTTGACTTTTGACCTTGAATAAAATTTTATCCATACAGGGGAAAGATGGAGAATTTTCAAATTCTATTTATATTTATATTTTGAACGATTTTACAGATTTTCAGCTTGTTGTAATTTTATTTTTGACCGGACTACTACTTCTAAAATATGTTGGTAAAAAGTTTGACGTCGCCTACTTTCTCAATAAGAGCAATCAATGCGCAGATTTATTGAATTATTAATTTTAATCAGCCAGTGTGTGCATGCAAGGCAAGAGCGGAGATATATGCAAGTAAACGTCAAAAGTATCAATATAACCCAATTTGTGTCAAAGAAGCGTATACAATATGTACAAAAGGTGACCTTATCACTACATAGTGATTTCTTCCAGGCAATCTTAGGTATATCATACCACCACGTTTCCACATTGTACTAGGGTGTAACAGAATATAAGTGTCAATATGACGCCTATAATATTATATAACAATATAAATTTACAGTAGAATATACAAATATTTAATTCGTACGCATACATTCATATGCATAATATACAACATTGAGTAAGGTGATATTTGACGATACATTTCTTCTTCATGTCTACTAGAATTTCTATACTTTGGAAATTAATTTTAAATAATGTGAAAAGAATACTCTTTTACCATCTTTTTAAAGGAATGTACAGTTTGCGTTGATTTAATCTGAAAATGGAACTCCTTTCTCATTAAAATGCACTCTGCTTATGATTATCTTGAAACAATAGATCACCTTGTAAGGTGATTTATTTTTTATCGTTCACTTGTTATCGTTTTCTACCTGACACACCGATTAAACCAATTCAATACAAAGCTTGTATAAATAAATAATTTAATAAATATCAAATTCCATTGCCAACATTAAAATCATTCACCATATTAAATCATTTCGCGTAATGTTTTATGCTAATCGGCCAACGTATATATTGAGGGAGTTTACTACTCGCACATGATGTATAGACGCAGAGTTGCTGACTAGCGACTAAATGATACATTCATGCAAATCGCCAAAGGGAGACTGGTTTGTACGGTCAGCAGGCTATTAAGTTATACTAGAGACTTGTGCGTATATTTTTGGGTCAATATTGTGTAGTACAGGTTTCAGCAGTCATTTTAAATGTGTTTCGGTTTGGGCTTAGGTTGGTTAAAAGCAAGTTAATTTTGTTGTAAAAAGCTTCTTAAATTACTTCTCTTTTTTTTAATCTTGCTTTAGTAAATAAAATGCAAAGCCTAGCTTTTTAACGCTACTTGTGGGCTGGTAAATTTGCCGTATCGAGGTATATGTCGTAGAAGTTTTAGATTATTTTTAAACTTTAAAATGTGTAAGTTACGTTAACATAATAATAATAAATGCCCTGACAAACACACTAACTGCATGGCCCCAAAGTAAGCAGAGCTTGTTGTATGTTTTACAGCGAACTAGGGGGAACCCCGATTAAACGTCACTGCTAATGGAAAATATAAATTCATGCGATATTGATTTCAACTTTAAACATGTTACTGTTCCACAAGATTTAAATGCATTTGAAAGCATTAAAGTAAAAAAGTTCTGCCTATTTAGATTAAATTTCTGTTAAAATTAAACAATCAGTCGTTGATGGTATAGCCCCGCACTTAGCCAGTGTATTTAATGACTGAGTTGACAATAGCATATTTCCTGATTTAATGAAATTGAGTAAGGTCATTCCAATATTCAAAGCAGGTAGTATGTCTGACCCTAATAATTAAAGATCCATATCTATACTACCAACGCTCAGTAAGATTTTTGAAAAATTAATTTTAAATCAATTACTTTCTCATTCTTATGGTAATAGTTTAATAAATTTTGACCAATTTGGTTTCACGCGGGGTCGCTCAACAACCGATGCCGGTGTTGAGCTCATAAAACACTTATTCAGTGCCTGGGAGGAGTCATGTGATGCTATTGATGTCTTTTGGGACGTGTCCAACATGAAAACTGTTTAGCTATTGGTTGGTACTACAACCTCTCAGTTGACATTATTTCAATGCTATGTTACCTTTTTGTAGAATGCATAAACCTTCTATAGAATAAATATATAAAATAAAACTATACAGAGTAAACATAATCAAAACCCGAAAACCCCAAAATATATGAATAGCATTTACAAGTCTCATTGACTACCAATATTATGTTTAAATGTTTATGTTATCAAATAATAACTACTTTTTAATTAAAAGGTTACTTCGTTTACATGGTAATCCCACGACTTAAAACAGTATAAAAAATAAACATTTAAAAAGTTGGATAAGATACTGAGTGACCTCTCCAAATGTGTATTTTTTTTATTCTTGTTTTTAGTTTATTTATATAGAAAATGTAATAGTTTTACGCAAGTATGACAAATGTTAATTCGAAGTTAATAAGTTATATTTTATAGCCGTAGACATAAATGAGTTTTGAAAAAAATTATATAAAAAATTAACATGTGAATGATTTAATACTTAGATAGATAGAACAACTTTGTGAAGCCATTTATTTACCAGGCCACTCAGAAAGTTTTACAAAAAAAAAAAGTTTTTATGCATGGAACGCTGGCGAGTTATTATTTATTTTGAATAAACAATTATTTAAAAATAAGAATATATTTAAAATTTAATTTTGAATCTCACACATATTCGTCGGTTTACTCACTATTTGTGTAAATTTAAGTACCTAGCTACAATTTACCTTTCAGTTGATATACACAAACACTTCTGTTATACTCGGCGAGTTGCTATAAAAAAGCGGCGAGAATCACAAAAACATAAAAAAATAAAACCTGACAAAAAATTTAAAATTTTTCAGTTGAATTTTCGATTCAACGAAAAGTCTATTTAAGAAAACCTAAGTCGTTCATAAAAGCTATTTATTTTTAAGTGATCTGTACAATTTACAAAGTTTTTAGTTATTTTAAAAGATAGATTACAGCTGCATCACAACTATAACAAGCTTTTTTATTTGTAATATGTTTAGTTAATTAATAAAATCAAACAGTCTCCCAATATTACTATGCAAAATTGATATGACAAAGTAAATTTTGATAATTAGTAAGTAGGTAAAGATTAACTACCATAAATAACTATTCACGCGGTATGAGATTTGCGACATACAATCGTAATTGTATTGTTTACTGAAAATATTTATGTTCTTAATGATTTTTCAATGTCTATTAACACATTTTAAGATTAACATGATTTCATTCACATAAAGCACTGTCCACAAGGAATGTAGACGTCAGCGAAGCCGCGGGAAAAACGTAGTGAGTAGTAATTATTTGAAACGAAGTGATTTTTGTTTATTGCGCGTCTTATTTCATAACTTATAAGATTGCGTTTACTCGAACAGCAATAAGCTGAAACAGACGCTGGGCAGCTCTTAAGTATCTTAGCCAAAACTAATACTCAAACTAATACTTGCTGTGAAACCAAACTCGAACTATAATGGAATTGCTTTGGGTTGCAAACTTTAGCGATTTAATTTTGCAGATTGATATCTGTAACCGAAGTTGCTATTTGATTGATTTGAATCACTTCAACAAAACTTGTTAGTTTTAAAACATGTATATTAAAATTAGACTTAAATTAAATAATAGTTCTTTGTATATGAATTCTAATAACCAAGCAATATTACATTATACGCTTAGTTTTTTTTGAGATGCTGTAAGATTATTACAACATAACAAAACTTATAAATACAAAACATATCATAATTATACTTTGGCAAAGCTTCCATACAGCCATATAGTATAATGCCTAGCGTACCATTATAAAGCGTACATTTTTATCGAATCTCAATATTAAATGTACACTACTATGATGTAAAAAATATATTTAAGACATTATACCTACAAAAAATAACTTTCAACTCGCTGCTCCGCGCCGCGAGCAAACCTTCTAACGAATGTAACTGAGTGTTGAGTTTTTTGAATAGAGGACTAAAGAGAGTTTTGAAAGTTTTCATTTTAATAAACGCATTGTTTATTGTAATTATTATACCGATTAATGATGCGTTGTTTACCGTAGGCATCAGTTGTAGTTTATTGTATTCCAATGATTGCACTGAATAATGACAATAATTGTTCCTTCCCTCAAACCAGAACACAACCAATGAAACGTGATTATCATGGCGGTCACACCAGGAAGGACTGTAGTAATCCCCCCCTCAGACGAGATCTTAACAAAGAAACTGTACTCGTACTATCAATATTATTATTAAATTGTGCATACCTTCGTTGTTACGATATAAAAACCTGTACTAAGAACTCATCGAAATCCTGTAGCGAGCGTATCAAATAATAATTGGCCTATATACCTACATAGAAAGCCTTCATGAAAGTTATTATTTATCTCTTCAAGAAGCATCTGTAGTTGGACATTAGGTAAGTAAAGATATTAAAAACTAGTAAATTTCTTTGAAGTTAAACTTGTGAATTGTCTTAAAATTTAAATTCAAGTGTAAAATTTTACTTTTAAATGTTAAGAAGTTTACATATTTCGAACATTCAAGCTTTGTGACGAACAAATATACTTTCACATAAAATGAAGGGATCTGCTTGTTAATGTGCTTTTTATTGTCTTGGTGCGGAAACTCAGGACGAATGGCGGGAGGTACTCCGCTGGACGCTTCCTTTTTATATTGTTACGAGCGAGTAGCGGTTAATTTCAAAAGTTATATTATAGTGCTAAAATGATGTAGATTAAACCTAAGCAAAATATGAATTTTGTCTTAGAGTAATTGTTGTAAATGAAAAATTTCACTAAATGATATATTAATAAGCTTAAACGTAAGCATCCCAACATAATTAATTATGCTGCGGTTTTTACTTACGGCAGCAACCTGAGGGATCACCGCCCACATGTTAATCAAAACAGACTGTGACGCGGGTGTTTTCAACTTATATCCTACATTGCAACGTACACACATCAAAAAAAGTTTGAGATCACTAAGCTTGCAGTGAAATCTTTGCTTATTTTCCACTTCTAATTTTTTTTAGATTTTATGGAGTAGTGACAGGTTAGCTCAATACACAGTTAATACTGGTGCAACTATAAAAAATTATAATGCTCATTTAGTTTCACTGCTTTTTCTATCAACGCAAAGCTTGTATCTTTAAAACCATTATTCATACATTTTGATTTTTACTATTGAAAAAATATCTAAGCATTGTAATAATATTGTTCTTTGGTAGTTAATTTTTTATGTAACATTTTAAAGCATTGATTAATTTAATTAATTTATACATGCAAGGAAATCATAAAAAAATTTGCATGCTCATTGCTAGAGGTACAAAGAAAAAAAGCATATCTTTTAAATATAAATAACTGTTGTTTCCGAGGGATACGCAAATAAAATTGTGGTCAAAAACCAATTATAATAAAACTGGTTGTGAAATAATTATTGGCCGATTTTGACCGTTGTACTAACAATTGCAATAGTGATTACTGATTGGAGTTGAGATAAAATGATAATAATTAAAAATAAGATAACCCACACCCTTCTTACATCTGACTACTAGACTCAGACAGGCCTTCCTTTTTTTTTTTTGGTTCCCCTCCACGGGAAGGGCAGGAGGATATAAAAAATGCTCTGACGCATACTCCGCGCGCGCGATTGGAGTTATGTGGGACTCGTCCCGACGCCTACCAGAACCATACCCACTAAAAAACCCCCTGTGGGCTCGTGCATTTTTGCCACTCAGCCTTCATCTGAGCGACGGCCAATCGGAGAAAGAGGCCGCCCTAGCGGGGCCCTTAAGGGGTCACCCGCTGGGATTTACATAGCACTGAAGGTGCTCAAAATGAAAAGTAAATAATTAAAAAACATTAAAAATTGAAAAATAAAATTGCATTAATTCGGATTTACGTTAGAATTAGAATTTACGTTAGAATTAGAATTTGCGGCCTGAAGGGCCAAGAGATCTAAAGTTAATTGCGTCGGTTCGCCAGTGTGCGCGTTTCTCGGTCTAGCGACTTTGTATATCGAATCTAACACAGGAGCAGTATATGAGACTGAATCTCGAACAAGATGATTGGGATGGGATTCGGCGCGTTTCAAGAACGATTCTGAGAGTGTTTTGAGGTGCTGTTGCACTGTAGGTAGTTCAAGATCTCTGTGCAGGTCCGCGTTACGCACGTACCAAGGTGCGTTTGTGGCCCTGCGGCAGAAGAGATTTTGGACCACCTGTAGTTTATACTGGACGGAGGGTTTGGCGTGGGCAAAGACTGGCGAAGCATATGACATGACGGGTCTAACGCAGACCTTATAAAGCGTACGTTTATTTCTAAAAGACATTTTACTTTTTCTTCCTATCATACTATTTAGGCGGCTTAAGTAGAAACGCGCAAGTTTCGTTACTCTATCGACGTGTGGCTTGAAAGAAAGCGTCTGATCTAAGGTGACGGTGGTGTGGTCGAATTGAATAGCAGAACTCTTTTCTGGGTTGACATCGATACGCCATTTTTGAAACCAAACACCGAGGGCGTTTACGGCCTTTTGGAGTCTGGTGATGTTATACGGGATCGCTTGACTTTTAGTGTAAAGGGCGGTATCGTCTGCAAAGAGGGCGAGTTCGACGCCATTCGGCGGGATGGGGATGTCGTTAGTGTACGCAGTGTACAGCAGAGGGGCGAGGACTGAGCCATGCGGGACTCCAGCCTTTATGGGACGAGGCGCGGAGAGCGTGCCTTCATGTTTGAATCGAAAAGTACGGTCTTTAAGAAACGACGCTATTAATCTGACTAGGCGAGCCGGTAAGCCTATTTTATAGAGTTTAAAAACGAGACCGCTGTGCCAGACTTTGTCGAAAGCCTTGGCTACGTCAAAGAGAACCGCGATTGTTTTTTTACGACGCGGATAGAATCCTTTGAGTATCTACTCGACGATTCGATGGACTTGCTGAGGGCAGGAGTGCTTAGCGCGAAAGCCGAACTGGTGAGGAATAATGAGAGGGTCGCCATCCGTTGGAAACAGATGGTTCCGCATTCGAGAGAGTATGACTCTTTCGAGAAGTTTAGACATTGCCTTGAGGAGGCTGATGGGTCTGTGATTAGCCGGGACATTCAGAGGTTTACCGGCTTGGGAATGCCTATGACTGTCACCTCTTTCCAGGCTTTTGGAAAGTAGCTATGGTCGAAGCAGGCATTGAAGATGATAGCTAACAAGATAAGCTTAAGTGCGTGGTTGGAAATTCCATCCGCATCCGGAGCCTTTTTGGACTTTTGACTTCTTATGAGAAGCAAGATTTCATCATTAGAGACTGTGACGGGGTCGTCAGTAATGGGGAGAGATTCTCTGCGGAGAACTTCGTCATCCACCGCCTGGATGTGGGAGGGATCCGCGGGTTGCATGCTGGGCGAACATTGTGCCGCTATGCTGTCGGCGAAACATTCGGCTTTCTCTTCGACTTCGAAGGCAATAGTGCCGTAGGAGGAACGTGAGAGGTGGTGTCTACTCGTAAGGCTCGGGCCTTTCGATAATACGCTTTGTGGGACGGGGAGATATTCTCCATAAGATCGTTAAACTGAGCGTCTCGGAGTTCCGCGAGGCAAGACCTAACTTTACGTTGAAGCTGATTTGCAGCTGTTCTGTATGCGGGCGTGGGATATTTCTTGGCTCTCCGGAGAGCCGCGTTCTTGGCTTTAATGAGATTGCTTACGGCTAGGGGAAGCGCGGGTTTGTCTTGCTTGGCAATAATTTCGTTGTCGCTGATGGCTGAGTTGATGGCATCAGTGAGAGTGTTGACTAATAAATTTATTTTAACCGGGCTATCTAATTGGTTGGGCGAAATCGCGAGCGCAGAGTTAGGGGCCTCTAAGGCTGAAACTAACGTATTTTTAAAGCCTTTCCAGTTGGTAAAGGTCTTAGGAGATGTGACGTTATCGTTAGGCGCACCTAGCACGAGGGAGACGGGGCGATGGTCGGAGCCTAGGTCATCGAGCGGTTCGATGGACCTGAGATCAAGATTGATTCGCTTGATAATTGCAAAGTCGAGGATGTCAGGAGAGTAGGTCGGGTTGTTGGGATAGTTAGTGGGAGTGATGGGGGATATGACGTCTAAGTCAAGTGCGTTAGTGATGTCGAGGAGAGCGATACCACTTTGGTTGGTTGATAGGCACGTCCAGTCAGTATGTTTGGAGTTAAAGTCTCCGAACATAATGACTGAACGGCCGAGGGCGAGAATGGTCTCAAAGTCGCTGCGGATAGGTTTGGTGCCACAAGGTATGTAGACTGAAGCTATGATGATGGTCGGATGACCAGTCATAGCCAATCTACACACAGTGGCTTCCATGTTGAGGAGAGAAGGGGTAGGGAGAGGACAGCAATGGAAGCCTCTTTTGTAATATATAGCGGAGCCGCCGAAACCGTCGGAGTTGGGCCTATCGTTGCGAGTAAACGCGTACTTAGGAATAGCGTATCCCCTGGAGCGGTTAGGAGTAAGCCATGTCTCCTGGAGAAGGAATAAGTCAGGTTCTTTGTTCTGAAGGAACAGTTTAATCTCGGGAAGGTTGGTGTTAAGGCTACGAGCGTTAAAAGATACTAGGGATAAGCCCTTGGGTTTAATACGACCGGACGTGGGATTTGCGGGTCTAGACATTATAATTTACTTATTTACGAATTTATACAAAAAACAAAAAATTTATAACGAACTTAGAAGCGAGTGATGCTCGGATAACGCAAATAAATGCTCTTGAGGAGAGCAGGCGGCTGGCAGTTTGCGTGCGAGTACGGAAATATCGTTAATATCGACGTTTTGAATAACGTCGAACACGGTCTTCATGCCCTCAGCCAACGACGACTGAGGTGCGGATGACGGAGGCCTTCCATCCCTTTATAGTAGATATCCCAAGAAGTCGAACCAAACGCTTCGAGAGTCCTTTTTGGTGCGGGTCGCCAAGGTGTGGAATGAACGGCCTGCGTCTTTTTTTCCAGAAAACTATAGTCCCAGTTGTTTCAAGCGTCGAGTGAATAGGTATCTCGTGGATAGACGTGTAACACCTTCGTCTTCAACGTCTCTTTCCATCAGGTGACATAGAAGACAAACGTCTCATACTTTCAGAACAAAAAAAAACAAAAATCCAACGCAAAACCTGGAATATCACGAACCAAATTCACAACTATTTAACAAACCTTTTACTACTGAATGTTATCGCTCTTTAAGTAAGTACCCCTCAATATTTCACATTTTTAAAACAAAATACTCTTTTTACAATTTTAAGAGGCACTTTTATTTTTATGAATCAAAGCCCAGCGGTGAGCAACACTGTAATAGAATGGAAACAAAAAAGATATCTATAATATTTAAAAAAAAATTAAATTTCTCTACAGTTTTTGTGAAACTTCTCTATGTGTACCTACGTTTCAACTCAAAAAGTTAAAAGAACACCAAAATACCCCCGCTAAGCGTACACTATTTGAGTTTGCTAATACGGCAAAGCGATTTCTAAAACAGTGAAAACTTTCTGCTATCTGTAACCATCCAGGGGATGTAACACACACCTAAATAAATAAAGGCTAAAACTTTGCTTTCGTCGGCAACTTTACAAAGTTGCAGACAGAAATCACTCGCAGAACTACCCGCGAAAAGATTAGTGGTGAAGTTTTGCAATTACACAGCACTTTATAGGGTTTGGATCGTCTAATAAATTATTATTATAATTAAAGTCCAAAGAAATTTAAAACTGAAACTGACATGTTATTAAACAATAACGAAAATAATCCAGAATTACAGCCATAGCAAGATATATTATGGCATTTTTGCATGAATTCGGGCTGCTACGAAATAAACATATCAATGTCGTTTGCAACTATATTCAGAGTATGCGACGCCCGCACGAGAAAACATTTTGAAGGTTTGTCCTGCCCTTAAGACATCACGAACAGTTTAGACCGGCGTTGTCCCTGCAAGAAGTTGTCTAACATATTTATACTACAGCATAGCAAGCATTAAGTTGATATTTTTGGGCCCACAAAGCAGAAAATTTACTTTTAATTGACCGGTTTCATAGGACGGATCACGTGATGGTGCGAGAGTGCACAGTCAGTGCACAGTGTGTACAGTCTATTTTAGGGTTTACGGAATGATAAATGCTGATTACGTTTTTATATGTAAAAGAAAACTGGTACCGGAATACTTTGACCAGAAATCAAATAACCTTTTACTCATAATAAATTACAGATTTGTATAGAATTACGTAACAGAACCCAAAGCAATAATAATGTTTTTGTCGGTTTGTTTGTACATTTGTACACTAATTTAGGGTACATTGGGACTGATGGATGACCTACGGTAAGCTTGAAGCAACTTATTACAATTTAAATAGAAAATTATATTTAGGTACAAATGGGATATCCATAAGTTTTAGTCATTCACAAATGCAAAATCACAATGATTTAAACGTTATGTTTAAAATTTAATTATTACACAGATATCAATTACCATTTTAACTCGCTAACAAATTATCATAATCTATTATAACAAGCGAAAAAAAAAAAAAGATTTTCAAAAACACGACATTTGCTTGACGCCACATATCCAACACTTCACATCAAAAAAAATTATTAATATTTCTTTAATAAATGTATAGAAAATAAATGCAAGAGGAGGCCTGAAAAACTCCAGTTACTATGTACATATAGGTTATTTGACAATATTTTGCTATAGTTTATAAACAGCAAATAAATATTGCAGAAGTAACAGCATGTTTACAATCAATAGTTTTCTATGTACAGCGATATGCTTGAGGAGCTGCTGCGACTCACCAAAAAACGCTCCATCCAAAGTGATAATGAGCTGTGACGTCACAAAGTGTAAATCATACTAAGAACTTGTATGGGCGTTTGGATACAATATAATAATAGCTACGTAGATAATGCGTTTACATGCATACTGTATTAGTTATTTTGTTTGGACTCACCAATGACCCAAATTTAACATTTGGTTGCAGCGAATAACATTTCCATCGAGAAATCTCGGTATTACCATCGTTAGTATTGGCTGCGTATTTGATAAATGTATTGAATTTAACTCTTAAGATTCTGGTAGCTATAACACATTTTCGAGAATGCGTCGTCTTATTATCTTGTCGTAACAAGATTTGTTTGTTGTTTGTTACGTGAGATAAGTAATTACTGCTTTAATATTGGAATTTTCATTGATTCAGCGAGTTATTGAAAACGCTCGTAAATTTGGGCTGTCTTACCTTGTTGAGTTTCTCTAGCTCAAGACACTGGCAGCTCCATCTGTGCTCATCCAGAACGCTCCGCTCCCAACTGAGAAACAGATGGAGCTAATTAAATATTTTCTTAACTACTAAGTTAGTCTGACGGATGGTGCGATTGTCATCTCAGTCTTTCGTGAACATGGTCACAGCAAAGGCACTGAAATTTCGAGTTAAAATGTAAAATATATAATTAAACGCGAGAAACACCCGGTAAAAAAAGTGTTTTTTTTAATTAAATATCTCTATTAAAAAGTTCTACGCCGCAAAATTGTCAAAATCATAAGACCACGCAAAAGGCACCGTATGTAAAAATCTAGAACGTCTTTCTCGATATATCTCTTTTATACACTTTTCCATTTAAGAATGCTCACAGCAGTTGTTGACTGTAATTGAAAATTCTAAAAATTAAAAAAAAAGAATCTATTTAATTATGTCCGTGAAATATAAAAATAAATTAATATGTTTGTAAACACTTTGTTAACACTTTTATTGCACAAAATCATGGTACAGGATAATTTATAAAATTAAAAATAAATTGTACAAAGGCGGACTTATCCCAGTCAGGAATCTGTTTCAGTCAACCTTAGATTATCTAGTAGGATTTCGATATTTTGGGTAGGCATGTGTGACAATCATAAATTATTTTATTCAACGTAATAAAAAATAATACCTGCTTTAAACATTTATAAATAGTGGTAGTAGTAGTATAGTTCTGCTTACTTTGGAGCTAAAGCGTTGGTGTACTCGTCTGGGGATATATTGTTATTATTATTTTTATAGTAAGCTATTATTAGAGAATTCGATTATGGCTTCATGTGCTGTATTATACATTTTCAATTATAAAATGTGCATTACAATATTGTTATATCATTTTTATAATTATTTAATATAATATAAATGAAAAGTTGGATTTATTTATTTACTTACAATTCTCACTTATCTATTTGCAAAGAACGGCGTGATACCATAAGAATGTATCTGCAAGACAACCTTTAGGTAGTTAACGAACCTATTGCATTCCCATGAATGTATTAGGTGAAATATAGCTAAATTGTCTTTTTTTCCAGACACGTTATGTTAATAATTATGTGTTTTTATGAAATTAATGTTTGAGTGTGTTCTACGTCAATGCGCAACAATAAATTGCAGAACAAATACATTGACATTTAATTACTTACAAGAGCGTCAGGGGTGTAGGTTAAATCATAAAATATTTTAGCTAATAAATAAAATATTTAAGACAGCACAATTTCAGTAGTCATTTTAGTGTCGAGCTGCTGAGTTACATGTAATTTTTGAATTTTTTTTTTATTAAATTAGTCTGTCTTTAAGTAGATGCTGCATTTGGCTTTGTTCATAGATATTAAATTTTTACTATATGTTTTAGTGTAAGCATCTGTTGATGGACCAAAATAAGTAAATAAGACTGCCAACTCGCAGTATGCAAGCGTGGTGGGTGTTGTGAATTGACATATGTAATTAAATTTTTAATTGTTTTTGTACTAGCATAGATATATACGATTGTATACGAACAAGCGGGCAAAGTTGTTACAATAAAGAAATTTATTATTATTATTATTATTATATAGAGAATTTGTATATACCATTTTATTCATTTTTGATATGGATTATTTAAAGTGCTAAGTAAGTTGTGCGTTTAGATTTTGAGTAACTTTATAAAAAGCACTTTTAAACCAACAATCCGATATTGACTTGCTGTAAAAACCTCTCAGAATGAACTCCTATCGAGCGGACATTTCGATTTAAAATTCGATTCGGCCAATTCTGACGTTTGTGTGGTTGTTACGCAAACATGAGTTGTGATGGCTACATTGAACGTTTATTCTGACGTATTTTGTGGTGATGATCCATCGGAGTCTCGGTCTGAGTGCGTTCTCGAGCGCACGTCGATCGCAGACGCCTTCCCGCTCCCTTAGCCCCCGCGCTAATCGAGCACCCAAATTTCACTGGTTGTTGCCGTAATAAATAATTTCATAGTTGTATACCGTAATAAGTTTCTAAAGCCGTTTTCACGGCGGAAAGTGGGTTTTAACCGTACATCTAACAAGTTTCTAACGCCGTTTTCACGGCGGACAGTGGGTTGTTAACCGTAATTCGTGGAACGTGAGCTTCGTCGACGGAATTTCGTCGTTCCAGGTGTCTCGAGTCTTCGTGTTCGAGTAAGTTATCCGCGTCGTCCTCAACCGCCCTACTGCGTGTATGGTGGTTTTAGGAAGTTAGTCATCGTTGATAGGTTCATAGTATATATATTTATATATTGTTGTCCCTCCCCAACCCCTTCGCAATGGCTTCTCTAAGCTTTGACGAGATTGGGGAAAAGTTACTTCTAAGTACTGAAGGCATGTCTATAAATGCTGATAAGTACCGTTTCTTAGATTCGCTTATCCCTCAATTCATGACGATAATGTCCACAATGGCCCCTCAGGCCACCCCAGCTCCCCAGACCCCTAAGGTCTTAGGCCCTCCCGCGTCCCCTTCCTCCAGTGACATGGAGTGCGAAGTAGACGCCCCTCCGCGCCGCAAGCGCGCACCCGCGACCGAGTCATCCTCGGACGCCACCCCAACTGGCCCTGATGAGCCTCCCTCTTTCACCCTTGTTAAGAAGCGCTCTAAGAAGCGCTCGAAACAAGACCCGGCGCCCTCGACGCCCGTCCCTACACCCCCTGCGGCGTCTTCAACGCCAGCTGCCCCGGTGTCTTCAACACCCGCTCCGGCCCCAACTTCTGTCAAGGCCAAGGTCCCACCACCCATTTTCCTTCGGGAAAAGGGTAAATGGACTGAGGTCTCGACATCGTGCAATGAGCACAAGATCCATTACACCCGAGTGGCCAACTCGGGTGAATCTATTAAAATCTTAGTCTCGTCGATAGACGAGTTTCATGCTTTAACAAAGCTCCTCACCGATAAGCATTATGCTTATCATACTTATGCTCTGTCAGAAGAGCGTAAGATCAGAGCGGTACTCAGGGGAGCCCCGTTCGAATTATCGAACGAGGCTATCCTGGAGGATCTGCAGTCCCAAGGCTTCCCAGCACTCGCGGTGCATAAAATGCACAGCAAGTACGGGAGGCAACACCCTCTCGCTTTGGTGGTTCTCGCCAACGTTCCCAAGTCCAGGGAGATCCTCAAAGGGGTTAGCACTATATGCGGCCTCTCTGGGATCTCGATCGAGGCGCCTCATCGCCGCGGCCATCCCGGCCAGTGCCATCGGTGCCAGTTGTCGGGCACGTGGCAGCCAACTGCCGCGCACCGCCCAGGTGCGTCAAGTGCCTGGTCCCTCACTTCACTAAGGAGTGTAATCGCACTCCTGAAACTCCCTCTCCTCCCGATTGCGTGCTTTGTGGCCAGTCCGGCACACCGCAAATTACAGGGGCTGCCCTCGTGCACCCCGTTGTATGCGCTCCAATTCCAAGAGGGCCGCACCCAAACAGGTCCCGCGCCTTTCTCAAGAAAACTTTCCACCGCTGCGTAGCCGGGTTTCTCTGGCTGCAAAGCCTACACAGTCCAGGCCTGCCCCAGAAAACTGGAGGCAGCGCCCCGCATCGAATCCCATCCCGGCTCCTCGCCCATACAAACCCACTCCTCAATCCTCCGTAGCAGACGATATGCGTATCGTCTGCGACGCTATGAAAAATATCGATGTTAGTGAAATCGCAGTCTTAGCCCGTAAACTTAGGGCTTCACGTACTCCGACAGAGCGCTTGCTAGCTCTGGCGGAGCATAGTTCCCTTCTCAATTCATTATAGGTTCATTTAAATGAATTGATCCCTAAATCATGCTTCGGCCGACCTCTGCCCAGCCCCGGCTTCACCGGAGGCTGCCCAAAACGGCCATCAACTCATGTCCCTTTGAGCACCTTCAGTGCAACTTTCACTACAGGCGGAAGACCCGCTAGCGGGTCTCCGCCAGCGCGCCCAACTTCCCGACGGGTGTCGCTTCCGATGAAGGCTAACGGTAATAACTACAGCCAACAGGTGGTTTTTAGTGGGTAGGTGCCATTCTGGTGAGTCCCACATAACCCCCCGCAGAGGACTTTACCTGCGGGCGGTATGCATGACGCATCTTCCACCTCCCTCCCGCGAGGGTGCCTCGGCAGCAAAAAAAAAAAAAAAGTGGTGATGATAGGCCGTTTACTCTTTATTATTGTTCGACTCAGACTCAGAATAATTTTTTGCTTTATATACGGACGGTATTATGTCTAATATATGAGACAGCCTGTTTTTAACAATGTTTGTTGTTTAATACTAGTTGCAATATTTGGAATGTAAAACTTTTTCCGGCTAGGCTTAAATCTGTTTGAACCTATATTAGAATCACGGTTGCTCAGTGCAGTAAAGTTCTTACTTAAAATAACTTACAAACTGTGCGGCATCTATTAAGAACAAATATATTAAATATTGACTTATTTCTGGAATCTTCTTACCGAAAATGAAAAATTAATACGAATTTTATAAAACTATTACGAGCCCGTTGAGTTTCACTTTTGGGCAAAGATCATATCTTTTTAAAATATTAAGATTTTTGTAAACAGTAGATAATTTATTTTCATATGAAATCAATAAAAAATAATTCCAATTAAACCTTTCAATACATTTTATATTTTCAATGTTTTGTACAAGTTATATTAAAGCAACCATTTTATATTGTTTTAAGTTTCTTAGATTATTTTAAACTATTGTATATGAATTAATAAAACGAAATTTATAACATTTCCACTGCAAGTAAATAACATATTCAAAATTATTTAAATTTTCTCGG
Source organism: Marasmarcha lunaedactyla (assembly GCA_923062675.1). Taxonomy (NCBI): domain Eukaryota; kingdom Metazoa; phylum Arthropoda; class Insecta; order Lepidoptera; family Pterophoridae; genus Marasmarcha; species Marasmarcha lunaedactyla. The sequence continues at coordinate 4,332,955 of OV281341.1, forward strand.
GTATAATGGCGTACACTAAGAAAGACTCCCTGACGGCATCCAAGTATGCAACGCTAGGTTTATCGAACCCATACAGTATCCGGGAGGGAAATCTGATGCATAACATTTAAGTAATATTCCATGATTCATGTACCAAGACCACTCACAATTAGATAGATTTCGCATCCTCTTATTTCTTACTCTTTTATCGAAATTTTTCCATTTATTCAACAAACATAGTCGCCATTACGTTACGCTGAAATTACATATGAAACTTTCGCAAAATAATAATAATCATATGATATGTTCCATCTTATTCTTTACATAGGGTAAAAAAAAGCCGGAACTTTACTGTGCACCGAGAAATGGTTTGCGCTTAAAGAAGACTAGCGACTGAATTAAAATCACTGCATTTCTCAGAGTCGAGGAGTTGGAATTAGACAAATTCTTCCGTGAAATTAAAGTGATTTTGGTTCCAGTAGGATTCGATTAAGAGTAGATCCGAAAAGAAATTTCAATGTGGGGTTTTCTTTCTTTCCTTTATTCGCTTCCTAAAAAGTGAGGCACGCGCGTGGTCGATTTAAGAACTAACTGTATTTATTTCTAATTTTATTTTAAATTGGAAAAAAATTAGATTACAACTTTTTAATGTATTTGTCGAAACTTCATCGCTCTACGAATTTCTTAGCTTATAGACTTATTGTATTTACCTTTTCATATGTTAACGTTTTTTGAAGTAACACGGTAACAAAGTGTATGTGGCGCAGAGTTAAAGGCGCTGGTTTATCAGTTTAAGGTCCCAGGTTCGATCTCAGTTAGTACACTATGTACATATGAATTATACAACTTAGTACATTAAGACTGTTTTTAAAGTGAAAGAAACATCGTGTAGAAACCCTAACATGTCTGAGATATTATTCTGAAGGTTGGTATTAAGTCTGCCAATCCACTGTGAGGATATCTTTTGAGTGCGGTTCTTAAAGTACTTGAAGTAAGTAACCATCCAGAAACTACTCTAATTTTTTATTTGGGATAAGGAACAATGTAAAACAGATATAAGTTATGGATTATTTAGATAATTTGCGTAATCTTAGTTAAAAAAAGATTATGATGCCTACATTTACTTACCTTAGGGATCCCACCAAGGAAAATAGTAAAACAAACTAACCTTTATATGCTATATATAGCTTTGTGGGCTGAAATAGGATTTGGTTGAATGGTGCCTCAATTATGTTGATGAATTTAATTGTGATTTAGTGAATTAAAATTTTGGTCTTATAGCTCTTATAGGTATATCCTACCTAATTTTTATTAAGAGAAAAAGCAAATGTGTGATTACCTTTTTTATATTGAAGGTCAGCTAACTATTTAGCTGGTGATACTACTGCTTCTTTTGAGCAGTTTACAGATACTTGTCGTAAATCTGATTTGGCCAATAGGTATTGTAGAATGTACGTTTCCTGCAAGTAGCGAAGTAGTCAGACTCCGGAATGTTCACACTACATCGGGCATTGATCGGCGACCGGTCGAGATAAAGTATCCATTACCTTATCAATAATACTCTATGTAACAACAACACAAATAATTGTTTTAGTAAAAAACGTGTTAAAATAAGTTTGTTATACTTATTTTTACACGATTTTTTGGAACCGGTCTTTAAATTCAAAATAATAAAATAAAACCATTACATCACAAAAATCTTAGGAAATGCAATAATAATAAACAATATACATTTAAGGATATAGCAATAAAATAATAAGTGTAGCTTAAATAATTTTGATGGGAATATGTCCTCTCAAACTTTAATTGTAAGGATAAATAGGTTTCGCATGAAGTTTCTAAAGCTTGACCCTTGTTACGAAGATGCTCCATCCGTTTGATTGCCTCTCATTCTATCATCACATGTCTCCATTTCGCATGGTACCGAACAGTTTTGCCTTGAACGCACCATCCATACCATAGAGATAATTTTCTAATTGTGTAGTAATAAAAGCTCTGACAAAAAATAAGAATTTTCCTTACAAAAAATATTAAATTTACTGCCTAAAATACAAACTTTCCAACAACTTATGTTCGAATTAAAATGACAAAATGATCGAATGAAATACTGAAATCTTCGAAAGATAAACACGACTCCTTATTACTCTAATACGAGGGTGGATTGAAAAGTTCGCTGTCTAACATTGATAGCGATGTCATATTATTATAAAACTATCCTTGTATGAAACCTAGACACTTTGTCAGTGTCTGTGCAATTTTTCTTTGAGATACATGCGCAATTATTTATTTAATTGAACATTAAGTGAGAGTAAGTTTCATTAATTTTGAAAATGGATAGTTTAGAGCACCGTTCCGTGATCAAATACCTCCACAAGAAACAATTAACTCCAAAGCAGATTCATGAAGATATGGTGGCTACTTTAGGAACATCTGCTCCGTCGTATACAATGATAAAAAAGTGGACAGCTGAATTTAGTCCGCTCTGGACGGCCTTCTACAGCTACGAAAAAATATGGGATCTCATCATGGGAGCCAGAAGATTGAAGGTATCTGAGATAGCTGAAGCTCTAGGGATTTCATATAAACGTACAAAAAACATGATTGTTAACAAATTAGGGTTCCACAAGGTGTGTGCAAGATGAGTTCCGCGGCTCATTTCAGTTGAACACAAACGAACTCGGCTCACGACTTCTAGAGACTGTTTAGAGCTTTTTCAAGCTGATCCAAACGAATTTTTGGCAAGGTTTGTTACTATGAACAAACATGGGTTCATCACTATACTCCTGAATTCAAACAATAATCCAAACAATGGAAGAGACCCGAATCTCCGACCCCCAAGAAAGCCAAGGTGTGTTTCAGTAAACAAGGTAATGGCATCGGTTATCATCATCTTGGTTGATTACATAGAAAAAGGTCAAATTATAAATTCTGCGCACACTATTACGTCGTTTACGCGAAGAAATAAAGTCTAAAACACCAAGATTGTTGACCAAAAAGTTTTGTTTCATCAGGACAATACTCGTGTTCACACATCTGTAGAATCGATGGTTCAAATAGTGAATTGTTGTTACGAATTGCTTCCTCATCCCCCTTATTCACCTAACTTGGCACCTTCTGACTTCCACATATTTCCAAAACTAAAAAACACTTAGGTGGAATGAAATTTTCTACCAATGAGGAGGTCAAAGTGGCCATAGATGTCTTTTTTGAAGACTTTGACAAGACTTTCTATTTAAATGGGATCAAGGCTTTGAAGGACCGCTGGACTAAGTGCTGTGACCTAGGAGGAGAGTATGTAGAAAAATAAATATAAACAACTGCATTATTCCTGTGTTTTCTTATTTACGCCGCGAAATTTTCAATCCACCCTCGTACATTTTTACCAGCTCAAATAACGATCTACTGAAAACGATGCTTTGTAATTATTATCTGTACTTGCCAACTATTAATTAATAAATTACCTTTCATATTTCATAGACTATACTGAAAATATAATACTAAGTGGTTATACAGAAACTTATGAAAAATACAAAAATGTGCCTGTCAAAAACAGTTTATCATGACAATATACTTTAATCGGTGTACACAATTTTACTTATGGACTAAATAGGGAGGAATTTTCGTGAAAAGCTGGAAATGGTACTTAATTTGGTCTTGGCGCTTTGCTAAGTGCTGCCGCACCACTCTCGCTTCGCTCGCTTGGCTTGCGCGTGTGTTAACTACAAACTTAACCTAACCCAATTGAACCTGTATTGAGTCCAGGCAGAACGAAAGAGGAGCGAGCGTCAAATGCATGCATGTAGTTTAAAAATTAATCAATTTGTGAAATGAGTTTTGGCATGACGAAAAACAGCCGAACGCGATCGCGCGGACCGAACAGTTGAGGTATTTTCATTATTATTTAGAGTTAAAAAATATATTTGATAACCAACAATAGTAATTAAAATAGTCGATGCAATTCGTAAAACTATGATTATTTAGACATTACCACTGTTGTCGGTAACTTAGTTATCTTGTCGGAGGTTCAGTATTTTATTCGGAAGTGTAATTTTTCTATTCAAAGTTCACATTTTTTTTAGGAGAAATGAATTTGGAACTTGCTCTTATTTTTTTGTTTAAATGGATTTTATTTTTTTGTATGTTTTGTGTTTTTTTGTCGGTAATTCATTATAACGCTGGTTAATTAGAATAATAGTCGGCCGCAGATTGCTGGAGATTAATTGGTTTTTCGAAACCATTATGATTTCCCATTTATAACCGAATTGATGATTTCTAAAACAACAAAACTACCATTAATTCAAATATGCAGGAGACACAAAAAAACTGAATAATATTCATAAATAAAAAAAAATATAAAATTGGTAAAGTTTATTTGAATATTATTTTAGTTAGCACATAATAATGAGTTTTTAGAGTTAATGAGATTTGCAATCTAGGCTAATCAGAACAATGTTAAATGAGGTTTAAAAATTTTGCAGTTATGTGTACTAAACCCGTGACTTATGTTGTTTTGATGCTCAATTAATCTAACTCAGGCTTGATTGCCTAGGAAAATGACTAGGAAAAGACTAGGAAAATGAATAATTAATAATAACGTTACATTAATACTTCCCTACATTTATGCACCGCACAAAAATATCTGTTTACTTCATTATCAATGAACTCGCTTGCCTGTACCTTTCCAATTTTTTAGCACAGTGGATGAAGTGTGAGTATGTGGAAATACAAAAAAATATATTTTGTGATTTCATAACACATTTGCCATATGAACTGTCTGCCAGACATGAATTTTTGTAATAGGTCTTCCAATATTTTTCAAAATTTATTATTTGATGTGGTTGTACAATTTCAACAAAAATTTTGGCAAAAACCTATTTATAGTTTTACAATATCCCAAATGGAATATGGTGCTCCTTCTTTAACTTCCTTTAAGAATGAATGGACCGAGTGTTGCCAGCATTGGGTGTAAAAACAACACAATTTTGTGAATTTATGTTGTTTTAACAATAATAGAAAAAAAAATTGAAATTCATGTTGTTCTTACACTAAACGTTATTTTCTACATTCCATTTATGCAGGAAAAAGCGACGCAATTGGTTGTTTTGATGAACACCCGATTTGTTGCCACAAACTATACCCAAAACCACTTAAAACCCAATTTTTATAAAAATGTTAGTTATGTTGTTTTAGAAATCATCGATTCAACTGCCATAACGTAAATTAAATTAGAAACTACTATGCTGCAGTTTTGTGCAATTATTCTGTTTGTAAGAATTAACAAGGTCACTAGGATTGCAAAGGTCCGTAAAACCTTCAATACATTCCTTTTCCAGCCAAACATTTGTTCAAGCATTGATAGCTTGGCCTAAAATCTATTCGTAAGCCTAAAACCAACCAACGGCCGCGTCAATATAAAACCTATATATACGAGTAGGGCCTAATCTCTAAGCCCCAGCTTTCGAACCAAGGGTTGGTGTTATTAATGTGGATTAAATGCATGGGGATCAATTCTTTATGGTTTTTACTGTTTACCTTATTTATGAATACCACGATTTTTGCGTGTTTATACCTCATCGATGTTGCTAATCAGTATACTCGATATCGATACTAGTAACATTGCTGCTGTGCACGCGAAAGTGATATATTCCGGACGTTGCACCTTGCAGCATTTGCTTGACACAATGATATATTACAAATCGTATTTTATCGATAAAACTCTTAAACAACTGGGATTCCTTTTATATCTATCTTTGAAAAATCAACCAATTTTTGTAATATTTTACTGTAAAGTATACTATTAAAATTTTGCTATAAATTTAGATAAATATCTTTGGCTAAAGAGCTGTATCATCATTTAATATCTCTAAAGAAAATGCATTGTACAGTACATCAAACAATAAGTATATCTTGATGTTATCAGAAATGTTATACTCGTATATAAAATCATTGCACCGACCATAACTGAGACACAATATGGTCTTGCTGCTGGAATTCTGTGCAGAACTTAATATCATTTTAAGATGTACATAATTAAAAAAGAACAACAAACAAAATATGTAGGTAAAAATTAAATACTAATTTAAAATAACTTAATTAAAATAAGTAGTTAATTAAAATAAGTAGTTTTCTACATAAAAATAATGTTAATCGAATTACCTTTCTTGAATTTGCCTGTCCAAGTGCTTAATTCGATTCATATCATATAGATAGAACAGTAAACAATCGGATATCCAAAAACATAAGAAATCAGAAATAAAAGCGATGAAATGTTAATTAGGAAAAATTGAAAATTGCAAAACCAGTAAGAAATATCATAACTTCAAATCTAAGTCAGTAAATAATAATACACAATTGCAAGTAGCGGAAGTTGCACTCAGACTTGGGTGCTGCTGGGCTGCAAGTGAACACTAGAGCGTAACGAGACCCTGTACACGTGTGTTAGCGTGGAAGACAGGAATTCTTCAACTATCTGCCCAAGGAATATCTTTTTAGGAGGATATTTCCCCAGCCTTGAATAATGTCGATGTAAGTTTTAAAGTAACAAATGTTAACCGAGCCCAAAACTTCTGGTTGTTAACCGCTACTGTACTATAGTTAAGTGACATTGGTAACGTTGTTCTAGCGAAGTGTCTGTCCAATTGGAGGAATCAACTTTTACTCTGGTACCAGGGTAGAAAGCTTTATTTTAATGCATCGAACATTCAATATATTTTATTGAGTTAAATATACGTTCTGGGTTGATTCGCAAACAGATCAACTTTTCATTTGAATATAAACATAACATTAAGTGCTGTTCCACGAATAACGTTTAATTAAATCAATCATGCCAATTATTTGTTTGTTTCCCTCTCATGTTTAAATTAAATTGAAAGATTATTAATATCATTTAGGTTTTATGATTCAAATAAATAATTAATTATTATTCAAATAACACTCTTTTTTTAATTACTTAAATTTTCAGTTAATATTATATTAACAGAACTTTTTTTTTTTGATCGAAAGTGACGATGAAGACGAAGGTGTTACACGTCTATCCACGAGATATCTATTCACTAGACGCTTGAAAGAACTAGTACTATAGTTTTCTGGAAAAACAGACGCAGGCAGTTCATTCCACACCTTGGCGACCCGCACCAAAAAGGAACTATCGAAGCGTTTGGTTCGACTTCTTGGGATATCTACCATGAAAGGATGGAAGGTCTGTCTGCGTCTAGTAGTCCGATGCAGGAAGAGTTTGGGTTCAACCCGATCAAAAAGAGCATTCGCACACTCTCCAAAATGTAATCTGTAGAAGACTGCTAAACTGGCAACTTTCCGACGATGGTCGAGGCTTTGCAGTTTTTGGTGGTGAGGTCAGAGTTGTTAATAATTTTTCGGGCTCTTCGGTCAATTGCGTCCATTGCTTCTAGTTGGTACTTTGCAGAACCATCCCAAAGGTGGCTACAGTACTCTATAAAATATCGAACTAATCGAACTTGAGCTGTGTACAAATTAAGTAGCTGTTCAGGGCTGAAATACCGTCGGACCTTCGAGATGATTCCCAACTTCTTTGAAGCTGTTTGAGCCATGGACACAATTTGTTGCCCGAAGTTTAGTTGGGACGATATAGTTACGCCCAGAAGCCCTAGGTGGTCGGTTAAGGAAACAGAAACATTTTGGAAAGTGGGCGTTAGGTCGAAACTGCTCTTTTTCGCGGAGAATAAACACGCCTGCGTTTTCGACGGGTTAAATTTAACCAAGTTGGACTCGCCCCAACCGGACACTTTCTTTAAGGCCAAATCCACACAATCATGGACTCTCTCAAAGCCCGGATTTCTCGAGGACTCGCTCGCGCATTGGACATGTATCTCTCTACAACGGTGCTGTCATCAGCGTAACCAATAATGCCTGGGGTTAGCAGGTCATTAATGTGCAGCAAGAATAACATTGCAGAGAGAATATTGAGGTACCATGTACCTGAGGTACCATTAATTTGCCATTAGGTCAGAAGAGCAGCCGTCTAAGACTACTCGAATTGACCATTCCCCCAGAGAATCAGATATCCAGTCGCAGAGCCCTTTAGGTATTCCGTATGCTGAAAACTTACTCAAGAGACCATCATGCCAGACCCTATCAAAAGCCTTGGAAATGTCTAAGGATACAGCTATAGCTTCACTGTGACCTTCCAAGACTTCCCTTTATAAGTGAGTGGCATACACAAGAAGATCTCCAGTCGAGAGTCCACTGCGATGATCATATTGGTTATGATCATCGGAGGTATGACAGGAGACGATTGTTCAATACACGCTCCATAACTTTGCAAAGTATGGAGGTGATTGCAATAAGTCGATAGTTGATGGGATCTGCACGGCTTCCCTTCTTTGGTACTGGTTGCACGTTAGCCAGCTTCCAGGATTTAGAGACCTTTCCAGATTCCAAAGAGAGTCGATACAGGCACGTTAGTATGGGAGACAACTCGGCTGCGCAGTGTTTTAACACAACTGCAGGTATGCCATCGGGGCCGCTGGCCTTGTTCACGTCTAAATTTTGCAAGCAATTAAGAACCTCCTTTTGGCGACTATGATCTTCCAAGTAACGGAGACGCTGACAACAGATCTCGTCACTGGCATGTAACACCCCGGCGTTCGGGTGGAATTTGGACTCCATGATGTACCCTGGGTAACAAAGGTATGCCGAGTCTGACGGATTACAGATCTGCTTCTCCGTTAAGAAGAGTAGGTTAGGCCTTTCTGTCTCAAAATGGTGGTGGACATCGTTGATATTTTAGTGCATTCCTCTAATGTTGCAGAAGTGCACTTTGTGTGTGCACACAGTGCAGTGAGAGAGGAAGTGCAACCGCTGTAGAACCTTACTTTTCTTGTGACTTTTCATATTTTTTGTGTGGGTGAGCCTGGCCAAGAGTCATGCGAGACCAGGCTGGAGACAAGGTGCGGGATGACGCACTAAAGGTACTATGGATGAGACACCTACCACCGCAAGTAAGAGCTGTGCTATCTGTAAGCACGGAATCAAGTTTAGACACTCTGGCAAACATGGCAGATAAGATGATGGAACACACGGGCAGATCTATCGCGGCAGTCAGCATCGAAGCACCATCATCATCAACATCAGCTCAAGACGTGTTTTTTCAAACATTAACGAAGCAAATGGAGAAATTATCAATTGAAATCGCAGAACTTCGACAAGCCACGACTCATGCGCATCGCCGTCCTTACCGTCGTCAACACTACGATCGCGCAAGATCAAGATAGAGATCAAGAACGTACGACGGAAAAAAACCCGGTGATATCGATTGGGTCTGTTACTATCATCGGAAATTCGGTGAAAGAGCGAAGAGGTGTGAACCCCAATGCATGAAAAGCACAAAGAGACAGGGAAACTAAAGACTACATCGACTGTGGCGGAAGTCGGTGTAACGAAGCGAAGTAACCGCCTATGCGTTAGAGATTTCAACACTCAAGAACTCTTTCTGGTCGATACCGGCGCAGACGTATCGGTACTAGCCGTAAAAAACAAGCGAATACCGACTACTTCGACTTATCAACTGTTCGCCGCAAATAATACACCGATCAAAACCTACGGTGAGAAGACGCTGAAGTTGAACTTAGGCCTTAGGAGAGACTTTAAGTGGAATTTAATCGTAGCCGACGTCAAGACTTCGATATTAGGTGCCGACTTTCTTCGCTACCATCAACTATTGGTAGACCGCAAGCTATTGGTTGATAACCTAACTGAATTATCAATCAACACAACAGATTTCTTAACGGATCAACTTACAACAATATCTGTTCTTGATCACAACCACAAATACTACAACATACTGCAAGAATTCTCCGAATTACTGAAACCACTGACGCCGAAAACACCTATCAAACACAATGTACAGCATCACATTGATACAACCGGACCGCCGCTGTTTTCACGCCCCCGCCCGTTGCCGCCTGACAAATTCAAAGCCGCTAAAGCAGAATTTCAAGCCATGATGGAGATGGGCATCTGTCAGCCTTCAAAAAGTCCATGGGCGAGTCCCATGCACATTATTAAAAAGAAAGACGGAGCATTAAGAGTGTGCGGAGACTATCGCCGTTTAAACGCAGTTACCTTGCCGGATCGTTACCCACTTCCGCGCATTCAAGATTTTACCTATCAGATACACGGCAAGAAGGTATTTTCAAAAATTGATTTGAAGAAAGCGTTCTTCTGGGTCCCTATGAAAAAAGAAGACGTAGAGAAGACCGCTATAACAACTCCCTTCGGTTTATTCGAATTTAAACGAATGCCTTTTGGGCTAAGGAACGCGCCGCAAACATTTCAAAGATTTATGCATGAGGTACTCCTAGGCCTCGATTACTGCTGTTTCTGCTTCGCAGATGACCTTATTTTGTACTCGGAAGACGAAAAGAAACACGCCGAGCACCTCCGTGTCGTACTTAAGCGACTCAGCGACTACGGCATTGGAATCAACATTGAAAAATGCATATTTGGCGAGACCAAACTCGATTTTCTCGGCTATGAAGTCACAAGCGACGGAATCAAACCAACAGTAGAAAAAGTACAAGCTATACTTAACTATCCGAAGCCAGTGAATATCCAAGATCTTCGTCGATTTCTCGGCATGCTTAACTTCTATCATGACTGTCTCCCTAATCAAGCAAAACTTCAAATCGAACTCAACAAAATGCTTCACAATAAAAAGAAGAATGACAAGACGCCGATTATATGGACAGAAGCCGCAACCGAAGCATTTGAGAAATGCCGTCAAAGCATCTCGAATGTCACCATGCTTACGCATCCTGTACCAGGCGCTACACTATCTATCATGACCGACGCATCTGATGTCAGACCATGTCAGTTCCAGGACTTCAAGTTCCGTGTTCGAGTAAGTTATCCGCGTCGTTCTCAACCGCCCTACTGCGTGTATGGTGGTTTTAGGAAGTTAGTCATCGTTGTTAGGTTCATATATTGTCCCTCCCCAACCCCTCCGCAATGTCGTCCCTAAGCATTAGGGAAATTCAAGATCAGCTGATCGCTGCTCACGACGCTAAAAGCTCTTACTGCACCTCTAATATGATTCATACACTTCAATCCTTTCTCCCTCACATCGAGGAATTGATTTCCAAACTGGTCCTTCAGGCCACCCCCGTCCCTCAGACCCCTCAGGTCTTAGGCCCTCCCGCGTCCCCTTCCTCCAGTGACATGGAGTGCGAAGTAGATGCCCCTCCGCGCCGCAAGCGCGCACCCGCGACCGAGTCATCCTCGGATGCCACCCCAACTGGCCCGGATGAGCTTCCCTCTTTCACCCTTGTTAAGAAGCGCTCGAAACAAGACCCGGCGCCCTCGGCGCCCGTCCCTACACCCCCTGCGGCGTCTTCAACGCCAGCTGCCCCGGTGACTTCAACACCCGCTCCGGCCCCAACTTCTGTCAAGGCCAAGGTCCCACCACCAATTTTCCTTCGGGAAAAGGGTAAATGGACTGAGGTGGACATTGTGCAATGAGCACAAGATCCATTACACCCGAGCGGTAAACTCGGGTGAATCTATTAAAATCACTGTCTCGTCGATAGACGATTTTCGAGCTTTGACTAAGTTCCTCACCGATAAGCAATATGCTTATCACACTTATGCTCTGTCAGAAGAGCGTAAGATCAGAGCGGTACTCAGGGGAGTCCCGTTCGAATTATCGAACGAGGCTATCCTGGAGGATCTGCAGTCCTAAGGCTTCCCGGCACTCGCGGTGCATAAAATGCACAGCAAGTACGGGAGGCAACACCCTCTCGCCAACGGTGATTCTTGCCAACGTCCCCAAGTCCAGAGAGATCCTGGAAGGGGTTAGCTCTATTTGCGGCCTCTCTGGGATCTCAATCGAGGCGCCTCATCGCCGCGGTCATCCCGGCCAGTGCCATCGGTGCCAGTTGTACGGGCACGCGGCGGCCAACTGCCGCGCACCGCCCAGGTGCGTCAAGTGCCTAGTCCCTCATCTCACTAAGGAGTGCAATCGCACTCCTGAAACTCCCTCTCCTCCCGATTGCGTGCTTTGTGGCCAGTCCGGCCACACCGCAAATTACAGGGGCTGCCCTCGTGCACCCCGTTGTATGCGTTCCAATCCCAAGGGGTCGGCACCCAAACAGGCCCCGCGCCTTTCTCAAGAAAACTTTCCGCCGCTGCGTAGCCGGGTTCCTCCGGCTACAAAGCCTACACAGTCTAGGCCTGCCCCAGAAAACTGGAGGCAGCGCCCCGCATCGAATCCCATCCCGGCTCCTCGCCCATTCAAACCCACTCCTCAATCCTCCGTAGTAGACGATATGCGTATCGTCTGCGACGCTATAAAAAATGTCGATGTTAGTGAAATCGCAGTCTTAGCCCGTAAACTTAGGGCTTCACGTACTCCGACAGAGCTTTGCTAGCTCTGGCGGAGCATAGTTCCCTTCTCAATTCATTGTAGGTTCATTTAAATGAATTGATCCCTAAATCATGCTTCGGCCGACCTCTGCCCAGCCCCGGCTTCACCGGAGGCTGCCCAGAACGGCCACCAACTCATGTCCCTTTGAGCACCTTCAGTGCAACTTTCACTACAGGCGGAAGACCCGCTAGCGGGTCTGTGCCAGCGCGCCCAACTTCCCGACGGGTGTCGCTTCCGATGAAGGCTAACGGTAATAACTACAGCCAACAGGTGGTTTTTAGTGGGTAGGTGCCATTCTGGTGAGTCCCACATAACCCCCCCGCACAGGAATTTACCTGCGGGCGGGTATGCATGACGCATCTTCCACCTCCCTCCCGCGAGGGTGCCTCGGCAGCAAAAAAAAAAAAAAAATAATAATAATAATAAAGCACCCAATTGTTCCCTGACTACTTGTGTATCAATTATCTCCAACTAGAAGACCTAACAGACCTAACAAATTTTTATTAATTTTAGTACAAAAATCATAAATTATATGTTTAATATTATAGACAATTTAAGAGATGGAGACGATTTAAATAAAATTAATAAATTATGACAGCCGAGTGGCGAAGTGTCAAATCCTGATCAGTCATTTGTGTGATGTATACAGAAGTATGTTATATGATATGACAGATAGTTATATGACAGATGTATGTTAACATGTATATTTATTCAGGATATCCCTCCAGTTCTTTGTATGGTCATCCATAACACAAGCTCTGTTTTTGATCCATACAGTTGCTGAGTGTAATTTCGGTGTGTTTGGGTATTTATTATTGTTATTATTTATAAACTTACTAATTAAGTAAAAAATATTTTATTTATTCTTTAATTTATCGTGAACTTTAGAATATGTGGCAAAAATAAGTGAAACGCTCGAATCGTTGAATCTGAGAAAAAAGAATCAAGGAAATGTTTACTTAACGCATTCACCAGTGGCCACGTTTATATAAAAAACACACACACAAACGCCATATCATTTCAGTCACTAGACCAGTTAGAAAGGACCAATTTTGAAAAAGAGGTCATACGTCAAATCTGTTAGGGAAACTACAAGCAGAGACTAGTAAATAACTATAGACTGACTATGTCCATACAAAAAAGCGTGACTCGGAAAAAGCTCAAAATCCAAGCTATTACTAGATGTCCCTCTAAAAATAGCTTGGACCAACCTTGTCGTCTATAATTTTTATATGAATTATTGACAAGAAACGTAATGCAAAATATTTGTTTTAATACGGACTAAAACTGCTAGATGGCGTTGTCAAGTAACCTGAAACCTTAGCAAGTAGGATTTATTCCTTTCCTGAAATTGGAAAATATCTTCATTTTATATCATTGATTTTGATAATTTTACTCAATTTAAATAGGTAGGTAGTAATTTATTCTTACTTTATAGATGATAAAATAACAACTACAAAAGACCATAAACATACTGGTATAAGTTTATTTTGTTCAGAGACGCCTGGGCACTACCATCCTCCTTATTTTAATTGCCATAATAACCTATTTTTAAGAGCTTTTAGTATCACAGTTGTGATAAACGCACACGCGATATATGTAGCAGCCAAGACGTAAGCTTAATCAAGGTCCATAAAATTTGCACGAGTCACAGTAGGCGAGCAGAAATATTGTGAATTCAAAGAAATGCAGGGAAAAGTTCCAAAACAAACACACACCCAAAGCACCAACAATAAACGACAAAGAATTCAAATTGTCAAACAAATAAAATGTTGTCATAAAAAGAACAACAAAAGTTGATGGATAAAGAACATTTTTTTAATAATAATCCAGCAAGAAAATATTTTTTTAACTACTACAAAATAGTTATGAGTTATATGCATTATAAATAAAAATTATGCACTTATTAAGACATAATTTTTATCGATATGAAAAAAATAAAGTAAAATATAAAAGACCTATTCATTAAATGCACTGAAATTCGTTTAAGGCAGATAAGAAGGCAGATAAGAAGAAACTGTGTAGATGAATGTTATATTTTTGTGGGAAAAATTATATACTGGCAAAACAGTATCCCCGTAACACTACAAATAATATCGGGGGTGGTATAAAGTTTTCTGTTACTGAATTATAAGAGCGGCAACATAGCATCAAATAATATAATGCACTAGCTGACAACGTCTGTTGTCGCCTGATACCTACTGATAGTCACTTGCACTTGCAATGAAATAGCAAATGATTTTGTAAATAGCGCCATCTTAAGTGCTGTTACGTATTATTTTGACTAAATTTTAATAAATTTTAATTCTAATACAACTAACGCCATCTCTCTATCTTAAACACAGCTATTTTTCAAATCACAAAATTTTGTGAGACATGGTTAGTCTATAGTTATTTACTAGTCTCTGGTATAAGCAAGTATACAATAGCTCTGATTTTAAAAGTTTACTGTTTTCAAATGCCGTAAGGACACTTTTTAAGTCTACTCGTGGACTTTGCAATGAGTTGTTTTTTGATCTTACAACATTTTTATCTAGTGTGTAATCAATCGTTCATAAAAGTATTTGTTCGACTGTTGCGGAACATTTTTTCACGGATTCAGGTAGGATGTTAAAAGAGCGGTGCGAAATCGTTTTAATCGCTCGGATTCTTGTGCAGCTTCCTTTTGAAATCCAACTTTTCATAAACTTTTCAATAGTCAATGTTCTTTTTAAACTATTTTCCTTAAAATTAATTTTTTATATCGGTATGTGTACTTGCTAAAAATATTTATTACAATTAGTTTTCAAACAATCCTACGTGGCACTTTATGCAAGCTTTATAAATCATAGACACATAAACTTTTAACAGAGTATATTAAAAGATTTATTTTGTCGTCAAATCGAAGCACGTCGCAGGTAAAACTTACCGAAACTGTTTCAGGTGCGGAGCCAGAACGCGGGAACCCACTTCCAAGTTCCGACGCGCGCCTCCGAACACGTTTTCATGTTTTTATCGTGTGACGTTGCAAGGCGTTGAACGTGTGATTTAGTTAAGTTGCGTTACAGGATAAGCAAAAATTCTATCTGTGTACATTTTACAGTAATGCCTACTATTATGTGCTGCCAGCATAATTGTTCCTCTTGTGTTAACATTGTGCAGATCTTTTTTCTTTTGATCAAGGTTATGTTCTTTTTACATATGTACATTTAATTTTCTAAAATATATTGTGAGTGGAAAGTAAGAATATTTATTTCCTTAAATTACTTCTAAGTGACACCCTTGGACCGAGCTCATAGATAACGCGAACCGCCCTTTTCTGCAGAATAAATATAGTATCGATGTCGGCAGCACTCCCCCACAACATTACAGAATGCCATATGTCATGAAGCTATGGAAGTAACTGAAATAAACTAATCGAGCAGTTTTTTCATTTGAAATTTGTCTAATTTTTTTGAACAGCGTATGCGGCAGAGCCAAGCCTTTTCCCTACACCATCAACATGCGGTCCACCGGAGTTTGGCGTCTAAGGTTATGCTCAGAAATACAGTTGAGTTTACAGGAGTCAGTTCCTGGCTCTCTTCTACAATTTTTGTGTTTACCTGTTTGATATTTGTCAAAGTAACACACTTAGTTTTGATTTCATTGAGGAGCAAATTATTTGCTGAGACATTATATAACTCCAACTATAGTGTTGGAGATGCATTTGTTCACTGCTTGATAGTCAGTTTCTTGTATTTTGATTTTAAATAAGAAGGAGGTATCGTCAGCAAACAATATGACCTCGCATTGATTCTTAATCACCTATGGCAGATCATTGACTTATACATTCAGTCAGTTATTATAAATTTCTCGGTGGACACTTGGACGTTCCCATAAGGTTTCTCTCCAGACTGCAATCATGCAGCATGTAGTTCCAGCTGTCCTTATAAGATTGTCAAAGCGTTTGTTAGTATTTTTCCTTTAAACCTGAATATTTAGTCACAGAATACGAACCTGGTTCGCAACCCTGATTAAGGTTAAAAACGAATAAAGCTCAGTTTCTCCAATAAGATTTTAGATTAAGTATTGGTGTTGTAAAAAAAAATTGTTTAAAATTCATGATACAGCTCAAATTTTGGTAAAATATTTTGGGAATTTCATGAAACATTTTTCATTGTCCATAGACAAAACAATTTCAAAAACCTGAGAACTGTTATTGTAATTGACACGGATTATCTAAAGTAACTTTTACAAAATTTGTATTTCAAAATCCTGAGAGTATCACTGTAATTATGTCTTACTATCTGAGGTAATCTATAAGTGATAATAACGAAATGAAAATTAAGGTACTTTGAGATAAAACACTTTGTATAATTTCTCTCTGTTCAACACTAACCTCCACCGATAGAAGGTTAGATTAGTTTTCTCACAGTACCAATTCCGTAATACAAGTAAATCGATAGGTTACCTTTGCTATTTCAACTTTTTGATTTATATAGGATTTAATAAAAGTTAAAACTATAGGTTCTCAACCGTATGTAAAATTATGGGTTTCAGATCTTCTATAATAGATAGCCCGCAACGTATTAATTCGGTTCATAATAGTAAAAAGAAATAATTAAGGTTTTCAGCAGCAATAGCAAAATCCATCTGTACATTATCATTTTATCAAGAACCATCTATAACTACAGGTATTATAGGTAGAAAAAGTACATTATTTACTGTACACGACTTTGAAGTAATCGTACGAATGATTGTACATTATTATTTGATATGATATTGTATTTGAGAAAAACATTCTTAATAACCTCTAACTTCACCCCAACAAAGTGAACTTATTCGCCCTTGTTCGTTTAAAGCCTTTAAAACATCCAGACAAAGTCATTCATTGATCAAAGCATCTTCTACCTCTCAATCTGAAGCGAATGAAAAATTGCGGGAGTTGACAACCATTCTAATTGACTAACCCAGAGTATTATGTTCTGGTTTATTTCTGATTGCTTTGTGTCGGCTCTGTAGCGGTTTATTGTCCGGCGCGGGAAAACCGATATTAAGGTGGATTTTATTTGTATTATAAACGCTTACAATTGATATCAGTAATAAAAGGGCAAACAAAACAGCGTTTCTAACTTTAAGATGGCTGAACTGATTTGTCTCAAACATGGCTACACAAATCCCGATATTATTTTGCTTTCAAAATTATTCGCATCAGGATCGGGCAAGTCGCTTAGAATATATGACGCTACAGATAGGTATACCAATCCAACGATCATAGAAAGACTCTTTTTGAGTTGGGGTTAGAAAGGACATGTCTGATATCCCTAGTCAAGGATCAACTCAAATTTAAACCAAAACCCAGGCGTGTCTCTTCTCCAATAAAAAAGCACATTCAACTTGACGCCCACTTTCCAAGGTGTATCTGTACCGACCACAAATCATCTAGAGCTTCTAGGCATGACCATCACGTCGAAACGTAATTTAGGTCAACAGATTGAAACCACATGGTCACAGTCAGCTTCCAAAAAATTGGGAGTAATCGCAAAGGTCCGGCGGTACTTCAACTCCGAACAGTTGCTCAACCTGTACAGAGCCCAGGTTCAATCCGGTATGGAGTACTGCAGCCATATTTGGCATGATTCCGCTAAGTAACATCTTGAAGCGTTGGATTTTGTCGACCAAAGGGCCCGTAGACTCATAAGTGACGACAAACTTACTTCTTCGACACTGCAAAGTCTCGAACATCGTTGAAAAGTTGCTAGTCTATCGGTTTTTTACAGATTGCACTTTGGAGAGTGTGCGAATACTCTTTTTCAGCTGATCGAACCTTCCCCCTTTCTCCACCGGTCAACCAGACGCAGACATAAGTTTCACCCGTTTGTGGTTAGCCTGCCGAAGAGCCGAACTAAACGGTTTAATAGCTCATTTTTAGTTCGTGTTGCCAAAGAGTGGAACGATTTGCCTGCGTCTGTTTTTCCAGACAAATATAACCCTGGAGCTTTCAAAGGTAGAGTGAATAGGTACCTCTTGGACAGGCGTGTATGATCCTCGTTTTCATCGTCACTTTCCATCAGGTGAGATGGAAGACAAACGCCTGCTAATTATTAATAAAAAAAAACTCAAACGTTTATTTCTCGACATCACTTATTGATTATTATTGATGTCAAATAAAGCATGACTCTACTACTACCAGTTCGAAGAAACGAAAGAAGAAAGAAGAGGAACTGGTAAAAATCTTCACTGGTTTAATTTTTCAAAATAAATTTACAATATCTCTTATGTCTTTACAAAATTAACATGATCTGCATCTGTTAGCTCGGGAAGTCTCTCTTCCCCCAACGACGAACACCTATCATATCATATCGATACATCCTTATTATTTAAAATTAAAGACATAACTGACCATCGAGAGATCAGAAAACGAATGCCTCTCTCATGTAGAAAAGTGGTACTCAGCTGCTAATTTGTTCCTCAATTAAAATTATTAGTATTCTACATATGAAATGATTTTATGAAGTTATAAATGATTGGTTTTCTCTACTCTAGTAATAGATGAAGGCATCATCCATATATGCGTGTTATCGTAAGCCACTGATAAACAAAAATTGTATCGTGGTCAAAAATCATACACAATCATATTACTAAACTGTAGCGTCATGAGAACGTTAAACTAATATTTAAAGACCCACAAAACTCTGTACTTTGTTTACTTCAAAGACGATAGGGTCTTAGAAGAAGGATCATTTGATATATTATGCACGAGTTTGGTACCCGGCGCTGTGTGAGTGTGACTGTGAAGATGCGCGAATCGTAGTCCGCAAAGATAAGATCTATTGTTTTAGGATATACGGAAAAAAATATCAAAAAAGTTAATTTAAAAGAATGCTCGTTTTTCTTTGAGTACAGAGTCTGTATTTTGTGATTGTGTTTTTGCGAAACTCTACCTCAAAAGGGATAAAAGAGGGCCTAAAGTGCTTTTATGAAATTATCGTTAAACTTAAACCCTCTAATTTTGATGTGCCACTTGGCGTTGTCGGGAGACCTTTTGATGTTTTCAAGTGGGTATTTGGCCCGAGGTGCGCCTTATTTTTGTAATTGGTTTGTACTGGTGTTTTTCCGTTATTTGTATTGTTGTTTTTGACAAATTACGTCATGGAATTTTCATAAGTTTTGGTGTCGAACTTATCCTCATGCCAATAGGTATGTATATCTTATTCATAACTAAATTACAATGAATGGAAGAAAACACATTGTTGAGCTCAATATTAATTTCTTAGTGGTTTTGCAGTTTTCTTAGTGGTAGGGCAGCCCCATCGACGGAGAGGCGCGCGTGCCGTGCGCCTGC
Source organism: Marasmarcha lunaedactyla (assembly GCA_923062675.1). Taxonomy (NCBI): domain Eukaryota; kingdom Metazoa; phylum Arthropoda; class Insecta; order Lepidoptera; family Pterophoridae; genus Marasmarcha; species Marasmarcha lunaedactyla. The sequence continues at coordinate 4,352,637 of OV281341.1, forward strand.
CCTGCTCCCCTCCCGCTGATGAATGACGCGTAGCGTAGACACAACTTATGCAAAAATATAAAACTTCGGCATAATATAACGAGAATTTTTAACTGTAATGGAAACCATTTGGTATGTAATAATTATCAAAATGTGATATCATATTTCGTACATGAAATTCGGCGGAATTCAGAGGACTTGAAGACAAATTAAAACTACTACCACCACAACATTAACGCTTTTGATACAATTAAAATTGTACGCGTATGATGTACCAAGTAAGCACACACATATACACAAATTCAAAAACAATAAAGGATTGACATTAATGGTGGTGCTTTCATAAATTTTGATTACTTTAAAGAAGCTTATCTGATTAAAAACCATATGATTTAACTACAAACTTCATGAAAATTTCGCAAGCATTATCAAATTATTAAATGTCTAAAATCGCAATTGTACATTTAAGAACAGTACTTTTTTAGGAATAGAGTACATACTTTATTTTATTCTCAATATCTCTCACAAAGTTCATACAAAACAAAATATAATGATGATCGATCTTGTAATTCAAACCGAATTCAGGCTTGAAAACAGAATAAACAAACGAAAACAAAACAAATTTGTAATGAAACAAACATACAAACAAGCTCAATTTTATCTGTTTTACAGTCGAAACAAATACGCTAGTAATTAATAAGAAATCTTGAAAACAAGCAAAAAATAGAATTTTAATATTCAAAATACACAGACTTATGCCATACGTAGCTCTAGTAGTGGAATGTGATGGAAGACAAAAAGCCTGTCCTACAGAACAGTGTATGACTTTGATATTTAATTTTTTTAGCAGTTTGATATTGAACAAAGTTGACTAGAACCTCCTCAGGTTTGGAAATTCCCATTTCCGATTGAAATATGTAAAAACAAAAAACAAAGCTTATAGTTTGGCTTCTTGAATTGGATAACTGCTGACCGACATAAAGCTGACCACAGGACTCTCAGTTAGTGCCCCAAAAGACCTCCTACAACGTTCATCGTTTGGCCGTTGATGGTCATTGATATGCCAACTTTGGGGGCATTTATATTCTTTTAAATGAAAATGGCAAATTATTTGGAATAATTGGGATTCGTTGAATCAAAACACTATGTCTTTAGCAGCTCCAGTAAGAACTGTGGCTTTTATAATACGTCTCACAAGCTATGTGCTTGACAAAAAGTGAATACAACCAAAGGAAATCAGATCTATATTACTCAATGCTAGGTCATTTTAAAGTCAACTTTCTAGTTGCAGCTACGTAAGATGAAAAATTGTGGGAAGTAATAATAATCCTCAATTGATTAAATAATGCTATATTTCCTTTGTAATTTCTCTGATCATGCATAAAATAAATCCCCAAACAAACACACCAACTATGTAATTATAATTATTTATATACAAACAAGCATGACCCGAGAACAAACTCTGTGTTCACCACACAAATGAATGCCTCGGCCAGGACTTGAACCTGGGACCTTCGGCGTATGAGGCAAGGCCACTTACCACTACACCACTCGGTTGGCGTAAATTCACGATAACGTTAACATTTCGGTATAGAAGTAAGCCTATATGTTATTGCAGTTTGTGTTATACAGCGTGTCCCATAAATTGTACGACATCCTGAAATTAAAGGAAGATTCAGGCGTGCCCTATCAGATAAAAAAAATTAGCTCAGTAAAGGTATCACCATTTTCGCGATATTCCTGACTTCTGATTTTTTTTCGAAAAATACCGCTTTTGGTCAGTTTTGTTGGTGTGTGTACAAACAAGCAGACACTTTTTTTTTTCTGTAAATATTCTATAATAGTAGATCTACCATAATATGCAAATATCATTATGTTAAATGTCATTAGGTATCATAAAGAAAAAACGTATTATTCTTATAATTTTTTTCTACAAAAATTATTTATTTTAGTTTTGACATTCAGTGGTGAAAAAAAAAATATACCGGACTGTCACTGTACATTGTAAATATAAATTACGTATTTAATAAAGATTTCAGAAATGTATAACACTGGCCATGTTATTCTAAAAAAAAAAAGTAATTGCCAGTATTGTTCCAAAGGGGCTAATTCATATTAAATCCGATACTTTGAGTACGAAAGGACTACTAGGGAAGTCACAAAACTAAAATCCAAGAAAGTGCCAAGTCGTAAGCAATCACAGTTAACTAAGTCCAAATCAGAAGGCTAATCAGAGTCCGAGTTTCAAGCAAAAAACATAGTTCAGAAACAAATCAACAGCGGTAAGAAAGCGATGCCGTGTGCCTTTTTTTGTTCCCCTCCAAGGGGAGAAGCCAGAGAATTTGCGGCCAGAAGGGCTTCGAAATCGTCTGTCAGCTTTGTGGAAATAGTATGCTTGCGCATTCCTAGGTCTTCCGATTTTGCACTTCGAATCAAGGACAGGGGTAGTATACGAGGCTGAAGCTCGAACAAAAGGATTGGGGTGGGTTTCGGAGCATTTGAAGAACGCTTCCGAGAGCGTTTTGAGGTGCCGTTGCACTGTACGTAGTTCAAGATCTCAGTGCAGGTACGCGTTACGTACGTACCAGGGTGCGTTTGTACTGCCTGCAGTTTGTGCAGGGTTTGGCGTGGGCAAAGATTGGCAAGGCATAAGTCATGAAGGGTCTAACGCAGGTCTTAAAAAGCGTACGTTTGTTTCTGAAGGACATTTTATTATGACTGCTAACATACTATTTAAGCGGCCTAAGTAAAGACGGGCGAGTTCCGTTACTCTATCGACGTGTGGCTTGAAAGAAAGCGTCTGGTGTAAGGTGACGCCTAAGTATTTAGTACTGTGCTTCCAGGGGAGGGGAGTGCCTAACATTCGAACGTGGGGTCGTCAGCGGGACGACGTTTGGGGTCGAAGCGAATCGCAGAACTCTTGTCTGGGTTCACATCAATACGCCCTTTTTGAAACCACACACCGAGGGCGTTTACGGCGTTTAGGAGTCTGGTGACGAGCTGCTGGACACTGTGAACTTCGGGAACAGATGGTTTCGCTTTCGTGAGAGTATGACTCTTTCGAGACGTTTACCCATAGCCTTGAGGAGGCTAATGGGTCTGTGATTAGCAGGGATATTAAGAGGTTTACCCGGCTTGGGAATGCCTTTAACTGTCACTTGTATCCAAGCTTTTGGAAAGTAGCTTTTAGTTAGAAATAGTTTCATTTCATTTCATTTAAGGTTGAAGCAGGCATTGAGCAAGCTAGGTAAGCACCCGTTGAGGCAGATGTTTAAGTGCATGGTTGGAAATTCCATCCGCGCCCGGAGTCTTTTTGGAGTTTTGACGTCTAATAAGAAGAGATATTTCGTCATAAGACATTGTGACGGGGTCTGCGGTGATGGGGAGAGAGTCACTGTGGAGGACTTTGCCCTCCGCTACGCGGATGTGGGAGGGATCCGCGGGTTGAATGCTGAGCGAGCATTGTGAGGCAATACTGTAAGCAAAACATTCGGCTTTCTCTTCGTCTTCGAAGGCGGTAGTGCCGTCAAGACGAGTGAGAGGAGCAAGGTGAGAAGCGGCGTCTACGCGTAAGGCTTGGGCCATACTATAATACGCTTGGTGGGACGGGAGATATTCTCCATGAGATCCTTCATCTGAGCGTCTCGGAGTTCCGTGAGGCAAGACCTAACCTTACGATGTAGCTGATTTGCAGCTAATCCGGAGAGCCACGTTCTTAGCTTAAATAAGATTGCTAACGGCTAAGGGAAGCGTAGGTTTGCCTAGCTTAGCAACCCTCTCGTTATGACTGATGGCTGAGTTGATAGCATAAATGAGGCAATTGACTAACGAGTCTATTTTATCCGGGCTATCTAATTGGTCGGGCGAGATCGCGAGCGGAGAGTTCGGTTGAAACTTACGCATCTTTAAAGCCTTCCAGTTGGTAAAGGTTTAAGGAGACGTAACTTTACCGTTAGGTGGTCTAAGGATCCGAGAGACGGGGCGGTGATCAGAATCTAGGTAATCGAGTGGTTTGATAGACCTGAGATCGAGGTGTATTCGCTTGACAATCGCAAAATCCAGGACGTCAAGAGAGTGGTTTGCGAGGGTTTGTTTACGCTTTACAAGATATTCGAGAGTCCGCAGATTGTGCGAGCCTGTCTGAAGATCTCCCTCGTTTTGGGAGTATTAGATAGGATGCTGAGGGCAAAAGGAAAACGTCTGCCACCGTTTGAGTGCATTTTATGCACTGCTTCAACCGGGAAGCCCTGGGACTTAAGATCCTCGAGGATTTGGTCGTTCGCAAGCACGAACGGGATGCCCCGTAACATTGCGTGAATCTTACGCTACTACGGGAGGACGTAGGTATGGTACGCAATTTGTTTTACCGATAGTATTTTACTGAATTTTGATAGTTTTGCCTGCGTTAGAGGCTTTGACGTAATTAATTTTGTGCTCTTTCTACAAGTAAGGTACCGCGGTCCATCGCGCTTTTTTGTGGAGGAAGACGGGAGGAGGGTGTTGAGTTTTAACGGGGGCAGGAGCGTAGCGCATTCCTGGATTTGACGGTTCCGACGGGGATGCGGTCACTTGGAGTGACATAAGCGACGGGGGCATAGGGAGCGGGTGTTGAAGACACCGGGATAGGATCGGGTGTTGAAGACAACGTTCAATTTTCATTGAACGCTTCTTGGAACAGCTCAGGAGAGCCGGTTAAGGTAGCGGCGCCTGACGACGGTTCAGACGTGGAATCGGAGTCACTCCAGGGAGCGGTACGCTTACGCCAGGACGCGCGAGATGACGTGTCCGACACACAGTCCATCTCGGATGGAACGGGAGACGCGGGAGAGCTGTAGACAAAAGGGTCAGGGCGTTTGTGGCCTGAGGGGCCGGGAATGCGATTGTTGTTTTTAAGGCCAGCGTTAGGACCTCATCAGGTATACCAGGGACACCGAGGGCACTCGGTTTGACGTGCGCCCTGGCGAATGACCTAGCAAAGTTTACCAAGCTTTGCTGGTCCATTGGAGGGCTTGGAACTAAAATATGTAATATATAAATATATAATAATGCCTAGGTTCTCTAACAAACCTACCGCCTAAACCTCCCTAACCGCGGTACGGGGCTGGGGACGACGCGAAGTGGTGCCCCTAATTCGGACAAGCACTGTACCGTCACCCTGGGAAAGGACCAAGTGCAATGGAATCTGGTCTGCTGGTTTCTCCAAAGCTGAAGGGCCTTGGAAGCGCACCGGGTCAACGCTAGCAGGCTTAGTTGACCAACTGCTCAACGCGGGGTCTAGAATGGAGTGTGTTGCCAAAATAAATTGACAAGAAAAGCCGCACTAGCCCGAACGGCTTCGCAACGTGAACCAGTCGCGAAGTTTGTTCGAAGAACGCCAACGATCGTAGCACGAAGGTCGAAGCACGGAGATCGAAGCATGAAAAATGGCTCGCTATGAAAACAACGTTCCTGTTAAATACGAACATCGTGAAAACAGCGGGTTAGTGAAATTTACGACGAACGGTGTGACGAGCGTCGTGAAAAGGACGAGTGAAATTTGTGCTCAATTAGCGCGGGGGCTAAGGGAGCGGAAGGTAGTTAGCGGTAGACGTGCGAACGGGTCCGCACGCAAACCAAAACAGGAACGTGTGCCATGAGAGCGTTAAGGTTCGTACTGCCCAGTTACTGGCTGGCAGTGCACATGACAAGCACATTAGCAATGACTGTGGATATGAAATAGTCTAAATGCTCAAGAATCGGTATCATAATAAAGTTCAGAACAGGTAGTAGTCCTCTCGTACTCATAGTGTCGTTAATAGTATAAAACGAAATTAAGCATTTAGTACCAGGGACCGGTAAAAATGTGTAATTTAAATTTATATTTAAAAAGTCGGTTTTAATATGAATCAGCCCCTTTGGCACAAAACTGGCATTTACTTTTTTTTCTAGAATTACATGGCCAGTTTTATACATTTCTGAAATCTTTATTAAATACGTAATTTGTTTTAAAAATGTGCAGTGACAGTCCAGTACATTTTTTTTTCACCACTGAATGACAAAGCTGAGGTAAATAATTTTTGTAGAAAAAAAAAAATGTGAATAAATAATATGTTTTTTCTCAATGATACCTAATTATATTTAACAAAATTATATTTGCATATGGTATATCGATTATTGTAGAATATTTACAAAAAAAAATACAAAAGTTTCTTCTTGTTTGTACACACACCAACAAAAAAAATTACCAAAAGCGGCATTTTTCGAAAAAAAACAAAAGTTGGGAATGTCGCGAAAATGTGATGCTTTTACAGAGGTAATTTTTTTATCCGGTAGGGCGCACCTCAATCTTTCTTTCATTTTAGTTTGTCTTATAAGTTATGGGACACCCTGTATATATATGCCAAAAACCATTTAAACCCGTTCTGCCATTTTTGCGTGATTAAGTATCAAACATCCAAACATTCAAACTTTCCTATTTATAACATTAGTAGGATTAATAGCCTTTTTTTGACGCAGGAAAATCTTCATGGATTTAGCCTCGTAGCCCAAAGGGGGGGCGTAGACTAAAAATCTGCGGCTTCCGTCTGGTCGCACGGAGTCGGGTCACGAGGAGCTTGCGCATTCGTTCGTGGCCCGACAGCGTTGGCCAGCGCTCTGTGCAAGGCCGGCGACGTCCCGAGAGGGAGTGGTCCCTCTCTAGTCGTCCCTCATGAGATGGTGCGCAGGAAGCGCAAGCGTCATCTCGAGCCTGGACTAGAGGCGGGTTCCCCCGAACCCTCCACCGAAAGCTCATGGGACTGCGGGGGAGGGAAGCTTTTGGCATTGAAAGCTGCCCTCCGGCGTCCCGTGTGATGGCGTCGAAGTGGAAGGGATCATCATCTTCCTTCGCCTCCTTCGCGATCAAGTAAGATTAACAACCTCTTTTTTTTCCGGGGGGAAAATGCATTACGCATACCAATCGGGTGCGGGGGGCACCCGAGTAGTTATGTGGGACTTCCTTATAGGCCAATGAAACCCACGGTATACCCACTAAAAAGCCCCCATCTTCCTCCTCGCCGCCTTGTGACGGAGTAAAGGGAACGCTTTCACACACATCCGCGGCCCCGCCGGTGGCAGCCGCTCACAAGCGGCTCCATCACGAAAGCCCGAAGGCCCCCCAGATGGTAAGGTGCGCCTCCCTCCTCAGCTTCCACCAATACTGTAGCAGACTCCCCCCGAGTCTGCTACTAGGAGGCCATGGGTACCAGATAACTGGTACCCGGTGGCAGATCAGGTCTGTGGTTCTGCCACGGACCACACCTCGGCCGCAGAGGATAGGGCAAGTGGCGCAGCGCAATACCGACATGCCTTTTCCTCTGCGGTCCCACCAGTGCCGTTTCGATGGAACGGCCCCGCCAGCTCACAGGGGGTAGGGAGAGCGGCGCACTGTAATACTAACGCGCCTCTCCCCCTGCGATCCCTGCAGAAGATCGGGAGAACGGCGCACCGTAATACCGGCACATCTCTTATTCTGCGGTCCCACTACCACGCGCGTCCGCATCGGACTTATTCAGCCCGCTGAGAGCGCCCTCCTTGGGCCAGCCGGTGGCCCAAACAGGCCGGCCCTGGTTGCCTCTTAGCTTCACCGAGGGTGACCAATTTATTTATTTATTTATTTATTTTTTATTGCTCAAATATATCAAAAAACTATAGCTATAATAATTGGTGGTAGGCAAGTTGGTTTTTAGCAGTATTTCGGATATATTTCGGGCAATCGTATTATAGTAATCGTTATATTCAGAACATCCTCAACGTATTTGCAGCGTTCATGTTTCCATTTACAAATACGAGCTCAGTTCGTCTGTTCTTCATAATACCCGCCCATACCATAGCTATTGAACCGTTGTATGGATGAACTTCTTGAGCGCACCTCAGCCTCTCAGTATTGCCAGGACGACGGTACACTCTTACCCTTGTAGTATCACGCCTAAACCCAAATCGAGACCCTGCAAAATAAAATTATATCCCATTGCTCCTGGGTCGATGTTATGTTTTCTCTACACCATTCATTTCTTCTTCGAGCATCTTATTGGTCGTCGTGCATGTAGGCCGTACTCATGAAGTTGATTTCCCACGAGTTGGGTGCTAACAATAACACCAATTGTGTTTTGTAGCCTTAAACCTATTTTTGGGCGGTTAACATCGGCTGACATCTTGCGGTCACTTGAATGTATCAGTCTTGCCGAATGGTTGTCCTCCTTCCGTGGCCTGGGTGCTACTTGGCAGGCTCTCCTGTGTTAGTGTGACGTTGATAAAGACGGCAAATAACGCTTCTGTTGGCACCAAAATATCGTGATAACTCAGATTGATAGCTTCCCGCTTCCAACATCTCTACGGCTTTAGCATTTCGTGTGAGGTCAAATGACGTCGCTCCATGAATCATTTAAATAAAAGAATCAATTAATAAAAATTAATAATACTATACGATTTCCAACACTCACGCCACACAAAGAAAACGCATTAAAATTCTAAAACATGCATTCGCTTTAAATTTGTGAAAAAACATTTGCTCAACAACTTTTTTTACGACCAGCCACTATGTCATCTAGAACAAAAAAGTTTACTGTAGTACTACCTACTTGGTAAGAAAAGATATAATAATTGATTAATAAATTAGAAATAATGCGTGTTGCTTAGACTTTTTTGATGTGTCTATCGAAATGTGTTAACGTGTTGTCACTTTGGATGCTTCAACAAATATTCACTGAACGATTTTTTAAATAATTTTCTGTGGATCTGATAATATAACCAAGACTATCCGTAAGTTGTCATTATTGAAACTCATAAATTATGAAATCTTATTAAAAAAAGCTTACGGAACCCAACACTTCGCGCTCGCTATGCACGAAGCTTCCTTATTTAAAAAGAGTGTTGGATTTATTACGTACGGGTCCAGAGCCGAGGGTCGCGCCCTTAATAAGCACCCTGATTGAAATTTGTGTCGAGGATTCTTTATCTTCTCTGCAATAATCTTAAATGTTCTGACTTAACTTTATATTTTCAATACCTTTTGGATGAGAAACGGCAAATCCGGCGTTTCCGACGAATAAACTGCGGCATCCGGCCTTTGATCCTTTTTATTATGGCTGCTCAATCACTAAATTGTATTGCAACAGGGAATATGATTTTGGGTTGATGATTTGTTTTGCAGTACATGTTTTATGTAACTCAACTTTTTAGTTAGTTCTAGTTAGATATCTGTACAAATCAAATTATTATTTCTTTCAGAAAATTCAGAAAATAAATTAAACAAAATACAATTTTTGTCACACTTACAAAATAAAGCACCTGGCGGGAAAGATACATGTTGATTTTTTTTTAATTAAAAAGGGTTGCTTCGTCGTGGTCTTAATTTTACAAGTTTAATCCTTCATGTATTAAGATCACTCACTCTGAGTGACAAACAAAATATATTTTCACGGGAAATAAAGAGTCCTGTGCTTGTTAGTATGCTTTTTTATTGTTCCTTGGCGGAAACTTGGGACGAATGAAGAGACGTGCTTCGCTTCACGCTTCCTTTGTAGTTCGTTAAATTTATATTGTTATGTCCAAGGAGCAGTTTTACTTTTTTTCCAATTAAAACTAAGTTGGACTTGTGAACTTGTGCCTACAAGTCAAATTGAAATACCACTACACTATTTGAGTTCGCTAATTCAACAAAACGATTTTAAACACAGTGTAAACTTTCTTCCAGCTGCAAACACCCAGAAGATGTTATACACACCTAAATAAATACCGGCTAAAACTTTGTCTTCCTCTGCAACTTTTTAAAGTTGAACTCACTGGTAGAAGCGCCGGCAAAAAGGGTAATGGCAAAGTTTCGCGATAACAGTTGTACGGGATTAGGATAACCAATATTAGGGATGTAAAATTTGGTACTTTTTAATGTCAAAATGTATATGCCGCAGTATGATCAGAAAATACGTATCATTTCAAAGGTATTGGAATATTTGCAAACAGTACAATTATTGCAATCCACGAACGCCCTGAAACTTTTTGAAGGTTGTTGCAAAAAATCCTTTGCTTAAATATGATAAGGATTTGATTAAAAATATTTTAAAACCTTTTTCTGTGCTATGATTGATTGATTGAGGTTAATAAGAAAACAGAGAAGACACTGTGAGTCCAATAGGAAACTAATATAATGATTATTTATTATACAATCGTTTTACAATTTTTACTTAAACAACAAACTGGTTATAAAGGAAATATATGATTATGCCTATTTGTGTAAATAAGATATTTAAGACTATGCATATTTATTAGAGTACTACTAGAAACTAGTTTCATGGTTTCAACAGTTAAGCGTAAGTAATAGCCGTTAGCATATTTAATTATATTTATTAGAGATTGAATGATGGCAGTATTAAAATAAACCAAAATAAAATGAAAACCACAAATGATAATGAATAATAAATACCCAAACACACCAACATAATAATGCAGTGAAAATAAACATTTGATCTCTCTAAAGTGAGCCTCTCTTAATATGATGTGTAATTTAACACTAAGCTGACACAAAAACAATTACAAACTACAAATTAAGACCTGTAGAGTGTATTATAAATTCCATAAATCACCTTGAAGAAACTTTGATAATTAGTAGAATGGTTAATGAAAGGCGAAATTTTTTATAAAAATGATTGTTACCATTAAATTTCTTTGTACTTTTCATAACAAATTATCAGGATTCTAATAAATAAGTAATAAAGAGGAAGGCCATCTTGCTGATAATGTAGTCGTTTAGATTTAATTGCTTGTGGTAGGGGAGGGCAGTGTGAGGGCAGTGTACTCTTTGATCATATGTAAGTAGCATGTTGCATTGTTTGGCATTGTTTGTAATCATGTGTTTATGATATTCTAGGGAGAAATCAGGAACTGATTGGTTTATTTTTATACGGTTTGTGTAACAACATTACAACTTATCTACGAACATTAAAAATATTAAAAGTGAAATTTTATTAATTATGTTGCGGATTTTAGTAATTGGATTTTTTTATTATTCATTAATAATAATAGCAGTAAATAATAGCAAGCGTTTGTCTTCCATCTCACCTGATGGAAAGTGACGATGAAAACGAGGATCATACACGCCTGTACAAGAGGTACCTATTCTCTCTAAACTTGAAAGCTCCAAGGTTATATTTGCCTGGAAAAACAGACGCAGGCAAATCGTTCCTCTCTTTGGCAACACGAACCAAAAATGAGCTATCAAACCGTTTAGTTCGGCTCTTCGGCACGCAACCACAAACGGGTGAAACTTCTGTCTGCGTCTGGTAGACCGGTGGAGAAAGGAAGAAGGTTTGATCAGCTGAAAAAGATCATTCGCATCACTCTCCAAAGTGCAATCTGTAAAAAAACCGATAGACTAGCAACTTTTCAACGATGTTCGAGACTTTGCAGTTTTGAAGAAGTAAGTTTGTCGTTACCATTGAGTCTACGGGCCCTTCGGTCGACAGAATCCAACGCTTCAAGATGGTACTTAGCGGAATCATGCCAAAGATGGCTGCAGTACTCCATACAAGATCGAGCCTGGGCTGTGTACAGGTTGAGCAACTGTTCAGAGTTGAAATACCGCCGGACCTTTGCGATGACTCCCAATTATATTATATATTTATAATATATTTGCCAAGTATTTTTTTTGCAAATCGGTAGGCACAATGGTGGTACAACCGAAAATTGTTTTTTAAATTGTATTAAATTTTATTATGAAGTAACTTCGAATAATTAAGTTTAATCCATCTAGACAACTGTTGAAATATGTTAAATTTCAATTATTTACTTTGGTTTTGAAACATAAAGTATTATTACGCACAGAGAAATGCAAAGGTACCTACCTACCAAAACTATATTAATAAAACTGAACATACTAAAAAGTTAAGTTAAATAAAACATGTACTGTAAATCAAATAATCAACCCCAAAATCATATTCACTGTTGCAATACAATTTAGTGCTTGAGCAGCTATAATAAAAAGGATCAAAGGCCGGATGTCACAGTTTATTTGTCCGAAACGCTGGGTTTTCTGGTTCTCGCCCAAAAAGTATTCAGATAATTAGATACATGAGCAATCTCAAGAATCCTCGACGCAAATTTCACTCAGGGTGCTTCTTCAGCGGCAGTTGGATTATTTAGCAAAAGATTGCGATCGCTTTCAACTACACGGATGAAAGAAAATTCTCTCACTCATGGATTCCAAAGGTCAATGGCGAGAATGCTTCTCAGGCGTAATACAAATATTCCAGAAGTGTATGAAGATTAACTTAATAATTATTTAGCAAAAAATTAAATTAGCTAAATATAGAGCTTATTTAGCTAAAAATAACAATCAAACTTCCATTTTTTTCTTTCTAGATACTCAAACTAAAAATATAATAGCATAAAACTTCATCAACCATCACCAAAACCTAGCAAGAACCCAAATAAGCGAAGAATCATATCAATAAAACTACACGGACACTCGCTTAATTACATCCAAGTCGAAGATTTCAGTGGAGGTCGTAAAGTTTCACAACAATGGCTCGCAATAAAACCTGAAGCTGCGTTAACGATCTATAAAAACATTATAGTAAGGAAGACATAATCACAAGGAAAAACTTTACTAAAATAAAATAAATCTGAAATTTACCTTGTAAGGCATGAATATTTCAACCATTGAACTAAATTTGATATACCTGAATGTTTTTTTTTTTTTGTATTGAAAGATTATTATAATGATTCCCCAGACAAACAAATGAAACAGAGTCCGTATTATGGATGACTATGCAGCGCACTTGTCCCCTCTTCGCTGCATGGTCATAACCGAAATGATCAAAGGCCATTTTTTTTCAAAATGGTTTTTCAAATTCAAATTCAAATATTTATTTCTCAACATCGACAATTACTTGTTCTTATTGACGTCAAATAAAATATGATTCTACCACCAGTTCGAAAAAAAAACCTTCGTGAAGAAGAACTGGCAAGAAACTTCACGGGTATATTTATTTTTTTTCAAAATAAATTTACAGAGTCTCTTTATGTCTATACAAAATTATTCTTTTCTGCATCTGTTAGCTCGGCAAGTTTCCCTCCCCCCAAGTATCCAAACGACGAACACCCTCAAACGGCACCCGTTCACGAGTTAACGCGGGATCCAGCCATCGTTATTTTAGTTTGTTTATTTGTATCCTATTAAATTTTACCAGACTATATAGCTTATTATATAGCGCCGTATATATATATATATATAGCGCCGACGACGCTTAGCCAGATCTTACACTACTCCTACATACGATACGCCCAAGAGCATCCAAGAGGGCACGAACCTCGGCTAAGGACGTCGTATATTGAAACTACCACTGGTTTGGAAGGGTCATTTACTGCCAAAGAACCAGCAAGAAACTCAGTAGGAATGCGTACGACACGTTAGACGATCCAAATGCCGTGTTGCCCTATTTCTAAATGGAATATTGGCGTTCCTTTTTGTAATAGCGTCGTCGGGATCTGTTAAGATGTTACGCAGACGCCTATAACGAACAGCCGCGTCTGGGTTGGCTGTGTAGTCAGCTGACTAATTAACCTGTGATTTAGGATAGTGGGGAGCAATGTCAAAGTGGAGTCTAGACGCCAAATTTATGAATGTGGCAATGGTGGGCAGTTTGAGATCCTCGTGCAGATCTAGGTTGCGAAAATAGGGCGGGCCCCGACGCATTTGCGTAAGAGCCTATTTTGAATAACCTGCAAGTGATTGAGGTTCGACTTGCTGGCGTGAGCAAAAGTCACACTGGCATGTCAAGATGGGCCAGATGCAAGTTTTGTAAAGTGTAAGCTTATTTTTAACTGACTTTTCTTGCAGAATAGAGGGTGCAACCTACCCACGAATGTGTGTCCACTATCTAAAGTTTTATCAAATATTTGACTATTTTAGCTCATGAGATCAGAGTACCAGAGTCATCTAACCTAATCTTTTCGAGAGTTTCCTAGAGGTTGTCCTAGTGCAGGTTAAGAAAGAAAGGTACAATGCTGCACTTTTTTCTGGGTTGACTTCTATTCTCCATTTCCTAAACCAAGCGTCAAATGCGTTGGCTGCGGATTGGAGTATTCTTGTTAATCTACGTAGATTTCTGTCAGATTTGTATAGTGCGGTGTCATTTGCGAAGAGCGAGTGTTCTACTTTCTCCATCCTTGGCATGTCACTAGTGTATAGTGAAAACAAAGTCGGAGAAAGAACCAAGCCTTGAGGGACACCGGATAATAAAGGACGGAATGGAAAGTGCACCTCCTAATCTGTAGCGAAAGGTTCGACAATGAAAGTCTCATATGATATGCACGAGGCTGTCTGGCACGCCTAGTTTAAAGAATAACAAACCGTAGTGTCAGACTTTGTCAAAGGCTTTAGCCACGTCGAAGCAAAGCGCACCCGCGCCTATCGGGTTTAAACCTACGACGACGGGACCTAAAGCCGGACTGTTCATCCGGTAACAGGTGCTTCGAATGGATGACCTCTTGCAGCCTATTCAAAATTATCATTTCGTTTAATTTGCATGTCGCGCTAAGCAAGCTAATAGGACGGTAACTTGAAGGTAGATTAGCCAGTTTTCCGAGTATCATAATACCTATGACAATAGTTTCCTTCCACGTTTGCGTAAAGAAGCAGTTTGATCTAAGTTAATGAAAATAACTAGTAACAGTTGTGTGAGTGCATGTGGAAGAGCTTTAAGAACCCTGTTTGGTATTTGGTCCGGACCTGGGGCTTTCCGTGGTTTTAGATTTTTTAGTAATGTCTGTACTTTTTCCACAGTTTCAATCAACTTTTTCGGAGGTATCGAAAGCGAGAGTCATGGGTGGAGGCCTAAGGAGCGGAGGCATCGATGACGCGGTAGGGTCTATCTTAAGAGACTTCGCTAAGTTTCAGTAAGCCAGATATGAAGGCCAAATCTCCTCAAGAAGCGCGTCCCAGAGATTTAACGTCTCGCTGTAGGGCTCTCATACAGGTGCGGTGTGCCTCGGCCGGAGCCGTAATCGTACGCCCAGATAGCTGCGTTTTTTGGTCTCAACAACTCCCTCACATCCTCAGGCAGGATCCAACGGTGATCATTGCTCACCAGAACCTACCTGGAAGTACCGAAAGTACCGATCGCTGCACTGGTCTCCTCGATGGATGACAACGAATCGGGAATGGTGTTTAGGTTTAGGCTGTTTTGGTTACCGAGGACCCGCTACATCACAGTTTAGCGAATTAACATATGATAAAGCCGACGAATGTTTGGGTTGTTAAATATGGAATACCAACTTGAATATTTCGAGTTGAAGTCGCCAGTAAGTATTACGGAGGGACTCATATCGAGTAGCGACTCAAGGTCGCTTTGAAGTATATCTTTATCTCGTGGTTGGTAGGTGGATCCCAGCTTGATTCCATCTTGATGCCAGCTTGAACAGATGAGGGTACCGCCTTTATAGGCGGTAAGCCTATCGTTACGAACGATGTTGTAGTTCCCTATTTTCGGGTCCCTGTAACTAGGTTTCTAGCACAAATAAGATGTGGATTTGAAATTCTCGAATGGATTCGTGTTTTTTTTTTTTTTTTGGTTCCCCTCCACGGGAAGGGCAGGAGGACATAAAAAATGCTCTGACGCATACTCCGCGCGCGCGATCGGAGTTATGTGGGACTCGTCCCGACGCCTACCAGAACCATACCCACTAAAAAAACCCCCTGTCGGCTCGTGCATTTTTGCCACTCAGCCTTCATCTGAACGACGGCCAATTGGAGAAAGAGGCCGCGCCAGCGGGGCCCTTAAGGGGTCACCCGCTGAGATTCACATAGCACTGAAGGTGCTCAAAAATCAAAAGTAAAAATAAAAACATTAAAAATGAAAAATAAAAATTGCATTAATTCGGATTTACGTTAGAATTAGAATTTACGTTAGAATTAGGATTTGCGGCCTGAAGGGCCTCGAGAGCTAAAGTTAACTGCGAAGGTTCGCCCGTGTGCGCGTTTCTCGGCCTAGCGACTTTGAATTTCGAATCTAACACAGGAGCAGTATATGAGACTGAATCTCGAACAAGATGATTGGGATGGGATTCGGCGCGTTTGAAGAACGATTCTGAGAGTGTTTTGAAGTGTTGTTGCACTGTAGGTAGTTCAAGATCTCTGTGCAGGTCCGCGTTGCGCACATACCAAGGTGCGTCTGTGGCCCTGCAGCAGAAGAGATTTTGAACTACCTGCAGCTTATACAGGACGGAGGGATTGGCGTGGGCAAAGACTGGCGAAGCATATGACATGACGGGTCTAACGCAGACCTTATAAAGCGTACGTTTATTTCTAAAAGACATTTTACTTTTTCTACCTATCATACTATTTAAGCGGCTTAAGTAGAAACGCGCGAGTTTCGTTACTCTATCGACGTGTGGCTTAAAAGAAAGCGTCTGATCTAAGGTGACGCCTAAGTATTTGATACTGCGCTTCCAGGGGATGGGAATACCTAACATTCGAATGTGGGGATCGTTGCGGCGATTACGACGTTTGTGGTCGAATAGAATGGCAGAACTCTTTTCTGGGTTGACATCGATACGCCATTTTTCAAACCAAACACCGAGGGCGTTTACGGCCTTTTGGAGTCTGGTGATGTTATACGGGATCCTTTTACCTTTAGTGTAAAGGGCGGTATCGTCTGCAAAGAGGGCGAGTTCGACGCCTTTCGGCGGGATGGGCATGTCATTAGTGTACACGGTGTACAGCAGAGGGGCGAGGACTGAGCCTTGCGGGACTCCAGCCTTTATGGGACGAGGCGCGGAGAGCGTGCCTTCATGTTTGAATCGAAACGTACGGTCTTTAAGAAACGACGCGATTAATCTGACTAGGCGAACCGGTAAGCCTATTTTATAGAGTTTAAAAACGAGACCGCTGTGCCAGACTTTGTCGAAAGCCTTGGCTACGTCAAAGAGAACCGCGATTGATTTTTTACGATGCGGATAGAATCCTTCGAGAATGTACTCGACGATTCGATGGACTTGCTGAGGGCAGGAGTGCTTAGCGCGAAAGCCGAACTGGTGGGGAATAATGAGCGGGTCGCCATCCGTTGGAAACAGATGGTTCCGCATTCGAGAGAGTATGACTCTTTCGAGAAGTTTAGACATTGCCTTGAGGAGGCTGATGGGTCTGTGATTAGCCGGGATGTTCAGAGGTTTACCCGGCTTGGGAATGCCTATGACTGTCGCTTCTTTCCAGGCTTTTGGAAAGTAGCTATGGTCGAAGCAGGCATTGAAGATGATAGCTAACAAGGTAAGCACCCGCTGTGGCAGGTGCTTAAGTGCGTGGTTGGAAATTCCATCCGCACCCGGAGCCTTTTTGGACTTTTGTTTTCTAATGAGAAGCAAGATTTCATCATTAGAGACTGTGACGGGGTCGTCGGTGATAGGGAGAGATTCTCTGCGGAGAACTTCGTCCTCCACCGCCTGGATGTGGGAGGGATCCGCGGGTTGCGTGCTGGGCGAACATTGTGCCGCTATGCTGTCGGCGAAGCATTCGGCTTTCTCTTCGACTTCGAAGGCAATGGTGCCGTCGGGGCGAGTGAGAGGAGGAACGTGAGAGGCGGTGTCTACGCGTAAAGCTCGGGCCATTCGATAATACGCTTGGTGGGACGGGGAGATATTCTCCATGAGATCGTTAAACTGAGTGTCACGGAGTTCCGCGAGGCGAGACCTAACTTTACGTTGAAGCTGATTCGCAGCTGTTCTATAGGCGGGCGTGGGATATTTCTTGGCTCTCCGGAGAGCCGCGTTCTTAGCTTTAATGAGATTGCTAATGGCTAAGGGAAGCGCGGGTTTGCCTTGCTTAGCAATGATTACGTTGTCGCTGATGGCTGAGTTGATAGCATCAGTGAGATTATCGACTATCGAATCTATTTTAATCGGGCTGTCTAATTGGTCGGGCGAAATCGCGAGCGGAGAGTTCGGTGCCTCTAAGGCTGAAACTAACGTATTTTTAAAGCCTTTCCAGTTGGTAAAGGTCTTTGGCGGTGTGTCGTTAACGTTAGGCGCGCCTAGCACGAGGGAGACGGGGCGATGGTCGGAGCCTAGGTCATCGAGCGGTTCGATGGACCTGAGATCAAGATTGATTCGCTTGATAATTGCAAAGTCGAGGATGTCAGGAGAATAGGTCGGGTTGTTGGGATAGTGAGTGGGAGTGATGGGGGATATGACGTCTAAGTCAAGGGAGTTAGTGATGTCGAGGAGAGCGATACCGCTGGTGTTGGTCGATAGGCACGTCCAGTCAGTATGTTTGGAGTTAAAGTCTCCGAACATAATGACTGAATGGCCGAGGGCGAGAATGGCCTCAAAGTCGCTGCGGATTGGTCTGGTACCACTAGGTATGTAGACTGAAGCTATGATGATGGTCGGATGACCAGTCATAGCCAATCTACACACAGTGGCCTCCATGTTGAGGAGAGGAGGGGTAGGGAGAGGACAGCAATGGAAGCCTCTTTTGTAATACATAGCGGTGCCGCCGTAACCGTCGGAGTTGGGCCTATCGTTGCGAGTAAACGCGTACTTAGGTATAGCGAATCCCCTGGAGCGGTTTGGAGTAAGCCATGTCTCCTGGAGAAGGAATAAGTCAGGTTCTTTGTTCTGAAGGAACAGTTTAATCTCGGGAAGGTTGGTATTAAGGCTACGAGCGTTAAAAGATACTAGGGATAAGCCCTTAGGTTTAATACGACTGGAAGCGAGATTCGCGGGTCTAGACATTAAATTAATTTATTTACGAATTTATACAAAAATAAAAGAATTTATAACGAACTTAGGAGCGAGTGATGCTCGGCTAACGCGAATAAACGCTCTTGAGGAGAGCGGGCGGCTCGCAGTTTGCGTGTGAGTCCGGAAATTTCGTTAATGTCGACGTTTTGGATGACGTCGAACACGGTCTTCATGTCCTCAGCCAACGACGACTGAGGGGAAGATGACAACGCGGGACGCGGCCCTACGGGAGCTACGGGAGTGTGGATTGGATGGATTCGTGAATTTCATTACGCTAATGTTCAAGAACATCGGCGTTGAAATAGCGGATAGTGAGGGACCGAGGTTTTAATCTAGAGGACGCCATTTAAAAGTATAATTTATTGAATTTTTGGACGTTGGCGATAAACGCCTGATGCTAGATCGCGACGAAGCACGTCACCGGAAGTCACCGTTTGCGGCTTGTAGTTTGCGACCCAAATTTGTGATTTCTCCCAAGTCGAAACTTAAAGCGAATTCGCTTACAAGTGCGAAGTCCGAAAGTGGCTCTCCACGGCCCCTGCGTGGGAAGAGAAGGCATGCAACAGGTGCTAACCTGACCCTTTGTACCTGAAAAGGGCAGCGATGGGTTTCCTCACCATGGAAGGTGGGGTCACCCAGTTCTTGGGAGGAGGCGGAGGGCCGTAGGGGTCCAGCACACCCCAGCATCTTCGCTCAGCGAAGGCTGCGATTTATGGGGTGTGCTGGACCTTGCAGCAGGAGTAGAGAGCACGCCTTTGCTTTATCTTCTGCGCCTTTTTAAGGTTGGGATTTGGGGACATGGGGTATCCTAGGTAATTGGCAATGTGCCGACCGACTTAGACAATACGGACGCGGGAGGTTCGGCGGATTGCGGGGTTTGTGTGAAATCAGCAGTGCCATGATCACCCAGGCACTTGACGCACCAAGGCTTGGCGTGGCAATTTCCGGCCATATGGCCAAATACTTGGCATTTATTTGGCCTAATTAATGGCATTGCAAGGTATGCCACGTTTGAAAGGTATCTCGACGGTGATCCCCGAAAGTTTCGCTTATGTTTTTAGTCTAAAAATCCCCTTGCCCTCAGGAGAGTGCTGTTGTATGACCAACACTAGGTTATACGGCATACTGTCTTTGCCGTACATACGGTGGATGGAAAGTACCGGGAAACCCTGGCTTTTAAGGTTCTGGTGAAAGAGCTCTCGGACGCCTCTAAGGACGATGCGTAAAACGCGCTCCTCCTTGAGCGCTTAAGTGTGGTACTCAATTTATTTCTCCTTCAAGTGGGTCAAAGGCCCTAGAATAAACTTACATATATACATACAAACAACCATGACCCGCGAACAAACATTTGTTTTCATCACACAAATGAATGCTCCTACCAGGGGCAACCTGGGACTTTCAGCCTATAAGGCAGGGCTACTACCAACTACGCCACACGGTCGTCAAAGCCAGTTCTGAATTTATTTTTAAAGAACTTATTTTTTTACATTAAATGTTGTACGG
The DNA here is from genome assembly GCA_923062675.1 of Marasmarcha lunaedactyla. Classification (NCBI taxonomy): domain Eukaryota; kingdom Metazoa; phylum Arthropoda; class Insecta; order Lepidoptera; family Pterophoridae; genus Marasmarcha; species Marasmarcha lunaedactyla. The sequence goes on from OV281341.1 coordinate 4,372,869, forward strand.
ATTGTTATTACAAAATACTTTTAAAAATTATAAAAATAACAAAATGTAAACGTCTGTTATCAACCAAAATTTAAAAATATGAACTTAGGGAAAATTTATAAATAAATAATAAACTAATCCCCAGACAAACACACCAACTGCATGGCCCCAAAGTAAGCAGAGCTTGTTTTATGGAAGACCATACAGTGAACTGGGTGGGACCCCAGAATAAACATACATATATAAATACAAACAACCATGACCCGAAAACAAACATCTGTGTTCATCACACAAATGAATGCCTCGGCCAAGACTCGAACCTGGGACTTGCAGCGTATAAGGCAAGGCTACTTACCACTACACCACTCGGTCGTCAAATTTGTTTCACTAATATTCCAATAATCCATAAATTACTTATTAACCTTTAATAACTGACAATACCTCAAATTACAAAAGCCTAAATATATTTTATCTGGCTATCTCGACCAAAAATCTTTGTGAATGTTATTAGATCCAGTAACCCCCATAGATTTAACATCCTTTAATTTTAAGACGTCTCCAATCAGTGTCGGTAAATAAGTTGTATGAGTTAAAATTATTATTAAAGTTTAATATTTTTGGATATTACTGATTAAGTTAATAAATATCTAGGTCGGAAATAAGTATGAGCAGAATTTGTCTAAAATATTTCGTAAATAATGATAATATATTTTAAAGGGTATTTATGTTACTTAATAAACAAATACGTTTTTATTTAGTAACCCGTGCATGAAATAAAAATAAATATGTTGTAACAAATAAAGAAACCACAGTAAAATAATCGATAGTTGACGCGGTATGGTTTCATTTATCACACAAATAGATTGCCGTGCTACCACCAACAAACAATCGTCATGAGTGATGTAATGAAATGTTATTCGTGGAACACATTATTTCGTTTATGTTATAAATGAAAACCTGTTCAGTCGGTGAATCAACACAGAAAATGTATCTTAATACTGTATCGTATTTGTTGGATGTTCGATGCGTTTAAAGTTTTCCACCGTGGAACCAAATTTAAATTTAATTCTTTCATTTGGAAACTAAGACAACTTGGCTGGTACTACCGTTATCAAAGTAGAGTCAACCGTGCACTAGCACTGAGGAGCTGGACGCTGTGGGTTCAGTATATCTTGGTTACATTCATACATAAAACATTCATCGACATCAATTCCGGGATGCAAATATCCTTCTGACAAAAAAGGATGTTCTTTGGGTAGATGACTAAATATCTGCTGTCTCCCGCAGAACAACGTCACGCTGTACCGGGTGTCATTAACCTCCAAGGTCTACTTGAAGGTTGGCAGTGCTATCTCCAACTCCAAGCTAATTTTTCGATCCGTCCTAATTATTTCAGTATTTTTATTAAATTTCTATACAAAATACTAATCTAGTAAGTAAGATGAGGTGCACAAACTTAAACATTCTCTATAAAAAACAAAAAACTATGCTCATACTCATCAACAATTCGCGTAATGCAAGAACACACAACAATAAGACTTTTATTAGAAATGAAAACAAGTTTTCAAAACACAATACACATTTATATTGTAACACACAAACTTGTAATATTAAAATATGATTTCTTTTACAACCAAATAAACGCTTATCGAATTTATTTAGGTATAACCCACACTTTATTTGCAGTAGTCTCCATGTAAAAACGTCGCAAACAAGAGTTATTTGGTCTAAACTTAACAATGTTGAGTTCTGTCCGGACTCATAGACTTATCTGTCCAAGCTAAGTATCCATACAAATTTGTTTTTGACGACGTCGAGATTTTCTATTATTGGAGCGAGAGGGCCCGGGGTCTTCATAAATGAAGTACTGAACGATACATTAAATATGAATCAAACATGATGTATTCTTTTACAGGAATGAAATTTCAAAACAATAAATTTAAATATTTTTTAAATATCTTGGCAACCGCATAATTATATTTTGTGAAGAAAGATATCAACATAATGTTACGTAGTCAATTATAAAATTGTATTATAATTGTAATTTTTTTTTGGTATAAAGTGACGAGACATTTAAATTAATATATTTATTTCTCAACATTGACAATTATTTTTTCTTATTGACATCAAATAAAACATGGCTCTACCACCGGTTCGGAAAAACCTTCACGAGGAAGAACTGGCAAGAAAATTCACGGGTATATTTTCTTCAAAATAAATTTACAGTTTCTGTTTATGTCTATATAAAATTATTCTTATCAGCACCTGTTAGCTCGGCAAGTATCCCTTCCCCAAGTATCCAAACGAAGAACACCCTGAATCCTAGAAGAGTCTCTAAAATATTTCCTAACCCTATAATAATATAATCGTAAGAGGATTCTTTGCGGTGTACTGTCTGGAAGATATCGCTTGCGTGCGAATAGAGATGATCTCCGGTGGTAAATACTGTCAAATATATCTTGCTACTGTTGTGGACCATTTGGCATTATCGATGTGGTTAAAACACACAAAAACCGTAGCATTTATAAATGTCCTGAACAGAAGAAACCACACAGTATTGAACCACCATCTATTAAAACATAACACAAGCTCTGCTTACTTTGGGGCCATACAGTTGGTGTGTTTGTCTGGGGATTTATTTATTAAATACACATTTATAACAGTGTTTTTATAAAGAACTGATTCGAAAGCTATGGCTTAGAAATAAGACCTAATAATTAGGTTAACATATAAAGGTTTTATATATTTCTTTGCAAATTAAAACATTCGACTGGGGAAGATGCAATATAAAAATGTAAACCTAAGTGAAGCTTGATTTGAAACCATCAACAGAATAGTCTCGTATTGGCTACTAGGAACTAATAATGAATCTTCATTACGTTCATTTAATATACAGTTTAATGAAATTAATCCCTTAGCAAACATTTAATTATATAGCAAATTATTTGCTTATTAACATTTATACAAAGACAAGCAAATAGGTAATTACATCAACAAAAAATATCGCAGGTTTTATAACTTCAGAGGTTGTAATAGTCTGTTGTAATAAATTATTGTTATTGTATCTACCATGTTGTTGTTATGTCCAATGTAAGCTAGCTACAAAGGCTGCAGGAGGTAAAGAGTTAAAATAAAAGACTCACAATATTTTTATTAACAAAGAGAACTTTTTCTTCACGTTTTTAAAAATTAACGAAACCTATTTTCTGCATCAGGACATCCTGTTTGTTTCGATGGATTGAGGTTATCGCTGCGGCAGCATTGTAGTAGTCATTGAAAATTCACATAAATGCTAATTTGGATTACCCGTGTGCTGGAGGCATATAACAAGCTCCCAAAATCATACCACTCCATATTTGTGCAGTCTAAATCATATTTTGTTTTTGGCTAGGTTGCCTTCAATAGATTCTATATTAGGTGTAGTTTTTTTCATTTGTGGTACATTTTTTATCTTGTAATGATTAATTTAACAAATTTATATGTACATTCTAGTTATTAAAAAAATTTATAAATCTTTTCATTCGTAAATACTTGTGAAATGTGTGTGTTTTATTAATAGCCGTGTAAGATAACCATATACCCGAATTAACTGACGAGATCAGATTATCATAATTTAATTTTTTATAAACGACGTGTTACAACATTAAGTTAGCGCTTTGCTGAATCTAATATTGACTTCAAACTTCAAAAATATTAATGACAGTTTTTGACATTCCTAACTCACGTTACGTTATTGTAATGTTTCTGTGTTAACCATTATAGTTATAGTTACAGCCTCTCGCTTAAAACTTTTATTATTATATAGGGATATATATAATCATACTAAATCCCTATATTATACGCTATAGATAGATTAAGATATATAAGCGCTTGATTCAGAATCGAGTCTTTGTCTTGCAACCTTTGTAACGATCTAATACGGACAATGCGCTCGTGCATCTTCTGTCTACGGTAGTCTCGGGAGCAATCAATATGCTTAGCATGACAATAGCGTCTACACCTTTGTCTTCGGTCTGTGCATAGTGTAATCAAACATGCCCAGTATAACAGTTTTTGCAGAAATTTGTAAACATATCTGTAACTACACGACTAATAAATCTATTTTCTCATACTTTAAAAATATAGTAATAAACATAGTTTCAGTATAATTATTAACGTGTAAGAAAACGTTGCAATAAATAGTCTAAAAACCAATGCAATTTTTTTTTTTTGGCAAGAATCTTGCAAAAGTACACAAATTATGTAACTGGACGTATGTGCGATGCGGCTATATGTGGTCATTGGGAAATACTAAGCGCGAAACAATGTCTCTTTTTGTTTTCGCTTTGTGGTTTTTCAGCGTATTGTGGAACCGTTCCAATTAAAATATAGAGTTCAAATATTTAGAAACAAAAGAGTAACTTCATGATGGTAACTTTAAAAACTTTCTTAAAAAGTAGCTTTGATCGCGGCTTTACAAGCGTCTACTACTAAAAGAGTACTTTTGTCTAGATACTGGTATCGGTTGTTTGTCAAATTTGCTGGTACACCTTGACTAAGCTTGAACTAACTAAAGACAATCCGATTAACCAGGCCACATCCAGGGTGAAAAGAAATTATGGTACCAGATTTTACCAATGAAAGATCCAAAGAATGATTTTTGAATAATGAATACTGAACATATTGTACTTTGTATAGTAAAACAAAATTACTTTATTAAGTTTTTCAAAAGGAGCTTCAATCTAGTTAAAACAAAATAGACTGTCACAATGTTAAACACACACTTCAATTCGTCTTCATTCGATGAGTAGGTTGCAAGTGTCTACGCAGCATTAAAAACCTTTATCGGCTATCAATTGAACACTTCGCAGCAAATTTTTGTCTTGTTGGAGATGTCTCTTAATAAAATATAATGTGTCAATAGTGTGTTTTTTTTAAACAATTTGTTTCACTCAACACTCAACCCCAAAAAATCTAACGGAGTAGGATCCGGAGACATAGCTGGCCAAGGAGGTGTAGCATATCTTCCGATCCATTGACTTCACCAAACATCTTACTCACTTATCTCGAACTTCGGCCGATACGTGAGGTGGTGCTCCGTCATGTTGATACCATGTCTCCGTCAATTGTAAGAGAGGTATGTGTTACTGGCACCTAATGGCCGTGCCACTATTCTACTACTGGAGTCAGGGTGAAGAAGAAAGTGATAAATTACTTGCTCTCCTACTCCAACTGGCAAAAGTGAATGTGGTCCACCTGCCCCGTCATGGACCGGTAGCAATCTTTTGCGTAACCGCAATAAGCTATTAACGATAAATCGAGCTTTATTCGGTTGTCATCATCTTGGGAATCTTTACGTATACGTACGTAGGGCTTCACTACCATAGTATTCACATTCTCTGTAAATTAGGATTATATTTTTTTTTATTGAAAAAGGATTAGCCGTTTGTTTTCTAACTCACCTGATGGAAAGTGACGATGAAGATGAAGCTGTTACACGTCTATCCACGAGATGCCTAATCACTCGACGCTTGAAAGAACTAGGACTATAGTTTTCTGGAAAAACAGACGCAGGCAGTTCATTCCACACCTTGGCGACCCGCACCAAAAAGGAACTGTCGAAGCGTTTGGTTCGACTTCTTGGGATGTCTACCATGAAGGGATGGAAGGTCTGTCTGCGTCTAGTAGTCCGATGCAAGAAGGGTGTGGGTTCAACCTGATCTAAAAGAGCATTCGCACACTCAGCAAAACTTATGGGAATATTTAATTAGTAAATTAGTTTTGTAATAAATTCCGATGATTTCAGTTTGACAATACAATCATTGTCTTTCACAAATTATTACAAAAACTTTTTTTCAACACGATGATGTAAATATGCTTACCAACTATAAGTACAATTTTATAACGGGATAAATTTGAAATAAACAAAAATAATCAAAAAAAAAGAAATACATTATGAGATTATTTCCAACCTATACAAAGATTGGTTGAAAGGATCGCTATTAGTTAGTTTACATACTTTATTAGTTAAAGCATTTCCACCTTTCTAATATTTGTATATTTTTTAATCCCCTCCACGCAAAGGGCAGGAGGATAAGAAATGCTCTGACGCATACACTGGCGCGCGCGATCCAAGTTATGTGGGGCTCGTTCCGAGCCTACCAGAACCCTTCCCACTAAAAAACCCCCTGTCGGCTCTTGCAATTTTTTGCCACTCAGCCTTCATCTGAGCGACGGCCAATTGGAGAAAGAGGCCGCGCTAGCGGGGCCTAATAGGGGTCACCTACTGGGATTTATATAGCACTGAAGGTGCTCGAAGCACTGCAGGTGAATTCATAGCACTGAAGGTGCTCAACATTGCAAAGAGAAGAGAAATTAAATTACATTAAAAAAAGGTTAGTTAATTCGAAATTACGTTAGGATTAGAATTTTTTATTTATTTATTTATTTATTCAAGAAACAAACGGCTTACAATATTTCGTAAAAATAAAAAATAAACAATAAGTATCTCACTAGCCAAAACAGTTTCCAATTTTTAATTATACATAGCGGATGTAAGAACTGCACAATATTACTTAATTAATGTACAATAGAAGGAGAATTTTAAATTAAGTAATAATATTTAATTTGGTAATAATATTTACGTTGGTATTAGAATTTGCGGCCAGAAGGGCTTCGAGATCGGCTAACAGTCTAATGGAAGAGTACGCTTGCGCATTCCTATGCCTAGCGACTTTGAACTTCGAATCTAAGACAGGAGTAGTATATGAGACTGAATCTCGAACTAGAGAATTGGTACGGGTTTCGGAGCGTTTGAAGAACGCTTCACAGAGTGTTTTGAGGTGTTGTTGTACTGTGGGCAGTTCAAGATCTCTGTGCAAGTTCGCGTTACGCACGTACCATGGCGCGTTTGTGGCCCTGCGGCAGAAGAGATTTTGAACCACCTGCAGTTTGTGCAGGATAGAGGGTTTGACGTGGGCAAAGATTGGCGAGGCATATGTCATGACGGGTCTAACGCAGACCTTATAAAGTGTACGTTTGTTTCTAAAAGACATTTTACTTCTCCTACCTAACCTGCTATTGAGGCGGCCTAAGTAGTGACGGGCGAGTTTCAAAACTCTTTCGACGTGTGGCTTGAAAGAAAACGTCCGATCTAAGGTGACGCCTAAGTATTTAGGCAATGTACATAGGCTAAGTAGTTAGGCATTCCCATCCCCTGCGCTTCCAGGGGATGGGAATGCCTAACATTCGAACGTGGGGATCGCCAGCGGGATGACGGCGTTTGTGGTCGAAGGGCATCGCAGAACTCTTTTCAGGGATCACATCGATGCGCCATTTTTAAAACCATACACCGAGGGCGTTTACGACCTTTTGGAGTCTGGTGACGAGCTGCGGAACACTGCGACCTTTGGTGTAAAGTGCGGTGTCGTCGGCAAAGAGGGCGAGATCGACGCCTTTCGGTGGGATGGGAATGTCGTTGGTGTACACGGTGTACAACAGAGGGGCGAGGACTGAGCCTTGAGGGACTCCGGCCTTTATGGGACGAGGCGCAGAAAGCATGCCTTCATGTTTGAAACAAAACGTGTGGTCTTTGAGAAATAACGCGATTATCCTAACTAGGCGAGCCGGCAAGCCTATTTTGTAGAGTTTATAAACGAGACCGGTGTGCCAGACTTTGTCGAAAGCCTTGGCTACGTCAAAGAAAACTGCGATCATTTTCTTTCGTTTCGGATAGAAGTCGTCGAGTATGTACTCGACGATTCGATGGACTTGCTGAGGGCAGGAGTGCTTAGCGCGAAAGCCGGACTGATGGGGAATGATGAGGGGATCGCCATCCGTTGGAAACAGATGGTTCCGCATTCGAGAGAGTATGACTCTCTCGAGAAGTTTAGACATGGCCTTGAGGAGGCTGATTGGTCTGGAATTAGCCGGGATATTCAGAGGTTTACCCGGCTAGGGAATGCCTATGACTGTCGCTTCTTTCCAAGCTTTTGGAAATCGCTACGGTCAAAGCAGGCATTAAAAATGATAGCTAACAATGTAAGCACCTGTTGAGGCAGGTGTTTAAGTGCGTGGTTGGAAATTCCATCCGCACCCGGAGCCTGTTTGGACTTTTGGTATCTAATGAGAAGCGAGGTTTCGTCATTAGAGACTGTGACGGGGTCGGCGGTGATGTGGAGAGAGTCTCCGCGGAGAACTTCATCCTCTACCGCCTGGATGTGCGAGGGATCCGCAGGTTGCGTGCTGGGCGAGCATTGTGCGGCAATGCTGTCAGCGAAGCATTCGGCTTTCTTTTCGACTTCGAAGGCAGTAGTGCCATCGGGACGAGTGAGGAGAAACGTGAGAGGCGGTGTCTACGCGTAAGGTTGGGGTCATACTATAGTACGCTTGGTTGGATGGAGAGATATTCGCCATGAGATCGTTCATCTGAGCGTCTCAGAGTTCTACGAGGCAAGACCTAACTTTACGTTGTAGCTGATTTGCAGCTAATATATAGGCGGGCGTGGGATATTTCTTGGCTCTCCGGAGAGCCGCGTTCTTAGCTTTAATAAGATTGCTAACGGCTAAGGGAAGCGAGGGTTTGCCTTGCTTACCAACCTTTTCGTTAACACTAATGGCTGAGTTGATAGCATCAGTGAGGGAAATGACTATCGAGTCTATTTTATCCGGGCTATCTTATTGGTCGGGCGAGATCGCGAGCGGAGAGTTCGAGGCCTCTAAGGCTGAAACTAACATATTTTTAAAGCTTTTCTAGTTGGTAAAGGTCTTAGGAGAGGTGACGTTATCGTTAGGCGGACCTAGCACGAGGGAGACGGGGCGGTGATCAGAGCCTAGGTCTACGAGCGGTTCGATAGACCTTAGGTCGAGGTTGATCCGTTTGATGATCGCAAAATCGAGGATATCAGGAGAGTGGTTAGGGTTGTCGGGATAGTGAGTGGGAGTGAAGGGAGAGATGACGTCTAAGTCGAGTTGCTCACTGATGTTAAGGAGAGCGACACCACTGCTGTTAGTCGATAGGCACGTCCAGTCAGTATGTTTAGAGTTAAAATCTCCGAACATTATGACTGAATGGCCGAGGGCGAGAATGGCTTCGAAGTCGCTACGGATAGGTCTGGTGCCATTAGGTATGTAGATTGAAGCTATGATGATGGTCGGATGACCAGTAATAGCCAATCTACACACAGTGGCTTCCATGTTGAGGAGAGGAGGGGTAGGGAGAGGAGCGCAATGGAAACCTCTTTTGTAGTAAATAGCCGAGCCACCGTAACCTTCGGAGTTGGGCCTATCGTTACAAGTGAACGCATATTTGGAAATAGCGAATCCCCTGGAGCAGTTTGGAGGGAGCCACGTCTCTTGAAGAGGCAATAAGTCTGGCTCGAACGTTAAATGAAACTAGAGATAAGCCCTTGGGTTTGATACGAGCGGACGCGGGGTTTGCATGACGTCGACTTGAATGACGTCGAACACGGTCTTCATGTCCTCTGCCAATGACGACTGAGGTGAAGACGACGGAGCGGGACGCGGGCCTACCGGAGCTACGGAAGCTTGGAAGTGGTGGGAAGGACGGGAAGGTGGTGCAGGAGCAGTCGGACGCTGTCTCCAGGACAGAGCTGGAGTAAGCGTCAGCTGCACGGGCTTTGCTTCCGGGGGACCTCGGTTGCGCAGCGGCGGGAAGTTAGCGGAAGTGAGCGGCGGCGCTGGTTTAGGCGCGGCCCTCTATGCGGAGGAGCACGGAGCGCGTGGACAACCCCTGTTGTGTGGAAACCCCGGCCAGACTGGCCGCACAGTACACATGCAGGGGGGGAAGTGGAGTCGGGAGTGCGAGTGCACTCCTTCGTAATATGGGGACCTAGGCACTTAACCCACCTGGGAGGGGCTGAGCAATTAGCCGCTGCGTGGCCGTACAGCTGCAGCCGTGGAATTGCCCTGGATGCCCGCGAGGGTTGGGACGCTCGACAGAGATATTCGAGAGTCCACAAATGTGCAAGCCCTCTGAAGATCTCCCTCGAGTTGGGAGTGTTGGATAGGATGACAAGAGCTAATGGGAAACGCCTACCGCGGTTGGAGTGCATCTTGTGCACTGGTTCGGCCAGGAAACCCTGGGACTTAAGGTCCTCGAGGATTATATCATTTGCGAGCTCAATCGGGACGCCCCGTAATACTGCGCGGATCTTACGCTCCTCCGGGAGGACGTCGCTATGGTACGCGATTTGTTTTAACGAGAGTAAACGAGTAAAAGCGCGGAAGTCGTCGATAGTCGTGACCTGGATCTTGATAGTATCGCCTGCGTTGGCGGCTTTAAGTTAATTGATTTTGTGCTCTTTGCACAAGTTAGAAACTGCGGTCCAGCGCGCTTTTTCGCGGAGGAAGTCGGGCCGAGGAAGCTGAGGCTTAGGTGGGACGGGAGCGCAGGGCGTTGCTGGCTTGGACGGAGCCGACGTATTCGCGGTCACTTGTAATGACATTAACGGCGCGGGGGCGGGTGTTGAAGACACCGGGGTGAGCTCAGGTGTTGAAGACACCGCGGCTTTCTTTGAACGCATCTTGAAGCGTTTGGCTACTAGCTGGAATGGTGGCTCAGGAGAGCCGGTTAAGGTGGCGGCGGCTGACGAAGCTTCGAACGCGGCGGAGTCTGAATCGCTTGGGCCTGAGGGGCCGAGGACGCTTTAAGCGCTAGTACGGCTTGCGTGAATATATCGTCAGAAATTGCAAATCCCGGGCTGAGGAGAATGATTTAAAACTAACCGTAGCTCGCCGAAGGCCGCTACCTAGAAACCTAAAAAAAAAGAGTACGCAGGTAAAGAGTTGACCGCGTTATGGTCAACCTTTACCGACTGAAAGGGCGAATGCACACGACAATACACAGATATGATAAAATATAAATATGAGATATAGGTGAGATATAGGATAAATAAATAAAAAATAGAAGAAGGAATAAATAAAAATAAAAGAACTGGATCAGTACAAATTCCTTGTCACCGTTAAGTATCCTTTGTACTGAAACTAGACTACTCACGCTGGGCACAGTACAGCACTCAGTACAAGCACAACACAACTCAGCACAACACTTTGAAGACTAACCGGCCTTAGCCAAGAACACTCACACTTCGATAGAACTCAGATGGAGTAGAAAAAACTTTGAAAACCGTAGCACGGATCCAACACGCTAAACCGTGATGTCAGTAGACTGAGCGCCACAGGATATCGGGAAGGGACCGATCAACGGAGACCGGAGTCTTGCATGTCCGTACCGGGTGGCGATCGGACTGAGACAGCCCTCCAGTCGTTGTTGGAATATATTCTAATCGCTTAAGTAAAGTTGATATTGCGATGTAGATCACGCGTTGTGATTGGTCGGTTTGAGTAGCGCGTCACCGCTACGAAATCATTCACCATGTTTATTCATATCGCGTTATATTTCAGAAAAATCGACCCTCGAATATATATATATTAGACGCAGAGCCGCTAACTAACGGCATTACGTTAGGACAGAGATTTGAACATATAAGATTGGGTCAATATTTTACAGTAAAGGTGGTAGCAGCTATAGTAAGGAATCATTATTTTAATTTGAGACCAGGTATTTTTGTTTAAAATATTTGTTATTTTCTGAAATAGCTTTTATTTCTAATGACTTTTATTTGCAATGTCTTTTATATAGCTTGTTAAGTAATGAGACTGTTAAGTTTTTACCTATTTGATATAAAATAAATATTTCCTGAAAGTTTGTAGTTTGAACTACCATTATAATATTTGGAAATATTTGAAAATAATTAGGGGATAGGAAACGGCGATGGTGCCTGCCTCGCATCTCAATAGGGATCCATGACATGCAAAAAAATATATTAGTATTCGAAACATACAATATCAATACTAATGGACTAAACTTTCCTATCTTTTATTTTACCTTACCTTTTATTTAATCTTTGCCTACAAATACATCTACATTAATTGAACAACTTTGACATTGATATAAGGTTGCCACGCTGAAAGAATTATATATATATAAAAAAAGAAAATTATGTAAGAATAACCGCTACATACTATCTTATCATTAATTATCTTATTATACAAATTTTCTGATAACTGCGTCATATGAATAATTACTTGTTTATACTGAATGCACACATCACAATCAACATAATAAGATTGATTCAACCTTAACGTTTATTTATTAAGATTTATTTAGTCTCCAACTTCGCTTGGCTGGGCCGCCATCGTCATCTGAATTCATCTAGTTTCTTATTATTAACATATGTAACTCACGAAGCTTGCAATGTACGTGCTCGATCCCTCGGTCGTAGCTCCCCGAGCCGCAAAGAGCTAATTATGTCTACCTTTTTATCTCCAATCAGCCTCTTCCTTCCAATCTTCCACTGTATGTCTTCCGCTTCTGTTCATACTGTCGCTGAGGTAAGAACCGAAATTTCTCCTTCGTTCTTGCGCAATTCGGTTTTTTAGTTTCCCCGGTCACCAAGGCACGAAATATCTCACTCTTTTATTCGCCGAATACTGTTCAAGTTACAAGCGATTGTTCTTTGTTGATTTTAATCGTTAGTTGATTAATCTCGTTTATAAAAATTAAAAACGTAAAAAAACGGCACGTATCTGTTGAGCACCACTATTTGAGAGCGGTTTTCTACATATGAAGCGAACCAAGAAAATAAGTAACTTAATACAAAATAATACAAAATAATAGGTAACTGTTACCTCTTATACTAATTGGCTGTGGTTTTGGAAGCAGGATAACATAGTCAATGCAATATATTTTGAATAATTGGTATACATTATATGAACTTGTACTTGTGAGCTGTGAGATATTCAGTAGAGGTTTATTCTTTTAGTTCGATGTCACATATGTCGACTACACTATTGTGTCATTGTCATTAATTACGTAAGATTCATTAAAGGTTGATAAAGGATTTCCATGCAAGAATTATAAGTAAAAATAGTCACTGAGCATACTGCAAATACCCTTCCCTATTTCAGAGACTTTATCCTCAAATCTAACGAAAGATGGAAAGACATTCGATTACTTTTTTGCTTTAACGTAAGTCGAAAACTCGCTCGGATTATTGTTAATGCTGTTTTTAGCATGCTCAATATTATGTAGTCATTGTATGTACATTTTTTCAGATTTGGCAGATTGCGCAGCGTACAGCGTCAACTATAATAGTTTGACAAATTTTTTATGAGTTTTATTATTTTTCTTTGTTAATTTGCTCAAGGGTCTTTGGTACCAGGCCGGGTATTCAGTGTTGGAACTAGTTTTGTTGAATATGCACGTATAAGTCACGAAGATTATAAAGCATGTCAAAGAAAGTTGAGATTGATTCCTCAATGCTTCAGTTATTAGAAACACCCATCACCTCACCTGGAAAGTTTCCAGATAATCGTAATCGCCAACATCTAAAGGAATCGAGTCCCTACCAATAAATAAAATAAATAAATCCCTAGACAAACACAATGAACTGAACGACCCAAAATAATCATAGCTTGTGTTATGGATGAACATCCAGCAAATCGGGGAGAACCCTGAATATATATAAATATCAACAACCATGAACCGAAAACAAAATTTCATTGAAAACTTAATGCCCCGACCAGGATTCGAACCTGGGACTTTCGGTGTAAGAGAGCAAGGCTACTTACCACTATTAAATTATGTTCAAACAATTTGATTCGCGAGGACGGCTTTAAACTGTTCACATTGTGGAACCCAGTGGTCATAATTAATAAACTAAGTGCGCGCAGTTAAGAACCGTTTGAATTCTACCATAGACATTCATAATTACTCCAACGTTAATATAAATACTGCATAATTTATACAGAATTGAACCTCACAAGCTCGAGCAATCACAGTTTTGAAAAACAATAAATACAAGTTAACGAATACAATTTAACATATTTCCTTACTTATTTTTTTCTTCAAATTACTTTTACACAGAATGTATTTTTTACTGGTAGTCTTGTGCAAAAATTACTACCATGATTTATTTATTGACAGATGTCTTCGTTTGCTTCAACGAGTTTTATTGAAAGGCAATAAAGCCTCTTATCTCGAAACAAAAGGTTTTTCTTGATTCAATGAATCGATTTTATGGTAAATGGACCCTCGAGAATTCAACTCCATACACAGTCACTTTGCTTGATGTAAAGATGAATAATTTTGTATAATTTTGTATAATTTTTTTTTATTTTTAACTTACAAGGAGACGGCAAGGGTGTGGGGTCCTCAAATCAAACGGAGGAGCCGCGTGTAGTTAGCACTCATTGAGTGTATTTATATGCTCAAACCCTAAAGCGCACTACTCAGCCATTGCCGAGAAAAAAATTCCTAAAGTTTGAAAAAAAAAAATTTTTTTTTTCTATTAAAATCTAATAAATCGTTATAAACCATTTTTTTGGACTTTTATACATTATTGAATCGCGAATTGAATAATTTTTAACTTTTTAATGATTAGAACTTATAAAAGACGGAGGAATGTAAATATAATAAATACAAAAGTCACAGTTCCTTTAAAATTTTTTTATAAAATAATATATTATTAAATACAATGAGTATTTATAATAAAATGTTTATAGCATTAGCAATTTTTTCAATCATTCATCTTTAGGAATACACAAACCTGGATGGTATTTATCATAAAAACAAGAAAAACACAAATTTTGTCGACAACTTGCACAACAAATAAATGCAGCTTTTTTACAGGAGCACAGTGTTTTTAGAATTTCTTCTGAAAAACAAACTTCGTTTACGTTCATAAATATTTCTCGATGTTCAGATAATTTTGACGCATACCAGGCATATTTAATCATTTTTGAAAAAATTGGAGAAGAGAGCTGATGATGAACAATTTATTAAATTTTAATACAAGAAAAAAAAATTTTTTTTTCAAACTTTAGGAATTTTTTTTCGGCGATGGCTAAGTAGTGCGCTCTAGGGTTTGAGTATAAGAATGCACTCACTGAGTGCTAACTACACGCGGAACCTCCGCTTGATTTGAGGACCCCACACCCTGGCCGTCTCCTTGTTAGTATGAAATTAAGGTTTTTAAGTAGACACTGTCCTTCCATACGTGCTGCTTTTGTTATTTCTTGTTTATTTTTACGCATGGCTTACTCTTCTCTTTCTTTAAATGCGTGCAAAGATTACTTTGAAGAGAATACTGTCGTAATGATATAGACGACATTATTATAATAGGTCAAAACTTTCGAAATCACACATTGTTTGTCATAACAAATCCAGCACCACTTAATACGTCATCAAAATTCAAATCTTTTCGGTTCAATGTCAAACGGGAAAGTTTAAAAGGGACGGAATCTTCCTTCCAATAATAAGAGCAGGATATTGACTCTGAATAATAATAATAACGCCCGCTGCCGGGTCAAAGAAAATCATTTTGGGCAAGTTAACAAGAAACTTTGTTCAATATAACGAATTATTGGATCCTTAGATGTGCCCTCCGGATAATCGTTCTTGCATTTATATTTATAGGTAAATGAAAAAAATAAATGAAAAGAGATTTTTATAAATATGTATGTGACTAAAAAATATTACAAATGTGAGATTATATAATTATAAACCCAATTAATCATATAGTTTAGTTTAATTTAACAACATAACGACTAATATGAAAGTAATGAGTAAAACTTATTGTGAACAGAAGTTGTTGGTAACAAAAAAAAAATATATCATAAATAAATCCCTGCTGTGCCATGTATTGGTTAATTGAGTGGGCATGAAATCTAGTGAAAATTACGAAGAATTTGATCAAAACTATAATAATGAATTTTCATCACATACACGGATGCAGTTCTGTGAAACGGAACCGAGGATAGTTTTGAGACGGTAAAAACAGTTTTTGTACACAATTTGAATAGAAAATATAGAGATAAATTTTGTTTCAAACATAATATTTTACAAAGTTAAATAAGGTATTAAAAAAAGAAAGCATATAATTTATTGGTTGTCCTGTGCAAAAACTCACTGGTTGCTTTTAACAATAATCCTTATATAACACTTATTTTTTCTAAGATTTGACAGTTAACTCTGGACATTCTCAAGTAATTAAATTATAAGCTATTTATTTCTCTTTTTACGTTGTGTGTTAAACATTTTAAAAGAAATCTAATTATAGTGACAGTTTGGAGGCCTTTTCAAGCGCATTCTATTTTAAATTGGCGATATCGAAGCCGCTTGTTCTGACCACACAAGCCGTATTAGAGATAAATTAGATTTCACAGTAAGCCATCACTACCACCCATGCTGAAACTGACAGATCGTTAGCCCATAGCGCTTAAGACAAAACAAGTCTTTTTGTCAACCTCTTTGCTTAAAGTTCTTGTCAAGACAGCAGAGTCAAAATCCCATAGCATTTATTTACGAAATGGGCAACATGCAAATATTTAAAAAAGAGGTACAAAAACGCTTGCTCTAGATTTGAATCAATCACGAATCCTCAGTCAATCACGGATCAGTGGCAATCGCCTACGTAATTTTCAAAGTTATGACCGTGTTTTTAACTTTCGTGTTTGAAAATTCTGACATGCATAGAAACCACCCCATATCTTAGCAACAAACTGGACGGTTTCCACAATGATTGTTTGAGTGGTGAATTCTCAGTGTATGCTTTTCATCATTGCAGCGTCGCTTGGAATGACCTCTCCATAGGAATGTAGCCCTTGACTTTCCAAAACTTTTTACCGGGTTAGGTATCAAATGCAACTTAGTCTGAGCGAATGAATATCAGATTTTCTGAACGATCAGTCAATAACAGTTGTCCTTGTTGCCTGTTCTTCCAACGAAATGGCTATTAATGCAGTAACTCAGGGATCTGTGCTCTTTGTAGCATAGTTGTATGAGGAAATGTGAGAAAATAAATCGACAACAATAAAGTTCAAGTTTTAAACGTATATTTAGAAAGCGGCGAACTCTCTCTATTTCATTTCATTTAACTTTCTCTAATGACCTGGCATTATCAGGTATACCGATAACAGCACGTTGCTGAGAGCTATACATCTTCTGCATGGGTGCGTCTGCATGAAATTCAGCGTCTAAGTAAGGTTGAACTAATTATTGGAAAGAATCTAGTGTGGATGAACACGTCAAACACGCAGGCGTGTTCGTGCTTCACACTTTCAACCTCACACCTGAAGCTTTGGAGTTAGTCAGAAAAACCCGTAGAACTATCAACAAAGCTGTGTTTACAAAAAAAAAGTTAAAGTCTTGAGCACAGTTGCTTTTTTTATGAAGAGCATGGTTATGCTATTAATCTCATTGACCCCAATCGGACTAAAAGACGTGAAATGTACTGCCAGCGTCTATTTTTTCAACAACATTAAGCTTATGTCCAACATCCAGCGAAGGATACTGGATTCTGTACTAGATTGAAACGTGTTTACTTTGACAGTGGCGATCCAGCGAGGGAATCCACTACTAATGGATCAATGTAAATCAGCCTGTCAGCCCTAACGTCCACACAGGCTGCGCGCACTAATGACTTGAACCATCTACAATTTCTTAAATATTACTTCCGTTGTCAGTATTCTGCTCTGTATGTGGCAAGAATTCAGAATAGGTGAAGCACAGTTAACGATAAGAACAGTTTGTCGTTGAGAATTCTGCTCCTCATTGCAAATATACCATCATTAGGTTTATTTATAAGCACATTGGTAGTATAAAGGGTGAAGGGGCGTAGCTGTAAAAATAAAAGATTAATTCTTAGAAATTCACTTGATATTTATTTCATAATTTATATATACAAATTGACCGGACAAGGGGATGGTCCGTAAAACGACTGACATTGTTTTCTTTTAAATGTCAGGGAATGTGGTATTTGTTTAATTCAAATTCGTATCTTACTAAGGCGGCGATGACATAAAGAGGCCGAACGCCACAGTAGTATCAAAAAGAGATTACAAAACATAATATTAGAACAAATCTATTTGAACTTCAGTCCAAATCAGCTTGGTATTTTTATTCGAATTTCAAATAATAATAATTCTGAATTTAAGCTACTGTTTTCTTAAATTTTGCACTTGAATTTTAGTCAACAAGTTCATTTTACAACATAATAATATATATTACGGAATATGTGTAATGTGTGTAAAGTGTGTGTATGTGAATAAGTGTGAAGCTTATTTATTGTTTAAAGGTCCAATAAATAACTGGCGAATAAACTTGTAAGAATTGCTTACTTGCTTTGTGATATAGTGAGCTACCAACCTTTTGGCCTCTATGAAATGTCATCAGGCGTTGAATAAACTGTATCTTTGCTCTGCTGATTCTTTTTTATCGATTCTTGTAATTTGTCAAAGTGTATTTAAGTTTGATTCAATATTTGAGAAACTACTTTCAGAACTGGCCATTTTTTCATAAGTACCAAGACAATAAACTTTACCAACTAGTAAGACTTATCATAATTACTTAAGAATTCACTGTTTGGTATAAAATGTTTTTTTTTTATTGCCACGATTAACTTAACGATATTCATTGATTTGAAAAAGTACAAAAGGTTAGAATTGAATTCGTTTATAATTACTTAACATAAAAATATCAAGATATAACGGCTTGGGTATTGAAAAAAAATTATGAATTATCCCGAGACGTGACTGACCCTTTACGGGTCAGCCATGTTTTTTTGGAACAATATCAGAACTTTTGCAATTGAATTACCAAACAATTCTTCGTCAAATAATTATTGCCTACAAACTTCATCGAAAATCACTATCAAATTGATCAATTGAAAAACTTGCTCATCTTAAATAGCATCCCTTAAAATTGACTATTATAATTTTTATAGATAATACCATAACTTTTACGAAGCTAGTTCAAAACTTTTTCAATATATTAGCTAGAATTGAATTTTGGTCAACCTTTAGACTTTTTAACTTTAGAATCTTTAGCAAAATCCATTTTTTAGAATTGAAATCATACGTATCAAGAACCATGTAGATGATATTATGTAATAAAATAGGAAAAGCACGAAAACATAATTTTTTATATAAATCTTTAAAAAGTCATCCTAGAAATGATTATTGACACACAAACTTTCTTTTGGATGATTTCTCACTTGAAAGAAAGAAAAACGCATTATAAGGCGCTACTTTCTTTTCCTTCCCAAAAATCTCCAAAGTCATTCATTAATGGTGGCAACCATTCTTCAATCACTAAATCCGAACAGATTGAAGAATTGCGGGCGATTGACGACCCTTTTAATTAACTTACGCAATTAATGGTCAGATTTATTCCGTATCTATTTGTACCAGCTCTATAGATCTGCTTTATTATCCAGCATTGGAGAACCAATTTCAGGTTGGATTTTATTTTATCCTGATCTCATAAAATTTATATTAGTAAAAAAGGGGCATGTTAAGGGGCAATAATTAAGCTATACGAGACATTGCTTGTGTTGATAGTAAAAAAAGATTATATTGAAAACCACAAGAGCGTAAGGATTATGATGATAATACGCTTTATACCCACCATAAAATTACAGGAAATAAAAAAAAGATAATGAAAAGAAAAACTTAAATAGTTAGTACATAAATAAACTGGACCTAAGATGTTTACGCGATTTTTACAAACTTAGGGAAAATTTATGGTAGGGTAGGGTAAAATACATGAATTTACTTCCGAATCACGAACTACAGCTATGATCTTTTTAGAGAATAAATCAATCACTGTCACTTAATCTTACATCTTTAAACCAGAGTTAGACACCTCAAACTTATCGCAGTTCTGACTGCGTTTTACAAGGTATAGTATTCATTAGTATCCAAATGTTACTATACAAAAAATTATTTATTTATTTATTTACTTATTAGGGAAACAAACAGCATAACAATATTTCTTAAACATTAAACCAATAAATATTACATAGGCCAGTAAAGTTTCCACTGTTAAATTACAAATTTAGGGGCAGGATATATTCTTGTTACAAATGACAGAAAAATAAAATGGTATTCTATATAATTACAATTCAAACTTAAAATATATAATATTAAAAGAGGAATATCTAAGACAAGTGGATTAATTAAACTTGTTTAAGGTTTCAATTATTTTTCTTAAAAATTGGGGAAGAGTTAATGCAAAATATCATTATTTTCACAAAATCGGTTATAGCTATTACACGACCTGGGAATAAACGAGTTCATGGCATAATTTGTTTTATAAGGAGGGCACACAAAAATCTACTGTTTACGAGAGCTAAGGCGAGGACAACAGATACCTATTTTACTCAACAAATATGACGATTCAACATAGCTATTAATTATTTTGTACAAAAATGTTTGGTCTTTTATATCGCGGCGAAATTGGAGGAAATTTATGTTTTCTAAATTATAGTGCGGCCATCTGAAGCTAATATATTTAATAAATTTATTTTGAATACTTTCAATATTGTTCTTGTAAATTTGGTATTGAGGGTTCCACAAAGTGGACGCGTATCCTAATATGGGACGGCCGTAACTATTGTACAGCAATAAGATGGTTTGATATTTAGTAAAATTACTTCCCGTGCGTCTTATAAAACCCAACATACGAAAGGCTTTATTCACTATGTAGTCTGTATGCAGAGTAAAGTTTAGTTGATTGTCAAGTATAACGCCGAGATCTTTAATTTGATTTTTCCGTGGGATCTTATTGTTGTTAAGCACGTAATTGAAGTTTATTGCCGTCTTTTTTCGCGAGAACGTAATAATGTTACATTTATCGGTGTTAATGTAGAGGCCGTTTCTTTTACAATACTCTTGCAGAGCAACGAGATCATCCTGAAGAAGTAGACAATCAGAGGCAGACTTGATTTCCCAAAAGATTTTATTATCATCGGCGTATAGTAGAAAATTTGTATTTTTAAAAACAGTTACTATATCATTTATAAAAATATTAAACAATAGCGGTCCCAAATGAGAACCCTGAGGTACCCCAGAGGTCACAGGGATGAAGGTGGAACAGTATCCTTTAATAGAGACCGCCTGGTTCCGATCCCGCAAGTAAGACT
Organism: Marasmarcha lunaedactyla; assembly: GCA_923062675.1. NCBI lineage: Eukaryota > Metazoa > Arthropoda > Insecta > Lepidoptera > Pterophoridae > Marasmarcha > Marasmarcha lunaedactyla. Next base: position 4,393,832 of record OV281341.1, read on the forward strand.
CAAGCCAGCGCAATAGATCGCCGTGTATACCGACTGCCTCCAATTTTCGTATCAATAAACAATGTGGAACTTTGTCAAAACATTTGGAGTAATCAGTGTACACGGCGTCTACTTGAAGGCCCTGATCCAGAGCTCGCACGACTCTATCTGTGAACTCACATAGATTAGTTTCAGTTGACTTTTTAGACACAAAACCATGCTGCTACTCTATAAGTATCGGTTTGATCACTGGAAAAATATCGTCACATACGATTTTCTCTAACAGTTTAGGTAATACATTCAGTTTCGAAATGCCTCTGTAATTCTTAATGCCTTGTTTATTACCAGATTTTAAAATAGGGACAATAAATGATTGCTTCCAGGCACACGGCATTACACCTGATTTCAAAGATAAGCTAAACAGTATAAAAATTGGAACCGAAAGTTCTTCATAATAATGACGAATAAAAATGGCTGGTAAGCCATCTGGACCCGCTCCCTTAGTTACGTCTAAACATTTTAGGTAGTTGTTAACTTTTTCAAGGTGTAATTCTATTGAACTAAGGCTTAGAACAGGAATTGAGCCAGAATCGAGTAAAAAAGAATTATTATCGGGAGATTCAAAAACTGACTGAAAAAATGTATTAAACAAATTACTAATTTCCTCGCCGTTGGAAGCATTTTCAGTATTTAAGAACATAGTGTTAGGAAGATCACAGGTAGTTCGCTTTTTTGACTTAATAAAAGACCAAAAATGTTTGGTGTTAGTAGATGTCCTATTTTCAGAATATTTATTTATTTTCTAATATCTTTACTATTCGAATTTCATCTTTATAAAGTGTAAAACACAGTCGCTTTTCATTCAACCGTTTAGTTGGGACTAAGCATGCCTTATAGATTCAATCCTTAGATTCTCCCAACTGAGGCGGTGATCAGCTTAGAATCCACTACACTTATCTTCTACGGGTTGGCGAAGTTTTCACACATAACCACAAAGTTATTTTTTTCGTCAATAGGATAGTCAGTTTAATGTGCTTAAATTATAAAAATTGAATGACATGTCAGTGGTAGTAACTGTTTAAAAAAATTAAAGTAAGGGGCATTCATTTGTGTGATGAACACAGATGTTTTTGCCTTTATAACCCAAGTTTTGCTTACTTTCAGGCCATAAGGTTGGTGTGTTTGTCTAGGGAATTATTATTTATTATTGGCATTGACGTAAATGGAACCCCGAACGTCGTCTTTATTTCAAGCAAAATAATTTGACCGACATCATCTGATGGGATGCGCAAAATTGGTTAGTTTGTATCAAGTTTTATGGGTTTCAAATGCCAGGGGCCGCCGTAATGACCTCACTTTATACGCCCACTTGTAGACTTATGTGTGTACTGTGTTTCACGATGTTTCAATATTCTAAGAGGGTGCTTTTAAATGTTGGATAATTATATTCTTTGGACTCATGGACGAGTTGTGTTATTTAATAATAGTTTATGAGTGATATTAATCATTCTCGTTAGGAAATCTTCTTTTATTTTTGTCACTTGCAAATAAATATGAAATCGTAGATTTATCTCTAAATTCTTTGAAATCAATATATAATAACGAAATTAAGAATGCTGATATCATGTTGTCATAGATTTTTATATGTTTTATTTTACAAAATATAGCTCAGAAACTAAGGAAAGAGTGGAGCCTATAGTTTCTGTGAGATAACATACATGTTCTTTTATATCTTATGTTTAACCTAGAGAAAAGTTAGCGAAACGTTTACTCTACAGCTCAGCTCTATTCCTCTACTTTTTCTTTAACTTTTTTATACTGCTCAATATATGGTATGAAGTCATAAATCCTTCAGATAAAAAGTAATCGATACAAAAATAAGCGCCTAAGAACGACGTTACAAAAATAATTAAGTTTAATCATCACGACACACCCAATCAAAACTCGAAATAGTTTTTATCAAAAGTTTTATCTTATTGTAGCAGATATGTTGAATCTAAACCACATTTACTGTGTACTGTAAATACACGGAAACATTCACGTGTGAAAATATCCTCTAATTATATTTTGACTTCGCTACGTCATAACACTCTGGTAATCTCGTTTGAGTTGTTATAATATATAGGTGGAGAGAATTGCTTACTCACAATTTAAAACGGTGACGATTTGTGTTCATGAGACACCCATTAATAAACTTTTTCTACAGTAACATTTTCATCAAACATTAGGAAAAGATATTAATTTGTCAGGATAGCAAATAATATGTTATCTAAATGTAATAGATAAAATATAACAAATCATCAAAAACTTGTCACGCAGAAAAATAAATCATTAAAGCACGGGTTTCTTTTGAACGGCTCAACCGATTTTCCTCAAACATCGGTAAAGACGTTCTCGCTTTATTCTTATTTCATACTATAAAACCTGCATTTAAATCCGTCAAACAATATGAAAGATACGATGCTACAGACAAACAGAAATACAGATACATACGTAACAACCCTTAACAATATAACAACCCTTTTTTGCGTCGGGATTTATTAACACACGATCATTATCTAAATACTTTTATTTTTAATCTTAATGTTTAATTCTGTATCAAGTTAAAGTTGCGTGGTATTATGCCCTTTAAATTAAAAATTTTATTGCCTTTATATTAATTCTCTTTCATCGACTAAAAGCTCAATTGTGTGGCCTAATCTTTGAAATACAAAGGTGTTTTTAATATTAGAAATCCTGCCTTCCGGAATCGAATGTTTGCATACGTTTTGCGTACATGCGTTGAGTACATACTCGACTGCATCCTTTTTTTCGTGGCAAATATGTAGTTCATATGGAAACTTCAAATAAAAAACTTGGTAAGTATTAGTTTAAGGAAGTCTTAACAAGTTATTATGTGCGTTGATAGATAACAATAGAGGTTGTTAGTTTGTTTTTCTAAATTTGAACTTCGAAACTCTTAATAAAACACATTTTAACAAGAACTAACACTTATATTTTCTCATTATACTTCAATTCAGAACTTGTCAGTATCATTATAGATACAACCACGCAGTGTTTGCTTTATGTGGAGCCAGGTTATGAATATAAGCAAAGTTGTCGCGTCGTTTTTACTCGTTTCTTGTGTTCCATGTAAGGAGTTAGTGAAGATTCTGTTAGTTTTATTCGAGAAAAGTTTTCACGAGTTTTCATTCAAACAGAAGCGCTTTTCGCGAGGGATATAAGGGCAAAGCCGCAAGAATTAAAAAATATAAATTATACAATGAAATCATGCATTGCTAAAAAAAAATTTCGAAATTCGGATTTCCCCGTTTTACTCCATCATGAACTTAATTTTAATATTGTTTCTTACGTAACTACGTTGGTGAGTGAAACGTCACTCAGGATTTTGGTCTTAATACATTTAAAGATTTCATTAGTTTTTAAGTTTTGCATTTGTTTTAGTATGAGGTAATCGGGCAATATAAACATGTTAATTTCCGAATAATGTTTCAAAAATGTTTTAAAAATGTATAATTCTTTAATTTTGACATATATTAATTGTTAAAGTATTAAAATGTTTACTATTAAGTACACCACAAAGTCACTTTTTATTTGACAATTTTGCTGAGAAAATTGTGAAATAACTGAAAGATCTTTCTCTCAGTCAAATTTTGTTTTAAATCCGTGTTGCGAGTAGTATGCACACACATAGCACACCGTTAATAAAGTGCAGTTAAAACATAAATAGCTTTAAGCCATCATAAACTTTTTTATTCGGTTACAAAAATAAATTTAAAACTGTATATAGTATTTCATAATGTATTTTGGTTTTTATTCCATTCTTTCTCTCATAATTTTCATTTATATGCTTATACATTACGTAAATTTTTTGCTTAGTATACAATGGGTTGAGTTCAAAATGTTCGTGCCGTCAGCCACTTATGTTTCAGTAAAATATACAGTTATAATTATTTTTATTATAATAATCAATAAGGTTAATACCATATTTTATAGTCACCTGAGCTAAATACTAATTAGTTTATTTTTTATTTTTAGTGTTAAAATAGCCATCATTAGAGTAAACTTATAATAACAATATTGTATTGCACCACAAATTTTTTAATCTAAAAATATTTGTTACTTTATTTAATATGGAAAAAAGGAAAAATGAGCAATTAACTACTAATTAATTATTTATTGTGTTAGTTTGCTATCTCATAAGTCAGCAGGCTGCATTCACTTGTTGCACAAAAACAGAGCGAATGTTTTTTCTATTGAGGGTTGCCGATCAAAGAAAATAATTTCGCACATAAACCCAAGCAAATAAAAAGCACAAAAATAAAATATTGACTATAAAGCTGACATAAATATATTTTTAGTGATATTATTTAATATGTTATGATTTTGAAACTTTTAAAGTAATTAATACAACTGAATATCTATGCCATCTATTTTAAATCAAAAAGATTACCTTCTAAGATTATTCATAGTTTTCTAAGATTATTTCTTTTTCCATAATGATTAACCTATGGTTCGAGAACCTTGTCTCTATCGGTTAAGTTGCACGCAGTTACATATTCTTTGATTTCTTTTATGTCTTTCTTAAGTCTCTTGTATTTCTTAAGTCGGTTAAGTAAGCAACATAATGTATTTAAAATAATAAAATAATAAATTTTGTCTGAAAAAAAAAATTCATACTCAAATTTAAATTCAAACATTTATTTCTGAACATTGATATTTTGTTGTTCTTATCGACGTTAAATAAAGCATGAATCTACCACCAGTTCCAAAAAATATTAGCGAAGAAGAACTGGCAAGAAACTTCACGGATATAAATAAATATAATATAAAAAAGATGTTTCATTTTCATTATATTATGATGTATCAAGTTGTGGTGAAAGCAATATAGTTTGATGAATAGTTACGGGAAATCCATATGAAAAGACTCCTTTGGCATCCGAATAATTACGCAACTGCTTCTGGCGTTACAAAAAGTAATGTAATCGATATGCGTATTAAAAATTATTTGTCATGGGACCAAGTATTTTATTTTTGTGAGTTGCATATATTGATGGTGTTTCCAATATTCAATCTGGCTTATCTAATCAAAGACGACAAAACACGATCGACCACATATTTTCTTGAGAAGCGCTGTAACAATCAAATTTTTATACAGGGTGGCCAGAAAAGTGACGTCCAAAAAATTTTTATAGGTGCCTCGTGTTGAGAGGTATTTGAATCACCCCTTTGTTACGTTGTACGTTACAAGATTTTTCATAGTTTTCGAGTTACGATTTTTTTTATGAATTTTCTTGAAATTGCTATCGATTATTTCTTCTGGGGCTACTACAAAGAAATCACATACGCCCAAGAGTGCTCGAGCGAAGAAGAGCTTAGAGGGAAGATTGAAGAAGCCGAAAGAGTAGTATCGTGAAGCCTTCAGACATTTAAAAGATAATTTTTAGGCAGGTGTACGTTGTGCATTTGTGTGGAAGGGGTATATTGTAAATAAATTTCAATGTACCAAACCTCATAAGCAATTTTTTGGTAATTTTTGACCTCATGAATAATTGAATTCAGAAATTTTCCCCTCGCTTGTCTTTGATGGCTGATTTCTAATTAAGCCAATTCAGAACTAAGAAATCACCTGTTTTGATTTTTAATTTAAATACCATAAATTCTCAACTTAAAGTATTTTTTAGTAACTTTCATTAAAGTTATGAGGCTGTTTATTTTATGCATAAACACATAGCTCATAGAGATTTAGTAGCAAAAATGGAAGTCCGAGGAAACCTTCTACATTCATTTTAATTTTTGAAACTGAATCGGTCGCAATTTTGCGAAAATTCATAAAAAGTCGTTACTCGAAAACTATGAAAAATCGTATAACATACATAGGGGTGATTCAGATACCTATCAAAACGAGGCACCTAAAAATTTTTTGAACGTCACTTTTCTTTCCACCTTCTGTACTACTAATAACTCAAACGTAACTTATAAAACCGAAATGGATTTTTTCATCAGTTTTTCATATTGAAACGATAAAATGTGCAATCAATCAAGTCATAAGTCAGGGAAAAAGAACACCGAGACCTGTAATTACGTTATAGAAGTTTCAGCCAATATTCGTAAAGCCCTGATATGTAAAGACCGATTGTTTGTAAATTGGTCATCGTGCCCAGTTCGAGACTATACCCTAGTAACACGTTGTTTTAAATGTCAGCAGTATGGACATGCTGCTAAGTTTTGTCGTGAAGAAAAAGACACTTGCGGTCATTGCGGAAAAAAAGGTCGCACAATGAAGGAGTGTGAAAAAGAGGGGACCCACCAAAATGCGCAAAATCTTTGCATTTTAAAAAGCCTTGTGACCACAAAACGGGCGATGGAGACTGACCTGCGAAAAAAATTGCAGTAAGAAGGTACAAAAATTTAATTGACTATGAGCGCCATCTGTAAATTTTTATCTAGATCTTTTATTGATTAAAAGAAATAATGGCTGAAAACTTAAGTAATGACTTAGATAATTTTTCTGTATCCGAGTCAAAAGCGTGTGAGAGTTTTGATAATTTTAGTACTTTCCAACAAAGACCTAATGTTAGCAACGATATAATTATCCTGACCGAGTGCTGGTTAGCTAAAAATTGTAATTTACCATCCATCCCAGGCTACGTTTTGTACAGCAGCAAGAAAAAATACCACCAAAACGACGGGATAGTAGTTTACGTTTAGTTTATCTAAACATATCAGTCGAGGAACCAAACATGTAAGAATGCAATCGCTTACTTATCAAAGTAGGTTCAGATACCGCAATTCTAGCCATATACAGATCCCCTTCATTCAAAAATATTGATATTTTTAGTCATTCTTTGCAAAACGTACTTTATGTAATTTTAATAGGCGATATGAACATCAATATCATACCAGAGAATTTGGATTCCTGTGGACAGGAATATCTTAACCTATGCTCATTTTAGGGACTACTTCCCGCTCATTCTTTACCTACACATCAAAGTGGCTCTTGTTTAGATCATATTAGGCTTAAAACTACTTTTCCGTCACTAACGTTTGTAACTAACTCGACAATTACTGATCACAAGGCCGCCTTACTAACCTTAATTCGTAAAATGCCTAAACCAACAAATCACTCACTAAATATTTCTAAAATTAATTTACATAACCTTGAAGAGGATTTAAATAAAATCGACTTTACTACTGTTTACAATTCTGATGACGCGAATTATTGTATGACATGCTTTATATCACAGGTACAAAAAGCGATATCGCAAAATACTGCGTACTCTCGTCTTAATAAAAAATTTACCAACATTAAGTCTTGGATCACCCCGGGGCACCCCGGGGCACCCCGGGGCTTATTCGCTACATGAGACATAGGGATAAGTTACATAAAATGGGGGCCAAAGCTCAGCTTGACAACTTAATATTGCAAATATCGTACAAAAATTATCGAAATTTTTGTAACACTCTTCTTAAGAAAGTAAAAAATACTTACTATAAAAATGAATTAGAAAAGGCTGGAACAAACAGTAAAAAGTTCTAGAAGTTTATTAAAAATGTTACGTTTTTGTCGAAGCAGCATAAATCCGCTACAGAGTTATTGCACGATGGGTCACCTAAATCGCATTTTGAATCTGCTAACCTAGTAAATAACTTTTTTACTAACTTTGGGATCATTGGCTCAAAAAATGCGTTATAAATCGCATTCGCCATCCTTCACGTCCCACAATCAATTATCTAAATGCTCCTTTTTAAATTCATTTGTTTTATTAGATATTGATGAAACTGAGGTAACCAGAATTATCAAAGGCCTTAAGGACGATTCAGCGGTGGGATGGGATAATATTTCTAACAAAATATTCAACTTTCATCACATCCTTTGCGCCCCACTAACCTATACCTTTCAAAAGTGCCTAAAAAGCGGCATTTTCCTAAAATGTCTAAAGAAAGCTGTCATTATTCCAATTCACAAAAATGGGAAGAAATATTAAACTACTAATTATAGGCCAATTTCATTATTAACAGGCATTTCAAAGGTTTTAGAAAAAATTATAAATAACAGACTTTTTCAATACTTGGAGAAACAGTCCATCCTGTCAAACGCACAATTCGGTTTTAGGCACAAGCTGTCAACTGCCGATGCGGTGCTTGATCTTACTAACCACATAGTCCAGGAACTAGACAATGGTAATAGGTCTATGGGAATTTTCTTAGACCTCTCCAAAGCTTTCGATACAGTTTCTATTCCTATCCTATTAAATAAGCTTGAAAATTATTTAGGTATAAGGGGAATCCCGCACAAACTATTTGCAGATTACCTACACGATCGTTCGCAATGTGTAAAAATAGGAAATATTCTAAGTACTGACCTAGTTAACACTGAATATGGAATTCCTCAAGGTAGTGTTTTGGGTCCCACGCTATTCTTAATATACATTAACGAACTTTGTAACCTGAAAATAAACGGTGGTAAAATCATATATTTTGCTGATGACACCGCTCTTTTGTTCTCTGCAAACTCAGACACAGAATTATACGAGCTCGCACAACGAGGCTTCAATGTAGTAAACAAGTGGCTACAGCAACACTTACTTACTCTAAATTCAGATAAAACTTATTTCATTTAGTTTTCCATGCGCAAATCAATTTCAGAAAACCCTAACCTATAGGCGCACTATTGCATTGATCACAGCAATCATTCGTGTTCATGTCCTCACATTACTGCTACTATAACAATAAAGTACCTAGGTGTTATTATAGACGAAACTCTATCTTTTAGACAACACATAGATGCGGTTAGCAACAGAGTACGCAAGTTTATATGTGTTTTTAAAAAATTGCGCAAACACAAACAACTAACAAAAGACGGATTGACATCGTTTGTCCTCAAAGCACAAAAACTGCATTTTCTTCCTGATTTTACAATATCCTAGGACCACTTCTATATAAAAGATTAAACACCAAACTTTGCATTAATCCTCTGACCTATAACAACACTAAACGAATAATCCGAGCTTCACTTTTGAGTATGTCCTACGAAGATACAGAGAAATTATTAATAGTATTAAAATAAGGTAATAAATGTCTCCAAAATATTACTTAATTTTATGTTGTATTTTTATTTTTATTCTTTCGTGTCGTATTCGTATATATTATTATTCTTTTCTAATGTTTATAATATGACGAGAATTATGAAACACATTTTAATGTAATATTTACTTTTTTTTTGTTAATGTACACATTAATTTGTTAATGTACTTAGTAGTTTTAGAATTAATGTTTATTTATCATACTGTACTTAATTTAATAATTTGTACCTAAGAAACAGGTAATTCATAATTACTTAGCTTAGGTATTTGCCTAATTATTGTTACCCTAGATCATGATAAACCGATAGTATGATTTATCATTGTTGGAGATAGATTGCTATTCTAACTACAATTATGGATTAATTTTTGAGGGGGCGTGTTGGAGATTTGTATTATTATTTAGTTCCAAAAATTAATGTCATTGTATCGCTTTGAGTTGGCAACACTGGAACTGTTGGATTGTATAAAAGCAATTGCTCGCTCGTACCCCTTTTCTTATATTCACTAACCACGCAGGCGTCAGGTACATATATCCTTCCACGTAAGTTGCATTAAACTTTATTATTAATTCCATTCTACGTTTCATTTTTCCAATGTCCATATACCTAAGTTCCTACAATCATAATTATAGTATCTATTGTTAATTTTTAGACACCTATTATAATTGATCATTATGTAGTTTATGGTAGTAATAAAGTTGTGTATTCTCAGATGTAATTTTTTAGAAATAAATTATATTCTTAAAAAAATGTGGAGACGGTGATTTAAATCAGAAATAAAACACTTCAATATTAAATTTAAAAAAACACTATTTTATCAAAATATTTGCAATAAAATAATCCTAAAAAATTTCCTGCAATAATTGTGTTATTGAAATGCGTTGTTTTTATTTGTGCAACAGTAATAACTCACAATTAGCTGGTGACTGCAGTAAATTATCCGGTTGTTTACCAGTTTGCCTTATTTATTGTTATGCCTGCTACATTTCATCGAATCGTTTGCGCTGCTGATTTTGTGTTTTATATTTAAAGCACGTGATTGAAAATGTTTTTTTTTCTTTTGAAGTATTGAATTTTGATACATCGTTTACTAACGCAGGGTGATTTAAATTATTCCTTTATCATTTCAGTTCTTTGACTAAGGTTTGGATAAGAATAAGAATAATATTTAATACTGAATTAATTTCTTGTTTGAAATGTGTTCAGGGTCAAAAACGTGAGCTGAATTACAATGTTACAATGAACGTACAATGAAAGATAATTATACAATTATCAAATTAATCAGACTAGAAATAATATAGGCGAGTGTAGTTAGTTAGGATCGATCACGTCTTAAAGAAACAGTTGAGAAGGAATGGGTTCAATCGATCAATCAAACAGACACAAAATCGATTGATTAAAAGGCTATTAATCAGCGGGAGCCTAACATGCTTTAAAGTTTGCACACTATGCTAGAAAAATTTATGAAAATGCGATTTTATTGAGGGAGTACATTTTAAAATTTATTATGTTTAAAATTGTTAAAATATTTAAAAATGTTGTTTGCGGTTGTAAAGTGAAGCAAGAAGTACTCCAAGAATGGAATACAAAAATATACTTTGAAATATTTTGTTTACAGCTGTATATTAAAACCAATATGAATCACTGTTCACATGATAGGCCTATTAGTGATTTATACATTTAAAATTGATTAATTCTACCATACAAAGTTGGGAAATACACTTTGATAAAAAAATTGTGTTAGTGTTGTCGTCGTGTTCATTTATGAGTCTGAGACCAAATACTAAATCAAACCTCACATAGTTCTACTATTTAATTATTATGACTTGACCCTCATTGAAAACACTATTAAAATAGTTTAAAACAGAAATAGAATAAACACAAGTTTACAGCCTAAAGTTGGCGCGGGTGTGGCGCTCGCTGTCTGTAGAGACGGTAATTCGGAAAAGTTACTGGCAAATGAAAGTTAATATGGTTTATTTTTAATTACCTCCCTTCCGCATTTATTGTTATTCCACAATTTATCCCAAACTTTGACAGTGATTTAGTTTTAACAGGATAATCGACTGTCACAAGTTACTTGAGAGATTTCCTTACGTTGATACCCAAAAGGATTGCTTTGTTTGTTAAGTATACAGTGGATGGATATTAATATTAATTAGAGTTATTTTCTTAGTTATTAGTTTATCCAATTTAAGTTTTAATTTAATATAACCTTGAAAAGTTGTCATTTAATAATTTTACATGAAATGTAACTGTTTGACCAATTCCTTTTTGCTCTTAGTCTGTAAGAAAGCAACGGATAGATAGAATTTAAAATTGTATCCGCACTATTTAGGATTATATTTCCTTTTTACATTTTCCCCTGTCTGTCGTCACAAGCGACCAAACCTAACGTGTCGCGTGCGGAGATCCAAATTGAATGACAATAAGATTGACGGGTCAGAGTAGATAGCGCCATGTTACCCGGCTTACCCTAAACCGTCTTTATATCGGCCTTTGTGAGTGATCACCACTGATATAGATTATACAAAAACTACCGGGGGATACGTTGGCTTTCTCATTTTATCTACAATTTTTTTTATAGAACTTTATTTACATGATATTTGGGAAAGCTTTTTACTGCAAATTTACATTTATGTACCTTGCATAACAGTAATTTTCTAATCCAAATTGGTTCAATATGGTCATATAATTAATTTTTATTTGCCAAATAATAAGTTGTACTGTTATTTTATTTCTTTCGCTCTAGGTTTCTCTCAAATCATTGATCCAGATAAATAATCATTTTGACCGTTTCTTATAGCAGCATTATGATAAATTGATGCCGATCATACAGTGTTGCAGACCGGTTTTTTAAAGCTTAAAAATTTTCCCATTGCCTTGCCTTTATATTTACGAGGTATGCTTGTTTGTTAAAAAGCATACAAATTTGTTCCCCATAAATCGGGACATGATTTCTGGACATAGTCGACATGCAGGAATGCTTTATAATCCAGCCCATAGGCTATGCATTTTTCAAAAAAATATTGTTTGCATGGCGGTAAAATAATTTAATAAAATTCCGCTAAATATTAAAAATTTACCATGATTTTATTAAAAAAAAGACTTTTTGACTTACTTCTATATAAACCCTATTACAAAGTGCCAGATTTTTTTAATGAAAAGTCCTTATAGACATTCACATTAAATTATTTAGTCTAATTGTATCTAATTGTAACCTTTTCTTTTTGACATCAGGTCGAATTTAATATCAGGACTTTTTAAAATTATATTCATTTTCACCAATTTTTGCACACCAACACTTGTTGGTAGGATTTTGTGAAACTTACTTTATTTTTTAAGACCTAATACCATCTTCTAATACCAACTTCCTAGCAAATAAAGACATTTCATTTCATTTGAATGGACCCAGCAGGGATTTCATGTGACAATAGCTCTCCTTTCCGAATCTCCTTTCCGCTCTAAGGTCTTATATTTTTACTGTCCATACAATAAAAACTACTCAGACCAATGACACGGTATTTTTTAAGCCGAATGAAAAAACAAATAACTGTTCCATCAAGTATGACTTTTTCAAGCATAAGCTAGTATTAATTGCTTTGCTCCCTTAACAAATGCGCAATCTTTTTTACGTTAGCTATCTCTTTGATCGATTTTATTTTCATGAATTCTTTAAGCGGAGAAATCTGTACAGAGAAAGCTCGCCAAATCCGTTAAAAAGTCGCGATCCATTTTATTTCCAATTTAAAATAAAATTAGAAGTAAATACACTTAGTTCTTAAATCGATCAAGCTCGTGCCGCACTTTCAAGAAGCGAATAAAGGAAAGAAAGAGGACCCCACATTAAAATTCCCTTCCGGATGTACCCTTAATCGAATCCTACTGAACCCAAAATCACCTTAATTTTACGGAAGAATTTGTCTAATTCCAATTCCTCGGCTCTAACAAATGCAGTGATTTTTATTCAGTCGCCATTATTTTCTGTGCGCAAACCATTTCTCAATGCGCAGTAAAAGTTTTGGCTGATGTAAACGTTTATAGAATATGTATATGACATGGTAATAATATCATCGCAAAAGTTTTACGTCTTATTTCAGTGTAGACACTGTAATTTATTGACGACGCTCTTCTTCGTACATTTGTAGAATTTTCATTAGTAGAGTAATTACATGTGAATCTTATTAACTGTGAGTAATCAATCATAGTACCCCTCAGTTAATAGTGTGGGTTTGGTTAATCTGGCGTTACATTCTTGGGTGCTGTGAAGTCACAGTAAAACCAGGGACATTTTTTGCTGTCTTAAATACAGAAACGACATATACCCATAATAAAGCGTCTTATTGTGATGTATTATGTAATATTGATAACTTTTTGATGATACGTAATAACTAATATGTTATAACTTTGAAAAATTATTTATTGCTGTATAGTAAATATGTTATAAATTGAGTTTTATCAATTGTTATCGGTCAAAAGATTAAAAGAATGTAAGGTACGGAAACGTCGATTTAAAAAGTAAAAACATAATTAAATGCGATAAAATCCATTTAAATAAAACACATTGAGTGTTTTATTTGTAGTATAATTTTAACGTATAATTATTTATTTAATTTAATTTTTAAATTTGTCAATATCGTAAATATATTCTCTATAATAATGTGTTTTATTTAATATTTATGAATATTGAAAACTTAAGGAAATATTATTTTTCATTTTATAAAAATGTATATACAATTTAAGCAATATTTAATGGACGTAATGTGACTTGCACAAAAATTGTAACCATCGACATACTTATAATTACATACTTAATATTATCATGTTGATAATATTACTCAACTTCTTTTTTTAAGTTCCAGGTTACCGCTGAGGGCGCTTACAAAGTTCGGTGTAATTGAAAAGAAAACAAATAGAAAAACAATCTTCCTTGTTAACATTTTTGATACGAGAATATAAAGTCAATTGAAGTTTTGTAATAGTATTAAACGATTACGTACGTAAAGTCAGCTTGTTGAGTACAATTAATATTCATTATCTGGCTCGGATCCCACCTGATGAAAACATAATAAAATGCCTCAGCTACACAGAAAGATATTAATTTTGTTATGAAGTTAGTATTATTTAATTGTATTATCATAGAAATAAAGACGAGTAATGCTTTGTTTATTTTACTAACTTAATTGACTAGTGTTGAATAAATATCTGCAGTGACGAGTACTGTTAATACTAAAAGAACTCTTACACAGCAGAAGTGGGATGCGATAACACAGTTTTGATTTTTTTTCCAATTTTGTGAGTTTAATTATGGAGTTTACAATGTAATCGAAGATTGAATTTTATACCCATTGAAGTGCTACAAAACATTGTGGCAGGGACATACATAATTCATTGTTGATACGATTACAGAGGTCGTGTAGAGCTAGGTAGCTAAAAGATCGAAAGACCGGAGCAAATCTTGCAAATGTTTCTTCAAGAACTTCAAGAGTTAGTGGAAGATGTTATTCCAGATGATAGAATTATAGTACCTGGGGTAGTAATGCAATAATTTCTATTTTTGCCACCGGAACAAGCATGTTTACGTAGTTCTGTTCCTGTTGAATTGGCATGAAATTATTATTACCAATTTAATGACTTCAAGCAATATATTGAGTAGCGTTGAGGAACCCTGCCCCATACGCTGGAGGTCCCAATTTCGAACCCTTGTCGGGCATTCATTTGTGTAATAATTACAGATGTTTCCTCTGTAACATCAAGTGGATTGCGCGCTCAGTTACTATGAAAAAGAAAAATAAAGAAGATGATTTATGACCAATACGGCCCCTGCATTTATAGAGTCAGAGAGTTATGCATAATGATGTTCATACGTTTCACTAACTCATATAGGACATTTTAAGATCTTACTGGCTTCCTCAAAGTTAAGGCCTTGATTTTACTTCTCTTTCTTTCTATCTCTCTTTCTTACTTCGCTTATATTATATCAAGCTAGTTAGTTATTTCTACCACTATCGCGTATTGAAACTTTTAAACTTACATTCTTAAACTTACATTCGAAATTAAATAAAGACACATGGTTAAAATTTCAATTGGGACACCTTTCTTGTAAAATGGTTGTATAAAACAGATCATCCAATTTTTTAAATAATATTAATGGTACAGTTGAGGAAATTAATTTTAGGAAACAAATTTTATTAAAAACACATTGAATTAAATAACGATGTTATATAAACACTTTGCTTAGGATCATATATTATATAAATTTTTGGGTAAATCTCATTATTCCTGTCATAATTATTCTTGTCATATATTCTTGTTATTATAATACTAGTGCATTTAGTTTAAGGAAATGTAAACGAGAGGACTCGTCTTGAGTCGGATGGTCCAATATAAAACTATTAATTGATAACTTACGTACATTCAACTTTTTGGAGAAATTATATATAAGGCCTAATCGGCACAGAATTACATTCATTTTGTTGTGATTACATGTTACAACATCATTAGGAAATAAATGTCAAAACAAAATAATCCATTGTTTGATTTACTACTTGAAAGTGTAAAGTGATATACGCTTAAATTGTTAAGTGTTGATTAAGTAAACTCAGTGACAGGTACTGTTGATACTAAAAATGTAAGGAACTCTTACGGTCTTTAACTGGATTTTTCTTTTACGTGATATTTTCGATTTTATACGAAAATAGAATCAATTTACTATATTCATAATAACATTTAATGCTTTTTAAGTAATGTTTACCCAGTCGAGGGGCTCTACATACTAAAAATTATACCATCTATATTCTTAATTTCAATTATCACAAAATCTGTAATATAGACAATATAACATAGTACATATATGCCGCGTAATTCGCAAATTCTTGAAGTCAGAACTTGACTGTACTGAGCAACCGTAATTTTATATGGTATAAAAGTCCTTCCAAAATTTCCCAAAACAGGATTGTATTGTTTGAATAAACATGATTTTGCTAATAATATTTAAAAACAAACTATGTTAAAATCAGGATGTCTCATGTTCTTGTAGTAGACATAATACCAAACATTATTAGTATAGTTATTATAATAATAAAAAGTACATAAACATAGCAATCATAATAGTTCATAAAATATCAAAAATAGCAGAGGTTTATCAAACAATAACAAAGAGCAAACTGCCTATCATCGCTACAAAATACTTCAGAATAAACTTTCAATGGAGCCAACGCAAGTCATGTTTGCCCAACATCCATACAAACGTCAGACGTGGTCAAAATCGAAATTTCAATTTCAATCAAAATCTGTTCCCGCACAATGGAAGTCCATTCTGAGCGGTTTACAGCAAGTAAATAACCGATTGCTTTTATCATTAGTGCTTTTCGTAGGGTATTGAACGATAAAACGTTTCGTATTTCTCAAAAGATAAACTAAAATCTCACTTTTAATAGCTCGTATCAAAATAATACACAATAGTGAAATCATTATAAAAATGCAACCAACACGCTTTATTTATCAAAATATGTTTGCTATTAAATATGAATGGTTTTTTACTCTTTTTCATTTGCTGCCAGGGCATTTATGACGTACTGATTTTTATTAAATTCTTTGATGCAAATTTATGTATAAAATACTCTATTAAATAAAACTTTATTGTTTATATTATGTACGTAAATTTCCGTATATTTTTGTTCCTGTTAAAATAGGGATTTGAAAAAAATTTTACTAATTGCATTCCCATATTCATTCGACCCTTGAAGGTACAGTTGCAAAGCAAATATGACATGGTTATAAATAAGTAAATAAATCCAATTTTTATATTTCACAATTTTTAATTAATGTTATAGATTGTTCGTACGCAATGGCAATACTCACAGGAGTTTACAAAATTCTGGGTCTGTATTCGTGTTTCACGTTTTAACTCAAATTCAAATTCAAATATATATTTCTCAACATTGACAATTACTTGTTCTCATTGACTTCAAATAAAACATGATTCATTTGGCTGGATGCCGCGTTAACTCGTGAACGGGTGCCGTTTGAGGGTGTTTGTCGATTGGATATTTGGGGGAGGGAGGCTTGCCGATCCAACAGATGCAGATAAAAATATTTTTGTATAGACATAAAAATACTGTAAATTTATTTTTAAAAAAAATATACCCGTGAAGTTTCTTGCCAGCTCTTCTTCACGAAGGTTTTTCCGAACTGGTGGTAGAGTCATGTTTTATTTGACGTCAATAGGAACAAGAAATAGTCAATGTTGGGAAATAAATATTTGAATTTGAATTTATCCTCCTCGACCATATTAGAGGGAAGTGAGCGAACCGTAACTCAAACGCGAATGCGTTTATCTGTTTTTAATTTGCAATTTTTGTATTTATTTATTTTAGCAGCTAAACTTATCTGTTGAAAGAATGACAGTCTGTTGTGTCAGACTTGTTCTCTAGCAACCCCGCAAGGGTCTACCGTGGGTTTAAGGCTGTTATTGACGGGCTAACGTGCTCTGCGAAGCACGGAAACGCTCAACTACTTAAGTCACTGGCAATCAACCTAGGTCTGCGCATCGAAAATTGCTCCACTTGACAGTCATCGGTCATGATGTCTGGATTTTTTGATCACGTTTCCTTCCTTTTTCCCTTATTTTTTACAATGGAAGCACCAAAAAATTTGATTAAAAATACAAGATTACAACTAGAATAACCACATAATGTAATTTAGTTTTCATTTTGTTATCTTTTTGATACGAGATTTTGATACAATGTATAGTTGTGGTGCTCTCACACTTGCAATGCACTACATTGTTCAAATATTTTCTTTTGAAGTAAGTAAGTTGTTTGTGGCCAATGCCAAATTTTCCATTCAAATAGGCAAAGTTGAGATTCTTATTTCGCACATTTTTACCAGCATATTTTCATATTAATATAATTACCCTTACCCCATGAACATCCTAATCAACCACACGTGGACGAAGAGTTTGACGGTGAGATAGATTTTTGGAATGAAAGTGGCATAAAAGAAGCGTTTTAGTGCTTTTTATATTCCTCTATGAGTAGTACTAGTAAAAAAATTACATTGTTTTTCGAACTAATTGTAAGTGAAACTACTGATGTATATAAAGACACTCAAAGAATGCACCCGCAAATCATTACATATTGGAGTCAATATTTTTTTTTTTTTTGTGGCCGAGGCACCCTCGCGGGAGGGAGGTGGAAGATGCGTCATGCATACCCGCCCGCAGGTAAAGTCCTCTGCGGGGGGTTATGTGGGACTCACCAGGATGGCACCTACCCACTAAAAACCACCTGTTGGCTGTAGTTATTACCGTTAGCCTTCATCGGAAGCGACACCCGTCGGGAAAATGGGCGCGCTGGCGGAGACCCGCTAGCGGGTCTTCCGCCTGTAGTGAAAGTTGCACTGAAGGTGCTCAAAGGGACATGAGTTGGTAGCCGTTCTGGGCAGCCTCCGGTGAAGCCGGGGCTGCGCAGAGGTCAGCCGAAGCATGATTTAGGGATCAATTCATTTAAATGAACCTATAATGAATTGAGAAGGGAACTATGCTCCGCCAGAGCTAGCAAATGCTCTGTCGGAGAACGTGAAGCCCTAAGTTTACGGACTAAGACTGCGATTTCACTAACATCGATATTTTTCATAGCATCGAAGACAATACGCATATCGTCTGCTACGGAGGATTGAGGAGTGGGTTTGTATGGGCGAGGAGCCGGGATGGGATTCGATGCGAGGCGCAGCCTCCAGTTTTCTGGAGCAGGCCTGGACTGTGTAGGCTTTGCAGCCGGAGGAACCCGACTACGCAGCGGCGGAAAGTTTTCCTGAGAAAGGGGCGGGGCCTGTTTGGGTGCCGCCCTCTTGGAATTGGAACGCATACAACGGGGTGCACGAGGGCAGCCCCTGTAATTTGCGGTGTGGCCGGACTGGCCACAAAGCACGCAATCGGGGGAAGAGGGAGTTTCAGGAGTGCGATTGCACTCCTTAGTGAAGTGAGGGACCAGGCACTTGACGCACCTGGGCGGTGCGCGGCAATTGGCCGCCGCGTGCCCGTACAACTGGCACCGATGGCACTGGCCGGGATGACCGCGGCGATGAGGCGCCTCGATCGAGATCCCAGAGAGGCCGCATATGGTGCTAACCCCTTTCAGGATCTCCCTGGACTTGGGGACGTTGGCGAGAACCACCAAAGCGAGAGGGTGACGCCTCCCGTACTTGCTGTGCATTTTATGCACCGCGAGTGCCGGGAAGCCTTGGGACTGCAGATCCTCCAGGATAGCCTCGTTCGATAATTCGAACGGGACTCCCCTGAGTACCGCTCTGATCTTACGCTCTTCTGACAGAGCATAAGTGTGATAAGCATATTGCTTATCGGTGAGGAGCTTAGTCAAAGCTCGGAAATCGTCTATCGACGAGACAGTGATTTTAATAGATTCACCCGAGTTGGTCGCTCGGGCGTAAAGGATCTTGTGCTCTTTGCACAAAGTCGAGACCTCGGACCATTTGGGGGACCTTGGCCTTGACAGAAGTTGGGGCCTGAGCGGGTGCTGAAGGCACCGGGGCAGCTGGCGTTGAAGACGCCGCAGGGGGTGTAGGAACGGGCGTCGAGGGCGCCGGGGCTTGTTTCGAGCGCTTCTTAGAGCGTTTCTTAACAAGCATAAAAGAGGGAGACTCAGGGCCAGTTGGGGTGGCGTCCGAGGATGACTCGGTCGCGGGTGCGCGCTTGCGGCGCGGAGGGGCGTCTACTTCGCACTCCATGTCACTGGAGGAAGGGGACGCGGGAGGGCCTAAGACCAGAGGGGTCTGGGGGACTGGGGTGGCCTGAGGGGCCATTGAGGGAATTAACGCCATGATATGCGGGATAAGAGAGTCCAAGAAACGATACTTATCAGCATGTATAGACATGCCTTCAGCACGGGTACTTTCAAGTAACTTCTTCCTGAACTCATCAGAGCTTAGGGAAGCCATTGCGGAGGGGTTTGGGAGGGACAACAATATATATATGCCTAGAGTTCCTAAATAAAACCTAGCGAACCCTAGCGGCTAACCTCCCTACCAGCGGTAGGGGGGCTGGGGAGAATAACTTAAAACTAACAGTAGTACGCCAAAGGCCGCTACCTAGAAACCTAAAAAAAGGGTACGCAGGTAAAGAGTTGACCGCTTTAGGGTCAACCTTTACCGACAGAAAGGGCAAATACACACGAAAACACACAGATATGATAAAAATAAATATGAAAGTAGGAGAAAAGAAAAAATAAATAAAATAGAGAAATAAAATAAAAATAAAAGGACTGGTTCAGTACAAATTCGTTGTCACCGTTAAGTATCCTTTGTACTGAAACCAGACTGCTTACGCTGGGCACAACAGTGCACTCAGCACAAGCACAACACAACTTAGCACAGCACTTTGAAGACTAAGGGGCTTAGTCGCAAAGAAAAATCGCACTTCGATAGCACTCAGAGGGAGTAGAAAATCCTTGAAAACCGTAGCACGGAACAAACACGCTAAACTGTGACGTCAGTAGACTGAGCGCCACGGAATATCGGGAAGGGACCGATCAACGGAGAACGGGGTCTTGCACGTCCGTACCGCGTGGCGATCGGAGCGAGAATGTGATTGGAGTCATTTTTTTTTTTGGTTCCCCGCCACGGGGAGGGCAGGAGGACATAAAAATGCTCTGACGCATTCTCCGCGCGCGCGATCGGAGTTATGTGGGACTCGTCCCGACGCCTACCAGAACCATACCCACTAAAAAACCCCCTGTCGGCTCGTGCATTTTTGCCACTCAGCCTTCATCTGAGCGACGGCCAATTGGAGAAAGAGGCCGCGCTAGCGGGGCCCTTAAGGGGTCACCCGCTGAGATTTACATAGCACTGAAGGTGCTCAAAAATGAAAAGTAAATAAAAACATTAAAAATTACAAATAAATAAAAACATTAAAAATGAAAAGTAAAATTGCATTAATTCGGATTTACGTTAGAATTAGAATTTATGTTAGAATTAGGATTTGCGGCCTGAAGGGCCTCGAGAGCTAAAGTTAACTGCGTAGGTTCGCCCGTTTGCGCGTTTCTCGGCCTAGTGACTTTGAATTTCGAATCTAACACAGGAGCAGTATATGAGACTGAATCTCGAACAAGATGATTGGGATGGGATTCGGCACGTTTGAAGAACGATTCTGAGAGTGTTTTGAGGTGCTGTTGCACTGTAGGTAGTTCAAGATCTCTGTGCAGGTCCACGTTGCGCACATACCAAGGTGCGTCTGTGGCCCTGCGGCAGAAGAGATTTTGAACTACCTGCAGCTTATACAGGACGGAGGGATTGGCGTGGGCAAAGACTGGCGAAGCATATGACATGACGGGTCTAACGCAGACCTTATAAAGCGTACGTTTATTTCTAAAAGACATTTTACTTTTTCTACCTATCATACTATTTAAGCGGCTTAAGTAGAAACGCGCGAGTTTCGTTACTCTATCGACGTGTGGCTTGAAAGATAGCGTCTGATCTAAGGTGACGCCTAATTATTTGATACTGCGCTTCCAGGGGATGGGAGTACCTAACATTCGAATGTGGGGATTGTTGCGGCGATTACGACGTTTGTGGTCGAATTGAATGGCAGAACTCTTTTCTGGGTTGACATCGATACGCCATTTTTGAAACCAAACACCGAGGGCGTTTACGGCCTTTTGGAGTCTGGTGATGTTATACGGGATCCTTTGACCTTTAGTGTAAAGGGCGGTATCGTCTGCAAAGAGGGCGAGTTCGACGCCTTTCGGCGGGATGGGCATGTCATTAGTGTACACGGTGTACAGCAGAGGGGCGAGGACTGAGCCTTGCGGGACTCCAGACTTTATGGGACGAGGCGCGGAGAGCGTGCCTTCATGTTTAAATCGAAACGTACGGTCTTTAAGAAACGACGCGATTAATCTGACTAGGCGAACCGGTAAGCCTATTTTATAGAGTTGAGAAACGAGACCGCTGTGCCAGACTTTGTCGAATGCCTTGGCTACGTCAAAGAGAACCGCGATTGATTTTTTACGATGCGGATAGAACCCTTCGAGAATGTACTCGACGATTCGATGGACTTGCTTAGGGGAGGAGTCCTTAGCGCGAAAGCCGAACTGGTGGGGAATAATGAGAGGGTTGCCATCCGTTGGAAACAGATGGTTCCGCATTCGAGAGAGTATGACTCTTTCGAGAAGTTTAGACATTGCCTTGAGGAGGCTGATGGGTCTGTGATTAGCCAAGACGTTCAGAGGTTTACCCGGCTTGGGAATGCCTATGACTGTCGCTTCTTTCCAGGCTTTTGGAAAGTAGCTATGGTCGAAGCAGGCGTTGAAGATGATAGCTAACAAGGTAAGCACCTGCTGTGGCAGGTGCTTAAGTGTGTGGGTGGAAATTCCATCCGCACCCGGAGCCTTTTTAGACTTTTGCTTTCTAATGAGAAGCAAGATTTCATCATTAGAGACTGTGACGGGGTCGTCGGTGATAGGGAGAGATTCTCTGCGGAGAACTTCGTCCTCCACCGCCTGGATGTGGGAGGGATCCGCGGGTTGCGTGCTGGGCGAACATTGTGCCGCTATGCTGTCGGCAAAGCATTCGGCTTTCTCTTCGACTTCGAAGGCAATGGTGCCGTCGGGACGAGTTAGAGGAGGAACGTGAGAGGCGGTGTCTACGCGTAAAGCTCGGGCCATTCGATAATACGCTTGGTGGGACGGGGAGATATTCTCCATGAGATCGTTAAACTGAGTGTCACGGAGTTCCGCGAGGCGAGACCTAACTTTACGTTTAAGCTGATTCGCAGCTGTTCTATATGCGGGCGTGGAATATTTCGTGGCTCTCCGGAGAGCCGCGTTCTTAGCTTTAATGAGATTGCTAACGGCTAAGGGAAGCGCGGGTTTGCCTTGCTTAGCAATGATTACGTTGTCGCTGATGGCTGAGTTGATAGCATCAGTGAGAGTATCGACTACTGAATCTATTTTAATCGGGCTGTCTAATTGGTCGGGCGAAATCGCGAGCGGAGAGTTCGGTGCCTCTAAGGCTGAAACTAACGTATTTTAAAAAGCCTTTCCAGTTGGTAAAGGTCTTAGGAGATGAGACGTTATCGTTAAGCGGTCCTAGCACGAGGGAGACGGGGCGATGGTCGGAGCCTAGGTCATCGAGCGGTTCGATAGACCTTAGATCAGGATTGATTCGCTTGATAATTGCAAAGTCGAGGATGTCAGGAGAGTAGGTCGGGTTGTTGGGATAGTGAGTGGGAGTGATGGGGGATGTGACGTCTAAGTCAAGGGAGTTAGTGATGTCGAGGAGGGCGATACCGCTGGTGTTGGTCGATAGGCACGTCCAGTCAGTATGTTTGGAGTAAAAGTCTCCGAACATAATGACTGAATGGCCGAGGGCGAGAATGGCCTCAAAGTCGCTGCGGATTGGTCTGGAGCCGCACGGTATGTAGACTGAAGCAATGATGATGGTCGGATGACCAGTCATAGCCAATCTACACACAGTGGCCTCCATGTTGAGGAGAGGAGGGGTAGGGAGAGGACAGCAATGGAAGCCTCTTTTGTAATATATAGCGGTGCCGCCGTATCCGTCGGAGTTGGGCCTGTCGTTGCGAGTAAACGCGTACTTAGGAATAGCGTATCCCCTGGAGCGGTTTGGAGTAAGCCATGTCTCCTGGAGAAGGAATAAGTCAGGTTCTTTGTTCTGAAGGAACAGTTTAATCTCGGGAAGGTTGGTGCTAAGGCTACGAGCGTTAAAAGATACTAGGGATAAGCCCTTGGGTTTAATACGACTGGACGCGGGATTCGCGGGTCTAGACATTATAATTTATTATTTACGAATTTATACAAAAGCAAAAGAATTTACAACGAACTTAGGAGCGAGTGATGCTCGGCTAACGCGAATAAACGCTCTTGAGGAGAGCGGGTGGCTCGCAGTTTGCGTGCGAGTACGGAAATTTCGTTAATGTCGACGTTTTGGATGACGTCGAACACGGTCTTCATGTCCTCAGCCAACGACGACTGAGGTGAAGATGACAAAGTGGGACGCGGCCCTACGGAAGCTACGGGAGCTGGGGTGGTGCGGGAAGGTGCAGGCGGGACGGCCGGACGCTGCCTCCAAGACAGAGCCTGAGTAGGCGTCGGCTGAACGGGCTTTGCTTCCGGGGGACCCCGGTTGCGCAGCGGCGGGAAGTTTGCGGGAGTGAGCGGCGGCGCTGGTTTAGGCGCGACCCTCTTGACGGTGGAGCGCGGAGCGCGCGGGCAACCCCTGTAGTTAGCTGTGTGGCCGGACTGGCCGCACAGCACACAGGCAGGGGGGGAAGTGGATTCAGGAGTGCGAGTACACTCCTTTGTGATATGTGGATCCAGGCACTTAACGCACCTGGGGGGAGCTGAGCAGTTAGCCGCAGTGTGGCCATATAGCTGGCAGCGGTGGCACTGCCCAGGATGGCCCACTGCCAAGCCCGCGGGGGTTGGGACGCTCGACGGAGATGTTCGAGAGTCCGCAGATTGTGCGAGCCTTTCTGAAAATCTCCTTCGAGTTGGGAGTATTTGACAGGATTACTAATGCTAAAGGAAAACGCCTACCGCTGTTGGAGTGCATCTTGTGCACTGCTACGGCCGGGAAACCCTGAGACTTAAGGTCCTCGAGAATGTCTTCGTTACTGAGTTCGAACGGGACGCCCCGTAGTACTGCGCGGATCTTACGCTCCTCCGGGAGGGCGTAGGTGTGATAAGCGATTTGATTGATCGACAGAAGCCTAGTGAAAGACCGGAAGTCGTCGACGGTCGCTACTTGAATTTTGATTGTATCGCCAGCGTTGGCGGCTTTTAAGTAATTAATTTTGTGCTCTTTGCACAAGTTTGAAACCGCGGTCCAGCGCGCTTTTTCACGCAGGAAGACGGGCGGAGGGAGCTGAGGTTTCAGCGGGACGGGAGCGCAGCGCGTCGCTGGCTTCGATGAGACCGACGGAGGCGCGGTTACTTCGAGCGATTTTAACGGCGCGGGGGCTGGTGTTGAAGACACAGGGGAGGGCTCGGGTATTGATGATACCGAAGCTTTCTTCGAGCGCTTCTTGGAGCGCTTGGCGACAAGTTGAAACGCGGGCTCAGGAGAGCCGGTTAAGGTGACGGCATCTGACGACGTAACAGACGCGGGTTCGGAGTCGCTCCCGGGAGCGGTACGCTTGCGACGCGACGCGTGAGAGGATGCGACCGATTCACAGTCCATCTCGGACGAGGCGGGAGGCGAGGAAGAGCTGTAGACCTGAGGGGTCTCGACGTTGGAGGCCTGAGGGGCCGGGGTTGAGGCCTGAGGGGCCGGGGTTGAGGCCTGAGGGGCAGGGGTTGAGGCCTGAGGGGCCGGGGACGCGATAGAAGCCTGCAAGGCCTGCGTTATTACGTCATCTGATAAGTTGGCGCCGGACGCAACGAGCGCCTGGGCGAACGACCTAAGAATGCTTACAAGGTCCATTGGAGGGCTTGGAATTACAATATGTTATATATAAATAAATAAAAATGCCTAGGTTCCCTAGCAAACCTAGTACCTAAACCTCCCTACCCGCGGTAGGGTGGCTGGGGAGAATAACTTAGAACTAATCGTAGTATGCCGAAGGCCGCTACCTAGAAACCTAAAAAGGGTGCGCAGGTAAAGAGTTGACCGCGTTAGGGTCAACCTTTACCGACAGAAAGGACAAATCCACACGAAAACACACAGATATGATAAAAATAAATATGAAAATAGGAGAAATAATAAATAAAATAGAGAAGAGAAATAAATAAAAATAAAAAGGACTGGTTCAGTACAAATTCGTTGTCATCGTTAAGTATCCTTTGCACTGAAACCAGACTACTTACGCTGGGCACAACACTGCACTCAGCACAAGCACAACACAACTTAGCACAGCACTTTGAAGACTAAGGGGCTTAGTCGCAAAGAAAAATCGCACTTCGAAAGCACTCAGACGGAGTAGAAAAACCTTGAAAACCGTAGCACGGAACCAACACGCTAAACTGTGACGTCAGTAGACTGAGCGCCACGGAATATCGGGAAGGGACCAAACAACAGAGAACGGGGTCTTGCACGTCCGCACTGGGCGGCGATCGGAGCGAGAATGAATGATTGGAATCAACATTGCAATTTTTTTTTTAATTAAATTCATAGCCGGCGAACGACCACGTGGGACGTACCTCTAATTGTAAGGGGTACTAGTAGTCGTAGGTGTCGTATTTATTAATTGTGAGCTTGATTATTATCTCAACCCCGTAAACGTGATTATTATAGCGGTCAAAATAGGAAAGACTGTAGTACCCCCCAGAACGAGATCTTAACAAAGAAACCCTCTCCACTAAAAACTTACTACCAAACTACTACCAAAAAAAGGAGCCCTTTCGGGAGCGTATTTTTTTTGTCTATCACTCACTCATTGCTGTCATGTCATAATTTTTTTGACTCTTTAGTTTGGATCAGCACCATCTAATGTTGAAAAAAGAACAATTTTTTTATTTTTAATCGTAGAATGAAAAGTCCTCATTATCAGAACAGATAGCAGCTGGAGCCTTAATTCGTCAATTATATGGCTCCATCCGTGACGTCACCGTGTCAGCGTGACTTCATGCTACGAGAAGAAACTAATGAATTAATTTCAGTGCTATCTAGAGAACATCTCAAGGGGTTGCGGGTTTAACATCATTTTCATATTTTTTTGAATTTATGAGTTTATATACGTTTGAATCTATGAAAAAGGATATTACAGATAAGTGATATATCGAGAAAGATGAAACTAAAAAGAAAGTTATTTTTGCATTTGCTCTATTAAATTAACAATAAAAAATAATATATGAGTCTTATAATAATAAAGACAGCCCGACCCACAGGCGTCTTAAATAACTCGCTGAAACAATGAAAACTCTGATATCAAAGCGTAAGTACTATCTCATTTGGATTCGTACTAAAGTCATGACTTCAAACAAGTGGTACTGCAATGTCAAAGGAAAGGATATAGCTATATACGCTACGAGATAATAAGACTGCTTATCCACAACAAAGGTTTAGCACAGTTGAGGTGTACCTACATGCAAGCCGATGCGAACAGAAGGTATGCAAGTCATGGCTGTGAGGGATGTGTGCATGCGTTTAGTATAGTGAGTTTTTTTTTGTTCCCCTCCACGGGAAGGGCAGGAGGATAAAAAATGCTCTGACGCATAATCCGCGTGCGTGACCGGAGTTATGTGGGACTCGTCCCGACGCATACCAGAACCACTACCCACTAAAAAACCCCCTGTCGGCTCCTGCAATTTTTTGCTACTCAGCCTTCATATGAGCGACGGCCAATTGTAGAAAGAGGCCGCGCTAGCGGGGCCCAGCAGGGGTCACCCGCCGGGATTAACATAGCACTGAAGGTGCTCAAAACACTGAAGGTGAATTACTAGCACTGAAGGTGCTCAAAATGAAAAGTAACAAATTAAAAACATTAAAATTGAAAAATAAAATTGCATTAATTCGGGTTTACGTTAGAATTAGTATTTACGTTAGAATTAGAATTTGCCGCCGGAAGGGCTAAGAGATCTAGCGTCAGCTGCGTCGCTACGTTCGTGTGCACGTTTCTCGGTCTAGGGACTTTGAATTTCGGAAGGAGCAGTATATGAGACTGAATCTCGAACTAGAGGATTGGGATGGGATTCGGCGCATTTGAAGAACGATTCTGAGAGTGTTTTGAGGTGCTGTTGCACTGTAGGTAGTTCAAGATCTCTGTGCAGGTCCGCGTTACGCACGTACCATGGTGCGTTTGTGGCCCTGCGGCAGAAGAGATTTTGAACCACCTGCAGTTTATACAGGACGGAGGGTTTGGCGTGAGCAAAGACTGGCGAAGCATATGGCATGGCAGGTCTAACGCAGACCTTATAAAGCGTACGTTTATTTCTAAAAGACATTTTACTTTTTCTTCCTATCATACTATTTAGGCGGCTTAAGTAGAAACGCGCGAGTTTCGTTACTCTATCGACGTGTGGCTTGAGAGAAAGCGTCTGGTCTAAGGTGACGCCTAAGTATTTGGTAGTGCGCTTCCAGGCGATGGGAGTACCTAACATTCGAACGTGCAGATTGTCAGCGACATGACGTTGTTTGCAGTCGAAGTAACCCGCAGAACTCTTGTCTGGGTTCACATCGATACGTCATTTTTGAAACCATGCAACGAGGGCGTCTACAGCCTTTTGGAGTCTGGTGGTGAGACCCGGGACAATTTGGCCTTTGGTGTAAAGGGCTGTGTCGTCGGCAAAGAGGGCGAATTCGACGTCTTTCGGCGGAATGGGAATGTCGTTAGTGTACACGGTATACAACAGAGGGGCGAGGACTGAGCCTTGAGGGACTCGATCCTTTAAGGGATGAGGCACGGAAAGCGTGCCTTCATGTTTGAAACGAAACGTAAACGTGGGATTGCTTCTTTCCAGGCTTTTGGAAAGTAGCTGTGGTCGAAGCAGGCATTGAAGATGATGGCTAACAAGGTAAGATCCTGTTGAGGCAGGTGTTTGAGTGCGTGGTTAGAAATACCATCCGCACCCGGAGCCTCTTTGGACTTTTGACTTCTAATGAGAAGCAAGATTTCATCATTAGAGGCTGTGACGGGGTCGTCGGTGATGGGGAGAGATTCTCTGCGAAGAACGTCGTCCTCCACCGCCTGGATGTGGGAGGGATCTGCGGGTTGCGTGCTGGGCGAACATTGTGCCGCTATGCTGTCGGCGAAGCATTCGGCTTTCTCTTCGGCTTCAAAGGCAATAGTGCCGTCGGGACGAGTGAAAGGAGGAATGTGAGAGGCGGCGACTACGCGAAAGGCTCGGGCAATTCGATAATACGCTTGGTGGGATGGGGAGATATTCTCCATGAGATCGTTAAACTGAGTGTCACGGAGTTCCGCGAGGCGAGAGCGACGACGCTGACCGACGCTGATGGAATCCTTTGAGTATGTACTCGATACATACTCGAAGGATTCCATCAGCGTCGTAAAAAAACAATCGCGGTTCTCTTTGACGTAGCCAAGGCTTTCGACAAAGTCTGGCACAGCGGTCTCGTTTTTAAACTCTATAAAATAGGCTTACCGGCTCGCCTATTCAGATTAATAGCGTCGTTTCTTAAAGACCGTACTTTTCGATTCAAACATGAAGGCACGCTCTCCGCGCCTCGTCCCATAAAGGCTGGAGTCCCGCAAGGCTCAGTCCTCGCCCCTCTGCTGTACACTGTGTACACTAACGACATCCCCATCCCGCCGAAAGGCGTCGAACTCGCCCTCTTTGCAGACGATACCGCCCTTTACACTAAAAGTCAAGCGATCCCGTATAACATCACCAGACTCCAAAAGGCCGTAAACGCCCTCGGTGTTTAGTTTCAAAAATGGCGTATCGATGTCAACCCAGAAAAGATCTGCTATTCAATTCGACCACAAACGTCGTAATCGCCACAACGATCCCCACATTCGAATGTTAGGTATTCCCATCCCCTGGAAGCGCAGTATTAAATACTTAGGCGTCATTTTAGATCAGACGCTTTCTTTCAAGCCACACGTCGATAGTGGAACGAAACTCGCGCGTTTCTACTTAAGCCGCCTAAATAGTATGATAGGAAGAAAAAGTAAAATGTCTTTTAGAAATAAACGTTCGCTTTATAAGGTCTGCGTTAGACCCGTCATGTCATATGCTTCGCCAGTCTTTGCCCACGCCAAACCCTCCGTCCTGGATAAACTGCAGGTGGTTCAAAATCTCTTCTGCCGCAGGGCCACAAACGCACCTTGGTACGTGCGTAACGCGGACCTGCACAGAGATCTTGAACTACCTACAGTGCAACAGCACCTCAAAACACTCTCAGAATCGTTCTCCAAACGCGCCGAATCCCATCCCAATCATCTTGTTCGAGATTCAGTCTCATATACTGCTCCTGTGTTAGATTCGATATACAAAGTCGCTAGACCGAGAAACGCGCACACTGGCGAACCGACGCAATTAACTTTAGATCTCTTGGCCCTTCAGGCCGCAAATTCTAATCCTAACGTAAATTCTAATTCTAACGTAAATCCGAATTAATGCAATTTTTATTTTTCATTTTTAATGTTTTTATTTTTACTTTTCATTTTTGAGCACCTTCAGTGCTATGTGAATCTCAGCGGGTGACCCCTTAAGGGCCCCGCTGGCGCGGCCTCTTTCTCCGATTGGCCGTCGCTCAGATGAAGGCTGAGTGGCAAAAATGCACGAGCCGACAGGGGGTTTTTTAGTGGGTATGGTTCTGGTAGGCGTCGGGACGAGTCCCACATAACTCCGATCGCGCGCGCGGAGTATGCGTCAGAGCATTTTTTATATCCTCCTGCCCTTCCCGTGGATGGGAACCCAAAAAAAATTAAAATTGGTAAAGGTCTTAGCAGGAGTGACGTGATTGTTAGGCGGTCCTAGCACAAGGGAGACGGGGCGGTGATCAGAGCCAAGGTCATCGAGCGGTTCGATAGACCTGAGATCGACGTTGGTTTGTTTGACGATCGCAAAATCAGGAGAGTAGTTAGGGTTGCCGGGATAGTGAGTGGGAGTGACGGGAGAGATGACGTCTAAGTCGAGTTGCTGAGTGATTTTAAGGAGTTCTCTACCGCTTTGGTTGGTCGATAGGCACTTCAAAGTCGCTAAGAATAGGTCTGGTACGATGGATGTCACTAGGTATGTAGACTGAAGCTATGATGACGGTCAGATGACCAGTCATAGCCAATCTACACACAGTGGCCTCCATGTTGAGGAGAGGAGGGGTAGGGAGAGGAGTGCAGTGGAAACCTCTTTTGTGATAAATAGCTGTGCCGCCGTAACCGTCGGGCCTATCGTTACGAATGAACACGTAATTGGGAACAGCGAACCCCCTGGTGCGGTTTGGAGTGAGCCACGTCTCTTGAAGAAGCAATAAGTCTGGCTCGTTGTTCTGAAGGAACTGTTTGAGCTCAGGAAGGTTAGTGCTGAGACTACGAGCGTTAAAAGAAACTAGGGATAAGCCCTTGGGTTTGATACGACCGGACGCAGGATTTGCGGGTCTAGACATTATATTTTCTTATATACGAATTTATACAAAAAAATAATACTAATAATAAAATAAAATTCATAACGAACTTAGAAGCGAGTGATGCTTGGCTTACGCAAATAAATGTTCTTGAGGAGAGCGGGCGGCTCGCAGTTTGTGTGCGAGTACGGAAATTTCGTTATTGGCGACGTTTTTAATGACGTCGAACACGGTCTTCATGTCCTGAGTCAACGACGACTGAGGTGAAGACGACGGAGCAGGACGCGGCCCTACGGGAGCTACGGGAGCTGGGATAGGACGGGAAAATGCAGGTAGAACGGCCGGACGCTGCCTCCAGGATGGAGCCAGAGTAGGCGTTGGCTGCACGGACTTTGCTTCCGGGGGACCCCAGTTGCGCAGCGGCGGGAAGATAGCGGGAGTGAGCGGCGGCGCTGGCTTAGGCGCAGCCCTCTTAGCTGAAGAGCGCGGAGCGCGCGGGCAACCCTTGTAGTTAGCTGTGTGGCCAGACTGGGGAAAGTGGATTCGGGAGTGCGAGTGCACTCCTTGGTAATATGAGGGATATACAGTGATTTACATACAACTACGTATTTATACATCTCACTCGTAGTCTTACAAGACAAAAGAATCTACTACGCGTTCACAAATTTCTCAGTTCCCTCACATATTTCTGGTAGAGCGAGTCACACCCAAACACCGATCAGCTACGCGCCTTTGTAACAGTAAATATATAAGCCACAAAAGTAATACGGTAACTAGGCCTATTATTTAAAAAAGGAATAAAAGTGCTGTTCGAGTGTTAAAGTTGTGCCTAATTTTTTTGTTAAATCGATTTCTTTTTGTTTGATTACAGTTCCTTTTGTATCAGCTAGTTACGCATAGGAAAGTCAATCGTACTTTATGTAAAATTCTAAACTTTTATTCTATTAAAAAAATATATATACAGGGTGTCCCAGAAGTGACACGTAAGGGTGACACTGGAGGTAGATGGACTTTAGGACTATCGGATAACACCAACATGCTTCTAGTAAAAGTTTTCTGGTTTTCGAGATATTGCCACTTTTGTGATTTTTTATGAAATGTCCACTTTTTGGTCTTTTTTGCCCACAGCTGCAATAAATATCTTTTAATTCAAGGTTTTTTTTTACCATGACTATTGTTATTAGTTGGTTGGACAACCCATTAATTTTGACGGAAACTAGCACAATACGCTAAGAAAAAGAGTTAAGTTGTTTTATTTTATTTCAATCCGAAAAACTTGACTCAAGTTTTACTAATAGCTGTGAAAAAACAATGTAAGGCGATGATACTGCACATCATCTAAAAAAATTGCTTGTTTAATGGGCTTTTCAAAATAGCATCACAATAGCCATTTATTTTTAACCAAATCTTAGAAAATTTAATTTTTTCATGAAAGGCGGGCTACTTGGAAAATAGTACAACTGCATGATAATGCTTAATGACAGGTCCAGAGGTCTTTTGTGGCAAAACTATTAATAAAGGAAATCGCAAAAGCACATAACTATCTATTTTTTTCACCCTTACATGTCAGTTCGTCCCAAAGATCCAATTCCAAACTGTGTAGATTATGATGGTTAAGATAGCCATTTCTTTTGCAGGCCGACCCATCACTCCACAAAATGCGGTTGAAAAAATTTCGGTCATCTTGATGCTTTTTTAGTGTTATTCGGCAAAATGTAACATGCTTAGCGTAATCACAACTCAGCAGTGTTTAAACCCTTTGAACGTGTTAAGGGTGATATTTATATCCTTTTAAAATTCGATGTGCTGACGTTTTAGAAATGCCAGTATGTCGTTCGATCAAACGTACCGAAGTTGATGGGTCCCCGTTTCTTGCTCCAATACAACCTCATTCTCTTGATTGCGGGGTCTTCTTCGTACGAAACGCGGCCCAGGGGTTCTACTCTCGCGGTAGGCATTTACAGCCCGAAGAATAATTTCGTAACTTGTTCGCCTGCGGTTTGGATATCTTTCCGAGTACAACCTTGCGGCTAAATTTGCGTTATACGAAACGCTTCCTCTAGCAGATATGCTCCTTGTTTCGCAATAAATTAGTAGCATGTCTGTGTACTCACTAGGGGTGAAACTTACAGATTGTTGATTTGTCATTATAATAGGGCAAAGTCGAAAGTTTAATAATAGCGCAGGATCGTCTTTATAGTCACAGACTGCGGGTCCTTTACACAACCTAACTTCAAAAAAACAATGAAAAAGAGATAAACAATAGATATTTATGTGCTTCTGCAATTTCATTTATTAATAATTTTGCCACAAAAGACACCTGGACCTGTCATTAAGCATTATCATGCAGTTGTACTATTTTCCAAGTAGAACGCCTTTCATGAAAAAATTAAATTTTTTAAAATTTGGTTTTAAAAAAATGGCTATTGTAATACTATTTTAAAAAGCCCATTAAACAAGCAATTTTTTAAGATGATTTGCAGTATCATCGCCATACATTTTTTTTCACAGCTATCAGTAAAACTTGAGTCAGGTTTTTCACAATGAAATAAAATAAAACAATTTAACTCTTTTTCTTAGCGTAGTGTGCTAGTTTCCGTCAAAATTATTACTAGGTTGTCTCAATCAACTAATAACGATAGTCATGGTAAAAAAATCCTGAATTAAAAGATATTTCTTGCGGCTGTGGGCAAAAAAGGACCAAAAAGTGGAAATTCCATAAAAAATCACAAAAGTGGCAATATCTCGAAAAACTTCTACAAGAAGCATGTTGGTGTTATCTGATAGGCCTTAAGTCCATCTACCTCCAGTGTCACCCATACGTGTCATTTCTGGGACACCCTGTATATAAATGGAATAAAATATAATATATATAATAAAATATAAATAAAAATAAATAAAACATGGTTTGAAGTTACTGAAACAACATCAACTTTCTAAGAAGTCTTCAGTTCAGTCATCAGAAAGCTGCAATACATTTAACTAAGATAATCTTAGCCGAATTATACAACGCAATTTTATTCACACAATTATAATTAAAATAATAAAATATCTATAATCAGAGTCAGCGCAACGTTTAGCGCAATCATAAATATGAAAAACACTATACCTTCATCAAAATAAAATAAATACATGTCTAACTTTTTAAGGAAAGGCTAATATATATCTTTGAATACTAAAATACATGCAGTTTAAAAAAGATTTTGTTTTGTGTTCTAATGAATAAAACAATCGTACAAGTAAAATACATGTCTTATAAACAGTGTATATTTTGTCATGCAACAACATAAAAAATAAACTATAATGTATTTTAAGTAATCAGGAAATATTCTAAATAATTACATCAAAAAAATCGTCTGAGTCTACAATTCGATGTCCTATCGCTGTCGTCGAAATAAGCTTGATCCTCTTCATATGAGCTTATAAAAACATATCCATAGCTCATGCACACACATTTGAGTCCCCAGCGGGATTCGAACCCTCGGCTCTTGGATCAGCGGGATCTAAACAAAATATTTTATCATAAGTAAAAAATTTTAACTGGTTGATCGTTTTCTTTTTCTTAACACTTACTGGTCACTTACTGCAAACGGAGCCATGCGATGCGAATCTAAACATGTAGTTTTTAAATTCGTATTATCAATTATACGAAGTGAGCATTATTTATTACTTATATACGTTTGCATAGTTGACAGAAAATTACGATCAAAAATTTTTTTTAGGTGCCTCGTGTTGAGAGGTATCTGAATCATCCCCATTTTTGGACGTCATTTTTCTGGCCACCCTGTATATTGTTGAAATTCGATCGTAATTTTACGAAAGAATCATTCGAATTTACTCAAAGTTTCCGTATTTTATTAGAAAAATTTAAACAATCCTCGTTTACAAATACTTCAATATTTTACGTGTCATTTTCAACCCTGTTGCAACGGAGGCGTGTATGTGGCGCAATTACGTCAAATCGAGCGTTTGAATGACATTACACTACGTCTACTATATAGTCAATGTGCCTTCGTGACACATAATTAAATAAAAATCAAGACATGTTTCAAAAGTATTTATATAAAAAATAGGCACTCACGAAGATCTCAATCAAGAGGATTTTACAAATAAAAACTTTGTAAAGTAAAGTAGTTAGGGACGTACTAGATATCTCAACAAACCCTCAGTTTTAATTTAAATTTATTTTTGAACATTTTGTGAATCTGCATGGACCACACCGTAGGCACCAATCATCGACGCTTGCTATGTCAAAGTAAGTGCTTTTCCACAAGTTAATCCGTTTGTACTTAATTGGAATCAATTTATATACGAATGAGAGACAGAAACAAAACATCTTTGATAGAATAAAGAAATTTCAAAAAGACAAAAACTAATTTAGAGTGTACAATCCAAAAGAGACGTTCTGATAGAAATTTATTCCTTGAAGCCAATTCGCAACCAAACGCAATAAGGGAGGACTACAAAATGACATTTTAGTACTTTTTTTACCTACTCTATTCGTTTGTGTTATAGTTTTGTACAGTATATATTTGGACAGTGATAGTTGTGCATTTTTATGATTTATCACTGGCTCAGAGCAATATCAGAGAGTATCCTGGGATTGTACAAATCGTTGGATGTTTTAAAAAAAACCAGAGTTAAAAAGAAATTATATATTCTTTGATCTTTATATATATATATTATATATAAATTGAGTTCAATATTCTTAAAAATTGTATGTTGCAAGGTCTTGTTAAGTATCATTCTTTGGAACACATACCTTTTAAATTACAATATACTTTTAGAAATCCAAGTGACGCGGCGGGAGAGCAATTCTTATCACCACTCCAATTTTACGTAATTTGAAATCTATTTAAGAACTATAAATTATTTTGATATGAATTCAGAAAACTACATTTACGGTAGCTTCTTTTCCACTGTAATATTTCTGAGTACTAAATGGTGGTTTGGCCAGCGGTGGTCATACGTATGATCCGTAGATGTTACGAAAAAATTGTGAATCGCTGATTACGTTTATTTAAAAGAGCATTGCTTGCCCTATGACTGCAGGGTATTCTTTGAGGTAGGGATTGAGATTATATAAATGTAAATATTAACTATTAGGTTAAAGTTGCTATGTATATGTGATTTATAAAATATAAAACGACATAAAAACAATTCTAGGCTTCTTAGTTTCATCTAAATATATGGATATTCAACCAAATGGTTTTGATTGTTATAATGGTAGGTACAACTTCTTGACAAATTCTTTATTCTTTTTCGCACCCACATAAATGCTCTCTATTATGCTACTATATTTCACGAAATATAAGGTTTCCATGCCTTACCATATTAATGGTAAATCGATACAACACGTCGAATACAAAATTTTGAACTATTCCTAATATACGTATATAACAAGAAACAAATGTAGTTTTAAATCAATCATTCTCGCTCCGATCGCCGCCGAGTGCGGACGTGCAAGACCCCATTCTCCGTTGTTTGGTCCCTTCCCGATATTCCGTGGCGCTCAGTCTACTGACGTCACAGTTTAGCGTGTTGGTTCCGTGCTACGGTTTTCAAGGTTTTTCTACTCCGTCTGAGTGCTTTCGAAGTGCGATTTTTCTTTGCGACTAAGCCCTTTAGTCTTCAAAGTGCTGTGCTAAGTTGTGTTGTGCTTGTGCTGAGTGCAGTGTTGTGCCCAGCGTAAGTAGTCTGGTTTCAGTGCAAAGGATACTTAACGGTGACAACGAATTTGTACTGAACCAGTCCTTTTTATTTTATTCTATTTCTCTTCTCTATTTTATTTATTTTCTCCTTTTTTCATATTTATTTCTATCATATCTGTGTGTTTTCGTGTGTATTTATCCTTTCTGTCGGTAAAGGTTGACCCTAACGCGGTCAACTCTTTACCTGCGTACCCTTTTTTAGGTTTCTAGGTAGCGGCCCTCGGCGTACTACGGTTAGTTTTAAGTTATTCTACCCAGCCCCCCTACCGCTGGTAGGGAGGTTAGCCGCTAGGGTTCGCTAGGTTTCTATTTAGGAACTCTAGGCATTGTCATATTATTATATATACTATCATAGTCCCAACCCCTTCCCAAATGGATAAGCAAATCGTCATTAACATTGCGAAGGCGTTCGCCCAAGCACTCGCCGCGTCGGGTGTTTCAATTTCTGACAACATATTTACGCAAGCTGTACTAGCGCTTAGTGCGTCCCCGGCCCCTCAGGCCCCAACCCCAGCCTCTCAGGCCTCTAACGTCCAGACCCCTCAGGTCTATAGCTCTCCCGCGTCTTCCGTTCCATCCGATATGGACTGCGCGTCGGTCTCATCCTCGCGCTCATCTCGTAGGAAGCGTACCGCTCCCGGGAGCGATTCAGACTCCGCCGCGTCCGTAGCTTCGTCGGTCGCCGCCACCCTAACCGGCTCTCCAGAGCCCGAGTTCCAATTAGTTGCCAAACGCTCTAAGATGCGTTAAAAAAAAGCCGCGGTGTCCCCAACACCCGAGCCAACCCCGGTGTCTTCTACACCCGCCCCCGCGCCGCTCATGTCACTCGAAGTGACCGCGTCTCCGGGACCAATCCCGTCTAAGCCAGCGACGCGCTGCGCTCCCGTCCCATCGAAGCCTCAGCTCCCTCCGCCCGTCTTCCCCCGCGAAAAAGCGCGCTGGACCGCGGTTTCTAACCTGTGCAGAGAGCACAAAATCAATTATCTAAAAGCAACCAACGCAGGCGACACAATTAAAATTCAGGTCGCGACCATCGACGACTTCCGCGTGTTCACCAGGTTACTTTCTCTGAAACAAATCGCTTACCATACCTACGCCCTCCCGGAGGAGCGTAAGATCCGCGCAGTACTACGGGGCGTCCCGTTCGAGCTCGCGAACGAAGATATCCTCGAGGACCTTAAGTCCCAGGGTTTCCCGGCCGTAGCAGTGCACAAGATGCACTCCAACCGCGGTAGGCGGTTTCCGTTAGCGCTAGTAATCCTGTCCAATACTCCCAACTCGAAGGAGATTTTCAGAGAGGCTCGCACAATTGCGGATTCTCAAACATCTCCGTCGAGCGTCCCAACCCCCGCGGTCACCCTGGGCAGTGCCACCGCTGCCAGCTCTATGGCCACGCAGCGGCTAACTGCTCAGCTCCCCCCAGGTGCGTTCAGTGCCTGGATCCGCACATAACGAAGGAGTGCACTCGCACTCCCGAATCCACTTTCCCCCCTGCCTGTGTACTGTGCAGTCAGTCCGGCCACACAGCCAACTACAGAGGTTGCCCGCGCGCATCGCGCTCCACCGCTAAGAGGGCCGCGCCTAAACCGGCGCCGCCGCTCACTCCCGCTCACTTCCCGCCGCTGCGCAACCGGGAGCAAAGCCCGTTCAGCCGACGCCTACTCAGGCTCTGTCTTGGAGGCAGCGTCCGGCCGTTCCGCCTGCACCTTCCCGACCCATCCCAGCTCCCGTAGCTTCCATAGGGCCGCGTCCTGCTCCGTCATCCGCACCTCAGATGTCGTTGGCTGAGGACATGAAGACCGTGTTCGACGTTATTCAAAAAGTCGGTATTAACGAATTTTCCGTGCTCGCACGCAAACTGCGAGCCGCCCGCTCTCCTCGAGAGCGTTTATTCGCGTAAGCCAAGCATCACTCGCTCCTAAGTTTGTTGTAAATTCTTTTATTTTTGCATAAATTCGTAAATAAGTAAATTATAATGTCTAGACCCGCGAATCCCGCGTCCAGTCGTATTAAACCCAAGGGCTTATCCCTAGTATCTTTTAACGCTCGTAGCCTTAACACCAACCTTCCCGAGATTAAACTGTTCCTTCAGAACAAAGAACCTGACTTATTCCTTCTCCAGGAGACATGGCTTACTCCAAACCGCTCTAGGGGATTCGCTATACCTAAGTACGCGTTTATTCGTAACGATAGGCCCAACTCCGACGGTTTCGGCGGCACCGCTATATATTACAAAAGAGGCTTCCACTGCTGTCCTCTCCCTACCCCTTCTCTCCTCAACATGGAAGCCACTGTGTGTAGATTGGCTATGACTGGTCATCCGACCATCATCATAGCTTCAATCTACATACCTAGTGGTACCAGACCAATCCGCAGCGACTTTAAGGCCATTCTCGCCCTCGGCCATTCAGTCATTATGTTCGGAGACTTTAACTCCAAACATACTGACTGGACGTGCCTATCGACTAACACCAGCGGTATCGCTCTCCTCGACATCACTAACTCCCTTGACCTAGACGTCATATCCCCCATCACTCCCACTCACTATCCCAACAACCCGTCCTACTCTCCTGACATCCTCGACTTCGCAATTATCAAGCGAATCAATTTTGATCTAAGGTCTATCGAACCGCTCGATGACCTAGGCTCCGACCATCGCCCCGTTTCCCTCGTGCTAGGACCGCCGAACGATAACGTCTCATCTCCTAAGACCTTTACCAACTGGAAAGGTTTTAAAAATACGTTAGTTTCAGCCTTAGAGGCTCCGAACTCTCCACTCGCGATCTCTCCCGAACAATTAGATAGCCCGGATAAAATCGATTCATTAGTAAATTCTCTCACTGATGCTATCATCTCAGCCATCAGTGACAACGAAAAGGTTGCTAAGCAAGGCAAACCCACGCTTCCCTTAGCCGTTAGCAATCTTATTAAAGCTAAGAACGCGGCTCTCCGGAGAGCCAAGAAATATCCCACGCCCGCCTATAGAACAGCTGCGAATCAGCTTCAACGTAAAGTTAGGTCTTGCTTCGCGGAACTCCGAGACGCTCAGATGAACGATCTCATGGCGAATATCTCTCCATCCAACCAAGCGTACTATAGTACGACCCCAACCTTACGCGTAGACACCGCCTCTCACGTTCCTCCTCACTCGTCCCGATGGCACTACTGCCTTTGAAGTCGAAGAGAAAGCCGAATGCTTCGCTGACAGCATTGCCGCACAATGCTCGCCCAGCACGCAACCTGCTGATCCCTCACACATCCAGGCGGTGGAGGACGAAGTCCTTCGCAGATACTCTCTCCCCATCACCGCTGACCCTGTCACAGTCTCTAATGATGAACTCTTGCTGCTCATTAGAAATCAAAAGTCCATAAAGGCTCCGGGTGCTGATGGAATTTCCAACCACGCACTTAAGCACCTACCTCAACAGATGCTTACCTTGTTAGCTATCATTATCAATGCCTGCTTCGACCATAGCTACTTTCCAAAAGCTTGGAAAGAAGCGACAGTCATAGGCATTCCCAAGCCGGGCAAACCTCTGAACGTCCCGGCTAATCACAGACCCATCAGCTTCCTCAAGGCAATGTCTAAACTTCTCGAGATAGTCATACTCTCTCGAATGCGGAACCATCTGTTTCCAACGGATGGCGATCCTCTCATTATTCCCCATCAGTTCGGCTTTCGCGCTAAACACTCCTGCCCTCAGCAAGTCCACCGAATCGTCGAGTATATACTTGACGGTTTCTATCCGCGTCGTTATAAAACAGTAGCGGTTTTCTTTGACGTAGCCAAGGCTTTCGATAAAGTCTGGCACAGCGGTCTCGTTTATAAACTCTACAAGATAGGCTTACCGGATCGCCTAGTCAGGTTAATAGCGTCGGTTCTCAAAGACCGTACGTTTCGATTTAAACACGAAGGCACGCTTTCTGCGCCTCGTCCCATAAAGGCTGGAGTCCCTCAAGGCTCAGTCCTCGCCCCTCTGCTGTACACCGTGTACACCAACGACATTCCCATCCCGCCGAAAGTACTACTACTCCTTTGTTAGACTCGAAGTTCAAAGTCGCTAGGCCTAGGAATGCGCAAGCGTACTCATCCACCAGACTGTCCGCCGATCTCGAGGCCCTTCTGGCTGCAAATTCTAATTCTAACGTAAATTCTAATTCTAACGTAAATCCTAATTCTAATGTAAATGCGAATTAATTCAATTTTATTTAGCAATTTTTAATTTTTGTTTTAATTATTGATTTTCATTTTGAGCACCTTCAGTGCTATGTATTAACCTTCAGTGCTTTGAGCACCTTCAGTGCTGTGTAATCCCAGCGGGTGTCCCCTTCTGGGCCCCGCTAGCGCGGCCTCTTTCTCCAATTGGCCGTCGCTCAGATGAAGGCTGAGTGGCAAAAATGCACGAGCCGACAGGGGGTTTTTAGTGGGTATGGTCCTGGTAGGCGTCGGGACGAGTCCCACATAACTTTGGAATCGCGCCAGAGTATGCGTCAGGGCATTTTTATCCTCCTGCCCTTCCCGCGGAGGGGAACAAAAAAAATAAAATAAAATAGTTTTAAATTTTTCCGCAACTGGTGACGTATGTTAGACTTACATGGTCAGGAATCCTGGCACCGGAGTTTTGTTACCTTAGCTTTTTTTAATATTTTAATAACCATGATTTTTGTTTTTTGTTATCAAATTTCTTCACATTGTATAGAAAAATAAAAATAAAAATAAATAATTTTGGAAATAACTTTTCGTGTAACAAATACTATACTTTTACTTTAAGAGCACAAATTTTTTGTATTATACTAATAAAATGTCAAACTTCTTCTGGAAATGATAAAAAATCACTGCTTACTGCCCTCAAAATACTGCAGCTACTAAAAACACATACATATCTCTGGAAAAACATAGTATTAGATACCTGCTTAGTAGGGCGTCGCTATCTCAACCCAACCTCTCTATTGACCCTCGCTGAAACGACGTCTCGCCGAACACAGCTCAAGATCTTTAAACATTATCTTACTAGAATATCTTTGACCGTAACTGGTTGTTCTTACCAAGCTTAAGTCGGGAAGCAATTTACTTTGAAAACAATAATAATAATATCTTTATCATCATCGATAAAGTTAAAAGAAACAATGTCTACTTATTCTAAATAACAGGCATGTGTTGCTTAATTAATACGCTTTGCTCCGAGTTGTTATTACTATTTAAAAATCTAATACAATATATGTCAAACAAGTAAAATAAGAGAAGTTTATTAAATATTGCAATATTAATAATTTAACTTCGTCTTATATAAAAGACTGTCCAGCTGTGTTTTGTTTGCATCTTGACAATTAGATAACCAGGGATTAAATATTGCATTCGATGTATAGTAATAGTAATTCTGTTGAGAATGCATTTAAAATGAAACCGGCTCTTGTAAGTTTTATTTCATTAGGAACTTTGAAAATTATATAATAAAATTGTAATCTATCTGCAAAATATTTAAACAAAATAACACTTAAAGTCACCAGGACCATGGTCATGTGCAGGACCAGCAGTCCGGACACGTTTAAAATTGAAGTCTCGAGATTTTTCATTCCGTCACATATATGTCATGAATGGCGGGCTAAATACTTTTTTGATCTTTTCTTGTTTTGATTTAAGTAAGAAAGTATGTTAAGCAACTTTCAATCTGTCCAAATGGTATTAGGAAAAGTGAAAATTATTTAAAATAAATTATAATTTAATAAGGATCGGCCAAATTTTCAATATTTTAGTTTCCCTTTTAACTGAATTAAATATTATTTTTTGAAAGTTATCAGAGGCTTAACAAACTATCTTTCTGAATCGCTTAACATAAAATACCTCTCACAAGAGCAAACTAAGCCTTCTTTGCATCAATCACTCGACAAGCTACCCTGATTGTATCTGGATTAGCGTTCAATTTTGCTTATCTCGACTTCAGAAGACGAATTGTACGCTCGCTACAGATGGGATGGCAGTAAAACATTGACATTTTGAATGATTACTGGAAGCAACGACAAATGTTAAGCGCCATTATTTTCAGTGCTATTTATATTAGGGCTGCATAATTACAGAACAGCTCATAGCAGTAAAGCAAAAACTAACAACTATACTAATCTCAGAGACCCGCTGCGAGGTTTTGAAAGATCGGTGCGTTCGGTACTATGCGTCCGGTGCATCCCTTATCGATAGTCGCTTAGTGTACTGCATTTGTTATTTTCTCTATTACCTCTCATAAGGTCTATAAGTGTGACAGGGAGCTCAACATGTGACGTTCTGTTCCCATATTGTATTGCGCGCGCAGCGAGTCCTTAACATTAGTAAAGAATCTTGTATCAATTAGCTGAACAATCAATAGGTTCCTTCGGATTGCACGCTGTCAATTATGACTTGGACAGCGATATTTATTAAAATGGTACATCTTTTCCACCAAAAGAGATATTACTGGAAAACATAAAAATTTATTGTTAATTAATTTAATGTATAACAGATACTGCTGTTTGTCTCGTTTGGTTTCTAGCGCGATTTTTGTTTTAAAACATTTGAGAGACGCGAGTGAGGGGGTGTATTTGCATTTCTAATGTAATTCAAGCACTTTTGTTCACGACAAATTGAAATATACTTTTGCTGTATTTTTAAGCTTTCTGATTATTGTACTTAAGATTGAGTTACATCTGATACCATTTCTAATGAACTTATATTCCTGGCGCAGACTTTAGACGAAACGGTAAAAATGTGTATGTTTATATCAGATTTATTTAATTTAGGGACACGCATTTACGAGTGAGTAAGAGTTTTTAATATAACAGCGTATTATTATTGCCATTACAAAGGAAAACATTTTTTTTATAAAAATAAGAGACCAACGTTATATACGCGAAATTATTATAAATCTTCATGTTATTACCATGAAATAACTTGCAAACTTTCCCGTCCCAAAATTCACTCGCAAAGTGGGTACTACGTCATCATAACCCATACGTCCTCTATGCCCCTTATCAGCGGATCTCGATTGGAATACGTGAGTTACGACGCTACAAAACTATCTCCGCTCTCTTGAAACATTCTTACGTTAGCCCTAAAATTTAAGTCACATAAGGCAAAGTAAATGCAGTTGATAATTATTTCACGGGATTGACACGGTAATGTCATATTTTGAGTTTATGAGCATGGTATTTCGTAGTTTGTATTATTTATAATTGCTAATTTTGCAAATAATCAATTAAATTTGGAAAAATCACTAAAAGTTATATTTATTCTATTTATTCAGTTTTCAGGAAAACAAACAGTCATCTTAATTTACTTACAGTAAACATATAATACTGTACAAGACCAGTGAAATTTCCATTAATTTAAATTAAATTTACTACGATATACAATTCAGATAAAAAATTAAAAAAACAAATTGAGGAGAGAAGCTCAATGTAAATTAAAAGATAGGTTAACTTAAATTATACTCGTGCAAAATCATTTTAATAATTAGGGAGAGGGAGATGAAAGATGTCGATGTTATTATTAAGTTTGTGTAATTTCTTGCATGATCTATTAATAAAATTGTTAGCGGCATAGTCAGTACGAGAAAATGATAAATAAGCATTTACGCGAGGTCAAGCAAAATCAATAATTGTAGTAAGTAAATATGTATGTACAATAATTTTTTTCAATTATAGTTAGAAAAATCACCAGAAGTAATATGTACGTACAATAATATATA
Source organism: Marasmarcha lunaedactyla (assembly GCA_923062675.1). Classification (NCBI taxonomy): domain Eukaryota; kingdom Metazoa; phylum Arthropoda; class Insecta; order Lepidoptera; family Pterophoridae; genus Marasmarcha; species Marasmarcha lunaedactyla. Next base: position 4,438,327 of record OV281341.1, read on the forward strand.
TGAAATTGAAAACATTGAGCACAGTGAATTTCTAGAATTATCGCAAACGTGTAGTAGAGGTATCAATGTGTGTAGCAAACAATTTCGTAAAATTGTACGGTAATAAAATAACGAAATAAAATTTAGGCAAAAAACAGACAAAAAATAAGTCTTCTATAAAATATAAATGCGATACTACAACTATTACTACAAATCTTTTATGCCAGTTACAGGCGCGTCAGAAATATTAATAAAGGGGTATCAAAAACATGACTCGAGATGGCTTCCTGGAACGTAAACCAATAAGAAACCGATACGAGAAAATCAAAACAGATTACCAAATATTTCAGTATGGAATAATGTTCTCAGTATTTTGTGTTAGTTAACTGAATCGATGTTAAAATGTCACTTAAACTGGAGGCTTACTCTGCGTAAGTTTGTATTTCTTAAAGAAAAAAGTAAGAATTTTTTAGATTAAAATAATTTTAAACTGTCATATATATACAACTTAACTTTGTGATAATAGAAAAAAATTTTCGATTGTTATTTGAAAAACAGGAGTTTAGTACAGAAAATAAATTATATTTTTGATAGACGTAATGTTTTTTAGCTATTAAATATACATTTCGTAATCGATAATGTTAGTAATTCCAATAATCTGTTAACTTTATTTCATTCTTAGGATATCAAAATCTTAAAAATACATACATTTATGGCATTATTATTATTATTCTTTAATAGTTTTGTCTTTGCATAGTCTCATTCTGTCAGTTACGACTAAGGTCGAGTATTACAATCTTTTAACAACTTTTTCACACTCTTTTTCCCATGACATTTCCATAGAACTAATAAACCTAAAGTTATCGATTTTTTCTAGTAGCAACGTGAAGCATTTCATTTTCTGGAGACATATGTTCAGAAACGTATATAGGCGCTTTATCAGCACATATGCCTAGGTCATTGCTACTTGATTCATTTTTTGAAAGCACTTCGTTAGTGCCATGGCATCACCTCGGACTGCGTTGCTCAGTCAAAAAATGTAACTATTTTAACAATAAAATTAAATATTGCACTAAGCGATTGACATATTAAATTCCAGTAAACTAAATATATGTTGCTATTTGCATGTTTCTTATGCAAACCATCTGCCTGAGTATGTAGTTAGGCGCTTTAACCTAGCTGACTTTTTACAGCCCCTGTCTTGTCTTCAACCCGGCCGCGTTATTGATACAAGAAATACTGCCGTCAGGCTCGGAGAATCTCCTAATACTTGAATCTCTCCCGCCAAACTGTAACACCCTGTAAATAACCTAAGAAAAGTCGTGATAAGTATAACATAATCTCAAGACACAAGTAAAATAATTCTTCTTTAATTTAATTTTGGATAAAATAACTGATCTCGCGTGATTCTAAGAAAACTATTTATATATCTATACTATTACTATTTTGGTTATAAACAAAAAGACTCGTTGGTTTCGCTTATTATACCTTGAAGGAGAAATCTGAGAATGAATTTGAAAAATTCTTGTCTTTTATTAGCAAAAGGCATTTTTAAACGTTTTTGATTTACTGAATAATTACTTTATAAGAGCTCCTTCTCATTGTTAAGAATTTAAAGATATAGATATACAGGGTGTCCAGAAGGTCAACGTCCAAATGGAAGGGGTTCACGCACCATGGTCCAAGTAGTAAAAAAATATATTTAAAAAAATCTATGTGGATTAGTTTTGTAGATATAGGATGATTTCTAAAATAAGTGGAAAATCACTGCTTATAGCAGTAATTCGTATGCTGAATCTGTAAATGTTGACCGATTTTGATTTTTTTTCGGTTATTAATTGGTTACTAAATGTCCTTATGTAATAAACCTTTGATACAAGCAAATCTATTATGGTACGACAGAAAAAAAGCAATAAAGAAAAAACAAATTTGTCGCAATTTTTTATATCTAATTTTCTCTGCTCCACCGTGTAAAAAACATGTAGGGAATGAGGCTGGCATTTACTCTTAAAAGTTGGCGCATCTAATGCAGTTTCTAAAAAGGTATAATTTTTGGCACTTAAATTGATCAGATTTTATTTGTGATCTTTAAATTGAGAAAGCACCTATTTTTTAAATTACTAAAAATGAATGAAGAGACGTAAAATACTACTAAAAGATTACATGAAAGGGACACTTGCTCAGGTAGATGATCCAGAGAGTTGCTCCCCTCTATTAGCACCCATCCCCGTGCCAGGTACCGAACATCAGTCAGTTAGTACGTCAACTTGTTTTGTTCGTATCTTACGTCACGTCTCTCTTGCGCATACATTTTGATAAATACTAATAACTCGGCTAGAACTTGGAATTTGATTACCTTTGTGATTTGGTTTAGTGTATCCTTGGCACTAACGACTAGGCTTTAACTTGGACTTAAGATAATCCCTACGATTTGGTGGATTGGACTTGGATCGCTCTCTGAGCTTTCTATTGTGCTTGTGATTAGGCCAACGAATTCTTATCCTAAAAATCTCGTCAAGTTATTACAAATAAAAGTATTTACAATTCTAAAAAATATGCTACAAATAAAAGCTACACCTAAACTAGAATATTTTGAAGGCAATGTAGCCAAAAAGCTGGCCATTTAAAAAAGTAAAACCTGAAAGTAAATTTGAAAATAAAATCGCGATAAAAAGTGTGAATGACAATCCATATAACTAATTATTTTTTTTATTTTTTATTGATGTCATTCAAACTGGTAAAGCATTTCCTTGGTCGACTGGACAATTGTACGCTACCAAACACTGATGACTCGAGTGGATACTTAGTACGTTTAATAAATAATAATACAGTAAATTATCTCTATTGAAAGATCCACTGTGGCAAATTAAATGCTTCTTACCAGTAGCATAAAGGGACATCTCCATTAATTCAAGATCGCTCTGCGCGCTAAGTATTTTAGCAAAATAAAGATTACATTTTGTGGAATACTTAAGGTTAGTTAAAAAACCATTTTTTAGTCCCTCGAGATAAAAAGCTATGACGGATGAAACATCTAACAGGATTCATCTTATTGTTTCACTGACATTCAGCTACTAACTCGTCACCTTGAATAACTTTCATGAGGTTTCAAGCAGATGAGTCGGGAAAGCGTTACAGAACAGCAACTTTTTTTTTGTTTCCCTCCACGGGAAGGGCAGGAGGATAAAAAATGCTCTGACGCATACACTGGCGCGCAGAATCCAGGTTATGTGGGGCTCGTTCCAACGCCTACCAGAACCACTACCCACTAAAAAAAACCCCTGTCGGCTCGTGCAATTTTTGGCCACTCAGCCTTCATCTGAGCGACGGCTAATTGGAGAAAGAGGCCGCGCTAGCAGGGCCCAGAAGGGGTCACCCGCTGGGATTTACATAGCACTGAAGGTGAATTCATAGCACTGAAGGTGCTCAAAATGAAAAGTAACTAATTAAAAACATTAAAATTGAAAAATAAAATTGCATTAATTCGGATTTACGTTAGAATTAGAATTTACGTTAGAATTAGAATTTGCCGCCTGAAGGGCTAAGAGATCTAGCGTCAGCTGCGTCGCTACGTTCGTGTGCACGTTTCTCGGTCTAGCGACTTTGAATTTCGAATCTAAGACAGTAGCAGTATATGAGACGTTTGAAGAACGATTCTGAGAGTGTTTTGAGGTGCTGTTGCACTGTAGGTAGTTCAAGATCTCTGTGCAGGTCCGCGTTACGCACGTACCACGGTGCGTCTGTGACCCTGCGGCAGAAGAGATTTTGAACTACCTGCAGTTTTTGCAGGACGGAGGGTTTGGCGTGGGCAAAGACTGGCGAGGCATATGTCATGACTGGTCTTACGCAGACCTTATAAAGCGTACGTTTGTTTCCGAACGACATTTTACTTTTTCTACCTAACATACTATATAAGCGGCCTAAGTAAAAACGGGCGAGTTTCGTTACTCTATCGACGTGTGGCTTGAAAGAAAGCGTCTGGTCTAAGGTGACGCCTAAGTATTTGGTAGTGCGCTTCCAGGGGATGGGAGACCTAACATTTAAACGTGCAGATTGTCAGCGACATGACGTTGTTTGCAGTCGAAGTAAACCGCAGAACTCTTGTCTGGGTTCACATCGATACGCCATTTTTGAAACCATGCACCGAGGGCGTCTACAGCCTTTTGGAGTCTGGTGGTGAGACCCGGGACACGCTGGCCTTTGGTGTAAAGGGCTGTGTCGTCGGCAAAGAGGGCGAGTTTGACGTCTTTCGGTGGAATGGGAATGTCGTTAGTGTACACGGCTTATAACAGAGGGGCGAGGACTGAGCCTGTATGGGACGAGGCGCGGAAAGCGTGCCTTCATGTTTGAAACGAAACGTGTGGTCTTTGAGAAACGACGCGATTAACCTGACTAGGCGAGTCGGTAAGCCTATTTTGTAGAGTTTATAAACGAGACCGCTGTGCCAGACTTTGTCGAAAGCCTTGGCTACGTCAAAGAAAACTGCGATCGTTTTCTTTCGTTTCGGATAGAAGCCGTCGAGTATGTACTCGACGATTCGATGGACTTGCTGAGGGCAGGAGTGCTTAGCGCGGAAGCCGAACTGATTGGGAATGATGAGGGGATTGCCATCCGTTGGAAACAGATGGTTCCGCATTCGAGAGAGTATGACTCTTTCGAGAAGTTTAGACATGGCCTTGAGGAGGCTGATGGGTCTGTGATTAGCCGGGACATTCAGAGGTTTACCCGGCTTGGGAATGCCTATGACTGTCACTTCTTTCCAGGCTTTTGGAAAGTAGCTGTGGTCGAAGCAGGCATTGAAGATGATAGCTTACAAGGTAAGAACCTGTTGAGGCAGGTGTTTGAGTGCGTGGTTAGAAATACCATTCGCACCCGGAGCCTTTTTGGACTTTTGACTTCTAATGAGAAGCAAGATTTCATCAGAGACTGTGACGGGGTCGTCGGTGATGGCGAGAGATTCTCTACGGAGAACTTTGTCCTCCACCGCCTGGATGTGGGAGGGATCCGCGGGTTGCGTGTTGGGCGAACATTGTGCCGCTATGCTGTCGGCGAAGCATTCGGCTTTCTCTTCGGCTTCAAAGGCAATAGTGCCGTCAGGACGAGTGAGAGGAGGAATGTGAGAGGCGGCGTCTACGCGTTAGGCTCGGGCCATACTATAGTACGCTTGGTGGGACGGGGAGATATTCTCCATGAGATCGTTAAACTGAGCGTCTCGGAGTTCCGCGAGTCAAGATCTTACTTTACGTTGTAGTTTGTTTGCAGCTGATCTATAGGTGGGCGTGGGATATTTTTTGGCTCTCCGGAGAGCCGCGTTCTTAGCTTTAATGAGATTGCTAACGGCTAAGGGTAGATTGGGTAAACTTCGCTTAGCAACCTTTTCGTTTACACTGATGGCTGAGTTGATAGCATCAGTGAGGGAGTCGACTAATGAATCTATTTTGTCCGGGCTATCTAATTGGTCGGGCGAAATCGCGAGCGGAGAGTTTGGGGCCTCTAAGGGTGAAGCTAACGTATTTTTAAAACCTTTCCAGTTGGTAAAGGTCTTAGAAGGAGTGACGTGATTGTTAGGCGGTCCTAGCACGAGGGAGACGGGGCGGTGATCAGAGCCAAGGTCATCGAGCGGTTCGGTAGACCTGAGATCGAGATTGATTTGTTTGACGATCGCAAAATCGAGGATGTCAGGAGAGTAGTTAGGGTTGCCGGGATAGTGAGTGGGAGTGACGGGAGAGATGACGTCTAAATCGAGTTGCTGAGTGATTTTAAGGAGTTCTCTACCGCTTTGGTTGGTCGATAGGCACTTCCAGTCAGTATGTTTGGAGTTAAAATCTCCAAACCCCCCCTGGTGCGGTTCGGAGTGAGCCACGTCTCTTGAAGAAGCAATAAATCTGGCTCGTTGTTCTGAAGGAACAGTTTGATCTCAGGAAGGTTAGTACTGAGACTACGAGCGTTAAAAGAAACTAGGAATAAGCCCTTGGGTTTGATACGACCGGACGCGGGATTTGCGGGTTTAGACATTATATGTCGACGTTTTGAATGACGTCGAACACGGTCTTCATGTCCTCAGCCAACGATGACTGAGGTGAAGATGACGGAACAGGACGTGGCCCTACAGAAGCTACGGGAGCTGGGATAGGACGGGAAGGTGCGGGTGGATTGGCCGGACGCTGCCTCCAAGACAGAGCCGAAGTAGGCGTCGGCTGAACGGGCTTTGCTTCCGGGGGACCCCGGTTGCGCAGCGGCGGGAAGTTAGCGGGAGTGAGCCTCCTCTTGGCTGAGGAGCGCGGAGCGCGCGGACAACCCCTGTAGTTAGCTGTGTGGCCAGACTGAATTAGAAACCGCGGTCCAGCGCGCTTTTTCGCGGAGGAAGACGGGCGGAAGGAGCGAGGCTTCGGCGGGACGGGAGCGCAGCGCGTCGCTGGCTTTGACGGAGACGCGGTCACTTTGCGTGACATAAGGGCGCTGAAGGCACCGGGGTGGTATCGGGTGTTAAAGACACCGCGATTTTCTTTGAGCGCTTCTTGGAGCGTTTAGAGACCAATGTGAATGGGGGCTCAGGAGAGCCGGTTAAAGTAGCGGCGCCCGACGACGGTTCGGACGCGGAATCAGAATCGCTCGTTGCTTTTACCATAAATACCGGCATACTTATACTATTTCCATTTCTTATTTTCTCGATGACAGCTCCCGTGTAACCTTGTACGAGCGTTTTTTTTCACATTATGTCTGCATTATTTTATAAAAATATGACGTTTACACACGTACAAAGTTATATAATACCAGAGTCGGAGAAACTGATAGAGATGGAGCTATTGGATGGAGCTAGAGAGAACAAATAAGAACTGTCATCGAGAAAATAAAGAAATGGAAATAGTATAAAGCAACACATCATGCTTTCACCTACACGCTAAATGCAGTATTACGACTCAGACATGTTATGTTAGTATTCCTCAGAGGCCACGAGGACAGCTTTAGTAGCATATGTACAGAGTTAGAAAATTTAATATATTGTAATTATCGCTACAGCAGTCTCAGTAGAATAAGGAATATTATATAATAATAATAATAATAATAATAATAAATCCCCAGACAAACACACCAACTGTATGGCCCCAAAGTAAGCAGAGCTTGTGTTATGGATGACCATACAGCGAACTAGGGGGGAACCCAGAATAAACATACATATATAAATACAAACAACCATGACCCGAGAACAAACATCTGCGTTCATCACACAAATGAATGCCCCGGCCAGGACTCGAACCTGGGACCTACGGCGTATGAGGCAGGGCTACTTACCACTACACCACTCGGTCGTTCTTAAACAAAATAATAAAGCTTTTATTTATTTATTTGTAAAATATAATATATAGTGTTAAAAGTTAAGTAAGTCGTACTATTCCCGTTAAGGGCTTGTAGTTTAAATCGTTTCTGACTGATTTGACTATGAAACACCCTTAATCTAACCGTTTAAGAGATATTTCTATTTGTTTTTTGTAAAAATTTTCCGATTTTCGGCTATCAGCTTAGATATTTTAAAACGTGTAAGTCTGATTATTACTATTTTTTTATGTATATATGCAAAATAAGAAACTCAATGACCTAAATTACCAATATTGTACGTAAACTTAATATACTCGTATAAGTCGTTGTTGACGATTAAAAATTTAAAAAGTAGTAAAAAATTAGAAAGTCTTTAAAGGATCTAAAAAATATATTTTGGCGCCTGTTTTGCAGATGTATCTTAAAATATTTCCTTTAGAGAAAAATAAACTTTCCAAATTTTTTAATTTTAATTAGTGTTTATTATCTACAACGACTTATTTATTCATTTTACGTACAATATTGGTTATTGAATTCTTAAAGCATCTTATTTTACATGTCTAAATAAAATAATAGTAAAAATAAGACTTACACAATTTCTCATCACATCATTCACATTTCACAATATCTAAGCCAATAGCCGAAAATCGGGAAATAAAAAAGAGACATTAATTTCAAATATCTTTAAGACGGTTAGATTTAGGACAGGGTGTTTCATAGTTAAATCAGTCAGAAACAATGTAAACTACACGACCTTAACGGGAATACGTCGACTTTACCTGTAACCCTGTATAAGACATTGATATTTCTACGTTTCCAATAAAATAATCAATTTAAAAGAACCAACAGTTCCAACTTACTTAATTATCATAAAATAATTCGTATTAACACCGCTTGCTCCTAAAGATTCGATGATGAGCACAATGAAAAATATCCTGTATCAGAACAAAACCAGATTTCAATATGGACGCTACATTAAAACGTTAAACAGTTACAAATTTCATATCTTTTATATTGGATGATCCCAACCCTGTTCAATGCTGTCTTAGCGCAAAACTACGACACTACTCTTTTCGCGGTTGTTTCTGTCTGCAACTTTGTAAACTTGTAAAGACGAAAGCAACGTTTTGGCCTTTATTTATTTAGTTATGTGTTACATTCTCTGGGTGATTGCAGATAGTAGGAAAGTTTTCTCCGTTTTAGAAATCGCTTTACTGGATTAGCAAACTCAAATAATAATAGGTCTTTACCTATGAAACTGCCGTTTAGCCGTACTGGCCATTTCAAATGAAAATATTTTTTTTTTACTGATAATTCTAATTTCAAATTAATTTTATTTGACAAACATGGATTACTTTTTCTAAAATCGTCATTTGTTTGATAGTTAGTGTTTTGTTTTCAACGCATTCGAACATTTTTCGTCATCATGGATAAGTTAAAAATTCGAGTGATTATGAGTACCGTCGTGGCAGCAAAGCGGCACAACGGCACGCAACATCAACGACGTTTACGGAGCGAACACTACAAACGAACGCACCACCTGTTATTGGTTTACCCGCTTCCGTTCAGGAAATTTTGACCTGAAAAATGAACCCCGTGGTCGTCCGAAAACTTTGGTCAACAATGACGAATTAAAGGCAATTGTGGAAGCTGATGAAACTCAATCCACGGCTGAATTAGCAGCAGCTTTCGACGTTAGCATCAAAACAATATTGGTCCATTTGCGTCAAATTGGCAAGGTAAAAAAGCTTGACAAATGGGTACCCCACAAACTCAATGACCGCCAGCGCGAAGTACGCGTGGAGACGTGCCTTGCACTGCTTAGCGGCATACAAATGAAGGAATTCTGAACCGCATTGTTACTTGTGACGAGAAATGGATCCTGTTTGACAATCGTAAGCGCTCAGCAAGTTGTTGGACCCTGGTTCATCACCCAAACAATGCCCTAAACGAAAACTTACCCCTAGAAAAGTGATGGTCACTGTTTGGTGGTCTAACGCGGGTGTAATTCATCACAGCTTCTTGCCAAACGGGACAAGCATTACTGCAGATGTGTACTGTGAAGAACTGAACACAATGATGGAGAAGCTCGCACGTCTCCAACCAGCTTTGGTCAATCGTTCGGCTCCACTGCTCCTGCACGACAACGCGCGACCTCATACTGCACAGCAGACGGTCTCCAAGCTACAAGAGTTGGGGTTGGAAGTTCTCCGTCATCCGTCGTACTCACCAGACCTTGCGCCTACAGACTTCTACTTTTTCCAGAATTTGGATAACTTCTTGGCGGGAAAAAAATTCAATACCCGAGAGGCAGTACAAAATGCCTTCGAAGAATTTGTTGCCTCCCGTCCAGCTGATTTCTTCAAGAAAGGCATCAATAAGCTACCAATGCGTTGGCAAATATGCATTGATTGCATGGGTGATTATTTTGATTAATAGAAATAAAAAATATATAAAAAAATTACGCTTCATTTATTTCGTGAAAAACGGCAATTTCATAGGTAAAGACCTAATATTTCAAATCATATAATATTTTAAATACCGGACAATAACTATGGAATTTCATTTTGTAATGAAACAAAAATGACCAAAGAGTATTGACTTTGCTCTCTCGTGCCCCCACAACAAGCAATCAAATCTAAACGATTCTATTATCAGTTAGATAGCCGTGCGCTTTATTACTTGTTTATTAGATCCTGGTAACTTGCCCTTAAAAACACAAAGCGATTTAATGGTAACAATCATTTTTGTAACGATGAGGACTGTAATAAAAATCAGGTGTGTTGCCATAACTGTTACACGTAAATTGGTATTGGATATGCTTGGTTTAGAAAGGTTGCCTGTAGGACCAAAGTGTGCAATAAGTTATATGAGTCGTTTCGACAGAATCGCTTTTCGCATTGCTATAGATACATTTTTACAGTATTAGTCTTTTTAAAACTTATACAGGCGACCTGAATCTGATCTTTTTGAGAGTATCTCATTTTATATTTTGAAAGCATTTTCAGGATGGCAACTCGAAATAATTTTCATGATAGTCATAGTGATGACAGTGATGACATGGTAGACTTAATGAAACACTAATCAGAATTAGTCACACAGTTCTAAACTTTTCTTGTAAGATTGTAATATTTTCGACACGAAGCAGGCTGTTTATTATTCTGCATGGCTTATTTTTAAAAGCGGCTTATTGCAATAAGCATGTGGCTTATATTAAGGCAATCATTTGCCCACTTTCTCATCACATTCCGCACAAAGCCTTTTTGCATTTAATCTACATAGTTTACTACGAACGGCTCAAAATGATTAACATCAAATTAATGCGCGAACAAGACAAACATTCATAGATTATGGATATAATTGGTTTACTACAAAATATACAACAAAGTTGGTTTATCCGCGACTGTAAAGGTGGATCTTTTATGGTGAAACCAGCTGTTTTCTCTTAAATATTAGGTCACATCACTCGTCTTTGTTATTCCGATCTCCTGGGCCAAAAAAGTCAAATATCTAGGAGTCACTTAGACAGTGGACATTTGCGGCTCACATAAAACGCGACTGGAACTGAGCCGCCTTCGTCACGGGTAGGCTGCACCCTCTCATCTGCAAGAATAGTAAAATGTCGCGCACTTTACTTAGATAACGCTCCCCAGCATCCCAGTCTGCTGGTCAATAAGTCACCTGACTACATAGCTAACCCCGACGCGGCGTTGGCTATGTTGTTCGTTATACCGGTCATCGGCATCGTCTTGATAGATCCCGACGACGTCATTACATCAAGGAACACCAGCGTTCCAACTAGAAAAAAAGCAGCATGGTATTCGAATCGTCTTCAGGGGCTTCAGTAACGGTCGCATTTTTGTAAACATTCGAATTTGGTCGGATAATCAGCCATTGTTTATTGCTATTCATTTTTCTCGATATCTAAATACATACGAAACATTCCAAGCTGATATTGTTACTATATACTATTTGATACAGTGCACTAATATTTGGTTCTCACCGAAATAAATGTAGTTGAGCCGGTATCTTGTGAATTGACGCCAAAGTTATGACGTTGTCGTTGGGACTGTTAGGATTATTCAATAACGCATGGGTGTACACTTTTGAAACTTTTTATGGTTATTAAAGGTATCAAGTAGGACTGAAAACAGGTTTCAGCAACCTGATATGTCGTCTCATGTAGGCACTGTGATTATATTTCGTTTTTTGAAAAAAGTCCGATTACTTGAAAACCATAAACATTGTCTAAAATTTAATTCCGACACAAATTCGCACATATCAAAAGCCAGCCGTACATATTTATTTTACAGTGGCAAATCCAAGGGGTCCGAGATACACGATTTTGCAAAATATTACCGCAGCAGGAAATGAAACATCTCGAAAACCTGAAGACCCACAAATTATTTTTTCAGCGCACAAGTTCCCACAAATGTAAGCTCTCTGCACGTGCACAGTATCCTGCGATCATCCATTTAGAATTTTCCTGCTGGAACAGCATTACCCTAGCAGAAATCGTTTTTTCTATTTTTTTCCAAAACGACAATACACACAATTTTTTTATTTGGCGCACGTTTACAGCAGGTGACGATCTAATTGTGCGTCCCACTGTTAACGCTCTTAAAGCAACTTTCCAGCTGGGGTAACGCACACCTTACTCTGTATATTCAGTCCCCCACCCCCCAACCTTCAGTTCGCTGTATAGTCATCCATACTACAAGCTCTATGTATTTGGTGCCATTCAGTTCGCATGTTTGTCTAGGGTTTTATTTTTAAATTAATTATTAGTTTACAGTCTACGCTGTTAACTTTGACCTCATCTCTCAGATCTTCAGGTAAAACGTGAATGTTTTAAATTCACCACCTCAATTTTACACGCAATTTGCAATCCAGGGTTATATTCCCATAAATTAAAATCATTACCCACCAACTTCATGAATGTTATTATTACTTTACTGAGAATCAATAATCTCGATGGGGCACTTCATTATTATGGAGAGCAATTTCGTCCTAATAGCGGAAAATTTTATACGGTATAATAAACTTGGATGGCAAAAAAAAAATTACATCCTTCTTTTAGATATTTTTGTAAATGTTTTAGAGGTACAGTTTTGTAAACCAGCGATTTTTCCTAATATTCTATTTGTTTTAAGGTGCACAAGGAGGCTTATTTATATTATTACTTTTTTAATTTTTCGGCTTTGTCACATACATGCTCATAGATTTCAGTTTATTTAGGGCGCACAAAACAAAAAAGACAGCAACTCCAGCATTGCTTCGATGCCCCACCAACGGTGGGTGGGTTCACTGGCTCTCACTGCACGGCGGCATTGGCTTCGCGTGATGTTTGTTGGCAACCGTCAATAAGATCTTAGTAAACGATTGATTGTTACAATACAGGTCACTTAAAAGGTATCCGTGAGTTGTTAAGTTTGTGTTTTTTACGCTAATTAATTGAAATTGAAAAAGAAAGTTACGTAGGCACTAACCACAGAATTTGTTATACAGAGAAGTAGAATTGGTATTTGACCAGGCAGCATGTGCCAAGTATCTAATAGAAACTAGATTTTCCTGCCTCATTCAGCAACAAACTTTAGTCAAAGCTTGTGTTATGGATATCTATAATCTATTTATAATGAAGCTCTGCTTACTTTGGGACCATACAGTTGGTATGTTTGTCTGTGGCTTTTTTTATTTTTTATTATTATTATTTGTCTAATTTTCCGCTTTGAGTAAAATAATAAAATTTTAAACGATATTACAATTAAAAATCTATGTCCACGAAATCACTGAATCTACCACGATTCGATAAAGATTTTTTAAAAATCGTATTTAAAGTTTGAATTTCGTTACTTTTTGGACTTCAATACAAAGCAAGCATTATTATTTAGACACCGCAATGGACATTATAGTAAATGACGCTTCCTCCGTAGCAACAGTATCGGTGCAGCTGCAGTTCGAAGAAGTGAGTTAAGGATGTTTGCGTACTAATTAGTAAATGTGTAAGTTTAATTCACGGCTAGCAGTTTTCAACACAATATCTAGTTAACAATGTTCTTTATTTCTAATAATATGTGATATGATTCAAATTATTTTGCAAGTGTAGGCTTATGGCAAATTGGGATGAGATGCAACGTGGGAGCCCACTGGATACTGCAAGTAAATTTAAACAAAAGCATTTCTATTTCTCATAAAAAATAAGCACGGGGATAAAATTCAAAAATTAAGCAATCGTTCTCAGAGATCCCCAATTGATAATCTTACAGCACATTGCTTTGGCTTCCCGTGTTTATTTCACGATATCGCGAAATTGACTCTTATAGACTCATCCGCGAAATTTCTCTATAATTCATAGTGCGTTAATTGACGATTCAGAGTCACTCCTTAAAATCATGATATAACATTTTATATTGATACTTAGGGTATTACATAATTTGCTTGGCAAGAATAAGCCTAGATTAAGTAATTATAAAGTAGAAAGTCGCTTAGCAAAATCTGTACTTAAAGCTTTCGTAATCATTTGACATCTCTGTTTGTAGCCGGAAGTTATCACTGGTGGGCTAGAGAGGGATGGGACATTAAAATAGATACGTAATAGTAGGTATAATTTATATGTTAGGGAATAACAGGTAACGCAGAACTTCATTGCAAGTATAGAGTGCACGCCTCTGCGTGTCTATAATAATTTGTTCATCCAGAAAAATACCCAAAGGAAATCCGAGCGCACCTGCAGTCTACCCCAAAACCCAGCACTTACTGTGGAGACAATCCCCACCATTTGATGGACCGCAATAAACTAATCTGGCATATAGCTCATCTTGTAACGTACTAAAAGTTTTTATTAAAAAAAACTGTTACGGACATGAATTAGATGGAGGGGTCGCCGCGAAGGCTTCCACGGTCAAGGCGCTCAGGCGCGTGCAGGATCAGTGAGAGCAGGAAAGGAAGAGCAGGTTGGATCAGCAGGCAGGTGGAGGTAGTAGGCAAGATCATCAGGGTCAGCAGCTTGAAATAGACTGGAGATGTTATCGGTAGGATGGCTTGAAATAGACTGCCGTTCTAAGGCCAGCAATCGGCTTATCCCAGAACCGCAATTTGAAATTTTGAATTTAATCTTATTAGCCAGGAATCGAGTATATTTTCTTACAATAGTTTTGTAAGAATTCTTGTGTAACAGGCTTATTTTGCTTGGCAGCCTCCATTGCTGTCATAAAAATTGAGTTGACATGATTTGTCAATAAAGTTAACAACATAAATAAAGGAACAAAATAATTAATGAAGAAAGTAAAATAGGATGGCAGAAACATAAGTAAGCATTACAATCTATAATAATGAAATGAAAACAACAAAAGCAATATTCGTATTAATTATTTCAAAAAAATTTACCTAAAAGCTCTTCTCACTGCGGTAATTCTGAATTTAAAAAGTTTTTATTTTTTATTATGGTGGCCCGCAAAATAACCTACACTTATCGTGTGGCCACAACTGAACGAAAACAAATCTATTAGCCACTAATGCCCGTCTGCACTAAACTCTACAAAGCATAGACTTAGTTAGGTAACGCCTAAACTAAGTCACACATAAGCATCAACTTATTCTGGGTTGGTCTGCACTAACCAGTTTACGTTAAGTGACTCCTAGCACGATCGTTGCCTAACAAAGCGAACGAAAGCGACGCGGGTACAGTTGAAACTTTTTATGTAAGTAATAATTTCTGTTTTATTGATTTTGATACCATAATGTGTTTTTTAGCATAATTAACGTATCCTTTATAATTTTTAGGTCTTAGTTTACGACAAGATGGATGATCATCAAATAAGCTTGTTGTTAGATGACGATATTTCGGATTCTGACTATGAAGATCAAAACGACAGTGAGTTGGAGAATTTTAAGAAGACGAGCTGTCAATTCCTCTTTGCAAAGACTGATAAAGCTAAGTCTTCTGAAATATGTATATTAGATGGTCCAGAATCCTCAGTAACAGCTGCCAATAGTACGATTGGCCGTTGTGCATACTGCCCATCAGAAAAGAACCGTAGGACGCGGTACATCTGCGCTAAATGCAAAATTTACTTTTGTATGGACCATAATAGCATTTATGGTATGCTCTGCTTGTTTTAGTGAGACTTGTGCCCAAGATTATATATTATTTTATTCTTTGCCAACTAATAGTCTATAAGATTTGACAGTTTATTTTTGTTTATTAGAAGAAAAAAAATATTTTTATTAACATTTTCGTCGCACGTATGGAATAGTTCTTATATTTCAGACTCTGTATTGAAAGACTGTTAGTTATTCAATAAAACATATATTTTTATATGATGTGCTTATTTCATTTATGATATTTTAATTATACATATAATAACATTACTATAGGTGTTCTTAAAAAAAATTAGATTGTGTCCTGAATTTTCGGTCTGTAAGTCCATGCGCGGGTATAGGTGTTACACAATTTGACGCGGGTATAGGAAGGTTAACTGAATATCCCTTCAATAAAAAGTTCAAACAAAACGTAAATATTATTTATTTTGAAATAGATATATTTTATTATATCAATACATAATGCAGCTGCTATTTTGCAGCATGCTGCTTATTGTGCATAATGCGAGGTTATTTTTTTCAACCTTAAATCAATGAACGAAAATGTCAATATTTACAACGTACAAATTTGGGTCGTTCGAAAACTAATGAGAATAGTATAAAGTCATGTGGGAACTTGTGTAGCTCAGGTTCCTTCAATATACTAACGAACACTGAAAGAGAAGGGAATTTTCGCGTTAGAGATATGATGTTTCATGTTTTTTTTCTAAAAGGTGACTCATTGGAAAAATTTTAATATTATAAACGTAAAATTTTCTAACTAGTGTATTCGCATAACTTTTAGAACGCCGTGGTACCTATGCTTAAGTTCTTGCTTAATGTTATGACATGGGAAATCGGTGTCCTAAAGTTAGGAATGTCTTAAGCATTTAGGAATTGACTTAAGTTTAGTGCAACGCAATTCTCGTTGCTAAGCACGTCGTAGAGACTTAAGTATCAACTTAGGCGCTGTCAAAGTTTAGTGCAGACGGGCATAAGTGTCACAGAGAAAGAGACAAACACAATCCAAGTAAATGATGCCATCAACAGTTATCTCATCGTTTTTATTAAGAAACGTAGAGGTAAAGAGCAATGAACATTTAAAAGCCGTGAAATTACCTTTTTAAGTTTGATAATAATCATTGAGCTATCACCCCTTAACCCGGGAATTTGCTTTACAAACTAAGTTGCTTTTTTAGTAATCCTGAAGGTATCGAATGATTTTCATTGGTTGGCGGGCGATCTCTGATGAAAAGTAAGGATGAATTTGAGACTGGTACATGGGAAACATTTCAGAATACATTACGACTTAACCATAGGCCTAATTTTATACTTGGAAAAGCTTGTGAATTAAAGTAATAACTTTATACAACTTTCCGATTTTTCTCTTTTCCAGGAAGTCGCAAATAATAGACGCCAAATACTGATCTCGACACGAACTCGTGATTGACCGTCCCCAAAGTCTAACAAAAAGCAGAATCGGCAAAGTAAGGGAACAATAAAATACACGGACAGTCGGTTATTTATATCTAAGTCAAAGATTTTAGTGGAGGTCATAAAGCTTCACAACAACGGTTTGCTATAAAAACTGTTAGAGCGATAACGATCTATAAAACATTATACGTATAGTCATGAAAGACATAATCGTTTTGCGGACTGGTCCGATTGTTTTGTGATGATACATATATTTTTGGATACCCATAAAATTAAATAAGATACTAAAATGTTCATCTTAAAAGATGAGAGAAAGCTTTTAAGAGAAATCAAATGAAAATCATTCATTTGCACGATAATAGGTAAAAAAAACAGAGGGAAAGCAAATACTGTAAAAGCACAAGCCATATTTTACCCTGCCGTGTGTACAAATAAGAAAGAAATACAGTTAATTTATTTATTTATTTATTTATTTCAATGAACAAAACAGATTACAAACATACTTATTAATGAGTTACATGTAATGGTCGGTGTTGGTCTAGATTGCAATCCTTAATATGTCCATATAATAGATTTACAACAAATAATTGAGCTCTGTATTTAATTCAGCTGGTTACAATTTTTGTTTTAAATACGTACTACGAAAATAAATTATAATATAACGGATACTTATAAGACACATTGAATTATAATTTAAAGTAATGAGATGTCAACAACAGGATTAATGTCAAAGTTCAAAGTTCACTTAATTCAAAATTATAAAATACAAAAAATAATACTTATAAATAAAAGTAAACAAAAAAATTATAATAAAAACGTTCTTGGTTTATGAATCTCTTATGTCAACATTTTCTAATGCCCGTACTACAGATAAAAAGAAAGTAATACATTAAAATTTAGTATTTATGAATTTCGGTAGAATAAGAATCGTGTTTTTGAATAGTCGGAATTAAGACTCTTCGGGATTGTGAAAGTCAGAATTTAAAAAATTTTATTTTTCAAATTCGGAATTACATAATTCGGAATTTTTGGTTGTTCCCACTAAAATGCCTTAAGTATTAATGATTAATTGCAGAGAAAGACATAAACATAAACTATGTGTACCTGCTCAACGACTTACTTAATATATTTTCAAAAAGTGTTTTTTAATCTATAATAAAATACCAAATAATATTAATAACTTTAGACAATTAAAAAGAAATTTATTTAATTATTAATTAGATAAGAGTTACTAATTATTAAATGAATATTTATTATGTATTTAAATCCTTAGCTTTGATAATTATAATTAAAGGTTTTTAGTAGTTGGTTTTGACATTTTTAAATTTATAATTTGATAGTTTGATTAAGGTCTGGTTATATCACGTCGCAAAGATTTGCACAATTAAACATGATGTATTTAATTAATGTATTTGCAAATATTGATGCACAAAAGAAAACTATTCTACGAGGCTGAGTGCGGATGTAGTTTTTATTCTTTATTTTACTTTTTAATTTCTACAATAAACCAGAACTCTTTTAAACAAATAGCACGTCAACAAAAAGCCATTATATTCAAATCCACTAAGTTCAATTTGATAAAAATATACATGTTAAAAAAATAAATAAACGCTTAAACGTAGAAAATATGAGAATTTGGGTAGTGGATATATTTTTGAGGCTTTTGGCGTTGAAACCATGGGCTCCTGGGGAGTAGGGCTTCATCGCTTTTACTTGGACCTAGCGAGGCGATTGGTGAGTGAATTTCGTGACCCTAAGGCTGGCACCTACTAAAAAATACATAAATAAATTTTAGAATTAATTTTATTTACTTAAAATATACATTTTGAAATTATAATAATGTTTATAGTATGTTAACAAGAATAATAACAGGTAAAATTTATTAATATTAAAAGAAAACAAAATTTTCCTAATGTTGTTTCAAAAGCCTGATCACGTTAGCACTTCCGAGTCATTCCAGAAGAAGAAATTTGATACTGCATATTATAATTTACTTATTAGGATTAAATAGTGACCTTTGTGTAATGTTTTATTATTTGCAACTTTTTGACCCTCCTCACTACATAAGTATGTCGGAAAATTTTTTTCTGTTTTAGACACGTCAGCCCCATCGTAGCCTGTGTAATTATACAAAATATAAATTAAATTAAACAAGAGGGAATACTGAAAAGAGGCAAACAAATCTTGAAACGCGAGACAAGCTTTCGAAATTGGGTTAGACGTACTCTGGAAGTCACCCTCATGTTGACGATTAATACCGTAGTTCCCCAAACGAGCCCCAATGCAAAAGAATTCGTCTAGTGCCTAATACTACAAGAGTCTAATATTCGAAGTAAAATTTAGATAAACTCTTTTGCACCGATTAAGAACTAGGTGACTTAATCGTAGCAAATAAAAGTGCTCATATAGTAAAATAATTTTTTCTATATAATAAGATTGTTCAAAGGCTTGTTTTATGACAATGTAGTTAAGTTGAAAACAGTCAACCTTTGCAATATGACTGCTGTATGACTGGACGAACTCTTTATGCATTGGGGCTCGTAGTACCTCCCTTACATTTACATATTGTTGCAAATTTCACAATAAGTTGAATTATTTGCGCAAAATAAAGCATACTAATGCACTAAGCATATTCAGGAATAATATTATGAAGAGTATTAACCTATATAAAACCTGGACGGAATATTAAATCTGACATTAGGAACTATTTATGAGTCTTCATTTGATTTCATAAATATTACGAACATATTTTTATGGGTAATGGCGTGAACGTTATACTCAAGACTAATATCATGTATTTATGACATATTTTCTTCTTGACATATATATTCAAACTAAGGAGTAAAAAGTAAAACTGATCTTGGATTCTCTAGATCTAGCACCTGTACCTAATTTATCTGTTTATCTATGAGCTGAAACCCATGCAATTTCAGCTATCTTCCAACGTCAATAAACTCATCAATAATTTTAAGTACCTCTGCAGCCAGAGGCGCGCCAAGCCAAACTGCAAAGTGCACTCTAACAATCTAATAAAATTACAATGCGATCAGAATCCAAAGTAAGTGCGAAAAATATTCTTCTTAAATATCCTACCAGTTGCATAATCATTATACATGATACAATCAGTATACATTTTATGGAAAAAATCGAATAAATATTTTATGTTGTTTTATTGCAGAACATCATTAGAATAGGGACATTTTTCAAAGTTGGGTAGTAAAATGAATTCGTATATCTATATTCGTATATATATAAGATACTTATATATATATATATATATATAAGTATCTTCATATTATTTACAAAAATTCCCGTAGTATGCTTTATTTTGGGCAAAGAAATATAAAAACGTCTAAAAGTATTCATGTAGGAAAACATGTAACACGTAAGGCACCTAATCTCCAAGCCACGGTTTTTGCATCAATCAAGTGATAAAACGATCTAACCCTAGATTGTTATACCTCGTTGGATAGCAGATGAAAATATTTTTTTAAATATCCTTTAAAAACATTAAACTTCAAAATTTTTATTAATTTTGTTAGCTTTAATCGTCTATAACGACTTATTATTTCATTTACGTACAATATTGGTTATTGAGGTCATACGTCATCTTATTTTACTTGTAAAATAACAATAATAATAGGACTTCAAAATATCTAAGGTGATAGCCGATAATCGGGAAATTTGTATAAAAACAATTGTTTTAAAAGTTTTCGAACATTCTCGCTCCGATTGCCACGCGGTGCGGACGTGCAAGACCCAGCTCTCCGTTGATCGGTCCCTTCCCGCCATTCCGCGGCGCTCAGTTTACTGATGTCACAGTCTAGCGTGTTGGCTCCGTGCTACGGTTTCCTAAGTCTTTCTACTCCGTCTGAGTGCTTTCGAAGTGCGATTTTTCTTTGCGACTAAGCCTCTTAGTCTTCAAAGTGCTGTGCTAAGTTGTGTTGTGCTTGTGCTGAGTGCAGTGTTGTGCCCGGCGTAAGTAGTCTGGTTTCAGTGCAAAGGATACTTAACGGTGACAACGAATTTGTACTGAACCAGTCCTTTTTATTTTTATTTATTTCTCTTCTCTATTTTATTTATTTTTCTCCTATTTTCTTATTTATTTCTATCATATTGTGTGTTTTCGTGTGTATTTGTCCTTTCTGTCGGTAAAGGTTGACCCTAACGCGGTCAACTCTTTACCTGCGTACCTTTTTTTAGGTTTCTAGGTAGCGGCCTTCGGCGTACTATTGTTAGTTTTAAGTTTTTCTCCCCAGCCCCCCTACCGCTGGTAGGGAGGTTTGCCGCTTTGATTTTGCTAGGTTTTTAGGAACTAGGCATCTTTTATTATACTTATATTTTTACATATTATTGTCCCAACCCTCCCTAATGGATAAGCAAATCGTCATTAACATTGCGAAGGCGTTCGCCCAAGCACTCGCCGCGTCGGGTGTTTCAATTTCTGACGACATATTTACGCAAGCTGTACTAGCGCTTAACGCGTCCCCGGCCCCTCAGGCCCCAACCCCAGCCCCTCAGGCCTCCAACATCCAGACCCCTCAGGTCTTTAGCTCTCCCGCGTCTCCCGTTCCATCCGATATGGACTGCGCGTCGGTCTCATCCTCGCGCTCATCTCGTAGGAAGCGTACCGCTCCCGGGAGCGATTTAGACTCCGCCGCGTCCGTAGCTTCGTCGGTCGCCGCCACCCTAACCGGCTCTCCAGAGCCCGAGTTCCAATTAGTTGCCAAACGCTCTAAGAAGCGTTCGAAAAAGGCCGCGGTGTCTTCAACACCCGAGCCAACCCCGGTGTCTTCTACACCCGCCCCCGCGCCGCTCATGTCACTCGAAGTGACCGCGATTCCGTCGGTCACATCGAAGCCAGCGACGCAATGCGCTCCCGTCCCGCCGAAGCCTCAGCTCCCTCCGCCCGTCTTCCTGCGTGAAAAAGCGCGCTGGACCGCGGTTTCAAACTTGTGCAAAGTGCACAAAATTAATTACTTAAAAGCCGCCAACGCTGGCGATACAATCAAGATTCAAATAGCGACCGTCGACGACTTCCGCGCGTTTACCAGGTTACTCGGATTAAACCAAATCACGTATCACACCTACGCCCTCCCGGAGGAGCGTAAGATCCGCGCTGTACTACGGGGCGTCCCGTTCGAACTCAGTAACGAGGACATTCTCGATGACCTTAAGTCTCAGGGTTTCCCGGTCACAGCAGTGCACAAGATGCACTCCAACCGCGGTAGGCGTTTTCCCTTAGCGTTGGTAATCTTGTCGAATACTCCCAACTCGAGGGAGATCTTTAGAGAGGCTCGCACAATTTGCGGACTCTCAAATATCTCCGTCGAGCGTCCCAACCCCCGCGGTCACCCTGGGCAGTGCCACCGCTGCCAGCTCTACGGCCACGCAGCGGCTAACTGCTCAGCTCCCCCCAGGTGCGTTAAGTGCCTGGATCCACATTTCACAAAGGAGTGCACTCGCACTCCCGAATCCACTTCCCCCCCTGCCTGTGTGCTGTGCGGCCAGTCTGGTCACACAGCTAACTACAGGGGCTGCCCGCGTGCTCCGCGTTCCACCGCCAAGAGGGTCGCGCCTAAACCGGCGCCGCCGCTCACTCACGCTAACTTCCCGCCGCTGCGCAACCGGGGTCCCCCGGAAGCAAAGCCCGTTCAGCCGACGCCTACTCCGGCTCTGTCTTGGAGGCAGCGTCCGGCCGTTCCGCCTGCACCTTCCCGACCCATCCCAGCTCCCGTAGCTTCCGTAGGGCCGCGTCCTTCTCCGTCATCCGCACCTCAGTCGTCGTTGGCTGAGGACATGAAGACCGTGTTCGACGTTATCCAAAACGTCGATATTAACGAAATTTCCGTGCTCGCACGCAAACTGCGAGCCGCCCGCTCTCCTCAAGAGCGTTTATTTGCTTTAGCCGAGCATCACTCGCTCCTAAGTTCGTTGTAAATTCTTTTATATTTGTATAAATTCGTATATAATAAATTATAATGTCTAGACCCGCGAATCCCGCGTCCTGTCGTATCAAACCCAAGGGCTTATCCCTAATATCTTTTAACGCTCGTAGCCTGAACACCAACCTTCCCGAGATTAAACTGTTCCTTCAGAACAAAGAACCTGACTTATTCCTTCTCCAGGAGACATGGCTTACTCCAAACCGCTCCAGGGGATTCGCTATACCTAAGTACGCGTTTATTCGTAACGATAGGCCCAACTCCGACGGTTTCGGCGGCACCGCTATATATTACAAAAGAGGTTTCCATTGCTGTCCTCTCCCTACCCCTCCTCTCCTCAACATGGAAGCCACTGTGTGTAGATTGGCTATGACTGGTCATCCGACCATCATCATAGCTTCAATCTACATACCTAGTGGTACCAGACCAATCCGCAGCGACTTTGAGGCCATTCTCGCCCTCGGCCATTCAGTCATTATGTTCGGAGACTTTAACTCCAAACATACTGACTGGACGTGCCTATCGACTAACACCAGCGGTATCGCTCTCCTCGACATCACTAACTCCCTTGACCTAGATGTCATATCCCCCATCACTCCCACTCACTATCCCAACAACCCGTCCTACTCTCCTGACATCCTCGACTTTGCAATTATCAAGCGAATCAATCTTGATCTAAGGTCTATCGAACCGCTCGATGACCTAGGCTCCGACCATCGCCCCGTTTCCCTCGTGCTAGGACCGCCGAACGATAACGCCTCATCTCCTAAGACCTTTACCAACTGGAAAGGTTTTAAAAATACGTTAGTTTCAGCCTTAGAGGCTCCGAACTCTCCACTCGCGATCTCTCCCGAACAATTAGATAGCCCGGATAAAATCGATTCATTAGTAAATTCTCTCACTGATGCTATCAACTCAGCCATCAGTGATAACGAAAAGGTTGCTAAGCAAGGCAAACCCACGCTTCCCTTAGCCGTTAGCAATCTTATTAAAGCTAAAAACGCGGCTCTCCGGAGAGCCAAGAAGTATCCCACGCCCGCCTATAGAACAGCTGCGAATCAGCTTCAACGTAAAGTTAGGTCTTGCCTCGCGGAACTCCGAGACGCTCAGATGAACGATCTCATGGCGAATATCTCTCCGTCCCACCAAGCGTACTATAGCATGGCCCGAGCCTTACGCGTAGACACCGTTTCTCACGTTCCTCCTCTCACTCGTCCCGACGGCACTACTGCCTTCGAAGTCGAAGAGAAAGCCGAATGCTTCGCCGACAGCATTGCCGCACAATGCTCGCCCAGCACGCAACCTGCTGATCCCTCACACATCCAGGCGGTGGAGGACGAAGTCCTTCGCAGAGACTCTCTTCCCATCACCGCCGACCCTGTCACAGTCTCTAATGATGAAATCTTGCTTCTCATTAGAAATCAAAAGTCCAAAAAGGCTCCGGGTGCGGATGGAATTTCCAACCACGCACTTAAGCACCTACCTCAACAGATGCTTACCTTATTAGCTATCATTTTCAATACCTGCTTCGACCATAGCTACTTTCCAAAAGCTTGGAAAGAAGCGACAGTCATAGGCATTCCCAAGCCGGGCAAACCTCTGAACGTCCCGGCTAATCACAGACCCATCAGCCTCCTCAAGGCAATGTCTAAACTTCTCGAGAGAGTCATACTCTCTCGAATGCGGAACCATCTGTTTCCAACGGATGGCGATCCTCTCATTATTCCCCATCAGTTCGGCTTTCGCGCTAATCACTCCTGCCCTCAACAAGTCCACCGAATCGTCGAGTATATACTTGACGGTTATAAATCGTTATAAATCAGTCGCGGTTTTCTTTGACGTAGCCAAGGCTTTCGATAAAGTCTGGCACAGCGGTCTCGTTTATAAACTCTACAAGATAGGCTTACCGGATCGCCTAGTCAGGTTAATAGCGTCGTTTCTCAAAGACCGTACGTTTCGATTTAAACACGAAGGCACGCTTTCTGCACCTCGTCCCATAAAGGCTGGAGTCCCTCAGGGCTCAGTCCTCGCCCCTCTGCTGTACACCGTGTACACCAACGACATTCCCATCCCGCCGAAAGGCGTCGAACTCGCCCTCTTCGCTGACGACACCGCACTCTATACCAAAGGCCACGGTGTTCGGCGCCTTGTAACCAGACTCCAAAAGGCCGTAAACGCCCTTGGTGTATGGTTTCAAAAATGGCGCATCGATGTGAACCCTGAAAAGAGTTCTGCGATCCCCACGTTCGAATGTTAGGCATTCCCATCCCCTGGAAGCGCAGTACTAAATACTTAGGCGTCACATTAGATCCGACGCTTTCTTTCAAGCCACACGTTGAAAGAGTTTCGAAACTCGCTCGTCACTATTTAGTCCGCCTAAATAGCATGTTAGGTAGAAAAAGTAAAATGTCCTTCAGAAACAAACGTACACTTTACAAGGTCTGCGTTAGACCCGTCATGACGTATGCCTCGCCAATCTTTGCCCACGCCAAACCCTCCCTCCTGCACAAACTGCAGGTAGTTCAAAACCTCTTTTGCCGCCGGGCCACAGGCGCACCGTGGTACGTGCGTAACGCGGACTTGCATAGAGATCTTGAACTGCCTACAGTACAACAATATCTCAAAACACTCTCTGAAGCGTTCTTCAAACGCTCCGAAACCCATCCCAATCCTCTAGTTCGTGATTCTGTCTCATATGCTGCTCCTGTGTTAGACTCGAAGTTCAAAGTCGCTAGGCCTAGAAATGCGCAAACGTACTCATCCACCAGACTGTCACGCGATCTCGAGGCCCTTCTGGCCGCAAATTCTAATTCTAACGTAAATTCTAATTCTAACGTAAATCCGAATTAATGCATATTTAATTTTTCAATTTTTAATGTTTTCATTATTTACTTTTCATTTTTAATGTTTTTATTTTACTTTTAATTTTTGAGCACCTTCAGTGCTATGTAATTCCAGCGGGTGACCCCTTCTGGGCCCCGCTAGCGCGGCCTCTTTCTCCAATTGGCCGTCGCTCCGATGAAGGCTGAGTGGCAAAAATGCACGAGCCGACAGGGGGTTTTTAGTGGGTATGGTCCTGGTAGGCGTCGGGACGAGTCCCACATAACTTTGGAATCGCGCCAGAGTATGCGTCAGGGCATTTTTATCCTCCTGCCCTTCCCGCGGAGGGGAACAAAAAAAAAACGGTTGGATTTAGGATAGGGTGTTTCATAGTCAAATCAGTCAGAAACGATGTGAACGACACGCCCTTAACGGGAATAGGTCGACTTAAGTTGTAACCCTGTATATTTAATGGATACTGTATCCATATTTCAAGAAATGTTTATACCACATTGTTTGCGAGTTTGGAAACAATGTAAAAGTATTGGTTTTAGATTAGTTAACTGACTTTATTACATAGAATAGTTGCTGGGGTGCACGCAAAAGTGATATCTTCCGGACGATGCATCATGAAGCATCTGCTTTAGTCGATGACATAAAGCAAAAGTAATTAATCGATGAGACTATACAGAGCGAGGATGAATCAATAATTTTACATCAGGAACTATTTATGAGTTTTTATTTGTGCATGTCGTACGCCGAATAAATGATTTTTCATTTCATTTCATTTCATATGAGTCTTCATTTGATTTATTACTAGGTATCCATAAATTTGGTGTAGTCACTAAACTCTAACCCTTTTCTAAAATGGACTTTGAAAATTCAACTTAAAAATTCTACATTTCTTTTAGGTTTTTGACAATTTTATAAATTATTTTGTGTTACCTTCCGCGCCTTTGAAGTAAAAGCGTCTGTCACAGAATACTGTTTTTGTATACCAACTAAAAGGTATGACTTATTATATAGGTATACCAATTGAACCTGTTTTTTCTACAAGTCCTTAAAAATAGGTAGTTAGTTACTTACGCGTAAATAGTTTATAAACAGATGAAGTTGTAAGATTAAAGTAATAAAATAAAAAAAATTAGTACTATAACCTTTGTTGCAATCTCATATTACAATACGCCCGTGCATCTCCTGTCTACGTGTACATCGGAAGCAATCAATATGCTTAGCATGACAATAGCGTCTAATCATTTGTCTTCGGTCTGTGAATAGTTTTATCAAACAGGTTCAGTTTCCTAGTTTTTATTAGTATTTACGGATATCTGTAACTTTAAATCAACACTTCAAATAATCGCAAACTATTTGAAAACTATTTTATCATACTTAAAAAGGTAAAATAAAAATTGAGCGTTTCATTTATATCAAAATTTTCATGGAATCAAAGAAAATTAACATATCGGAACAAACACACTAACTAGACATATTACAACAACATTTCTATGCCTAAATATGCAAATTACACCACCATTTATAAGCCAAAGCAGATTTATTTTGTCTTCAATACGACATCTTCTATCCGATCAAATAGTGTTGCATTTTTATAATTATAACCTTAATAAATATGGGCCTTTATTTTAGCACAAATTCTTCCACTTTGCACCACACCCTGTTTTCGAACCCAGCGCGGCGTTGCGGTGTTTTATCACTACATTCCGTCGATCAACTACGAGCGATTATGAAAGTGCCACGAAGAGGGTACAGCGATACCAAACCCGCAACCAGTATAATGCAGATAAACGGCTAATCAGCTGTAAAATGTCTTGTAGGAGTTATACAAGTTACATGACACGAAAAATTAAAATGATGAATGTTAATTTATTGTTGTATGTTTCTGTTCAAACGTTTTTATTGCTGTCATATATTTTAAATACTACTGTATAACTGCTTCTCTTAGGTATCCATAGGAACAGTTGGTATGTTTTTCTCGATAAAGGGTGCCCTAAGTATATTTTCTGTACTTCTGACATCATATGCAATAAAAAAAACTGGTAATTGTTGGTTACTTATATTCCCATTTTTTTGTTATCATATTAATAAATATTTCTAACAATCACACCACATTATCTAGCTCAAATTAAGCATCATTAAGAACTTGTGATATGGATACTAACGGATAAACAAACTTAATAAATATATAAACATACATAGATATTTTTTTGTATATATAAATATTAGAAATATACTACATACATACACAAACATGAATAGAAAGCAAATGTAATACAGTATCTGCCCCCACCAGGATTCGAACCCGGGACCTCTGGCGTTGAAGGCAAGGCTACTTACCTCCACACCAAACAGGCCGTCAAAATTCATTAAAATATTGGTTTAAAAAGAAAAGCTGCTACGGATATCATTAAAATCATCTATATAAAATATAACTTTATATTACATTTCCTATGTTAATAAATTTGCTTGCAGTAAATAATACAAAGCTAATTTTTTTATCTTCAGTTTCCACGTTATTCTCTCGAAAAAATTGCCGTTATGGAGAAGTGAACACTGTTGCTTTTCTATAGTCTTTATACATTTTATACCGCCCATACTCATACATATAGGAAAGCATCACCTTAGTCGTGGGGATAGTAAAATAATAAAACCATAAGATTGGTAGTAAATAGGACTTGGAAATGTTATTTATTTTATTAAAGCATATAATAGGTCTTTACCTATGAAACTGCCGTTTTGCCGTACTGGCCATTTCAAATGAAAATATTTTTTTTTTGACTGATAATTCTAATTTCAAATTAATTTTATTTGAAAAACATGGAATTCTATTTCTGAAATCGTCATTTGTTTAATAGTTAGTGTTTTGTTTTCAACGCATTCGAACATTTTTCGTCATCATGGATAAGTTAAAAATTCGAGTAATTATGGAGTATGAGTACCGTCGTGGCAGCAAAGCGGCACAAGCGGCACGCAACATCAACGACGTTTACGGAGCAAACACTACAAACGAACGCACCACCCGTTATTGGTTTACCCGCTTCCGTTCTGGAAATTTTGACCTGAAAAATGAACCCCGTGATCGTCCGAAAACTTTGGTCGACAATGACGAATTAAAGGCAATTGTGGAAGCTGATGAAACTCAATCCACGGCTGAATTAGCAGCAGCTTTCGACGTTAGCATCAAAACAATATTGGTCCATTTGCGTCAAATTGGCAAGGTAAAAAAGCTTGACAAATGGGTACCCCACGAACTCAATGACCGCCAGCGCGAAGTACGCGTGGAGACGTGCCTTGCACTGCTCAGCAGGCATACAAATGAAGGCATTCTGAACCGCATTGTTACTTGTGACGAGAAATGAATCCTGTTTGACAATCGTAAGCGCTCAGCAAGTTGGTTGGACCCTGGTTCAGCACCCAAACAATGCCCTAAACGAAAACTTACCCCTAGAAAAGTGATGGTCACTCTTTGGTGGTCTAACGCGGGTGTAAATCACAGCTTCTTGCCAAACGGGACAAGCATTACTGCAGATGTGTACTGTGAAGAACTGAACACAATGATGGAGAAGCTCGCACGTCTCCAACCAGCTTTGGTCAATCGTTCGGCTCCACTGCTCCTGCACGACAACGCGCGACCTCATACTGCACAGCAGACGGTCTCCAAGCTACAAGAGTTGGGGTTGGAAGTTCTCCGTCATCTGCCGTACTCACCAGACCTTGCGCCTACAGACTTCTACTTTTTCCAGAATTTGGATAACTTCTTGGCGGGAAAAAAATTCAATACCCGAGAGGCAGTACAAAATGCCTTTGAAGAATTTGTTGCCTCCCGTCCAGCTGATTTCTTCAAGAAAGGCATCAATAAGCTACCAATGCGTTGGCAAAGATGCATTGATTGCATGGGTGATTATTTTGATTAATAGAAATAAAAAATATATATAAAAAAATTACGCTTCATTTATTTCGTGAAAAACGGCAATTTCATAGGTAAAGACCTATATATGTTTAAATATATGTCGGAGCGCGCGATAGTGGCGCCGCGCTTGTTTGTTTGATTGAAGATTAGATAATTCGTTTTTAAATTTATTCGTTCATAACATCATTGACAATGTTATGTCAAGTTTTTAAACTTGGGTGTAGTCGATACGGGGCTTAGAAATGGCAATACTGGTTTGTCTTTTAAGTGTTGGTACTAATTGAGTTACCAACCAATGGTGAAACCTGTCAAGTTAGCAACCTACAGAGAATACCAGTTGGCTTTGGTATGTTGGTATTCTTGGGATGATGAACCAATGATGTGACTTGGTCATTGTGTGTTGATAATAATGGAGTACGTAACCAATAGTGTGACTTATCAAGTTGGGCAACTGTCAAGAGTGTGCCACATGATTCAGAACTGGTATAGCTAGGAGCAAGCGTTGTTATTGTTGGAATTGAGAATGAGATTCGCGTGCAATTTCTGAACTAAGCTCCTGTAACGAATTCACCGCATTACGTCAATTTGTGATTATAGTTAATCCAGTGATTGTGAAACAAGAATTAAACCTCAAGTAATACAATGTTGAACATTGAAGTCATTTTTAATTAATCGAGACTCGCCAAGTTGTTGCCCCCCCAAATATCTTAATCTGCGACATCAGAAGTGGGATTGGATAACCACGTGCCACGCGCTACGGACGTCGACGCGCCATGTGCAACAGAAATGGACACGCCACGTGTACGAATATTGATTCGATTCGTAATTCTAATATTGACGAAGACAACAAGAAATGAATGTTACTTCTGGAACAACAGAATCGAAATTTCTGTGACCTGATACAAGCCATGAAAACGCCGTCTTTGTCAAGTGCTCTACTGCTGCCAGACTTTGATCCTGAAAATCAAGATGACTACGCACGTGCTTGGATATCGACTACGGATCTTTGCATATACCATCAGCAAGGTACAAAGCTTAGGGTTTCTTTGAGTCGCGTATTGAAGGAGCAAGCTTCCACGTGGTTTTTAACAATTTCGTATCCTGGAATGATGTGGCATGAATTCAAGGAACAATTCAAAATCAGGTAAAAGGATAGGTCAATCGAAGAGCTAGCTATGGTTACCATCCTTGTGTATCTCTGATTTGATCGACGCATTCAGCTATTGTCATTTCCAACGGAGGTTGGAACGAGGTTCAACAAGAACTGAAAGCTGCATTCCTCAAATGCCAGACCTCATTGAATGACTGTGATGTACTCGCCAGTAAAAAAAATCGGAGCCCTCATGTACCAGTTTTGATGGAATGTTATTATTGTGGGAAAATTGGGCATAAATCTACGATATGTCAATTACGGAGACACGACAACACGAAGACGCGAGACGACCGTCCAAGGTTTCAACCGAGCCACAGCAGCAGCAGATTAAACCTCTCTAAACCGGTGCGTACGAACTTCCACTGCCAAGGCAGCGGTCACTAAGCATCGAACTGTCTGAAGAGGGGAGCAGCGAAACATATCCGGCCCAAGCACGGAGTTAATCCAGTGATTGTGAAACAAGAATTAAACCTCAAGTAATACAATGTTGAACGTTGAAGTCATTTTTAATTAATCGAGACTCGCCAAGTCGACGCCCCTGAATATCTTAATCTGCGACATATATATGTTTTGGGCTTTGGTGATGGTATTTCTTGGATATATTTTCTTTGTTATATTCTATAGAAAGTTCTACAGGAAGAATACAGCTTGAAAAATTGAGAGGTTTAAACTAAAGATTTTAGCTAAATTCAATTTATGACATTTGACATGTTGCACAATCATGTTGTCATTCTATCTTTGGTCTGCACTTCATCACGGCTACTTGAATTAACAACGCCTTGCAATTGTTAACTTTTTATCAATGTACATGATATCTGATGATGATAACCATGCTGCACGAGAAACAGAAACATTTCTGTTGTCGATAATAGGCAGAAAATGGACGCCCTGCAGGGCAGATTAACGTAGTTGTAATTAATTATAACAGCATTGTCCACTTGGAAGAGCAAAATATACCACAAAGTAAATTGTGGACATGACTTTGCATTCACTCATATAATGTCATCGTATCAATATAAAATAAATAAATATACTTAACAGTTCTTGTGATATACGTAAAACTGTTAATTGAAACTCTTCATTGCAAACTTCCAGCTCACTTAATCAAAATAAACAATAAAATAGTTAATAACTTTCAGGTAAACGCATTATTGTAAATTTGTTCAAAACGAAAATATTTTTTTAATTAAGTATTCATAGGTATAATAACTACACCAGAGATCAGAAAAAAACGGTTACGCATTCAGAAAAGTACATTATATAAACAGGATTTTTAACAATTGCAGTATTTTTTAATGTTTTTTTATATATTTAATCTTGATTGTATTTAAGTTATGAGTCCTTGATATAACTAATTTCGCTAATGATCAAGACGTGACTAGACTGAGCCATATTTTAGGATACTTTCTAAGAACAATTTCTACCTGTACAAATAATTTCTGACAGCATTTTGAAACGAGATGCTTTCCAAGAATGGATGCTTTTGGCAAAATCTTCAAACACCCTTATGTATGCACTGTATTATGGATTCAACTCAAGTACTACAACTTCCACACTCCAGGCCATTAAACGTGACCTCTTTGAATACATTTCCTACGTAAAAACGGACATTAACAATCATTTAAAAACTACGATTGCCAACCAGTTTGGATGGGTAAACTATTACGTAATTTGCGCACGTAAGCTACCAACTTTGAGATTCATATGTCAGTAGCAAATTGTTTCTCAAACAAGCACGCCTGTTCTCGAATATAGATCAGACTAGTTCCAAGTAGAGAAACTTACAATGAATAAATATTTCCTGTATCACAAACTCTCGAGAATCCAGTATACTGTTCACACCTCTTTTATCTACGGCTATCAGTTTTCGTTTAAAAATTTAAATTTTGCTTCTATTTTACTTCCTCTATAGTTTTGGATTTTATTGTACTTTAACAAAAACCTGAAACTCCATATAAGAGGGAAATCCTTTTTGAATATTAATAAACTGTTTAATTTGTTCCTGGACAAGCAAACAAAGCCATCGAATACGATGGCATCCCACAACTTTTAAGTTACTGTTCAATCAATTATTTTCGCGTCTCGAAGCATATGGTACTAAACTTACCCACCGCGTACATATTGAGTAATCCCGACCTAAAGCGATAGTATGAAGTAAACATTTGTCTCAAGACAGAGATGTAATAAATCTGAGAAGATTTGCTTTCTTTGCTCAGTGTGGTTGAAATACAGCCAAGTACAACCTACACCAACTGAATATCTAATTAAGGGCGCTAAAAACTGTCTTATAAAAACAATTGTGGGTGATTGTAAACAATTTTTGTGGTGAGGGGCTTGGTAAAGTAAATAAATTATGTAATTGGACGTGAGTGCGATGCGGCTATTTGTGGTATTTTGGAAATGTGAAGCGTGGAACAATTTAATGATGTTTGTTATTTGTTTTTGGGTTGTGGTTTCTTGCGAAGCGTGGACCTGTTCCAATGCAGATGAAAAGTTTACAATTTTTGAATTTTAAGCACTAGTAGAGCTTATTTGAAATGAATGGAATGAAATAAATTTATTTCCGAGATAGTCGGTACATTGAAAGTCTTTAAATAATACTAAGTTCCACAAAATCCTACCAATAAGTGTCAGTGTGCAAAAATGTTGTGATGTACGAGTATAAAGATAATAATAATATAATAATATTTTTAACAATCACACCACATTATCTAGCCCAAAGTCAGTATAATTAAGAACTTGTGTTATGGATACTAGATAACGGATAAATAAACTTAAGAAATATATAAACACACATAGATTTTTTTTTTGATTTAATAATATTAGAAATAAACTTAAATTACATACATACACATCCATGACTAGAAGCTAATAGCATAAAATATCTGCCCCTACCAGTATTCAAACCCGGGACCTCTGGCATGGAAGGCAAGGGTACTTACCTCCATACCAAACAGGCCGTCAAATGTTATTTTTTAATTTTACACTATCCAATTTTTACAATAAATACGACAAACAGTCATGAACGAAAATATAGAATTACAATAGGCACAATTATAATAATTAAACGGTCTCAATAGATAGATAATAATTTATAGTGTAAAACAACTTTCTTATAAGTAATTCAAAAGTATTTTTTTTTAAATACATTCATGGTTAAGGTTTTTACATTTAGAAGAAGTTTATTAAAAATTGTAACTGCCATACTTGCAAACAATATTTTTTGAAAAATACAGAGCTTTTTTTTTTTTGTTCCCCTCCGCGGGAAGGGCAGGAGGATAAAAATGCTCTGACGCATACTCTGGCGCGATTCCAAAGTTATGTGGGACTCGTCCCGACGCCTACCAGAACCATACCCACTAAAAACCCCCTGTCGGCTCGTGCATTTTTGCCACTCAGCCTTCATCTGAGCGACGGCCAATTGGAGAAAGAGGCCGCGCTAGCGGGGCCTTTAAGGGGTCACCCACTGGGATTTACATACCAATGAAGGTGCTCAAAGCACTGAAGGTATACATAGCACTGAAGGTGCTCAAAATGAAAAGTAAATAATTAGAAACATTAAAAATTTAGAAATAAAATTGCATTAATTCGGATTTACGTTAGAATTAGAATTTGCGGCCTGAAGGGTCTCGAGATCTAAAGTTAATTGCGTACGTTCGCTTGTGTGCGCGTTTCTCGGTCTAGCGACTTTGCATACCGAATCTAAGACAGATTCTGAGAGTGTTTTTAGGTGCTGTTGAACTGTAGGTAGTTCAAGATCTCTGTGCAGGTACGCGTTGCGCACGTACCAAGGTGCGTTTGTGGCCCTGCGGCAGAAGAGGTTTTGAACTACCTGCAGCTTGTGCAGGACGGAGGGTTTGGCGTGGGCAAAGACTGGCGAAGCATATGACATGACTGGTCTAACGCAGACCTTGTAAAGCGTACGTTCGTTTCTGAAGGACATTTTACTTTTTCTACCTAACATACTGTAAAGCCGGCCTAGGTAAAAACGTGCGAGTTTCGTTACTCTATCGACGTGAGGGTTAAAAGAAAGCGTCTGGTCTAAGATGACGCCTAAATATTTGGTACTGCGCTTCCAGGGGATGGGAGTGCCTTGCATTCTCACTTGGAGATTGTCGGCGATACGACTGCGTCTGTAGTCGAAGTAAACCACAGAGCTCTTCTCTGGGTTCACATCGATACGCCATTTTTGAAACCAAGCACCGAGGGCGTTTACAGCCTTTTGGAGTCTGGTGACGAGACCCGGGGCTCTGCGGCCTTTCGTGTAAAGGGCAGTGTCGTCGGCAAAGAGAGCGAGTTCGACGACTTTCGGCAGGATGGAAATGTCGTTAGTGTACACGGTATACAAAAGAGGGGCGAGGACTGAGCCTTGAGGGACTCCAGCCTTTATGGGACGAGGCGCGGAGAGCGTGCCTTCATGTTTGAAGCAAAACGTGCGGTCTTTGAGAAACGACGCGATTATCCTAACTAGGCGAGCCGGTAAGCCTATTTTGTAGAGTTTATAAACGAGACCGCTGTGCCAGACTTTGTCGAAAGCCTTGGCTACGTCAAAGAAAACTGCGATCGTTTTCTTTCGTTTCGGATAGAAGCCGTCGAGTATGTACTCGACGATTCGATGGACTTGCTGAGGGCAGGAGTGCTTAGCGCGAAAGCCGAACTGGTGGGGAATTATGAGAGGATCGCCATCCGTTGGAAACAGATGGTTCCGCATTCGAGAGAGTATGACTCTCTCGAGAAGTTTAGACATTGCCTTGAGGAGGCTGATGGGTCTGTGATTAGCCGGGATATTAAGAGGTTTACCCGGCTTGGGTATGCCTATGACTGTCGCTTCTTTCCAAGCTTTTGAAAAGTAGCTAAGGTCGAAGCAGGCATTGAAAATGAAAATACAGAGCCTTGGTGCAGCTGTATAAAGCTTCTCGTAGTACGCCGTACTACGGCGGCTCTTACTACAGTTCTTCCTGTTTGACCTCCAAAATAATCACGTTTACTTGATGGCGTTCCATTTAAATGGAAGGAACAGCCAGTGCAATACCAACTGAAACTAACTGTCGACAACGCATCATTATTCGATATATCTAATAATCACATTGAACATTTATAAATAAAATACCTATGAGTAATGATATCCATGGGTGTGTATACCACAACAATCAGGTGGGTGGCATACTATGGAAAACGGAGCTTCATGTTGCTTAGTATATAAAACATTTTAAATGCTAGTTTTTGACTGTGGCTTTTTATTTATCTACTCCGAAAGAAAACTTTTATTTGAATACCCTAAAAAAGGGCCTGTCGCAACATGTACAGAGAAGACAATCAAATAATTCACTCGGTTTATTAATTTTGCATAATATTTTAGAAAAATCGGTCCTCTCACATACGTACTATATTATTATCGATAGGGATATTAAAGCTCAATTTACTCTCCAGTATAACTCCAAGATTCCGAACATGATTTTTTTCCGTTAAAGTGCATGCAGTAACTTCTTGGGGTCCTCTTTTTCAATCTAGAGAAGTGAGCAACATAACATTTATTTCTGTTTTGGCTGATACCATTCAAATTAAATCAAACCCGGAGGTTACACAAATATAATTTTATTAATTAATCTAGAAGGCCACAAAACTTCAAGTAGTCAACAAACATGTAAAACTAATAAATAAAACAAGTTTTAATTTCACTTATTACAAAATTGGAATTTTGAAAGAATTTAGCAATGATCGATATAAGTCTATAATTTTTGACATTGCTGCTATAATTGCTTTTGAACTGCTTGAAGCTGGTGGAAAGACACGAATCTCAAAAATCTATTTTAAATAGAACAAAGTGGATAAGCCAAAACACTTCCGCATTTAGATAAGATTAGTGGTATACCATCCGAGCCCGCTTCCTTAGATAAATCAAGTCTCTTTAAAACTCTTTAGACTTGTGCTATAGTCACAGCTAAAGCGAAGAGCCAGCCAATGGTTGACACATTGAAATTTGATAAGGGGTACTGTTGTCTTTTTCACGTTTTATATACGTCCAAAACTGCTAAAGATAAGATTTCAAAGATAAGTCTCGACTTTCTTAGTATTTTGCGTAGTTGTGCTTAAGAAGATACTAAAATTTACATTTCTCTCTTAAACGTAGAAAAGCAATTTTGTCCCGTGGATTTCGTTTTTCTTTAAGAGATTTGACTCCACAACCAAAAATTTTTGAACATACTTGAAAATGATTGGATTTAATAAATTATAAAAAACTAAGACCATGTCATCAACGGAAGCACGATCCATGAATTCGTCATTCGAATCCAAATCTACTATTTTATCATAGTCATTTTTGTGCGGCGTTGTTGTTACATATATCTTGTAGTTAAGTTGATAGTTTACCATGCTCTGCTTGAATTGTTCCTAGTTTTACATCGAAATACTATATTAATTTGGCGATTAAAATGATTTCTCAATTCTTCCGTTATATTTCCTTTACACGACGCTGATAGATAGCCGCAGTTTGATGCGGACTATTACGGACGCAACGCGAGAATTTGATAGTTACGTAACGTAATAGCGCTGTGGCGAGGGCGCAGCGCGATCTGGGATGTTTCAGTTTTCGCTACCTTTGCGATCCTTACTGCACCACATTATACAATCCAATTTGATTTTTGTTTGCTCGATAATCAACAACAATTGTGGTTCACACCTAAACGTAAAAAAACAGGAGGCGTGGATTTGGCCTTGTATCAGGAGCAGAAAAATAAAGACGTGTCGCTTATTTTATTTAGGTAACCAGTACGCTAGTTAGCCCTCTTATTTTGGTTCGAAATTAATAATTTGAGCCCATTACAGTTTTAGTATGCAGGAAATTATTCATTTGCTTTTGTTGCCCTCCGTGGGAAGGGCAAAAAATGCTCTTACGCATACCCCTCCGCGCACGACACGGAGTTTTGTGGGACTCGCTCCAACATTACCAAAGACTACCCAGTAAAAACCTCTTAAATTACTCTGGCAATCATTTGTCTCACAGCTTTCATCTGAATAGACGATCAATTGGTGTTTTGAGGCGCTGTTGCACTGTAGGTAGTTCATTATCTCTGTGCAGGTCTGCGTTACTCACATACCAGGTTGCGTTTGTGGCCCTGCGGCCACGTTTCGCGTGGGCAAAGATTAACAAGGCATAAGTCATGACGGGTCTAATGCAGGTCTTAAAGAGCGTTCATCTATTTCTATAAGACATTTTACTATACAGTCATACTATTTATAAACATACTATTTAGTCGGCCTAAATAAAGACGGACTAGTTTTGATACTTTATCGACGTGCGGCTTGAAGAAAGCGTCTGGTCTAAGGTGACGCGGTAAGTATTAAGTACTGCGCTTCCAGGGGATGGGAATACCTAACATTCGAACTTAGAGATTGTCGGCGATACGAAGGCGTTTGAAGTCGAAGCGAATCATAGAAATCTTGTCTGGATTCACATCTATACGGCATTTTTGAAATCATGCATATTGATGGATTGGGCTAGGTACAGATTTGTTACATCCATGCAATCGATTCGAGTTCAACAAAACACAACAAAAAAGGCTATTATTTTTATCGGATTTTATGTTTATTTTGCTATAATATTATTTAAAATAATTTACACTTTAGCAATGTGACTTATGATGAGTTTTTATAATAGATACGAGTATCACTGGTATTTTAAAGTATGAACTACTAAAAAAAATAAAAAATATTTATAACTCATTATTATTGTCGTGATCACAGAGTCTAATTAATCAGTAAACTGTAAATTTTTGTTTTTTGTTGTAGAAACATGGTCTTAAACACATCCATACATCCTGTGGAAGCACATACAAAGGTCAAAATGTCAGAATTAATGACAATAATTCAGCAACCGCGCATTATGTCCTGGAATCGGGCCCCAACTAAAGGATACACTTTTGTAATTCTCGTACTTATATTGTTTTCGGAACGACAATATAATATTCGTTACATTAAGTTTATATAATTTTTGTATGTGGAACCGAGTCATCAACACTAAAACATAATAAAAAAAATTAAGAGCGGAGTTAGAAGCCCAACAAGTATTTTGTGTAACAGTGTGTTTCTTGCGAGTTCTAATAGTAGTTGATCGATAAAAATGAGAAAACCGGTACAGGGAGACACTTCTGTCTCTGTCAAAGCTCGACAATCTACGTTTACTTGTTTCCGTGATGGTGTCACTTACAACAAAATATCGGGGACTCCATACGTCTTTTAGATTACAGTAATTTATCACAAATTACATAATTTTTTTCACTTTTTCATCACAAATACTTTTAAAAAAACTTCCTTCTACCAAATTTCTTATAAAAAAATATCGTCCATTATTTATTTATTGACAGATTTATCCATTTGCTTCAACGAGTTTTATTGAAAAAACAATAAAGTCTCTTAACGCAAAACAAAAGGATTTTCTTGATTCAATGAATCGATTTCATGGTAAACCTTGACACACAGTCAATTTCTTTGGTGTAAAAATAAATAATATATAAATATTTGTGGTAAAAAATACTGTTTATGTTTTGCATTTGTCTTCTTAATGCGCAAACAAAGACTTCTTTGAAGAGAATACTCTCGTGGCGGTATAGTTGTTCTTTTTTTGCTGTATTCCCAGCCGGCGAAGGAGCATGTGACCCTCCTGATGCATTACAATATACAGATGAGATCTTAACAAAGAAACTCTATTACCATTATATTATTAAAGGGATAGTTAAACTGTTTATTTTCAAATTTAAAATCATTCGAAAATAGCACAAAACATTTTAGATATTCTTAACAAAAATTATAACAGTAATAAATGGATGTAAGGAATTAATTATTTACAAATGAAAATCAGAAATATTGTTTGGTATTCCAATCAAAACCAGCCTCATTTATTCGCGCGGAAATTAGCATTCGAAATTCATATATTTCCTATTGAGTATCAAACGAGAAAGTTTAAAAGGGACGATATTTTTTCCAACACTGAGAGCTGAATATTGGCTCTGAATAATACCAATAATGCTCGCAGCTGGGTCAAGAATATAATTTTTGGCAACTTTGTTAGAAAGTTTGTTCAATAAAATGTATTATTTTAAACGTATTACATACCTATTCGTATTAACATAAAAAGTTTTGTAACGAAAGTATCTAAAAAAAAGCTATTTTCATCGTAGAGTTAAAGACATAGCGAAACAATACAGAAATCAAAGTAATAAGTAAAGCAATTGTTTATTTGACAATATATAAAAATGAAATATTTATTGCATGGATAATGTATTTTTAAAGTAATTCGCATTGATAGACATGATAGATAATTAATATTTCCTCAAAAAAAAAATACTAATGCCACCGTGTGACGTCACAGGCCATATCGCTGCAGCAAGGTTTTGAGAGCTTTATTAATCAGTGTACTTTGTAATGAGTCTTTTTCAATTAAATACTTAAAATAAATATTATTGCTGGATGCAAAAAGTCCAGGTTTTTTCCGAAAATTATTTCGAGTGAAAGTTACTGTAATGAACTTTTATCACAATGTGATAGTATATGTCAAATAATTGCTCTTTTTTTATATTTCGTAGATACATTTATAAAATAGTTTCACATTACTGCTATTTATTGCGTGAGGATGTTGGAAACCTCAGGCTACCTGCCTTCCATGGAGCGTGCGATATCATCGTAAATGAACCAAAATAAGTTAGTAAAATAGAAGCAAAATTAGTTTACAGAAACAAAAACAATGTAGTGTAATGTAGATATAATTTACTTTAAACTTAATTATTTGTTAGTATAGCACTATGTGGTCACTGTATTGCTACCTACCAGACCTATTGCGTGAGTCCACATGTCTATTAGCTCGCCGCTTACTCCAATCGAGTCCAGGAAACGGAGTACTAGCCTGATGGTGATGCATCGTAATCTCCGTGGCTTCTCATATTTGTCCACGGAGGATCGTTTCTGTACAAGTGTGAAGCAAATGACACAGTATATGAAGAGGCGTTTCCTCTTACATATTTCCGTACCTGCAGCACATGCGTCCGCCAAGCCTAGATTGAACATTTGTTTCTGTTCCCTGTTGTATGAAGCTCTGTTGGTGAGGTCTGAGCTTATCAAGTTTCCTTTAATGAACCTTTAGTTTTAACCCTTTCTGACATGTAACCTTAACATTTATTCAAAACTCATTAAGCTTTTCTGATCATTCCTTTTCACCATAAGCTCATCCCTCATCGCTAAGTGAAACCCAAGAAGCTTTAATCAAACATTAACTATAATTTGTAACTAATGATTTATTCTTGCTGAAGCACCTCTAAAATTTTAAACTGCTTGAGATTGAAGTCCTGCCACTCTTTCAACAAAATGAATAAATAGAAGCACACAGACCTTTTACAACTTAATTAGGACACTATGTTCAAACTTCTTGTAACATAATTACAGATTTGGCGGAAAAGGAAAATCGTTATTTGATAAAGGCAAGATTAATG
Organism: Marasmarcha lunaedactyla; assembly: GCA_923062675.1. Lineage (NCBI taxonomy): Eukaryota > Metazoa > Arthropoda > Insecta > Lepidoptera > Pterophoridae > Marasmarcha > Marasmarcha lunaedactyla. Next base: position 4,479,460 of record OV281341.1, read on the forward strand.
AATAAGCTGTGGAGCAGTGACGTATCTCGCTGGGTAACATTGGATTTCATGTTTTAATTACTCCCTGAGGATTGTGTTGGTATGCTGCCTGTGTGATTTTATTTCTATTTGCGTGTATTTAAAACTTTCTTTTCTTCAAAGCTACCTTACAAGATTTATTATTGTAAAGCAAATGAAATGAATAATATTACAAGAAGAACTTACCATTTAAATAATAATTTTAAATTCTGCATCCGCTCTCACACGTCCCAGTTAAGTTTGAACTATTTTCTCAAACAGCTATGTAATAGCTGTTTAAGGGTTTCTATTTTTATTATTTTCTTTTCTTTAGATAAATTTAATGTTGTGTTTGTTTTTTTAAGTTTTTACATGTTATTTTTCTTACTATACATATACTATTTTCGAACATACAAATGATTCAAGCCAGTGGGATGGGTACGGCCACTCGCCTCCTAAATCCTCGCCCTAACGTCGCCATCATCTTCACTTATCACGATTGACACACTTGCCACATAATGATTAGGAAAATAATGCAGGTTGGTTAGCTGTCGTTTATTTATCATAAACAGCTTTTATCTGAAATAAAATAAAATTGGTAGACCCACGAATTCGACGACCTTACAATACACTAAAAGTCACAAAGAACATCAATTTAAGATATTGCATCAAATTTATTGCTGTACTGTTATTTTTAATGTTTGTTAAAAAGTATGTTAAGCTAATATAACAGAAGAACCAGCTTACAAATAACAGAATAAGATAATGACACATTCAACCATTTGCGTCGCAGGAGTATACTACGAGTAGTATATGTTGTTAATTCGTTGCAAAAATTGTGCAGTTATGTAAGTTGTAATTATTTGTATATTCCGTTAACCCAGTTTAATTTTTGGATTTGTTGACCAGATATAGACTTGGCCTTTAGACAATGTAATTATTTCCTAAAATCTAATTTACGATCAAATTCGCTTTGTTAAGCGAACGTCTAATATGGTTGAGGAGGGTGATAGCTGGATCCCGCTTTAACTCATGAACGGGTGCCGTTACTTGGAGGGAGAAAGAATTGCCGAGCTAACGGATGCAGATAAGAATAACTTTGTATAGACATAAAGAGACGCTGTAAATTTATTTTGAAAAAGTATACCCGTGAAGTTTCTTGTCAGTTCTTCTTCACGAAGGTTTTTTCGAATTGGTGGTAAAGTCATGTTTTATTTGACATCAATTAATTGTTAATGTTACAAGTAATTGTCAATGTTGAGAAATAAATATTTAATTTTATTTCATTTCATTTCAACCTACTGAACTCGGTTGTACGATTAAGCGCACTCATAAAAACAAAGTTTCCTAGCGATGGAAACAAGATTTTTTTTCTTTATGATTTTAATATATCTTTAAAACCGTCTCTTCCACCTCAGAGGTAATTTACAGAAAATCCGTATTGACTTAATTATTCGTCTAAAGCGAAAAAAAACTTAAAAAGGCGAATTTTTGATCCATGGATTTGATCACGCAATGTCATCAAATCAGGCATTTTTTATGTTTACGTAAATTTTCATCTCCTTTGCTGTCGACATCGATAGATAAGTAATTAATCATTTCAGAGATTACCGACATAGGTAATAAAAGTTGTTTTGAATGGATCCTGTATATTTTTTAAGTAGCAATTTATATTCATAACTTGTTATTTCAGGCTCAAGATAACAAATTTGAAAGAAAGTGTTTTAAACCCGTTTGAGCAGTTATAATTCAATTTAAATGTGCAATAAATAATTGGTGAGTAAACTTGTGAGCCTAATGCCCGCCTGCACTAAACTATGACAGCTGCTAAGTTAATACTTAAGTCTCTACGACGTGCTTAGCAACGAGAATGCTTAAGACATTCCTTACTTTAGGACACCGATTTCCCATGTCATTAAATTAAGCAAGAACTTAAGCATAGGTACCACGTCGTTCAAAATGTTATGCGAATACACTAGTTAGAAAATGTTACGTTTATTATATTAATATTTTTCCAAGAAGTCACCTTTTAGAAAAAGAAAATGAAACATCATATCTCCTTCAATGTTCGTTGGTATATTGAAGAAACCTGAGCCACACCAGTTCTCACAATACTTTATACTATTCTCATTAGTGTTCGAACAACCCTGAATTGTACGTTGTAAATATTGACATTTTCGTTCACTGATTTAAGATTGATTAAAATAACCTCGCATTATGCACGATAACTAGCAGCTGTATTGATAGAATAAAATATATCTATTTCAAAATAAATAATATTTACGTTTTGTTTGAATTTTTGATTGAAAGGATATTCAGTGAACCTTCCTATGCTCGCGTCAAATTGTGTAACACCTATACCCGCGCATGGACATACAAACCGAAAATTCAGACCACAATTTCATTGTTTTTTTAAGAACATCTATAATAATGTCATTATATAATTCAAACAGGAGATATCATAAATGAAGCAAGCAAAGCATTTAAAAAATTTATGTATTATTGTCTAACAGTCTTTCAATACAGCGTCTGAAATATAGGAACTATTCCATGCGTGCTACAAAAATTTTTACAAAATAATTTGTTTCTTCTAATAAACAAAAATAAACTGTCAAATCCTATAGACTATTAGTTGGCAAAGAATAAAATAATATATAATCTTGGAAGGCTCACTAAAACAAGCTGGGCATACCATAGTTGCATGTTCTAGACAAAAGTAAATTTTGCATTTAGCGCAGATGTAGCGCGTCTTACGGTTCTTTTTGATGGGCAGTATGCACAACGGCCAATCGTGGCATATGTAACGGATTATTCTGAACAATCTAATATACATATTTCAGAAGAAGTCTTGGCGAAGAGGTATTGACAGCTCGTCTTCTCAAAATCCTCCACCTCGCTATCACTTTGATCTTCACAGTCAGAATCTGAAATATCTCAACCAACAACAAACTTATTATATGATCATATATCTTGATAATAAAAGATAATTAAGAACAATATTAATATCAATAAATCAGATATCAAAATCAATAAAACAGAAATTATTACTCACGCAAAAAGTTTGAACGGTACCCGCGTCGTTCTCACAGACCAATTGGCGCCGTATACGATCGCGGCAACAAATCATGCATCTAACAAAAAGTGCAAACCTCTAGCATATACGAAAGAAAAAATAAATACGAAAATTTACTTCTTTGGTCTTACAGACCAACGCGCGGATATAGGAAGGTTAAATAAACCGTCAGGCAGGACAAGTGACAAGGAAAATCAAATCATACATCAAAATCAAAGACAAAATAGACTTTTTCGTTCTTTCGTTCGCTTTGTTAGGCAACGATCGTTGTAGGAGTCAGTTAACGTAAACTGGTTAGTGCAGAGCAACGAAGAGTAAGTCAATGCTAATGTGTGACTTAGTTTAGGCGTTACCTAACTAAGTCTATGCTTTGTAGAGTTTAGTGCAGACGGGCATAAGACATATTACACAGTCACATATATTAGACACATAAGAAAAATGTTATTAGTCGTTTTACTTGTAGATTTTTATAGAAATAATGACATGACACCACTTTAAAATGCAAGATTTTATCGTGTTTTTAGTTAACCCAAGAAAGGTTTGAATTTAATATCAAATTTATAAAGATAAATTATATAGAAACGCATCATCTTCGTAGCTATTATATATCTTATCCAAACGCCCATACAATTTTTGTATGATTTACGTTATATGTGACGTCACAACTCAATACCGTTTGGTATGGAGCGTTTTTCACATAACAATGTATCTAGAAAACTGTTCCTAGAAAGCATGTTTCGCCGAATGCTCTGTTCATAGAAAAAACATACCGCCCAAGCCGGATTTGTAGAAAGCATTCCTTATAGAAAGGTTACAAATTATAATTAAAAAACGTAGTCTAAATATTTTGGTTTTAATAACGGTCAAATGACAAAATGTTCATAGCGCATATTGCTCGACTCAACTACTGTCTAACTTACCTAATATTGATTAGACAAAAATTTAATGCTGACCCACGGCCCAACAATTGTTTTTTTTTTGTTCCCCTCCAAGGGAAGGGCAGGAGGATCTAAAGAATGCTCTTACGCATACCCCGCCGCGCGCGATCGAGTTTATGTGGGACTCGCTCCGAGCCTACCAGAGCCTATACCCACTACAAAACCCCCTGAATGACTGGCAATCTTTTGCTTCACAACTTTCGTCTGAGCGACGATCAATTGGAGAAAAAGGTCGCGCTAGTGGGGCCCTTAAGGGGTCACCCGCTGGAAATTACATAGCACTGAAGGTGCTCAAAACACTGAAGGTGAATTCATAGCACCGAAGGTGCTCAAAATGAAAAAGTATTTAATTAATTCGAATTTAAATAAGAATTAGAAGTTGCAGCCTGAAGGGCTTCGAGATCTTGTGACAGTTGCGTGGCTACGTTCGTGTGCGCGTTTCTCGGTCTAGGACTTTTGAACTTCGAATCCATGACAGGGGAAGTATACGGGACGGACTCTCGAACTAAATGATTGGGGTGGGTAAATAGTTTTTGAGGTGCTGTTGCACTGTAGGTACTTCAAGATCTCTGTGAAGGTATGCATTACGCACGTACCAAGGTGCGTTTGTGGCCCTGCGGCAGAATAGATTTTGAACCACCTGCAGTTTGTGCAGGAGGGAGGGTTTGGCGTGGGCAAAGATTGGCGAGGCATAAGTCATGACGGATCCGGGCTATCTTATTGGTCGGGCGAACTCGCGAGCAGAGAGTTCGGGGCCTCTAAGGCTGAAACTAACGTATTTTTAAAGCCTTTCCAGTTGGTAAAGGTCTAAGGAGATGTGACGTTATCGTTAGGAGCACCTAGCACGAGGGAGACGGGGCGTTGGTCGGAGCCTAGGTCATCGAGCGGTTCGATAGACCTGAGATCAAGATTGATTCGCTTGATAATTGCAAAGTCGAGGATGTCAGGAGAGTAGGTCGGGTTGTTGGGATAGTGAGTGGGAGTGATGGGGGATATGACGTCTGAGTCAAGTGAGTTTGTGATGTTGAGGAGAGCGATACCGCTGGTGTTGGTCGATAGGCACGTCCAGTCAGTATGTTTGGATTTAAAGTCTCCGAACATAATGACTGAATGGCCGAGGGTAAGAATGGCCTCAAAGTCGCTGCGGGTTGGTCTGGAGCCACATGGTATGTAGACTGAGACTATGATGATGGTCAGATGACCAGTCATAGCCAATCTACAAACAGTGGCTTCCATGTTGCGGAGAGGAGGGGTAGGGAGAGGACAGCAATGAAAGCCTCTTTTGTAATATATAGCGGTGCCGCCGTAACCGTCGGAGTTTGGCCTATCGTTGCGAGTAAACGCGTACTTAGGAATAGCGTATCCCCTGCAGCGGTTTGGAGTAAGCCATTTTTCCTGGAGAAGCAATAAGTCAGGTTCTTTGTTCTTAAGGAACAGTTTGAGCTCAGGAAGGTTGGTGCTAAGGCTACGAGCGTTAAAAGATACTAGGGAAAAGCCCTTGGGTTTAATACGACCGGACGCGGGATTTGCGGGGACAAAAAAAAAATTTATAACGAACTTAGAAGCGAATGATGCTCGGTTAACGCAAATAAACGCTCTTGAGGAGAGCGGGCGGCTCGCAGTTTGCGTGCGAGTACGGAAATTTCGTTAATATCGACGTTTTGAATGACGTCGAACACGGTCTTCATGTCCTCAGCCAACGACGACTGAGGTGAAGATGACGGAACAGGACGCGGCCCTACGGAAGCTACGGGAGCTGGGATAGGTCGGGAAGGTGCAGGCGGAATGGGGACCCCGGTTGCGCAGCGGCGGGAAGTGAGCGGGAGTGAGCGGCGGCGCCGGTTTAGGCGCGGCCCTCTTAGCGGTGGAGCGTGGAGCGCGCGGGCAACCCCTGTAGTTGGCTGTGTGGCCGGACTGACCGCACAATACACAGGCAGGGGGGGAAGTGGATTCGGGAGTGCGAGTGCACTCCTTTGTTATGTGGGGATCCAGGCACTTAACGCACCTGGGTGGAACTGAGCAGGTAGCCGCTGCGTGGCCATAGAGCTGGCAGCGGTGGCACTGCCCAGGGTGACCGCGGGGGTTGAGACGCTCGACGGAGATATTCGAGAGTCCGCAAATTGTGCAAGCCTCTCTGAAGATCTCCTTTGAGTTGGGAGTATTGGACAGGATAACTAGAGCTAAAGGAAAACGCCTACCGCGGTTGGAGTGCATCTTATGCACTGCTTCGGCCGGGAAACCCTGGGACTTAAGGTCCACGAGGATTTCTTCGTTCGCAAGCTCGAACGGGACGCCCCGTAGTACTGCACGGATCTTACGCTCCTCCGGGAGGGCGTAGGTGTGATATGCGATTTGTTTTAGTGAAAGTAACCTAGTAAACGCGCGAAAGTCGTCGATGGTCGCGACCTGGATTTTAATTGAATCGCCTTCGTTTGTTGCTTTTAGATAATTGGTTTTTTGCTCCTTGCAAAGATTTGATACTACGGTCCATCGCGCTTTTTCGCGGAGAAAGACGGGCGGAGGGAGCTGAGGCTTCGGTGGGACGGGAGCGCAGCGCGTCGCTGGCTTCGATGGGACCGACGGAGACGCGGTTACTTCGAGCGATTTTAATGGCGCGTGGGCTGATGTTGAAGACACCGGGGAGGGCTCGGGTATTGATGATACCGAAGCTTTCTTTGAGCGCTTCTTGGCGACTAGTTGAAACGCGGACTCAGGAGAGCCGGTTAAGGTGACGGCATCTGACGACGTACCAGACGCGGATTCAGAGTCGCTTCCGGGAGCGGTACACTTGCGACGCGACGCGTGAGAGGATGCGACCGATTCGCAGTCCATCTCGGTCGAGGTGGGAGACGCGGGAGAGCTGTAGACCTGAGGGGTCTGGACGTTGGAGGCCTGAGGGGCCGGGGTTGAGGCCTGAGGGGCCGAGGACGCGATAGTTGCCTGTAAGGCCTGCGTTATTAAGTCATCTGATATGCTGGCGCCGTACGCAACGAGCGCCTGGGCGAACGACCTAGCAAAGTTTACCAAGCTTTTCTGGTCCATTGGAGGGCTTGGTACTACAATATATGATATATAAATGTATAAAAATGCGTAGTTTCCTTATCAAACCTAGCACCTAAACCTCCCTACCCGCGGTAGGGGGGCCGGGGACGACGCGAAGTGGTGCCCCTTATTCGGAGTGGTGCACCCTGGGAAAGGCCCAAGTGCAATGGGATCGGGTCAGCCAGTTTCTCCTTGGCCTGAAGGGCCTTGGAAGCGCACCGGGGCAACGCTATCAGGCTTAGTTGTCACCGTTACGTATCCACCTGATCAAACGCGAGTCTACTACGGATTGTGTTGCCAATAAATTGACAACAAAAATCGGCCGTAGACCTGACGAAGTTGGGTTGCACTAAAAGTGCGGGATTGACTACGTTACGACCGGCCGGGGCCGGCCGCAGGGCGAGTCTCTGACTACGTAACAGGCGCCAAGCGTCAAGTACGCAGCCAGAAAAACAGCCCGAGCCTTGCAAACCACTATCGAATGTAATCGACCGTAGTAAGCTCAACTCTGTTGTTGCTGCACTCACCGAGATGAGATTTTAATTCGAGGGGTGCACAGAGTGTGGGATTGACTACGTTACGACCGGCCGGGGCCGGCCGCAGAGCGAGTCTCTGACTGCGTAACAGGCGCCAAGCGTCAAGTACGGAGCCAGAAGAACAGCCCGAGCCTTGCGAACCACTATCGAATTTAATCGACCGTAGTAAGCTAAACTCTGTTGTTGCTGCACTCACCGAGGTGAGATTTTAATTCGAAGGGTGCACAGAGTGCGGGATTGACTACGTTACGACCAGCCGGGGCCAGCCGCAGAGCGAGTCTCTGACTGCGTAACAGGCGCCAAGCATCAAGTACGCAGCCAGAAAAACAGCCCGAGCCTCGCGAACCACTATCGAATTTAATCGACCGTAGTAAGCTCAGCTCTGTTGTTGCTGCGAGACCGACTTAGTTGCAGCCTATCGAAACCGGCCGCAGCGTAAGCCCTACAGAGGCTATCTCAATTCGTCGTTCGTGAAGCGAGATTTGTGCGAATCACAGCGTATGAGTATTGCTATGTGTTGTCGTCGTGAGACGACAATCGTGACTCAACAGCTGGAGCGACCGCGAACGCTTCCGAGCGGGGCCGGACGCAGAACGGATCTGAGAGTGGCGTTTGAGTATTGCTACGAGAGAAGTCGTGAGACAACAATCGTGACTCGGCAGCCGGTAGCGACCTTCAACACGTCCGAACGGGTCCGGACGCAGGTCGGGTCTCGTCATGACGGATCTAACGCAGGTCTTATAAGGCGTACGTTTGTTAACAGTTGATGATGTCGGAAAGTTGCATACTTATCGCGTTAGTAAAGTTAATATTGTGATGTAGAAAACGAATAGTCATTGGTCGGTTGGGTGGCAAGTAAGCACTCAGTTTCAAGTCACAAATTAATTCGTAGTTAGACAACAATAAAAAAACTTAGCAGCTAAGTTTAAACATACATTGTGAAAATTGAATCAGTTATCACCAATTCGTGACAGACCCGTGCATACTTTTTTGTAATTTATGTATGAAATTTTGCAAATAAATCAACTACAAATCTACTGCCCCAAAACTTTCAACGATTAAAATATAAAAATCAAATCCATTGACTGAACAACTCGCCAATCACAACTCCGTTTGCAATATGAAAGTATTTATTAGCAATTTGATCTCAAAACTTGTGTGGCACTACTTAACTGCCTTTTGGTTCATTACTTTAAATTGAACTCGTATAAGTTTGACGTCTGACGGCCTGTTTGGATGGAGGTAAGTACCCTTGCCTTCCATGCCAGAGGTCCCGGGTTCGAATCCTGGTAGGGGCAAATGTTTTATTACATTTGCTTTCTAGTCATGTATGTTTATTTAAGTTTATTTCTAATATTTATACATGAAAAAAATATCTATGTGTGCTTATATATTTCTTAAGTTTATTTATCGTTTATCTAGTATCCATAACACAAGTTCTTAATGATTCTTAATTTGGGCTAGATAATGTGGTGTAATTGTTAGAAATATTATTATTATAATAAGTTACATAAAGAATAAACTGCCCGGGCAAGTTTCGCGTTAAAGCTAATGCAGATCAAGCTCGCTCGCTTGCTCGATAAACAAGTTGGTATCAATGCCCTTTGCGACCAGTAAGTTTATGCTGAGTTTAATTTTTAAATTAGTTTCTTTAACAATTATTTCAATTGAGTCATATAACATCAAAGGCGGCAATGTCCACTCAAAGTGAAAATTGACATTTGAATGAAGTTTTATCAGTCTATATTCATATTTTCTATGGCAAAAATGAGTTTGTATCATAGCTAGCTTTATCTCCTTATTATTACACTTCAAACATAAACACTCGCAACAAAGGCGGCATTGTCCATAACTGTCAACATCAAATATGGCTTCGTCCACAGCAAACAATCAGAGAGCAGCATTTAGTATGGTGTGAACCTATTTATCTAAATTTAGGCATTATTACCTATAATTTTGTATTGATTTAATATTATAATAATGATTTTTCATAAATCAAAACATTACAAATTAATAAAGGAAGCATTCAGTGTTTGTTTACAAATTTATAGGTTTTTTTCCTCCCACAAGAAGTTGCAATCTGTGGACACTTCCGCCTTTGATATTACATGACTCCATTGTTTACAATGTAATAACAGTATTATAAACAATTGAGTTACCTCGCTCTGCCATAAAGACAAATACCTCACAAAGATTTTGGAGACTTTTTCTTTCATCTTTTTTAATCGATCTCTTATGTGCAGAATGTGTCGCCAGTCCAAAATCTTTTACCAATCTAAAGTAAAAAGTTTATTGACACTTAAAGCTGCGACTTATATGAATTTAGATTTAAATGATCTTATCTGATATCATTAATACGTATATTGTTAGCCATTAAATTGCTGTTTTTTTTCATTATTTTGGTAGCCTACAAACAAGAATGCGACCTAACTGATGGTTGGTTATCCACACCTATGGACAGCATTAATCGTAGTTAATTTAATTTTAAAGTTTTACTTGGGGTGCCGCTCCGATGAAGGCTGCACAGCATTCCCATGACACAGCTGTGAAGGTGGTTTTTAGTGGGTAGGTGCCACTCTGGTGAGTCCCAAAATTTGCAATGGATTAACGTAAAAGAAAATTTTTGCGTAAATCCATTGCGGACATGAGTCTATAGTGATCGCATAACATTACGAACGACAAAGTCAAAAGTTTAGTGTTTTCTTCTTAAAAGAAAAGCTTTTTAAAGTAAGGTAGCTGAGGACGTTATATAAAATTTTAATATAGTTTGCCAGTCACGGTGTGATATCAATTTTCGAACGACCATAACACATTATAATCACAGCACACCAAAGCATAGGTCCGTGAGTGATTGATAGCGCCGTGTATCGCTAGTCATACAATATTTTTAAGTGTACCATAACAAACTATGACATTTGTCAATCTTTGACATGTAAGTTTTTTTCCTCTGTTTAAAGATCATTTTATTGAAAACAGTCTGGATTTATAATAGTATCATTATTCTTTATTACTGATTAAACAATTCAACAACAAATATTAAAGCTCATTTGTAACGTAAACTTCCTAATACAATGGTCTCATTCAAATACATCTTAGTAATATTAATTAGGAAAGTATTATTTAAAAAACCTACATATACAATCCCGTTGTTCCACATGTAGTCATGCAGTCAGTCACTCAGTGTATATGTATATATTTATTCATACTCTTTTTTGTTTCTTTTTTATGTAATAATATCGTATAGTATATCATTACAGTATTATACAGCTATCGATCGGTTAAAAGCTAAAAGCTAAAAGGCATCGATATAATGCTGAATGTTTATGAATTTATTATAGCATGAAAATCCTTGAAACGATTTCGGTCAAACAATCAACACAAAAAATTCAAAAACTGTATCCTGACTACGGAAAAAAATCTGGGTTTACAAGTTAAAATCGACTCTTCCTATTGGTGAAGTCGGTAAAAATGTAGCCTGTGTTACCGGGCCGTAATAACAAATCGATTGATACCTCATTCATAAAAATCGGATAAATAGTTGAAACGCTACGGAGGAACAAAAGTAAATACAAATATACATGCATACACACAAACACACTCACATACATACGTCCTTTTTGGTTTCACCGTAGTCGGGTAACAAATAGATATTAATATTATAATGTACCACCTGCATACTGTTCCATATTTGCCCAACGTTAAACAGAACCACTACTTCACAATGTTCCATATTTGTCTCGTCCAAATAATCATTAGCGAATGGTGTTCCAAGTTAGGAACAAGCTTGTGTCTTTTTATTTACTATGATACGATTCATAAAACTCACGTGCTATGCCATTAAATCTTTTGGGATCCATTTAGTTTTGTTTAATACGTATATTATATTTTTTTCGCACAAAATCACATGAAAATCGCAGGCAACAAGAGCTCAACCAGACACTTCGCAATAAATGGCCACGGGACGCAGTCTCACACTGAAATATAGAATCACGTACAACATATTATAGAATCACCATTGCTGTTTTACGTTCGGATACACACTAGTCGACAATTATACTTCTAATTATCGGCAAACAGATGTCTCTAGTTGGATATTTCAATAAGTTTAGAGAGTGTTCCAAATCTGCCACGAGATGCGGTAAAGGGTTAAGTTGACTTATTTTAGTTTGTTTTGAATTTTAAGTAAATGGTTCGCACATCATAAATACGGAAATAATCACTAAATTGAGAAAATCTAATTATGTCTTAACTATAATTAAAGATATGTCAGTGCAGGTCTCTTCAGAGTAGGAAACGTAAACAAATTAAATTATTTTTAGTTTAATCTAGATTACTCGGTGCCATCAGAATTGGCACTATTGGGAAACTTTGTACTAGGGTGGTACAAAACACAACAATTTTCGCATTACAAATTATCAAAATTATAGTTTAATTCTTTGGGATAATCGGTATAATATACGTAAGTTGTAAAAACTCATTGATGCGTAGTTCAAGTAACCTAGAACCATAAGCGTCAAATAGATAAACACAAATTAGGACACCCTAGACTGAAGGCAACAAGCCATGCTCTGTTCTTTTAACTACCGGATCGCAACAAAGTTGGTCCATTTATAAAAGAGATACGATGCCAAAGACACACAGAAACACACCTGAAACTAATAGCACTCCTATTTTTGGATGGCGGTTAATAAGACAGCTATGGAATAAAAATAAACAGCAACTTTTTTGAAGCAAAATAAATCCACCGATTTACATCTCGTCAGATTCTCAAGAGCGGTCAGTTCGTATCAAGTTTTATGGGTTTCAAATGCCAGGGGCCGCCGTAATGACCTCATTTTATACGCCCACTTGTAGACTTATGTGTGTACGATGTTTCACGATGTTTCAATATTCTAAGAGGGTGCTTTTAAAAGGTTGGATAATTATGTTCGATGGAGTAATGCTTGAGTGATGTTATTTAAAAAATGTAAAAGGTTTATTTTTTTCACTAGATGGTTGACGGCATCTTTATCCTCGGTCATAATGAATCGTGTGTGGTAGGTATCTCAAAGTATTTATTTATAAAGGATGTAATTTGATGTATACTTGACCTCACGATATAAGTAAGTTGACGTACCGTATACTTTGACAACAATATTTCATAATCTTCAATTTTCATAATCGGGCTTCGCTGGATGCTGTCACACCTGCTCATTTCATTTGTTCGGCTTCCAGAAATCGCAGTCTGTCAACTAGTTTGTAAGAAAATGACGAATACATCTCGTATTCTTTGCTTAATAATTAACTATTGAACATGACGGCTAGTTGGTTAGCTGAACAAAATATTTCAACCCAACGGCTAACTGTTTAGTTGAATGTCTAGATCAAGTTATGCTAAACAATGTTAAACAAGGCTGCGGTTGTAAATGATCCCACAAAGTGAACGACCAAAACAATGACACGGTGGTTTGTAAGACCTATTTTAACATTAAATAACATAAAATAAATTAAAACATTTTAACACAAACAACTTTATATTTAATAGATAAAACCATGAAATCTATTGTTGCATAGAGAAAATATGCAACATATTATGGAACTTGAAGATTTATAAAAAATTGCGTCATCTTTTTTTACAGTTAAATTAGCAAGGCTTCTTTAGACTCTTGAGTAGAATAAACCTGTTTTGAGTATCATAAAATAATTTTCAAGCCCCAGCACAGGCAGCAGATAAAAAAAATAAAAAAATGTTAAAAATAAGTTTTCTACTATCGCTTTCTGATAATTTATTCCTACTTAGCGTGTTATTAATAATTCTTCATATCTTTTCTGTCGTAGATTAAATCAACTTTCAATTTCTAATAGTACCGACAGTTTTGATAAAACTGCCAGACAACAGCAGAAACTAGGATACGAAGTTGCTCTACAAAGTAAGGCAGAATAAATGGTTTAAAAAAATTGCTATACAGTTAAATAGACGTTATCGCCGTGTGCTAGCGGCATTTCCGTTTATTATGTATTTGATTTGAAGAAAATTATTGCTTTATCAAATTTATGATAAATTTATTTATTTGTAAAACACAACAGAGAACAATCAATTATAAACCATACATTCAAGATTACAATCATGCAGATCCAAATTGCTATCCTAAAAGTGTTTACACGACAACTTCGGTAATAAAAAGTTAGTTAAAGTATATGATAGGATTTGTATTGAAGGTAAACATAAAATATACAAGGCTTAATGTAAACTTTTGGTTATTGTATAGTTTACATATGGTTAGGAAATATCTTATTACACTTTTATAAAAATTATTATAAAATTAGGGTTGAGAATGTGTTTAGGAGGTTTGGAGGATTTAGCTTTTTTTCATTTCTCAACTCACTCTATATATAAAGGTGCAGGTAAATTATAACTACTTATGTGTCTCCTGCATTTTGCTTACAGCTGTGTAGGCAGTGAATTTTTAAGATATTTAACGTATTTACTTGGGCAGAATGTAGGAAAATAAAAAGTGCAAGTCACAGTTGTATGACAAGTAGCGCCTCGACGTCACATTGATTGTTTTGATATGATTCTATTTCTTTTTATCACTGGGTATTGGTGATATTTTGAAAACATATACTACAGGCTACTTTTTTATCAAAAAACATATTTTTAAACGCACATTGCCCAGCTTAAGCTACTTACCTTAAGTATTATAGGAATGAACAAAAAGCATGTATTTGGAATCACGTATTAAATATTTGTAACAAAACCTGGGTATTTCAATAAAAATATCTTTAACAATATTTATTTATCGATAGTTGAAATAATATATTTATTTATCGATTGTATTAAAATGTTTATTTATCATATTTTTATACACGTTCCACAAGTATTTTACGATTATTAATATTATTAATAATTAATATTATTATTAAGTATTTTACAAGTATTTTATTTTACATTTTACGATGGTGTAGTCGCAGGCAATGGCTAATGTAAAATAAACTTTTTTAACGATATCATGCAAAAGGATATGAATTGTAAATGCAGTGCCTAACAAACACTTGATGAAAATAACATAAATAAGAAACAAAACGAAAGACCCAGCTTCAACCGTAAATAAATTGTATTACAAGTTTCACCTTTTTGTAGTAGGTATGTTGCATTTAAACCACCTTCTCATAATTAGTTAACTTCCCTGTCTACTGTAAATACCTGTAAAACATTCACGTGTGAAATTCGCAACAAATTATATTTTCACTTCACTACATCATAACACCCTGGTAAAATGTACACCCGGACTGTTGAGACAAGTTTTTGCTTACAATTAAGCTCTTACGATTTGCGCTCGAGAGAGGTTTGTTTAAATACATTTACTTATAAATGAAATTCATTTCATGTAAGAAAATTTTACTTTTCTAATGTTTTTTACTGAAACATTTTAGAGATTTATTATTTTAAAATGTAATTTTTCCTTAAATATGTAAAAGAAAAATAATAACTGAGAAACGGTCATAGATTAATAGCAAGAAATCTTATTTTCACCGATTTCAAAAAAAGGAGATGGGTCAGAACTCTTTAAAAAAATCCCCTCACGGGAGGGAGGTGAAAGATGCGTCATGCATACCGCCGCAGCCGTCTGCGGGGTTATGTGGGACTCACCAGAATGTTACCTACTTACTAAAAACCATCTCTTTGGCTGTGGCAAAATGTTACCGTTAGCCTTCATCGGAAGCTACACCCTTTGGGAAGTGGGCGCGCTGGCGGAGACCTGCTAGCGGGTCATCCGCTGGATGTGAAAGTTGCACTGAAGGTGCTCAAAGGAACATGAGTTGGTGGCCGTTCTGGGCAGCCTCAGACTTAGGGATCAATTCATTTAAATGAACCTATAATGAATTAAGAAGGGAACTATGCTCCGCCAGAGCTAGCAGTCGCTCTGTCGGAGAACGTGAAGAAGTTTACGGGCTAAGACTGAAATTTCCCTAGCATCAATATTTTTGATAGCGTTGCAGACGATACGCATATAGTGCTAACCCTTTTGAGGATCTCCCTGGACTGAAGGATGTTGGTGAGTACCACCAAAGCAAGAGGGTGACGCCTTCCGTACTTGCTGTGCATTTTATGCACCGCTAGTGCCGGGAAGCCTTGCGACTGCAGAGCCTCCAGGATAGCCTCGTTCGATAATTCGAACGGGACTCCCCGTGAGTACCGCTCTGAACTTACGCTCTTCTGGGAGAGCATAAGTGTGATAAGCATATTGCTTATCGGTGAGGAGCTTGATTTGGGCTCGGAAATCGTCTAACGACGAGAATAAGATTTTAATAGATTCACCCGAGTTGGTCACTCGGGTATAATGGATCTTGTGCTATTTGCACAATGTCGAGACTTCGGATTATTTGCCCTTTTCCCGGAGGAATACGGGTGGTGGGACCTAAGACTTGACCGCGGTAGGGGGTGGGGTCACAGTGAGTGACATCAATAGGGCCGGGGCGGTGTTTTAGGTACCGGGGTAGCTGGCATTGTAGTCGCCGCGGAGGGTGTTGAAGACGCCGGGAAAGGGCGTTGAGGATGTCAGGGCTTGTTTCGAGCGCTTTTTAGAGCGTTTCTTAACGAGGCTGAAAGATGGAGGCTCAGGGCCGATTGGGATAGCGTCCGAGGATGACTCGGTCACGGGTGCGCTCTTGGGAGTGGTGTGCTTGCGGCGCGAAGAGGCGTCTACTTCACACTCCATGTCACTGGAGGAGGGGGACGCGGGAGGGCCTAAGACCAGAGGGGTCTGGGAAACTGGGGTGGCCTGAGGGGCCAGTCTGGAGATCAATGCCAGGCTTTGGGGGAGAAAAGTGTTAAATACACGACTCATGTGAGGGGTGACGTTAATGCGTTGAGCCTCGAGCTCATCGAGTAACAGTTCCATAATTTCATCGGAGCTTAGGGAATCTATTGCGGAGGGGTTGGGGTGGGACAAATATATAAACTATGACACAATCCTACCACGAAGACTAACTTCCTACGACGCGGAAAACTTACTCGAACACGAAGACTCGAACGCAGAGCTTGCCGGAGCGGCGACGGCGACGCAGGTCGGCGACGACGAACTGCAGGCGACGGTGTCGAATTTGCGTCGTGAAAACGACGGACCTATGAAATTTAGGAAGATACGGTACGAAAACCTGAGTGAAAACGACCAGTGAAATTTGGGGTGCTCAACTAGTGCGGGGCTAGAGAGCGGAAAAGCGTCTGCGATCGATGTGCAAACGGATCCGCAAGCAACCCGAGACATGGAATGACGATCTCTTTCAAATCTTGATGATTTCTTTTAAGAAGAGTTCAGCTCATTTTATTCATTTTTTCTTGTTACTAACATAATGCAAAGTTAATTTTCGTGCTGTAATTGTGATGTGCTTTATACAGTGTGACCTGGAATTTGATTGAAAGCTTTATGTGGCGGTGAAGTAATATTTCATTATCAAAATAGTCCCGCGTTATGCCATAGCTTCAGTTTTTCCAAAAAAAAATTTATTTTTCCATTTTTATCTGTACTTAATCGAATGCCTGCGATTAAATTTCTGCCCGCAAAACATACATTGTGCACACAGCTTTTTCTTTGCCAATACTAAACATAATTACTTTACTTTCAATAAATACTTTGTTCAGCTACAAGCGAAAAAAATTTTAGTTAGTAAAATTACCAAAATTTGAAAAGGGTTACTCTATTTTAAGAGACGAGAAGGAGGAGGCTATTGGACCTCCTGACCTGAAAAACAGTTTTTTATATCTTCTATCACATACCTTGTCTTGTGTTTCAATTTAGAATTTATCGATATATTTTAACAGACACCACCAAATATATGTCGCTGTGTGTAAGGCCATGTCGTCTTTACTTATTTATAGTTTTTTTATTTTTATAATAATAATAATAATAATAATAAATCCCCAGACAAACACACCAACTGTATGGCTCTAAAGTAAGCAGAGCTTGTGTTATGGATGAACATACAATGAACTGGGGGGGAACCCAGAATAAACATACATATATAAATACAAACAACCATGACCCGAGAACAAACATCTGTGTTCATCACACAAATGAATGCCCCGGCCAGGACTCGAACCTGGGACCTTCGGCGTATGAGCCACTGTATTTGATGTCTGGAGATATTGACCATGTGGTCATTTTTATTCGTTTAAAGCGTACGCTTACAATTACGATTACGTTTTTAGGTTTGTATGCAATAAAAAAAATTATCTTCATTTTGCTTTGAATTTTTTAACGTAATGTGTCATTACGTTCGATTTACGAATTTAATGACACATTTGTGAAAATGTTAAAATTGATGCTCGTTTATTTCTGAAATTTAATGTTTAAGTTCTCATATAAAATGAATATCAAAAAATGATGCACTGTGATACTCCATAATTTTCTAAACTATTACCAATATTCTAAAATTATCAAAATAAAGTCTAACTGCATTTATTTCTTATGTCATTATACGTTATTAATTTATTACTAAAGTAATAAAATTTATTATTTTGGCTTATAAAATCCAACCATAGCAACATGTTTTCAATTTTTTAAGCTTCGTTATGAAAATTATTCTGTTTAAAGTAAAAACACACAAATGTTATTGTAACATTAACGACGTTCTGCGTGTTATCTGTATAAAATTGTATTTGCTGCCATAATTTTAATTAAAGTAAACATTGAATGCAGCGGTCTATCGAAATATTTTACATATTCGTGAGTGAAAATTACAATATTTTACAATAAAAAACTATCTATATATTTTGGAATCTGCGTTAACGGTCATGTAGTTGTCAAAATATTTAAATATGGAAAGGTGAATATTTAGTAATGAAAGTTATCTTTTCGTTAATAAAGCTTCGATAATCATAATAAAATGCTTCTGTAGAAATATCTTCAAAGGGTTTTTTAAATGTCATTTGTGAAACGATCAAAGTTTTTTTCATTTTTGTTACGAACTAATTTTCCATTGTTATCCAGTCATGTTATTAAAAAAAAACAGACAAAATGGACAATTTTAAATCCAATTTTGAACCAATTTTACTTTTACTTTTATTATTATCTTTAAGCAATGGCCGACTTTCGTAATAAATGTATATTAGTTTGTTTTGCTAAATCAATTCAACCTGAGCTAAACGTATTAATGTTACGTTAATTTTACAAATTTATTTTTAAATCTTTATTTAAAGTGCTTGACCCTATTTTAATCACGTCGCTCTATTAAGAATCATACAAATATATAGCACGTTGCAGTACTCATTTCATTTACACAACTTAATTACTTACTAAATTACTTTATACCTAGCTTTAAAAAAAAATTTGAAACATTCTTGCACAATCATTTTACCTAGATCTATGTTTAATTGTTAGGTTAGCCAATTTGTACATGCACTTAGCTTCTTTAGACAGTGGCTAAGCCGAAATGGAATCAAGCTCCCTTACATTGATTATGTAAGGGAGCTTGTAAGCTATTAGTGCTTCATTCCGGACACATTCTAAAATTATGTGGTAAACATCTTCTATAGAATCACATTGCGAGCAGTTTACACAGTATTTATAAATATTTCAAAACATTATATGTATAATCTAATATTGGAAGAATGAATGCCTTCTAACATAATATACCACTTGATCACTTTTGAGTTGATTCTGGCCGTAAATAGACGTTAAACTCTTTGGTGCAAACCACCCTTTTCGATTAAACCTTGCCCGTTTAGAAGGTAATTAATCCTATAGGCCGTTTCCACAAGTGAAAAACATCAAACAATTCTGTTGAATGTAACGTTCGACCCTCCGTGAACAAAACCAAACCATAGCTAAGGTTCTGAATTTATTAAAACAAAACCGCCACATTGTTGGCTGATTTTATAATTTACTAAAACTAAAACTGTATGTGACACGTAACAACTGTTTTTTGGGACACCCAGTATATCTGGGAAAGACTAAAAGCAGAATTATCTGCTTTTTTAGCTCACATTTCTTCCAAAAATTTACATTTACAACTAAAGTCGAACTGCTGCAATGACTTGCACTGAAGGTGCTCAAAGGGACATGAGTTGGTGGCCGTTCTGGGCAGCCTCCGGTGAAGCCGGGGCTGGGCAGAGGTCGGCCGAAGCATGATTTAGGGATCAATTCATTTAAATGAACCTATAATGAATTGAGAAGGGAACTATGCTCCGCCAGAGCTAGCAAACGCTCTGTCGGAGTACGTGAAGCTCAAAGTTTACGGGCTAAGACTGCGATTTCACTAACATCGACATTTTTTATAGCGTCGCAGACGATACGCATATCGTCTGCTACGGAGGATTGAGGAGTGGGTTTGTATGGGCGAGGAGCCGGGATGGGATTCGATGCGGGGCGCTGCCTCCAGTTTTCTGGGGCAAAGCTAACAAAAAGTGCAAACTTCTAGCATACACGAAAGAACAAATTAATACGAAAATTTACTTCGTTGCCCTCACACACCATGCGTTTTTTTTTTTTTTTTTTTGCTGCCCTCGTTCCCTCGCGGGAGGGAGGTGGAAGATGCGTCATGCATACCCGCCCGCAGGTAAATTCCTCTGCGGGGGGGTTATGTGGGACTCACCAGAATGGCACCTACCCACTAAAAACCACCTGTTGGCTGTAGTTATTACCGTTAGCCTTCATCGGAAGCAACACCCGTCGGGAAGTTGGGCGCGCTGGCAGAGACCCGCTAGCGGGTCTTCCGCCTGTAGTGAAAGTTGCACTGAAGGTGCTCAAAGGGACATGAGTTGGTGGCCGTTCTGGGCAGCCTCCGGTGAAGCCGGGGCTGGGCAGAGGTCGGCCGAAGCATGATTTAGGGATCAATTCATTTAAATGAACCTACAATGAATTGAGAAGGGAACTATGCTCCGCCAGAGCTAGCAAACGCTCTGTCGGAGTACGTGAAGCCCTAATTTTACGGGCTAAGACTGCGATTTCACTAACATCGACATTTTTTATAGCGTCGCAGACGATACGCATATCGTCTGCTACGGAGGATTGAGGAGTGGGTTTGAATGGGCGAGGAGCCGGGATGGGATTCGATGCGGGGCGCTGCCTCCAGTTTTCTGGGGCAGGCCTAGACTGTGTAGGCTTTGCAGCCGGAGGAACCCGGCTACGCAGCGGCGGAAAGTTTTCTTGAGAAAGGCGCGGGGCCTGTTTGGGTGCCGACCTCTTGGGATTGGAACGCATACAACGGGGTGCAGGAGGGCAGCCCCTGTAGTTTGCGGTGTGGCCGGACTGGCCACAAAGCACGCAATCGGGAGGATAGGGAGTTTCAGGAGTGCGATTGCACTCCTTAGTGAAGTGCGGGACCAGGCACTTGACGCACCTGGGCGGTGCGCGGCAGTTGGCCGCCGCGTGCCCGTACTACTGGCACCGATGGCACTGGCCGGGATGACCGCGGCGATGAGGCGCCTCGATCGAGATCCCAGAGAGGCCGCAAATAGAGCTAACCCCTTTCAGGATCTCTCTGGACTTGGGGACGTTGGCGAGAATCACAAAAGCGAGAGGGTGTTGCCTCCCGTACTTGCTGTGCATTTTATGCACCGCGAGTGCCGGGAAGCCTTGGGACTGCAGATCCTCAAGGATAGCCTCGTTCGATAATTCGAACGGGACTCCCCTGAGTACCGCTCTAATCTTACGCTCTTCTGACAGAGCATAAGTGTGATAAGCATATTGCTTATCGGTGAGGAGCTTAGTCAAAGCTCGGAAATCGTCTATCGACGAGACAGTGATTTTAATAGATTCACCCGAGTTTACCGCTCGGGTGTAATGGATCTTGTGCTCATTGCACAGTGTCGAGACCTCAGTCCATTTACCCTTTTCCCGAAGGAAAACGGGTGGTGGGACCTTGGCCTTGACAGAAGTTGGGGCCGGAGCGGGTGTTGAAGACACCGGGGCAGCTGGCGTTGAAGACGCCGCAGGGGGTGTGGGGACGGGCGTTGAGGGCGCCGGGTCTTGTTTCGAACGCTTCTTAGAGCGCTTCTTAACAAGCGTAAAAGAGAGAGACTCAGGGCCAGTTGGGGTGGCGTCCGAGGATGACTCGGCCGCAGGTGCGCGCTTGCGGCGCGGAGGGGCGTCTACTTCGCACTCCATGTCACTGGAGGAAGGGGACGCGGGAGGGCCTAAGACCTGAGGGGTCTGGGGAACTGGGGTGGCCTGAGGGGCCATTGTGGACATTAATGTCATGAGATGAGGGATAAGGGAATCTAAGGAACGGTACTTATCAGCATTTAAAGACATGCCTTCAGTACTTTCAATTAACTTCTTCCTAAACTCGACAAAGCTTAGGGAAGCCATTGAGGAGGGGTTGGGGAGGGACAAAATATGAACCTAACAACGATGACTAACTTCCTAAAACCACCCTACACGCAGTAGGGCGGTTGAGAACGACGCGGATAACTTACTCGAACACGGCACTTGAAGTCTTGGAACGACGAATTCCCGTCGACGAAGCTCACGTTCCACGAAGTACGGTTAACAAGCCACTGTTCGCCGTGAAAACGGCGTTAGAAACTTATTAGAAGTACGGTTAACGAGCCACTGTCCGCCGTGAAAACGGCGTTAGAAACTTATTACGGTATACAACTATGAAATAATATATTACGACAACAACCAGTGAAATTTGGGTGCTCAAATAGCGCGGGGGCTAAAAGAGCGGGAAGGCGTCTGCGATCGACGTGCGCTCGAGAACGCACGCAGACCGAGACTGTGTTTTTTGCTTTTCCGAACAAGGTTAGATGTGTTTTATTGTGCAACCGTGAGGCGTCAACGCAAGTACAAACTTGAAATCTAGTTAAAGTTAACTTGCGTAATAAGCTATATATTTATATTATATATATAACTATAAACGACACCTCGCTCAAGCCGTGCACAAGATGCACTCCAACCGCGGTAGGCGTTTCTCGATCGCGTTAGTCATCTTGTCCAACACTCCCAACTCGAGGGAAAACTTCAAAGAGGCTCGCAAAATCTGCGGACTCTCCCACATCTCCGTCGAGCGTCCCAAACTTCGCGGGCACCCTGGGCAATGCCACCGTTGCCAGCTTTACGACCACGCAGCGGCTAATTGCCCAGCCCCTCCCAGATGCATAAAGTGCCTAGATCCACACATTACGAAGGAGTGCACTCGCACCCCCGACTCCACTTCCCCTTGTGCCTGTGTGCACAGCTAATGACAGGGGTTGTCCGCGCGCTCCGCGCTCCGCTGCTATGAGGGTCGCGCCTAAACAGGCGCTGCCGCTTACTTCCGCCAACTTCCCGCCGCTGCGCAACCGGGCTCCCCCGGAAGCAAAGCCCGTGCAGCCGACGCTGACTCCGGCTCTCTCCAATCCCAGCTCCCGTAGCTCCAGTAGGCCCGCGTCCCACTCCGTCGTCTTCACTTCAGTCGTCGTTGGCTGAGGACATGAAGACCGTGTT
The DNA here is from genome assembly GCA_923062675.1 of Marasmarcha lunaedactyla. Classification (NCBI taxonomy): domain Eukaryota; kingdom Metazoa; phylum Arthropoda; class Insecta; order Lepidoptera; family Pterophoridae; genus Marasmarcha; species Marasmarcha lunaedactyla. Next base: position 4,502,456 of record OV281341.1, read on the forward strand.
CGACGTTATTCAAAACGTTGACATTAGGGAAAAACTGCGAGCCGCACGCTCTCCTCAACAGCGTCTCTTCGCAATAGCCGAGCATCACTCGCTACTTAGTTCTTTGTTAAATATATATTTAGTATAAATTCAGCAAATCCCGCGTCCAGTCAAATCAAGCCCAAGGGCTTATCCCTCGTTTCATTTAACATTCGTAGCCTTAGTACTAATCTTCCTGAGCTCAAACTGTTCCTTCAGATCAACGAGCCAGACTTATTGCTTCTCCAAGAGACGTGGCTCACTTTAAACCACTCCAGGGGATTCGCTATTTCCAAGTACGCGTTCACTCTTAACGATAGGTCCTTTGTCAAAGACCGTACGTTTCGTTTTAGACACGAACGCACGCTTTCCGCGCCTCGTACATAAAGGCTGGAGTCCCTCAAGGCTCAGTCATCGCCACTCTATTGTACACCATGAACACAAACGACATTCCCATTCCGCCGAAAGGCATCGAACTTGCCCTCTTTGCCAACGACATTGCCCTTTATTCCAAAGGCCTCAGTGTCCCGGGTCTCGTCACCAGACTCCAAAAAGACCGTTAATGCCCTTGGTGCATGGTTTCAAAAATGGCGTATCGACGTAAACCCAGACAAGAGTTCTGCGGTTACTTCGACTGCAAACACCGTCGTATCGCCGAAAATCTCCACGTTAGAATGTTAGGTATTCCGATCCCCTGGAAGCGCAGTACCAAATACTAAGGCATCACTTTAGACCAGACGCTTTATTTCAAGCCACACATTGATAGAGTGACGAAACTCGCCCGTCCTTCAGAAATAAACGTACGCTGTATAAGACCTGCGTAAGACCCGTCATGAAATATATCTTGCCAATCTTTGCCCACGCCGAACCCTCCGTCCTGCACAAACTGCAGGTAGTTCAAAATCTCTTATGCCGCAGGGCCACAAACGCACCTTGGTACGTGCGCAACGCGGACCTGAACAGAGATCTTGAACTACCTACAGTGCAACAGCACATCAAAACACTCTATGAAGCGTTCTTCAAACGCTTCGAAACCCACCCCAATCCTCTAGTTCGAGATTCAGTCTTATACACTACCCTTGTCATAGATTTGACGCGCACACGAACGTAGCCACGCAACTAACACTAGATCTTGAAGCCCTTCAGACCGCAACTTCTAGTTCTAATTGAAATTCGAATTAATTCAATTTTTATTTTTTCATTTTGAGCACCTTCAGTGCTATGTATTCACATTCAGTGCTTTGAGCACCGTCAGTGCTATGTAATTCCCAGCGGGTGAGCCCTTCTGGGCCCCGCTACCGCGGCCTCTTTCTTCCATTGGTCGTCGCTCAGATGAAGGCTGGGTGGCAAAAATAATGCACGAGTCGTCCAGGGGGGTTTTTTAGAGGGTAGAGGCTCTGGTAGGCTCGGAGTGACGAGTCCCACATAACCTCGATCGCGCGCTGCGTAAGAGCATTTTTTAGATCCTCTTGCCCTCTCCGTGGAGGGGAACAAAAAAAAAACACCTTGCTCGTATATATATAAATATACTAAAATTCCCTCAGTTCAGAATTTTATTGCTTTTCGAGCCTTATCTATTTATTTAACAGTTTGTGTACACACATATATAAACAATATATATATATATTGAAAACAAAATACCTTAAAGACTTAATATGTACAAAGGTACGGCTCCAGCCGACCTGTGAGGACAGATTAGTTTATAACAAAGTAGTGTGTACCTACTTTAAACATACACAAATTATATCCTTAGCTTTGTGGTGTAGCAGTCGCCAAACTAGTTAAGATCTGTTCGATTGCAAATTACGAATGAGAAAATACTTCTAGATGTGAGTAAAAGAAAATTGTTCTTTACAAAAAGTTTGTTAACAGGACAAAGATTTCTTTATGGTGAATAAAGAATGTGTGAATCACTGAAATAGATCGAGTTAAATTTTCAAGGTACATTATTTTTTCAATTTAATTTTAAGATCATTTGCTGGTCTTTTACACCTCGACAACCTGTACAAAGTTGCACTTGTGATGTCCCGACGACATATAACCCGAAAAGAAATGTAACAAGCTATAGCCATATTAGCAGCCAGTTGCAGCAGGCCTTTCATACTTCTCAAAGTGTAATGCTAAGATTGTCCTCGTGCTATTGTGCTACCACAAAGGTGGCTGAGAGGCACACAGATCAAAACCGATTTCAACAGCGAACAGCGAGAAGATGAGTAACGGCCATGCGATTGGTCTACGGGCTCCAAAATATCTACCATGGTAAGCGACCAAAATGTTGGTCTTGGTGCCCTACATGCTCCAGGTTCTAGCTGTAGTCTTAAATCGTTTTATTACCGCGTGTGTTGTGATTTATAAGGGAGCTTATTGCTTTTGTTCTAGTCAAGAGCATGGATTTATCATCATAGTAAAAACTACTTTTCGAGAAATTAATTTCAATATCAAAGCCTAACCTTCAACGCTGTGGCCTTTTATTTTATGTAACTACTGTTTTGCTTTTTTATTAGTACGTAGACAGGCTGTTTATTTCCAGTTTTGATGTACAATATGAATGTAAAATTTCAGAAAAGGTGTGCCGGTCGTAGAATTTATTGAATACATTTTGTCTGTATCACTTTACGGAATACATTGTGTTTACGGAATTACACGCCGACGGGTGGTTAGCGTGTAGTTCTGTAATCGCGACCCATTTAAACAAAAAAGGCTAGACTTTTAGCCTGCTACACACGCACAGCTGTTGTTACTGAGTAAAAACCTTGTACTGGGATACAAATTCAAATTCAAATTCAAATATTTATTTCTCAACATTGACAATTACTTGTTCTTATTGACGTCAAATAAAACATGATTCTACCACCAGTTCGAAAAAAACCTTCGTGAAGAAGAACTGGCAAGAAACTTCACGGGTATATTTTTTTTCAAAATAAATTTACAGAGTCTCTTTATGTCTATACAAACATTATTCTTTTCTGCATCTGTTAGCTCGGCAAGTCTCCCTCCCCCCAAGTATCCAAACGACGAACACCCTCAAACGGCACCCGTTCACGAGTTAACGCGGGATCCAGCCATATATAAATATGCACATATAGTCTCTTTCATTCTCGCTCCGATCGCCACGCGGTGCGGACGTGCAAGACCCAGCTCTCCGTTGATCGGTCCCTTCCCGCCATTCCGCGGCGCTCAGTTTACTGACGTCACAGTCTAGCGTGTTGGCTCCGTGCTACGGTTTCCTAAGTCTTTCTACTCCGTCTGAGTGCTTTCGAAGTGCGATTTTTCTTTGCGACTAAGCCTCTTAGTCTTCAAAGTGCTGTGCTAAGTTGTGTTGTGCTTGTGCTGAGTGCAGTGTTGTGCCCGGCGTAAGTAGTCTGGTTTCAGTGCAAAGGATACTTAACGGTGACAACGAATTTGTACTGAACCAGTCCTTTTTATTTTTATTTATTTCTCTTCTCTATTTTATTTATTTTTCTCCTATTTTCATATTTATTTCTATCATATTTGTGTGTTTTCGTGTGTATTTGTCCTTTCTGTCGGTAAAGGTTGACCCTAACGCGGTCAACTCTTTACCTGCGCACCCTTTTTCAGGTTTCTAGGTAGCGGCCTTCGGCGTACTATTGTTAGTTTTAATTTATTCTCCCCAGCCCCCCTACCGCTGGTAGGGAGGTTAGCCGCTAGGATTTGCTAGGTTTTTAGGAACTAGGCATCTTTTATTATACTTATTTTTATTAATATTACTGTCCCAACTTTCCCTTATGGATCCGCTAAGCGTTATTAACGCGTTCACCCAGGCGCTTGTTGCGGTAGGCGTCTACATCCCGAATGACATCATAACGCAGGCCTTGCAGGCATCAATCGCGTCCCCGGCCCCTCAGGCCTCAAACCCGGCCCCTCAGGCCTCAACCCCGGCCCCTCAGGCCTCAAACCCGGCCCCTCAGGCCTCCGACGTCGAGACCCCTCAGGTCTTAAGCTCTCCCGCGTCTCCCGCCTCGTCCGAGATGGACTGCGAATCGGTCGCATCCTCTCACGCGTCGCGTCGTAAGCGTACCGCTCCCGGGAGCGACTCCGAACCCGCGTCTGATACGTCGTCAGATGCCGTCACCTTGACCGGCTCTCCTGAGCCCGCGTTTCAACTCGTCGCCAAGCGCTCCAAGAAGCGCTCTAAGAAAGCTTCGGTATCTTCAATACCCGAGCCCTCCCCGGTGTCTTCAACACCAGCCCCCGCGCCGTTAAAATCGCTCGTAGTAACCGCGTCTCCGTCGGTCACATCGAAGCCAGCGACGCGCTGCGCTCCCGTCCCGCCGAAGCCTCAGCTCCCTCCGCCCGTCTTCCTGCGTGAAAAAGCGCGCTGGACCGCGGTTTCAAACTTGTGCAAAGTGCACAAAATCAATTACTTAAAAGCCGCCAACGCTGGCGATACAATCAAGATTCAAGTAGCGTCCGTCGACGACTTCCGCGCGTTTACCAGGTTACTCGGATTAAACCAAATCGCATATCACACCTACGCCCTCCCGGAGGAGCGTAAGATCCGCGCAGTACTACGGGGCGTCCCGTTCGAACTCAGCAACGAAGACATTCTCGAGGACCTTAAGTCTCAGGGTTTCCCGGTCACAGCAGTGCACAAGATGCACTCCAACCGCGGTAGGCGTTTTCCGTTAGCGCTAGTAATACTGTCCAATACTCCCAACTCGAAGGAGATTTTCAAAGAGGCTCGCACAATCTGCGGACTCTCGAACATCTCCGTCGAGCGTCCCAACCCCCGTGGTCACCCTGGGCAGTGCCACCGCTGCCAGCTATATGGCCACGCAGCGGCCAACTGTTCAGCTCCCCCCAGGTGCGTTAAGTGCCTGGATCCCCACTTCACTAAGGAGTGCACTCGCACTCCCGAATCCACTTCCCCCCCTGCCTGTGTGCTGTGCGGCCAGTCCGGCCACACAGCAAACTACAGGGGTTGCCCGCGCGCTCCGCGCTCCACCGTCAAGAGGGTCGCGCCTAAACCGGCGCCACCGCTCACCTCCGCTAACTTCCCGCCGCTGCGCAACCGGGGTCCCCCGGAAGCAAAGCCCGTTCAGCCGACGCCTACTCCGGCTCTGTCTTGGAGGCAGCGTCCGGCCGTCCCACCTGCACCTTCCCGACCCATCCCAGCTCCCGTAACTCCCGTAGGGCCGCGTCCCGCGTTGTCATCTTCCCCTCAGTCGTCGTTGGCTGAGGACATGAAGACCGTGTTCGACGTCATCCAAAACGTCGACATTAACGAAATTTCCGTACTCGCACGCAAACTGCGAGCCGCCCGCTCTCCTCAAGAGCGTTTATTCGCGTTAGCCGAGCATCACTCGCTCCTAAGTTCGTTGTAAATTCTTTTATTTTTGTATAAATTCGTAAATAAATTAATTTAATGTCTAGACCCGCGAATCCCGCGTCCAGTCGTATTAAACCTAAGGGCTTATCCCTAGTATCTTTTAACGCTCGTAGCCTTAATACCAACCTTCCCGAGATTAAACTGTTCCTTCAGAACAAAGAACCTGACTTATTCCTTCTCCAGGAGACATGGCTTACTCCAAACCGCTCCAGGGGATTCGCTATACCTAAATACGCGTTTACTCGCAACGATAGGCCCAACTCCGACGGTTACGGCGGCACCGCTATATATTACAAAAGAGGCTTCCATTGCTGTCCTCTCCCTACCCCTCCTCTCCTCAACATGGAGGCCACTGTGTGTAGATTGGCTATGACTGGTCATCCAACCATCATCATAGCTTCAGTCTACATACCTAGTGGTACCAGACCAATCCGCAGCGACTTTGAGGCCATTCTCGCCCTCGGCCATTCAGTCATTATGTTCGGAGACTTTAACTCCAAACATACTGACTGGACGTGCCTATCGACCAACACCAGCGGTATCGCTCTCCTCGACATCACCAACTCCCTTGACTTAGACGTCATATCCCCCATCACTCCCACTCACTATCCCAACAACCCGACCTATTCTCCTGACATCCTCGACTTTGCAATTATCAAGCGAATCAATCTTGATCTCAGGTCCATCGAACCGCTCGATGACCTAGGCTCCGACCATCGCCCCGTCTCCCTCGTGCTAGGCGCGCCTAACGTTAACGTCACACCGCCAAAGACCTTTACCAACTGGAAAGGCTTTAAAAATACGTTAGTTTCAGCCTTAGAGGCACCGAACTCTCCGCTCGCGATTTCGCCCAACCAATTAGATAGCCCGATTAAAATAGATTCAGTAGTCGATACTTTCACTGATGCTATCAACTCAGCCATCAGCGACAACGTAATCATTGCTAAGCAAGGTAAACCCGCGCTTCCCGTAGCCGTTAGCAATCTCATTAAAGCTAAGAACGCGGCTCTCCGGAGAGCCAAGAAATATCCTACGCCCGCATATAGAACAGCTGCGAATCAGCTTAAACGTAAAGTTAGGTCTCGCCTCGCGGAACTCCGTGACACTCAGTTTAACGATCTCATGGTGAATATCTCCCGGTCCCACCAAGCGTATTATCGAATGGCCCGAGCTTTACGCGTAGACACCGCCTCTCACGTTCCTCCTCTCACTCGTCCCGACGGCACCATTGCCTTCGAAGGCGAAGAGAAAGCCGAATGCTTCGCCGACAGCATAGCGGCACAATGTTCGCCCAGCACGCAACCCGCGGATCCCTCCCACATCCAGGCGGTGGAGGACGAAGTTCTCCGCAGAGAATCTCTCCCTATCACCGACGACCCCGTCACAGTCTCTAATGATGAAATCTTGCTTCTCATTAGAAAACAAAAGTCCAAAAAGGCTCCGGGTGCGGATGGAATTTCCAACCACGCACTCAAGCACCTGCCACAGCAGGTGCTTACCTTGTTAGCTATCATCTTCAATGCCTGCTTCGACCATAGCTACTTTCCAAAAGCCTGGAAAGAAGCGACAGTCATAGGCATTCCCAAGCCGGGTAAACCTCTGAACATCCCGGCTAATCACAGACCCATCAGCCTCCTCAAGGCAATGTCTAAACTTCTCGAAAGAGTCATACTCTCTCGAATGCGGAACCATCTGTTTCCAACGGATGGCGACCCTCTCATTATTCCCCACCAGTTCGGCTTTCGCGCTAAGCACTCCTGCCCTCAGCAAGTCCATCGAATCGTCGAGTACATTCTCGAAGGATTCTATCCGCATCGTAAAAAATCAATCGCGGTTCTCTTTGACGTAGCCAAGGCTTTCGACAAAGTCTGGCACAGCGGTCTCGTTTTTAAACTCTATAAAATAGGCTTACCGGTTCGCCTAGTCAGATTAATCGCGTCGTTTCTTAAAGACCGTACGTTTCGATTCAAACATGAAGGCACGCTCTCCGCGCCTCGTCCCATAAAGGCTGGAGTCCCGCAAGGCTCAGTCCTCGCCCCTCTGCTGTACACCGTGTACACTAATGACATGCCCATCCCGCCGAAAGGCGTCGAACTCGCCCTCTTTGCAGACGATACCGCCCTTTACACTAAAGGTAAAATAATCCCGTATAACATCACCAGACTCCAAAAGGCCGTAAACGCCCTCGGTGTTTGGTTTCAAAAATGGCGTATCGATGTCAACCCAGAAAAGAGTTCTGCCATTCTATTCGACCACAAACGTCGTAATCGCCGCAACGATCCCCACATTCGAATGTTAGGTATTCCCATCCCCTGGAAGCGCAGTATCAAATACTTAGGCGTCACCTTAGATCAGACGCTTTCTTTTAAGCCACACGTCGATAGAGTAACGAAACTCGCGCGTTTCTACTTAAGCCGCTTAAATAGTATGATAGGTAGAAAAAGTAAAATGTCTTTTAGAAATAAACGTACGCTTTATAAGGTCTGCGTTAGACCCGTCATGTCATATGCTTCGCCAGTCTTTGCCCACGCCAATCCCTCCGTCCTGTATAAGCTGCAGGTAGTTCAAAATCTCTTCTGCCGCAGGGCCACAGACGCACCTTGGTATGTGCGCAACGCGGACCTGCACAGAGATCTTGAACTGCCTACAGTGCAACAGCACTTCAAAACACTCTCAGAATCGTTCTTCAAACGCGCCGAATCCCATCCCAATCATCTTGTTCGAGATTCAGTCTCATATACTGCTCCTGTGTTAGATTCGAAATTCAAAGTCGCTAGGCCGAGAAACGCGCACACGGGCGAACCTTCGCAGTTAACTTTAGCTCTCGAGGCCCTTCAGGCCGCAAATCCTAATTCTAACGTAAATTCTAATTCTAACGTAAATCCGAATTAATGCAATTTTTATTCTTCATTTTTAATGTTTTTATTTTTACTTTTCATTTTTGAGCACCTTCAGTACTATGTGAATCTCAGCGGGTGACCCCTTAAGGGCCCCGCTGGCGCGGCCTCTTTCTCCAATTGGCCGTCGTTCAGATGAAGGCTGAGTGGCAAAAATGCACGAGCCGACAGGGGGTTTTTTAGTGGGTATGGTTCTGGTAGGCGTCGGGACGAGTCCCACATAACTCCGGGTCTCTTTCACTTTCAAAAATGATCCTTCCCCACGCGAGCCGGGCTGTGAGCATTAACTAGTATAGAGTAAACCATCCTAAATATCCCAACCATCAAACCTACGTTACGCTTATTTTCTTCATGTTTTTTTTTAAATAATATATACATTTTTTTATATTTTTTGATAATATAATTTTAATTTTATTGAGAAATCTAATCAATTATGATGATTATTTTTGAAACAACTTCAAGCTAGTATTAATAAGATAAACTCGGCCGTTAACTAAAGTGTTAATACGTGTTAATGGACAAGTAGCGTCAGTGGCAGTTATACGATACTGGTTCAAGGTTCTAGTCCTGGCCGGGGCATTCATTTGTGTTATAAACAAATTATAAATGCTTGTTGACATATAAATTGTATGTTTATACTGCCCCCCCCCAATTCGCTGTAAGGTCTTCCATAACAAAAGCTTCGCTTACTTTGTACAACAGTTGGTGTTTTTGTTCGGAGATTTATTATTTTTATTTATTATAGGATGGTATTTTATCGGTATATCAAACTAAAGTCACATGTACAGCTTAATTCTGAATAACCAACTTTATTTTCAACACTAGGAAAATTTCTTGCAAAAGAAAATTGGTTAGTTTCGGGCAGCAGCATAAATATCGGTGTTTCGTATCTAAATCTTCAGTCCCCAGCTTTGCAGGTGCAATATCTCAGTCAGAGGCAGTACTTTAACGTACGATCGACAGCCATTTCAGCTTGAAAAGCCTTTTACATTTTCAAAAAAACGTTGATTCCAAATTTTTTTGTATTTCTATAAACTTATACTTTTTAAATAATGATATAATGATAAAACGGGTATGGACTTATAAAAAATTCCTCCTAATATTTTATAAAAATCCATACTAATATGTTTTGCGTAAACGTTCTATTTTCTCAAAGGAACACTCGACGAAACCGGCCTTTATTTATTTGAAACAACCATATTTCGATATAATGATGTTGACATTAATAAAGCCGGCTACCTAAAACACAAGAAGCTTTTTCCAAAAGTTATCGTCAACCACGTAGAAATTACAAACACTTGGAGCTTTTATTCAAATATGTTTAAAACTAGTCTACAGGAAGGTAACAAGAAAGAAAATAAATTCACCGAAGTTCTTATTTACGTAGGTTTAACAAGATTTATCTGGATAGCATTTTCGTGAGAAGTGAGTGCGCTGTCTGGTCTTCATCTTGCGAGTAGCGAGTAGTCGTCGGCGGCAGAGAGCGTTTAAAATGTAATATAATAAATAATAATAAATCCCTAGACAAACACATCTACTGTATGGCCCCAAAGTAAGCAAAACTTGTGTTATGGATGACCATACAGCGAAACTAGATAAACCCAGAATAAACGTTAATATATACGAGTAAATATCAACAGCTATGACCCTAGAACAAACATTTATGGTCATCACACAAATTAATGCCCCAGCCAGGACTCGAACATGGAACCTTCACAAGTGCACTTAGATTAATTAAACGAAGCAAGTGATTAAAAATAATCCTAAAATTGAAAAAGTGGAAAACCACTGAAACAAAGTTTTGAATTTTTTATGTTTAAGGAATGAAAATCGAATATATAATTAATTGAAATGATTTTATATCATTATATATCATTATTCGGTAAACATTTTAAAACCTTGATCTGTTTTTTTTTTGCTTGTGCTTTTTTGTGCTTTTATTTTCACTTCGCTTTTAGTTTCACGCGTTGACGCCACTGTGACGTCACACGTTCCTCCCGCACGTCTCCTCCCGTGCGTACAACACATCGTCGCAGACATATAGAGACATTGTACATTTATTTAAAGAAACTTAGTCCCGTGAAGTTTAATGCTAATTCTTCTTCATAAAGGTTTTTCCAAACTGGTAGTAGGGTCATGCTTAATTTGAAGTCAATAAAAAAAAACAATTGCCAATGTTGAGAAATAAATATTTGAATTTGAATCAGTTTTTATTATCAGTTTTCTGAATCCTATTTTAAATCATGCACATAAAAATATAAAATAAAATATAAAATAAATAAATGAAAAATAACATAGGTTATAATGTAATAGTTTTCATTTCTTGACTAATACCTAAACCATTGTGGACAGTATGTATGGAATTCTGTATCTAGTTTTTATTTGTGACCAAAGCCTAAAATACTGATTATAGAAACATTTGGAAAAAGTTATAGTAATTTATGTAATGGTCTATATATTTGAAGTTTTGGGCGATCATTTGTCACGGCTGTCAAACCACATCAGCTCGTGGGCATTTTGGGGCGACCTGTATACAAAAGGCTTGTGATTGTGACTATGACTATTAACTGAAAATGAAAGTTTATCAGCGCAATAGCTATTATTTTATAGAGTATATAAATTTGCTTTTCTGGAACGTTTGAATACTTATCATTAGATAGCCTTTGAAATTAATGCCCAGTTTATTAATTCAAGTTATATTAGAGGTAACATTAACTTGTCTGTTTTCAATATTTCGATTCTCATGTTTACGAAATGTTATACCTTTGTACGCCTTGAGTTGAGATACGTCCACTAAGTCACTTCGATAAAACGACACAATTCGATATTCTTACAATAAGAAAACGTTTTCTGAAAATAGGATCTACTGGAACAAATACATTGAGTGCACGTCTTTTGCACTCGAACGTTCCGAATCAGCTCCCGATGGAATACCATTCTACGACATATTCGACATAACATGGAAAGCGTTTTAGTTTTTAACATGAAATTCTAGAGTTTTGATATTAAAAGTAAATTGTAGTAGGTCTCCCATTGGCGATGCCATATTTCTGGAATCACTAGCTACAAAAATACGGGTTTATATTTTAAACGCATTATAAGGAGATTATTTTTAAGTCGCTAAATCTTAAGTTAATACTGATCGTTGTTGGAGTTTCGCGAAATTATATTACATGACGGCCGAGTGGTGTAGTGTGTGCCCGGGACGCCAGAGATAATAGATTAGAGTCCTGGTTAGGGCATTCATTTGTGTGATGAACACAGGTGTATTTTTCCGGGTCATGGCTGTTTGTATATTGTATGTTTATTTTGGGTTGTTATAGGGTTGTTATATATGCATGTTTATTCTGGGTTACCGTTTGCTGTACGGTCATCAATAACATAATCTTGGCACCATACAGTTGGTATGTTTGTCTGGGGATAAAAAAGAATTAAAAAAATTGTGTTCCCTAAATTATTAATAGTCAGCAAATACTTAAGTTGCTTTTTTTAATATCTTTAAACAAAAAACAAATTAACAGCAGTTAACAAAAAGTAAAGTTGGAGTTAATTTATCGGAATCCGCTCAAAATTTGCATCAAATTTTAAGTAATCTGACGGACCACAAATATCGTTTTCATCCAATTATTTTACGAATGGGTGCAAACTTCAGCACTGCACCTTTTTTTGCATCTTAATTTATCAAATGTATATAGTTGTCATTTTTATACAGGTTGTAGACTTTAATACTACTTTAATACTATACAATTTCTAACTCGAACACAATTTTAAACTCTTTCTACTTCTCGTATGTTATCACTTGTATGTATTTTAAACCAAAATGTTACCTAAAATACAGTTTACAATGGAATAAGAGCAGGATAATAAGTGAGCCTGCTTTGATGCTCTCTTTGAACGGAACCCAATTTCAATTGAGAAGATGGTTCGATTCTCCAACATCTCCTATACAAAAGGTATAAAATCCAACATCTTACAAGCTGCAATAACTCAAGACACTGTCAGCACTTTCTATGTTAATCCTGAACGCTACGCTCGCAGACTGGAACACAGATGGAGACGATTGAATGTATTCATAACTATCAAGTCGACGCCTGTCACCTTAGACATTCGTGACCACGGTGTCTGTAGAGGCTCCGAAAATGTAATATAAAGAATCGTGAAAACTTAGGTAATACTACGATTGCAGAAATTAGTGAATTAGAATGTTATATGTACAAGTAGTGAACTCTACAATAGATAAACTATTAAAAAAAACTGACTCAATATACTAGTTTTCTGAATATGAAATAAGGCAGTAATTTTAATAAATTACTTCACATATTTATTTAATATTGATTTGTTCAAGCTTCCGTAAATTGTTACTTTTCTTTCATTCAGTGGTTGTTTCTCGTACAAAAACTTGAAAAAACATAAAATGAATTGTCGTTATGAAAATTGTTTGCAAGTTAAGAACCAACATAGTTTTAATAACATTTAATATTTATTTGTAAATATTTTATCTGTTTTCAGCATCGATAATTTATCTTTCATATTTTCGTATTTGGTCAACGTACATTATTTGATAAAGTACCTTAAAATTGTATATATCTTATAAATTTTGAATAATGTCAAATTGAGGTTCAATACAAGAGGGGTCAATAATATGAATAGAATTCATGTTAAGTTATTAAGTTACAAAAGTTTTCTATTTTATTTTTGATCAGTTGATCACAAGAATCAACAATAATACACGAAACAGGAAAATTTTATGGTTACTTTATGTAAAAATAAAAGCACATGGGTTTCGAAATTCTGAAATTCCTCACCAGGGATGAATTTACCCCTCAAAATGAAATAAAGAAACGAAGCCAAAACTTCTGTCAATATTGTTTGGCAACTTTTTTCATCTCTGAATTAATATTTCGCCTTCAAGTTACGATTGTAGAAAAACTTTTGCAGGTTTGGCGTAAAATTTAATTTTGGTTTTGTTTGTGAGATGTAACATGATTGAAATAAAATATAAGAAACATTGGCTTTCGCAATGTAACAATGGGCTAAGACATAAATTCGTAAAAAAAGGGAACAATTGAAAATTTTGCAGTGAACTAGGCATTCCAACACAAAAAATTTATTAATTTATACAAAAATTAAAAACGTCACTCACTAACGCGTAATCAATAATGTATAGAAGTAATAAATCAAATATCCTTCGTTCTTTCATTCAGTGAAAATAAATGAACTCTGTTATTTATTTAAGATTTAATGCACAAAACAGATTACAAAAATGAAAATACAAGATTTATCATATAGGAACATTGATGTGAAATACAATTAAATACTTTTGCACTATAAGACAAGAAAACATTCTTGAATGCTCCGAAGGTAAATTAGTAAGACCTTCTCTACACAATAGAAACCACAATTTTTACCTGTAATCGTCGAGTTATTTATTGAAAATAATCTTTTATTTTGCTTACTTAGGTTCTAAGCATACTAATTTAATTCTTCTTTTTCAATTAGCTTATTTATTCCATCCACCATCGGAGCTCTAAACAAAACCAATTTCATCAAATGAAGATCTTTGTGCAGCAATGTCGCATTGCAATCATAATTAAATTAACGAAAAAACTCGTATTCCGCTGCATGCTCTTAATTTTACTCCTATAATGAAAGAAAATCCTCAGGGTAAATAGCTAATTTTTAAGTATACTTTATAACTGTATGACGAGACCTCATCTGCGTCCGGACCCGTTCGGACGTGTTTGACGGTCGCTCCCGGCTGCCGAGTCACGATTGTTGTCTCACGACTTCTCTCGTAACAATACTCAAACGCCACTCTCAGATCCGTTCTGCGTCCGGCCCCGCTCGGACGTGTTCGCGGTCGCCCAGCCGTTGGGTCACGATTGTCGTCTCACGACGTCAACTCGTAGCAACACTCATACGCTGTTAGCCCCTGTAGGGCTTACTCTGCGGTCGGTTTCGATCGGCTGCAAGTAAGTCGGTCTCTTGCACAGCAACAACAGAGCTGAGCTTACCGCGGTCGATTAAATTCGATAGTAGTTCGCGAAGCTCGGGCTGTTTTTCTGGCTGCGTACCTGACGCTTGGCGCTTGCTACGTAGTCAGAGACTCGCTCTGCGGCCGGCCCCTGGCCGGTCGTAACGTAGTCAATCCCGCACTCTGTGCACCCCTCGAAGTAAAAACCTCACTTCGGTGAGTGCAGCAACAACAGGGTTGAGCTTACCGCGGTCGATTAAATTCGATAGTGGTTTGCAAGACTCGGGCTGTCTTTCTGGCTGCGTACTTGACGCTTGGCGCCTGTACGTAGTCAGAGACTCGCTCTGCGGCCGGCTCAGGCCGGTCGTAACGTAGTCAATCCCGCACTTTTAGTGCAACCCAACTTCGTCAGGTCTACGGCCGGTTTTTGTTGTCAATTTATTGGCGACACACTCCGTAGTAGACTCGAGTTTGTTCAGGTGGATACTTAACGGTGACAACTAAGCCTAAAAGCGTTGCCCCGGTGCGCTTCCAAGGCCCTTCAGGCCAAGGAGAAACCGGCTGACCCGATCCCATTGCACTTGGGCCTTTCCCAGGGTGACGGTACAGTGCTGTCCGAATTAGGGGCACCACTTCGCGTCGTCCCCAGCCCCCCTACCGCGGGTAGGGAGGTTTAGGTGCTAAGTTTGCTAGGGAACCTAGGCATTCTTATATATTTATATATTTTATATTGTAGGACCAAGCCCTCCAATGGACCAGCAAAGCTTGGTAAACTTTGCTAGGTCGTTCGCCCAGGCGCTCGTTGCGTCCGGCGTCAGCATATCAGATGACTTAATAACGCAGGCCTTACAGGCAACTATCACGTCCCCTGCCCCTCAGGCCTCAACCCCGGCCCCTCAGGCCTCCAACGTCCAGACCCCTCAGGTCTACAGCTCTCCCGCGTCTCCCGCCTCGTCCGAGATGGACTGCGAATCAGTCGCATCCTCTCACGCGTCGCGTCGTAAGCGTACCGCTCCCGGAAACGACTCCGAACCCGCGTCTGATACGTCATCAGATGCCGTCACCTTAACCGGCTCTCCTGAGCCCGCGTTTCAACTTGTCGCCAAGCGCTCCAAGAAGCGCTCTAAGAAAGCTTCGGTATCTTCAATACTTGAGCCCTCCCCGGTGTCTTCAACACCAGCCCCCGCGCCGTTAAAATCGCTCGTAGTAACCGCGTCTGCGTCGGTCACATCGAAGCCAGCGACGCGCTGCGCTCCCGTTCCGCCGAAGCCTCAGCTCCCTCCGCCCGTATTCCTGCGTGAAAAAGCGCGCTGGACCGCGGTTTCTAACTTGTGCAAAGAGCACAAAATTAATTACTTAAAAGCCGCCAACGCTGGCGATACAATCAAAATTCAAGTAGCGACCGTCGACGACTTCCGCGCGTTTACCAGGTTACTCTCGTTAAATCAAATCGCGTATCACACCTACGCCCTCCCGGAGGAGCGTAAGATCCTCGCAGTACTACGGGGCGTCCCGTTCGAACTCAGTAACGAAGACATTCTCGAGGACCTTAAGTCTCAGGGTTTCCCGGCCACAGCAGTGCACAAGTTGCACTCCAACCGCGGTAGGCGTTTTCCGTTAGCGCTAGTAATCCTGTCCAATACTCCCGACTCGAAGGAGATTTTCAAAGAGGCTCGCACAATCTGCGGACTCTCGAACATATCCGTCGAGCGTCCCAACCCCCGCGGTCACCCTGGGCAGTGCCACCGCTGCCAGCTATATGGCCACGCAGCGGCTAACTGTTCAGCTCCTCCCAGGTGCGTAAAGTGCCTGGATCCTCACTTCACTAAGGAGTGCACTCGCACTCCCGAATCCACTTCCCCCCCTGCCTGTGTGCTGTGCGGCCAGTCCGGCCACACAGCAAACTACAGGGGTTGCCCGCGCGCTCCGCGCTCCACCACCAAGAGGGTCGCGCCTAAACCGGCGCCGCCACTCACTCCTGCCAACTTCCCGCCGCTGCGCAACCGGGGTCCCCCGGAAGCAAAGCCCGTTCAGCCGACGCCTACTCCGGCTCTGTCTTGGAGGCAGCGTCCGGCCGTCCCGCCTGCACCTTCCCGACCCATCCCAGCTCCCGTAGCTCCCGTAGGGCCGCGTCCCGCGTTGTCATCTTCCCCTCAGTCGTCGTTGGCTGAGGACATGAAGACCGTGTTCGACGTCATCCAAAACGTCGACATTAACGAAATCTCCGTACTCGCACGCAAACTGCGAGCCGCCCGCTCTCCTCAAGAGCGGTTATTCGCGTTAGCCGAGCATCACTCGCTCCTAAGTTCGTTGTAAATTCTTTTATTTTTGTAAATTTTAAATAAATAAATTTTAATGTCTAGACCCGCGAATCTCGCGTCCAGTCGTATTAAACCTAAGGGCTTATCCCTAGTATCTTTTAACGCTCGTAGCCTTAGCTCTAACCTTCCCGAGATTAAACTGTTCCTTCAGAACAACGACCCAGATCATTTTCTTCTCCAGGAGACATGGCTCACTCCTAATCGCTCCAGGGGATTCGCGATTCCTAAATACGCGTTTACACGTAACGATAGGCCTAACTGCGACGGTTTCGGCGGCACTGCTATCTACTACAAAAGAGGATTCCATTGCTGTCCTCTCCCTACCCCTCCTCTCCTTAACATGGAAGCCACCGTGTGTAGATTGGCTATGACTGGTCATCCGACCATCATCATAGCCTCAGTCTACATACCTTGTGGCACCAAACCTATCCGCAGCGACTTTGAGACCATTCTCGCCCTCGGCCGTTCAGTCATTATGTTCGGAGACTTTAACTCCAAACATACTGACTGGACGTGCCTATCAACCAACCAAAGCGGTATAGCTCTCCTCGACATCACCAACTTACTCGACTTAGACGTCGTCTCCCCTATCACTCCCACTCACTATCCCGACAATCCGAACCACTCTCCGGACATCCTCGACTTTGCAATCGTCAAGCATATCAACCTCGACCTCAGGTCTATCGAACCACTCGATGACCTAGGTTCTGACCACCGCCCCGTCTCCCTCGTGCTAGGACCGCCTAACGTTAACGTCACTTCTCCTAAGACCTTTACCGACTGGAAAGGTTTTAAAAACACGATAGTTTCTGCCTTAGAGGCCCCAAACTCTCCGCTCGCGATCTCGCCCGATCAATTAGATAGCCCGGATAAAATAGACTCGTTAGTAAATTCTCTCACTGATGCTATCAACTCAGCCATCAGTGTAAACGAAAAGGTTGCTAAGAAAGGCAAACCCACGCTTCCCTTAGCCATTAGCAATCTTATTAAAGCTAAGAACGCGGCTCTCCGGAGAGCCAAGAAATATCCCACGCCCGCCTATAGAACAGCTGCGAATCAGCTACAACGCAAAGTTAGATCTCGCCTCGCGGAACTCCGAGACGCCCAGATGAACGATCTCATGGCGAATATCTCCCCGTCCCACCAAGCGTATTATCGATTGGCCCGAGCCTTACGCGTAGACGCCGCCTCTCACGTCCCTCCTCTCACTCGTCCCGATGGCTCTATCGCCTTCGAAGACGAAGAGAAAGCCGAATGCTTCGCTAACAGCGTTGCGTCTCAATGCTCGCCCAGCACGCAACCCGCGAATCCCAATCACATCAAAGCGGTGGAGGCCGAAGTCCTCCGTAGAAACTCTCTCCCCATCACCGCCGACCCCGTCACAGTCTCTAATGATGAAATCTCGCTTCACATCAAAAGTCAAAAGTCCAGAAAGGCTCCGGGTGCGGATGGTATTTCCAACCACGCACTTAAGCACCTGCCTCAACAGGTGCTTACCTTGTTAGCTATCATTTTCAATGCCTGCTTCGACCTTAGCTACTTTCCAAAAGCTTGGAAAGAAGCGACAGTCATAGGCATACCCAAGCCGGGTAAACCTCTTAATGTCCCGGCTAATCACAGACCCATCAGCCTCCTCAAGGCAATGTCTAAACTTCTCGAGAGAGTCATACTCTCTCGAATGCGGAACCATCTGTTTCCAACGGACGGCGATCCTCTCATAATTCCCCACCAGTTCGGCTTTCGCGCTAAGCACTCCTGCCCTCAGCAAGTCCATCGAATCGTCGAGTACATACTCGACGGCTTCTATCTGAAACGAAAGAAAACGATCGCAGTTTTCTTTGACGTAGCCAAGGCTTTCGACAAAGTCTGGCACAGCGGTCTCGTTTATAAACTCTATAAAATAGGCTTACCGGCTCACCTAGTTAGGATAATCGCGTCGTTTCTCAAAGACCGCACGTTTCGTTTCAAACATGAAGGCACGCTCTCCGCGCCTCGTCCCATAAAGGCTGGAGTCCCTCAAGGCTCAGTCCTCGCCCCTCTTTTGTATACCGTGTACACTAACGACATTCCCATCCCAGCTAAAGTCGTCGAACTCGCTCTCTTTGCCGACGACACTGCCCTTTACACCAAAGGCCGCAGAGCCTCGGGTCTCGTCACCAGACTTCAAAAGGCTATTACCACCCTCGGTGCTTGGTTTAAAAAATTGCGTATCGATGTGAACCCAGAGAAGAGCTCTGCGGTTTACTTCGACTACAGACGCAGTCGTATCCCCGACAATCTCCAATTGAGAATGCAAGGCACTCCCATCCCCTGGAAGCGCAGTACTAAATATTTAGGCGTCATATTAGACCAGACGCTTTCTTTCAGTCCTCACGTCGATAGAGTAACGAAACTCGCACGTTTTTACCTAGGCCGGCTTTACAGTATGTTAGGTAGAAAAAGTAAAATGTCCTTCAGAAACAAACGTACGCTTTATAAGGTCTGCGTTAGACCAGTCATGTCATATGCTTCGCCAGTCTTTGCTCACGCTAAACCCTCCGTCCTGCACAAACTGCAGGTAGTTCAAAACCTCTTCTGCCGCAGGGCTACAAACGCACCTTGGTACGTGCGCAACGCGGACCTGCACAGAGATCTTGAACTGCCTACAGTACAACAGTATCTAAAAACACTCTGAGAATCGTTCTTCAAACGCGCCGAATCCCATCCCAATCCTCTTGTTCGAAAATCAGTCTCATATACTGCTCCTGTCCTAGATTCGGCATACAAAATCGCTAGACCGAGAAACGCGCACACAAGCGAACGTTCGAAGATAACCGTAGATCTCGAGGCCCTTCAGGCCGCAAATTCTAATTCTAACGTAAATCCGAATTAATGCAAATTTAATTTTCAATTTTTAATGTTTTCATTACTTACTTTTCATTTTTAATGTTTTTATTTTTTATTTTACTTTTAATTTTTGAGCACCTTCAGTGCTATGTAAATCCCAGCGGGTGACCCCTTTAGGGCCCCGCTAGCGCGGCCTCTTTCTCCAATTGGCCGTCGCTCCGATGAAGGCTGAGTGGCAAAAATGCACGAGCCGACAGGGGGTTTTTAGTGGGTATGGTTCTGGTAGGCGTCGGGACGAGTCCCACATAACTTTGGAATCGCGCCAGAGTATGCGTCAGAGCATTTTTATCCTCCTGCCCTTCCCGCGGAGGGGAACAAAAAAAAAAAAAAAAAAAAACTGTATGACACGAATCTTTCAAATTTAATCAGCTGTAGTATTGTTTTTAAATTTTATAGGCAGCAACGACGACGACTCAAGAAGTGCTCTTGAATGACTGTACTTAAGTACTGAACTTTCTGTGTAACGGAAATAGTTGTAAGGTAGTCAGTAACTGTCAAAATATTTAAGGGACAGTCAACTTTGTTGTTTTATGATGTCCAATAAATTTGACCCTTAGGGCATCACCACATTTTTAGCCGTTTGTAACTACTTAGGTAGACATCGCTTTCGAACGAAAAGTCGAGATAAAATTTTTAAAAATTATAATGAAATGCGTGATAAAATCCGCCTTAAAAGTATTTCATTTCATGAAATATCCAAGTTTATTTGTTCATATAATTTTTTTATCGTCCTTGTACTTCTCTTTCCTCATTTCTCTTTACTCTTCAACTTACTCTCACTTCGTACCCGCTTATTCCAGTTAAATATCCACCAAAACGATCGTCCTTTCTTTATTTTTTTTGTTGTTCTTCCATTCCTTTCAGATACTCCTTAGATTGTTCAACATCCCGAAATTTATACTGGACCGAGAATGAAGGCGCATGTTTTGGGAGCAGTTTATTAAATACATGAGACTGTTTCAAAATTAAAATAAAAAATCGGTTTCTTATCAAAAGTTCTTTTTGAAATCAAAAATGCATTTTTTAATATTATCAGGTTTCCCCTTGCACAGACATCCAATTAATCATTCCAAGCATGTCACAGGCATGAAATTAATTACATGACTTCGTGTAGTTTCGTTTGTTGCAGACTGTGTCATTAATTACGTTTCTATGATGTAGATAACGTCACTGCCAAAGAACATTCTAACAGTAGACGACGCTTCTTTTACCTTTGAGGTCCGCAATATTTTAGATAGAGATAACTGTATAGACTACAATTTAGTCCATTTTGTAACTACTGACATAATATGTGAAAGCTAAGCTGTGTATTAGATTAAGAGAAATTCGGTGATGGTACAAGAAATAAATTTATTTTAACATGTATTTAAAAATTATGTTATTCAGGTAAGCAAGATAATAGTTCCAATACTACACGGACTCTATAAATTGTGTAGTTACTGGGTTGTTATTGGGTATTATATAAAAGCTGTAGCATGGCATGTCATTTCAATTTCAAAATATAATTTCTTATTCTTTAAACTGTGAGTAGAAAACTCATTATTTTCGTTTATAATAGCGTTTAAGCTCGTATCGTTTTGGGTGTCTACTAGTTGTTGTTACTATATGAATACGAAATTCTAGTCTGGAAGTACAGTCGCGTAGGGTTTTGTTCACCTTACACAGAGAGTGATATAAAGCACCTCGTAGTGTGTTTATCTGTCATAACTTTCTTTAGTCAGTCAGCAGATATGTAAATGACTGAGTGGGTAATCTTGAGTAGTTTTAACAAAGTAGCACAGCAAATATAATTGCTGTGAAATTAGGGAATAAAACGGCTTATTCTTACATCAAGCTAGATGTATAGCAGGCTACGTGGTGCTTTATGTTTTACATTTGCATAGTACTATGTTTTATAGTTTTGTTATTGGGGTGAAGGGTCAAGCGATTGATGTTATAATGGCTTGATTGAAACATTATATCGGTTAAATAAATAAACGATTGTTAAATAAAATGGGAAAATGTCATGATAAAAATAAAATGATATATTTTTAAAATTGTTAACAGTGTTTGATCCCCTTGTAGTCAGAAATGTATGCAACCTGTAATGTAAATGACCGGCTAACATTCTGGATGCGAATTTTTCCGGCCAATTTATTTCCGAACCATCAGAAGAATAATTGCTCAAATGTTCTTCTCTTCCTTCTCCGTCCTTTTTCTCAATCCTTTATCTCAAACT
This sequence comes from Marasmarcha lunaedactyla, assembly GCA_923062675.1. Classification (NCBI taxonomy): domain Eukaryota; kingdom Metazoa; phylum Arthropoda; class Insecta; order Lepidoptera; family Pterophoridae; genus Marasmarcha; species Marasmarcha lunaedactyla. The sequence continues at coordinate 4,524,120 of OV281341.1, forward strand.
TTATGTATTTAAAAGGATTGTTTACGGTTGGATCAATCATAACTACTAAGTAATCACAGAAAAAATCAATAGAAACACCAACACAGACCTTTGCCAAATTCTGAGCAAAAATATCTCGTAGTCGGCAAACGAGCATTCGACGCAACTGATGGAATGTTGCATCCGCACTCATCGACAGAACTTATTAGTCATAGGTATTCTATTTATCAATAGTAATTGTGATAATTGTATCGACTAATGATGCTTTGCCGCCCATAAATAACCCTAACCCTAAAAACAGGCAAAGGCAAAGCAGCCTTTGTTTCAGTAATAAGGATAGGAAGGACTGTAGAACCGCCCTAGATGAGATCTTTAACAAAGAAACTCTACTATCACGGCTGTGCTTGCAGTCTTGAGGTCATCGGGCTTTTTCGTCATATTCAGATACTTCCGTTGAAATGTTATAACATTTAAAGTTCTGTCTCAGACTGGACGAAATAGCTTGTCGCAGATTTCATTACTCCGCTGGTGAGTCTTATAACCAAGCTTTAAATAAAGATTGTTTTAGTTAGCCTATGAAATGGGACCAATGCGTAGGAGAGGAATTTGATACAGTTACATCCTCCAAAACTGGTTCATTTAATACTTGAAAGTCCGGTAAAATTTAAAAGGTCCATAGGGCCATAAAGAAACAGTCTATTTCGAATAACGCCGACCCACCTCTCCGACTTATACAGTCTATTCTTTATTAACAATACTTCTGAAGAACTAATTCAACCTTTAAACTTACACACATCGTTCATGGTCGCATAGACTCTCTTGAAGCTTCGCGATTTCAGTCGAAGACCTTATACGATACACAATGTGTAATTAAGTGTGTTCATGTGTGTGCTACGAATATAATATATCCCTATTATGTAATGTAGAATAGTCAGCATACAACAGAAAAGACCAAGGCAAAACGGCGTTGAGTAAATTTAGCTGAATGTGGCTAGCTGTAAATATTCCTGTACTAAAGAAAGAATATTAATTGAAACTACTTGTTAGGGCAATGCCGTTATTGGAAAAATCATTAATCATTATCTTTTATGATAAATAAAAGTTTATATCTTTTATTTATAAAAGATTGAGCTAAGAAGTTAAATCAAGATAGACATGTATGACCTTTTCAGTAAAAAAATTAATGTATAAAAAAATAGTATTCATGCGGGAAACACGAGTGCAGCCACGGGCGAAGTCTTGTTAATTATATAGTTAACTAACATGTTCGGGTCCTTGAAAAGATTTTATTGTTTTTATTAAAAGTAAATATATAGCTACACAAATAATGTTATCTTGAGAGTCAGCCCCTCTCCTTCCATGTTCATGCCAAATCTAAGAAATGTCATGTCATGTAGAAATCTTTAAAAAAATTTTTAATAAATACTTAGATAATGTCAATATGAGACTTTTTTGTTTGTTACGCACTCATGTTGTTACTAATCAATCGATCGTCACGAAAATTTGCATTCTTGTTAAAGGAATACAGTAGAAAGTAACACCAATTTGAAAACTTACGCTGTCCCCAAGGGATACGCGAGTGAAATTATACACTTATCAAAAGTTTTCAGTCTAGAAACAAGAAATACACAATTCAAAATGGTACAGTTTTTCATAGACAGATGCTTTTATATAGGATCGTCGTATAAAGCAGCGAAGATAAGGGAAACGATGGTTCAATCAATCAATCAATCAGATAGACACCGAGGTAATTGATTAGAAGGATATCAATCAGTGGGAGCTCAAAGTGCTTTAAAGTGTGCAGTGCTGATTGCGTATGCGGAAAACCGTTTATAATTGAGATTAAAACGAAATTATTTATAAATTTTGTTTAAATGGATAAAAATACTTATAACTAAAAGTTTTCCTTTGTTAAGTGTAGTAAGATCTCCATAGAATCTGATAAAAAATTTATTTAGCACAATTTTTTTATGTTCGTATTTAAGAGTACATAAAATTGGCTAACATGACGCGGAACTATTATATAATAAATATTTTTTTGAGTCATTAGTATTGATTTTAATGAATGAATTTTTTTTATACGTATTATTTAATAATACACCGATACTGTTTATGATTTTGGAAATATACTGTGTAAACTTTAACTTTTAATTTTTTACAATATTTTTGTTAACTTTATCGATAGTTTTCTCTGAAAGTATTTTCTACTAAAACAATTTGCAGGAATTATAAGAGAAGGTATCTGTTTAGAACATTATTAATAATCATTTACCTTGAAATCTTAAATCTTAATCTTTGTATTTCAATGTATGCTACAAAATATCTCCCCCTTTTGTTGTGTCCTGGCCGCCGCGGGGACCGACCCCCTTCACCTTGGACATTTTAACTCTAGCTATGTATGTGCAGTAGCTATAGTTGACAAACAGAAATGTTGAATCTTTGAATTTAAGTTAGATTATTTTTATTTTACATTCCTATATTTCTTAAATCAATATTTGACGCTCATTAAGTATACTTAATTTTAAACTACTACTTACTAAAATTTTATTGCACTGCAAAATCTAATTTAATATAATTACAAACTTGAAATCGACGCCCTGATCGTATCATAGAAGCAAGTATACAAGGTGGCTAGAAAAGTGACGTCCAAAAAATTTTTTTAGATGCCTCGCGTTAAGTGCTGTCTGAATCACCCCTATCTATGTTATACGATTTTTCATAGTTTCGAGTTACGATTTTTTTTATTAATTTTCGCAAAATTGCTTTCGATTATTTTATCTGTGGCTACTACAAAGAAATCACATACGCCCGAGATTGCTCGAGCGAAGAAGAGCTTAGAGGGAAGATTGAAGAAGCCGAAAGAGTAGTAAGAGCGAATCGTGAAGCCTTCAGACATTTAAAAGATATTTTCTTACGCAGGTGTTGATTGTGCATTTCTGTTATTGTGCATTTCTGCCTTTTGAAAACCTATTGTGAATAAATTTAATTTTATTACAATTATCATTGTTTTATTGAGTCAATTCATCCAATGTACCAAACCTCATAAGCTATTTTTTAGGTAATTTTTGACCTCATGAATAATTGAATTCAAAAATGTTTACCACGTTTGTCTTTGATGGATGATTTTTAATTAAGCCAGTTAAGAACTAAGATATTGCCTGATAAAATTTTTAATTTCAAGTTGATAATTTAAATGGTAACTCAAACTCTCAACTTGAGGTATTTTTTTAGTAACTTTCATTAAAGTTATGAGGCTGTTTATTTTATGCATAAATACACAGTTTGTAAAATATTTTTGCATACATAGGGGTGATTCAGATACCACTCAACACGAGACACCTAAAAAAATAATATAAGAGCGTAAAGTAATATAACTAAATTAGCGGAAGAAAAATAAAATACTGAACTTTATAAGGGAAAAAAATATGACTAAAACGTTTTGATTAAAGTTACACATTGGAATATAAATGACAAGCTCCTGGCGCAAGGCCCTCAAAAATCTTGTTCCCGATCGCCTGATTTTACTTTTCAAATCTCAGGTTCAAATTTAGTCACAACGTGAACCGCTCGCAAGCCCATGTTTTGCATCACTCAATCTCTTTTACGTCTGTAAATTGAGTTTGTATGAGTGCTACTACCAGTACCATTTTCAGAGCCATCTTTCGCTATTTTACTTTAATCAAATCTATAAGGTATTACAAACATCCAGATCTGAAATAAACTCCCGTTTCATTACACATTTTGTCCAAGTGCGCGGATATCTTTATAGATTACGACACTCATGACTTACAACTGTCAACAATGACTATTATTATAAAAGATTGAGAAGCTCTTCTTAAAATACGAAACAAACTTACCTTTTATTTTATTCAGAGGATATTTTTCCATGTTTCTAAGTTAAATCACACTGAGAAGACGTCAACTCTTATTTGAGAATTAATCGTTACAGGTAACGGCCACAAAAATAGTATAACCAACATTTCACCTTTATGCAATGCCAGTGAACGCGCGTAGCAAGTTCATTTAATTCATATTGTGGAGCCGGCGACTCGCCTGGCGAGCCTTAAACTGTCAGCCTAATAATTTCAAGTAGTTTAATAATGCACCAAATATGTTACTAAAATGCGCTTCATTGAAATTTGCTGAATGAGCGGAACGTAAGTCTAGGAGGAAGGTACTCCTAGGTGTGCTTCTTGGCATAATTTTTCCTAGAAACAAGTACAGTGAATAGACACCTCTTACCTCTTGGATAGGCGTGTAACATCCTCGCCTTCATCAGGTGAGGTGGAAAATAAATGCGTTGCAAATTAACAAAATCATATGAACAGAGACTTTTATTCGTTGTTGTCATTTAGTGTTTGTTCCCGTTAAACCCATCCTCGGTACGTTGATGTTCCAAGATATAAAATTAAACACAAAATGTATTTTTATAATATTTATTCAGAACAAATGTTTTAAAGTAAAAACAGATCCACATTGAATTGAGCAACGCAATCAATTTACAAATATCTTTTTATTATGTTATACAATTTTCTTTGAAAATATAACTAAAATGCTTACAGCTTTAATAGACTTACAAATAATAATTTTCCTTATTAAAGAACATAATAACATTTACGATTTATTTCTATCAACTACGTTTCACAGTTTTCTTATACAAATATTGTCTACATTTTTATAAATATCATACATACAATACTAATATTCATTTACTATTTTTATTCTTAGATATTTTAGTTAAAAAGATAGTAGACTTTTATACATAAAAAAAACATTTCTCAATGTTAAATTTCTACCAATTTAATTATCACCATTGATAAACGAAATACACAATCCTATACAAAAAGTATTTAAATAATGACAACAATCAGTTTTTACACAATATTCGAATCGAAAAAAAATAAGTTATTAACAATTTAATACCAATATTTCCCAGGTTCAACACTACCATAGGGAAAACGTTTTGAACGTCGTAATGGCGTCTGGTTCTGTATTTAGTCGTTTTTATTGAAGAAGAAGTCAGGCAGATTTCAAGTATTTGCATTTCAGGAATATAAATAATAACATCATGAAACAATAATTTTAAATTAACTTTAATTATACATATTATATATAAATAGTAAATTAAAAATTTTGATAAGTACATCGTTATAAATATAATTTTAAACAAAGTTTGTTTAATTGTAACATTATTTTTTTCTACTACTTTGTTGAGTTTAATGTTCTTGTTTAAATTGCTTTTACTTGCCTTTTATTAGCAATTTGCTGTGAATTTTGAATGATTTATTTAAAGCGAAGGGTATTTCCTACTTTTTTGTCATCTCTTGAATCTACCCGGACAAATTTACCTTGTGCTGACGCCAAGTGCCTTCGAGTAAGTTATTCATATTTTGATGATGATATATTTAATTTTATTTCATTGTTATTGAATCCTCTGTGCTTACGTCTAGCAGTGCTTACGGTAATTATTATTTTGAATCCTGAAATGATATGAAAATACCGAATTTATGGAAAATATAGTTTAATTTGTAATTGTTAGCATACGAAACTTTTCTTTAGTTTCAAAATACTCAAAATTTTATTTATTTTGCAAAAACTTCATTAAATACATTTATCAACATACTAATTATTATTTAAGTGTTCAACTATGGCTTCATGTAATATTCTATTATATATTTTTTGTATTTACATTTAAAGGCTAACATTACATGTTAAATCCATAGCATTTATATCTATCAGAAACTCAAGACAGTCTTTCGTTGTTTACAAGAAGAATTGAATAATAAATATTGATTGTTCAACAAGTAGATTATGTTCATATACAATACGTTATGAAATAAAACATGATCCTCTACAGTTATCTTTTATAAATATCTTTTTTTCTGTTTAAATAAATGTATATTCTTTCAATGAGCTAAATTCAGGTAAATATTATCAATAATCAAAATCATAGGTAGTCATAATGATTATTCTGAATACATTATAATTTGCTTATGTACTTATGTATTTATAAGAAATATTGAATCTCTTTTTGTATTTTTTTGACATGTATATGTTTACAAGAAAAATGCAAAATGACCACATTCAATCATTAAAATATCTGTTTGATGCAACATTTACAATAAACATATTTTAATTTAGAATGCAGCGTGATTTGATAAAATGTGGCTTTCATTTTGAAGCCCTATCATTCGATTGCTTAGTACTTAATCACGATTCAGTAATGTATTTCGTAACCTCAGGATGCCTTGGAGAATAGAATGCTACAGTTATTGTATACGAACAATTCAACCACTGCAGTTATTGGCAGAGTTTGAACAAATATTTAGACTTATATCGCGGAAGGTTTCCAAGACATTGTAATACAGCTATAATAACGATGACGTTGATAACAGCAAGAAAGTAAAGTTTTTCTTTTTACATATTAACAATTAATATGACTCTTTAATTTAGCACAGTGAAACATCCAAGTTTTGTCTTAAAAGGAACGAATCTATGTTCAATAAACTATTAGCGATGTTAAAGAATTAGTCCATGGCATATTTGGAAAAGCAAAATGTGTTTGAATGAATTGAATACAAAAATATTGTGAACGCAGCGTTTATCTTTGGCATTTAAAACAATATTATACAGTTCCATATCCATAGAATAAAAAAGAAAAAAAAAGAGGTAACAAAACAAAACAAATACCTTATTTCACAGTTTGATGCATTTTTCTCGTAACAGAATCAGCGTGTCTCTGAAGATTAATATTTCTAGAGGTTTTTTATTTATATACAAAACAGTTGAAGATCCGTGTGTCCGCCCGCGGCGCGCCATCATCGCTCAAGTTGCCTGAAATATTAAAAGGTTTTGTGTTCATCTCAAATGACACCAGATGCTTTGTTATTTATTTTTGCATAAGTACTACTGGAGAAAATACACCATATTACGGAACAGTGTATATGTTTCGGTCAATACCAGAATAATAAGTTAATCCAGTTCAAGTTTGAATTATAACTACAAACAATCGACTGTATTTCGTTTTGCTTTCACAATTCATTATATTCAATAAAACACTTCAAAACCGGATTTCCTCACGTTTAATCACGTGATCACGGTATGTGTAAAGGTAGCGAAACGTCGAGTTTAAGTATAATATGATATTATATCAATAATAGCTAAACGCCATAAAAACCGGTTAAAAAGTTTTGTTAATCGACTATCTGTCTAAGTCTGAGGTAGACTGTCTCGGTAACAATCACATCCTATCAGATACGATCAAAATCATAATTCGTTAAATTTCTTAAAGGCTCTTGTGTGCAGATGGGTAAAATTAGAAATTGTTTTTATTGCAATTCGGCATTTGCTCAAAGCTCTTGGACTAATTCAAAGTGAATTATCCGTTCTACACTATACATATATATATATAGGAAATATATACGAAAATGTACGTGACTATAGTAAAAATTTAAACAGATCATTAACATCAGTGATCTATTGGCTAGAACAAAATAATCTTAAGGCTAATATACATAAAACTAAATACGTACAATTCATAAATCAAAACGGTACTAAAAAGACCTTTCAATAAACTTTCACACTGGTTTATCAAAAGAAACAAGTGAAATAAAATTTCTGGGTTTGACTCTGGATGATAAATGCTCATGGGAATTACAAAAAAATATCTGCGATTAAATAAATTCGTGTGCTTATGTCTTATGGAAATTTGCTAAATCCGCTATTAGAGAAACACCTGTACAGGCTTATTATGGTAATGTGTGTTCGAATCTCAGGTATGGAATTGTGCTATAGGGAAATTTGCGTTACATAAATAAAATTTTTGATGCCCAAAAAGCGTGTTTTCGTGCCATATACGATGTAGATAACTTAGTTTCCTGTAGGAATCTAATGAGTTCAAATTTTTAGCAGTTTTTTCTTTATATGTCTATGATGTTTTTGGTTGTGATAATGTGTGTTTTTGTAAAAAAACCTTTCAGAACTATTTAGCAACATACTGTACGACAATGCTCATTCCCGCAGTTGTAGGCGTCCAAATAGACTTTTGCTGCCTGTAATACATACTGCGATGCATTCAAGAAACTGTAGATCAATGGATGTTAGAATGTTATCCATTGATTACAGCTATTTTTATAATTAATTTATTATAAAGATTATAATTAATTACCAGATAACAATAAATCTCTTGAATTAAAAAAGTTTTAATATAAACTGAGGACGTGGCTTATTTAAAAATGTTTTTATAATTAGAATGAATATTTTGCCTACCTAAGTTCACAGAATTGTTCCTACCGTTTCATATTTAAAACAAATTATTTATTTATTTATGTTAACAGTAAGACAGTTTAGTTTATTCTTGTAAATATATTTCTTTTGGTTGAAAATAAATTTAAGTTAAGCAGTAAAAATACATTGACTTGTCAAATTGTCGATAAAACATGTCATTAATTGTATTTTTTTTAATAGAAAAAAATTACATTATGTTTCATTGAAGTATCATCAAGAATGTAGAAGTATTACATAAATGAAGATAATGAAACAAATGCAACTAAGTGTAATCAATGGTGTTACTTATTTGCATGCCCTAAGGTGATGTGTCTTGGGATTTATTTATATTGAGAACCTACGCTGTACCGCATTCTTGTAAAATAAAATTCTTATTGTTTTTATGGAGAAATTCTAAAATATATTATATAATATCTACTCTTAGATGTTTTCCTCAAAAAGTTTGACTTCAAAATTAAAACACGTTTTGTTCTGTATAAAATCTATTCAAATGTATGGTAATTTCGTATATGCCCACTTATAATTTTATTACATTACAATACAAACGTTTGAACGTGGTACGTAAAGTAGTTGAAGGATTTTACCAATTATCTTGGCTTATTTATTATTCAAAACAATCAAAATCTGTTTTGATGCGTATGCTCACCTTATAAAAATATTCCATAAACTGATGGCCGAACACAGGAGCGTCACAACCAACGACGCCGTCACCTGACCTGGAATAAATAAATAATATGTAATACATTTACATTATAAATGGTGGGGCTAACAAGATTTTCTTCCTGTTATTTCTCTGCCAGATACTTATACCAAAATAACTATGTACAAGTTTATTTATGCAAAATCTGATTCAATCTTGTTGCGAAAATGTCGTGCGTTTTAGCCGGGGCATCTGATCTTATGGGAATACTTAATAATATATTGCTTTCTTAAAAGATATGCTACCGATCTCGATATATATAAGAATTGGACACAGGAAATTCAAGTGATATTTTTAAACATAAAGGGCCTGCGCATAGGACGAACTTTTCTCCGTGGCGGAGAAAAAAGTACGCGCCGCGAATAAGAAGTCCGCCGCGAATTTACCGCGAACTCAACGCACACGGTGTGCGAGCATTTGTGGCCCGGAAATGTAGAAATAAACGCGGTCTAAAGTCCGCCATGCGCGTTGCTTCGCCTAGTCACACGAGTTCTATTTTTTTCGGGGACTCCCCAGTACTTTTGTCCGGTCCGCTCTCTGCATGTTCTAGGTTTTTCGGGGGACTTTTTGTACGTGGTACTTTAAATCCCTCGTTTGCGTTACTCGATACAGTTGTAAGCGATCCATCATAGCGGACAAAAAAGTCCGCAGACAAAAGTCCATCGTCTGCGCAGGCCATTAAACTTATCATGAAAAACGATATGAATTCATTCTTATACCTATTCATAAAATGGGATAGTTCATTTTCGTATACACATTTGATAACGTTTATTATATATTAATAACAATAACTTTATTTGAGTCAAAAATACAACCAAAGAAAACGTGTACAACTCTGAAAAAGCGAAAACAAGGCTGCGTTACAGGATTGGTTTAGAAGCTGATTGAGTAGATTGAAAAAAAATTACGCAAATAAATACATTTCTGGTCCTAGGTTTGATCCCAGTGACTGTCAAATGAAGCAATGAGTTATTAAAACATATGTACGTTACGCCGACTACTCCAAGGGTGTAGGAAAATGTCGTGCAGAAACCCACATATCTAGAAATAATTTCGAAGGCATGTGTTGTCTGCCAACCCACGGTAGACAAGCCTAGACAAATTGTCTGAAACCACCGTTTAGTTTGCATATTACGCTAATACTTCTGCAGTTCAATCCCTGCCCTTTAACAAATTCAAAAAAAACTGTCAAGGAAACTGCGGCATGACGTTAGCACACATAATTGCGTTAATTTATTTCAAGTTGTCGACCCAATTACCTACTTTATGTATTTTACAATGTTGACAAAAGATACTTGTAATATCTTTTAAAAGTCGAAGTTAAGGTGCACGGAAAAGGAAGATATTCATTACGTGTATTTTTTTTACCGATAAAATAAAACATTTTGATTTTATCGTGGGCATTCCGTACACAGTCCTTATTTCTTGAAACTTATAATTAAACCTAAAAAATCTTTCAAAATTAAAGTAAAGTATTTATAATGAAGCTTACGTCGTTATAAATACTTTTACAATCCCTCCAATCTATCGTAACAATTCTGACATACTCTGATATGCTCACAAAGTTTACCGCCTCTATATTAAAAGGCGCTACTTACATGTTTGGGCCACACCTTCAGGTCGGCAATGCAAAAACGGAAATGCCAATCCGAACCAACTATTACACCTTTTCGACAGGTGCCGTTAGCCCATTCGGGCTTTTACTTGTCGGTTCATTTTGCTCGCTTCGCCAAAACCCGTTAAAATATTTCCCGTAAACATTTTATTTAAATAAAGATTTGAAAAAATTTACATTCCATTAGTTAGTAACTAACTGTTAAGAATACAAATAAAATTATTTATAGCACAGTGTGACCTAAACCCGCAATTCACGAACGCTTTTCCGTGACCTAAGTTGCCTATTTCTGCACGGTGCAACTTCACTCATGTAGAAAAAATTAAAGAAAACGTATTTAAATGTCATGTGAAGCTTGAATGGCCCTTGTGGCAATGTTGTCTTGAATAACTGCACCGTCACCCAAACGTCTACCACCGAAAATAAAAGTGTGCAGACTGAGAAAAACGATTGCTGAATTAGGATTCTTGTTTCAATTATACGAGTATAAAAAATAAAGCTCATTCCCGTTGTCTTATCTATTGTTATGCCAATCAAGAAAAAAACATTCATGGATACTTTGAAATTTTATTCTGCTGTAATTTGATTTTTTTTCTTTTCAAATACACTTTCAAAATAGTAATCTGAACCCTGGGGCGGGTTCATGTCACACTTGCTATAAAATAGTATACGATACTCGGGACCTAAGTTGTCTATTATTGCACGCCGTTTAGCACCACGGCGGATGTCACACGTATCGTAATGTACAATTAGTAATTACGATAATTTAGTAATAGAAACATTACGTATAGTCAAATGCTGCATGACACTGCTACAAGGTACATCACACCACCTCTTGCCATTCGTAACAAATTCGTTTGTATAGTGAGCAAGCTAAAATTCAATCTTCAACGATCCTTCAGCCCTACATCTTGATATCTCCTAGTTCTTTAGACCCTTAAGTATTCAGATACATATATCATTCATGCACACTGGCCGACCTAAACCTTGGTTCGGCCAAAGCAGTAAAAATATGACATTCTTTGAAAATAAAGCCTATATTTTGTCTCGTCAATATTATTTTTGTCGTTAAAATGATAATACCTTCTAAATAGTAGTAACAGTAAAATTGTGTTAACTAAGTAAAGGGAATAAAATAACATATGTACTTCAATCTACACACTACAGTAAAAAAACTCGATTGGAATCTCATACCTGACATCATAGCACAGAATAAAATGGCGGAAAAAATTATTTTTCCAGAATACTTTCACAAGACTTTTAATACTTTCAATTAAATTACAATGATATTAACGTTCAGTTCCTTAGGACCCTTGAGAAATTTTAGTTCACAGAACTCACATAAAATCACTTTTGACAGCCAGGAATGGCAGTAAGGTTTAATGCTAATGGAATTTACAAAACAATGTACAATCTTCAAAACACAATCATAATACTGACAAAAGGGATAGCTCTTACTTTTCCTTACGTCCATAGGAACTTACACAATTCTTATGGTAATGTCTATTAATTTGTTGTAACATAATTTTTACATTAGAGCCGAGAATAATGCTGTTCGAAGGCGTAGCCGAAGGCGAAGTTTGGAATTGTTAAAGTACTAACATCGCGCTTTCGTTAGCAAGCCTTTGCTTTAGGAGTTCAACGTTATAGAAGATTGTTGATGCAATCATTTATTTCTGGCTCTTCACTAATAAGGTAAAATCGACTAGAACGAGCATCTTTTGCTCATTTATATCTTAATTGCTAATAATAAAAGCCATAATCACATGGTCAATGCGGCACGAAAAAAGATTTAGGTCAACATAACGTTTACGCTTAGATCTGTTAATTTAATTTTAATGTTGATATGATATAACACTTTCCACTTTGCAATGAACAGATTCCCAACTAATGTAACTTAAATAAAACTGCGATTAAGTAACTAATGACTTATGCGTAAAAACCGATTTCAGTTCTTTTACACGGCAGCGCTTTCCATTTCCATTAGTGAATGTTTAGCCCGAGTGTTCCCAAAACTCGGAGCCATTAACAGTGACTGTTTCCTTTTTGTCTACGTCAAGAACCTAAGTTTTTCCGTTTATTTCTTTAGACAGTAAGTGTTTCTTGTATGCATAGAGGCAGGCAATAAATGAAGTTCGTTAAGCCGGCCAATAAATGTTGGAACGCTCTTCTGCTCAATTATAAATATATTCTTAGTCATTGTTAGGGGAGCTGATTGGGTAAGTTTTGCTATTTGTTATGTTGGCCTTTATCCTTATTGTTTCGCAGTCAGATAACAATTATTTGTTGGTTTCTTGTAGGTTGACTTAAAGCATTAAAATTTATATTATCAAATTGTCAGAATGAACAGAGTTATCTTGTATATCTTGCTCATGTTGAATTCTTTTTCATGATTTCGAAACGTGTTATTTTTAAATAACTTTTTAGTTGATTAAATACAAAACAAAAACTGGTCAAAAAATATTGCAGTACTGTCCTTGTACATCGTTTTTCTTCTCTGAATAATTGCTTGACACTTCAAGTAATAAAACCGTGTTCAATTTGCAAATTAAATAGTTATATTTTTATGCATCAAGTATTTAAAATAGTTGGGTATTGGTTAAGTCTTCTTTTTAGCAAATCATGGACTGTGTTAGAAAACCTAGTCTTTCCATAGCTACCAGCCCATTCAAAAAATTCTTTGCAAAATTTTTTTTAATGTAATTTTAACCACCTATGCGTTAGAAGGATTATTTGTCGCTGGGTACCCCACAAACTCACCAATGCTTAGAAGCAGGCGCGCGTGGAATGGTGCTATGATAATGATAGGATGATTCATACATTTAAAGCCTGTTCCTCCCGCCGTGTTTACGATATCTGTGACGAATCTTGGATTTATCAATATGATCCAGAAACAAAGCGCCAGTCAACAGTATGTTTAAAAACGAACCAAAGCCTACGAAAGTGAAACGTTCCAGAAGCGCTGGAAAAATTTTGTGGGACATTTTATTTTCTTTATTACAATTTTGTATCTTTTCCCTTAAAAAACCAAAATAGCCTCAATGCAGATTGGTATACTACCAAATGCTTGCCATAAATATTTGCTGCTGCGAGCAACAAACAAGCAAACATCGAGAGGTCTTTTACTCCACCACCACAATGCGCCAGCGCTGTCGCGATCACGACGAGAATCTTTTGGGTCATCCGCCTTACAGCCCTGATTTGGCACCCTTCACTTCTTGTTACTTAAAATTAACAAACCAGCTTAAAGAGATACAGTTTTCATTGCCAGAAGATGCGCTCACTGCGTTCAATAAGGCAGTTGAAGAAATACCGGTGGTAGACCGGTGGTAGGTAGGTAGGTTTGGGGTGTAAGGGGGAGTCGCCTACCATCAAGACTCTCCAAATGCCAACCTCACCTGCCCGTGGTGCACCCTGCCGGACAGCGGACGAGGCTCTGGCGACCGATGAATGGCGGGATAACCATTTTGCAGGTGGTAGGTTTCGACCGTGGCTTGCAACCACCCTCAAGACAAAGCCATGCCGCCAAGTGACCTAGTCACGTTCCGGCATGATGTCTTGAGTAGCCATTGGAGGAGAATAGGTCCGAGTAATTGCGCAGCGTATGAGAGCCGTTTGAACTCGATGGGTTATGATGCACCGGGTGGCTCATTCTGGAGGGCAGCGGGATCCAAAGAAACGGTGCACCGCTGGCCGACCGCAGGTTGTAGGGGGCCCAACTAGCGTTCTAGCCATTCGCGAAAGGCTGCCCCACCGCCTGTGTAAAATCCCGGGATTGCTCCATCGTGCCGGTTGGCGACCGGATGGAGAGGGCCCGATGGCGATCCCCGGGGGGTTTTGGGCGTCCCCGCGGTCTCCATGTGAGTCCCCCACCAGTGGGTCTAACCAATCGAGTTGCTTGGTTCCAAACGTTGCGCTTCACTCAACTTCTATTCCTCTCCCCTATTCACCCTAACAACAACATAATGGAAAAGTCCAAAAAGAAAAATAAGTGCCGACAGCGGATGCACTCCCTCTCCCTAAAAGTACACTTCTCTAACATCCGAGGAGTGCACTCAAATCTCCACGATGTCCACCACCACCTTGAGACAGAGAGACCGCACTTATTCTTTCTGACAGAGACGCAGATCTGTGATCGTTCGGATCTGGCATACCTGCATTACCCAGGCTATATCCTGGAGACCAAATTTCACCCCAATGCGGGCGTGTGCGTGTATGTCAGAGACGAGATCTGTTGTCGGCGTCTCCGATACTTGGAAGTTCCGGATTTTTCTGTCTTATGGGTCTATGTAGATACTGGCCTGGACCGAATTGTATACGCCAGTATTTACCGATCACACACGGGAGCTCAGGAGACAACTCGACTCATTGAATATCTCAGTGATACTGCAGATAAGGTCCAACGACGCTATCCCTCTGCGCAGTTGGTGTTCCTTGGGGACTTTAATGCCCACCATGGAGAGTGGCTGTACCCGTTCAAGGACACCGACCACGCTGGCAGAGAAACCTATCGGTTCGCAGTAACTCATGGTCTCTCCCAGCTCATCCACGAACCTACGCGCATTCCTGACGTTGTTGACCATACTGCGTATTGCTTGGACCTTCTGCTGACAACCGATCCAGACAGATACTCGGTGTCCGTATCTCCACCATTAGGGACATCCGACCACTGTCTGGTGAAATCTGTGTCGCAATACTCGCCAACCGATACCAGCCCAAAAGGCAAAAGGCGAGTATGGCGGTACAAGTCAGCAGATTGGGATGAGATGCGTCACTTTTTCGCCTCTTATCCTTGGCGGCAAGCATGCTTTACTTCTGATGATCCATCATGCTGTGCTGATGCTGTCTCCAGTGTGATATGTCAAGGTATGGAATACTTTATACCGTTCTCTGATGTATCCCTGGAGTCCAAAGCCCGCCCATGGTTTAATGCTGATTGCCTCCTAGCTGAAAAGCGAAAGCATGTAGCATACCAAGCCTGGGCTAGCGCTCGCAGAAGCAAAGCTATGGATCTCCCAGCTAAGAAGCAGGCGTACAATGCTGCTGCCAAGTCCTGCAAAAAGGTGATCAGAAGCGCTCGTTTCGACCACATTGGCCGTATCGGGGACAAGTTAGCATCCTATCCCACGGGGAGTAAAGCTTTCTGGTCCCTTGCCAAGTCGGTTGAGATGAACTTCTGTCGCCCATCACTGCCACCACTGCAAAGGCCTGACGGGTCTTTGGCCCACAGCGCAAAAGAGAAGGCAGACTTGTTCGCAAATCTCTTCGCGGAATGTTCACGTCTAGATTCCAAAGGTAAAAGCCCACCCACGTTACCTCCATTCGGCCCCAAGATGGAGGCCGTCCAAATTCACCAGAAACAGGTACTCAAATGCTTACAAAATCTAGACGTGAATAAGGCCAGTGGTCCGGATGGCATTCCCGCAGTGGTATTAAAGCACTGTGCCGCCGAGTTGTCTCCTGTTTTGACACGCCTATATCGACTCTCTCTAAGGACTGGAAAAGTTCCAAAATCATGGAAGTTTGCAAACGTACAGCCCGTACCAAAAAAGGGCAGTCGAGCCGACCCAGTCAACTATAGACCTATTGCGATCACTTCCATAATTTGCAAAATTATGGAACGTGTATTGAACCATCGTCTCCTGACGTACCTAGAGACCAATGAGCTCCTCAGTGACAACCAATATGGTTTCCGCGGAGGACGCTCAACAGGAGACCTTCTAGTGTACGTCACGCATCTATGGAGCATGGCCTTGGAAGGGCATGGAGAGGCAATAGCCGTATCCTTGGATATCTCCAAGGCCTTTGACCGGGTATGGCACGAAGCCCTTTTGAGCAAGCTTCCTGCGTATGGCATACCATCTGGACTCTGCGACTGGATGTCTGATTTCCTGAGGGAACGGTCAATTCGAGTTGTCGTCGATGGCTTCTCATCGGACCTAATGGCGATCAACGCCGGCGTACCTCAGGGATCTGTTCTCTCTGCAACATTATTCCTGCTGCACATTAATGACCTTCTTTTATCGGATGGCATTATTGGTTACGCCGATGACAGCACTGTTGTAGAGAGATATGTCTCCAATGCGCGAGCGAGTCCAAACCAGATCCAATTTCAGAGAGAGTCGATGATCGAACGGGTTGATTTGACACTTTGTAGGGTTTCCGATTGGGGTGAAGCCAATCTTGTCAAATTCAACCCTTCCAAAACCCAGGCGTGTCTCTTCTCCGCTAAAAAGAGCACATTCAACTTGACGCCCACTTTCCAAAGTGTATCTGTACCGATCACAAACCAACTAGGGCTTCTAGGCATGACCATCACGTCGAAACTTAATTTCGGTCAACAGATTGAAACAATGGCACAGTCAGCTTCCAAAAAATTGGGAGTCATCGCAAAGGTCCGGCGGTACTTCAACTCCGAACAGCTGCTCAACCTGTACACAGCCCAGGTTCGATCTTGTATGGAGTACTGCAGCCATCTTTGGCATGATTCCGCAAAATACCATCTTGAAGCGTTGGATTCTGTCGACCGAAGGGCCCGTAGACTCATAAGTGACGACAAACTTACTTCTTCGAGACTGCAAAGTCTCGAGCATCGTCGAAAAGTTGCTAGTCTATCGGTTTTTTACAGATTGCACTTTGGAGAGTGTGCGAATGCTCTTTTTCAGTTGATCGAACCTTCCCCCTTTCTCCACCGGTCAACCAGGCGCAGACAGAAGTTTCACCCGTTTGTGGTTAGCGTGCCGATGAGCCGAACTAAACGGTTCGATAGCTCATTTTTAGTTCGTGTTGCCAAAGAGTGGAACGATTTGCCTGCGTCTGTTTTTCCAGACAAATATAACCCTGGAGCTTTCAAGTGTAGAGTGAATAGGTACCTCTTAGACAGGCGTGTACGATCCTCGTCTTCATCGTCACTTTCCATCAGGTGAGATGGAAGACAAACGCCTGCTAATTATTAATAAAAAAAAAAAAAAAAAAAAAAAAAAAAAAAAAAAAAAAAAAAAGACTGGAAATATACTTTGAAAATTGGTTCAGACGCATGCAATATCTATTTGAATAGACGCTGGTGGAGATTTCTTTGAAAATATGTCATAAAAATAATACAACCTAAAGAACATTTTTATATTTTTTCTCTCAAAACTGAGCGTTATTCGAAAAATACATCGGCTTTCAAACGCAAAATACATGTACGCCACCATTCATGTTTATTTTGATGAATTAGATCCGTGAAATTGAAAATATCTAAATATTATTAAGTTATAAATTAGTAAATGTTAGTATTATGCATCTATTCACGAGACCAGTCCTTCAACTTCATTATATCTCAATATAATAACATTAGTAACCAAATAAACATACCACCCCCATTTAATACATTTTTATCTTATTTATCTTTATCTTATATATATAATATCGATTATGTTGACAAGCATTAAGTGAAAAACACAAAATATTTAACAGCTTCACCTGGCTGGTTTAAGGTCCAAGAAATAATAATAAACCAGTGATTCATAAGATAATTTATATTTTTTTATGAAATACAAACAGTTTTTAAACTACAATCAAATAAAATATTTTTTCAAACTCACAATCAATTTTTATTTATTAATAAATTGGTTTCTTGATAATAAAAAATTAGAATATTATTAATCAGTCTTCAGTTTGTTAACAATAATTAATAATTAATTTAAAAAGAAACAATTTATTAAAAGGCAGAAAATAAATTTCTTCAGCAATGAGCTCTTCATCCTGATTGTCAGACGATTCATCGTCACTACGATTATTGGTAACAATAGCGGCAGAAGTGGAGGGTATATCTTTGCGATATTGGTCATATTCTTCTGGAATAACTCCACCTTTCAAAAGTGGTAACAAGTCTTTTTTCTTTCGTTGCGAAACCGCAATCCACGATTTATATGCCTCTTTCAGAGGTTTTTTTAGTTATTGATGCATATGCATGCATATGGTTGAGGAGGGCGATGGCTGGATCCTGCGTTAACTCGTGAACGGGTGCCGTTTGAGGGTGTTCGTCGTTTGGATACTTGGGGGGAGGGAGACTTGCCGAGCTAACAGATGCAGAAAAGAATAATTTTGTATAGACATAAAGAGACTCTGTAAATTTATTTTGAAAAAAAATATACCCGTGAAGTTTCTTGCCAGTTCTTCTTCACGAAGGTTTTTTTCGAACTGGTGGTAGAATCATGTTTTATTTGACGTCAATAAGAACAAGTAATTGTCAATGTTGAGAAAATAAATATTTCATTTCATTTCATTTCATTTCATTTATCCGTTTATTTTGTGTAATTGTTTTTGCCTTACAAAAGTCTATTTCTTTGGAACATGGGTATTATTGATAGCATATAAAGCGGCTAGGGTAGCATATTTGTTGCGGTTCTGACCGCCACAAGCGTCAGAAAATTATACGACATGAGTAACAGTTTCGGGCAGACTATAAAGTATTTCAACAATATCGACCCGATTTCAGTAGAACCTTTTTTGCCATTACACTCATCTCATAAATAGCAGTAGCCAGTGTTGTCATGAGAATCAAGGAGAATAAAATTGTACATCGATAATATTCACAAATAATAGATTTTGCAATCTCCGGTGAAAGGTACAGATAGAATAACTTGTAGATCAAATGTTATACCCCGGAAAGTACCATCGAATTCCAAGCATCTTTGCTTATCTTGTTTTTTCATAATCAGAGCATTATTTTCACGTTTTTTGTGTTCATCGTATTCTTTCTGTAAGGGAACTTTTTTGTCGGATCACTTATACGCATTGCATTTTGTGCACTGGTCTTTCTTCGGCTTGTAAAAAGCGAGTCTTGGATTATAAGAGTGGAAAATATTTTGATACAAATATGGCGACACAGCAGTTATTCTCTTTTCTGTATAAATTACTTAAGTAAAGATCTCTGTCCAAATAATGTTTTTTAAAATTTTCGACAATAGTGAGATTCAGGGGTACCGAGGGTACTGGTCAACATGCTCTTTTACAAAGTTGTCGGACTCCACTGAAGTAATGTTTGCGGGGACTTCCTATTCGTTTTTCAGTACTCATAAATATGCCATTAAGGCCTCTATTTTTTTAAGAATTATGCTCGTGCTAATATTGAATGTATTACAAAAAAGCTTTTGGCGAAACCCCTTAAAGTAAAAGTACTTAACACACTTGTACATCAAACTTTCTTGGTTATTTTGTACTATCAACACGTAGTACACTTATAAAGCACTGCTAAAAGGTATAAGCAGATATCGCTAGTGTATATAATACGTTTGTGTTTTGAAATTTTCTGCAGTTGAGAAACATAAAATGAGTTGAAGTATGTCTTGTTTGGATTTATAAAAATAAAGGTCGTTAGTATAGTAGAGCCTTCATGGAACTTATTTAATACAATTGTAAACGACGTTTTTGCTATAAAGAGACAGATTGTCGCTATTTCGATACGTGCAAACGAAAGAGCACGACATTTATGCCCGTCTGCACTAAACTCTACAAAGCATAGACTTAGTTAGGGAACGCCTAAACTAAGTCACACATAAGCATCGACATCGTTAAGTGACTTCTAGAACGATCGTTGCCTAACAAAGCGAACGAAAGGACGAAAAAGTCCATTTTGTCTTTGATTTTGATGTATGATTTGATTTTCCTTGTCACTTGTCCTGCCTGACAATTTATTTAAACTTCCTATACACGCGCGTTGGTCTGTGAGGCCAACGAAGTAAATTTTCGTATTAATTTGTTCTTTCGTGTATGCTAGAAGTTTGCACTTTTTGTTAGCTGCATGATTTGTTGTCGCGATCGTCTACGGCGCCAATCGGTCTGTGAGACCGACGCGGGTACAGTTGAAACTTTTTGTGTAAGTAATAATTTCTATTTTATTGATTTTGATATCATATTGTGTTATTTAGCATAATTTAGTCATATTTTATTATTAGGTCTTAGTTTACGACAAGATGGATGATCATTAAATAAGTTTGTTGTTGGATGACGATATTTCGGATTCTGACTATGAAGATCAAAACGACAACGAGGTGGAGGATTCTAAGAAGACGAGCTGTCAATTCCTCTTTGCCAAGATGTCTTCTAAAATATGTATATGTAGTATGCCAATACAGCTGCCAATAGTACAATTGGCCGTTGTGCATACTGCATACTGACGCGGTACATCTGCGCTCAATGCAAAATTTACTTTTGTGTGGAACATGCTATTATGGTATGCTCTGCTTGTTTTAGTGAGACTTGTACACAAGATTATGTATTATTTTATTGTTTGCCAACTAATATTCTATTCTGATTTGATATACTACTAATATTCTAATATTCTACTGATATTCTATTTGATTTGACAGTTTATTTTTGATTTTTAGAAGAAAAAATTTATATTTGTTAACATTTTATGTACCACGTATGAAATAGTTCCTATATTTCAGAGGCTGTATTGAATGACTGTTAGTTTCTCAACAAAACATATATTTTTTTATGCTGTGCTTATTTTATTTATTATATCCCCTTTTTAATTATTCAATAATAGAACAATAGGTGTTCTTGAAAAAAAAACAATGAAATTGTGACCTGAATTTTCGGTCTGGAAGACAATGCGCGGGTATAGGTGTTACACAATTTGACGCAGGCATAGGAAGATTAACTGAATACCCCTTGAATCAAAAGTTTAAACAAAACTTAAATATTTTTTTATTATAATGCAGCTGCTAGTTATAGTGCATAATGCGAGGTTATTTATGTCAATCTTAAATCAATGGACGAAAATGTCAATATTTACCTATAATTAGGGGCCGTTCGAAAAGCAATGAGAATAGTATAAAGTATTGTGGGAACTTGTGTAGCTCAGGTTTCTTCAATATATCAACGAACACTGCAGGAGAAAGGAATTAACGCGTTGGAGATATGATGTTTCATGTTTTTTTTTTCTAAAAGGTGACTTCTGGTAAAAATATTAATATAATAAACGTAAAATTTTTCTGACTAGTGTACTCGGATAACTTTTTGAACGACGTGGTACCTATGTTTAAGTTCTTGCTTAATGTTATGACATGGGAAATCGGTGTCATAAAGTTAGGAATGTCTTAAGCATTTAGGCACTGCACTGACTTAAGTTTAGTGCAACGCAATTCTCGTTGCTAAGCACGTCGTAGAGACTTAAGTATCAATTTAGGCGCTGTCAAAGTTGAGTGCAGACGGACATTAGTGTATTAGGCAGAAAAAAATTGAAAATTGAAAATTTTGCAGTTATTACAATTGTGAACTAAGGCATCGATATTATCTACACTTAGATGAAGTTTCATTAACTAATCTCGTTTCATTAACTAATCAACAAAGTAACCATTACGTTTTATGATTAACATCAAAAAAATTTTAGAGCCTAAATTTGTTTTGATGTTTTCAATATCACGGTTCATATTGATATTGTTCGTATTTGCGGTTGAGTCCGGAGAAGTTTCTGTATATAATTATATAATATAATTGGCTGAAAACCTTAGATTATAATAAAACGGAAGACTTACTAAAAACAATTTCATAGCAAAGCATAATAATAATCATAATATACATCGTCATACATATGTGTGTGTGTGTGTGTGTGTATAGAACATGTTTTCACTGCATAATAAATTATTATAACGTACAAACCTATCTTATAACATTATATGTATTATTAGAATTAATTTATTATAAATTTAAAAATACTAATATTTATTCTATTTTAAATCGCTATACGCTCGTGACTTATAATAAGCATTACGTCTAAGCAACACCAACAGAAGAATGTCCGTGCGATCCTGCATGACGCCAATCTAACCCTAACTGTAACGTTATAAGGAGCACATTTACTTGAATATGTTGTAAATTTTTTTGTGTACCGTCATTATGATTTATATTTGAAAAAACGACAACTTCTGCATAGAAATAATAAACTTTTAAAAGTACCCTGCAAACGTAGAATTTGAATAGGAAATTATTTGTTTTGTGAGATTTTTCTGTTTATATACTTTATTTCATTTGATCTGCATTTGTGACACTTATGAAATGATAAAAAAAGTACCATTAGTTTATTTTATGTAAGTATTACGTTTGTAAAATGAAAAAAAAAATTGTCTTCATATCAAAAATTGTTTATTTTTAAGTATAAATGTAAAACTAACGAGTGGAAGAGTGTTCACCCCTAACACAGGAATGTTTATCCTAAAAGGGGTGTTCTGCATCAATTTGTAAAAACCTTAGAAATAAAGAAAATTTTGATTTTTTTTTTTGAATAAATGTGTAGTAGTATTAAGTAAAAATTAAATTTAATATTACCTAGGAAAATTATCAAAATGACGTTACATAAGTTTATAAATTATTAATTTTATAAAAAATTCCCTTTGAATTAAAACATATTCACTGCTGTTTTAGTCGCTGAGAAATGAACAGGTCAACTCTCAAAGTGTCTGTTATTTTTAAATATTATTATTAAAGGCTTTGCATGAAAACAATGGGTTACTATTAACCTTGTAAAAATTTGAGAACCATTGATCTATAATCTTGACAGTAAAATTTATTTGTTAACATTATTGATACAAGTTCATAAAAAGCATTAATTTTGGCATCGGATTGTTTTGAAAGAGATTTTTTCTTGATTTTATAAGAAAATATATGTTTGACTATAAAAAAAGTCAGTATTTTTGTTTACTTTACATTGCCCTCATAAAATTAATATTTATACTGGTGTCCTTATGCTGAAATTCAAAGGTGGCTGAGTAGTGGTGGGCTAAAGGTTTAACAAGTCGAATTAGTGTCCAGAAAAAGACAATATTTTTTAATAAAAAGCCTCCAATAATCTAGTTTCTAAAAAACAAGAATATCCAAGATGGATAGACTAACTGGAATCGATTACCAATGTGAATAATTTTATCATGAAACAATCGAATATTTTATATAGAAAATAATACGAATAATTTATTTTATTTTATTTTATTAATTACAAACACCGGAATAATGAAAGAAGGGCAATAATAATCGATTTTTATTATTATTTATTTAGCTAAAATTGATTTATCAGTGCAGGCAATACTGAATCACTCACTCCGAGCGAAGAATGAATTGACTGACACACAACTCGTTCACTCGTTTGTTTGGTTTGTTTCCTTGTCCCTGTTTATTAGTGTTTTTTGGACAGAGCAGTTTACATCTGGAAGCTGTATGTATGTTCAAAGTGACATTTTTTTAAAGATCAATAATTATATGCTCGCCTGTCCCAAAGAAAAGCTGAATGTAACATATAGCTATTTAATTTATGTTACAGTGACGTTCGGACAGCAACACAAATTGCAGTGAGAGAACGCTCAACATGCAGATTTTAAAAGCTGAACAAAAAACTATCTGGGAAATTGAGTTGAAAATATAAAAAAAAGTTTTTAGGAATATGAAACATAAATCTGGACTTTTTTCAAAAATCTCAGAAATTTTATACAACCGTAGTTACTTTTCATGGTAAACTGGCTATCTAAATGATTTGGCCGAGAAAATATTATATAAACTTACATTATTTGCACCCAACCTTATTTACTATGTACTAACTCGTAAATAAATAAATACTAAACAGTTTATACCGCAACTTCCAGATAGCAATATATATTTTAAATTTTCAGTAAAGAGTAAATATTATTTTCAGTGAACAGTTTCATAAAATAAACAACTTTCATATTGTTAACACCTAGACCCTGAATTGTATGAGATGGTATCAGTCTCCTTTTGATGTCAAGCTGCACAATGGATCTTCTATTATACTCAAAAATTATCCACATGATGCAAGCATGTAAACTGAAGGCTCATGCAAACTCGAAATTTGACATTAGTCGGTAGTTTTCTAATTTATTTTAAATTTTAATATACCAAGTATTGCATATAATATTTATGTGTAAATATTATTTAAAACACCCAGTCTCCGTTTTAATGGTACAGTTTATTTAAATTTGTACTTGTCACAATAATATGAGGACCCGAACTATAGTAGCTAAAAGTATCATTGGTTTATCAAACAATAACAATGCCTATCATCATAACAAAATACTTCAGAATAAACTGTCAAGGGAGCCAAGACAACTCATGTTTACGTAACATCCACACACAACAACACAAACATCAGACTTGACCAAAATTTAAATCGAAATCTCCCCTCGATGGGAGTTCATTCTGAGCGGTCATACAGCAAGTCAATAACAGATCGCTTGTTTAAAAGTGTTTTTCATATATTAATTATTTTAATTAAAAACATTTCATATTTCTCTTAAGATAAAAATTATTCACAATCCAATATGGATGACTCCGTATTCATCCATTTCCTAAAAGTTGTCTGGTAGCAAAATTCTTATGACAAAATTACGTTCTGTGCTTTTAAATATAAACGAAGTTTATAATTAATAAGAACAACTTTTTTATTTATATTAAATACATCTTTAAACAGTGTTATAATAGTATTTTAAAGTTGGACATTTTTACGCACTGGCAACGCTTATAATAGGTACCTAATTTCGGAAACTACTATTCGTGAACTCATGCGAACTCGTAGGCGTTTTTTTTAAGAATTTTAAATTTTAATAATTTTAGAAACGATACCTTTTGTACGGCGCTTATCTTTTTCCTGCCTTTTTTACAACCTGTAAAACATGATTACAACGAGAAAAATGCTGATTATTTCATTTAAAAAGGTTAGTAAATCATTGAAATTTTTTTTATCATAGATTTTTGTAAAACATTTTCTCACAGATTAATTTTTGTTTCTAAAACACACTACTACTCCACGAAAATTCGCGGCCATATTCAGTGTCATGAACAGGTTCAAATAAGCAAAATTGAGACTCATAAATGTATTAACAAAAATTGGTGTTCCTCTATGATAAGAAAAGAATTGACATTGTACTACCGACCTAAGTGAAACTACTATGATATTAGGTCTTTACCTATGAAATTGCCGTTTTTCACGAAATAAATGAAGCGTAATTTTTTTATACATTTTTTATTTCTATTAATCAAAATAATCACCCATGCAATCAATGCATCTTTGCCAACGCATTGGTAGCTTATTGATGCCTTTCTTGAAGAAATCAGCAGGACGGGAGGCAACAAATTCTTCAAAGGCATTTTGTACTGCCTCTCGGGTATTGAATTTTTTTTCCGCCAAGAAGTTATCCAAATTCTGGAAAAAGTAGAAGTCTGTAGGTGCAAGGTCTGGTGAGTACGGCGGATGACGGAGAACTTCCAACCCCAACTCTTGTAGCTTGGAGACCGTCTGCTGTGCAGTATGAGGTCGCGCGTTGTCGTGCAGGAGCAGTGGAGCCGAACGATTGACCGAAGCTGGTTGGAGACGTGCGAGCTTCTCCATCATTGTGTTCAGTTCTTCACAGTACACATCTGCAGTAATGCTTGTCCCGTTTGGCAAGAAGCTGTGATGAATTACACCCGCATTAGACCACCAAACAGTGACCATCACTTTTCTAGGGGTAAGTTTTCGTTTAGGGCATTGTTTGGGGGCTGAACCAGGGTCCAACCCACTTTGCTGAGCGCTTGCGATTGTCAAGCAGGATCCATTTCTCGTCACAAGTTACAATGTTGTTCAGAATTCCTTCATTTGTATGCCTGCTGAGCAGTGCAAGGCACGTCTCCATGCGTACTTCGCGCTGGCGGTCATTGAGTTCTTGGGGTACCCATTTGTCAAGCTTTTTTACCTTGCCAATTCGACGCAAATGGACCAATATTGTTTTGATGCTAACGTCGAAAGCTTCTGCTAATTCAGCCGTGGATTAAGTTTCATCAGCTTCCACAATTGCCTTTAATTCGTCATTGTCGACCAAAGTTTTCGGACGACCACGGGGTTCATTTTTCAGGTCAAAATTTCCAGAACGGAAGCGGGTAAACCAATAACGGGTGGTGCGTTCGTTTGTAGTGTTCGCTCCGTAAACGTCGTTGATGTTGCGTGCCGCTTGTGCCGCTTTGCTGCCACGACGGCTCCATAATTACTCGAATTTTTAACTTATCCATGATGACGAAAAATGTTCGAATGCGAAAAAAAACAAAACACTAACTATTAAACAAATGACGATTTTAGAAAAAGAATTCCATGTTTGTCAAATAAAATTAATTTGAAATTAGAATTATCAGTCAAAAAAATATATATTTTCATTTGAAATGGCCAGCACGGCAAAACGGCAGTTTCATAGGTAAAGACCTATTATTAAAGGAGTTATTTCAGTATTTAAGGGACGTTTGGATAGCTTTTGTACGGGTGTTTCGAAGATTTTATGAAATAAATAGAACGAGTATTAAATAAGTAGGTACCAGTATTTCATAATTTCGTTTAGTTTTGTCTTAAAAAAACAGTTCGAAATCCGTAAATCAGCCTTACTACATAATGAAAACATGGCGTCATCTAGCATGTTGGTATTTGGTTTTTATTTCAAGATTTAAGGTAAATTCTGTTTTTTATTTTTTTTATTTATCGCTTATCCAATTTACGAGCTCTTTTGGAGGTTTTCGTTTGATTTTATTCTACTGTAACCGTTATTTCTTACCCTTAAATGATTAAAATCGAGTAATTAAGAATGTGTTAAAGCATATTTTTATTTTTTCAGGTTGCGAAAACGATTTTTGTAGTTAATTCGTTACGGTAAACTTACTACGTCGTAACTCATATCGCATACCGATTATTGAAACCATACAGTCGGTTCCAGTTCAACAACCGTACCTGAACAAACCACATGCTCAATAGTACAAGCATGCTGTTTCAAATTTTCGTTCAATATGGCGGAGTATGAAACGTCACCTTGGTGTGGCCACATGCTGTTTTGTTTTTTGTTTCAAACTAGAACACAATGCATAATATAATTTTTTAAATAAATTATTGTGTTTGCCACATTTTTTCATACATTTTGTACATTCCGCTAACCAAAAATAAAATGTCTCCTTTACTCACAAAATATTTGAGTCAATATTGCTGCTTAAAAAGGTAATTTAATTAGACTTTGAATTGTGATCTATGAAGAAGAGGTCCTACTCCACAAACCTGCTGCGTCCCTCGTACCAAGCACAGAGGCGATCTGAGGCCGCTCCTCATTGATGACCAGCTCCGCCTGCTCGGAGTATACGGAGTGCACTGTGGAGACGCAGGTCAACCGGAGCTGCCCACGCTCGAAGCTGTCAGGTCGAACGATGAACGACAGCTGGCTTACCGATGCCACCTATAGACCAGAAAGCGTGATAGAAGTTTTTATGTGCATGTGCTAAATTTGTCCACTGCATTGATGGGTATATCATGTTATGAAAACAAAAAATTAGAGTCTATTGATTTTGTTTCCAGTATTAAATGAAGGTTAAATCAAAACCAGTGAGGTTCTATAATATATAAGAGATGTAACCTTCATACTAAATGCTCTCAAAATATGGCAACAAATTGTATTTGACATCTGTAAAAATTCAATGGAAATTAAATGAACATTCAATAATAACAGTGAAAAATCATATTTTTTTTATAAAACTGTTTATAAATATCGTTATATCTCATTAACCTGGTTTCTTAAGCTAAAAGTAGTAGAAACCGCTCATTGTTAGTTCACTTCCAAAGCATTATTACTTTGACTTTTCATAATTAGGTAGTTTCTTTAAGTAAGGGTATTAGAAAAATGCAGCTATGGTACAACGTATCATTTATAATCCTTATCAAAATTTTACACAAGTATAACAACATGTTATTAAAACCAAAATAGATAAATTGCCATCGATTAAATATACTTAAAAACATTTACAAAAATATTTACAAATTTACAAAAGCTGTTGGATAGCCTATGATAAACGTTTGAAATAAAACTAGTTCCACGTTAATAAAAAATGTAAATGCCTTCACATGAACAATGTTAATTTCGCTTTTATTTTTAAAATATTTTTGTTTATCAACATCGATTGAAATGTATCGATGATAGCACGCTTTTAATTACTAGATTTTAAATAAATAAATAAGTTAAAGCGGGCGATTCTAAATCCCAGGTTATTCTAAGGAATACAGCAAGTGCATGGAAGAGTCAGAGATCAGAACAATCAACAAAAATTTTGAAATTAGTTTCTTTATAAGTTTACTTTTGCAAAACCCTTTGAGCATGCCGAGGAATACGAGCTTTTTCTCCTCTCTTTGAGATCTTAAGCTTTCAGAAAAGTGCTCTAAATAATATACACTTACACTACAATATACATTTTAATATTCTAAAATCATAAATCAAATTAAATGTTGAACTTCGGAGTGAAATAAAATATCTTTTGGCTCCTTAGTGACTGCAATGTAATTTTAACATTTAGAGAACACACTAGTCGACATTTTTGTGTTTTTATATTTACAAGGTAGGACAAGCATGAACTGCCATGTCTCACTGAAGTAAACACTTGATAATACGCAAATAAAATTGACTCGCATTCACTTCTATATGACGCCATCGAGTAGGATCAAGTTCTAATTACTCTTTGCTTAGACTGCTATGTCAATGTGTACAATTAATATCTGTCACAAGAATCAATGCAAAATTGAGTTGTTCATAACAGGTATAATAATAAACTTTGTAATGCTATTTAAAAAGATAAACTACTCCGTGACGTGTTCAAACGAAATTCTTTAAAAGTTGGTTTAAAATTAAATAGTGCACAGATATCAGAAATATTCAAATCTCTAAAAACCGTGTTCTTTCAGACAAAAGTATAAAAAAAGATACTCCAAAGTTACTTTACATACCGAATTATCTTACTTTCGTGTTTGCTCTACACAGAGATGGGTAACGTATCTATCTATACATTATATTATATATTTGATCATAACATTATAAATCTGGCTCTAAATAAATTACCTTATTGGAAACTCCCACCGTAGGTCCAGGGTCTGAGATATCCTCATCTAGGGATGGGTCGTGGTGCTTCAGAGTTGGGAACTCCACCGTATCTTGGCTTAGTTGCGGGTCGCCATCCTTTGAAAAAAGGTGAAGTTACTAACCGATGACATATTACATATAGACAAGTCATACCCAAACATGACCGCGCCAAAAAACGGCGTCAACGTAACTATAGATACCTACCCGATATATAGAGTAATATAGTTCATAATAGAAAGAGATATCTATGTACTTCGTGATGTTGCTTCACACCAATTGGTCGCGAGCGTACGTGACGTTGTAGGTACGTACATTGTCACAGCATATAGTGTTGTCTCTTTTGCTCGTACATACAAAATCATAATACAAATCTCTCTTTGAGTTTGTTGAAATGTATAGCCATGTCACTTTTAAAACGTCATTTTAAAAAGCAAAA
Source organism: Marasmarcha lunaedactyla (assembly GCA_923062675.1). Classification (NCBI taxonomy): domain Eukaryota; kingdom Metazoa; phylum Arthropoda; class Insecta; order Lepidoptera; family Pterophoridae; genus Marasmarcha; species Marasmarcha lunaedactyla. The sequence continues at coordinate 4,554,038 of OV281341.1, forward strand.
TAACGTAATAAATAAGATAGTTATGCAAAAATAGTATTTACGCATGAAAAGAAACATTTATTCCTTTTGTTACAGTAACAGTGTAATTAGTTATACACTGTTTGAACAAACAAGAAGGCATTGTGCGGTATTAAAAAGACAGAATAGGGAATAAATTTTGTTTAACGTTTAGCCGTGACACTGGGTTATATTGAACTGGGTTACACGTGACAAATAGCGAGCAAATGCCTTGCATTTGCGTTCAATTATTGAGAGCGGATAAGCTATCTATATGTAATATGTCATTGTTACTAACATTTTGTTATGTTTTTTAGAGATCCAATCGTAACTAGAAGATTGAAGGTAAACTATTATGACCAAAAGATATAAAAATGCATCAACCATGACCTGAATTCTTTTATTTAAACTCAAATACCGTTTATATAACAATAAAACAATTCAAATTATACCTGTATAGTATCCACGAAGGGGCCGAAAGCCTTCCAGGGACTAAAAATTATATTAGTGTTCTCATCACCAGGTGGCGCTGTGCTTCTCCCGTTGCGAAGCGCATCGATGGAGAGTGAGGGACTAGGCAGAATACGCTGCTGGATAACGGGTTTACCTCGAATCTGAAAAAAATCCGTTGATTTGAGGGATAGAAAAGCAATCATAAAAAAAACTTGTGATTGCAATATCGACGTGATTAATATTGATTAGACATGATTTCATAAGTTAGTCATGATTTCTATAAGTTGCGTGCCATTTCATCCACATCCTCGTAGCCCCCGAAGATGTTTTTCACGAATTCCTAAAATCCGGTTCGTAGTTTCATAGTTTATCGATGACATATTCATAAACAAATAATTTTTTCCGTTTTATAATAATTGTAAAAGATTGATATATAAAGTAATAAACTTAATTTTATCAATACAATAACGGATCTATATTGTTACTATATCTTTGTCTTTATTATTGATTACTACGTTAATGTTTTGTTAATACAACAGACAGACACAATCATAAGCGAATTCTTCTGTATTAGTTATCTACGTGGGACACTCGTGAAGTTCTTAGAAAATAAAAATGTTCTATAGGTTATATTTTTTTCATTAATTCTTTTCAAAAAACTCTCCACCGGCGTCTATAATATAATAGCGTCTATAATTTCATGCGTCTGAACAAACTTTCAAAGCACATTTTCCAGTCTGCAACAGGTACTTCTACTCATCTTCTGGCGCCCGCATCTTCTGGCGCTGAAAATTGTATCCCCTTGCGCTGTTGTTTGATTTTAGGAAACAAGAAGAAGTCACACGGTGCCAAATCAAGACTGTAGGGTGGATGACCCAAAAGTATTACTGGTGCGGTGTTTAGGAAGTCCTTCGTCTTGATCGCGGGAGCGCGGATGCGTTGTCCTGGAGTAGAGCACAAGGCCTTGGAGTTCCGAGGTTGGGCGCTCGTTGCTCGCAGCAGCAAAAATGTCTGGCAAGCGTTTGGTAGTGTACTACTCTACATTGTTGCTACTTTCATTTCTTAAGGGTAAAGATACTAAAAAAAATATCTCGTTAGGAGGAAAAACTTGTGATCAACATTTTTCCAGCGCTTCTTCGTTCGACGTTGGTTCGTCTTGAAACAACTTTTTTTTTCTCTACATTGACAATTACTTGTTCTTATTGACGTCAAATAAAACATGATTCTACCACCAGTTCGAAAAAAACCTTCGTGAAGAAGAACTGGCAAGAAACTTAACGGGTATATATTTTTCAAAATAAATTTACAGAGTTTCTTTATGTCTATCCAAAATTATTCTTATCTGCTACTGTTAGCTCGGCAAGTCTCCCTCCCCCCAAGTATCCAAACGACGAACACCCTCAAACGGCACCCGTTCACGAGTAACGCAGGATCCAGCCATCAACTGAGCTTGAGTTGACTGGCGCTTTGTTTCTGAATCATATTGATAAATTCAAGATTCTTCACCTGGTTTAATATCATAAACACGAATTTATCATGGCACCATTCCACGCGCGTCTGCTTCTGAGCATCGGTACGGGTGTCGGGTACCCAGCAGGAACAATCCTCTTAACACCAAGGTGGTTTTGTAGAATATCTTGAACCCTTCCCGATACAATCTACAGATTGTGCTGAATCTCCTCGAATGTAAATCTGGCTTTGTTTAATAAAATGTTTCACATGTAGCACGTTTTCTTCCATAACAGCAGTCAAAGGACAACTACTTCATTCTTCATCCTTCAAATTTAAGAGACCGCACTTAAACTCGTTATACCAGCAGTACACGGCTGTAGACGGTGTCATGTTTATAAAACCTAATTGAAGTCGATTGTGTAATCGATTTCAATTCATCAGATTCAAGTTGGACTTGAAGTTGTAAAAATAATTGCACAAAAATCCGACGCAGATCCACTCTTCTATGATATACAATATAGCTTCTTAATGATGGTAAAAAAAAATTATATAATATATTTTTACTTTTAAATTTTCTAAATAAATTATAACTCGCCAGCAAATAGCCACTCGATAAGTACATAAAAACATTTTTTCGAAAAACTTTCTAGGTGGCCTTGTATAGCCAGGTTATACATTTTTTTAATTGTTTGTTAACGCAATTCACTTAAAATTTGGTATTAATCAAGCTAATTTCGTCGAAATACTAACATTTTCATAAAATTCATGTGATAATCACTTAAGTATTTATTTATTATTGTGTAACACATAAAACCAAAAATTTGTAATAAATTATGAATTCAACTGATGAAACTTTCAGAACAAGAATTAGCTGTAACCTAGATTCACAAATTATCTTGCTCCGACTATGACGTCATTGTTTGAGGGTGACGTTACGCTGCGAGAAGACATTGATTAACTCAGTTAATTTCTGTTGTAATTTATCCGTTTTAAACCGAAGTATGTAAGGGTTAACAATTTTATAACCATCATATAACGGTTTTAACTGGTTTTAATTCGTAAACTGTTGTATTTATTGAATAAAGATATCTCATATATTTTTTTTTTGTGAAATCTAAGTTTAAATAATCATTAATATTTACAATTCTAGAATTTACATATAAGTGTATTAAATAATAATAAAAAAAAAAAAATTCAATAAATAATTATAAGATAAGCTACAAATAAAAAAACTAAATCTAAACTTGAATCTATTGAAGGTAACGAAGCCAAAAGGCTGGCCGAATTACCACGCTGGATCGCAACAGAAATTCGATGTGCGAAGTAGGTGCCAGCCTTAGGGTCACGAGTTTCACTCACCAATCGCCTCGCTTATTGATCATCAAGATTATTATCTTTTGGACATGATTGAAGAGATTTTATATTAGAGGAAATAATTACAATAGGCATTACTAAATAAAATTATTGCAAAGAGACAATATCTCTATTTCCATTTCAATATATAATATGAAGCGGGGTTGTCTGGATTTTGCCTTACTATTGATGGTTGGCTTTTGCGAAGTTGTATGCATTGCATATACATTGCATAGACAATATTTGTATGTACTAATTTCTTTACAGCTATATGAAAATTGTTTTACTTTTCGCACCATAAAATGAACAATATTATTTATGAATAAGACTGGCTAAAATTCACAAGCGTCTTAAATTACTCGCTGAAACAATGATATCAAAGCTGTAATTAATTACTTATCTCGCGTGGATTCTTACTAAGCCCCACACTCCAAACAAGTGGTACTGCAATGTCAAAGGAAATGATTTCGGGTATGAAGCTATAGTTATACTACATTTCCAAGAAAAGAGAGTCTAAGCAATGAGCAGAGGGTTTTAACAAAATTGAGGTGTAGAAGCAAATCGAACGAGCGGAAGGCGTGCGGCAGATGAATCTAAGTGATATGTGCAAGCCAGTGTAGTGCCTTAGAGCAACTATACTGGACTTGAGCAGTCGGGGAACACAGGTTAAGACGAGAATTGGTTGCGCATTATTCAGCCCTTTTTAGTCGCTCCGCAAACTAAGTGACTACAACACTGCAGGTGATTCGGGTGTGATTCTGAGCCTGTACCAAGTTCCTCGACTGTACACCACTTCTCGTAGATATATTTTTATATGCGAAAAGATTTGTTATTACTAATATTATAATTTTTTTTTTCTCAGTTCTCATTTTGTTCAATAAAACAATTATAAAAATAAACACTAAATTATCTTTCTTACCAGAAGATTAATTAACCAACGCTAAATAAAGGTAAGGTATAGGTAATAGGTTTCCGTTTAACTCGTTAGTCATATTTTAAAGAATCTGTATATGGGCAATGACATATTACATAAAGACAAGTCATACTTAAACATACATTACCGCACAAAAAAACGGCGTCAACGTAACTATAGACACCTAACCGATATATAGAGTAATATAATTTGTGAGAAAAGGAAAGAAAACACGGTTTACTTGTTGTAAAAAAGAGATACAAATGTACTTTGTGACGTTGCTTCACACTAATTGGTCTCGATCGTACGAGACGTAGTACATAAATTGTCGCAACTATATAGCGTTGTCTCTTTTACTCCCACATACAAAATCATATTACATCTCGCTCTTCGAGTTTGTTGAAATGAATAGCCATGTCTATTTTAAAACGTCATTTTAGCAAGCAAAATAAAATGATAAATAAGATAGTTATAAAAAAATAGTACTTACGCATGAAAAGAAACGTTTATTCTTTCTTTAACAGTAACAGTGTAATTTTTACACTGTATAAACACACAAAAAGGCATTGTACGGTATTAGAAACTTAGTATAGCAAATAAATTTTGTCTGACGTTTAGCCGTGACACTGGGTTGTACAAGACAGTCAAATAGCGGGCAAATGCCTCGCATTTGCGTTGCCATTATTGAGAGCGGATAACCTGTCTATACGTAATATGTCATTGTACATGGGTAAGTATAGTTACAAAACATTTAGAATATATAGCATATTCTAGGAATGTCATATGCTTAGTCAAAAGGGTACACTAACAATCATTATATAATAATTCTTTACTCTTTTTCTTACATCTTTGCCATTAAGCATCCAAGTGAGGTTTGCGGGAGGGTCCGCAGGTGGAGACGTGCATTGCGCGCGCAACGAGTCCCCGGACGCGTACCAGCCCTTCTCTGCCTTGATTTGAGGCTTTTCTTCTGGTAGCTCTGTAAACAATGCATAAACATTACCGTATAATAGACATATCGAGAAGAGGTTCTTGTGTTTTCCTAATTTGCTTGCGGATTAAAGTCATAAGAGTCGTTCAAAATACAACATAGATATGAATGCAGGCGAGAGTATAACTGGAGAGTTCGTGGAGCTACATCGCGTGTAGTGCTTATTTTCCTATTCATTTTCCAGGCCTTTTTACTCGAATGAATAACTGTCACCTAAATAATTATATTATATGATACTTTATTTTATTCTTGATAAGATATACAGCGTAATTGAAATTAAGACTGACATCTTAATGCAAAGGGCACGTGGCACTTGACCGTCAGCCAACATTTTTCTGCTAAATATTTTGACAGAAATAAACTGATTACATTATGCTTTTCTTAAAATTAATCTGATCACGGTTATTCGGAATTGGAGTTTATAAAAACGAGCTTATACAAAAATAAAATATCTTAAAATTATATTTAAAAAAAAGGTGCTCGACTATTTTCATACTAAAATAAGCTAATCTACACACAGAACAGTAGTCATTTTATTTAAACACTAAGGTTGATTTTAAAAAACATTTAAACATCGAATGGATAATATCTCAATTCAGAGTGAACACGAGAAAGAAAAAAGCATTTTTATAAAGAAATTTATTCCTCGAAGATCCGCAACGCGATGCAATAAGAGAGGGGTACAATTTAATATTATCGAGTGAATTTTTCTACCTAGTTTATTTGTTTGTGTTATAGTTATTTGTACTGCTACTTTGTGATTGCTCACAGGCTTCAAAGCAATATTAGAGGCTCTCCTGGGAGGGTACAATCTTTGTGATGTTTATTGAAAAACAAGAGGTAAAAAGAAATGACAAAATTGTGTTTGAATACGAATATTGAGAGCAATTTGAAGACGATCCGGTAGGTGATTGCTGTTTGGTTTATTAATGCTGAGATGGAAACCGTATTTAAATTTGGAAATGTGGATTTATAAATCAATTCTCCTAGAAACATAATTGGTTCGTTATAACTTACAATTGAGGTGTACTCTCTATTCTTTTTTTTTAAATGGACTGTTTATTAATGGCCCTATCGGCCTGGTTCTATATCCTGCCTGTAAATATTGTTGTAGTTATTAATAACTTAAGGACTAAAGAGTAGAGTTTTCATGTAATTTATCGCGTATATCTTAGAAATAAACAGGGTGTCCTTGAAAGAAAAGTAATCGTATCGTGGATATTATGAGAAGAAATATTATATAATAGGTCTTTACCTATGAAACTGCCGTTTTGCCGTACTGGCCATTTAAAATGAAAATATTTTTTTTTGACTGATAATTCTAATTTCAAATTAATTTTATTTGACAAATATGGAATTCTTTTTCTAAAATCGTCATTTGTTTAATAGTTAGTGTTTTGTTTTCAACGCATTCGAAAATTTTTCGTCATCATGGAGAAGTTAAAAATTCGAGTAATTATGGAGTATGAGTAACGTCGTGGCAGCAAAGCGGCACAAGTGGCACGCAACATCAACGACGCTTACGGAGCGAACACTACAAACGAACGCACCACCCGTTATTGGTTTACCCGCTTCCGTTCTGGAAATTTTGACCTGAAAAATGAACCCCGTGGTCGTCCGAAAACTTTGGTTGACAATGACGAATTAAAGGCAATTGTGGAAGCTGATGAAACTCTATCCACGGCTGAATTAGCAGCAGCTTTCGACGTTAACATCAAAACAATATTGGTCCATTTGCGTCAAATTGGCAAGGTAAAAAAGCTTGACAAATGGGTACCCCACGAACTCAATGACCGCCAGCGCGAAGTACGCGTGGAGACGTGCCTTGCACTGCTCAGCACGCATACAAATGAAGGAATTCTGAACCGCATTGTTACTTGTGACGAGAAATGGATCCTGTTTGACAATCGTAAGTGCTCAGCAAGTTGGTTGGACCCTGGTTCAGCACCCAAACAATGCCCTAAACGAAAACTTACCCCTAGAAAAGTGATGGTCACTGTTTGGTGGTCTAACGCGGGTGTAATTCATCACAGCTTCTTGCCAAACGGGACAAGCATTACTGCAGATGTGTACTGTGAAGAACTGAACACAATGATGGAGAAGCTCGCACGTCTCCAACCAGCTTTGGTCAATCGTTCGGCTCCACTGCTCCTGCACGACAACGCGCGACCTCATACTGCACAGCAGACGGTCTCCAAGCTACAAGAGTTGGAGTTGGAAGTTCTCCGTCATCCGCCGTACTCACCAGACCTTGTGCCTACAGACTTCTACTTTTTCCAGAATTTGGATAACTTCTTGGCGGGAAAAAAATTCAATACCCGAGAGGCAGTACAAAATGCCTTTGAAGAATTTGTTGCCTCCCGTCCAGCTGATTTCTTCAAGAAAGGCATCAATAAGCTACCAGTGCGTTGGCAAAGATGCATGGGTGATTATTTTGATTAATAGAAATAAAAAAAATACAAAAAAATTACGCTTCATTTATTTCGTGAAAAACGGCAATTTCATAGGTAAAGACCTAATATTATCAGAAAAAAAGTCTAGATCCTGTAGTTTTCAAATAACAAGTAAATTAAAATCTCAAAAACGGACACTATATTGTTATTCAGAAAAAAATTGGTTAAGCTTTTTCTTAAGTTTTTTGTTAAATTGAGAAGCAAAATTAAGATAATTCTAAAATAATAGATTTGCACATCTTTACTAGTCCCAAATTTAGAATTATATTCAATTTTCAAACAAAGATTATTTGGTTGATAAAAGCCCTTAGGTATAATCCCCTCATCAACAGGTTTTTACTAGTATTTGCAATAAAACATCGTGTAATGTGTCTGTTTGTTCGTTGAGTTCTTCGTCCCGATGAATATATAAAGCGTCATTGTCACTAAAGTACGTCTTCTTATGGTAGGATCGGGTAACGGGTCGCTTACTTGCCTCTAATATGGTTGAAGAGGGCGATGGCTGGATCCCTCGTTAACTCGTGAAAGGGTGCCGTTTGAGGGTGTTCGTCCTGCGGATACTTGGGGGGAGGGAGACTTGCCAGCAGATGTGAAGTTTATAGGAACTACGACAGTGATGATTTGTATTCTCTATGCTAGCAATAGATTTAGACATCAATCACAGGAGTTATCTTAAGCCATAGAAAAAAATTGTCCTTCGTGGTCAGTTAACTGACATAACCATATTACTAAACAGTATATATTATGTATTCTTCACAACGGCAAGTAAATAATTGAAGACCCACAAAATGTATCTTATTTACTTCAAAGATGACACGGTTTGAAAAGACGGATCACGTGATGAATTATGCACGAGTTTTGGTACCCAGCGATGTGTAAGAGTAGCTTGTGAGTATGTGCGGATCGTAGTCCGCATATGTACGATCTGTTGTTTTAGGGTTTACGAAAAAAAATAATAAAAAAGAATACTCTTAGCCGCGGCGTTTACTTTTAAACAGTTTAAAATAAATTTTTACATATTTGCAAAAACTGACGAGTTTTTTTGCATGATTTCTCATGACTAGTCATCGAATTATGTGCAGTTGCGTGTTTGCATATGCAAGTGCATAATACGCTTCGTGTTCAAGCGTTATTGCATTTTAAAAACTATTTCATTGACAGTATTTAGTTCAGTAGTTAAATGTGTTAGGTGTATAGTAGGGCCAGGAAGCGGTAGCCGGCTGCAAATTCGCTTTTCTCCATCTTTGAGAAAATAACTTCAATTGTTTTTTTAAATAGAACTACCTGGCAATACTGGATGAAAATCTTTATTTATTCTCCAAAAGAGTTGTCAACAAGGAGGTTTCATGCAATTTTTGATTATGTTGTTTTAAAATAGATTTTTACCAGACTTATCACTACACCCTTTTGCTTTAGTACACACTATTTTTAAGTAATTAATGACTACTTAAGAATAAAAAATATGCAAAATCCTTCTAACGGTGCGTTCCGATTGCCGATCACAGCGCTATCAGCGCTAAAACTGCTCATAACCGTTCCGAATCGTTTGAGCGCGCTAAAGTGATATCTGTGCTATTGCATTAAATAAAACACTTTTTACCGGATATTATCGCGTATATTTTAGTTAATTTTAATAAATACATATTGACAATCATGTCAATATGTATTGACAGTCATGTAGTTTTTATTACTGGCAATAGATGAACAACACCTTAGTCTATCGTGACCACGGCAACTGCAAAGATGCCGAAACGTCGAAATAATTTTAAAATTAACTAAAATATACGCGATAATATCCGGTAAAAAGTGTTTTATTTAAAGTGTGCTATTGCAATCGGAACGAAACGTCATGTGTCAGTGTTGACATGCCGTTTAGTGCAATCATGCTTCGTAGCTTGGGTACTGTGAGCTGGAAGATGGCGGCGTTTATGACGTCATCGATGACGTAAAGATATCGCTGAGCGCGAGCGCGCTCACGGGTATTCGGAGCGCTGTGAGCGATAAAATCGGCAATCGGAACGGACCAGATGACAAATGGCCAATTGACAGCCAGTGACGTTTGCATCGTCGCCTTCACACAGATCGAAATCTTCAGAAAGGTCGCAATATTTGGTACAGCAAAAGGCAAGTATGTGTATACAATATGTGTATTTTGATGAAATTATGTTTGAAAAACATTGTTCAATCGATCTTTCTAGTATTTACAGAAATGAGGTTTACTTAAATAAAGTAATAACCACTATTTAAAAAATAAAGCATTAGTGACTCTTTGCAATATTTGAGGCTCAAACTAAACTTGATGGTAAAATGCTATTTTTAAAGCTATCACAGGCCAAAAAACCTATATATCTGAATAGCTTAACATAAACCACCTCTCACAATATAAAACTAAGCCTATTTTGCATCAAGCATTCAAGAAACTACCCTAATGCTATTAGGATCAACGTTCAATTTTGCTTATCTCTACTTTAGAAGACGAATCGCGTACTCGCTGCAGATAGGATGGCGGTAAGACATTGACATTTTGACTGATTGTGCTGGAAACATCGACAAATGCTTAGCTCTATATGTTCAGTGAAATGAGGCTTTACTCGCAGTGCAGTCAAAAATGGGCTCTACAAATATTTATATTAAAACAAGAATAATTTTCCAACCGAAATATAAATTTCTATACACATATCAATTATATTCTTAATTATATTAAGTACTTTTCCGCAAATATTCACCGAAATTAAAGGGGTTCTTGTTTAACACGAAAAGCGATAAACTCCAAGGTATAAAAATTAACATTACAATCATAGGTAACAGACACCTCATTTTAAATCTGACTCGGTTTCTACCCTCATTTTTGTTTCAACACATTTGAAAGGCGCGAGTGGGCGTGCCATATTAGAAATTCTAATACGCTTGAAACACTCAATGTTCGTGACCGTAAATGTAAAAAATATGCTTTTCTTTATTTTCAAACTTTGATTTTAAATCTGGATTAAACATTTTGAGTTCAATTTTACATAACAGTTTTTTAATTCAAGCTCACATATCTAGACCTCTTAAGCGTGTGTCAACACGTGGTTAATACAGCCACTAAACACTTAAGTCGTCTAGTAATGTAAGCTGTGTGTTGAACAGTTGGTTTCTTATTTTTGTAAAACATTTACGAGAATGTTTTATACATCTTTATGTTATCATCATGAAATAACTTGGGAACTTTACCCTTCTCAAAATTTACTAGCAAAGTGGGTACTAGGTCATCATAACCCGTACGCTGTCAGTGCCGCTATCGGTGGATCTCGATAGGAATACTTGAGTTACGATGCGGAAAAACTGTCTCCGATCTCTTGAGAAGCTCTTGCGTCTAATAAAAGGCAGATTTACCACAGTTGATTGCAGTCGGTAGTTACTTCATGGAACTGATTGGAAATTGTATTCCGTTGAACGAAATCCGTTCTATCAAAATAAAATTTTAAAATGGGTAATTCGAATATCAATGTGCATGTACCTAATTAAAAACCGTACTTTTACATTTACGTGAACCTCACTATTTTACAAATTTAAAATTAACTAAAATACGGAAACAAATAAAACACTTTTTACCGGATATTATCGCGTATATTTTAGTTAATTTTAAAATTATTTCGACGTTTCGGCATCTTTGCAGTTGCCGTGGTCACGATAGATTTAAAGTATGTATCGTGAAAACTTAAGAAAATATACGGAAACAAGACTAAAGAATTCCAATAAGGGGTAATATAAAAATCCAAAAGACAGATGTTATGCTTGAACATAAACCCAGAAGAAATCGATATGATATATACTTTACTCACTACTTGAACTAAATTTAGGTTATATTGTGATTTATATAACATAATTCAGCCTAGTAAGTGAGTCATAAATTCATAGACTTATTCATAGAGTATCAATAGACTTCCGACGTCCTATTACTACGACAAAAGGTGAGAACTGCTCGTTGTAATCGAAACGTTTACTTATTTTCTATTGGGAAGCGAGATTTTTCGTTCAGTTCTGTAGCAAATTTATCTAGTAAAATTTATATAACTAGCTTTTGCCTTTGACTTCATTCGCGTAGATTTCGGTATTTACACCAAATCTTTATCACTGTTACTGCATGTTATTCGATTAGGTGACTGAACTTAAATTTTGGTGTATATATATATATAAACCAAAATTTAATATATATCTTAATGTCGTTTGGATACTTGGGGGGAGGGAGACTTGTCAAACTAACAGAATAATTTTGTATCGACATAAAGAGACACTTAAAATTTATTTTGAAAAAAAAATACCTCTGAAGTTTTTGTCAGTTTTTCTTCACGAAGATTTTTCCGAACTGGTGGTAGAGTCATGCTTTATTTCAAGATTTCCCTCAATAAGAACCAGTAATGATCAATGTTGAGAAAAAAATAAATATTTCAAATTAAAATAAATACCTATAATAGGCGAATTTTTTTTATCATTCATATAATAATTTTTTTGTAATTAACTCATTTTATTCATCAAATAGCAAATAACTTTCTAATTACAGAGAAATCATGGCACTTGCTACATTGCCGACATATCAGAATACGACATATAGGAAACTCGATATTAAAAATCTAAATTGCGGTAAGAAGCACGCTAATTCCCTCAATAATAGTTAAAATTGAATGGATATTTATAGTTTTTTTTTTTAATATAAAAAACAGAAAATCAGATATAAAATGCTCTTATAACGATTTATGAAATATTATTTTTATCAGATTATCAGATTTTCTTACTACATAAGATCTTTACTTTTCACTTCGAGTAGGTAATCTTTGTATGTAGAAAAAAACCTTTTTTTAAGTTTTAAGAGCAATTACTATCTATTTAATAGAAGTAGGTAGGGTCGGGTGACGGGTCGCTCATTTCCCTCTAATATGGTTAAAAAGGGCGATGGCTGGATCCCGCGTTAACTCGTGAACGGGTGCCGTTTGAGGGTGTTTGTCGTTTGAATACTTGGAGAGAGGGAGACTTGCCGAGAAAACTATTGCAGATAAGTATAATTTTGTATAAACATAAAGAGACTCTGTAAATTTATTTTGAAAAAAAAAACGTAAGTTTCTTGCCAGTTCTTCTTCACGAAGGGTTTTCCGAAGGTGGTAGAGTCATGTTTTATTTGACGTCATTAAGAACAAGTAATCGTCAATGTTGAGAAATAAATATTTCATTTTATTTTAGATACTAAATAACTACTTCGGTTCACTCAAAATAAGCGGTTTTCTTTTAGGTGTTATTACTGTCGATCGTATTTAAACTGTACTTCGTGCCTTTTTGTCTTTTTTATACATATCTGTCAAGCAAAGAAAAAGTGGCCTGTACTACAAGCGATATCATATTTTAATTTACTAATAAGATAAGAAAGTAAAACTAATCAGTTACGTCTTCATTGACAGCAAACTGCCTGAAATTTAAACATATGTGGCAGTTTGTATATTTCCATTAAAGACCCTCCGCCTCTGAATGTAATTTAACCTGACTGAATAAAGCGCTGTCTGAGCTCTTCAACCTGCGTGCGCAATTATTAATACAAGAAACACTCACGAAAAACTCAGAGAACCCTGTAAAATTTTAATCTGTCAGATCAATCCGCAACACCTTGTAAATAAACCTACAAGAAGTCCTAATAAACATGCATCATCTTGAGAAATAAATTAGAATACTTCTAAACTTTTAATTAAATTTCAGTCGAAATCTTTGATCTCCTGTGATTTCAGTTAACAAAAAACTCCTTGATTTCGTTCATTAACCTTTGAAAATAGAATCTGAGCACGGATATCCAAATACCTGTCGTTTGATAAAAACATTTTAAGACCTTTTTCATTTAATGAATCATTTCTTTTTAAAAGCTTTTCCTCGCTGCCAGATTTTTATCACAATAAATCTGCCTTAAGATTTTTAAGGTGCTTTTTATCTTGATAATAATGGGATAAATATTAAATTTGTATTTATTTATTGTGAAATTTGAAATCTCGTGAAAGTTATTTACCAATTTTTTAAAGCCCGACGCCTTTTTTTTTTATCCCCTCCACGGGAAGGGCAGGAGGATAAAAAAGGCTCTGACGCATACACTGGCGCGCGCGATCCAGGTTACGTGGGGCTCGTTCCGACGCCTACCAGAACCATACCCACTAAAAAACCCCCTGTCAGCTCGTGCATTTTTGCCACTCAGCCTTCATCTGAGCGACGGCCAATTGGAGAAAGAGGCCGCGCTCACGGGGCCCACAAGAGGTCACCGGCTGGGTATTACATAGCACTGAAGGTGCTTAAAGCACTGAATGTGAATACATAGCACTGAAGGTGCTCAAAATAAAAAATAAAAGTTGAATTAATTCGAATTTACGTTAGAATTAGGATTTGCGGCCTGAAGGGCCTCGAGATCTAATGTTATTTGCGTGGGTTCACCAGTCTGCACGTTTCTCGGTCTAGCGACTTTGAATTTCGAATCTAAGACGGAGCAGTATATGAGACTGAATCTCGAACAAGATGATTGGGATGGGATTCGGCGCGTTTGAAGAACGATTCTGAGAGTGTTTTTAGGTGCTGTTGCACTGTAGGTAGTTCGAGATCTCTGTGCAGGTCCGCGTTGCGCACGTACCAAGGTGCGTTTGTGGCCCTGCGGCAGAAGAGATTTTGAACTACCTGCAGTTTGTGCAGAACGGAGCGTTTGGCGTGGACAAAGATTGGCGAGGCATATGTCATGACGGGTCTAACGCAGACCTTATAAAGCGTACGTTTATTTCTGAAGGACATTTTACTTTTACTACCTAACATACTATAAAGATGGCCTAAGTACAAACGTGCGAGTTTCGTTAGTCTATTGACGTGAGGTTTGAAAGAAAGCGTCTGGTCTAAGGTGATGCGTAAATATTTGGAAGTGCGCTTCCAGGGGACGGGAGTGCCTAGCATTTAAACGTGGAGATTGTCGGCGACACGACGGCGTTTGTAGTCAAAGTAAACCGCAGAGCTATTCTCTGGGTTCACATCGATACGCCATTTTTGAAACCATGCACCGAGGGCTTTTACAGCCTTTTGGAGTTTGGTCGTGAGGCCAGGGACACTGAGGCCTTTGGTGTAAAGGGCAGTGTTATCGGCAAAGAGGGCGAGTTCGACGCCTTTCGGCGGAACGGGAATATCGTGAGTGTACACGGTGTACAATAGAGGGGCGGGGACTGAGCCTTGAGGGACTCCAGCCTTTATTAGAATGGGCTCGAAAACCGTGCCTTCATGTTTAAATCGAAACATACGGTCTTTGAGAAACGACGCGATTATTCTAACTAGGCGATCCGGTAAGCCTATTTTGTAGAGTTTATAGACGAGACCGCTGTGCCAGACTTTATCGAAAGCCTTGGCTACGTCAAAGAAAACTGCGAACGTTTTAAAACGCCGCGGGTAGAATCCGTCAAGTGCGTATTTGACGATTCGATTGACTTGCTGAGGGCAGGAGTGCTTAGCGCAAAAGCCGAACTGATGGGGAATAATGAGAGGATCGCCATCCGTTGGAAACAGATGGTTCCGCATTCGAGAGAGTATGACTCTTTCGAGAAGTTTAGACATTGCCTTGAGTAGGCGGATGGGTCTGTGATTAGCCGGGATATTCAGAGGTTTACCCGGCTTGAGAATGGCTATGACTGTCGCTTCTTTCCAGGCTTTTGGAAAGTAGCTATGGTCGAAGCAGGCATTAAAAATGATAGCTAACAAGGTAAACAACTGTTGAGGCAGGTGCTTCAGTACGTGGTTGGAAATACCAACCGCACCCGGAGCCTTTTTGGACTTTGGATTTTTAATGGGAACCGAGATTTAATCATTAGAGACTGTGACGGGGTCGGCGGTGAGAGAGTTTCTGCGGAGAACTTCGTCCTCCACCGCCTGGATGTGAGAGGGATTCGCGGGTTGCGTGCTGGGCGAGCATTGAGTGAGAGGAGGGACGTGAGAGGCAGCGTCTACGCGTAAGGCTCGGGGCATACTATAATTCGCTTGGTGGGACGGGGAGATATTCTCCATCAGATCGTTAAACTGAGCGTCTTGGAGTTCCACGAGGCAAGACCTAGCTTTACGTTGAAGCTGATTCGCAGCTGTTCTGTATGCGGGCGTGGGATATTTCTTGGCTCTCCGTAGAGCTGCGTTCTTAGTTTTAATAAGATGGCTAACGGCCAAGGGAAGCGTGGGTTTGCCTTGCTTAGCAACTTAGAGATGATAGCTTCAGTGAGAGAATTTACTAATGAATCTATTTTATCCGGGTTATCTAATTGTTCGGGCGAGATCGCGAGTGGAGAGTTTGGGGCCTCTGAGGCTGAAACTAACGTATTTTTAAAGCCTTTCCAGTTGGTAAAGTTCTTAGGAGAGGTGACGTTATCGTTAGGCGGTCCTAGCACGAGAGAGACGGGGCGGTGGTCAGAACCTAGGTCATCGCGTGGTTCGATAGACCTAAGATCGAGGTTGATTTGCTTGACAATTGCAAAATCGAGGATGTCAGGAGAGTGGTTCGGGTTGTCGGAATAGTGAGTTGGAGTGATGGGAGATATGACGTCTAGGTCGAGTGAGTTAGTGATATTAAGGAGATGGATACCACTGGTGTTGGTTGATAGGCACTTCCAGTCAGTGTCTTTGGACTTAACGTCTCCGAACATAATGACTGAATGGCCGAGGGCCAGAATGGCCTCAAAGTCGCTGCGGGTTGGTCTGGAGCCACATGGTATGTAGACTGAAGCTATGATGATGGTCGGATGACCAGTATTAGCCAATCTACACACAGTGGCTTCCATGTTGAGGAGAGGAGGGGTAGGAAGAGGACAGCAATGAAATCCTCTTTTGTAATATATAGCAGTGCCGCCGAAACCGTCGGGGTTGGGCCTATCGTTACGGATGAACGCGTACTTGGGAATAACAAATCCCCTTGGGTGGTTTGCAGTAAGCCATGTCTCTTGGAGGAGCAATAAATCTGGCTCGTTGTTCTGAAGGAACAGTTTGAGCTCAGGAAGGTTAGTACTGAGACTAAGAACGTTAAACGAAACTAGGGATAAGCCCTTGGGTTTGATACGACCGGTCTAGACATTATATTTGCTTATTTACGAATTTATACAAAAAAAAATTTATAACGAACTTAGAAGCGAGTGATGCTCGGCTAACGCAAATAGACGCTCTTGAGGAGAGCGGGCGGCTCGCAGTTTGCGTGCAAGTACGGAAATTTCGTTAATGTCGACGTTTTGAATGAAGTCGAACACGGTCTTCATGTCCTCAGCCAACGATGACTGCGGTGAAGACGACGGAGCGGGACGCGGCCCTACGAGAGCTACGGGAGGTGGGATAGGACGGGAAGGTGCAGGTGGGGCGGCTGGACGCTGCCTTTAGGACAGAGCCGGAGAAGGTGTCGGCTGCTCGGGCTTTGCTACCGGCGGGAAGTTAGCGGGAGTGAGCGGCGGCGCGGGTTTAGGCACAGCCCTCTTAGCTGAAGAGCACGCGGGCAACCCCTGTAGTTAGCTGTGTGGCCAGACTGGCCGCACAGCACACAGGCAGGGGGGGAAGTGGATTCGGGAGTGCGAGTGCACTCACTCATATGAAAACCCTTTATATGGATAATTTTTGTTTCAAAGCTCAGTAAATCGCGAGTGTTCTTAGAAGGATTCTTTTTAATAATTTGTGTTTACAAATAATTTCGAATAAAAGCAATACATAAATGAATGCAAACCACTCACATGCGTTTCTTTAGTATCCTCTTTTTAGAGGCTTTAGTGTTTATTTAAAGTACATATTGTCATAAGATAAATGCCAAGGGCGTTAGGATAAAACAATGTTCGAGAAAAAAATGACAAACCAGTATTATTACACGAATACTCATTTAGAATAATTAATGCTAGTAGAACGTATTTCGAGCGGATACGTTGATCAGCTACTATTAAAGTAACATAGATCACTCTCTTAAACGGTTCATCTTCTGCACATCAATTTTGTTACCAAACGCAAAAACAAGAATGGCTCATGACTTCAACATCGCTTCACGAGCTAGGGGATTTTGGAAAAATAGAGATAAATTTTTTTGTGAAAAATGAAAATGACAAATTAATCATATTACAGGATTTAACTTATAATTTTACTTACATTCAGCTACAACTTGGCTAAGCCAGCTAGACAAACAGATGGAAGACAGCCTGCCCTTTCAATCTTGTACATCAAACAAGTAAAACAAGAAATGCGATAAGCAGAAGTTTATCATTTGGACTTTTAGTCATGATGTGAATTTGGAAGCCTATATTTCTAGGTTCTTTTTAGCAAAATCGTTTTGTATTAAAGACAATTCATTGGAATTTATCAATAATTCTCTTATATCATGATATTTTGAACATCAAGTTCGGATCACAGTCGGAGTAAGTATAACTGACTCAAATGCGCCCGCATGTGCCAGTTGCGGGGTAAGCGCTTGGAATTGAAAGACGTCTCGATCTTATACCCACAAAACTACCACTATTAATGCTTTGAGTCGGAATCCGATATTTCTTTGTAGTGACGAGTTTTGTATGAGAGTAGATTTAAAAGATTTCCAATGCAAAATAATAATATTTTATTGTACTTTATGACATAATTCATTGTTCAGAAAGGTTAAAATGCAAATAACGTATGTGGCACTTACGAAATTGTACATATATGTACCTACGGTATTAAGTTGACTTACAACAAAATTAAATTTGACCTAAACAAATTAGATTCATTGATGTAATCAGTGCAAGTCATCACAATGGTGCGATAGTAGGATGGATAGTAGGATAGTAGGATGGAGTAAGTATGGATAACATGTACGCAATGAAGAGCTAAGTTAATGGCGTAAGCTTATTATTAAATGACATTTTACTTATTCGGTAAACAAATATTTGAAAAAAATACAAATTTTATACATACTTGCATTTTATTTAGGTTTTATAATTAAACTTTTCAACAAAACCGCAACTAGCTCGTAACAATATAAATGTAACGAAATATAAGGGAAGCGTGAAGCGGAGCACGTCCCGCCGTTCGTCCTGAGTTTCCGCACCAGGGACAATAAAAGGCATATTAACAAGCACATGTCTCTTTTTTCCCGGGAAAATATATTTTGGTCGTTACTAAGCTTGAGTGATCGAAATACGTAAAACTGCTTGCTCTATAAAATGAGGAATTCGAAACGAGAAGTAAGCTTTAAGCGAACTTACGTATATTTTTCGCGACAAGTTTATTAATATGAGTGATTATAATTTGAATGTATTAAAAAAATACTAGTCTTTGATAATTTAACTTAATTGTTTTTGTAAAAACTACAACCAAGGTACAACAGTAGTTTGCTAAAAAAAAGGAACGCGCTAAAGTATTCCGGCGTTATATGATCAATACAAGTAATTTGATAAGGTACGACGTAAGAGCTGCTTAATTTTATAAACCTTTTATCCATTATCTTTTCTCTCCAAAATCCAAACTCTTGTATTAGACCCGCACCACTGAGCTACAAGCTTTGTCATCACCTCAAATGCCACATGTCATGAAGTTAGGCAAACTTCGATTCACAGTGACTCAAATCAAACAAATGACAGCTCAAGTTACAGAAATCAATTTGCAAAATCGAATCGCTAAAGTTTGCGCCCCAAAACCCTTCGATTAGAGTTCTACTTAGTTTGGTTTAATCACAAGGTTAGTTTGAGTATTAGTTTTGACTGAGTAACGTCAGAGCCACCTAGCGTCTATTTTTGTTTATTGCTATTCAAATGAATGCAATCTTGTAAGATATGATAGTAGACGAGGAATTACAAAAGAATCCTTTGGTATTCAAGTGTTATTATTCATTTAACATGTTCAATTTTTTAAATGACTGTTATTAAATAAAACATGTTCAATTTTCAAAGATGTTGAACTTCAAAATCAATGTAAATGTGTGTATCTTGAATTTCCCTCTGTTTTATTTTGTGCATACAGAGCTACATTTTGTATTTTCAAAATGTAGCATTCATGGTTTTATATTGAAATACGTCACAATTATTAATCATAGAATGTGCAAGGTTTTCATAAACTAACTGGCGTTTCTATTAAGACTCTTGTTGAGGAGTAATAGCAAAATAATTTATTATTAATTAATTAATTTACTTAAAGTCTATAACTGTTGTATTGTATAACTTATAGTACTAACTTATAGTTATCACTTAAATAAGCACACAAATTAACAATTGATCAAAAAAAGTATAATAAGTGAAAATAATACACAATAAATAAAAAAAGCTACAACTAATCAACAATTTTGCAGACGTTGCCAAATGGCTGACATAATTACCTCGCTGGATCGAAATTTATATACCACACATAAACTTACCCAAGTTACGTCAAACTAAGCAAAAACATTTTGTGATAACCAAGTTGGTTTTCACAGCACGTCCTAAGCAGTTATCCGGCAATACTCCAAGCAATCATTTAGGTACAATAAGGACAAAAAGGCAAACTGTAATTAGTGGACCGGAAAATGTTGGTTTTCTACGTGTGAGTATTATAGCAAAAATTTAATAATATTTTTTATTTTTATATTGGTTCACGCTTTCGGTATATAAAAAAACCTGGATTCAAATTCCATATGGGATGTAATGATTTATTTCCTTGCATTTATCATATCATTTTCTTTCTTAGAAGGAATAATTTGGTCAAAAGCTAAAACCATGACTTTCAAACTACTATTATACAGTACCGAATCAATAACAGTAAACCGGGGCGTAAATGAAAATATGCAGTTACAAGCGGATATATCCGACTGAAATATTATGGTAATAGGTTATTAACATGACCAATTTACGCTTCGTTATAATTTCGTTTGCTGATAGGCTGAAAACCATCCAGGGTGAAAAATGTAAAATCTATTACTCAAATGATTTTGGAAATTTTTTTACAATTTTGTTACAGTAAAAGCTTCTTGCTTTTTGCATAAAAATTTGTGATTTGCAGAATTAACTGCTTCTGTTTCAAGTACCTGTATTCGGGAGATAAATATTCTTCTTTTTAAAAAGCTCTTTGTTCGGATCCGTGGCAGATATTGCATTTTTGTGTCAGTAGCAGCGTTGACAACAGAGTTTGACTTACCGACGACATGTATGTAGGCACTGCGAACTTGCGTGTGGAAAGACGGCGCGTCCGCGGACACTTCGCAGCGGTAGCGGCCCGCGAAAGCGCGCGACGCATCCCGGAGAACCACTTGCTGAGAAGTCGAGCGAGACACCTAGTACAAAATAATGAAATTGATCAATAAATTATTTTGAATCATAGCAACTGTGGGACATTAACCAGGGTTGGATGGAGCATCAATCTAAAAAAGTCTATGTTACTGTTATTTTTTGATAGGTATATTTTAACCTAATTCTAAAATGTGTTATCATAAAATATCACTTGATGAATCACTTTTGCAAGTTTGGCTAATCAAAGTGACCTCACTCGATAAATCCTTAATTTCGCAGACGAATATGTCATTTTTCGGATCATTTCATCATAAGTTATTATATAGGGTATATTTGTTTAATATTTATGCTCCAAAATATTTGACAAGCTGGACTCCACAATTTTAGACCAATTAAATATCCCGCACGGGACAGGCCTCTAAGAAAAACAGCTTTCAAATGTTGTACAGCTTTCAACATGTACAAATACATGAATAGAATCTATTACATTTTTATGTAGCCAATTATTTAATGAATGAAACTACACATTATATTTTATATTTATATTTTTATAATTTAAAAATATATGAATTTATTTAGAATGAATTGTGTTAGTAATTGTATAAGATAAGATAAATTGATAAAAGATAAATTGTAAATCCTTACTACCAATCCTGGCTGTCAAAATCGATTATACTATTTCCATTTCTTTATTTTCTCGATGACAGCTCCTCTGAAAACTTGTGCGAGCGTTTTTTTTTTACATTATGAATGCATTATTTTATAAAAATATGACGTTTACACACGTACAAGGTTATATAATACCAGAGTCGGAGAAACTGATAGGGATGGAGCTATATCAATATACGTAACACGATAATAAGACCCGATATTTTTTTACAAAATGTAAGAAACTAAACTACTGCCGGATACTTTTGTACAAATGTATTAACTAATATTATATTTCATTACAAGATGTTACACGTATTAATTCTTGATTGATAATGCCAACTTCTTTAAAATTTTCGAAGCTGTTGTAAAATAAGCAGGTATAGGTAGGGGAAATGTAATAATTATAACGACAGGTAATCTTTATTTATTTATTTTATTCAAAATCGGATGAATCGTCACTGTCACTCGAGCGGCGTGTCTACTTTATTTACTTTATTGGAGACAAAACAGAAATAAAAGATAGAACAGATATAAACAAATTTTAAACTAAAATAATTACAATTTTTTCCTTAGAACGTCTCACTGAGGACAAACACAGATATAAAAAAAAATGGTAACAATTAAGGCGCAGCAGTGTCTGATATAAAAATAAAAACAAAGAATAGTTAAGAATTGTACAAATAAAGTGCTGTTTATTATAATGTTAAGGTACACAGGTATATTCTGAACTAAACAATTTCGTGAGTTCAGCTTTATACTTAGAATGGGAGCACGAAAACAAATCTATATTATTCAAATTGTGATTTTGAAAGGCACATAGTCTGTGAAGTGGTGCACGCTTACCAGCATTATGTTGACTTAGTTGATGAGATGTGAAATAAATTTTTTGATCTTGTTGCTTTAGAGGGTATACGAAAATCTATTTTTGATAACAAATGGGAACATTTTATATCTCCAGTGCATATTTTTTTTAGCGTTAGAGCGTCAATTACTCGTCGTCTGTCAGTCAGGGATAATGTATTGTGTTTGGCTAAGAGTTCATTGTATGAGCAGCGAGGGATGCGCATTCGAAAATTAAGCGATCTAAGGAACTTCTTTTGCACCATTTCTATTTTATCTATATAGACGGCGTATAGTGGGTTCCAGATTGGAGATACGTATTCTAAGTGCGATCTAACTAGACTCTGAAAGAGGCATGCAAATGTTTCTTTACGCTTAAAGGATTTCGTAACTCTTGTTATAAAACCTAGCATGCGGTATGATTTTTCCAGAATATTTTCTACGTGCGTATCAAATGTGAGTTTAGGGTCAAGATATATACCAAGATCCCTGATTGTTTTCTTATTGTTCAGAGTGTGACCGCCTAGTTGGAAACTAGTGGGAAGTAAGTTAATGTTTTTTGTAAATGTCACGTGAATACATTTATCATGGGCTAAAAAAAGTTTATTAGTTCTGCAATACTCTTCAAATCTATTTAAATCATTTTGTATTAATGTTACATCATTTCTATCACGAACACTTGAGTACAATTTTAAGTCATCAGCGTATAAAAGAAAGTTGCAGTGTTGGAAGCAAGATGAAATGTCATTTATGAAGAGAATGAATAGCAATGGCCCTAATATCGAGCCTTGGGGAACGCCCGATGTGGTAACTATGGAGGAAGAAACATACCCGTTAACAACAACAGACTGAACGTGATTCTTAAGGTACGAGCTAAACCATCGCAAAAGATTGCCTTTGATGCCGTTGTAAGCTAACTTTTCCAAGAGTAGCAGATGATCCACTTTATCAAACGCTTTTCTAAAATCTGTGTAGATAGTTTCAATTTGGTGTTTTCGATCTAAGCCGTTAAAGAGATAGTTTGTGAAGACAAGGAGATTAGATAAAGTGGATCTTCCACTTACAAAACCATGTTGTTGATCTATAATATTATTTTTTACAGTCGAGTAGACGTGATCGTGAACCAACTTTTCGAAAGCTTTCGCAGTTGCTGAAAGAATGGATATAGGTCGGTAGTTTTCAATGTTACTTTTCGAGCCGGATTTGAAAATGGGTGTTATACAGGCCCGTTTCCATTGATGCGGAAACACTCCAGCTGCCAAACATTTATTAAATATAATTTGTAAAGGGATTGCAATAGTTTTGTAAGTATTCCTTAAAAATATTGGGCTAATATGATCGGGACCGGCACCTTTGTTAGGATCTAAGTTTTTCAATACTTTACAAACCTCGGGACGGGTAAATACGATTTTATTTAAATGCACGGGACTGTCAGAATCTTTTTCATTTAATTTACTAGTGTCGTATGCTCCAGATGACGCAGGTTCAAAAACTGATCGAAAGTAATTAGAAAACATCTCGGTTATAGTAGTAGGATTATCTGAAGATTGATTGTCTAGTGTCATTGTTTGAGGGTATCCTGAGTTTGTTTCCTTAAGGTCAGAAGTATATTTCCAGAAGAATTTGATATTTTCTTTCATTGATGATTCGACATTTTCAATGTACTTTTTAAAGCAATCGCTTAATAATAGCTTAACACGTTTGCGTAGTAAGGCAAATTCTTGGTAATCGCTTAAAGACTGGTAAACTTTCCATCGTGACCAAAGTTTAGATTTACGCCGCAATGTACTTATCAAACCTTTTGAAAACCAGACTGGAAACCTGGACGGTTTTTTTTTTAGAGGAATGTGACGTTCAATAATGTTATTAACAATGGTGTAAAAATGATCAACTGCGTCTTCAGGAGATAAAAAATTCAGCTCAAGAAACCAATCGATATTAGAAATAGCTTCGTTAATCATGTTATAGTCAGCTTTGAAAAAGTTTCTTTTTATTTTAGGCTTTGGGGACATACAATCAGTACCTGTTGTCGAATATGAAATGTCTATAGGGGGGTGGTGAGGTACAATATTCAACAGTGGATCGTCTGAGATGTTGACCGTGCAGTTCAGCATAGTGCATAACACTAAGTCTAGTATTCTATCATTTTGATTCTTGATAGTATTTATTTGTTTTAAGTTCATAAAAGCCATGGTGTAATTTAATAATTTTGAAGGTTCTGTGTCGCAGTTAGATGGTGGAGAGGATGGATCATTAGAAGACCACTGTAAATATGGAAGATTAAAATCACCTAATATTAAGTAGCTATTAAAGTTCATGTTACTATGGATGTCGTGAAGCTTATAGAAAAAACTGTCATAAACTGAGGTTTTAGATGCCGGTGGTAAATAACATGCGCATAACAGTAGACTATCACGTGCAGGGAAATTTAAATATATTTCTTCTAAGTCAGAGACCTCCAAATCAAACCTTCTTACTGTATTTATAGTTTTCTTCACGAATACCAATACACCCCCACCTCCCCTTTTATTACTTACCAGCAAGTTTCGGTCGCGGCGATATATAACATAATCGTTTGTTTGTAATTCAGAGTCTAGGATTGCACAGGAGAGCCAGGTTTCAACGAGAACTATAATATCATAGTTACATGCTAATAGGGTAAGTTTTAAGTCTGAAAGTTTTGATTTTAAACCACCACAGTTTTGGTAGTAAACTAATAATTTATTGCAAATCATTGTGAAAAGTAAAGTAATATAAAATGAAAGCTATATTGAATTTAATACATATATTGGTTTTCGTGCTTCCTAATACTAAAATTATATGAGAATATTTATAAACTTGATGCATAAAATATATAGTAAAAATTTTGAAGATCATGCAATTCAATATAAGTAAGTTACTTAGTCATATTTTACATAAGTCGTCGTCACAACGGATCTGGATAACACGCGAATCATCGCTCTTCCGCAGTAAAATACAACCATTTTTAATCCATACAAATTTATATTTCTTTATTTTAGCTTGTTGTCTTGCATTACTAAATAAAATTTTATTCTTGAGCGTTAAATGTTCGTTTATATAGAATCGTGTGTTTTGTTTTTGAGTGATGTTGGCCGCAGAGGTCGGGACTCCGCTGAACAGCTGGTCCGTAGTGAGGGAGCGCCGGGCGCGCGCCGATGCTATAACTTCATCTCGTTGATGTCTGGTGCACAATTGTAGCACTATGTTTTTAGGGCGATCGCTCGGGGTGCCGCGGGTCACACGGTGTACAGATCTAATATCGTATTCCTTGATGTTCACGCCGATTAGTTTGCCAATCTCTATACAAAGCTGGATCAGGTTTTCGGATTTTTTTTCTGGTATATTTTGTATTTCGACGTTGCAGTTTCGGGATGTCTGGTCAAGGTCGTCGAACTTAGATTGTAACTTATTTAAATCGGTGCGTAGTATGTGGTTTTCTTGAGAACATTCTGCTCAAGTTCTTTAATCCGTTCTTCCGAGGTTTCCAGACGTTTCTCGAGCTTTTCGATATCTTGTTTGAGGCTTGTAGTTGCCTCTAGGATCGCGACATGCAAATCATCTCGCCACTGTTGACGTAGACTATCAAACTTAGCGTCAAAATATTCAGTGAATGCTTGTGTATCTACGTTCAGCATTGATGAAGGAGGACCCTGGACTCGTGGCGAGATTGTTGCGGCTAAGATGCCAAGCTTTTTTGGTTTGCACCTAGAGCATTTCCATTTCATTCTATTCATGGGTAAGATTTTTTTAAATTCAGCTTCGGATAAATCTGCGCATTGGTAATGTTGGCTTAAACTGCAAGTCACGCATTTTATAACTTCTTTCTCATTTGCTGGTTTTTTACACTTCCCGCAATCCATATTACGTTTTGTTTACTAATTTTTATGCAAATTGTAATCACTGGTAAACAGATCCGAGGATATAGTACTCCTATTATAGATATTGCGCGTGCAGGGACAAAGGTCGAATCGTCAGCCGCTCAGTCGCAGTGGCCTAAACAGTTCGACACTAGTTCTTCACGCTAAGTAAATACGGGCGAGTTCCGGACGTAGCTTGATGTAACTCGATCGAGTAAAATTCACTTGTTTGGTTTTTGTTTTTAAAAACGTTAATTTTCACACGAACTTATGCACTGGATATAGGTTTTTATCCCTATTTAGCGATTCACTAAAATAATGTTCACAACACTCATTTTAATCACCGAAAACATTTATTTTCTACGAGAGATAGATTACGCTGCTGCGCGCTATACAGCTACCCGCTGAAAATTGAAAATTGTCCTTTGATTTGTGCCCATATTAGTTCTATTGCATTGTACTGGCAATGATACGGCGGAAGTCGAAGAACCTAATGACTACATTCGGCAGCTATTTCGTCGATAACATATCTTTTAGGGAGGCTTTTTTTCGATTCTAAAATATTCACTAATTGTACTTTTAATAAAGTACTATCTACATTTTCGCCATGACGTTGGAGCCAGTCAATTATCTTTTGTTTTTTGTTGGCCAGCGTCGATATTTTATAAATTTGTCTGGAGTGATATGTAGCGTTGTCCATACTAATATGGACGGATCTTCCAGAGATTGTACCTTTTCTTTAAACCATCCTTCGTAAATCTCCGCGTTCATTTCTTAGTGGTAGTCCACTGTTTTCTTGGATTTAAAGGCCAGTAAAGCATCTCACACGAATCTTTTCGTAGACCCTGCATGGCATGTGATAAGGCGTTCACCTTTTCCCATTGGCACTGAACTAGTGGAAGCGGTTGTGTCATCAGTCCAGTTTATAGATACTGTGTGGTTTGCATTTAACCAAGTCTCGTCAATGAAAATAACATTTGACCAATCTGATATCTTTTTGGCTTCGCTCAAAAATTCGCAGCGAGCCATAGCCAACGTCATGACGTTCCATCAATATTTTACGTTTGTCCGATTTTTTATAAGAAAATCCAATTTCTTTCAAAGCTAAGAAAAAAAACTAATGACGATTTTTGGCCATGGAACAAACCACATTCACGTAAAGAAACAACAAGTTTTTTAAGTGTTGGAATTCTTTGCGCAAGCAATAGTCATATAAATCACGGCGAATAGCATCAGCGTTGAAGTTATCAACCGCTGTCACACGACGTGGTTGGCGTTTTTTCTTCGGCGTACGAAGCTTATTTTCCTAAATGAAGCTTGTACCGTAAGCTTCGGTAGTAATTTTTAAAATAGTAGGTTCACTAATTCCTAATGCGGCCGCAACACGCTCTCGCACTTGCGACAGTGGTAATAGCGGGCCACCATTTTGATACTCTGCTTCAAAGTAATTACGAACCTTGATCACCAGTTCTCTCGCCTGCCTTTTCAGAACAGATCCTTTCGGTATTTTGATATTTGACAGCTGGGCAGCAATCAACACGAAGGAATACAAAATACACAACGTAACGTATGGATAATGTGAAAAAGCTCAGCGAACAGAAATGTAACAAACACAAAATGGCGGTGGGTCATTGAGTGTTCCCACCTTGAAAAAATATATTTAAATGTTTTTGTTGTATTTATCTTTGTTCAAAATATAATAAATATATGCGATCGATATCATTACTTATTTGGTCACAACACTAGATTATATCAAGTTAGAACTGTCATCGAGAAAATAAAGAAACGGAAATAGTATATATATATGGGTTCTTTGAACTTAATTTCTTTTTAGTAAGGTTTAGTTTACCAGTATATCATATATCTAAAAATGTTTTATGATTATTTTCATTGTGATTGCTTATTTAATTAAAAATAAGTTTTTTGAAAATATTGCAGGAAAATATATTTTTCCATCCATTTTATTCTATTTCAAATTATTTGTCGGGAATGGGATATCGTTGGCGTATCGATGTGAATCCAGAAACGAGTTCACTTCGACCACTAACGCCGTCGTTGCACCAACGATCCCCACGTTCAAATGCTAGGTATTACCATCCCCTGAAAGCGTCGATAGAGTATCGAAACTTGCCCATCTCTACTTAGGCCGACTAAATAGTATGTTAGATAGACTCAGGAAAATATCCTTTTGTAACAAACGAATGCTCTTTAAGACCTGCGTTAAACCCGGCATGACCTATGCCTCATCAATCTTTGCCCATGCCAAACCCTCCCTCCTGCACGAACCAAAATCTCTTCTGCCGCAGGGCCACAAACGAACCCTGGTACGTACGTAACGTGGACCTGCACTGAGATCTTGAACTACCTACAGTGCAACAGCCCCTCAAAACACTATCAGAAGTGTTTTGAGGTGCTCACCTTTAAACACTCCGAAACTCACCCCAATCCTTTAGTTCGATATTCAGTCTCGTATACTATTCCTATCCATGATTCGAAGTTCAAAGTCGCTAGGCCTGTACTGGCCAAAATTTCTAATTATATTTGAATTCGAATTAATTAAATTCTTTTTCATTTTGAGCACCTTTAGTGCTATGAATTTACCGTTAGTGCTTTGAGCACCTTCAGTGCTATGTGATTCCCAGCGGCTGACCCCTTAAAGGCCCCGTTTGCGCGGCCTTTTTCTCCAATTGGTCGTCGCTTCAGACGAAGGCTGTGAGGCAAAAGTTTGCCAGAGGCATTCAAGGGGTTGTTAGTTGGTAGTGGCTCTGGTAGGCTCGGAGCGAGTCCCACATAACTCCGTATTGCGTGAGGCGGTGTATGCATAAGAGCATTTTTTAGGTCCTCCTGCCCTCCCCTTTGAAGCGATGAAAAAAAAATGGGATGTCGGAATTAAAGATAATTTGATGGTTTCTTTTACTGTAGATGAAAGGAAATATACTATTTTATTCTATTTAATGAGTTAATTCAAAATGTATAATTACAGCTACTATTATTTGGCTAAAATTGTCAATCGGACAACAAAAATAATTAAAAACATAGGCTAACTAGATTTAGGCTTTTGTTTAAAAAAACAGTGCTACTTTCATTGTTTTGGCAGAAACAACGTGTCTTTCATGCTTGCACGCATGAATAATGTAAGTTAAAACATTATGGCTGGTTTACACGTTTTAGTAATTAAGTAGGTAACTAAACTTTAACGGTTGCTAATTAAACAGACTTCTTTTTAATAGCATTACACGCCACAAAAAATCTATATTGCCATCTAAATAAATAACTCTAGTCTAAATAATACTAATTTAGCCACTAGTTATCATCGAAGTGAGCTACTTTTAATATAACTGAACATCGTTATCATCTAATTTAAATTATTCCGCTTCGCTAGGTGCTCCCCCACAACGCTCGCACGGCTCGCTCGGATCGCATATGCGATAAATGCAGCTTTAACATTAACGTAACCTAGATTTAACTACTACGCTTTTTATAGAACATTTAGTAGGCGTTGCAAAAAAGAGGAATTAGTGTATAAGAGGTTATCTCATTTTCCCGTAGCTTAGTTATAAAATTAGAAGTTTGATCATGTGGCCTATAAAGAAATTTGTGGCTTGACTTCTTATCATACAGTCTCGGTCTGCGTGCGTTCTCGAGCGCACGTCGATCGCAGACGCCATCCCGCTCCCTTAGCCCCCGCGCTAATCGAGCACCCAAATTTCACTGGTTGTTGCCGTAATAAATAATTTCATAGTTGTATACCGTAATAAGTTTCTAACGCCGTTTTCACGGCGGAAAGTGGGTTTTAACCGTACATCTAATAAGTTTCTAACGCCGTTTTCACGGCGGACAGTGGGTTGTTAACCGTACTTCGTGGAACGTGAGCTTCGTCGACGGGAATTCGTCGTTCCAGGTGCCTCGAGTCTTCGTGTTCGAGTAAGTTATCCGTGTCGTCCTCAACCGCCCTACTGCGTGTAGGGTGGTTTTAGGAAGTTAGTCATCGTTGATAGGTTCATAGTATATATATTTATATATTGTTGTCCCTCCCCAACCCCTCCGCAATGGCTTCCCTGAGCTCTGATGAGATTAGGAAGAAGTTACTTGAAAGTACCGGCGCTGAAGGCATGTCTATAAATGCTGATAAGTATCGTTTCTTGGACTCTCTTATCCCGCATATCATGGCGTTAATGCCCTTAATGGCCCCTCAGGCCACCCCAGTCCCCCAGACCCCTCTGGTCTTAGGCCCTCCCGCGTCCCCTTCCTCCAGTGACATGGAGTGCGAAGTAGACGCCCCTCCGCGCCGCAAGCGCACACCCGCGACCGAGTCATCCTCGGACGCCACCCCAACTGGCCCTGAGCCTCCCTCTTTCACCCTTGTTAAGAAGCGCTCTAAGAAGCGTTCGAAACAAGACCCGGCGCCCTCGACGCCCGTCCAACACCCCCTGCGGCGTCTTCCACGCCAGCTGCCCCGGTGTCTTCAACACCCGCTCCGGCCCCAACTTCTGTCAAGGCCAAGGTCCCACCACCCACCTTCGGGAAAAGGGTAAATGGACTGAGGTCTGGGCATTGTGCAATGAGCACAAGATCCATTACACCCGAGCGGTAAACTCGGGTGAATCTATTAAAATCACTGTCTCGTCGATAGACGATTTCCGAGCTTTGACTAAGCTCCTCACCGATAAGTAGTATGCTTATCACACTTATGCTCTGTCAGAAGAGCGTAAGATCAGAGCGGTACTCAGGGGAGTCCCGTTCGAATTATAGAACGAGGCTATCCTGGAGGATCTGCAGTCCCAAGGCTTCCCGGCAATCACGGTGCATAAAATGCACAGCAAGTACGGGAGGCAACACCCTCTCGCTTTGGTGGTTCTCGCCAACGTCCCCAAGTCCAAGGAGATCCTGAAAGGGGTTAGCTCTATATGCGGCCTCTCTGGGATCTCGATCGAGGCGCCTCATCGCCGCGGTCATCCCAGCCAGTGCCATCGGTGCCAGTTGTACGGGCACGCGGCGGCCAACTGCCGCGCACCGCCCAGGTGCGTCAAGTGCCTGGTCCCTCATTTCACTAAGGAGTGTAATCGCACTCCTGAAACTCCCTCTTCTCCCGATTGCGTGCTTTGTGGCCAGTCCGGCCACACCGCAAATTACAGGGGCTGCCCTCGTGCACCCCGTTGTATGCGCTCCAATTCCAAGAGGGCGGCACCCAAACAGGCCCCGCGCCTTTCTCAAGAAAACTTTCCGCCGCTGCGTAGCCGGGTTTCTCCGGCTGAAAAGCCTACACAGTCCAGGCCTGCCCCAGAAAACTGGAGGCAGCGCCCCGCATCGAATCCCATCCCGGCTCCTCGCCCACACAAACCTACTCCTCAATCCTCTGAAAAATATCGATGTTAGTGAAATCGCAGTCTTAGCCCGTAAACTTCACGTACTCCGACAGAGCGTTTGCTAGCTCTGGCGGAGCATAGTTCCCTCCTCAATTCATTATAGGTTCATTTAAATGAATTGATCCCTAAATCATGCTTCGGCCGACCTCTGCCCAGCCCCGGCTTCACCGGAGGCTGCCCAGAACGGCCACCAACTCATGTCCCTTTGAACACCTTCAGTGCAACTTTCACTACAGGCGGAAGACCCGCTAGCGGGTGTCCGCCAGCGCGCCCAACTTCCCGACGGGTGTCGCTTCCGATGAAGGCTAACGGTAATAACTACAGCCAACAGGTGGTTTTTAGTGGGTAGGTGCCATTCTGGTGAGTCCCACATAACCCCCCGCAGAGGACTTTACCTGCGGGCGGTATGCATGACGCATCTTCCACCTCCCTCCCGCGCGGGCGCTTCGGCAGCAAAAAAAAAAAATGACTTCTTATTCTCTTGACTTATAATTTCCATGTTTTTACTAGGCCATGTTTATGTACATGTTTTGACCCGGAAAGGATATTTTAAATAAAATACAAACTTTTAATTTTTTTTTATTAAATAAAAAAAGTAGCAAATTTTGGCAGTTATTGGCCACAAAAATCAATTATTGGCCGCTAATGCTCTAGTTATTAGCCACATTACTAAATCTCTAATTAGGTAGATAAAAACAAATAAAATCTTTTAAATCTGTTTAAGTCTTTATAATCAGTCTCATAGTATTTTTCTTGGAAATAGGAACAAATCAACATAATATAAAGTTATAATTTAAAAAAAGGAACAATCACCTCTAACAATTAACATTTAGTTCTTATTAAAATCTAATAATTAGGTAAATTCTTTGGAACCAACATGTAAAATTAATAAATTATCTATTGTGTGTGCTTTTTCAATTCATCGCATATGGTAGCAAATAAGTTGTCTTCATCTTCTTCGGACGAGTCAGTGTTACTCTCCCGGTAACATTGGTGACATAAGAATTCGTCTTCAGGCACGTGAATGCGGTAGGCTGATGGGATGCAATTAAAGTGATATTTTTTTAAGCATTGATTGCATTCTAGGACTCTCTTCCGGATAGGACTAAGGCAGAAATCACAGCATACAATTTTAGCTTTCAAATTAGCACTCTTCTCTTTTTTGATCACCTTCCCAACAATCCTAGATTTTTTCTTTGGAGCATTGTTTTCTTTCTGACTTTTTCTTTGTTCTCGTAGGCGTTTACGTTCTTCTTTGGCCTCCTCTTCCTCTTGTTTCTTTAGCTGCTTGGATTGTATAATTTCGACATACTGATCTGACGTCAACGCAAAAGGTAATTTTTCTATTTGTCTTTTTCCCTGTCTCGTGGGTAAATCTGGCGACCTATGTTTTAGATACTCAGACAAGGACTCATTTGAAATCACTCTAATAAGCTTGTCCGGGTGAAGGGATCTTGAAGGACCCGGTTTCGCTTCTAAATAATTACCATCGACAGCGGTTTCATGTCCCATATGATCATCCTGTTTAATATCTTGCTCCTTAATGGCCCAGAAACTCTTGTCAGCTTCCGCTGAGCTTCCTTTAATAGTTTCATCAATGATGTAGTTTTGTATCAGTTCTCCAGTATTCTCATCTAAAATATAATTATTTGCTTGGACCACATCAGTTAAAATGATAACTGAATTGTTTTCAAGAGAAGAGCCCCAAAAATCGTCCTTGTCTCTGTATTTATTAATTGAGTCTTCATCAACTAGCAAATTTCGTTGCGATAGTTTCTGCCAAATGCGATAAATTGCGATAAAGTTGACGTCACTATCAATTTGTTCAATATTTATTACCTGTTCACACTTAGTAATGATTGCCGGTCCAACAATTTCACAAAAATCTGTATAATCAATCGAGCAAAACTGAGAAACTTGTGCATCGCGTTTCGATGTTTCGTTCGTGCCTCGAGTATTATTTTGTTGGCTTGATGAAGCAATGCATTTGCTATAGTCAACATTGTCAGGCTCAAATGGATAGAGTCCACATACGCGGAAACCATTCACCAATGTTTCCTTTTTCGCACATGACGCTACCACTTCTTTTAGCAATGGAGCAAACCTCTCTTTCGTCATTGTTTTTGGTCAACCATTTGGTAATGGTTTGCCACGTACCACTCTTGTTAGGCTTTTTTCCAACCTTCTTTGATAGGCCGAAATGCTGCAACATCTGCGGGCTGTAGAACACGAGTAGCATTGGGATAAAGAGCAATTAAATGAATTTTTAGCTGTCGGCACAGCTGTGCCACCTCGATAGTGATATGAGTTTTATGCCCGTCGACAAATAAAATCACGGGCAGCTGAATGTTTTTCTGCAAGAGCTCTCTGTAAAAACAATTGGCAATAAAGTCATGGAACACGGCTGCTGTCATCCAGCCCGTGTCGCTTCGGCCTATGCCCCAACCAGTTGGCACGCTCAAACTGATCTTGTCTGGAATCCTCTTATAGGGATATATGATCATCGGATTGCAGACTAAACCTGACGCAGAAAAAGTGAACATAACGGTTATATTTTCCTTCACAAGTGTCTTTTCTATCTGGTAAACATTTTTGCTGCCCTTTTCAGCCAAAACCTTTCCAGATTTAGCACAAATATTGAAGCCAGTTTCGTCAGCGTTGAAGATACGAGAGGGGTCGTTCAGTGCCTCTATTAAGCTTTCCTCCACAAAATACTGCTTGATTTCTTGAAACCATTTTCTGATATCTCCTTCAGACACACAAGAACTTGCATTTGTTATGCCCTCAGATGTGCGAATCGAAATATTAGGGTTACGTTTCAGAAAAGCTTTGAACCAAGTGTCCCCAGGTTTGTCTCCTTTAAAAGGATTCGGTCTAGGATTTTGAATTAAAAAGTTCTGAACACACAGCAGTAAGTCATCCTTTTTAAGTGGGAATCCTCGTTTAGCCAGGTCTATTATGAATTTACACAACTCCTTTTCTTCATCTTCGCTTAATATAGGATCTGGACCTGATTTAGATTTTATGTTAGGATTTTCGGTCTTGAACTGAAGTGTACTTCTAGGTACCCTAAATTTTTTTCTGCCTCACGGATCGATCCTTCCTTCAGTCTTATAAAAGCCAAAGCTTTTTGAACATCTTCTTGAGAATATTGTCTTCTTTTATGCATTATTTTTTAAAGTTTATAAATAATTATCTCAATACCTGAAAGCAAAAATACCCTGGTCAGTTATTGGCCACTCTATTGGCCACCCATGCCAGTAACTGAAATTTGTTGATAAAAAGGTACAATTTTTCTTCACAGGATATAACGATGTAAAAGTAATACAAATTAGGTCTATTTTTGCAGAATTAGAACATGCACGATATTTTTAGTTATTAGCATAGGCGGCCAATAACTGATTTTCTTTAAAAAATACGATTTAGTTATTGGCCACACCCTCAAACCAACCTAAAATTAGATATCGTATAAAAACTCAATATTAATGATGATAATTACCATGTAAACAGTAGACACAAATCAGTCACTTCACGTAATTCACACGAAAACAACAAAAAATCAAATTTTGAAAAAAACACTTTGCCTTAACGTTTTCTTTACAATGACGCGTTCATGTCAACGTAAGTCCACTACCTGACAAAAAAACTTAATAAAATTGGCGCTATTGTTTGAAGTGGCGAAAACATGCACTCACACGAAAGTTCGATAGCCTAATTAGTTGCGGTGAAGCATAATAGATGGCGGATTACGTTTGATTTGTTATTATAAGCAAACAATATTCAAAGTGGCCCATAACTAAAGGTGGCTAATAACCGACTGTTTTACCCTAACTTTTAAGTTAAAAATACTTGTAAACAGTCAGTTAAGTGACAAGTGGTAACTTAAAATTTAGTACGCAAGTGATTAAGTAGATTAGGATTCGTTCTATTTTTCGTATAAGTAGGTGGGCAGGGCTTCCACTTAACACGTTTGGACGTGATTTTTTAGTTAAGTGCGTAAGTTGGCGAAGCGGTTGACGGCAAAAGCTCGTACATATTTCGCATTTTTTCCTTTTTTTTTTAAATTTTAGAGTGTAGTTTATGCTCTACTTTAAAATTTGTTAAATAATATTTAAAAGAAGAATGCTTGGTGAATATACGAAGTAAAAACTTCCATATAAAAACATATTCTTTTTTGGAGATTTTAACTTTGGAAATCAATTCTTTTCTGAATTTGTCTAAAATCTCGCAACCCTCAAATCTAAGTACAGAATTGACAAATTCCTTGAGTTTCATCACCGTTCATCTTTATTGAACTCGTGAGCTTAACTATATAATACATAATACGTTTGTACACACAAGTGTAATGTAGTTTCTTAAAATTTTGTTACCATCGTAACTACTTAATGCGTGTAAATCAGCCATTAGAGTCTTAATAACTAGAAATAAAAGACGTATCCCTAATGGATCACTTTTCCTTTCGCAGATCCAACTCTAGCTTGCTTTACTTTACAGACTTCTTGCGAATGGTATGAGGTGCCAATGTTAAAGAAACGAAAATGTAAACAAACATCACTCTTAGCATTGTGGATATTTTGGTATATATTATTATCTTTACTAAGACTTCTTTTCATAGGGATCCAAAATCCCAGCTACAAGTGTGCGGCCTGGCTTGTGAGTGGTAAAAATCTGATACTCAGCTGTCAAAATTTGCAACCAGATGACAGACTGTTCAAAAGGAAGCCACTATAGGGGTTTTTCATAGCTACTTTCTGTGGCATTATCTGCCCTGCCTCTTCTTCGTCGGAAAATTTTTTTTACCCAGTTTCTGTTCTAATCGGTTGTTCCATTTCTTTCCGTCAGGATAAAGTAGTACGACCTGATTTTATTAATTTGTTCACTTTTATAAATATCATTAAGCTGAATTAAATTAATAATAATATAATGATTTTACACATTATATAAATTTACGAGATTTTATATTACAATTTAAAACATATAAAAAATACAATACGGACATGGTACATCAAAAATAAATCTGACAGAAGTGTGGAAAAATAATTTCAAAAAAAGTCAAGGCTATATCTTCTAAACTGCCAGGAAAGCGTGTTGGAGATAAACGCTAACAAAACACAGCGTTACAAAAATACTCGTGAAAAATAATTATTTGTAGATTGTTAGAAGAGGCAGTAGAACGTTTTTTTTATAAAACTATCCAGAAACACACGTTTAAAATACCACATTATGTGTATTATGGTCGATTTTGAAATATTATAAGAAAACAAAAGTTTATCAAAATAAAAAGGCGCATATAATATAGGTGGCTGTACAGACATAAATTAGAGCCCAATTGATATATATCTATATATAAAAAATGCCTCATGATAAATCAAATATTCTTTAACTAAAACCTAAATTTTTATTTCTGAATCAAACTTAACAAGTTTAGAAACTAAGTCAAAAAATTTTTATATTATTTATATTTTATTGTATTTTATTTTATTTATAAATGTATATGTAAGTTTATTTACGGTATTAAGTATATAATTTATGTATGCTTAAAGTAGGTACCCACTACTTTATTATATATATCACAGGTCGGCTGTAAGAGATTTCTTTTAGAAATAAGCCGTATCTTTGTACATATTTAGTCTTTAAGGTATTTTATATTGTTTTCATTATGTGCATACAAAAACTGTAAAATAAAATGAACGCAGTTTCCTTATCTAGACGGAGTCGTGGAATAATTATGAAAGTCACAAAAGCCGAGGATCGTTCCCAAAATAAGTCACTTTGATTGAAATTTGCGTCGAGGACTCTATCTCTTGTATCCAATAATCTTAAATGTCCTGACTTCACTTTATATTTTCAATGCCTTTTGAGCGAGAAACGGCAAACCCGGCTCTTCCGTCGAATAAATTGCGGTGTCGGGCCTTTTGATCTCTTGTATTCCTGCAGCTTTATCTAATTTATGTAATGAATTTTATTTTATTATGAGTAGGTAAATATTTCTACTTTACTTTTAGCAAGTAATTATGTTTTGGGTTTGATGTGTTGTACATATTTTACTGAACAAAGGTATTTTTGTTATGTTTTTCTCCCAGTGTAGTTTAGGTAGGTACTTCCAATTAAGTTTGTCATGTACGAAACCAGTCGTTACTTTGTCATGTTCCTACGAAACCTTTGTATTTTTGTTACAACAAACGAAAATAAAGACATTGAATAAAATTTGATATCGAACGTGTGTAAGAATAAAATTCTGTAAAATAGACAATAACACATTCATCGGGTGTGCCACAATGTCTGCCATTTTGCAAAAATGTTGTTTGGCAACTATAGTTTTGACTGCTCTTGTAAAATCCAAGCGAAACGTTGAATAATAAAATGTAACTGTTCATTTGTTTCACTTAAATTTAAGTGTCGAAGGCGAGTAGATGAGTTGCATAATGTTGCTACATAAACCTAAGACGTATACTTGAATTTTCTCCGCAAAGCCACGTGAATTGTGCGCTGATATGCTTACAACGCAGGTGACAACAAATACTACAAGTACAAAGAATTGTTTGTTATAGGCATTTTTATACCCATTTGCTGATTGATGAACAAGAAATTATTTAAAAAATTCATATCGTTTTAGAAATGGCAATTTGTGACTAACCTATGCAATCGTAAATTAATGCTAAAAGCACCATATAATGAACGAGTTTTATTAAAATACTTTTGTATTGTTTTTAAACGAGACTGTAATGTAATTAATTTGTATATTTATTATTTTTGAGTTTGTCATTAATAATAATAATGATAATAATAATCCACAGAAAAACATACCTACTGTATGGCTCCGAAGTAAGCAGAGCTTGATTCATGGATGACCATACAGGGAACTTAGGCGGAACCCAGAATAAACGTACATTTATAAATATCAACAAACAACAAATATCTCAACAGCCAGTACTCGAACCTGGAACCTCCGGCATATGAGGCAGGGCTACTAACCACTACGCTAATCGGCCGTTATTATATTTTATTTAAAAAGAAACATGAAACAATTCTCCCTCCAATATTATAGACACTAGATTACTAATACTAGATTTCAACTGTTGAATGTCGATCCCATGTGAAACAAATATGGCCAGACAGTTCACTGCCCTTTCGTGCCCCCACGACAAGCAATCAAATCTAAACGATTACATTATCAGCTAGAGAGTTGATCGCTTTATTACTTGTTTATTAGATCCTGGTAATTTGCCCTTACCCATACAAAATAACTTAATGGTAACAATCATTTTTGTAACTTTACGGGTGGCCAACCTCAAAACAACTTTATAAGCTTCTCAAAGCACATAATAGATAGCGTATGCGTCGAGTTAAATAGCGCAGTGAAGTTTATCATTCGTGTAGTAGGGTTCAAGCTGAACCTGGAAACGGTTGCATTATTTTGACTTTATTGGAGCTCTAAACAGTGGTTAGTCTATAACTTTTTTACTTTAGTTAGTCTTAGATGTCTTCAGTTTATCACAATTACGTTAAGTGAATCTTTTTGAAGAAAT
Source organism: Marasmarcha lunaedactyla (assembly GCA_923062675.1). Classification (NCBI taxonomy): domain Eukaryota; kingdom Metazoa; phylum Arthropoda; class Insecta; order Lepidoptera; family Pterophoridae; genus Marasmarcha; species Marasmarcha lunaedactyla. The sequence goes on from OV281341.1 coordinate 4,593,125, forward strand.
TTATAAATTTTTCGTTATTTTTTTTTAATTTTGTTAAATATATTTTGCTAATTATTTTTATTGGAAACAGTAATCGGTATTTTACACTGTCGGTTTACATAACAAGATGTTTCAGGTGCGTTAGGACGTCGATGGACTACACTTAATTATTTTACCATGTTATCTGTATAAGAAAGTTTCTTGTAATATGCGAGTTTACATATTACTACACTAAATGCGTAAGCAGACTAAAAACACATGGATTTTACGGTAACGTATTTTATTCACCTTGCCTTCTCCGAGTATTATCGTCTGCCCCTTTATTTCATTTTTTTATCTTGTTATAAAATTTGAGAAGCTAAATATGTCCCCCAATTAGCCCTGGGCAAATAAGTTTACCTCATTTTATACTTCGATTCCAAGTCTGTGGAGCTATCTCCATAAATTAAAATCATTACCTACAATTTTATGAATGTTATTATTACTTTACTGCGAATCAATATTCTCGATAGGGCACTTCATTATTATAGAGAGCAATTCTGTTTTAATGGCGGAAATTTTTATACGCTGCTATAACTTTGGGCAATTAAGCATGAATTTTTTCGAAATGTTCGTTTTTCTTTTCGCAATTCTGGTTTGAATGATTTTAGATGTTCATTGTCATAAACAAGTGGTTTTGTTAATATTCTGTTTGTTTGAGCGCATACATATCCATTAGTACTATAGGTATTCTGGCATTTATAATCCTAATAATATAAATGTGAAAGTGCGTTTGTTTGATCATTTGTCACGCTTTATGGAATGCAGATATAAGTTTCATTTGGAATGTTTTAACTGCGAGGTTAATTTAACAAAGGAACGTATAACGATGGTTGTGAATAGCTGACTTTGATTGTTTTTTTCATATGTTGGCTTTTACACGGAAATAATTCGCTAATAAAACAAATTAATATTTACTCAAAAAATGATAAATGTATTTTTAAATTTTTATGCGTGCTTTTCAAATACAAATTCAAATTCAAATTCAAATTCAAATATTTATTTCTCAACATTGACAATTACTTGTTCTTATTGACGTCAAATAAAGCATGATTCTACCACCAGTTCGAAAAAAACCTTCGTGAAGAAGAACTGGCAAGAAACTTCACGGGTATATTTTTTTTCAAAATAAATTTACAGAGTCTCTTTATGTCTATACAAAATTATTCTTTTCTGCATCTGTTAGCTCGGCAAGTCTCCCTCCCCCCAAGTATCCAAACGACGAACACCCTCAAACGGTTCTGCTGGAGTTCTGATCCCAAAAGTAAAAAAAAATTAACTATTTAACAGTTATAAGCATATTTTAAAAGTATAACGCCGCATAATATAGACAAATATATTTTTAAGTTCTTTTTTAAATTCGTTATTTAGGGGAGGCTTACGTTCATAGAACAAGGCAGCCTCATTGTGTAACAATTAAATATTAAACGGATTTTGCTAAAAGTTTCGGGAAATATATTATAAACATTTAGCGTATATATTTTTAAGTTGAGAAGAATAAAAATGGTTAAGTATCTAGTTTTGCCCATTATCGTACAATGTGACACTTTGTATATACCCATTTGATATTGTCAAATATATTTTTAGTCCTAAAAATGCCCCCAAAGTGATATGTTATAGCTTTTATTATTCTCTAAGATGTAGAAATTTCTTTCAAAACAATGTCTGAAAATAGTGGCCTTTATTAACATAGTTTTTAAGATTATGCACAGTATGTTGAAGGATATTTAACCCTTAAGCGCTTTAATGATTATATAACCAACTAAGACTATAATAGGTGTAAAAAAAAACTTAGTTTTTAAAAATTATGAAATTATTAATGAATGGTAAGAAATTGTGAAAAACCTTATTTTAACAGTTAATATAAAACTTTGTTAATAAATATGTTTAGTTATTTGTACATATTCCGGTAAACACCTCAAAATAAATTAGTTTTGAAAATATGACTTAAACAGCTGACTATATAATAGGGAACCATAATATTTTCTTTTTTATAAAAAAAATTAAACCAAAATACTAATCAAATATTTTTATTTCTGTTTAGTACAATATATTGTCCTTAATATGGCTTACTTTTCTAAAATATGTTTTCCTTCCAAGTGAAACTAAAAAAAACTTAAAACTTTGGTTTTTCAGTCATTTTTAAATAATTTTTTAAACCCTTTCATGCAAAATCAACACTTCTAAAATTATTATGAGATCTTTAGGGACAATTATCACATCCTTAGGTACAATTATCAAGTATAATCTTATGATGTTTCGTGCATATGTATTTGGTACACTTCAAGCACTTTACTGAAAACGTTTTATCTTTTTTTGGCTTGCAAAGACCACATCTGCCTTGCTTAGATCCCCTCGGTGTCTCATCATCTAAAAAAAAATGATATATAAATAACTCCATTTTGCATGCTAAATTCGACAAAAATGCATAAAAAATGCAAACACTTCCGTTGTTAATCAGTAGTGCGCTAACCCGGAAGGCAGGCTTGTGGCAAAAACTGCGCGTGCGATCGAACCCACGCGTTCAAGGGCTACTGACAACTTAGGAGAATACAAAAAGCGCAAAGCGCTATGACAACAATTCAAGAATGTAGCGGCTAAAAACCAAATGGACCTGGGTGTTTTTACACCCATATAGCCTTTAAGGGTTGATTGAGGGAGCAGTTCAAAGCTTACTACTTTAAGATGTTGTCATGGCATACCAAAAGGACATTAAATTTATAGCAAACAAGATTTAAGGATTAGCATTATTGGAGGCTAGCAGGGTTCCAAGGTTTTTAAAATCAAAATTATATGATGAAATAACTATAAGAGTACCTAAACAAAAGATAATTTTGAGAATTATATATAATTATATTATTATTAACCGATGGAGGGCGATAGCTGGATCCTACGTTAACTCGTGAACGAATGCCGTTTGAGGGTGTTCGTCGTTTGGATACTTGGGGGAGGGAGAGTTGCCGAGCTTACAGATTCAGATAAGAATAATTTATATATACGGGTAGAAAAAAATATACCCGTGATGATTCTTGCCAGTACCTCTTCACGAAAGTTTTTCCGAACTGGTGGTAGAGTCATGTTTTATTTGACGTCAATAAGAACAAATAATTGTCATGTTGAGAAACAAATATTTAAATTTGAACCAATACCACTGTTATGTAGTATTATACAGAATTATAATAGTATAATGTAACAAATACCAAGTATCCAGCTAATAAGTGGTAAAAAGTTTTTTTAATAAGCCAGAAGGTATTTCAAGTGCTTTTGTCAATTGTCTAGCGTATTGCTGATGAAAAGTAAAGATAAACTGGAGGATGTTAAACATAACAGAGTGCAGTGGTAATAAACCGTACTTTAACTGAGAACACAATAAAAAAATACTTTATGCGGTCAATGGTTAGAAAGAGAGGCAATATAGTCTTGTGAAGATCTCGTATGGGGTGGTATTCCAATCCTTGCTGGCTGCCACAATAATCACACTTAAGTGGTTGCGCTCCGATTGAAGAGATGGCACAGTCAGTAAAATTTCAGAAACAAAGGAAATTAAAACTAAAACCTATGATTGGAAACGCATCATTCATTAGTTGATTAAAAATATAATCGCAACAATCGATTAATTATGTCTTTGATTGCGGAATCGTCTTACCATCAGGGAGGTCGCATGGTTGTTTGGTTTTTAAGTAATAAACAAGAACAACATTCCAGTTTTTCCTTTTGTAGCTAACAATCAAAATCTTCCAAGTAAATTAACAATAAAATACACGGATAGTCGTTTATTAATGTCGATATCGATATCGATGTCAAAGGCGTAAAGATTCATAACAATGATTTACTATAAAAAATGTAAGTGCGTTAACCATCTATAAAACATTATTATATTCATTTATAATAAATGTATAGTGACGTAATATACTCGTATAAGACGAAGAACATTATCATTTTGCGGACTGGACAGATTGTTTTTGATGAATGTAACTATTTTTAGGTTATTTTTCTGTTCGCCCTTATAGAGACATCCTAGTTGCCTTAATATTCTTGACGAAAATATAAAATCCACGCGTTCAAACATTCAAAACAATTGAAGAGTGAAAATCGTGGCCTTGAGGCTTATTTTGGACAACACGGAAGTTCTTCCAGCCCTTAGGAAAAATTGCCTTATGTAGAAAGTACTTTATGCCCTTTATGCTGTATCTGATTATTTTTAATTCCTTGTTTTTCTTTTTCCTGTTTCTAGTTAGGAAAGAAGAGTTTTTTGTAAATAAATCAAAGAGGTTTCAAAAATAAACATTTTATTTTAAGAAATAATTGTTAATAAAAATATATTTTTACAGAAATTTCAAAATAATTTATTTAGTCTGTGGGCTACCTCACGAAACTATCCGTCACTGTTAGCAAAAATCAGCTTAATGTAAGTATATTTGCAACTCAAATCAGTAAAAATCATATGGTACATTTGGTAGCCACCAGGATCGACGGGATTTTCAGATCGAGAATCTAGCACCTAACGCAGTCGATTTATTTAATAAAATGCTTTTCGTACAGCTTTTCGTAAATTTTAATTAAAAGCTGTACAGTTGGTGAAACCAAACATAAAAGGTTTAGATATGGAACGTGAAATGTATAAACCGTTCAATGCGTCGAATAAGAAGTTTTTCTTCTTTCAAAGTAAAGTTTGCTAAACGGTTTCTACCTCGCACGGTTCTAAATAACAGGAGGAGAAACATAGGTTGTGGGTTCAGTGAACATTAGTTACATTATTACTTACATCAACATCAATTCCAGGCTGAGCGAATATCCTCGTGAAAGGATATTCCTTGGGGAGATAACTGAAGAACTCCTGTCTCCCGCGGTACCATTTAACACTGTACAGGGTCTCGTTACCCTCCAGGGTCCACTTGCAGCCCAGCAGCACCGTGTCTCCAAGTCTGACTGCTGATGGCGCTTGCAGCTCTACGTCGCGAAGTGCAATAGTATCTGAAAGAAAAATGATATACATATTATGAAATACTTTAAACTTTAAAATTTCTGTCCTTATCATCGTATACGTATTTTTTAACCAATCAATTTATTTACTTTTTTCTAACCAGTTAAACACTATAAACAATATATGAAAATGTCTGAAACACCAATAATTTGGTTTAAATTTGACATTAGTTCTGAACGTATTCTCAGTATCAAAAATACGAGTATTTTTATTTTTATTATTTTATTTTATTATTTAGGACAGCCAACACATTACAATACATTTACATATATATATTTTTACAATCTAATGTAACAAACATTGTATGTAACATACTTATAGGCTATCACAACATGCTAGTTAATCAATTAACAGTATAATAGACAATATAGATATTTTATATAATATACAATATAAGTAAAAACGAATTCAGGAGATAATACACATTTTTAGACAAAAATTATTTTTTCTTTAAGTTTAGGATCAAACAGGTATTTTTTTATTTTACATTTATAGGTTTTAAGTACATCATTACATATATCCAATTGCATAGATCTTTCCGATATATTGTAACTTTTGATAATTCTATTAATTGGAGCATTGTTGCCTAGATTAGTCCTAGACAAGGCTGATCGAAACATGACAAAATTGCTTGGTCTGGCATTACGTCTGGGTACACAAAAGTTTAATTTTTCCAATAGTTTTGGGGAGTCCAATGTATTATTAATGATTTTGTGTAATGTGCAAAGATCTAGCATCTCGCGCGGATTGGATAGAGAGAGTGTCCTGTATTTTTGAATTTGCTTAGCATAGGAATTATATTTCTTCAGAGCCCCTTCTGTAAAGCACACGTGTCTAAAGAACTTTTTCTGCACTCTTTCTAATCTCTCTGAGTGTATCTTATATATAGGGTTCCACACAATGTGACAGTACTCTAAAACGCTGCGTGCAAGTGAGTAGAATAAGATCAGTCTACTATAAGAATTTTTGAAATTTTTTGTTGTACGTTATATAAATCCCGAAATTTTATACGATCGTTGTATTAGTATTTTCCAACTATTTCCAAGTTAAACTTCTTACCATAGATTATGTATCGTATAAATTTTCTGACGAACTAGAAGATTTAATATCAATGGAGCGACATGGCCCGGGGTCTTCATAATTGAAATACTAAACGACATTTTTTAATACAAGTTTTAATACTGGATGTTTTCGTCCCTTGTTAGCTCTCAGAATTTTTACGACTTCCTCAAAAATCATTTTTTATAATTTTAATGGAAATATTTGTTCTTTTGTTTAAAAGATACAGGGTAACTGTGAGTCAGTTGCTAAATTAGAAGATGTTGACCGCCAGCTTGGTTTCTTGCATGTATGTGAAAAATAACGTAAATATTTTACGTGCGATGATGATTATGCCCAGCTAATTGATGTAAGATAACATCGTATGTGGGAGAATCTCTCTTACTAATGATAGGTTAAATGGGAACGTTGGATTTGTGTACTTTCGATAATATTTTTTTTCCAGACAATCACACAAACTGTACGGTTCCAAAGTAAGCAGACCTTGTGTTATGGATGACCATACAGCGAACTGGGAGGGACCCAGAATGAACATACATAAATAAATATCAACAACCATGGCCCGAGAACAAATATTTATGTTCATGACACAAATGAATGCCCCGGCAGGACTCGAACTTGGGACCTCCGGTATATGAGGCAGGTCTACTAACCACTACGCTACTCGGTCGTCAATCTTAATGGGTATTTGAACACTTCGTCTTACTTCACTTCGTGATATTTTGGCAAGATACTGCTATGGTAGGGTTAAACTCTATCTTTTTATAATTATTCAGGTCATTTAATTGAGGTTAAGCCTTCGCACCATATTCTTACTTGTCCATGATAACTGGCATCTGACTGAATATTCCTTATAGCTCGTCTTTCGACCAAAAATAATGTCAGGACTACTTACTTAGCTTACTAAAAGAATGACGTGATAATACCGAGAAACCTACATTATTATTAGGTGATTTGCAACAATATTTGCTAAAGGAAAAATACTTACAGTTTAGACGACGTTCAAAACTTTTTTTAAACAATTTGGTTTGTAAAGAAGAAACAGCTGACTGTAACTCGAGTTATGTCTTTTCTATAATATATTTTGTCAGTAAAAGCTCGCGGATGGTTATTTAGATTTTTTATTCCAGGTAATTTAACAAATTTAACAATGCGATTTTAAAAAGATAACTAATCTGTGATGACACCATATGATTTCTTTAAAAATTTATTTAAAATCAAACACTGCACAGAAATCAGAAATATTCAAAATTGTTTTTCAAAAAACCCTAATTAATTCTGAAAAAATTTAAAATACCTATTTTTTTTTGCCGCTGAAGCAACACCCTCACGGGAAGGAGGTTGAAGATGCGTCATGCATACCGCCGCAAGAAAATACCGACCTCTGCGGGGGTTATGTGGGGCTCACCAGAATGGCACCTACCCACTAAAAACCGCTAGCAAGTCATCCGCCGGATGTAAAAGTTGCACTGAAGGTGCTCAAAGAGACATGAGTTGGTGGCCGTTCTGGGCAGCCTCCGGTGAAGCCGGGGTTGCGCAGAGTTTGGCCGAGGCTTGACTTAGGGATCAATTTATTTAAATGAACCTATAATGAATTGAGAAGGGAACTATGCTCCGCCAGAGCTAGCAGTCGCTCTGTAGCAGAATGTGAAGCCCTAAGTTTACGGGCTAAAACTGAAATTTCCCTAACATCAATATTTTTGATAGCGTCGCGGACGATACGCATATCGTCTGCTAGGTATGTAAAATACCTACCTTAAATTACTTTATATACCAATCTAAAAAAGGATTAAACTGCAGTAGTAGTAGGGATACTCCAAAACAATAAATAAACGTAAAGTAACACAAAAATATATTTTTTTAGTGTACACAAAATATTCAAGTGTCCAAATAGCATTGACTAATTTTATCAACATAACAAAAGATACATTATTAGAAATTTCTTACAGCTTAGGAATTTAGAGTAGAACAACATTTCTTATAATACTCATAGGTATTTATGGGAACAAAGGTAACGATGAACTAAGGTAATGTACCAATGAAATGTAAAATCATTGGTAAATTATCTTAACCAAGTAAATAATAAATAACATGCGTTCAAATCCATAACTGCAATCTTCGGGAGGATTTATTAAAATCGTAATAGTCATTATTTAAACCTTGTTACCGTACCTTGGTCAGTTTCACGAGTAGATAGTCTACCTACACCAAAATCGTTTGCGAAAGTTACCCTGGATATATATCGGTTTTAGAAGCTTCCGATAGAGCGTTGTTTGATAAATCTTTTCAATAAAATTGTTTTTCTCTTGAAAATCACTTATTCATTATATTTCAAAAACTGAAGCTAGTAAAAAATCTAACTTCAGCTCTAAAAATTAGCACCCCAAAAATGTATAATTTTAGTCATATTATTTAATGTATGCAAAAAAAATGCTATTCTGTTGTGTTGCCAATGTATTAAATTACCAATGAATTTTTTTAAGTATATATATCAGTATGTTATATATTTAATTCTAACGAAAAATTAACAGCAGTGAAAAATATATTTTTTTGTAATTGTTTTTCTAAATCTTATTTTAAATCATGCATGTAGGGTTATGTTTGCAATAATACATTTACGAATGGTTGTTATGTACAAATTGTCGTATATTGATAAACTTCTACACCAATGGGAACATTTTAAAATGTCATATCTTTTATGAAACTGTGTTCCTAGTTTTTATTTGTGATCAAAATTTATATCAAAACATATTTACTAGCGACATTAACATTGTCATGAGTGTAATCTACGATACTTAATATTATAATAATGGTAAAATCATAAACAAAAACAGTTGGCTTACAGCAACCGTCATTCCTTATTATTTGGGGAAATTTACAAATATTTTGAATTTCATAGTAACTCGTGTTCGAAATTCAAAACCAGATTTAAGTTAGGGACCAGTTAAAAACTAGAGCACTTCACAAATTTTTCTCTTAAATGGAATTCCAATTTTCCAACATTTCCCATGCATGCCTAACCCGTTTAGGAGCGGTTTTTGTTTTTGCAAAATGTTCAAACAATAAACAGTTAACCACCACACGCTTGAGGGCACAAGCCCCTGTCGCTGAACCGTTTAAGCGTATTATACAGGGTGTTTGTGTGGCGACTGTAAATACTTTATGGGCTAGTAGTACACCTATTTTTATTAATAAAAATTTACGACATGTGGGTTCAAAAGTCAAAGCCCTCCTATATATGGAAGCCATTTAAGTTTAAATAATTGACGACCTAGTAGAGTACTGGTTTGAAGCCCTGCCTCATACTCCAAAGGTCCCAGGTGCGTGTCCTGTTGATATATGTACGTTTATTCTGGGTTCCCCCAGTTTCACTGTATGGTCATCCATAACACAAGCTCTGTTTACATTGAGGACATTAAGTCTGTATCACAAACAAAGTAGTGATGCTGCGCATCAAAGGTACGTCTTTCTAACTACAACACTAGGAACCGCACTGTTTGATTTTTTTCTTTTTGTTCCCCTCCAAGGAGAGGGCAGGAGGAATTAAAAAATGCTCTTACGCATACTCCGCGCGCGCTATCGGAGTTATGTGGGACTCGTCACTTCGAGCCTACCAGAGCCTATACCAACTAAAAAACCCCCTGAATGACTCGTGCAATTTTTTGCCACACAGCCTTCATCTGTACGACGGCCAATTGGAGAAAGAGGCCGCGCTAGCGGGGCCCAGAAGGAGTCATCCGCTGGGATTTACATAGCACTGAAGGTGCTTAAAGCACTGAATGTGAATTCATAGCACTAAAGGTGCTCATTTATAAATGAAAAATTAAACTAAAGAAAAAAAAATTGAAATATAAAACTGAATTAATTTGAATTTACGTTAGAATTAGAATTGGCGGCCAAAAGGGCTTCGAGATCGGATGTCAATCTGTTGGAACACTACGCTTGCGCATTTCTAGGCCTTGAACTTCGAATCTAAGACAGGAGTAGTACCTATATGAGACTGAAAGACTCGTACTAGAGGATTGGGATGGGTTTCGGAGCGTTTGAAGAACGCTTCAGAGAGTTGTTGTACTGTAGGCAGTTCAAGATCTCTGTGCAAGTCCGCATTACGCACGTAACACGGTGCGTTTGTGACCCTGCGGCAAAAGAGATTTTGAACTACCTGCAGTTTGTGCAGGGTTTGGCGTGGGCAAAGATTGGCAAGGCATATGTCATGACGGGTCTCACGCAGACTTTGTAAAGTGTACGTTTGTTTCTGGAAGACATTTTACTTTTTCTACCTAACATCTTATTAAGGCGGCCTAAGTAGTGAGGGGCAAGTTTCGAAACTCTATTGACGTGTGGCATAAAAGAAAGCGTCTGGCCCAAGGTGACGCATAAGTATTTAGTACTGTGCTTCCAGGGGATAGTAATGCCTAACAATCGAACGTGGGGATCGCCAGCGGGACGAGGGCGTTTGGGGTCAAAGCGAATCGCAGAACTCTTTTCTGGATTTACATCGATGCGCCATTTTTGAAACCATACACTGATGGTGTTTACGGTCTTTTGGAGTCTGGTTACAAGTGGCGGGACACTGTGACCTTTGGTGTATAGTGCGGTGTCGTTGGCAAAGAGGGCGAGTTCGACGCCTTTTGGCGGGAAGGGAATGTCGTTGGTGTACACGGTGTACAACAGAGGGGCGAGGAATGAGCCTTGAGGGACTCCAGCCTTTATGGAACGAGGCGCGGAAAGCGTGCCTTCATGCTTAAATCGAAACGTACGGTGTTTGAGAAACGACGCGATTAACCTGACTAGGCGATCCGGTAAGCCTATTTTGTAGAGTTTATAAACGAGACCGCTGTGCCAGACTTTATCGAAAGCCTTGGCTACGTTAAAGAAAACCGCGACTGTTTTATAACGACGCGGATAGAAGCCGGCAAGTATGTACTCGACGATTCATTGGACTTATTGTGGGCAGGAATGCTTAGCGCGAAAGCCGAACTGATGGGGAATAATGAGGGGATCGCCATCCGTTGGAAACAGATGGTTCCGCATTCGAGTGAGTACGACTCTCTCGAGAAGTTTAGACATGGCTTTGAGAGGGATATTCAGAGGTTTACCCGGCTTGGGAATGCCTATGAATCTCGCTTCTTTCCAAGCTTTTGGAAAGTAGCTAAGGTCGAAGCAGGCATTGAAAATGATAGCTAACAAGGTAAGCACCTGTTCAGGCAGGTGCTTAAGTGCGTGGTTAGAAATTCCATCCGCACCCGGAGCCTTTTTGGACTTTTGGGTTCTAATGATAAGCGAGATTTCGTCATTAGAGTCTGTGATGGGGTTGGCGGTGATGGAGAGAGAGTCTCTGCGAAGGACTTCGTCCTCCACTGCCTGGATGTGAGAGGGATTCGCAGGATGCGTGCTGGGCGAGCATTGTGCAGCAATGTTGTCAGCAAAGCATTCGGCTTTCTCTTCGACTTCGAAGGCGGTAGTGCCGTCGGGACAAGTGAGAGGAGGAACGTGAGAGGCGGTGTCTACGCGTAAAGCTCGGACCATACTATAATACGCTTGGTGGGACGGAGAAATATTCTCCATGAGATCGTTCATCTGAGCGTCTCGGAGTTCCGCGAGCCAAGACCTAACTTTACGTTGTAGCTGATTCGCAGCTAATCTATAGGCGGGCGTGGGATACTTTTTGGCTCTTCGGAGCATTTAATAACTAGCTTTAATAAAACTGCTAACAGCTAAGGTAAGCGTGGGTTTGCCTTGCTTAGCAACGTTTTCGTTATCCCTGATGGCTGAGTTGATAGCATCAGTGAGGGAATCGACTATCAAGTCTGTTTTATCCGGGCTATCTAATTGGTCGGGCAAGATCGCATACGGAAAGTTCGGGGCCCCTTAGGCTGAAACAAAAGGATTTTTAAAGCCCTTCCAGTTTGTAAACATCTTAGGAGAGGTGACGTTATCGTTAGGCGGTCCTAGCACGAGGAAGACGGGGCGGTGATCAGATCCTAGGTCATAGGAGGATATCAGGAGGGTGGTTTGGGTTGTCGGGATAGTGAGTGGGAGTGACGGGAGAGATGACATCTAAGTCGAGTTGCTCAGTGATGTTAAGGAGAGCGATACCGCTGATGTTAGTCAATAGGCACGTCCAGTCAGTATGTATGGAGTTAAAATTTCCGAACATAATGACTGAATGGTCGAGGGATAGGTCTGGTGCAACAACGTATGTAGATTGAAGCTATGATGATGGTCGTATGACCAGTCATAGCCAATCTACACACAGTAACTTCCATGTTGAGGAGGAGGTTGGGACAGGAGCGCAATGGAAACCTCTTTTTTAGTAAATAGCCGTGCCGCCGTAACCGTCGGAATTGGGCCTATCGTTACGAGTAAACGCGTATTTGGGAATAGCGAATCCCCTGGAGCGGTTTGGAGTGAGCCACGTCTCTTGAAGAAGCAATAAGTCTGGCTCGATGTTCTGAAGGAACAGTTTGAGCTCAGGAAGGTTATTACTAAGGCTACGAACATTAAAAGAAACTAGGGATAAGCCCTTGGGTTTGATACGACAAAACGCGGGATTTGCGGGTCAAGACATTATATTTACTTATTTAACGAATTTATACGAAAAATCGAATTTATAAAGAGCTAAGTAGCGAGTGATGCTCGGCTAACGCAAATAGACGCTCTTGAGGAGAGCGGGTGGCTCGCAATTTGCGTGCGAGTACGGAGATTTCCTTAATGTCGACGTTTTGACTGACGTCGAATACGGTCTTCATGTCCTCAGCCAACGACGACTGAGGTGAAGACGACGGAGCGGGTCGTTGGCCTACGGGAACTACGGGAGCTGGGATAGGACGGGAAGGTGGTGCAGGAGCGGCCGGACGCTGTCTCCAGGAAAGAGCTGGAGTCGGCATCGGCTGCTCGGGCTTTGCTTCCGGGGGACCCGGTTGCGCAGCGGCGGGAAGTTGGTAGGAGTGAGAGGTGACGCTGGTTTAGGCGCGGCCCTCTTAGCGGAGGAGCGCGGAGCGCGCGGACAACCCCTGTAGTTTGCTGTGTGGCTGGACTGGCCGCACAGCACACATGCAGGGGGGGAAGTGGAGTCGGGAGTGCAAGTGCACTCCTTCATAATATGGGGATCTAGGCAATTTACGCACCTGGGAGGGGCAGAGCAGTTGTTCGAGAGTCCGCAGATTGTGCGAGACTCTCTGAAAATTTCCCTCGAGTTGGGAGTATTCGTTAGTATTACTAATGCTAACAGAAAACGTTTGCGGCTGTTGGATCTTGTGCACTGCATCAGCCGGGAAGCCCTGGGAGTTAAGGTCCTCGAGAATGTCGTTGTTACTGTATTTCAAACGGGATACCCCGTAATACCGCGCGGACCTTGCGCTCCTCCGGGAGGTTGTTCGTATGATACGCAATTTTTTTGATCGATAGAAGCCTAGTAAAAGACTGGAATTCGTCGATGGTTGGGACCTGAATTTTAATTGATTCGCCTGCGTTGGTGGCTTTTAAGTAGTTAATTTTGTGCTCTTTGCACACATTAGAAACCGCGGTCCAACGCTTTTTTTTTGTGGAGGAAGACGGGAGGAGGGAGCTGAGGCTTAGGTGGCATGGGAGCGCAGCGCGTTGCTGGCTTCGACGAGACCCACGGAGACGCGGTCACTTCGAGTGACATAAGCGGCGCGGGGCCGGGTGTTGAGTACACTGGGGAGGGCTCGGGTGTTGAAAACACCACTGATTTTTTCAAACGCTTCTTAGAGCGTTTGGCAACTAATTGGAATGGTGGCTCAGGAGAGCCGGTTAAAGTGGCGGCGACCGACGAAGCTTCGGATGCGGTGGATTCTGAATCGCTCCCGGGAGCAGTACGCTTCCTACGTTATGTGCGCGAGGAAGTTTCCGACCACAGTCCATGTCGGAGGGCGCGGGAGACACAGGAGAGGAGCTAAAGACCTGACGGATCTGGGCGTGGGTGGCCTGAGGGGCCAGGGTTGCGGCCTGAAGGGCCGGGGACGCGATTGTTGCCTGTAAGGACTGCGTTAGAACATCGTCATCGTGAAGGCTTTCGCAAAGTTTACTAAATTCTGCGAACCCATACTAGGGGAGAATTAATAAAATAGTAAAATAAATAATTATGTAAATAAAATATAACATAAAGTATAAAGTATGCCTAGAATTCCCAGTAACCTAACGAACCCTAGTGGTTAACCTCCCTACCAGTGGTAGGGGTGAGGTGGGGTGCGGAGGTTCGGTGAGGCGGTGCAATAATACACATATTTACGTAACTATGTCACTTTATTTTATGCACATTACACGCCCTACCAAAAAAATTAAACATAAATGAAGACTCACATCTTTTTATAACACTTCTCAGAACACTTAAACATACTTACTTACACTAAATGTTTTACGTTTGAAAACAATTCAAAAGACTTATAATTATTTAGTAAATATTCGTGTCCTGTTTTTGTGTATAATTTTTTGTTTATTGTTGTACTGAATCACGACATTTGGGTTCTTATCTTCAATAACTGGAAAAGGTCCAATATACAGTGGGTCCAATTTAGTTCCATTCTATTCTTAATTAAAATTAAATCTCCACACTTATAATTAATGGGATTACTATATAAAACTATTTCCTTAACTCTTTAGACTTATTTGAATTCTGTCTAGCTTCAAGCTGAGATTTTTGTGACCTATACTTAAGTTCTAGAGGATAACTACTATAGTTATACAAAGGAATGTTACAAGGTTTTCCAAATACCAGCTCATACGGCGTATATTTAGTGTCCGTATGGACTGTCGTATTATATGCAAAGCACCAGTATGGCAACCAAGTAATCCAAGAAATTGGCTCGTTACTCGTCTGAATACGTAAATATGTCATTAAATGTTTATGATTATTTTTTTAGAGAACCTATAGTTTGATGATGATAGGGGGTTGATTTTAATTGGTTTATATTTAACATTTCACAAATTTCTTTAAATACTGATGACATGAACTCGGAACCTTGATCGCTAATAATTTCTGATGGAATTCAGGTGGACAACTTTGATATAGTATTTACACTTTGAGCTAGCTCCTTAATCATATTAAAATTATTCTCAATTTCACAATACATAGACGGTCGATTTAACATGAAGGCACGCTTTCCGCGCCTCATCCCATAAAGGCTGGAGTCCCTCAAGGCTCAGTCCTCGCCCCTCTATTGTAAGTAATAGAGGGGCTTTACACTAAAGGCCTCAGTGTCCCGGGCCTCAAGACCAGACTTCAAAAGGCTGTACAGGCCCTCAGTGCATGGTTTCAAGAATGGCGTATCGATGTGAACCCAAAAGAGCTCTGCGGTTTACTTCGACTGCAAACGCCATCGTATCGCCGTTTTAATGCTGGGCACTTCCATCCCCTGGAAGCGCACTACCAAATATTTAGGCGTCACATATTCAAACCTCACGTCAATAGAGTAACGAAACTCGCACATTTTTACTTAGGCCGTCTTTATAGTATGTTAGGTAATAAAAGCAAAATGTCTTTCAGAAATAAACGTACGCTTTATAAGGTCTGCGTTAGACCCGCCATGACGTATGCCTCGCCAATCTTTGCCCACGCCAAACCCATCGTCCTGCACAAACTGCAGGTAGTTCAAAATCTCTTCTGCCGCAGGGCCACAATCGCACCTTGGTACGTGCGCAACGCGGACCTGCACAGAGATCTCGAACTACCTACAGTGCAACAGCACCTAAAAACACTCTCAGAATCGTTCTTCGAACGCGCCGAAACCCATCCCAATCCTCTAATTCGAGTTTCAGTCTCATATACTGCTCCTGTCTTAGATTCGAAATTCAAAGTCGCTAGACCGAGAAACGCGCACACTGGCGAACCCACGCAATTAACTTTAGATCTCGAAGCCTTTCAGGCCGCAAATTTTAATTCTAACGTAAATTCTAATTCTAACGTAAATTTTATTTTTCAATTTTTAATAATTTTAATTATTTACTTTTCATTTTGAGCACCTTCAGTGCTATGTATTCACCTTCAGTGCTTTGAGCACCTTCAGTGCTATGTAAATTCCAGCGGGTGACCCCTTCTGGTTCATACTTTAAATAAAACACTTTTTACCGGATATTATCGCGTATATTTTAGTTAATTTTAAAATTAAAATTATTTCGACGTTTCGGCATCTTTGCAGTTGCCGTGGTCACGATAGACTAAGGTGTTGTTCATCTATTGCCAGTAATAAAAACTACATGATTGTCAATACATATTAACGCCATCTGTTTCTCAGTCTTCTCGCATAACGTCCCGGATTGACACAAAAGGCACTGACTGTGTCCTGAGTTGACAACAGTTGAAACTGTTAGACTGCAAACTCAGGACACAGTCAGTGCCTTTTTTCAGAAAATCGCATTTAGCTGGGTTTAATGTTAGGTTAACTTTTCTAAGTCGAGATAAGATATCTAATAAATTTTTGTTATGTTGTGCTAAATTTCTGCCAAACAAATCAGATCATCCATAAAAACAAAACATTTCTCATAATTTAACCCCGACATAGCCACAGTCGTCCACAGTTTGACGTCAATAAGAACAAGTAATTGTCAATGTTGTCAAAAAAAAAATGTTGAGAAATAAATATTTCATTTCATTTCAGTCAACAAACGCGTAAATGCGCTTGGACTTATTTTTAATCCCATCGGTAATCTCTTCATCTGGTATTGTCCCGAGGGAGTTGTGAAGGCAGTGTAGGGTCTACTGGATTTTTCAAGGTCAGCCTGGTAATAACTTTGAAAAAGATCTAATTTACTGTAATACATAGAGCCTGATAAAGAATCTAAAACATCCTCAATATTCGGCAAAGGAAATGTAACGTCACAAATATTATTATTTAATTTTCTGTGGTCGATCACAAGCCTCCATTTTTTATTTCCGCTAGCGTCCGATTTTTCGGCACTACAAGGACAGGACTAGACCGCTCACTAACTGAGGGTTCGATTATGTCATCATTTAATAATTGTTTTATTTGTTTTTCTATTTCTGACCTACTGGAAAACGGCAAACGATAATGTTTTGTATAAATAGGCCCAGTATTCAGTTTCAAATAATTTTTTTGTTGATAAATATTGGAAGTTGTTAATTTATCTCCTGGTAAATGAAAAGTCTCTAAAAATTTTGCGCAAATACTTATTATTGATGAGCTTTCCTCCTTACTTAAATGCTTTAAATTAAAAAGAGGCAATGGGTCTTCACTCTTTCGGAATTAATTTCACATTTATTAAAATTACTAATGTCATAATTATATAAATTGTGTATTTCTGGTCTAAAATAATTTAAATTAACGTCACACTCCCGTGTGTTTAAAATAAGTAAAGGTATTTTTCCTCGATCGGCTTACAAATCGTTCCCGCTAAATAAACACCTGTGCATAATTTACGGAATCACGACACAGTCTTCGCTCATATAAGTGTTTTTAACATTGAATATTTTTTCACACCTAAGAAACCGTGAGAAACATCGTGTTATCTGAACCTATAGATAACGGCAAAGTCAATTTATTATCAACATTATAATCATTAAAAGTTATAGTACTTAATTCAAAATTAAGGATACAATTAAATTTAGTATAGAAAGTCTTGACCAATAATTCCGTTTGTTTGGCATGGTAAATCTTTTATTACGCAAAATGTATGATGAAACTTATAACCGTTTTTAGTTAAAAGAATATTAATAAAACCAAAAGTCTGCAATTGTCACACGATAGTCATGAATTGCAAAGTTCCAGTGTCTTGCGGTTTCATATTTCACCGCCGACAACGAAGCTCCGGTATCTATAAGCCATGTGTATGTTTCGTTTTCAACTAACAATTCTAAATAATTACTATTATTACATGAGAAAATGTAATTAGAAACGAAAAAAATTTTCTAGACTTTCCACGTTTTGGGTATTTTCTACTTGGGACACTGGATCTCTGGTACCTTCCAAAGACATGCAGCGAACTTCACGACCTGGGCGTCTGGAATATGTAGAGTTTCTAAAGGACCTACCTCGTCCTGGGCTAGCCCTCAGTGGAGGCCGCTCACGTTTCCAGCTGCCCGCAGCAGCCGCCGCGTTGCAATGATGCCGTCTTGGTGCACCGTGACCTCTGGCTGCGACATGGTTCCGCGACTATGACCTGTAGGGTGCCTTGTACGGAATCGCACTTCTTTTTTGGCTAACGTACATAGTAGTCTCCATCTGACCACAGAGACCTGTCAACTTCTCATCTTTTGCAGCTCGAATCATGTCTTTCAAGGAAGTATAGTTACGTGCCGCTAAAACAGTGCATAGGTTGCGAATTCGAAGACCAGTGATAAAACGTTGTATCGCTATTTTTTCATTAATTGGTTTCAAAATCAAATAGGTATTTTGATCACCTCCGGCCTGCGAAATGGTCAGGTCTACAAATAAATTTTCAATTTTTAAACCATACTGTTCGATATTCAAATAATTTTGATTTACTGCCATAAGTTCGGAATATATGGCATAGCTTGACTTTTTAGTAAGTAATTGAATTTTCATGTCGGAAACGAGTGATTTACAAGAATCATAATTTTGAGATAGTCGTAATTTTGCACTCTCGGACTAACGTGTTTTCAAAATAAAATAAATTAATTTTAGTTGACCTTCCCCATCAATCATCGAACTATATAGTTCTATGGCGTCAATAAGGTTTTTTCGTCATATTTTCCTCTTCTGTCATTACCGGCAGTAGAGATACTGCGGTCCTAATATCAAACTTATCCATATTTATCTCTTTAACGGAACTAAAGCTATCAGAATCTGTGCTTTCTATGCAAATATTTTGGATATTAGAAAACAAATCTCTTATCACTAAATTCCGACTTTAATTCTGTAGATTAATAAAAACTTAACTGATTATTAATTAATCTAGAGTAACATTCAAAGTTCCCAAAAATTATTTTTGCTTCCGCGAATTTATTTTTTCATATCACACTTGTTCGCCTCTTAGAACCGATTTTAATCAAAAATCAAATCTAATTGATATTAGATCTTAAAAAAAATCTTCTATTTCAGAAGTCATTCAATTTCTTATACCCTAAGCTTCTAAGTAAGTAACCCAAAGTAATTTCTAGAACATAAAAAAAAATTCGGTCATTACAAAAATAGAGAAAAAAAAGGAAAAAGAAATTACCACATATTTTAACCTGAAAAAGTTACCACATAGCACTTATTTTTCACTTATTTTTTTTTTCACTATTCCCATTTAAGCTTTCTCAATCTTGTTGTTTCTGCGCACCATAGATCGACGCATGGCTTGCACCGTAAACACCCTTTCTATCCAATTCTTATGGCAACGTCGGTACGCCTTGTAGGTGAACACGATAGCAGCAACAATCAGCAACACCAATATTGTCGCTAAAATGATGTTTGTGGAGCTGATATGTGATTGCAGTTGCTCAACAGAAGCATTATTAGAGCCGCCTGCTGCTTGTGTAATTATAACTTCTTCTTTTTGTATATTTGATTGATTATACTCCATGATAAATTAAAGTACATTTTTCCAAAAATACTCAATTACACCGATGATAAATAATTTAAAACAAAATGCTCCCGCGCTCACACCGCTCGAAGCTGGCATCGGGTCGCCGTGAGGTGGGGTGCGGAGGTTCGGTAAGGCGAAGCAATAATACATGTTTTTACGTTACTATGTTACTTTATTTTATGCACATTACAGGGGGGCTGGGGAAAATAACTTAAAACTAAGCGTAGTTCGCCGAAGGCCCCTACCTAGAATCCTAAAAAAGGTACGCAGGTAAAGAGTTGACCACGTTAGGGTCAACCTTTACCGACAAAAAGGGCAAATGTACACGAAAGGACACAAATATGATAAAAGATAACTGAAAATAGAAGAGTAAGTAAATAAAATAATAGAAAGGAAATAATATATAGAATAAAATGACTGGATCAGTTCAAATGAGTTGTCACCGTAGGATATCCTTTATACTAAAATCAGAATACTTTACGCTGGGCACACACAGCACTCAGCGCAAGCACAACACAGCACTTTGAAAACTAAGAGACTTAGTCGCAAAGAAAAATAATCACTTCGACAGCGCTCGGAGGGAGTGAGAAAACACAGAAAGTCACGGAACCAACACGCTACATTGTGACGTCAGGAAATTGAGCGCCAATGAATAACGGGAAGAGACCGATCAATCGGAGTCGTCATTCACGTCCGTACCAGGCAGCGATCGGAGCGAGGATGACTGATTGAATGTGACAACTATTTCTTTACATATAAAAATTGTCCTCCGTTTCTTTTAAAATGCCGGCATTGGATTTTGGCGTAATGCCATTGTAGCAGCGTGAAAGCCCCTCTTCTATTCTACAGGATATTTTGACAATCTAAAAGATAAAGAAAGTAAAATAAATTAAAGACTTGTTATGTTTATATTTATGATTTGTTTTATTTCTAAACTTTATTTTATATTTTGATATGTTTTCTTTGAGACATTAGTACCTTTTAATATTCAGCTAATTATATAACACCAATTCAACACCGTCATTCTTATTGAGTAACCCAGAAAACATATCTTCTCAAAATGTTTGTGGCTTACAAACAATTTACCTACGAAGTTCTACCACACTTAAACCGTGTGAGTTAACACTATTAGCACAAAGACACGGTAAGCAACGTTAAGTCCGATTTCAGTTGTTGGGAAATGATGGAAAATGAGGTCCTTTCGCCTACTTTCTTCACTACCAGCACTGTACAACAAGTGTATTGTGAAGCTCCATAAACGCAAATTAATTACTATATTGGAATTGAGAGGTTATGTTACGGAAATTGATCAACGCAAACTCTTCACTCGTCTAGCATTGAAACCGTAATGGCAGACCGAGCTGATTGATTGAAAATTAAACAAAATTTTGCGTTTTATGACAATCAGCTGTAGTTATTACATAATAACTATTTCTGCCAATTTCAAGTAATAATATAATAAAAGTAGTTTTACCATAATTAAAACAATGAAAGATAGCCTAATACATAAAACAAAGTGTTATCATTCATCATTCACATTGAATTTAGAACAACGGAGCTGTCATTATCAAAAAGTTCTAACCATAGACATAATTCCTAGTTTTTTTTTTGTATGAAGACTACCTGCTATGGTCTGTGTGTTTGTCTGTGGATTTATTATTATTATTGTTGTAATTTAAGTTCTTGAATCTCACATGTAATATATTTTTATCGATAAAAATTTGTGTTTACCAGCCCCTAAAGTATGAACAGTCGTCGCTTAAACACATTTGTACATTTTTAACACATTCGTAGACTGAAAAAATTTGTTTATTTTGATCGCTTAAGTTTATCCTTGTCAAACGTACGTCAGCAATGATAGCCATGTACTTAGATGTTGAAAATGCAAATAGTGAAGAAACAGATGAAGGTACACGAGTATAAGGACTGTGTTCAAAATTGAGTCAAGACAAATCTTTGTAACAAACTAATATTGCGATATGTCCGTACATCTCCTGTCTATGGAAGTCTCGGAAGCAGTCAATGTGCTCAGCATGACAATAGCGTTTATACCATTAATTACAATTGTCTTCGGTCTGTGAATAGTTTAAACAAACGGGACTAGTTTTTCATCTTTAACTTTGAGGTTCAACATTATCTACGCCTATCAATCCTGTTTAATTATATTTTTGAAAGTTTAGAAATTTCAATCTTATTAACAACGTGAAAGTGCTATTTGAATTAAATGTATTGATTTAATTTGATTCAATGTTTATAAATAATTTGTTTCATTTGACTCATTTGATGCATGCACAATCACAACTTTGATTACTATTGTTTATTGCTGTATATTTAAAAAAATAACTATGTTACGTTTTAACATTACAATTTCGAAATAAATTTTATTCAAATCACGGAATCAAATAAACTTTATCCCAATCGGAACAAACACGTTAACAAACAAGACATTTCTATTCTTTAATAAGAAAATTCCACCAGTATTTGTAACAGAAAGAAAAAACAAATAGCCAACATGATAAAAAAATGAACTAAAGTGCAAATTTAAACAAATCACATAATTCCTGGCTTTCCTTCTTATTCTAACGACACGCTCAACTGACTAATCTGAATGCGTGGTCTACATCGCAATATCAACGTTTCTAAAAGTGACATCTTATATTATTATATGACATCTCTCCGACAAAAAAGCCAGATTTCTAGATCTGATAATAACTCTGAGCTTATTAAAGACCATCTCGTAATTTTTACCTTAACACTTTCAATAATCCATCCAATGTTTAGGCTTCACTTGGTTCCCTAATGAAAGATAAAAACTGCTGGTTTTTATGTGTTTGCTCCATTGTAATTGATGAATGAAACGTGAATAATAACGGCAATTTCATTTTATCATTGTTTCTTCCACTTTGCACCACGCTTCGAACCCAACACGGCGTTGCGGTGATTTATCACTACATTCCGTCGATCAACTAGGAACCTTTATGAAAACACCCCAAAGGGGGAATAAAATACCAACATATGGATAAATAGTGAATAAGCTGTAAAATTTCTCGTACGAAAGAGTTATACGAGTTATATGAAGCGAAAAATTTAAATGATGAATGTTGGGTATTTTTTCTCGGTAATTTTTTCTTTTTATATGTTTCTGTTAAAACGTTCTTATTGCAGTCAGTTATATTAATATCTTATACTAGATTTTTCTTCCTCTCGCTATCCGTGGAGAATGTTTGGTACTTTTTTTTGTAAAAGGTACAAAACAGGGTACCTTTTCTGTACTTTTCTTTCAAAATTTCATGGTGATACGTGAGGTAGTTGTGACGGTTGTCTATTTCGACCTCTTTTTGTCAGTAAATTTTATTTTTTTTGTCGTTTCCGACGTAATTTTAAACTAGGAATTACGTAGTGTCGGAGAACGGCAATGTTTTGATTTGACAAGTCAGTCACGAAAAATTATTCATCAAAGCAACTTGAATCTATTTATTTATTATTTTTTCCGAGTTTATCATTCAAAATTATATAGTTAAGATATTTTATTATCTAAAATCAAAGTTTATTTTTACGTTCACGAGTGTGCGTAGCCAAAATTTTTGGTAAGGATTCTCATTCATTAAAATTTATTTTATTGTTATTTTTTCTTTTCAGATCAAATTTAATTGTATAAATATTTCTGTTCTATTTTGTGTGACTATTTTTTTTTTTCAATTTTTGTTTATATTTTTTCTGTTTGTATTTACAGGCATCTTTGTATATTTTAAATTTTACCGAAAAAATAAACACAGGAGAGAATTTTGTGTTTTATTGAAACTACGCTACATACTGGCGCCCGAACAGGTTCGAACAAGTTTTATTTTTCCAAATAGACTGTTCATTTATGGCCCTGTTGGCCTTTTAAATTCTACTGAACTATATGGCCTAGTGCTGAGGGCACTTAGCTCACTAGTTAGTGCGAATCGAATATTAAACGTAGAATTATACTTTGAAAGCGTGTCAAATGAATAAACTTTGTTTCTTTATACTATGAGGGTGCAGTGATCAGTCTCGTAAAAATAAAACAAGGAGAAAATTTTATTTAAACATTATTATTTATTTAACGTTTCTACGTCAAGTTTCCTTCTAACTCAGTACACAACATCCAGCTAATCTCTAAATTCAAATATGTATTTCTCAACATTGACAATTACTTGTTTTTATTGTGTGAATTGAGTGAGCACCCTTCAGAAAAAAATAAAAAAATAATATTCATTTAGTAAAAGTTTTAAAACAATTGTAAAAGTAATCTCTGTATTTGTAAAAAGATAAATCACATTATTTAACGTAAACTCACTCAGTTCTCACAAACTACCAACGAAATCAGTGAAAGTATTAATTTAAAATATTATATTTATATACTAGTCTTTAGTAAAACTTAGGCTTACTTATCCTTATAAATTGTAGTAATTTAAAAACCTGCCACGTTAGAGGTTCGTTTTGTATTTTACAAGGTCCCATATTAATTTTACTTAACTATACACATTTAATCAAAAATCCAAGGAGAAATTGTCTAAACCACCAAAAAACTATCGCATAGTGTAACATAATACAGTTATTAATCGTAAGCAGTAAAATATAATCATTCTATCCCAAAGAAGTCTGTGTAATAATCAAAAGTATTTATCAATACGCAAGAAAAGGTGTTTAAAATTACATAGAAAACAACAACAATAATAACACAGTGAAGTGGTTTACCATAATAAGTGAAAATATTTGAACGATTCATCACAAATAAGTGTGTGTAATCATACGAAAATAGTAAAGCTCGTAGAAACCAAATCGCGAAGTGAACAAAGGATTGGACTTTGAACCTTAACCGTCATTGAACGAAAACAACAGCAGAGACGTGAACTAGCCAACTTCGAAATTTACAAACAAGACATCTACTATTTTGCCATCCAAAGCGTCGTCTTCGTGGTCGAGTGAAACTAACGGACGATTTAATTGTAAACGCAAGAACAGTGAGACCTGGGTTCGATCCCGGCCGCAGGCAATATTTTTGACGACTTTGAATTTCTTACTTTTTATTTGTTTTTTGGTTTTTAGATCCTGTTTTGCTTTTACGTATTTTTTATTATTTTTAAATTTAAGTATTGCGTATAATAAATTTATTAAATTTATTGTAAGATTAAATTAATTGCATGTTGTTATCTTTTAACCGTTTTGTTTGTAGTCTCATTGTTATCTTAATTTATTATTATTACATTGTATTAAAAATAATAATTAATTAATTTAATTGGGATTTGCTACATTTTGAATTGCTCTTACATTGGAATTCGTCTTATTATTTTAATTTGACTTATATTAAATTGTTATTATTATTACTATATTCGGTAAGACTTTTATTGGTCTGTAAAAAATGTCGTGCGCTGGTTGTCTCAACACACTGTCGAAAACTGATTCAATAGAATGCACAACGAAGTCTTGCAAAAAAACATTCCATCTTTTGTGTACCAACTCCGTACATCTCACTCCTACAGAATTAAAAAAGTGGACGTGCCCAGACTGCCAATCATCCACTAAAAAAGGGGGTGATAATTCCCACACTCCTATAAGAACATCTGATAACGTAACATTGCGAAATAAAAACTCGCAAAAGGCTAATACAGCCATCACAAAAGAAGATATGAGAGCAGTTATTCGAGAGGAAATGCACAACCTAAAAATTGATATTATATCGGAGTTAGAAGAAAGATTACGGCTTATGGTCACTTCGAAACTAAAAGTCTTGACTGAAAATGTTACTTGCCTGGAAAAATCAGTATCGTTCATGACTGAAGAATATGACTCCATTAAAAAAGAGCTTACTTCCAAATTAGTTACTATACAGCACCTAAAAAATGAAAACGTTGCGCTTACTGAAACCGTTACAAGTTTAAATTCTAGACTGGAGATCATGGAGCAGCATAACAGATCGTGTAACCTAGAGATACAATGTGTTCCCGAATACAAAAATGAAAATTTACCGTCGGTCATTAAACAACTTTCCAAAACTATTTCTTGCGAGCTTAAAGACATGGACATACATCACTATACTCGTATCGCTAAAGGTAACAAAAGTGACTCTAGGCCAAGATCCATAATAGTTAAGTTGGCCACTCCCCGAATTCGGGATAATATTTTAGCTGCCGTTATGAAATTCAACAAAACTCACGCGAATGACAAGTTGAATACCAGCCACTTAGGTATAGGAGGAGAACAAAAGCCGATTTTTGTTGCGGAGCACCTGTCACCTACAAACAGATCTTTACATGCCGCAGCTCGGCAAAAGGCTAAAGAAAAAGGATATAAGTTTGTTTGGGTAAAACAAGGTAAAATCTTCATGCGCAAAACTGAAAACTCAGAATACATTTTCATAAAGAGTAAAGACATTCTAGATAAACTTGTATAAACTATATTGGTAAGTCTGATATTTGTAATTTTTAAATTTAATGTATTGGTGTAACAGGCAAAAAATTCACCCACTTAAATATATACTACCAAAATGTTAGAAGTTTGCGTATGAAAACTCATGAATTTTATTGTATGTTGACGTGCACGAATTATGATGTAATTATTTTAACAGAGACTTGGCTATGTGATGGTATCCGTGATACGGAACTGTTTGATGATAGGTATTTTGTTTTCAGACGAGACAGAGACGCCTTAAATAAGAATGGCAAGATAAAAACTGGTGGTGGGGTTCTTATTGCTGTACATAAAAAATATATTAGTAATCGAGTAAACTCTTATGAATGTAATGCCGAAGATCTCTGGGTTAATGTTGAACTAAACAGTAAATGCTATACCATTTGTGCATTATATTTACCCCCACCAGTAAATAAGGAAACTCTTACATCTTTTGTAAATAATTTTAATCGTGTTGCCGAATGTTTGGAAGACATCCTTTTAATTGGCGATTTCAACTTGAGTTGTATAACTTGGCCCTGTGCATTGTCTGAAAAAGACAAACCTCTTAAGCATAACGGTTCTAGTCTTGCCAAAATATTGATTGATTTTGCATCGCTGAACAACCTGACTCAATTAAATAACATAGTAAATTCTAGTGGTAAAACTCTGGACTTAGTATTTTCTAATTTCAACGATGTTACAGTTAACAAAGCGATAGATGTATTATCTAAGATTGACCAGTACCATCCCCCGATTAATTTAAAAATATCGACATCTCGGATTTCTTTTTTAAAAACCAATGATCATGCAATTAAATATAACTTTTTTAAAGCTGACTATGACTTAATTATAAATGACTTAAACGAAATCGATTGGTTGACAGAGTTCGGTAAATGTGACAACGTTAACGCTATGACTAACATTTTCTATGACCATTTATACACTATTATTCATAAAAATATTCCGCAGACCAAAAAAAGAAGCTATAAATATCCACACTGGTATTCTAAAATATTAGTCAAACTACTAAAACACAAGCATAAATTACTCTTAAAATACCGCATACACAAAAATCCTTTAGATCATATCTCTTTACTTATACTTAGTAAACGTTGTACTATTCTTGCGAGTCAGTGCTATAAAAAGTATATTTCAAATATCGAAAATAGCATTAAAAGCAATCCGAAATACTTTTGGTCGTTTATTAGGAATAAGAAAAACACTCAGTCTCATTACCCTGCTAATATGAATTATAGTAACCAGACTGCCAGCAACGGACAAGATATATGTAATTTGTTTAGTAGACATTTTTCGACAGTTTACGCCGATATAAAAAACCACGATTCTTTTTGTGACATTCCTACCAAAACTAGTATGATCCCGTGCAGCACTACCGGTGTTCACCTCTCATTAAAGTCGATTATGAACCAACTAAAAAGACTGGATACTACAAAAGGACCCGGCCCGGATAAAGTGCCACCATATTTCATTTCGAAATGCGCGAAACCTCTGGCTGTACCTTTGCACTTGATTTTTAACAAGTCATTGAGCTCGGGTATTTTTCCTGATTGCTGGAAATCAGCTAAAGTGGTTCCAATTTATAAAAAAGGTGATAAAACTAATGTTGAAAGTTACAGACCAATTTCTGTGTTGTCCGTTTTTGCAAAAGTTTTTGAATCACTTATCTGCCCATATATACATACCCACATGAAACATCTTTTTACTGAACACCAACACGGGTTTATAAAAGCGAGGTCAACTAACACCAACCTCGTTGCATTCACGGATGCCATTGTCGAAGCAATGGACTCGCAGCTCCAAACCGATGTTATATACACTGACTTTTCTAAGGCTTTTGATAGAGTTTGTCACAGCGTTTTAATCAAAAAGATGTCAAGTTACGGGTTTGGTGGGCATTTTCTTCGTTGGTTCGAGTCTTATTTAAGCAATCGCTCGCAGTTTGTAGTAGTGAATGGTCACGTTTCTGATCCATATTTTGTCACATCAGGAATTCCCCAGGGATCTCACGTAGGGCCTTTATTATTTAATATCTTCATCAATGATATTGTGGATACAGTAAAACGCAGCAGGATTTACTTATATGCTGATGATCTTAAACTTTTAAAGGTGATTAAAAATGGTGAGGATGCTCGCTTGTTGCAGCAAGATTTGAAAAACTTAATTGAGTGGTGCGCAGATAATAAAATGACATTTAATATTGACAAATGCTATCATATGACATTATCACGTAAGAGTAGCAGTATTGCAAATCGTTACGAAATCGATGGAGTGGTGCTGAAACGGGTGGATACTATCAGAGACCTAGGCATTACAGTAGACTCCAAACTTTCATTTATTCCGCACATAGATGAGACGATTTCTAAAGCATCGAGAGCGCTCGGCTTCATTATAAGAAACGGAAGAGTTTTTAAAAATCCTGAAACTAAAGTAGTAATTTACAATAGCTTTGTACGGAGTATATTAGAGTACTGCAGTGTAGTTTGGTCCCCTCAATACAATGTACATCAGCTTAGGATTGAGCGTATCCAGAAACGATTCATGAGACACCTAGGCTTTCATAGCGGCTTAAATAAGTCACTAACAAGCTATAAGGAACGACTGCATCATTTTAAAATCAGTAGTCTCCTTGCAAGAAGAACGTTTCTGGATATGGCGTTCCTTTCTAAAGTTGTCCGTAATGAGATCGACTGTCCTCAGATACTCGGCTCACTGAGTTTTAGAGTACCGCGCAGACCACCCCGCGCTCCGGCGCCACTATTCCACAAGCCCCGCGCTCGCACTAACATCCGCATGCACGCAGCTTCGTACCGATTGCCCGACACATACAACAGACTGGACCGAGCTGTCGATATTTTCTTTGACTCCCGAAAAAAGTTTAAAATTGAGACATTGAAGTTGTTCGACGATGTTTATTGATACTTATATTTAATATTTACTGTACGAATGATTATTTATATTGTATTATAATTTGACATTTGATTATTCGTCTATTGTAATTAAATCTAAATTTTAATTTTATTGAATTTTATTAAGTTTTATAAATTTTTTGTTTCAAAGTATAAAAAATTTTTTGACATTTGGACATCTAATTTTACTTTAGCATTTATGACCTTATTGCATATAATTAACTCAATCTGTAAAAGCATGTTGTGACAGCCTTCAACGGTTGATACATTTAATAAGATTTACTATAATTAGATATTTAAGTTAAGACATAATGTAATCTTCTCTGGCTGCCCTTATGATTTATAAATAAATAAATACACATAAATAGCAGTTTAAATCTTCAGTTTCTTCAAACGAAGTTACACGAAAGCGAAATTTTTTGTCTTGCGTGAGTTAAATGACGGACAACTTGATTAATTAAAAAAAAATATTTCTGAATTACGACTGTTCAGTTTAACAATAGTGTTTACATTAAAAACTAATGATCTAAACCTAGGATTTTTATATAAGAGAAAATGTTTATTAAGACTAAGTCAGTAATCTTTTTTTATTATTAATTAGCAGGCGTTTGTCTTCCATCTCAACTGATGGAAAGTGACGACGAAGACGAGGATCATACACGCCTGTCCGAGGTACCTATTCACTCTACACTTGAAAGCTCCAGGGTTATGTTTGTCTGGAAAAACAGACGCAGGCAAATCGTTCCACTCTTTGGCAACACGAACCAAAAATGAGCTATCGAACCGTTTAGTTCGGCTCAACGGAACACTATCCACAAACGGGTGAAACTTTTGTCTGCGTCTGGTTGACCGGTGGAGAAAGAAGGAAGGTTTGATCAACTGAAAAAGAGCATTCGTACACTTTCCAAAGTGCAATCTGTAAAAAACCGATAGACTAGCAACTTTTTGACGATGCTCGAGACTTTGCAGTCTCGAAGAAGTAAGCTTGTCGTCACTTATGAGTCTACGGGCCCTTCGGTCGACAGAATCCAACGCTTCAAGATGGTATTTTGCGGAATCATGCCAAAGATAGCTGCAGTACTCCAAACCGGATCGAACCTGGGCTGTGTACAGGCTGTTCGGAGTTGAAGTACCGCCGGACCTTTGCGATGACTCCCAATTTTTTGGAAGCTGACTGTGCCATGGTTTCAATCTGTTGACCGAAATTAAGTTTCGATGTGATGGTCATACCGATGATCGGTACAGATACCTTAGAAAGTGGGCGTCAAGTTGAATGTGCTCTTTTTACTGGAGAAGACACGCATGGGTTTTGGAAGGGTTGAACCTGACAAGGTTGGCTTCACCCCAATCGGAAACCCTACATAGTGTCAAATCAACCCGTTCGATCATCGGTTCTCTCTGAAATTGGATCTGATTTGGACTCGCTCGCGCATTGGACACATATCTCTCTACAATAGTGCTGTCATCGGCATAACCTATAATGCCTTCTGCTAAAAGAAGGTTATTAATGTGTAGCAGGAATAATGTTGCAGAGAGATCAGATCTCTGAGGTACGCCGGCGTTGATCGCCATTAGGTCCGATGAGAAGCCATCGACGACAACTCGAATTGACCGTTCCCTCAGGAAATCAGAAATCCAGTCGCAGAGTCCAGATGGTATGCCATACGCAGGAAACTTGCTCAAAAGGGCTCCGTGCCATACCCGGTTAAAGGTCTTGGAGATATCCAAGGATACGGCTATTGCCTCTCCGTGTCCTTCCAAGTCCATGCTCCATAGATGCATGACGTACACTAGAAGGTCTCCTGTTGAGCGCCCTCCGCGGAAACCATATTGGTTGTCACTGAGGAACTCATTGGTCTCTAGGTACGTCAGGAGACGACGGTTCAATACACGTTCATTGATTGCAATAAGTCTATAGTTGACTGGGTCGGCTCGACTGCCCTTTTTTGGTACGGGCTGTACGTTTGCAAACTTACATGATTTTGGAACTTTTTCAGCTCTTAGAGAGAGTCGATATAGGCGTGTCAAAACAGGAGATAACTGTGGGAATGCCATCCGGACCACTGGCTTTATTCACGTCTAGATTTTGTAAGCATTTGAGTACCTCTTTCTGGTGAATTTGGACGGCCTCATTCTTGGGGCCGAAAGGGGGTAACGTGGGTGGGCTTTTACCTTTGGAATCTAGACGTGAACATTCCGCGAAGAGATTTGCGAACAAGTCTGCCTTCTCTTTTGCGCAGTGGGCCAAAGACCCGTCAGGCCTTTGCAGTGGTGGCAGTGATGGGCGACAGAAGTTCATCTCAACCAACTTGGCAAGGGAGCAGAAAGCTTTACTCCCCGTGGGATAGGATGCTAACTTGTCCCCGATACGGCCAATGTGGTCGAAACGAGCGCTTCTGATCACCTTTTTGTAAGACTTGGCAGTAGCATTGTACGCCTGCTTCTTAGCTGGGTGAAGCTTTGCTTCTGTGAACGCTAGCCTAGGTTTGGTATGCTACATGCTTTCGCTTTTCAGCTAGGAGGCAATCAGCATTAAACCATGGACGGGCTTTGGACTCCAGGGATACATCAGAGAACGGTATAAAGTACTCCAAACGTTGACATATCACAGCATCAGCACAGCATGATGGATCATCAGAAGTAAAGCAAGCTTGCCGCCAAGGATAAGAGGTAAAAGGGACGCATCTCATCCCAATCTGCTGACTTGAACCGCCATACTCGGCAATTGCCGTTTGGGCTGGTATAGTTTGGCGAGTATTGCGACACAGATTTCACCGATTTCACACCCGGATATCCCTAATGGCGGAGATATGGACACCGAGTATCTGTCTGGATCGGTTGTCAGCAGAAGGTCCAAGCAATACGCGTCTATGCGTCTAATAATAATGGTCAACGACGTCAGGAATGCGCGTAGGTTCGTGGACGAGCTTGGAGAGACCATGGGTTACTGTGAACCGATAGGTTTCTCTGCCAGCGTGGTTGGTGTCCTTGAACGGGTATAGCCACTCTCCATGGTAGACATTAAAGTCCCCAAGGAACACCAACTGCGCAGAGGGATAGCGTCGTTGGACCTTATCTGCAGTATCACTAAGATATTCAATAAGTCGAGTTCTCTCCTGAGCTCCCGTGTGTGATCGGTAAATACTTGCGTATACAATTCGGTCCAGGCCAGTTTCTACATAGACCCATAAAACAGAAAAATCCGGAACTTCCAAGTATCGGAGACGCCGACATCAGATCTCGTTTCTGAGATACACGCACACGCCCGCATTGGCGTGAAATTTGGGTAATGCAGGTATGCCAGATCCGAACGATCACAGATCTGCGTCTCTGTCAAAAATAGTAAGTGCGGCCTCAAGGTGGTGGTGGACATCGTGAAGATTTCAGTGCACTCTTCAGATGTTAGAAAAGTGTACTTTTAGGGAGAGGGAGTGCATCCTCTGTCGGCACTTATTTTTCTTTTTTGACTTTTCCATTACGTTGTTGGTAGGGTGAATAGGGGAGAGGAATAGAAGTTGAATGAAGCGCAAAGTTTGGAACCAAGCAACTCGAGTGGTCAGACCCACTGGTGGGGGACTCATATGGAGACCTCGGGGACGCCCAAAGCCCCCCGGGGATCGCCATCGGGCCCCTTCCATCCGGTCACCAACCGGCACGCTGGAGCAATCCTGGGATTTTACGTAGGTGGTGGGGTAGCCTTTCACGAATGGCTAGAACGCTAGTTGGGCCCCCAACAACCTGCGGTCGGCCAGCGGTGCCCCGTTTCTTTGGATCCCGCTGCCCTCCAGAATGAGCCACCCGGTGCATCATAACCCGCCATTCATCGGTCGCCAGAGCCTCGTCCGCTGTCCGGCAGGGTGCATCACGGGCAGGTGAGGATGGCATTTGGAGAGTCTTGATGTTATGCGACTCCCCCTTACACCCCAATTATAATTTGGGTTGTGGTATGAATGTCACACGTGTGAGTTCAGTGCACTAAACACGTGCGAAGCCATATTTTGCAACCTTCTATCCTCTATCGACGACCGAGTAGCGTAGTGGTTTAGCGTAGTGGTTAGTAGCCTTGTCGCATACGCCGGAGGTCCCAGTTTCAAGTCCTGGCCGGGGCATTCATTTGTGTGATGAACACAGATGTTTATCCTCGGGTCATGGTTGTAGATAATTATATATGTATGTTTATTCTGGGGGACCCAGTTCGCTATATGGTCATCCATAATACAAACTCTGCTTATTTTGGGGCCAAACAGTTAATGTGTTTGTATGGGGATTTATTTTATTTATTTATTTATCTTGTATGTCGGAGAGCAATGAGTAAGTGCATGGGTGTATTTTTCATGTACGTAATGTGAGAGCGTCACCGATCGTCCGCCATTTTACTTTAGTCAAAGGGTAGCCAAAATTTTGTTAAAATCTGCTCAGTGTTTTCAATTGGTTAAGTAACTATTATCGAAACTGACGAACATATCATCATAAAACATTTCACGTTTACAATATTTGAAAGAAGTATTGTAACGCGTATTTAAATTATGACTAGAAACATCTTGAATATAATAAATAATTATAACATAACAACAAATAAAATCCCGACACATTCATATAAAACGGTAATTTCAGCATTTTTTTCCAATGCCACTATACGTCTACGTGTATTACAAGAACTATCTATAGGTACAGTCGGCAAAAATTGTGGCTTCGCACCCTGCGGGCGAAGTTCATTTGCACGTCATAAAACAACAAGGCTGATTTTCCCTTGTAATAATATAGTGACAGTTACTGACTCAACTTTTAAGCTAATTTGGTTACATAGGAAGTAGTTCAGAGTTCGTTCAAGCGATTAGAATGTGGAAAATTTGCTGGGTATATAAAAAGACTTTTTATAAGTTTACACGGTTAACAAGTTTTTTTTATTTAAAACGATTCGATGGTGGAGGTCGCGGTCTATACTGTATTTTGCCCGACACCACG
Source organism: Marasmarcha lunaedactyla (assembly GCA_923062675.1). Taxonomy (NCBI): domain Eukaryota; kingdom Metazoa; phylum Arthropoda; class Insecta; order Lepidoptera; family Pterophoridae; genus Marasmarcha; species Marasmarcha lunaedactyla. Next base: position 4,627,004 of record OV281341.1, read on the forward strand.
TTCCTTTCAGGGCACAAGTTTAACTTTATTCAAATTACACAAAAAGTACTTTCTTTTTCGTGGGGTTACAATATAAGAGTTACCGTTATTATTATTTGATAACAATAACATGGGAGTAAATAATACTTGGGAATGTTACACTTTATATTAATGGATATATTTTGGGATTTGGGCATCGTATTTTAAGTTAGTTTTTCCATTCCCTGTACGATACTATCTTGTTTGTGTGTTCTAAAGATGGTGAATTTCATAGGAAGAAAATATAGCGTTGAAGTAATATCAATTGAGTGGTTGCAATTCAACTTCCACGATGTTGAATACTGTTATTAACTTAAAATCTTAATTTTATTTATCAAACGCGTAAAATATTTGTTATTTTTTATCAATATTAGTGACATCTGACGATGATGACCACGTTGCACAAGAAACTGGAACATTTCTATTGTCGATAATATACACAAGATCGACCTAGTCCATATTATTTACTGGGAAAATTAAAATGCTACTATACTACTATAGTAAATGGCTAGCTAAACTCCGCAGTTAATCGCATCCTATTGCATTTTGCAAAGATATATTCCACACATAATATCATCGAATGCACTATACTAAAACAAGTATACTAAAAAATTCTACTGATATACATAAACTGTTAATTCAAACTCTTAATTTTAAAGTTCACGCCAACTCCATCAAAATAGACATTTTTTTTAACCTTGCCTTTGGAACGCATTCTCAAACGAGATGCTTTCCAAAAGTAGATACTTTTGGCAAAATCTTCAAATACTCTTATGCATGCGCTGAATTATGGATTTAACTTAAGTTTTACAACTTTCATACTCACAGGCCATTAAACGTGACCTTATTGTATATTTCTTATGAAAAAGGTCTTCATTGCTCATATTAAATCTATGATTGTCAAACAGTTTAATGGGTTGACTGTTACGTAATTTGAGCACGTAAGCTACCAACTTTGAGACCCGCATGTCAGTAGCAAATTGTTTCTCAAACTATCACGTCTTTTCTTGAATACAGATGCTTCAGGCCATTTCGAAGTACAGAAACTCACATTGCAAACGTATTTTGCAAGAAAAACTCTATAAAGTACACATTCTTCAAGAATCGTGTTTACTATTTACACCTATTTAAAGATACTAGTTATCGAATAAAGATTTTAAAATTGCTTGTGTGTTACTTTCCTTACAATTTTTAATGTTTTTGAAGAGTGCATCTTATAAATCAATTTATTATTACATAAAATAACCTGTAGTAAATTATTAAAATGTTCAAAGACGGTCAAACATACTCATCGAATGCGATTTTGTCCCACAACTTTGACGTCACTGGACATTCAATTCTTCACGTTAGCGAGTCAGTATTCGCGGCTCGTACCAAGTGGCTCTAGACGTACCCACCGCGTACATATTGAGTTATCTCGACTTAGATCGATTGAATGAGGTAAACATTTGCCTCAAGACCGAGATGTAATAAATCTGGGGAGAATTGCTTTCTCGATCCACTGTGGTTGAAATACAGCCAAGTACAACCTACACAAGCTGAATGTCTAATAGGATGCAATAAACATACTAATAATATTTGTGGGCGATTGTAAACAATTTTTAAGATAAGAGTTTTGCAGAAGTAAACAAATTATGTTTGCGATGCGGCTACGAGTGCTCATTTTGGAATGTAAAGCGTGGGACAATTTAATGATGATTGTCTTGTTTTTGTTTGTGGTTTCTTGTAAAGTGTGGACGCGTTCGAATTCAGATAAAGGGTTCACAGTAAGTATTCAAAAAATGAGTGGTGGTAAAGTTTATTATGATATAATATTATCTGGGACGGTTCTTACCTCACTCCTTCCTATTTTGACCGTCATAATAGTGACTTTTACGTGGTTATGTTCAAATTAAAGGTAAGGAACATCCAGTGAAACTAGGGGAACAAAGGCTGTTCCAAGTAAAGCTTACTTAAATGTGGATCAGGTCCAATTCAAATACAGAGTAAACAACATTTGGAAACAAAGAATTAGCTTGATATTAATTAATGCTTTTTTACAAACCTCCTTTTGAAATAAGCTTTGCACGTTGCATCGCGTACGTCACCTTTTTCTTAACTCCTGGCTACTAAAATTATCAGTTGAATATAATTTTTTTGGTACTTTTTGACTTTATTATTAAAAGTGGTTGCAACTTGTAATAATGTTTGAAGTCTAGAAGCGTCAATACAAATGTCCAATTGCATTACCGACATTTTTATCATTTACACTGTTAATTTATTTCGCGTAATGTTTTGTGCAAATCCGCCCTCATATATATTGACTAGGCCGGGAGTTTACTACTCGTACATGATGTACAGACGCAGAGTTGCTGACTAGCGACTAAATGATACATGCAAATTGCCGAAGGGAGACTGGTTTGTACGGTCAGCAGACTAATAAGTTATGGCAGAGACTTGGTCATATTATATTGGACCAACATTTTATAGCAGTAATTTCAAAGAGGTTTCAGTTTGTGCTCAGTCTAAAGCAAAATTTTGCTGATGTATGTAAATTTATTAAAAGAATCTTAAACCCTAAATGGGCAGTATTATTTTTTTTTTGTTGCAAATCCATAACAAGCTGAAAATGTTCAATCCTAGTTTTCCTGCAAAACCGTTAATTCAATAATTTTACAAATACAATTTTTTTAATTATGTTTAATTTAATAAATTACGATTTAGGGATCAAAATTGATTGTCAAATACTTAAATACACTCACCTATCTACAGATAATAAGTAGGTGTTGGTTGGAGCTGATTTAATAATTTTTTTCAAAGTCACTTGCATTCGGACAATACCCGCGCTTTGCGTATTGGTTGGTGAATCATGAGCTGTGTTGTAGGCATAGAACAGTGGAAGACTGAAGTGTTCGTTGCGGGCAAGTTTAGACCATTTTAGCAGAATAGCAACTTTTTCAAAAACACGCAAGGAAACTGACTATTCAAAAAATCCCGGCAACTCAGAAAACGTCCCTAGTAAAATTTCGTCTTCAACGTATTTCACCTTGCTGAGTATGAGGTTGGGTAAAAACCGTTACACAGGGAGGAGTTACTAACCATGGTAGTCTTGTAAATAAAAGAATACTTACACTGTTCAACTGTCGAAAAATCAGTGGAAAATATGCACATGTTGCAAGGACTATTAATGCGTCACCTCGCTGTTAAAAATAGTTATGCAGCCGAAATGGTACTTCTGTAATTACTGTAAAATCTGTTTTGACAATAAGCGAACCTAATGATGTGGTTTTGTAGTGTATTATCAATACTTTTAAAAAAAATCAAGTTTTAAGTAGACGCATTTGTGTTTCTTATATCGTAGAACGATTGTTATGCTACTTTTTGATTCCAGAAAAAAATTTTGGTGATTTTTTCTATACTTTGACAGTAACATGTATATTAAAACTTAGCGATAATTTTAAGATCAATATATATTTTAAAATAATCTGTCTCGCCTAAAGGTTTTAATTGTTTTATCTCTTGCTGTGTGTACGGTGAATAAACATTCTCGCTCCGATCGCCACGCGGTGCGGACGTGCAAGACCCAGTTCTCCGTTGATCGGTCCCTTCCCGCCATTCCGTGGCGTTCAGTCTACTGACGTCACAGTCTAGCGTGTTGGTTCCGTGCTACGGTTTTCAAGGTCTTTCTACTCCGTCTGAGTGCTTTCGAAGTGCGATTTTTCTTTGCGACTAAGCCCCTTAGTCTTCAAAGTGCTGTGCTAAGTTGTGTTGTGCTTGTGCTGAGTGCAGTGTTGTGCCCAGCGTAAGTAGTCTGGTTTCAGTGCAAAGGATACTTAACGGTGACAACGAATTTGTACTGAACCAGTCCTTTTTATTTTTATTTATTTCTCTTCTCTATTTTATTTATTTTTCTCCTATTTTCATATTTATTTTTATCATATTTGTGTGTTTTCGTGTGTATCTGTCCTTTCTGTCGGTAAAGGTTGACGCTAACGCGGTCAACTCTTTACCTGCGTACCCTTTTTTAGGTTTCTAGGTAGCGGCCTTCGGCGTACTACGGTTAGTTTTAAGTTATTCTCCCCAGCCCCCCTACCGCTTGAAGGGAGGTTTGCCGCTAGGATATTGCTAGGTTTTTAGGAACTAGGCATCTTTTATTATACTTATATTTATATATATTATTGTCCCAACACTCCCTAATGGATTCGCTAAGCGTTATTAACTTCGCGAACGCGTTCACCCAGGCGCTTGCTGCGGCAGGCGTCTCCATCCCAAAAGACATCCTAACGCAGGCCTTGCAGGCATCAATCGCGTCCCCGGCCCCTCAGGCCCCAACCCCAGCCCCTCAGGCCTCCAACACCCAGACCCCTCAGGTCTATAGCTCTCCCGCGTCTCCCGTTCCATCCGATATGGACTGCGCGTCGGTCTCATCCTCGCGCTCATCTCGCAGGAAGCGTACCGCTCCCGGGAGCGATTCAGACTCCGCCGCGTCCGAAGCTTCGTCGGTCGCCGCCACCCTAACCGGTTCTCCTGAGCCCGCGTTCCAGTTAGTTGCCAAACGCTCTAAGAAGCGTTCGAAAAAAGCCGCGGTGTCTTCAACACCTGAGCCAACCCCGGTGTCTTCAACACCAGCCCCCGCGCCGTTAAAATCGCTCGAAGTAACCGCGTCTCCGTCGGTCCAAGAGCAAAGAGAGTGTTTAATTTTGTGCAAAGAGCACAAAATTAATTACTTAAAAGCCGCCAACGCTGGCGATACAATCAAAATTCAAGTAGCGACCGTCGACGACTTCCGCGCGTTTACCAGGTTGCTCGGGTTAAATCAAATCGCGTACCACACCTACGCCCTCCCGGAGGAGCGTAAAATCCGCGCAGTACTACGGGGCGTCCCGTTTGAGCTCGCGAATGAAGAAATCCTCGAGAACCTTAAGTCCCAGGGTTTCTCGGCCGAAGCAGTGCACAAGATGCACTCTAACCACGGTAGGCGCTTTCCGTTAGCTTTAGTTATCTTGTCGAATACTCCCAACTCGAGGGAGATTTTTAGAGAGGCTCGCACAATTTGCGGACTCTCAAATATCTCTGTTGAGCGTCCCAACCCCCGCGGTCACCCTGGGCAGTGCCACCGCTGCCAGCTCTACGGCCACGCAGCGGCTAACTGTTCAGCTCCCCCCAGGTGCTTTAAGTGCCTGGATCCACATTTTACGAAGGAGTGCACTCGCACTCCCGAATCCACTTCCCCCCCTGCCTGTGTGCTGTGCGGCCAGTCTGGTCACACAGCTAACTACAGGGGCTGCCCACGTGCTCCGCGTTCCACCGCCAAGAGGTTCGCGCCTTAACCAGCGCCGCCGCTCACTCACGCTAACTTCCCGCCGCTGCGCAACCGGGGTCCCCCGGAAGCAAAGCCCGCTCAGCCGACGCCTACTCCGGCTCTGTCTTGGAGGCAGCGTCCGGACGTTCCGCCTGCACCTTCCCGACCCATCCCAGCTCCCGTAGCTTCCGTAGGGCCGCGTCCTTCTCCGTCATCCGCACCTCAGTCGTCGTTGGCTGAGGACATGAAGACCGTGTTCGACGTTATTCAAAACGTCGATATTAACGAAATTTCCGTGCTCGCACGCAAACTGCGAGCCGCCCGCTCTCCTCAAGAGCGTTTATTTGCTTTAGCCGAGCATCACTCGCTCCTAAGTTCGTTGTAAATTCTTTTATATTTGTATAAATTCGTAAATAATAAATTATAATGTCTAGACCCGCGAATCCCGCGTCCAGTCGTATTAAACCCAAGGGCTTATCCCTAGTATCTTTTAACGCTCGTAGCCTTAACACCAACCTTCCCGAAATTAAACTGTTCCTTCAGAACAACGAACCTGACTTATTCCTTCTCCAGGAGACATGGCTTACTCCAAACCGCTCTAGGGGATTCGCTATACCTAAGTACGCGTTTATTCGTAACGATAGGCCCAACTCCGACGGTTTCGGCGGCACCGCTATATATTTCAAAAGAGGCTTCCACTGCTGTCCTCTCCCTACTCCTCCTCTCCTCAACATGGAAGCCACTGTGTGTAGATTGGCTATGACTGGTCATCAGACCATCATCATAGCTTCAATCTACATACCTAGTGGTACCAGACCAATCCGCAGCGACTTTGAGGCCATTCTCGCCCTCGGCCATTCAGTCATTATGTTCGGAGACTTTAACTCCAAACATACTGACTGGACGTGCCTATCGACTAACACCAGCGGTATCGCTCTCCTCGACATCACTAACTCCCTTGACCTAGACGTCATATCCCCCATCATTCCCACTCACTATCCCAACAACCCGTCCTACTCTCCTGACATCCTCGACTTTGCAATTATCAAGCGAATCAATCTTGATCTAAGGTCTATCGAACCGCTCGATGACCTAGGCTCCGACCATCGCCCCGTTTCCCTCGTGCTAGGACCGCCGAACGATAACGTCTCATCTCCTAAGACCTTTACCAACTGGAAAGGCTTTAAAAATACGTTAGTTTCAGCCTTAGAGGCTCCGAACTCTCCACTCGCGATCTCTCCCGAACAATTAGATAGCCCGGATAAAATCGATTCATTAGTAAATTCTCTCACTGATGCTATCAACTCAGCCATCAGTGACAACGAAAAGGTTGCTAAGCAAGGCAAACCCACGATTCCCTTAGCCGTTAGCAATCTTATTAAAGCTAAAAACGCGGCTCTCCGGAGAGCCAAGAAATATCCCACGCCCGCCTATAGAACAGCTGCGAATCAGCTTCAACGTAAAGTTAGGTCTTGCCTCGTGGAACTCCGAGACGCTCAGATGAACGATCTCATGGCGAATATCTCTCCGTCCCACCAAGCGTACTATAGCATGGCCCGAGCCTTACGCGTAGACACCGTCTCTCACGTTCCTCCTCTCACTCGTCCCGATGGCACTACTGCCTTCGAAGTCGAAGAGAAAGCCGAATGCTTCGCCGACAGCATTGCCGCACAATGCTCGCCCAGCACGCAACCTGCTGATCCCTCACACATCCAGGCGGTGGAGGACGAAGTCCTTCGCAGAGACTCTCTGCCCATCACCGCCGACCCTGTCACAGTCTCTAATGACGAAATCTTGCTTCTCATTAGAAATCAAAAGTCCAAAAAGGCTCCGGGTGCGGATGGAATTTCCAACCACGCACTTAAGCACCTACCTCAACAGATGCTTACCTTGTTAGCTATCATTTTCAATGCCTGCTTCGACCATAGCTACTTTCCAAAAGCTTGGAAAGAAGCGACAGTCATAGGCATTCCCAAGCCGGGCAAACCTCTGAACGTCCCGGCTAATCACAGACCAATCAGCCTCCTCAAGGCAATGTCTAAACTTCTCGAGAGAGTCATACTCTCTCGAATGCGGAACCATCTGTTTCCAACGGATGGCGATCCTCTCATTATTCCCCATCAGTTCGGCTTTCGCGCTTAACACTCCTGCCCTCAGCAAGTCCACCGAATCGTCGAGTATATACTTGACGGTTTCTATCCGCGTCGTTATAAAACAGTCGCGGTTTTCTTTGACGTAGCCAAGGCTTTCGATAAAGTCTGGCACAGCGGTCTCGTTTATAAACTCTACAAGATAGGCTTACCGGATCGCCTAGTCAGGTTAATAGCGTCTTTTCTCAAAGACCGTACGTTTCGATTTAAACACGAAGGCACGCTTTCTGCACCTCGTCCCATAAAGGCTGGAGTCCCTCAAGGCTCAGTCCTCGCCCCTCTGCTGTACACCGTGTACACCAACGACATTCCCATCCCGCCGAAAGGCGTCGAACTCGCCTTCTTTGCTGACGACACCGCACTCTATACCAAAGGCCACAGTGTTCGGCTCCTTGTAACCAGACTCCAAAAGGCCGTAAACGCCCTTGGTGTATGGTTTCAAAAATGGCGAATCGATGTGAACCCTGAAAAGAGTTCTGCGATGCGCTTCGACCACAAACGCCGTCGTCCCGATGGCGATCCCCACGTTCGAATGTTAGGCATTCCCATCCCCTGGAAGCGCAGTACTAAATACTTAGGCGTCACATTAGATCCGACGCTTTCTTTCAAGCCACACGTCGAAAGAGTTTCGAAACTCGCTCGTCACTATTTAGTCCGCCTAAATAGCATGTTAGGTAGAAAAAGTAAAATGTCCTTCAGAAACAAACGTACACTTTACAAGGTCTGCGTTAGACCCGTCATGACGTATGCCTCGCCAATCTTTGCCCACGCCAAACCCTCCCTCCTGCACAAACTGCAGGTAGTTCAAAACCTCTTTTGCCGCCGGGCCACAAACGCACCGTGGTACGTGCGTAACGCGGACTTGCATAGAGATCTTGAACTGCCTACAGTACAACAACATCTCAAAACACTCTCTGAAGCGTTTTTCAAACGCTCCGAAACCCACCCCAATCCTCTAGTTCGTGATTCAGTCTCATATACTACTCCTGTGTTAGACTCGAAGTTCAAAGTCGCTAGGCCTAGAAATGCGCAAGCGTACTCATCCACCAGACTGTCCGCCGATCTCGAGGCCCTTCTGGCCGCAAATTCTAATTCTAACGTAAATTCTAATTCTAACGTAATTCCTAATTCTAACGTAAATGCGAATTAATTCAATTTTATTTTGCAATTTTTAAATTTTTGTTTTAATTATTGATTTTCATTTTGAGCACCTTCAGTGCTATGTATTCACCTTCAGTGCTTTGAGCACCTTCAGTGCTATGTAATCCCAGCGGGTGACCCCTTCTGGGCCCCGCTAGCACGGCCTCTTTCTCCAATTGGCCGTCGCTCAGATGAAGGCTAAATGGCAAAAATGCACGAGTCGACAGGGGGTTTTTAGTGGGTATGGTCCTGGTAGGCGTCGGGACGAGTCCCACATAACTTTGGAATCGCGCCAGAGTATGCGTCAGGGCATTTTTATCCTCCTGCCCTTCCCACGGAGGGGAACAAAAAAAAAAAAAGGTGAATAAAACATGTGAAATATAGAAATGTCTCCTAATATAATTTTACAAACTCAAGATTAATTTTGTGGGAGTTTAAAATAACCAACTAAGTAATAAACTCAAGTAGACTTTGGCATAATTAAATTGGGACGTCAAACAACATCGGTCTGTTACAGGACTTCTATAATTGCATGGCTTAATGGGTAGTAGCTCTGCCTCCGGAGGTCTCAAGTTCGAGTCCATTTGAGGTGGTGCCACTTGAACAGTGCCGTTTGAGGGTGTTCGTCGTTTGGATACTTGGGGGGAGGGAGACTTGCCGAGCTAACAGATGCAGATAAGAATAATTTTGTATTGACATAAAGATACTCTTTAATTTATTTTGAAAAAAATATACTCGTGAAGTTTCTTGCCAGTTTTTCTTCACGACGGTTTTCCCAAACAGGTGGTAGAGTCATGTTTTATTCGACGTCAATGAGAACAAGTTTTGTCAATGTTGAAAAATAAATATTTCATTTCAATTCGTATATGTTCGTATTATATTCCCTCCAGTTCATTGTATGGTCATCTATAACAATAACACAAGCTCTGCTTACTATAGGACAATACAGTTGGTGTGTCTGTATGGGTATTTATAATAATTAATTAATTTAGTATAAATGCGGGCTTCACAAGATCGATCGGTAAGAGATTTGGAATACAAGTAATTAGAAATGCTTCCTTATTTCATTTTTTCAACAAAAACTTTTAAATGTAACTTGATTTTATTGAAACTTTTATTTAAAAATATGCGACATTACTTATTTATTGACAGATTTCACCACTTGCTTCAACGGGTTTTATTGAAAAGACAACAGAACCTGTCACTCAAAACAAAAGGGTTATTTTAAGTTATTAGTTCGATTTTACGGTAAATGGTCACTAGATGAATTACCTCGGCAAAATTTATTAATTTATGTAATAATCATTTTTTTTTAATATTTTCAGTAGAAACTCTTACAATATGTTATTTTTGGTCTTATGTTTATTTTTAAATGTAATTAAATTCACGTCTATGTTGCTTATTTAGCTTTTTTTTCGAAATGGACAGTTTATTTATGGCCCTATGGGCTTTTAAATTTCACCGGACTTTGTAGCTTAGGGCTGACGGCGCTTAGTCGGAACTTAAACTGCTCCTACATACGATACGCTTAAAGGCACCCGAGGGGGCACGTACCTCGGCCTAGGTCGTCATATATTGAAACTACCATTGGTTCGGAAGGGTGCTTACTTAGCATTTCCTTAAAGAGCATAAAAAATTTCTTTAAAAAGAATATGTCGTTACTTTATAAAGGATGTCGCTTAAGAGTTTTAAAATGTAGAAGCGTTCGATGTAGTATAACGAATGTTAAAACAAGCTAAAAATATATTTTAAATAATGTTAGATTCAGATAAATCTACAATATCAAACTTTGGTATTCAAAGTATTTATTCGCACTCAAATTTCAAATCTTACATTGCCAAAAGAGAAAGTTATGGAATTGAGCCTCCTTTCAATAATAAGAGCTGGATATTGGTTCTGAATAATACTAATAATGCCCGCTGCCTGGTCAAAGAAAATAATTTTGAGTCAGTTTGCAAGAAACTTTGTTCAATATAATGAAAAATTGGATCCTTACATCTGCCCTCCGAGTTAGCTTATTTGTATTAATATCAATGTATGTAAACTGTGTAAGTATATGAAAAACTATTTAATCGCGTAAATTAAAAACAGTTATAAACGTAATATTATCAAATTATGAAAACTTGTTCATAAACAAGAGAATTTTGACGATATAGCGAAACAATACAGATACCAAAGTTGATACAACAAAAATTTTTAAAAAACAGAATAATGTTACTAATTCGTAAAAACGAATTCCTCCTGCAAAATGTATTGTTTGAAATAGTATTGTGCAAATTACGGTATCACATGGAATCTATGTGTTTAGGCCATATAGATAAATAGGTTAATACACTAATGTTACTAAAAATGCTTGAAAGAACAATGTTAGGTACATCCTCCATCCTCACCGGTCTTCCTTTCGCATGGGACTGGACAGTTGCGCCTTGACAGCCCACGGGCACCTTTAAGATAATGTTCTAATTACCATTATAATTAATCACTGCCACTATCACGTGAAAAACAAGAAACTTCTATAGTGCAGTATCGTGCTATAATACACTTTGTGTGTGAAGATTAATAAGGACGCTTAGGATTGCATAGGTGAGTGAAACTTCCATACTTCCCTTCTCAAGCCATTTGTTCAAGCAGCTTAAGCCTAAAGCCAACCAACGGCCGCATCACTATGAGATAAAATTTAAACTTACTCTCAAATTAATCTAACAGTAAATGTTTTAAGCACAATCACTTGATTTTTTTACTACGAATATTTAAGTGATAGATGTCATCTATTTGAAACTTCAGTCCAAAGTTGCTGAAGACCGAGGAGGTCCCAGCTTCGAGTCATCATATTAGATATCATACTATGTGCTCATACTATGTGCTCATACTATGTGCTAGTAAAAAAATCAAGTGATTGTGCTTAAAACTTTTACTCATTGAAGACTTGAAATTCTTATATTATCTACTTGGATTGACCCTAGTTTCTACAGTCAACGTTAAGGAGTGAGAAAAAACATAATTTTTGAAAAAAGACAAAGATGGACTGGATTGGAGACGTTAGGGCAAGGAGTTATATAACAAAGTTAGTTAAAAAATAAGAGATCAGTTATTTCTAACTTAGCACATTATGTTGATAAACTGGGTTCACGAGTTGACAGTAGTTATCAAGTTGATGCAGTATTCTCGGATTTTTCGAGCGCATTTGACAAGGTTAACCATAAGCTGCTTATCATGAATTTACAGTCGTTTGGAATAGGTGGTTCACTTCTGGCTTGGTTCCAATCGTAATTGACTAAAAGACCTCATTCTGTGGCGGTACTTGGCTCTGACTCTGATACTGTCAGACCACATTTCTGAGGTATCACAGGGCGCCCATCTAGGACCAATATTATTTTCAATATTTATTGATGATATCACCAATTCTTTAAAACATTGTGACTTAAGCATGTTTGCCGATGACTTAAAAATTTATTAAACTGTAAACTCTCATTCTGACGCTCATATGTTCCAGGAAGATATTAACAGGATAACATGTTGGTGCCAAGAGAATGGCATGGTAATTTATCCGGGAAAATGCTTCTATATAAAATTTACCAGAAAGAAAAATCCAATGAACAATATTTACCACATTAAAAGTGAAGTGTTTTCCGGGGTTGACACAATTCGCGACTTGGGTGTGTTTCTTGATACGAAACTAACGTTCAGACCGCATTATCAATATATTATTGAAAAATTTGCACGAACTTAGTGAGTTAGCTCAACCTACTGCAATTTTTAATTTCGAACCTGTCACCCAGGACGATATAGCTAAACTTGTTCGTTCCTTACACTCCAATGCTGTAGGTTGGGATGGTCTTAGTTGAAGAATGATTGTGTTAATTTTGAAATCTATTCTACCAGTTCTTACCTATCTTATTAATTATTCTCTTGACTCTGGCCAGTTCCCGGCATGCTGGCGAAAAGCAATTGTCCGCCCAATCCCAAAAAAGCCGAATCCCACCACTCTTAACGATATCCGTCCAATATCTGTCCTGCCATTCATGTCTAAGATCATAGAGGGAGCAGTTCATAGACAAGTTCTTAAATATCTCACTGAAAATAGATTACTAAATCCTTATCAGTCTGGATTTCGTTTGGGTCACAGCACGACAACTGCACTACTTAAGGTCACGGATGATGTGCGCAAAGCTATTGACGACCGGAAGTTAACTTTTATTGTCCTGGTAGACTTTACGAACGCATTTAACTGTGTGGATGCAGACATTTTACTCACTTGCCTCTCCGCGTTAAATTTTTCTCCCATTTCTTTTAACTGGTTTTCCTCTTACCTTCGTGGGCGCCAGCAAGCTGTACGTTTTAATGACTGTATTTCTAACTGGTCTTATCTGCGCGCTGGTGTACCACAAGGTGGAATCCTATCCCCATTGCTCTTTTCAATATTTATTAATTACGTTACACCGTCCTTATCTTGCTCATATCATCTCTACGCTGATGACCTACAGTTGTACTGCCATTGTAGCTGGGACAAAGTGTCAGATGCGATTGAGACCCTCAACCGTAATCTTAAAGCCATACACGACTGGTCCTGTGATTTCGGCGTAAGGGTTAATCCTCTAAAGTGTCAGGCCGTCGTAGTGGGAAGCCCGCAAATGGTTGGCCGTGTCTCTGCGACTGATATTCCTAGATTAACCTATGATGGGTTGCCAATCAGTTTTTGTTCAGTGGTTAAAAATCTGGGGCTTTTAATTGATTCTAAATTATCGTGGAACCCACAAGTAACAAGCGTGTGTCAGAAAGTCAATAACGCACTTCACTCACTATATCGCTTTAAAAACTTCCTTCCAACTAAAGTTAAAATTATGCTGGTGCAATCCCTGATCATACCCATTATTGACTACGCTGACACATGCTACTTGGATATCTGTGAGAATCAACTAAACAGGCTAGAACGGCTTCTTAATAATTGTATCAGATTTATATTCAACTTACGTAAATTTGACCACATATCTTCCTACCGAGAACAATTGCGATGGCTTCCAATACGTAGACGTCGCGACACTCGTCTTTTGTGTGTGCTATATTCTGTGCTCTTTGATTCTTGTTGCCCGCAGTACCTCAAAGATAAATTCTCCTTCCTTCATACCACACATCAAAGACAACTAAGATCACTCCAGAGTCTGCTTCTAACAACACCAGTTCATAACACTGCATCTTACTCGTTTTCTTTCGCTGTAAGAGCAGTGCATTTATGGGACGCACTGCCAATTCAAATAAAGAAAGCTCCTAACAAATATCAATTTAAAATTCGATTAAAAGAGCTTTTCCTACGAGAGGTGCAGAAGAAATGATTTGCTTCTAGGATTAACATTGAAAAGTTATTATGTTATATTATTTAATCTCATTATGTTATATATAAGTATATTATTTCATTTACATTGATGTATGTATATGTATGTAATAATAATTATTAATGGTTACATCTGTGTAGATATACTTTTATGTGTTTTCTCTGTTCGTTTTGGTTCATTATTTTTTATCTCATACTTTTACTTAATAATAATTAGCCTACCTTACCCATGTTCTTTGTCATGACCCACATTCTTGAAACTTTACACCGGTTCTCCTACCTAAAGGTTGGCTGGTAGAGAATGCCTTGTGGCATTAAGCCACCCTGTACAATATAATGTGTGCAAATTTTAAATAAATAAAAAAATAAATAAAAAATGTTAGGTTTTATCAAACGCAATGCCAAGGAATTGAAGTTTTATAAGACTAAAATAATTTAATACAATGCATTAGTAAAAAGTAAACTCGAGTTCACGTCGTTTGTATGGAATCCACAGTATAGTGTGCACTCACAACGTATCGAGTCCATACAACGTTCAAACTTTGCTTTTATTTATTTATTTATTGTAAGGATCGCCAACAGGTAAAACACAATAAACGCATACAATTGAAATCACAAATAACAAGGTTTGTGCTCACCCACTTATAGGCAACCACAGCTAACACTGATTGCAACGTACTTTTTGATATTTGAAAAACAGAGTAACTACAATTTTACAAAAATTAAATTAAATACAAAATTTAAAAAAAATTTGAATAATACATTGATAAAAATTAACTTAAATTAACATTTTATTTAATATATTGAATTATAATGGACTATGTTCCTTATTCAGGTAATTGGTAATTTTCTTTTTGAACTTAATTAAATGATCATTAAAAATATCTATATTTTCGGTTACAGGTATATAATTGTAAAGTTTTGCCATTCTACTCAAAGGAGCATTCATGCCTAAGTTAGTTTTACTACCAGGAACTTTGAACAGTTTGTAAGCACTTTTGCGTGGCAACCTAGAAGGTGCACTTATATTAATTTGGGCTACCAGTTCGGGACAATCTATCAAACCATTGCATAGCTGGTATAAGACCCTAAGATCATGAAGTTTCCGCCTGTTAGTCAGTGAGGATATGCCAAAATATTTAAGGTGATCTTAGACTACGATGGCATTTCAATTTAAAAGCAAGCAACTGAGAAATCTTTTCTGCACTCTCTCAATTCTGCTTTTGTGTATCTAAATCTATCTCATAAAAAGGAGCGTAGACTTGAGAGCAGTACTCAAGGACACTGCGCACCAGACCTTCGTAAAGGAGCAACATTGTTCTGGTGTGTTTAAAGTGCTTTGTGTTACGAGATATAAAACCACACATTTTGGATGCTTTTGCGACTATATTATTTAGATGTAAGATTAACGATAGTTTACAATCCAATAGTATGCCTAAATCGTACACAGTGTTCACTTGCTTCAGTAAGCTGTTATTGATTGCATAGCTAGTGGGTACCGGCATATTTTTACGAGTAAACGATATGTGCCTACATTTATCTGTATTTAACATCATGTAATTCTGCTTACACCAGAAACCGAGTCTATTCAAATCATCCTGTACCAGCCGACTGTCTTTTAGCGACCTTATTGGTCGTATTATTTTAAGGTCATCGGCAAATAGATATATATCTGTGTTCTGAAAGCATTCAGTAACTGAATTTATTGATAATAGGTATTTACCTATAAAACAGCCGTTTTGCCGTACTGGCCATTTCAAATGAAAATATATTTTTTTTTTGACTGATAATTCTAATTTCAAATTAATTTTATTTGACAAACATGGAATTCTTTTTCTAAATTCGTCATTTGTTTAATAGTTAGTGTTTTGTTTTCAACGCATTCGAACATTTTTCGTCATCATGGATAAGTTAAAAATTCGAGTAATTATGGAGTATGAGTACCGTCGTGGCAGCAAAGCGGCACAAGCGGCACGCAACATCAACGACGTTTACGGAGCGAACACTACAAACGAACGCACCACCCGTTATTGGTTTACCCGCTTCCGTTCTGGAAATTTTGACCTGAAAAATAAACCCCGTGGTCGTCCGAAAACTTTGGTCGACAATGACGAATTAAAGGCAATTGTGGAAGCTGATGAAACTCAATCCACGGCTGAATTAGCAGAAGCTTTCGACGTTAGCATCAAAACAATATTGGTCCATTTGCGTCAAATTGGCAAGGTAAAAAAGCTTGACAAATGGGTACCCCACGAACTCAATGACCGCCAGCGCGAAGTACGCATGGAGACATGCCTTGCACTGCTCAGCAGGCATACAAATGAAGGAATTCTGAACAACATTGTTACTTGTGACGAGAAATGGATCCTGTTTGACAATCGTAAGCGCTCAGCAAAGAGGGTTGGACCCTGGTTCAGCCCCCAAACAATGCCCTAAACGAAAACTTACCCCTAGAAAAGTGATGGTCACTGTTTGGTGGTCTAATGCGGGTGTAATTCATCACAGCTTCTTGCCAAACGGGACAAGCATTACTGCAGATGTGTACTGTGAAGAACTGAACACAATGATGGAGAAGCTCGCACATCTCCAACCAGCTTCGGTCAATCGTTCGGCTCCACTGCTCCTGCACGACAACGCGCGACCTCATACTGCACAGCAGACGGTCTCCAAGCTACAAGAGTTGGGGTGGGAAGTTCTCCGTCATCCGCCGTACTCACTAGACCTTGCGCCTACAGACTTCTACTTTTTCCACAATTTGGATAATTTCTTGGCGGGAAAAAAATCAATACCCGAGAGGCAGTACAAAATGCCTTTAAAGAATTTGTTGCCTCCCGTCCAGCTGATTTCTTCAAGAAAGGCATCAATAAGCTACCAATGCGTTGGCAAAGATGCATTGATTGCATGGGTGATTATTTTGATTAATAGAAATAAAAAATATAAAAAAAAATTACGCTTCATTTATTTTGTGAAAAACGGCAATTTCATAGGTAAAGACCTAATATTAAAAAAAGGAGAGGACCCAGGTTCGAACCCAGAGGTTGCTACAAAATAATCCGACTCAGCGCCATTAACAACAACATATGACTTTCGCTAAGTCAAGTACGACCTGAACCAATCCAGAGCAGAGCCATCGACACCATAACTATAGAGTCGCGTCAATAATATTTCATGATCAATTTTGTCAAATACCTTACTAAAATCCGTATATACGGCATCCACTTGTGTGCCTTTATCAATGTGGTAGGCGATGGTGTTCGTAAAAGCAACTAGATTGGTGGCGGTAGATCTGCGCCGGATGAATCCATGTTGTCGATCAGATAATTGAAATTTGACCAAATTATAGAGATGTAGGTGAACTAGTGTTTCAAAAACCTTGGCAAAAATAGATAAGATGGAAATAGGTCTATAGTTCCTAATATTGTTTTTTTCTCCATGTTTATATGTAGGAACGATTTCGGCAACTTTCCAGTATGATGGGAACAGCGCAGATCTAAGGGACTCATTGTAAATAATAGTGAGCGGAGAAGACAGTTGCTTTGCACACTGCTTTACGAAAATGGCTGGCAGACTATCGGGACCTGGACCTTTATATATATTAATATTTTTGAGTTTATTGGAAACTTCACATTTGGATAAGATTATGTTATTTAAGGAAAACTGATTTGTGCTTCTACTTTTAATTTCCGGGGCCTGGCAATTTAAAGAACATTAAAAATTGAAGAAAATTTTTTTGCGAAAAGTTGGCTCATATCGCATTCATGGGTTGCTATTTCAGGATCTTAATGCATGTGTGATGGTAAGTTGCTATGGTTTTTGCGTTTATGCTTGAGAAATGTCCAAAAATACCTTGGGTTGCATGAAATATTTTGTTCCAGACGGTTACAATAATTTTTGTGGCACTGTTTTATTAACCCCTCCCGCGACGACTCGCAAAAGCCTAAAATGCCCTGAATGCGTCAGGTTTTTTTAACAATATTTTTTTGTTGGAGGGCCTTTAGAAAAACGGAAAATTTGACAACAATAAGATGTATATACGGTTTATAGGATACCTTTTTGGATTCGTTATGAGTTTATCTATCTAATTATAACAATGAATAAACAAATCAAACTGACCTTGTTACATAAATATGCATTATTTTATCAATTTTTATGACTTTCTTTCACATAACCTTGAAACTTTAGCACATTATATCAAATTTACGTAAATATTCACAAAAACAACACTTCATTATTATACTTTGTATATCTATGTAGTCAAAACACTAATAAGTTCACTTCATATCCATCTGTTTACACAATAAAAACTTCTTTATCTAAACTTAGAAAAAACAACGCGTAATGGCTGTCGCGTGCGAATGCCGTCGGCTCAACATAATTGTCTATATGTACCGTTAACACAAAAACGCATTGATTGCAAATATTCTTTTCAATCAATGAATTTCTTATTCAAAGTGATAAATATTATTGTAATTTTATCTTATTTTATTATTATTACTTTAAATTAATTGTTACTTTGTCGATAATATTGTTTTAATAATATAGGTATCTATTGTTTTTTTTTCAAATCAAGATAATAAACCGTTTCTATCATCGTTATTATCATATTGTGTGACAGCTATATAGAACAATTTTGTGTCAATAATGTCTAAATAAATATAACAACAAGAAATACAAGTGATTAAAATAGAATTTTATTTCAATAAAACGTAATTGTAGGTTAGTTGAATAATATCATGGTATTCTCTAGAATTGTTAAGTAGATAATAAAGTTAATTTTATTAATATATCCTGCATTACTGTAAGAAAGAACGTTAAAAACTTCACACAATCCTACTTATTGTATACTACAAAAAACACCTGATTTGTTCGCGAGCTTTCGCTTACATAGTGTAGTATCTTAATATATACATACAATTATTATAAACGTGTGTTTGGATGAAATTTTGTGTGCATATTTAATGGGTTCCTAGATGGTTTGAAAACTTAATTGGACCCTGTAGACCGTGCTGCTGTAGCTACGAAGTCCGTCAAGTCAGCTAGTATATACATATTTAAACTAAGCTAGTGAAATTTTAGAACGCGTAAGTATTTGTCCAAGGCGTCATTTTCACTCCTATCTGCGGTAGCGTCCGGGAGACGGGTCGCTCAAATCCCTCTATCAAGGTTGGGAAGGGCGATGTCTGCATTCGCGTTATACTCGTGAACGGCTGCGGCAGACGGGGGTCCGTTGTTTAGAGAATATTTGGTGTAGAAACCTTGCCGAATTGACAGTCACATGTAAAAAATGAATTTGTAATCCTAGTTTCAAACACAAACTTGTAAATATAATTTTAAAAAATTGCTTCCGTGAAGTTTCTTGCCAGTTCTTCTTGACGAAGGTCTTCACTTCAACTGGTGGTAATTTTAAAAAGTATGGTGACAATTTTAAGTTTATAATATATCCCTATGAAATAAATATATTTTTGACTTTAAACGCATATTTCGTGTCTCTATAGAGCGACTCTTACCAAGAAAAATGCTGAGGTAATTCTATGATCTACAAATTTTATCGAAGCTTTTTTAAGATAAGGCTAACGTATGGCTAAAAATTGGGGACTATTGGCATTTAATTTATAATGGTATTCTGACCGTCCGTACCAGTTTTAATCTAAATACGAATCAATGTCACCTTAACCCCTATTTTTAGGCTTGACCAGGCTATCTCCTTTTTGCCATATTCACCGACATTCTGCAACTACCTCCAGTGTTCCTCTAAGTCTTATAGATCTTAATAAATGGTGTAGGCGTTTGATTTCCATCTTACCTAATGGTCAGTGACAATGGAGATAAAGAGGTTACACGCCTATCAACAAGGTACCTATTCACTCTTATTTTGATAGTTTCTGGACTATTTTTGTCTGAGAATGTAAATGGGCAGCAATATTATTTAGGGTCGTTTTTCCAGCCACGGCTTTCAATGAGTGCTTGGCTCGCAAGCGAATCATTTTCACTTGCGGGTTCATTTGGAGGCATGAGCTGGCAAGACAACTCAACTTTGCGTTTCTCTCGAAGCGTGAAATTTGTAATGTGAAAAGCAAGACTAATGGTTTTTTCTAACTGTGAAAGGTTCAAAATAAAACAATAAATTTTTATTAAGAATTATATTTTGCAATAAAAAAAATTGTATAAAAATGTATATTGAAGAAATGCAACATGCAACTGTATTGACATGCAAGTACAAAAAATATAAAGCCTTCGTAACCATTACTATTTATTTACCTACAGACACATTAGTTCATAATGCACTGATACTCAGACTGACATATACAAATTTGTGATACTAAGACGTTTTACCACAAACACAAATACTTGTACAAAATTATTACAATCCAACATTTTTAGAAAAAAAAAGTATTTTAATCAAGCAGCAAACATTCAAACAGCAAACAAATTCAAACAGCACCCGTTCACGAGTTAACGCGGAATCCAGCATCGCCCTCCTCGACCATATTAGAGGGAAGTGAGCGACCCTTCACCACTTCACTTCCACCACCGCTGTACGCCGCCACCACCACCACCACCACCACCCGATGACACCACCACTCCACAACAGAAGCAGTGAACGAAATCTAATAGGGTGTGGCTATTGAAAAAAGACACTGAAAAAATGTGGCAAACTTAATAAATACATGTACGGCGACACGTATGTTAGTACAAAATATCTGAAATACCTTTTAATAATAAATAAAAGACATCTCAGGTATTTTGCAGTAATATAAGAGTTGCTATGTATGTATTTCTTAAATTTGCCATATTTTTTCGTATCCTTTTTCAATAGCCAGACTCTATACGGTTAGGCGTCCCCTACCGTCGAAACGTGACCCTCAATTGAGGGCCCGGCTCACCATCACGTTCACACAACAAAGATTCATTCATCTAGATGCCTCCGTTTCCGCCCATGTATATCTTTGCCTGGGAGGTCTGCTGCAGTATGCCATACAGTCCAGCAATCCTCCTCAAAGCAAATATATACATCACACGGAATGCACCTAGAATGAACCAATTTTGTTACATCCTTTCGGTAACACATGACACACCTTTTTCTCTCATTCCGTCCTTTCAAATACTCCGGTCTATGGACAATATCTTGCCTCAGCCTCATGAGTGCCCCTACTGGCCTGCTAATCTCTGATAAACAGGGACGATGCCGTTTAACCAGCGATGCAGCAAGATCATAGCGAAACTCACGATGCGTCATAGGCAATTTATTGCGCCGTTTGAGCGAACCCACATACATAACAAGAGCATTGTGAATTGTCACATTCAGCAACCTCTTGAACATCTTCACATACCATTTCAGTCCCCTCTTTCGCTCCAATAGATACATAGAGAGTTTTTGATCTTTGAGATCAACTCCCCCCATGTTTCTATTGTAATCTTTCACGCAAATCGGTTTCACAAGCGGTTTACCAGCCTTAGTTCCAGCGTAAGTATCGGGGCCGTGATAGGTGGATATAATATTCACCATTTTGGAGTCCATCCATGCAATGATGGATACGTCTCCACAATGGCGAGCTATTATTGTCCCCTTACTCACCTTCCTCGGTACTTTAGCAATGTCACTAGGCACGTTTCGACGGCATGCACGCAGAGTTCCTAAGCAATCAAAGCCCAGACTCTTGAGGTATCGTGCTAGTGCTGGACAATTGTAAAAATTGTCCATCACCACACAATGCCCTCGATGTTCCAGACCTTGCAATAGCTCAAGAACCACTGCAGTGCTTTTCCCCCCCAAATTGACGCCAAGTGATGGCTCACCACCAGATCTGTCATTCTTACCGGTGTAGATTTGGAATCTAGCCATATAACCTGTGCTGGACTCACACAATTCATATGACTTTATTCCAAATCTTGCAGCCTTTGACCTTATTGTTTGAACCCAAGACAAACGGCCCTTGAATAAGGTCAAAGACTCGTCGATGCAAATGTCAGACCCTAGGTTGTACAGATCCTTAAACATCTTTTCGAGATGTTCAATTATAGGAGCCAACTTTCTCAGCTTAGCCGATTTTGCTGAATAAGCTTCTCCATTTTGTGGCAATTGCTGACTTGCGGCAGCGGTATTGTCGACAAAGTGAAGAAACTTATTCAGCAAAATATACCGATTATAGGACATAAGACTTCTGAACCCCGGTTGTTGGAGAACTTCATCTTGTGTCCAATATTCAGCAAGTGACGTCCGCGGGACGATGGCCATATACATGAACATCGCGAAAAGAAGCATTATCTCGTCTGCATTCGTGTAAATCCACGAATGCAGACGAGATCTTGCTTTTAAGGTACCTGCTGCACGCTTTGCATCGATCGTCTGCTGGGCATATCGGTTTGTTTCCCGGACTATCAGCTCTATGATAGCTGTACCCCATATGTCGGTAAAGCTATCATAGGGCGTGTCGTAATCTTTGAGTGGTCCAGGAGCTGGTCCGGAGAAATTCTCAGGAACAGCCCTGAACGACTCAAAGTCAGACGTCCAATTGAAACTTGCCGATGTACCCAGTAAACGATCGGCTGCGTCATCCATCCCCGTAGTTACTTCGCTCACCAACTGTTGGATTTGTTCCTCCAACTCCTCAGTGTCAGGAATATCTTTCCTGGCACTTGGCATGACCTCAGTGGCATCGAATTCATCATCGAACTCGCTGTCAAGGTCACTGCCATCATTCCTAGGCGCTCTTCTTGATGTTGTTGTCATCCCCGAAGTGGATGGTTTAACATCAACTTCGGTGGTGACAACTACATTAGCTGTAGCGCTAGGCATGATAGGAGAAGGAGAAACCAACGTATCATCGGGCGCTCCAACGTTCCTCAGCCATCGACGTACATGCCACGGCTGCTCCTCCAGCAACTCCTCCGCTTCCTCCTCCGACATGTCCATCGCCTCCACGCGCTCGATTACATCCAAACTGAAAAAAAGTAATTTCATTATTGTAAGAATATTACCAAATATTAACATTTATTAGTAATATTATGAAGACGAGCTAACCTACCTCATAGGCACAATCGGTGTACATCGTACGTGTCCTCCAGGAGTTCTCTCTATTGGTACACATCTGGAGTGTACAACACGTAGAGAACCGCCTGGAGTACCCTGAACAGGGAACGCGTGGAGGCTAGAAAAAAAAATAAAGTTATTGCACCGAAATTAAACAAATAAAAAAAAATAAAAAAAATAAATCACCAGACAAACACACCAACTGTATGGCCCCAAAGTAAGCAGAGCTTGTGTTATGGATGACCATACAGCGAACTGGGGGGGAATCCAGAATAAATATACATATATAAATACAAACAACCATGACCCGAGAACAAACATCTGTGTTCATCACACAAACGAATGCCCCGGCCGGGACTCGAACCTGGGACCTTCGGCGTATGAGGCAAGGCTACTTACCACTACACCACTCGGTCGTCTGAACGCTGTACAAAAATACATACCGCGGAGGCGAAGGGGACAGTTGAGGATCAGGGGGAGGATTTGCGTGCACAAGCCCCATAATTATGGCGCGCCTGGCAACGCACTCCCGCGATGGTCCATGCGGTCCATTCTCGACCCTAGAAGGGGTCACGCTGCGCGACCTCAGTTTCTCCATACTAAAAAATATCACAAAATTAACTATTTGTAACAAACTTGACACCATATCTCACATTATATATTTATTTTGTTTTCACAAAATAATAAACAGTAATAAAATAAACGGATGCAAGAGTGGAGCGTCTTCTGCGGATGATTTATTTATTTATTTATTTATTTATTTATTATATATATCATATCAACAAACTACACCCATATGATTTTCGATTTTATATCATAAAATTCATAATATAAATTTTAAACACGACTTACAAGAAAATAACAACTAAGGTTATGCATGTACAAACCTAAAATTACATACAAATTGAAACTAAAATACATCATATAACAAATAACATTAATTAATTCCGAACTATTGAAAAATTTTACTTTTCAAATTTTTTAGGTTCCAAATATTGGTCGGAGAGCAAACTTTATTTAGAATAAAATACCTTATATGACACCTCCTACGTTAAGTAAACATAAAAAAATTGATTGATAGATTGATACTTTTACCGACGTTTTTGCACTTCGTACTTTTATCATAATATTGCTTTGATTGTTCGGAAATTCATATTTGAAATATGATTGCGATGAAATTACGCAATATTATGAATAGCTGTTTGTTATATTATATTCTTACATAAATGAACTACCAACTTATAAATAATTTAAACCACATTTAAGAAAATTAATATAATAAATATTGTAAAATATGGCGGACACGGCGTCGAAATTTAGTGCATTACAAAAGTTTTGTTACTTTATCATTGTAATTATAATCATTTTCAATATAACAATTACTAAAAACAGGTTCTACACTTATTTCTCAGTAATTCTATATATATGATATAAACAATTACTTACCGATTTCTTCTTGAATTCATATTTCAATAACACAATTACAACACAACGCACTTCAAATTTTCATACAAAACTGTAATGGCGTCTCGGCGTCGGCATTAGTTTTTTTTTTCGTTCTTTCGTTCGGTATATCAGTATTACCATTAAAATAATACTCGAAAATGGTTAAATATGAATGAATGAATCGATTACATTACTTAGTTCGTATTGCCAGTGCAAATATATTGAAGAAAAGAGCGACCAATTGCAACCGACTCGTTATGTACACCATGTGTACGTAACGCGCTTGGAGCATTTTTCCTTACGTACACATGGTGTACATAAATCGCGCGACGGGTTAAGAAGTCGCATCTACTTTTTAAGAAATCCAAAGCAACTTTATCCATTGGATTGTTATACTTTTTAAAGCGTAATCTATTTTTGTTTTTTTCTTTTAGACATTTTATAAGGCTCCGAGTAAACCAAACAGGATAATTCTTGTTTTTGGGTTTAGTCATTGGTACCCATTTTTTAATAGCTTTACTCAATATATCATAAAATTTTAAAACCATTTCATCCACATCACCACAAGATGACAACTCTTTCACCCAATCAACGCATTCAAGATCGCTTGTGATAGATGCATAATCAGCTCTGTAAACATTAAACCGCGTTTGTTACAATGGTTTTAGGTAATTTATCGAATCAAATTTTATTTCGATATCTAGTGGGGGATGAAATTTATCTACAATCGTCAATGCTTCTGCCACTGATTGCAAGAATATGTTAGTAGCTGATGATAATACTAAGTCTAAAATAGTGTTTTTATGATTTTCGATAATATTAAATTGTTCATAGTTAGAAAAACTAGCAGCAGGTGGTATATAAAGGGCACATATACAATACTTTTCAATTTTCTTGCCATTCTTAACATTGATTGAGATCCAAAGGTTCTCAATTATATTATCATTAACATATTCACTAAGTCTACACGAATCGATTTTTTTGTTAACAGCAATCAATACACCTCCACCAGTTTTCTTAGAAAACTTTTTGCTTAGATCCCTGTCACTTCTATAAACTACATATTCATCATTAAACAACTCCGAATCGCTAATATTACTTTGTAGCCACGTTTCAGTTATCACAATAATATCATAGTTATTTAGGCATACATTCGTGTAGAATTCGTTAGTCTTCGTATTCAAACCTCTACAATTCTGGTAATAACAATTTACAAAATCGAATTTTATACAAATAGTACTTAGATCTTTTATCAAGAAAGTCAAACTACTTTAAATTAGTTTAAATTGTGAATCGAAGACATATCCTTAATAGTATTTACGCGATACTTAGCCTTTCAATCTACTGGCATCTCTCACAGAGCTCCGTATGTATATAGACTGCACTTTTTTAAACTTCAGTCGTTGCATAGCCGTCGTATAATCCATGATCTCAAATTTGTATACAAAATATTTAATGATTTGATTGATTGTAGTTGTCTTAACGAAAATATTAAATTTCTGTACCACGCCGTTTACCTCGTTATCCGATTAATAAATTATTCCATGTGCCCTTGTGTAAAACGAACTTATTTGCTCATTCTCCACTACCCAGAATGATTGCTTCTTTAACTTGTTAAGCTCAAAGGTTGAAATATTTTTCGATTCATTCCTTCCAAAAAAAGATTGAATCAGTATTGAATTCTTATATTACGTATAAAAAACTTTTTTTAATAAATTAATTGTGAATGCAAATTGACATAATATTTAATCAAATTTTTTATTTTAATTTAATTTAATTTAATATGTTTTATTTAATAATTTAATGTTTAGTTTCATTTTAATCATTTATCATCAGTTATGACATTTATTTGATAATTTGACATTTATGTAAGTTTTTTGATTTTCTGTTATCATTCTGTGATATGTAATTTTTATTTTATTTAATTGACATTAATAATTTACAATGAAAGCTGACATTTTACTACATCTGACATGATATTAATCTAATTGATATATGTTTGTGTATATATATATATACACACAAATATATGTATACTGTATTTTTGACATATTACAAATTGTTTGATGTGTCCATTATATTAATAATTGTAATAGATACGCTTTGATTTATAGAATGCTGTATATGCCTGTTAGTGATATTTGTACTAGATTTAAGACATCTTGAAATGTTTATTTTAAGTTTTATGTACCTATATTGTTTGCATATCCTAATAAATTAAATAAATAAATAAATAAGAAAACAAAGACCTTGAACAGCGAATGAATGATTTGGTAAACAAACAGAAACTTTAAAATTGAATTTTAGTTTACAGATGTGAAAGGATAAAAACGGGAAACATAAGTTGCTTGTGAGCTATAATTGCCTATTTATCGGTAAGAGGGAATTACAGCTATGTGATATATATGAGGTATATATATGTGAGGCCAATTTACCATTGGCCAACCCGAAAACCAACATCTATGTTCGTCACGCAAATAATTGCCCCGACCAGGCTCGAACCTGGGACTTCCGACGTATGAGGCAGGGCCTCCCACCCACTACGCGACTGGCTGGCAAAAGTACGGTTACTAAAGTCTAGACTAAGGCATACCTATATTAAGAATTGACGACCGACTCCTACGCCAAAGGTTCGAGTCCTGGCCGGGGCATTTATTTGTGCGATGAACATAAACGTTTGTTCTCGGGTCACGGTTGTTTTATATTTAATTTATAGGTATGTTTATTCTGGGTTCTTCCCAGTTCGCTGTATGGTCATCAATTTCATAAACTTACTTCTTACTTTGGGACCGTGCAGTTGAGTTGTGTTTGTCTGAGGCTTAAAAATAATAAAAAATATGCTTGCTGTTTTATGTCGATTTTTTTATAATCAATCTGAATTCTACCCAGCAAATTCACAATGAGAGACTTTTTAAAATTTTACACTCACAAACAAGAATGAATTATAATTTTAATAACCCTTTCCAAAATGTTACCTGAAAATATGTGGTCACATTTTACTTACAAAGATTTCTAATCATTCGTTTTCACTAAAATCTCATCCGTCATCGCTAAGTGAAACCCAAGAAGCCTAATTTAATCAAATATTAACTCTACTTTGTTACTTATGATTTATGCCCGCTGGAGCGCCTCCAAAATTGAAAACTGAATTAGCTAAGAGCCTTGCTTCTCTTAAAAATAAAAAAATTGCATCAAATCGCAGAGGATTTTAAATCTTAATTAGTACGCTATGTTCGAATTTCTTGAAACATAATTACAGATTTGGCCGAAAAAGGAAAATCGCTATTTAATAAAAGCAAGATTAATGAAATGTGCTCTTACACTGACGTATCTCATGGGGAAACAGTGGATTATGTTTTAATTACTACTTAAAGATAGTGTTGGTATACTGCCTGTGCACAGAATATAATATAAGAATCTTTTGAGCAATAATTATAAAATAGCGTAATAATTTTTTGCGAATTTTGGAAAGGTTTGCGGTCGTTTTAAAATTCTCCTTTCTTAATCAACTATTTATTTCATTTACAATATTTATATATATTAAGTGTCTAATATTTGGTACAATAATACAGTTGAATATTATCGTAACTTGTACTTTAGATAATCACTTAGTGTAGTTAGATCAATATAATAATCAAAGATAAAACAACGCGAAACTGCGTTTCAGACGAACAATATTTTCGATTCGAATATGGCGATTGTAGTGGGCAGAAATTTGGGCGATTTTTAAATGATAAATATATGCAATGATACTCTTCCTTTTCCTCTTCGGCGGCAGCGGACGGAACCGTACGTCTTAAATGTGTTTTCATTTTGTTTTTTTTTTTTTTTTTTTTTATAATTTGAACTCATTTCATATCCTTAGTTTAGCAAACCATATTTGTGATGCTACGACTTTCTTTTGCGGCGGTATATACATAAATAATCACGGTACGGGTAAGATACGTTTTAGTTAGGGACAGGATAAAACTTTAATTATGTTATAATAGGATAGGTAACTTTTTTAACACAGATAGTTCATAGTGCGTACAAATTTTATTTGTGTTTTGTAAAAAATCACTGTATTTGTTTTAATAATGAGCAACAAAAAGCAAGATGATGTTTTTTTTAGTATTGGAACTTTTAGTATTCGTAATAAACCTGTAGGTATATCTGAAGGGCTTTGCTTGCGGTTTTCGAAGAATATACATATATGTAAATATAAAAATCATACAAGTATATAAATATATCATGAATGGCATTTAGAGACAGCAACGGACCTGGTATTGAACACTAAAACCGATAATTACAAACTTTTGATTTCTATTTGTGATGTATGAGACAAACTGTTTCAGAAAGATCCCAAAAATTCATTAAAAATAAATTGAAGCTGGCGGTCTTCGATCTTTTCGAAGGCCTTCTCAAATCCGGTGTAAACAGCGTTAACTTCAATGGTCCATACTATCGAAAAGGTAATCTGTTAACATCATTAAGTTAGTGCAAGTTGAGCGTCGACGGAAAAAACCGTGCTGTTCTTTAATTAAGAAATAGTGAACAATAGGATATGCTATGTTTAAGTCTCTCAAAGAACATTGATAAGGAAGACAGTTTTGAGATTTGGCGGTAATTTTTAACATCTAGGATGTATGAAAATACGAGTGACAAAAGTTTATTTCCGTACACTAGGGAAATTATCTTCTGCAATACATTTGTTCTAAATAATACAATAAAATTTGTATTTCTTAAGTCTTGCCAGTTCTTCTTCACGAAGGCTTTTCCGCACTGATAGTAGAGTCATTCTTTATTTGACGTCAATAAGAACATGTAATTGTCAATGTTAAGAAATAAATATTTCATATTTCATAAAAATATATTTCATTTTATTTATTATAAGCAATTTGTTTGATAAATGAACAGGGTATACAATCTGGTCTTGGTCTTTAAGTAGGATCCAACTTATTTTATTTTACTTTATTAATAGGAACAATAAATAAAAACACACCCCCTTAATAGATGGTACTTGTATTGTGGATGACCATATAGTGAATTAGGGTGATCCAAAAATAAACATAGATATATAAACAACCATGACCAGAGAACAAACATTTGTGTTCATCACTAAAATGAATGCCCCAACCAGGACTTGAACCTGAGACCTCCGGTGTATTAGTATATGTTTAAGCATATGTATGTTTATTCTGGGTTCTCCTCCAGTCCGCTGTACGGTCATCCATAACACAAGCTCTGCCTACTTTGGTGCTATACAGTTGGTGTGATTGTCTCGGATTTATTATTATTATTAAACTTAAACTTTCATCAAAATTTTCCTCTTCTTATTGTAGAGTACATTGGGAGTATATTTCTCGTATATTAGTATGTTGTTCTCGCAAGAATTTACTATATAAGACTTTTTTTAATTACCTTTTTCTGGCTAGACACAGTAAGTAGGACCACTATCGAACTTACCAGTTATCCAAGCTAGTAAGATGAGCACGGCCACGCGCCTCCTCCCCCCTCGCTCTGACGTCACCGTCATCATTACTCACAATGATTGATCACAAACTTGACACAAACACATTATGACTTTGATGAAACGCAAGTTCTTTAATTTTCGTTTCTAGGATCACAGCTTTAATCTGAAACAAAAAAAAACTGTTATTCTGATGTTTTGATTCGTTACAATTCAAACAATAAAGTTGAAATTCCAAAAACGAGCTGAATTCAAAGCATTGAACTTATCCAAATTAGGACTGAATCGAAATTATTGCAACACTGTGTTCCAGAAATCGTTCGCGCTGCGGGTGTATAGCTATTGCAAATTCGTTGGAAGCTTAGTATTGCAGTTTGTAATATATCGTATCGGAGGCACTAGATTCGTTTTTTGGTTTGTTGACTAGTTCTATACATACAATTAAAACACTGACATTTTGGTCTTCGCTTAAAACTAACACTACAAGACATCCTATTCCACTGCGTTGTAAAAATTTGCACACTCGTAATTGTTGAACTTAAATTACTTTCATTCTGGCATGAAACTTTGCTATGAAAAGAACACTTTTTGTAATAGTGAACACCTTAATATTTATTTTTATATTTCTTTAGCTGGCTTAAGCCCTCAAAGATGAATAACATACAACGGTGTTTAATAAACTTCACATCTAAGGGCAAAAAATTAAAGAAGGAAAATGTTAGATCCATTAATATGTGGATAGATCATAATCATGCTTTACCATCGGCTCAGATATAGTTTATGCAGGCACATGTAAACAATGACATATTACATATAGACAAGCCATACCCAAACATTACCGCACAAAAAAACGGCGTCAACTTAACTAGACATACCTATCCGATACAGGAATATAAATTTGTGGGAAAAGGAAAGAACAATACGGTTCACTTGTTTATTTATTTTATTTATTTAACAATTTATGTACACACATTAGAAAATATAAAAAATAAACTAAAAATAAGTGAAAGATACTGTACAAAGGCACAGCTTATTTCTAAAAGAAATTTCTTCCAGCTAGCCTGAGGCTGGAAAGTGTGACAGATTAACAAATTGTTAATCTTGTTGTAAGAAAGAGATATCTATGTACATACTTCGTGACGTTGTTTCGCACGTAAATTGTCGCAGTATATAGCGTTGTCTCTTTTACTCCCACATACAAAATCAAACTATATCTCGCTCTTTAAGTTTTCGAAATGTATAGCCATGTCAATTTTAAAACGTTATTTCAAATAGCAAAAAAAATGTAATAAATAAGGTAGTTATAATAAAATAGTCCTTACGCATGAAAAGAAACGTTTTTTCTATCTTTAACAGTAAGAGTGTAATTATTACATTGACTAAACAAACAAGAACGCATTGTACGGTATAAAAAACACAGAATTGGGAATAAATTTTGTTTGACGTTCAGCCGTGACACTGGATTGCACAAGACTAAGTGAAATGCGGGCAATTGCCTTGTATTTGCGTTGCCAGTATTGAGAGGATAACTTGTCTTTATGTAATATGTCATTGCATGTAAATATAATCTTTCTTGCTGTCAACATTGACAGCTAAGTAATTTATCATTTGAGTGAATATAATCCTATATTTTTTACTCTTTTAAATCTAGTACTTGGTTTTATTTCATTTTTAAGATAAACCTACTCGCTACCTACACTTTTATTTGAACTTGGATATGTTTATAAATTTCAATGAATATGTACAAAAGCTTTTTTCAAAGTTTATAGAAATCAAAAAAATTAAATTAAAAACAAGTAACTAGCGATTAAATTTGCACTCCTAACAATAAGTTAATCCTAACAATAAGATGTTGAGTAAATTCTGTCTGTAGTTTTTTTTCTATCATCGATCTTGTTATGCAAAATAATACACTTAACTACAAACGGTTTGATATAATACTTGTAAAACTTTTTGCAAGCCTATCTGTCGGCGCATCCAAGGAACTATTCAGTTTTGCGTTAAACTAAATAAGTTCTTGGATTTTTACTAATAAACTGAGTGATATACGATGTAGGATTAGACAGAAATTCATACACACCATAATAAAAAATTTAAAAAAATTTATCTGTTATGAATGTTCCGTGACTGACCGTTGCGCAGCCATTATTTTATGAATTATATTTGACCTTTTGCAGGAGAATTGACAAAAATTCCACCATCGTGTAATTTATTGACTAAAATGTGCAACAACTGAAATATCAAAGTCAATTAAATCGATTAAAAACTCGCCCGTGATAGCGCACTAAAAGTTTATATCATAGATATAAACTGACTCGGCATTTCGCTTTTGAAATATGATAGTGATAATTTTTTATCAATTTGATCTCAAACTTTTATGGAACTACTTAAAAGCTTTTATTGAACTTGGATAAGTTTTGAAAAGAAATAACTGTTCAGGAAAGTTCCCATTTAAAGCATTAGCTGTGCATTAGCACAGCCAGTTATCGATAAATAACTATG
Source organism: Marasmarcha lunaedactyla (assembly GCA_923062675.1). Classification (NCBI taxonomy): domain Eukaryota; kingdom Metazoa; phylum Arthropoda; class Insecta; order Lepidoptera; family Pterophoridae; genus Marasmarcha; species Marasmarcha lunaedactyla. The sequence goes on from OV281341.1 coordinate 4,659,350, forward strand.
TATAAACGAGAAAGTTCTTTATGCTCATTTAGTATTTAAATTGGTTTACTTGAAAACAGGTAACAGGGGTTTTTTTATATGAATTTGATTTAATTTACATGTTATGAGCTGCTTGGTTTTAAGTATAGACTATGTTAATTAAATCCTACGTTTTTATTCAGCCAGCTTTTTGGTCACTTTGCACTATGTTCAATGTAATTTTAACAACGTATGTTATCTGTTATAATTTTGTCCTTAATTTTCGACTGTTTATTTATTTGGGTAGTAATTAAATCGACTGTGTTATGAACTATTAGTTCAGCCATCTTCAATGTGCATCTTAAAAATACTTTTACAGCCACTTTTTTTCAAGGATGTCACTGCAATAGGCCCTAGCGCGATAGACATTTTATTGCACCAAAAATTCTATATTTTTGTTTCTTTTTTATATCTTTGGCGGTATCCGTCAAATTGCTAGAAACGAGAATTATTCCAAAATTTCAGTTAGCTTTTTCTTTGGTACAGTTTTTTTTCTGGTGCTTTGCTGGTTGCTGCCACACCACGCTCGTTTCGCTCGGTTGGCTCGCGCATGCACTAAGTATTCACAAACCTTTGCTGCCACACCACGCTCGTTTCGCATGGTCGGCTCGCGCATGCACTAAGTATTCACAAACCTTTGCTGCCACACCACGCTCGTTTCGCACGGTCGGCTCGCGCATGCACTAAGTATTCACAAACCTTTGCTGCCACACCACGCTCGTTTCGCTCGGTCGGCTCGCGCATGCACTAAGTATTCACAAACCTTTGCTGCCACACCACGCTCGTTTCGCTCGGTCGGCTCGCGCATGCACTAAGTATTCACAAACCTTTGCTGCCACACCACGCTCGTTTCGCTCGGTCGGCTCGCGCATGCACTAAGTATTCACAAACCTTTGCTGCCACACCACGCTCGTTTCGCACGGTCGGCTCGCGCATGCACTAAGTATTCACAAACCTTTGCTGCCACACCACGCTCGTTTCGCTCGGTCGGCTCGCGCATGCACTAAGTATTCACAAACCTTTGCTGCCACACCACGCTCGTTTCGCACGGTCGGCTCGCACATGCACTAAGTATTCACAAACCTTTGCTGCCACACCACGCTCGTTTCGCACGGTCGGCTCGCGCATGCACTAAGTATTCACAAACCTTTGCTGCCACACCACGCTCGTTTCGCACGGTCGGCTTGCGCATGCACTAAGTATTCACAAACCTTTGCTGCCACACCACGCTCGTTTCGCACGGTCGGCTCGCGCATGCACTAAGTATTCACAAACCTTGGCTGCCACACCACGCTCGTTTCGCTCGGTCGGCTCGCGCATGCACTAAGTATTCACAAACCTAATTTTGGTTAGAACCGACATTATGTGAACTCTTTGGATGGACTTTTTCTTGCAGTGGCAGTATGCCTCAAAGTTACAAAAATCAAAATTATCCAAAATCTTAAGTGAGCTTTTTATTTTCTTAACATTATTTTTTTATCTTCTTTTAGTCAATGCCTGAACTATAATTGTATAACGTAAAATGTCAGTGAGCTGTAAAATCCGTGGCTGACTCAGTGAATTTGATGGTGATGCATAAATTAGGATCAATCAACATAATAGTTTTCATAAAAGTTTTATTTGTTATATTTAGTTGGCGTTGTTGAGAAGACGTTTTAGTTTGTTATGAGCTTTCTAATTTTCATGTTGCTTACTTATAAAATGAGAGGTTGGTTTACATTGTTACAATTTTTTTTCTGTTGCTCGACATGTTTTTCAAAAAGTGAATATGATGATTTGATATTTGATGATTGTAAATTGTATAAAAACCTCAAACTTAAAAATGTTAGGTGACTCTAACTACGATTACTACAAAGCATGATTAAATATTATACTAAAACCTACTATGAGAATGGCTAATTCAAAAATGTTCAGTTTCCTTTTTGAAATGTTTTTATAAAAAACGGTTTTTATTTAATAAAACTAATAGGCTAGTGGTAGTTTAAAATTAATTTTCTAATTACATAAAGCCTTTAATAAATGACTATGAGATTTCGTTGTGCGGATCCGTGTGAAATTAGATCAATCATTTTAATTAATGTATCCTAAAATAATAACGATTGTCAACCATTCAAAGCATTCTATTATATTATATTAAAAAAATAAACATAAATATATCAATATAAACAAATATAACAAAGAACAAACATCTGTCATCATCACAAAAATGAATACCCCGATCAGGACTGGAACCTGAGACCTCAGGCGTAGGAGGCAGGCAGTTCTTACCACTACGCTACTCGGCCCCGTCTAAACAAAAATCTTAAAAATGGTTATTAAAAACAGTAAATACTCTTTAGATAATCCCCAACTTCACTCCAATAAAAAGATAATTACATTTTCAGTCGCCCTTATTCATTTAAAACCTATAAAATCCTTCACACAATCTTCAGTCATTCATTTATGGGGACATAAATCCCTCAACCGCTCAACCTGGATCGAGTGAAAAACCCTTCTAATTAACGTGCCCAGGGTATTGTAGTCGGATTTTTTCCTGATCGCTTTGTGCTGGCTTTTTAGCGTCGTGAGTACATTGTTCAGCGCGAGATAGCCAATTTCAAGGGAGATATTATTTGTATCCTGCAGGAAACAATTGTTATTAGTAAAAAGAGCATATAAAATAAAGCTGAACCTACAATTGTTCAATTTGTTCATGTTATAGGAAACAAGTTGTAGTAAACACAAATAAAAAAACCCGATTATAATTTTTGAGATCTTTAAATTTAAACCAATTACCCTCGCATATTCATTGTTATTTTTTAAGTAATAGTAAGCAGTTTGGCTTAAAAGCAATACAGGGCTTAACAATCGATGCCAGTGTTGACAGGAAACACACATTTATTGCCTGTGGACTTTTACAGCAGCCCACGTACTGACGTAACATTACTTCTCCGATGCAGGAATTAAAATAATCCAACGAATAGCTTTCTGCACACCAACTCACTTTATTAATTGACAATATTTTAACCAAAACTTAAAGATTAAATCTACTTAGACCGATCAAGATTTTTATTCTTATGGCCGGTTTACACGAGTTAAGTGGTTAAGTTGGTAACTAAATTTTAACTAAATTTTAAGTTAAAAGTTGCGTGTAAACAGTCAGTTAAGTGACAAGTGGTAACTTAAAATTTAGTACGCAAGTGATTAAGTAGATTAGGATTCGTTCTATTTTTCATATAAGTGGGTGGGCGGGGCTTCTCACTTAACACGTTTGGACATGATTATTTAGTTAAGTGCATAAGTTGACAAACCTGGTGGCGGCAAGAGCTCGTATTTATTTCGCATTTACTCTTTCTTTTTTAAATGTCGGAGAGGAGCTTATTTTAAACTTAAAAAATTTGTTGAAGAATATTTAAAATAGATACGCTTGTAGAATAAAAATTTAGAAAAAAGCATATTCTTGTAAAGATTTTAATTTACGAATAAAATTCTTCTCTGAATTTGTCCAAAATCACATTTACCATATATCTAAGTACAGAATTGACGAATTCCTTGAGATTCATCACTGCTCATCTTTATTGAACTTATGAACTTAACTACTTAATCCGTTTGGACACACAAGTGACATGCAGTAACTTAAAATTTAGTTAAAATTTAGTTACCAACTTAACTACTTAATACATGTAAACCGCGCTTTATAGTATAGCCTAGTTCTCTTGGGGAACCAATACATTTCATGTGACAGATAAGAGCTGTCAAAAAACAGTCAAGGATGCGTTCACAAAAACAATTCTTTTTATAACAAGTGCCTGAGTGGAGCCATTTGATGCCGTTGGTGTCTTTTGTGACGTATCTAAGGCTTCAATCATTATACATACACTAGTACTCATGACTCTTCACCACTACAGGACAAAAAGTTGAAATGAATTTGGTAAAATCATCAGGATTGTCACTACGATGGACTTAGTTATTTGGTCCTTTTTCATTTTTAGTATAAGTCAATGATCTAGATTCTTGATCAAGGAAGAGTATTAGTTCATATTGTTTGCTGATTATATGGTTTATTATTTAAAATTAAAAGACAAAAAACTGACTATCGAGCAGTGAATGAATGTACGACGCAGAGAAATGGCTCTTCGTTAATAACTTACTCATACTCGTAGTTGAAAAAAAAAACATAAATGTCTTGAGTTGTGATTGAAATGTCAAAACATGTAAAGGCAAATATTGTAGTTATTGTGTACCAAAAAGGCTTGGCTTTGCTGCATATGTGTTAAAAATTCGACAAAATTCAAATGAACCAACTACTCGATTAGTGTTTTTCAGTTACTTTCATAGCGTCATGGCATATAGCATTTTCTTGTAGGGGAGTGCTACCAACACTGATACTAAAGTTGATTTAGGTATAGTTGTTGATTGTACGGAGACTCGATCCCACAGTAAAAGCAATACCATGGTTTTGTAGGGCACAGTGTTAGATGTAAGATAAAAATTTGTTAAAGTTTAATAAATAATAATAATAAATTTGTTCTGCAGAAAAAGGTCAATTGTGCAATCTGTCAGCTCGGTCCAAGGGTGTCATTTAAAAATAATTTTAAGGAAATAAGTATTAACACTTTTATTTCACAATATATTTAAGTAAGTTTGATGTTTGTAAAAAGAACATTAGCATGTTTAAAAGAAAAGAGATTTGCACCATGTAAAACGCGGAAACAAGCTTCATAAAGTTACTTACTCATTCGTGGGCCAATATATTCACTTTTATAATAAGGTTGCTGACAATAAAAAAATATAAAACAAACATTTAATGCTAGAGCTTATTATAAATTATCCGAGTATATGGACGATAAAAAGTCCTTGGCTATAATGTTCTAAATTTTGGCTTTTGCTAGCATTTGTTACAAAATATGTGTAACGTTTTATCACAAATACTATCGTTGGGTTCTTCGTCCCGATTAATGTCTAAAGCGTCATTGACACTAAAGTACGTTTTCTTACAGTAGCGTCGGGTGACAGGTCGCTCACCTCCCTCCAACATGGTTGACGAGGACAATCGCTGGACCCCGAGTTAACTCGTAAACGGGTGCCGTTTGAGAGTGTTCGTCGTGTGGATAGTTGGTGGGAGGAAGTCTTGCAGAACTAACAAATGCCGATAAGAATAATTTTGTACAGTTATAAGAGCCGTCGTAAATTTATTTTGAAAAATTACTCCCATGATGTTTCTCGCCATTTCATCTTTACTCGGTCTTTCAAAACTGGTGTTAGACTTATGCGCAAAAAATTTTCAACATTAAAAAATAGATATTAGGTCTTTGTCTATGAAATTGCCGTTTTTCACGATATAAATGAAGCGTAATTTTTTTTTATATTTTTTATTTCTATTAATCAAAATAATCACCTATGCAATCAATGCATCTTTGCCAACGCATTGGTAGCTTATTGATGCCTTTCTTGAAGAAATCAGCTGGACGGGAGGCAACAAATTCTTCAAAGGCATTTTGTACTGCCTCTCGGGTATTGAATTTTTTTCCCGCCAAGAAGTTATCCAAATTCTGGAAAAAGTAGAAGTCTGTAGGCGCAAGGTCTGGTGAGTACGGTGGACGACGGAGAACTTCCCACTCCAACTCTTGTAGCTTGGAGACCGTCTGCAGTGCAGTATGAGGTCGCGCGTTGTCGTGCAGGAGCAGTGGAGCCGAACGATTGACCAAAGCTGGTTGGAGACGAGCGAGCTTCTCCATCATTGTGTTCAGTTCTTCACAGTACACATCTGCAGTAATGCTTGTCCCGTTTGGCAAGAAGCTGTGATGAATTACACCCGCGTTAGACCACCAAACAGTGACCATCACTTTTCTAGGGGTAAGTTTTCGTTTAGGGCATTGTTGGGGTGCTGAACCAGGGTCCAACCCTCTTTGCTGAGCGCTTACGATTGTCAAACAGGATCCATTTCTCGTCACAAGTAACAATGCGGTTCAGAATTCCTTCATTTGTATGCCTGCTGAGCAGTGCAAGGCACGTCTCCACGCGTACTTCGCGCTGGCGGTCATTGAGTTCGTGGGGTACCCATCTGTCAAGCTGTTTTACCTTGCCAATTTGACGCAAATGGACCAATATTGTTTTGATGCTAACGTCAAAAGCTGCTGCTAATTCAGCCGTGGATTGAGTTTCATCAGCTTCCACAATTGCCTTTGATTCGTCATTGTCGACCAAAGTTTTCGGACGACCACGGGGTTCATTTTTCAGGTCAAAATTTCCAGAACGGAAGCGGGTAAACCAATAACGAGTGGTGCGTTTGTTTGTAGTGTTCGCTCCGTAAACGTCGTCGATGTTGCGTGCCGCTTGTGCCGCTTTGCTGCCACGACGGTACTCATACTCCATAATTACTCGAATTTTTAACTTATCCATGATGACGAAAAATGTTCGAATGCGTTGAAAACAAAACACTAACTATTAAACAAATGACGATTTTAGAAAAAGAATTCCATGTTTGTCGAATAAAATTAATTTGAAATTAGAATTATCAGTCAAAAAAAATAATATTTTCATTTGAAATGGCCAGTACAGCAAAACGGCAGTTTCATAGGTAAAGACCTATTATTTGCCTTAAGGATAGTCGTCTTAATATCCAGTAACTGTAAAACCTTATTGGAACATAATGGATGCAATGAACCACAGATGGCAAATAAAAAAACAGCTTTTTAATGAAATATAAATAATAGCCTTATATCAAGTAAAATAACGCCACCAATTTCCATTATGTGAAAGTCTCAAAAGCGGTCAGTTCGAATAAAGTATCTTGATTTTCGAATACCATTACCAGCTGTAACGATCTCACTTTATATGACCACTTGTAGAATTCTGTGCGTACTGTGTTTCACGATGTTACAATACTTTAAGAGGGTGGTTTAAAAGGTTGGATAATTATTTTCGATGGACAAATGTATCGCTAAAATGAGAAACAAAAAATTGTAAGTGAATTTTTATCCTCAACTCGAAGGAATTTCAGGATAACCTACATATCGAATGTTCTTTCTGGATAATTTTTCTTTTTCATGGGAAATAGTTTTTAACATCAGTTAAGTAGTTTCAAAAGTTTATCAATCACATAAAAGGAAACAAAAACACTCATATTTTCTCTTTATAATAATAAAGTACACATAACAATATTAACTTCAATTTATTTCCTTAAACTTTATCATTCTCCCTCTCTCTTTGCACCAACCTGTGCAACTTACCGCAACATCTGCACGGGGTTCATACACAAGGGACTCTGGAATTACCATGCAATCAGTATGCGGGTCTCTGGCACGGTGGTGGCAGCATCGCGGGTTTCCGGTTGTAATATTATTGTATATATTACCTGTATTCAAATTTAGAGTACTGTCGAAATTTGTTTCATAATAATTCTAATTCTTAGTTTTCAAGTCACAAAATAGAGTCTCCGTAAATATATACTTATGTGCGCTAAAGCACATTCAATTAAAGCTTTTGATACAAATGTTATAAGAGTGTAGCTCGTACATTCATGCTTTAGACATGTTACAATAGAATTTGGTTATTAGAACTGACGTTTTGTAGTCAATAAGATTTTGATGTTTTTTAATGTTTTTCTGTTAGTAAAGGTAGAGGCTAAGTTTTGTGCAATATAATATTTAAGTGATAGATTTTTTTTTCCCAGACAAGTACGCAATTCGATAGAGTCAATGAAATACGTGACTTATGCTTGACCCACAACTGGACTTTCACAAACAAATAACAAACGATTTGTAAATCGGCTAGTTAATTATTAGGTTTTATTTTAAGGACAGCTTCTCAATTTGACCATATTGATGTAGCCAAAGTGTTATATAATTCTTATGTTCGTAGCAAACTAGAATACGGAGCTAGAAGTCGTCTTTTGATTGAAAAATAACTGAATTTGCACGTTGGCTCTATAAACGTAGGTATGGTTATTACCCATTCCTTTATCCTTCTGTATTCGTTATCGGGATGGTTGACATGGATACCCTCGCACTGAGAAGGCTAATGTTCCTTATTGGTAACGCCATCTAGTTAGCTATTTAGAAAACAAATTTTTCGTATGCTACCTCACCTTCCACCCCCCTTCCCTCGCTTTGCATTACATTTCGACTATGTCGAACGTTTGACAATAAGTCAGTCTCTCGAAGATTCTTCCTCTGATCGCTGCGACTACCGTTCCTGTCGTTCGAAGCGTACCGCGGGGTGCTGATTTCAGCACCTCGTCTCCCGCGCCGGTATTCTTACAAAATATCGGATACACATTAAGCAAACTAGATATTTGGACAAAACCAAATCAACGCGGAAAAGCGAAGCAACCTGGATAACGTGGCACCACGGTCAAAGTCCACCAACCACCCCAGGATAAGCCGACCATCTGAGCTGTGTTCCAGGACCGACCAGCAGAAGACAGGTTAGTGCAAGGCTTCCTTTTCTCTCTTCCTTATTTGCTCCTTTATTTTACGGAATCCAAATTTTGCATTTGGCGTGTCCATATATTATTTGGTCCTTTGAGTCGGATTCCAACCACCCTTAATGGTAATTACTTCGTTAAGTTTACTTAAATACTAATATTTATTAGCATTATACTTGTATATTTGCTCATATTCAACCGCTCATATCTTCCCGCGCTTATTATATTTATTCATATTATATCCGCTTATTCTTTCCTAAATTAGAACCTACTGCTAAATTCATTATTTATCCTGTCTAATTTAAATATTCCATTCTTGAAATCTTCACATTACACGCATCAAGCAACTCAATATATTTATTTCTTCCGTTACGTTTACAATTTCGGACTACCGACGTTAGACGTAAAAACTCTGACTAGGTACGTTTTTATATTACTTATTTATTACATAATCGCATTAAAAACTACACAAAATATACTGATCTTTTAGATATTCCTCATAGGTATTTATTTAAGTTGGTACTTTAGAGGTTTAATAGGTTAGGTTAGAGAGAGAGAATTAATAGGTTAATCTTTCTTCCAACGGTTACTTTTTATGTAGGTAGATAGCAAACAACACCGCTAAATATTTCGCTCGCTCTTAAGTAATAGGTTTGAAACTATTTATTTAACGTTCCTTCGGTGTTTATCTCGTATTTAGTTTGATCTAGGTATTTGGTAATTAAGCACAATGCCTAAGGATAAAGGTACCGAACGCGAGTATGACGCAGATTTAGCGATGTTACAAGCTAAACGAGAAGCTATGTTCGAGTATTTACAGCATGCTTATGATTTATCGAAAGCGATTTCGTCCACCGATACAAACAGCGTAGATATGTTCCTCGACGCCTGCAGTAACATTGACGTCATTCGTTCAGAGTTTCAAACTGTGTTAGATTGTTATAATAAGAGGCTTCTTTCTATAAACCCAAACGCTTTACCTGACTATAAAAGTTTAGTTTCCTTTGAGTTATTATTCAATCGTATAAAGAGACTGGTTACACAATATACGGAAACTGCAACGAACTATTTAGATAAAAACTCTGAGGGTCCTAAGGGCAACAGACCTAGATTACCTGCAATGGAAATTGTTCCTTTTGATGGAGAAATATGTTCGTGGCCGCTTTTCTATGAGAGTTTTAAGACTACAATTCATAATAACACATCATTAACAGATGCCGAAAAGCTTTATTATTTATTGGGTAAAATATCGGGCAAGGCTAGTTCAGCGTGCGCTGGTATTACGCCGAGCGCCGAGAATTATAATCTAATATTTCGATGTTTAGTAGATAAATACGAAGATAAACGAGTTTTTGCCTCGGTTTATATGAATAAAATATTTGATTTCAAACCGATAACTACCGCTACTACAGCTAATTTTGATTTGTTTACTGAACACTTTGTAAGTGCAGTTAATGCACTTAAAAACTTAAAATTAGATAATTTATTTGATTCGCTTGTTCTGCATATTGCATTAAAGAAATTAGACCCAGGTACAGTGCGTGGGTTCGAGTCCCGCGGCGAACCTAACTGCATACCGACTTTTAGTGACTTAGTACAATTCATTTCGAACCAAAACAAGATACTTCAGCATGTACATTCAGTCACTCCCGCCGCATCCGCCAATACGCCTGGTGGAACTCGCTTAAGTCACCAGCAGCGTTCGAAAAATAGTATTGCTCCGCCGCCGCCGAAATATCAATCATATGTTGTTAGTACTTCGGCCGCTGGAAACAAGTGTTTATGTTCTAACTTTACACATACTCATTTGTTTAAATGTTCTGCTTTTAATAAATTGACGCCGCACGAACGTTTTGGAGTAGTTAAGGATAATAATGCGTGTGTTAATTGTTTAAGTCTGAAACATCGGGTATCATCTTGTAATTCAAACACTAATTGTCGAATATGTAAATTGAAACACCATTCGCTACTGCACTTTGACCGCGAGGTGGGGGTTGGGGTCCGCGCGTCTTGCCACCGACGTCCGCGCGGACGTCGCGTTGTGTTTGACGCGGCCCGCTCCGCCTGCCGCCGTTGCCGCGAGCCTCGGCCGGCCCGGCTCCACGGTGTTGCTGGCCACGGCCCAGGTGTTGGCGCGCGATTCCCACGGTGTTTTACACACTGTTCGCGCGTTATTAGATTCCGCCTCGCAGAGTAGTTTTATTACAAAAGATTGTTGTGAGCGATTGGGCCTCAAGTCTCAAACTATTAGGCATACCATAATACGGGGGTTTGCAGGCACAGAAAGCAAAGTAAGCGAGTCGGTTACGCTTAATTTCGCATCGCGGTTTAATTTGAATGTCAATTATGACGTAAACTGTTTATTAGTAAACCATATTACAGACAATTTGCCGACAGCCATGGTCGATAAATCCTCATTTACTTATTTAGATAATTTAACGCTTGCAGATGATTCTTTTACAATTCCTGGTAAAATTGATGTATTGTTTGGAGCTTCGATATTTCCGCATTTAATTTTAAATAGTGTTGTTCGCGCCGCCGCCGGCTCCTCATTGCCTCCCGCCATCGAGACAATACTCGGGTATGTAATAATGGGCTCCGTGCCCGCCGCAACGCCCGCTCGCACGGCCTGTCTCACGTCGTGCTGCGTGACCGAGGATGACTCTTTGGATGTGCTAGTGAAGCGATTTTGGGATCTCGAGGATGTGCCCGATACGCCCGTTCAGTGTTCAGACGACACTGAATGTGAATATATTTACAAATGCACCACCGAACGGGACTGTGACACTGGCCGTTATACAGTGGCCTTACCGTTTCGAGGTGATGTGTACGCGCTTGGTGATTCCACAGAAATCGCTCGCAAACGTTTCGTTTGTTTGGAACGCAAATTAGAAGCTTCGCCTAAATTAAGATTAGCTTACGATAATGTTATTAAAGATTATTTAATTAAAGGCTACTTGTCACCCGCGCCCTGCGATGACCCCATTTGCTTCCTTGTTACGTAATTCCGCACCACGCCGTCGTCAGCGGGGATAAACCGCTCCGCCCCGTTCTAGACGCCAGTTGTAAAACAACGTCTACCGCTTCATTAAACGACATTCTTCATGGTGGCCCTAACCTGCAAGGTGATCTTTTTAATATACTTTTGAATTTCAGACTTTACGCTATTGCCATAACCGCCGATTGTCGTCAAATGTTTTTACAAATTATTGTCCGCGAAGCAGACCGTCGATACCAAAAAATATTTTATCGTTTTAGCCCAGATGAACCGCTCGCACTTTATCAATTCAACCGCGTATGTTTCGGTATAAAATCAAGTCCTTATCACGCATTGCGCACGGTGAAGCAGTTAATCATCCACGAGGGACACAAGTACCCACTCGCGAGTGACATAGCGGCGAGTTCATTGTATATGGCTGACCTGGCCTACTCCGTGCCCGACGCTAGGACGGCTGTAGATGCAAGTCGAGAGCTGATCGACATGTTTAAGTCAGCTCAGTGGGATCTGGTCAAATGGAACAGCAATTTGAGGGCAGTCCTTGAGAACGTGCCCGCGACCCACAGACTCGACGGCGGAGTAGAATTTGATAAAAACGCGCAGCATAAAATATTAGGTCTACATTGGTCAACGGACTCCGATGAATTTTATTTTAAAATCTCGTCGCCCGATGACGTCTGCACCAAGCGCTCGATTTTATCGACAGTGGCTAGATTATGGGGCATTATGGGTTTCGTGGCGCCCACAGTTCTGTACGCTAAGCTTATAATTAAGCAGCTGTGGCAGCTACAAGTTGATTGGGACGATACCCCGCCCGCTTACATTGTGAAGCTGTGGCAGCAGTTCTGTCGCGAACTTCCGGCTCTCAATAACTTTCGCATTTCACGACATTTAGGAGTTACCAACGAGTGCGTCGTTTCTCTAGCCGGTTTCGCAGACGCGAGTGAGAAGGCGTATGGAGGTGTTGTATACCTTCATGTTAGTTCCGTCAGTGGTGTAAGCGCGCGCCTTGTTTGTGCTAAGTCTCGGGTCGTGCCTTCCACTCCGCATACGATCGCTCGACTTGAACTCTGTGCCTGTGTATTACTCGCCAAGTTGATGCGTGCCGTTTTAAACCATTACGGCCCTCGTTTAAATTTAAAGATTTATGCCTTCACAGATTCAAAAGTAGCACTCTACTGGCTAAAAAGTTCGCCCCATCGCTGGCAAACGTTCGTCGCAAATCGCGTTGTTCAAATCTCCGAGAACGTTTCAGCACAAAACTTTTACCACGTTGCCGGAGTTGAAAATCCTGCCGACTGCTTGTCCCGCGGCATCACACCGCAGAAACTAATAACGCATCCACTCTGGTTACACGGCCCTACGTGGCTGTCTGAAGACGTATCACAGTGGCCTCTAAGAAATATTGACAACGACGTCTCGCCTGCCGATATGCCAGAGCATAAATTCATCGTACACGCTACTACCCTATCCGCGTCCTCTACTATTTATGACCTCGCTCTACGCATTTCATCGTGGAGTAAATTATTACGCATACTTGTTTATGTATTTAGATTTGCAAAAATATTACCGCGCCGCCATTCAATTTCTGTTACGCTATCCGAATTAGATTACGCGGAATCTAAGGTAATCGAATTAGTTCAACATAAATATTTCGCGGATGAGTTTGCTAGTTTACGAGACGGCAAACAATGCAGTCGTTCATTTAACAAGTTATCACCGTACCTTCATAACGGAATGATTCGCGTCGGAGGCCGCCTCGCGAACTCCGAACTCTGCTACGAGCAGAATCACCCAGTAATACTTCCGCGCCACGACCACGTCATCGACTTACTCATCGATTACTACCACAAGTTGCACTCGCACGCTGGTCCCGAGTTGCTGATGTCTTTGCTTAGGCAACGATACTGGATTTTATCCGCCCGCCGTGTCGTAAGACATAGAATACATAAATGTAACAGATGTTTTAGATTGAAGCCGCGTTCCGCTCACCCGCTCATGTCAGATTTACCAGACTGCCGCACACGTCCCGCAATAAAGGCGTTCACCCACACAGGTTGCGACTACGCCGGTCCCATACCATACACGCCAGTCCGACGTAGAGGCACACGCAGTGAAAAGGCTTATATTTGTCTTTTCACGTGTCTAACAACTCGCGCCGTTCATATAGAGGTAGCTACAGACCTTAGCACGCCTAGCTTTCTGGCCGCCCTAAAACGCTTTCTCTCACGTCGCGGACCGGTGCAGTATATGCGGTCTGACAATGGGACCAATTTCGTGGGGGCTAATTCTTATCTAAAAGAGCTTTACAGATTTATCACTAAAGAATATCAACCTCGTTTCGAAGAAATTCTCCTTGAAAATCGCATCACTTGGAAGTTCAACTGTCCCGCCGCCGGACATTTTGGCGGATGTTGGGAGAGTATGGTAAAGGTCATTAAAAATCACCTATTTAAAGTAATCGGCCAGCAGCTATTGTCGTATGAAGAGCTCACCACGGTCCTCGTTCAGATTGAATGTTTACTAAATTCGCGCCCGCTTACGGTGTTGAGCCCTGATCCAGCTGAACCGGCAGCTCTGACTCCAAGTCATTTTCTTCACACCGCCCCACTGTATTCTTTACCCGCTCCCGCGGTGGAGTCAGACAATGTGTCTCTCCTGCATAGACATTCGTTATTGGATCAACTCGTTCAATCCTTTTGGCGTCGATGGAGTACAGAGTACCTCCACAGTCTCCAGACTCGTCAGAAGTGGAACACACCTGACAGCTCCATCACTGCCGGGACAGTGGTTGTCATAATTGATGCGTGATTGCGTGCTCGTTTGTCGGCTATGACAAAGTAAAAAAATATATATTTTATTTACTAGAATTCTTGTGTTATATGCAGATTGATATTTTATGACAAAGTTTGAAAAAAATATATAACATTTACTATACTATTTCCATTTCTTTATTTTCTCGATGACAGCTCCTGTGAAAACTTGTGCGAGCGTTATTTTACATTATGTATGCTTTATTTTATAAAAATATGACGTTTACACACGTACAAGGTTATATAATACCAGAGTCGGAGAAACTGATAGGGATGGAGCTATATCGATAAACGTAACACGATAACAGACCCGATATTTTTTTACAAAATGTAAGAAACTAAACTACTTCCGGATACTTTTGTACAAATTTATTAACTAATATTATATTTCATTACAAGATGTTACACGTATTAATTCTTCATTGATAATGCCAACTGCTTTAAAATTTTCGAAGCTGTTGTAAAATAAGTAGGTATAGGTAGGTACTCGACAATGAAACGAAATAATTATAATGATAGGTAATCTTTATTTATTTATTTCAATCAAAATCTGATGAATCGTCACTGTCAAGTTCCTGCACTTGTATATTATCGAGTGCCACATGAATTTTCCAATCCGACGCTATAATGTTTTGGGTTCTTCTTAGAATTTTTTCCCAGTTTTCGGCAGTTACTGCACATGCATTTTATAATAAATCTAATATCTTGTTTGCCGTAAAAAGGGGATGGGTATTGTTTCGAGCGGCGTGTCCTTTGATTTGTGCGCATATTAGTTCTATAGTTTTGTACTGGCAATGATACGACGGAAGTTGAAGAACCCAATGACCACATTCGGCAGCTATTTCGTCGATAACTAATGACATATTACATATAGACAGGTTATCCGCTCTCAAAAGTAAGGCATTTGCCCGCTATTAGACTCCGTCTTGTGTAACCCAGTGTCACGGCTAAACGTCAAACAAAACTTATTCCCTATTGTGTTTTTAATACTGTACAATGCCTTCTTGTTACTGTTAAAGATAGAATAAACGTTTCTTTGCATGCGAAAATACTATTTTAATTAAAATATTCACTAATTGTACTTTTAATAAAGTACTATCCACATTTTCGCCATGACCTTGAAGCCTCTCTTGTTTTTTATTGGACTGCGTCGGCATTTTATCAATTTGTCTGGAGTGATATGTAGCGTAGTCCATAATAATTATGGACGGTTCTTCCAGAGTTTGCACCACTTCTTTAAACTATCTTTCGTAAATTTCCGCGTTCATTTTTTCGTGGCAGTCCACTTTTTTCTTGGATAAAGGCCAGTAAAGCATCTGACACGAATCCTTTCGTAGACCCTGCATGGCATATGATAAGGCGTTCACCTTTTCCCATTGGCACTGAACTAGTGGAAATTCTTAGATACTGTGTGGTTTGCATTTAACCAAGTCTCGTCAGAGAAAATAACATTTGACCAATATGATATCTTTTTGGCTTCATGTTGTGACGCTCCATCAATATTTTACGTTTGTCCGATTTTTTATAAGAAAATCCAATTTCCTTCAAAACTAATGACGATTTTTGGCCATGGAACAAACCACATTCACGTAAAGAAACAACAAGTTTTTTAAGTGTTGTAATTTCTTTGCGCGACTGATTTTATTTTTTTTTTATTAATAATTAGCAGGCGTTTGTCTTTCATCTAAACTGATGGAAAGTGACGACGAAGACGAGGATCATACACGCCTGTCCAAGAGGTACCTGTTCACTCTACACTTGAAAGCTCCAGGTTTATGTTTGTCTGGAAAAACAGACGCAGGCAAATCGTTCCACTCTTTGGCAACACGAACCAAAAATGAGCTATCGAACCGTTTAGTTCGGCTCAACGGCACGCTATCCACGAACGGGTGAAACTTCTGTCTGCGTCTGGTTGACCGGTGGAGAAAGAAGAAAGGTTCGATCAACTGAAAAAGAGCATTCGCACACTGTCCAAAGTGCAATCTGTAAAAAACCGATAGACTAGCAACTTTTCGACGATGCTCGAGACTTTGTAGTCTCGAAGAAGTAAGTTCGTCGTCACTTATGAGTCTACGGGCCCTTCGGTCGACAGAATCCAACGATGGTATTTTTCGGAATCATGCCAAAGATGGCTGCAGTACTCCATACAAGATCGAACCTGGGCTGTGTACAGGTTGAGCAGCTGTTCGGAGTTGAAGTACCGCCGGACCTTTGCGATGACTCCCTATTTTTTGGAAGCTGACTGTGCCATGGTTTCAAACTGTTGACTGAAATTAAGTTTCGACTTGATGGTCATTCCTAGAAGCCCGAGTTGGTTTGTGATCGGTACAGATACACTTTGGAAAGTATGACGGCGAATAACATCAGCGTTGAAGTTGTCAACCGATGTCACACGACGTGGTTGGTGTTTTTTTTTCGGCGTACGAAGCTTATTTTCCTGCATGCCACTTGTTCCGTAAGCTTCGGTATTAACTTTTGAAACAGTAGGTCCACTAATTCCTAATGCGGCCGCAACACGCTCTCGCACTTGCGACAGTGGTAATAGCGGGCCACCATTTTGATACTCTGGTTCAAAGTAATTACGAACCTTGATCACCATTTCTCTCGCCTGCCTTTTCAGAACAGATCCTTTCAGTATTTTGATATTTGACAGCTGGGCAGCAATCAACACGGAGGAACATAAAATACACGACGGAACGTATGGATAGTGTAAAAAAAAATCAGCGAACGGAAATTTAGTGACTAGCACGACCGTCTTATTGCGAGTGACAGATTAAAACAAACACAAAATGGCGGTGGGCCATTGAGTGTTCCCACCCAATGGCAGTGTTTTTATTGTATTTGTCTTTGTTCAAAATATCATAAATATATGCGATCGATATCATTACTTATTTGGTCACAACACTACATTATATCAAATTAGTAATTATGAAAATAAAGAAATGGAAATAGTATAGAATCCTTGTGATATATGCAGACCAATATTTTAATGCAAAGTTAAAATATTTACCAGGATCATTGTGTCTCCAATATAACCTTACTCTTAATTAAATTAAATTTAACATAAAATAAACCTTATTAACGATATCAAGCAAAAAGTAATTAATTCCAAAATAAGAGCCTAACAACGACATTACGAAAATAACAGGCAATTAAGCCAAAAACATCACAAAACACCCCATTAAAACCCGAAATAAATTGTATCAAAAGTTTTATCTTATTGTAGCAGGTATGTTGCATCTAAACCACATTCTCATAATTAGCCAAGTTTCCCGTGTACTGTAAATACCCGGTAAACATTCACGTGTGAAATTCGTAACAAATTTATACTTTGACTTCGTTACGTCATAACACCCTGGTAATCTCGTTTGAGTTATAATAATATGGAGGAGGGTGGAGAGAATTTCGTACTTATAATTTGAAGACGTTGACGACTTGCGCTTGTGAAAGACTCATTAATAAACATTTTCTTATAAACGATTACATTTTCAATTCATCTAAGAAAATTATACTGTTACTAAATGTTAATAAAATATTTGAGAGTTCAGGATTGATAAAAGCAAAAAAAACATTATCAAAAAAAGGAGACGGTTCTCTTCATCTCTACAAAAATATAAATATATTTTGTTATACTCGGGCTGTTTTGTCTCTAAAATCAGGATCAATATTGATGATTTCTTTTGCAATAAACGCGCTTTACTTTATTTCTCTGTAAAAATAGCAATAACAAAGCAATATTTTTTACTTGCTGTGGGTGCACCTTGCATTATGGAGATTGATCGGGCATTTGATAAAAAATAATTAATGGCGATATATTCATCAGCTAATTTCTTCGTTAAAGATCCTCACTCGTGGGTTTGAGTTGCCCTCCGCCCAAATATAAAGCTGTACTTTTTTTTCCCTTTAACGTTACAATTGAATACCGGACCTTAAAATTTAAAATAACGCCCTCCAACACGCACGGACGCATTTTATTTCTGTGCCAATACTAAAAGCAGTACTAAAGCCTCATAGACCTTAAAGTGAGAAAAATGTAATTGTAGAAGTTGTTAAATTTATCAAACTTTTAAAAAGATAATGCTCTTTTTGAAAAGTTCTTATAGACGTTAAACATTCCACAAGAAAGTAACGTCAACAACTGGGGGCTCTATGTTAGAATATATTTCTTTCCATACTTTAAGATGAACAAATATGGCTATCGGAACTGACTATCTTAATTTTTATATCTTCTAGGTCGTAGCTTTTATATATGTTAAATAATCGTATTATAATAATTCAATAAAGAAGTTGTCGTATTCTTAATAGATACAACGACGTCGCCGTATGTCGCTTTATGTGGGACCACGTTATAAATATAATTAAAGAAGTCGTGGCGAATTTGCTCGGTGCTTGTGTTATTGTTTCTTGTATTCGATAAGTAATTTTTTTTATAAATCCTCAGACGAACACACTGTATGGTCCCAAAGTAAGCAGAGCTTGTGTTATGGATGATCACACAGCGAACGGAACGAAAATCCAGAAAAAACACACATAAAATCAATTTTCGTCTAAAAATAAGCACTGTTCTCGAGAGATAAAATACCAAATCAAAATCTAGTTTAAAATCAACTAAGTGACGGGGTCTAGCTTTTATCTTTCAACGCATAGTTATAAAGGACAAGAAATACAAGGAACTAAAAATAAATAAAAATACAATATATACGAATACAACGCCCAAATAACTTTATGTCTTAAATTATTTTTATTTCCTTGTTCTCCCAATTATTCTTAATTCTCTCTTTCCTATAGTTAATTAACATATATTCTTATTCGTATATAAATAATGTTATCTTGAAAGATAAATGAAAATTAAATTGTTATCTTACAAAAGAAGCAAGTATCGTTTTAGCATGACTCTTTCTTACAATATCCCGTTGCCGTTGAAATAACCATGTTTAATTAAAGCAAAATAGCGGAAAGATAGGTGACACGTTTATGACGCACGGTCCTCCTTTACCTGAAGGCCTACTATGAACTATTATTGCGATTCAATTGAAGACCTAAAATAAACTGCTTTGCTATTTCATACCACGACGTCATTAAAGCGATCCAGTTTAGGTTGACGCCAAATCAAGTCGGCAATTGGATCGCAAACTGTTTTAGTTCGTTCATTTTTCGTACCATGAGGTGATATTTCAACCTATATTGGATGACTTAACTGTCAAAGTAAGCGATTCAAAACAATTTGCTACTTTCTTGGCGTGAAGTGAATCGTTTCGGTTTATCTTTTAAAAATGGTTGAAAATATACGTAATTTAAGGTATTTCAGTTGGATATTTAGTGTTTCTTATGTGTTAATGTGAAAAAGTGATTTCTAGAGCTATTTTTATTGAAGATGTCTGACGAATTAGTCTTTTTTATTTTCTTGGAAAATGATAATGAAATAAACACAACACGGAAACAATCGGACCCCTTTCATTTGGAAGATGAAGAATATTTAAAAAGGATATCGGTTGTCTAAACAATTGGTATTAGAAATGTGTGATGAGCTGAGCCCATTTTTGAAAAATCCAACAAAATCAAAGAGACAAAGGTAGAAGTCAAATCGGGTGCGTTCTAAACTCGTCATAATCAATTTATTTTTACGACAATACTGAGGAAACCTTTAATTATTTGTAATTTAAAGAATTATATAAATTTCTATTATTTAATGAGTACTAAAACGGGCTTATGGTATATAACTTGACACTAAAAAGCGCAATATTAAAATATATAAAATATATAATAATAGATTTCGAAACGCAACGCATATGGTTCGAGTAAAAGAGACAGACTTATGCAACGAGTGTGCAGCGTCATCTCTTTCTCACACGCGGACCACAGACAAATTTCGATCTTTCATTCCTCCGTGAGCGACTCAAACGCCAGTTAGTTAAAGGCACTTCATGGTACGAATCTTAGCGATTCAGTTTAGGTACCTAAAATGGATTGTATCGGAATTGAATGGCAAACTAAAAGTTGATGGTAGGCCTTCTGGCCTGATTCAACTTAGTCGCAATCCAACTGTCATTACGCGAAAGGAACAGAGACGCTATGACACGACTTGAATGAATACGAACAAACATGTTCCGTCTGGATCGCGTGCCTCAAATTCAAATATTTATTTCTCAACATTGACAATATCTGTTCGGAAAAACCTTCGTGAAGAAGAACTGGAAAGAAATTTCACGCGTATAATTTTTTTTGTCTATACGAAATTATTCTTACTTGCTGTATCTGTTAACTCGGCAAGTCTCCCTCCCCCCAACTGTCCAAACGACGAACACCCTTAAACGGCACCCGTTCACGAGTTAACACGGGATCCAGCCGCGACCCGTCACCTGATGCTACCATAATAAGAGGCCTTGGCATTGTATCGTTCTGTATTCGTCTCAGATTCATTTATTTAAAGTTTTGCGATGTAATATATTGACTTGTGTAAGTTACAGATCCATTGCCTCTGTACGTCATGTACTTCAAGGCGTCATGTACGCCTAGCTTCTGCTGTTTTCATTTAATAAAGCCAAGCAGCGCCACCAACGAACTGTATTTTGAAAACCTTCTCAATATTATTATGTACTTCATTAAGATTCTACTACATTGATGACTACAATGTTAGACTGAACTTTAATATTTTTAAAGACTATATCACCATTTCAAGTTTTAAACACGTTAGTTCCATATTAAGTTTTGAAAAACATTTCCATTTTACATTTAATATATTTAAAATAACTTTAAAAACCACCCTTTTGAAACTATTCAACAAAAACGAAAAATTTTCCTGTTACAATGGTACCAACAAAGTGCGTTATTTGTTACTTGTGCGACAGTAATAATTCCCAATTAGCCGGCGACTGCCGACAATTACCCGGTTGTTTGCCACTTTGCTTATATATTGTTATGGCCTGCTACATTTCACCGAATCGTTTTTGCGCTGTTGCTTTTATGTTTTATATTTAAGTTGTATGATTGTACAATATTTTTCCTTTAATTATTAAATGCGTAAAGTATTCTTTCTTTTGTTCAGGCTGTAACTTTGCAGTCTTACAAATGGAAGAAGAAATGAAAATTTGATACGTTAATAAAGATACATATATTTTGTATGGTGGATGTTTAACGCCTAACAATGGATCTGGTTGAAGGTTGAAGAGACAGAAATAGTAAAATGAAATGGTTCTAAATTTAATAAAAAGATTGATACTATATGTAAACGTACATTATCTTTTGGGACCTTTAAATCGTCTGGCACAAGTCACCGCCGACGGGAAGTGTCTGGCAGTATTAATATAATTGTTAAATAATATTCTAAGTTTCTTAGAGTATTATTTAACAGATACAAATAAGACCTGGTATTTTAAGAAAAGTGAGTATTTATTTTAGTTACCTTTAGAATCTGGAACCTACAAATTATCCATTGGCCCGAGCTAACAGATATCCATACATTCACTGTACAATCTTACACTACTTTATCCTGCACATTTTACATCTAACAATAGAGTAACATCTGGAGACTGGGATTTTGGAAAATTTGTTCATAATCGAGTAAAGCAGCTGCCTAAGCTTATCTTCTTTGGGATTCATTGGAAAAAAATGCACGTTTATAAATTTATAACATTCTTTAGTTTCTGTATTACTAATACATACACGACAGACTTTCCTATTAAAGAGGAACTACTTCTTAGAATTTAGGTTCTCTTTTGACTCCAATTACTTAAAAGTATTACAATAAGGTCCAGTTAAGAGTTGCAGAGGCTACCGTCATTTAAGTTGATTTTATGCAGGTAATCGAATTAAATAATTTGGTTTATAAGCCAAGATAAGGATGTCATAGCATCGGTAGTACAAACAAATTTAGCCTCATGTAAGTTTGTAAATGTTTTACTTTGTAAATTTGATGCAGCTTCGTTATGAAATGTGTGCCATTACATGATAAAAACACACAAATGGAACATTAACAAAGTACTGCGAGTTATTAAAAATTGTATGTGCTGCCGTAACTTCAATTAAATACAGCATTCAATAAGCTGTCTACGGAAATATTTTCTGTGTTATTCGTCTGTTTAAATTATATTATACAGAATGTTTACAAAATCACGTTTGTATGTTGGAACCAGCGTTAATGACGATGTAATTATCATACTGTGGAAAAATGCATGCCTGGAGCGGTAAATATGTATTAATAAAAACTGATAAATTAAAAAAAAAATTTTTTTTGAAGATTCGAAGCATTGTCATTTTTATATACGTTTTTTTTCTGAAACATCAAAGGTCCTTCGTTTTTATTAAGAACGATCGTACCATCAGTTACTTACATGCTGTTTGACAATAACATATAAGTAAAATAAAATAGTAGAGCAGTTGAAATACTCGAATAGACCATCGTCGGAAAGTTGCCAGTTTAGCAGACTTCTACAGATTACATTTTGGAGAATGCGCGAATGCTCTTTTTGATCAGGTTGAACCCAGACCCTTCTTGCATCGGACTACTAGATGCAGACAGGCCTTCCATCCCTTTATAGTAGACATCCCAAGAAATCGAACCAAACGCTTCGATAGTTCCTTTTTGTGCGTATCGTCAAGGTGTGGAATGAACTGCCTGCGTCTGTTTTTCCAGAAAACTATAGTCCTAGTTCTTTCAAGCGTCGAGTGAATAGGTATCTCATTGATAGACGTGCGACATCTTCATCTTCATTGTCACTTTCCATCAGGTGAGATGGAAAACAAACGTCTTATCCTTTTTCAATAAAAAAAAACTACATAACAACAAATTTTTTCACACTACATTTGAAATCTAAAATATTCTCAAAAGCTTGGTATAAATATTTGTTTCACGTTATGATTTTTGTTAAAAATTAAACTTTGAATTAATAATGAAAATATAGTTACTTTGTTCTTTAAATAAACGGCAATAGGATAATGTTCAAAAATACAAATAAATTATATTTTTTAGTAGATTCATTTGTGTCTTAAGATCAATTACACCTCAAGTTTCGGCAAACACGTTTAGAGAAATTAGAAATCCACTCAACTCAGCAACTAAATTAGATAAATGAAGATAAAATAGAAAAACTATCTCAAAAACGTACACACATCTTATTAAAATTGACGCAAACTTCGCTTGTTTTTACATAATATACGCAATAAGGAAACAACACAGCTTCTTGAGATCCTATCTTGGAAAATCGAAAGGCAAAACCAACCTTTTAGGCTCTAACACGGCTCTGAGAATATAAACTAACTATCAGGGATATAAGGTTGACATTTGCAGTTCATGTGTCTGACTCTTTATGCATCTGATAGTTTTAGGCCAAAGAGGTGTATTTACTTTGATATCACGTAAGTTTGCCCTCGGTGCCTTTGTAAAGGCTGTTCAGATAAGCATCTTTTATAGGATTTCGTTATAAACTGATGGTACAGAAACTGGACGACAGTTTCTGTACCATCGCCGCATATTGATTACTTTATCTTGATGTTTGCATCAGAAGATTAAATGGTTTTCCAATATTATTTGTATTTTACTTCTTATTTTATTAGTTTTTTTTTAATTATTCATCTTTATATTTAAAGCACTCTACCAATACTCAGCAGTAATTTATGCGAAAAGTTTGTATAAATCAATATGTAAAGTTTTGAGGCTATCATCTTAACATATATCAGAATAATACGTTTAGATAACTGCAATGACATAAATACAAGCCAAATAATAGAAATAATAATTGTAAGAAATTGACATATCCGTAAACCTGAATAGTGTATCCATTACCTGCGTTACGGGGGTATATGAATGTATGACACTTCCAAGAAAAGTTTATTTATTTGATTTTTGAAGGAATGTTTACTTGGAGCCTGTATCTGTCGGAGCAAGCAAAGCGTCCCATAAATGTTCTGCCCTAACAGTAACCAAGAAGAGTAACTTATGCACTGGTGTTGTGAGCCTTAAGGTATACTGCTAACGTGTGCAAAGAAATGATTTTTTTTTCCTTAAACTTATGGAGGTTATGAGACAGAATTAAAAGGACGAAATTAGATTTAGAGAATATTATATTTTTCTCTTTGATCTTGGCTCTAGGGAGTTTCTACGGCCACGGTCCGCGGGAACAACAATAAAAGAATGAAATCAACTAGAAATACATAAATGCTGTATGATTGAAATGATTGTGTACGCACAAATTTATGGACTGTTTTAGGTCGCGCTGCTGCTGGTAATAAACCACAGAACTTTAGGAATATTTTATACTAACTAATAAACGCTAAATTATATTAAATTTAATGAAAATGAGAGAAATGATTGAATATGAGAGTTAAGATCACTCGGGCGCTGCTGTGAATCGATTGACGATTAGACAAACCACAATAATTATGACCTAGATGCATAAAATGCTAAATTATAAATATTGTTCGATGCTTCAAACAGATTGAATGGCTTATCTTATACCATTATCTTTTTTATCAATAGACTTAAGACTAGTTGTATAAAATATTAGGTCTTTACCTATGAAATTGCCGTTTTTCACGAAATAAATGAAGCGTAATTTTTTTATATATTTTTTATTTCTATTAATCAAAATAATCACCCATGCAATCGATGCATCTTTGCCAACGCATTGGTAGCTTATTGATGCCTTTCTTGAAGAAATCAGCTGGACGGGAGGCAACAAATTCTTCAAAGGCATTTTATACTGCCTCTCGGGTATTGAATTTTTTTCCCGCCAAGAAGTTATCCAAATTCTGGAAAAAGTAGAAGTCTGTAGGCGCAAGGTCTGGTGAGTACGGCGGATGACGGAGAACTTCCCACTCCAACTCTTGTAGCTTGGAGACCGTCTGCTGTGCAGTATGAGGTCGCGCGTTGTCGTGCAGGAGCAGTGGAGCCGAACGATTGACCAAAGCTGGTTGGAGACGTGCGAGCTTCTCCATCATTGTGTTCAGTTCTTCACAGTACACATCTGCAGTAATGCTTGTCCCGTTTGGCAAGAAGCTGTGATGAATCACACTCGCGTTAGACCACCAAACAGTGACCATCACTTTTCTAGGGGTAAGTTTTCGTTTATGGCATTGTTTGGGTGCTGAACCAGGGTCCAACCAACTTGTTGAGCGCTTACGATTGTCAAACAGGATCCATTTCTCGTCACAAGTAACAATGCGGTTCAGAATTCCTTCATTTGTATGCCTGCTGAGCAGTGCAAGGCACGTCTCCACGCGTACTTCGCGCTGGCGGTCATTGAGTTCGTGGGGTACCCATTTGTCAAGCTGTTTTACCTTGCCAATTTGACGCAAATGGACCAATATTGTTTTGATGCTAACGTCGAAAGCTGCTGCTAATTCAGCCGTGGATTGAGTTTCATCAGCTTCCACAATTGCCTTTGATTCGTCATTGTCGACCAAAGTTTTCGGACGACCACGGGGTTCATTTTTCAGGTCAAAATTTCCAGAACGGAAGCGGGTAAACCAATAACGAGTGGTGCGTTCGTTTGTAGTGTTCGCTCCGTAAACGTCGTTGATGTTGCGTGCCGCTTGTGCCGCTTTGCTGCCACGACGGTACTCATACTCCATAATTACTCGAATTTTTAACTTATCCATGATGACGAAAAATGTTCGAATGCGTTGAAAACAAAACACTAACTATTAAACAAATGACGATTTTAGAAAAAGAATTCCATGTTTGTCGAATAAAATTAATTTGAAATTAGAATTATCAGTCAAAAAAAATAATATTTTCATTTGAAATGGCCAGTACGGCAAAACGGCAGTTTCATAGGTAAAGACCTATTATAATATAAATCAATAAAACAACAGTGTAACAGAGAAATCAAGTAAATTTCATCCAGTCTGTCGATTTGTTTTTCATCAATATCCAGGTAACTTGAGTCGTCATAATACATTATAGGGAGGACTAGGGATTGTAGTAACATTTTTTTACACAAATCAAATATTAGATGGTAAAAGCAGTAAAGTGAAGTGCTTTACAATCTATATAATTACGGTTTATTATTGTTAACCTCACCCTGTATGTAGATAGGTACACTGGTTGACGTATTGGATTTGAAATCGGTCCTAGAATTGAGAAAAGTTCTGTATATTGTAAGGCTATGGAATTAAATGCGTTTCATTAGTCACTATTAAAGTCAAAAAGTTATTATTAAGAACGTATTGTAATTATTTACGGTAGGTATATTTATGTATTTGTTAGAACACAAAACAGATTACAGTCTTCTTCAAAAAAATAATATTACATTAAGTTTTTAACCTAAATGTAAGCCCAAAACATGTGTTACAGAAATATGTTGTAACATTATTGTTACTTATTACATTGATTTAAACATGTATGTATTTGCACCTTTGTTACTGAGGGTATTTTTCAAGATTCAATCACATTTTAAAATATTGTAGATTGATCTTATATATCTATTAATATTACAGTCAAATAAATCTAAATCTAAAGCGGAATCAGCATTACAAACTTCGTTTTATTGTAGATACGTTAGATAGGAAGATATATTCCTTTAACTTTAACCGGTGGCGTTTTACTGCACAACACTGGCGACGACTTGCTCACAAATCTGCCAAATAAAAGATGAAGTATTCTTAGTGTGTTTAATTTTGTTCTTCTAATAAGTTAGACTTTCTAGAATTTCTAGCCAGCTTTTAGGCGTTTGTTAATAAATGCGTGACCGTTTTCGTGACTTTACATTGTTAAAGTTTTCTATGTGATATTTACATATATTTACTCAATTTGTCATTTATTACATAAGTTTTTTATAAATATTTTAAAAATTCTGTAGAATCTGTGAAATGAATGCCTTCAGACATAATGTTCCACTTGATCACGTCTGAGTTAATCCTGGGCGTAAATATACGTTAAACTCCGTAAGGCAAACAGCCACCCTTCAGGATTAAAGCGTTCCAGTTTTCAGAGTTATTGATTGAAAAGTAAGTTTCCGCCAGTAAAGAGCATCATCCAAATCCGTTGATATGTAATATTCGACCTTTCGTGAGCAACCGAACCATAGGTTCTAAATATATTAAAACAGAACCACCGGAATTTTTGGCGATTTTTTTTACAAAACTAAAAGTGTAAGTGGCACGTAGCCAACTATTTGTTAATTACAAAGATTTTTAATTTAACTCCGGGCGACACTATGAGTGGAATTTTCTGATTTTTCTGCTCACATTCTTGCGCTTTGGTCCCGGTGGCACTGGTTTCATAATAAAATGTTTTAAAATAGAAATAAAACTGTAACAAAATAAAACGTTTTAAAATTGTCTTTATATTCTGCGTAAAGTTTTTAGAGTTTGTTCCATACACTAAATATGCTTATGTAAACTTCGTGGTGTCAAATAGGATTACAACGGGGCGGAAAACAATAAATTGGCTAGATCTGAATGCGGCAAAGCTGAGCTGATCGCAAAGCATTTAGATTCTGTTTTTATGCTAAATCTGGCCACAAGTGATCCCTACAACGACGATATTACAGATATACAGCGTAAAACCTAAAGATGTGCCTACCATTTAGAACAAAGTTTTAAGAGCTGCCAGATCTTTGGGCTCTAGAAAGGCATCTTAAGCGATTTGATCTCATTAGCCCAAGAATCATAAAGGGCATCGTTTTCCTCAGTATCCTTTTCAACGGAGTTTTGGGAAACGTCTTTCAATGTTATGAGTCACAAGCTTGGTAAGCCCGACTTGGGTCCGGCTTCATATAGACCCATCAGTTAGAGGCCAGTGATCTCCAAACTATGGCAGAGAGTCTTTATTTTCAGATTGGAAAATTACAGTTTTCTTGGATGTCCAGCAATCTTTTGACCGAGTCTGACACGGAAATCTTCGGTGTAAAATTAAAAAAGCATTACCTGGTGTGGCTTTGGGGTCAGTACTTGGTCATGTGCTATACACCAATTTCACCTCTAACCTGCCCTCTAAAAAAATATTTACAGTCGCGACATTTGCAGAGGGTACGGTATAACTATCTATAGCTTAGTCCCAGGCAAGGCTAGCGCTAATCTTCAAAATCAAATAATAATAGTTATAATAAATTCTTTATTAGTCCTAAAAACAATTATTGGCTTGAATAAACAATCTTATTTTAATTACAAATGGATGCTACATTCTCTTGGGTCTCCAAACGGTAAATCTGAGCAAGTCCCCAAAAGTCGCATCACATTACATTCACGTTAAGAAGAAATTTACAGCCATAGCTGTGGTTCACAGCCAACAATTAAATACATCAACGTCTGTAGGTCTCCACTGTACAAGAAGAAACAGAAAGCAACTGACAGAGGCACATCACCCTTCTTACAAATCACCCTAATTGCCTTACCTCTTCCCTACTACGTCAGGGGAAACAGATACCGTCTGATATGGAAGAGGATCCTGTAATACTTAGGGTCCTGGTGGTAATGATCGCTTGAGACCGCAACAGACATTGCAGCGCACAAAAAATTTGTTCATAGTCCCAAGGACCAAATCAAAAAATTTTAATTAAAAATAAACAAAAAGAGTAGGATTTGTTTGAATGATGGCCCAGCTATGTTGTGAACATAATTGATATAATAAGACTTTGTGATTTTTTAATTATATTTGATAAAGGATAGCTATCATCTTCGTAATTTAGTACAAAGACAGACGACAAATGTCCTATTAGACTTTGTATGTTATTAGCCAATTAATTTTTTTGTTGATGATATTACAACTTCTGTTGAGCAATCTAATATAATTTTTTTAACTCTGTTCGTAGCCGACAAACGAGCATGCGACCCATCTGATGGTAAGGGCATTCGCATCCATGAATCATATCCATCATTAGATTGTGATCATTATCTCGGCTCGATTATTGTGTGTTTGCAACCGTATGCTTCAGATAAAACGGTTTTTATTCCAGCAACTGCACTGGCTGTTTCTTCCCTTAAATATGAAGGGCTGTAGTACCACGTTAACGAATAAACTCTACTACTTACCACTGCTTAAACATGATGCATCAAAGTATACAAGGTATTGCAGAGAAATCGTTGAAAATTAGAAATTGGATGAACTATAGAAATAGCCTGTGTGGACATACTGTATTACAGTTTGTGTTCACAGACATCCCGGTTCTCCGTTTTTAGTTAGTTTTAGATGATTCAAAAGATAGTACGTAGTAAAACTAAGAGATTATTTCAATGCAAGGATTTAACATTGGCCTTTAAGAAGCCAAAGAGTATATGTGTCTTCAGAAAGTTATCACACAAGTAAATTACAGACTTTAAAAATTGTTAGCCAGTTTAATTGTTTAGCTCATACAGATTTAAGTAATTGGATTTTTATATCATTTATGTACACACATGTTACAATTATTATTGAACTTTCTAAGTCTAACTTCTCTCGTTATCTCATTTGAACGGTGTTACAATATTCCCTATTTTAGCTGTTATAAGTGCGATAACATGGTTGGTTAAGTTTCAGTTATAGGGAAGGGACAGCCAGTAAAGTCAACGGAACAAAGACCTTTCTACCTGTAGACAACGGTTGGTAAATCATCAATTACAAAAATTACAATGTTAAACTTAACTTGTTAAATATAACTTAAGATTAGGATGATGTTCATGGACATGGATACCACTGACCATCAGGCAGAGCGTGTGCTCTATTTGCTCCATCTACAGGCAAGGCAAGTTGAAAAAAGATAATTTGAATGCATTTTCCGCGAATCACATAACAAAAATATTATTTTTATTACTTCATATAACTTTCTAGTTATTTTATTTCCCATTGCTTTGCAAACTTTCATTTAGTACACATGAATGTACCCCAACTCTATTTTCTTCAATCTGTCATCCTTTGTCATGCGAAACAAACATTTTCAAATAATTCTCGAAGGTTGTGACTTTGTGACATTGACGAGGGAATGTCAGAGTGAATTTGTAAAATTATCTAGCTTACATCCCTTACGGTGAGTTCAAGGGATAGTGAACATAGCCAAGTAATTAGTTTATTGTTTCCTACTTGATATTCTACTTTAAAATATGTGTTATGTACAGTAATTATGCTGTCGCACTTGATGTTATTAAACTATTTGTTTCGCTATAATTTAGCTTTAGATTTTTTAGTATTTACCTATATTATAAAATCAAAAGTGAATAAAAGTTTTAGCAGAATACAAAATATCCCTTCGTCTCTTTCTATTTCTCTCCAACTGTATCGTACAAGTCGGCAATCGGTAAACCGCGATACAAACCCACTAAGTTGATAATGATCACTCACTCCTTAAAGCTAATTAATCAATGATTACTACTGACCTTCTGTATTTCACGTAGGTATTTCCTCAAGGTACATAGGTGTTAGTTAACTACAATCAGTCGTTATTAAGAGACTAGAAAATATGGTCCATGTTAAACCTAGCTTCCAGAAGCTTCTCACACACAAATTCAAAACATAAAATTAAATGTATCTCAACTTCGTATATGCGCAACTATAACTCGCGTTTAAAACACTTAAAACCAGTGCGGGCGCTATAGATATTTAAAACTATATGAAATTATAAAAATGCGTCCTACCACGCGGCGATCTAAACTCAGTCCCTTGAACTATCTAAACATTATTTTATAGAAATTCCACACGGCAGCGAGCGAAGCAGGCGACAGCCCGGCCATTCCAACATTTCGCGACAAGTGCGGGTAGGTCCTAACATTTTTGTCTTTAATTTATAAATTACCTACATAAACCGTATGGATGCGTTCTATACCGAACACCAACTAATAGAGGCATAAAGCAATATTAAGTCTATTGCTAGCTAATCCAGAGTTATGCGATGGGTTTTTAATGATATTTGTTAATAGCTAGAAATTAAAACTTTTTTAAACTTGACAGTTTAAGTTATTTTTCTTAATCCATTAAATTTGACTTAGAAATCAAGTTAAAAAGAAAAGCCTCCGTTATAAAACATTGTTAACGAAAAAAAAGAAAAAAACATTAATAAGCGTCATTTCCAACAAAGTAAAACTAGAAAATAAAACAAAACGTTAATGCAAAAGTAGTTCCCACTAATTAGAGGTCTTCTGAGGGCAAGACTTTAATGCTTTTGTTATAAAAGGCTACGGAGAAAGCTAATATTCAAGCTTTTGAATAAATCTGAACACTTATATTCCCGAAAGGAATCTCGGAGATTGCGACGTTCATTCATTAAAAGCTACTTTTATAGCGAAACGTCTCTTTGTGGCTTTTAGCTCTAGATATGGAATATTTGTAGGTATTATTTTTATGCGCTTTTTTTTATAGGGTCTTCTTCTTTAATTCTATAAGTTAACAAAAACACCAAAATTTTGCATTTGAATGAGCTTCAACTGATTTGTGTTAAGTAGTAGAAGCATAAAATTACTTAATTAGGTGATTTATCGCTATGATTAGGATTTAATAAGTTACACAGTAAATATATTATCTGTAAGTTATTTGCAACCAACACATACAAGATAACATATTATATAAAAATATTAATTTATTATTAAATTATTATTGTACCCTCCCAAACTGTTGTACCCAACAGGGTCCATGATGTATGTACCTACTGTAAAATTTTGTCACCTGAATTTACCATTGTGGAACGCAATAAAGATTTGAATTTAAATTTGACTTAAATAAAACAACAACAGTAATTTGGGTTTAATTAGCAGCTACCACAAAGCTATAGCCAAAGATATATATATCTAACTATATTTAGCATGCGCATTGTTTTAGCAAAATAAGTTTTGAACATTAATATATTTAAATGCTTAGGTACTTTTTGAAACAATATCTATTAAATTGTTATACGTGACAAAGTAATTCTCAAATCTGGTACTACGGGTGAATTTATACTATTGCTTGCATTTTGAATTACTAAAGAATTACACTGAAATTTTTTTAATTTTAATTGAGTATATAAAACGAATTTGCTGTTTACTAGATTTATATTTATTATTATTTAAAAATCATTTGTGTCGAAAGAATTTATTTTGGTCCTATGTTTACTTTAAGAGCAACTGAAATCAAAGACTTTTATATTCTTAGTCAGGTTATGGCAACACATGTTTCAATTTTCTACTGGCTTGAATATGAAGACCTTTTAAACCTTCTTAAGAACTTGTCACATTTTGTGTCCTGAGGTAGGTATGTTAAAACGAACGCACCCTATGTGAACATTTTGTCTCGGCAACCGGCCATCTTGGTAACTGGGATATTCCAAATCATATAAATACGGATAAGGTACCACGCAACCTATAAATTCTTCTGTGTTAAATAGACATTTTAAATTATACAAACAACAATTGTGCTCTTATGCGATACTCGTGTTGCACTGCCATCTGCAATTACCGTATTACTGCGCTGCTATTGAATTGTCATGCGATTTTTGACAATTATCGATTGAAAAGCCTGTATCGCAAGTTATGTAATAGCCTCCGGATCCGCCAGCCACCCACTGCCCGCAGCAGGGCAGCCCTTCCGCGTCCTTCCCTACCTGACAGCCTGCCTGGTGCATTCCTTAGTTTTTTGCATGTGCTTGCATGATCAGATCTTAATAACATAAAACATATATAAAATGATTACGATGATCACATAGGGCATGGGCTGCGTTCTTCTCGTATGTGAGCGCAGGATGCAGAAGACATACAGTGCGACAACTCAAATGTACTATTCCTTTCATAGTTTTCAAGTAAAGTAGTTGAAAACTCAAAAAGTTAAAAACTTAACAATTTTCGCTACTTACCATTAAAAAGTCACTGTTCAAATGTTCACAAGACACAACGACCATTCTCTAAAGTACCTCATAAAAATATTCTAAGCAACTGGGCTTTTAAACAATCAAAATCTGTCAAGACCAATATCAAACTGAACAATGACCATTCGTACTGAAACTGAAACGACTCAAACTGCATAGGCAACGAAAACACAGAAAAAAATCAAATGTCAACCTTTGTGCTGAATTCCGGACAATATCGCTGCTCTTTGGAATAAAAACTGGAGTTGCCAGTCTTTCTGACACAGGGAGGACAATGCCTGGGAGCGACAAAACCTGGCAACACAGCCCTTTGTCCTACAAACAATTATAAACTGTAGAAACCAATGCCATGGACTTTTTAACTTCGCTATTACGTTCGGTATTTTGATATTTTATATTTGGAACTAATGACGCCCGTTCAGGGCTTAACTTTGTGAAACATCTCGGAATCAAAACCTGTAACTTTTTTTTCTCTCTCACTAGAAAAATAAATAAAATTTGAAAGATTTGTGAAGTTCTATGAAAGATTATTGAATTTCTATGCAGGATTTGTGAGTAATTTTATAAATTTTAGACATTTAGACTTATTTTAAAACAAAAAGCATACTTTTTAATACAATATTATTATGCAAAACATTTTGACATAATAACGCGTATCCTACTTGATAAAGGTTGCAACACGCAGAATTGGCCGCATAGTAGTATTACTTACTGTACAAAGTACATATTTTGCATTTATAGCGAAACGCGAAATAGTTCAGATCAGCAATAATTAACATTTAAATAGTCGCAAAACTTTATAATTTCTTACTTTTACGAATAATTTCCTACGTGTGCACACTTTGTAACTATCAACAAAATAAATCAAGATAATTTATCAAGTATCAAGTTTTATTATTTATCAAGACATCAGCATCATACGGACTAACAAGGGCCCGTACAGTAACCTCCCAAATAATAAAGGTTGTGCGAAATTTCAAAATGCAATTTCAGTGTTTACTCACTTTAGTTTACGGTTTGTTTAATTAAAAAGTACCTAAGAAATAATAAAACTGTTTTCTTGGCCATAACAA
The DNA here is from genome assembly GCA_923062675.1 of Marasmarcha lunaedactyla. NCBI lineage: Eukaryota > Metazoa > Arthropoda > Insecta > Lepidoptera > Pterophoridae > Marasmarcha > Marasmarcha lunaedactyla. Next base: position 4,693,402 of record OV281341.1, read on the forward strand.
AGCCTCTTTTACAATAATTGGGTGCACTTTTCAATATTCCAAATTGATAACAAATTATGAAAATTTCACTGGGTTTTACGTTGGGATTACGTTGCTGGTTAATACGCAAGCAACACAGACTTTTCAAGGTATATTTTTGCCCAGAACGTTTGCCACTGTAGATTGATAGTATTTTTTAAATTTCTTCCATCTCTTCTTGCTTAGTTAGCGATAATTAATTTTAAAACGATTTTATAAAATCTAAATATTTTTCAAAATATTTCCAACAAACGAATACAACACGGAAAATATGGATAGTTGTACTAGACAGGATAACAATTGAATCAAAAAATAAAGATTAAATCCCTATGAATTCTCTTTATCCATTGTAGCTGTGTTTAAAAATCTTTGGCAGTTTAGTTCATAGAAGATTCTTTTATGTTTTATCTGGTTTAGAATTCTACTGGTTTCAAAGCCAGCCATTAAATGATTGCTTTGAGTTAGCCTTTGAGTTCAGTTTTAATTTCACCCTTCATTAGTTCAATTTAAGCCAACTTATTGCAACTTCAATTATAATAATTATTAATCGTTAAAAAATTAATGCTTGAGTTATCATTGAACTGATTTTTGAACCAAAGTCTTAAATGATTAGTCATTTATTAACGTTGGAGATTTCTGTATTATGTACTTTTAATCAACTCACTACATATTTTAATAGCATTATTTTTATTTCAATGAACATGTCGGATTCTTTGTGACATCTTACTAGCAACAGATCCTTATCTAAATATTATACAATTCTGTATACTAACGCCCTCTACGTTTATAGTGTTGATACTTAAACCGGCATGGTTCACGCCAAGACAAAAAGGTAGATGGCGTTAGATCAGGCAGTTACGAGTATGTTTTGTTAATTTAGTTGCTCAGAATATTATACATAGCTAAATTAAAAGATGAGTTTTTGTTTTATCGGACAATGATATTAAATCGAAATTTCTTAATTATTTAACTTTAATCGTCTTAGTAAGTTAAACAAATTATAATCAAATTGAAAATATATAATGATAATTTTGGAAACGATCACATTTTTATGCTCTAAATACGTGCCTAGACAATCAAGTCTTGAGCGGTCGAAATTAAATCACAATAAAAATTTAATAAAAATCACATTTGCGCGCTAGATCCTGATATTTTCTAAATATTAATGTGGCAAATAACTTCTCATGCAAAATCCCTTCACATTTACTCGGTAACACAAAGAGACAAGGCTGTCGTATCCGAAACAGCTACTAAGGATTTTATTATTATTGTATTCTCTTATTTTATTTGTAGCAACATTTCTCTCCCCGACTATTTTATAAGCTTTCACCCGCATGTGAATGTTACATTTTAAATTATTGCCAAGTCAGCCGCAAAGACTTTTACGCAGTTCCCTGTGTTTCCGAATCGTAAAATATAAGGTTCTTTATGTGTTCCCAATTTGCTGATTCTTTTACTTCATGTGAGTCAGAACCTGTTGGTTGATAAAATATTTTCCTCTCTCCCTTTCTATTTAATATCAAATATTGAGAACGTGCTTATATTTAAGCGCCGAGTAATTTTTGTGTCAGTGGCTGTAGAAAAAAACGTCGTTTTCCGGTTGATTTGCATTCAATATTGGTTATTTATCTCACTCATTTACAGACTGCTTATTGTAGGATAAGGTATATTGTTCCCCTTTGATATATGTTACAGCGACGGTTCATCTTAAAAATTGTAATGGAAATAATTAAACGAGCTCTATTTCAGTAGGATCTCAAATATTTGAAATGCTTCATGAAATTCAGAAACGCTTTGTTTCGCCAGCTGGCTCGCAACACGGTCCCTGAATCTAGACCACCCATTGTTTCATAAAACCTAGAGATAGCTAGAATTTAGTAGGTATCCATTAAAAAAAGAACAATTTTTCAGTACCAAGAAGTAAATCTAATCCTGCGTTCAATTTAAGTCATTAAAAGTTAATACAGTTATCGAAACATTTTATGGACATTAAAATTTCGTTTTTTACAAAACAAATACCTTTTAAAATAAACCTTTTTCTGGCAAGTTGTTAAAAGTCGGTTATCCACATGCAGCTATAACATATGTCGGTAAATGCAGTTGAGTCCTAAAGTACGGCATACAGGGCGCTCGTTTGCGCGCATTTTTAACACAAGCACCATTCAGACATATCATGGACTCGTTAAGTGAAACTGAGTCAAGTATTGTCATCCGTACGACCGAGTTCGTGGCGTAGGTTTGGGCTTTATGTTTACATTTTTATCATGAATAGTATTTTTCAAAGAGTCCCCTTATTTTGTGAATGTGAAATTGTGCCTTTTGTTTGCATTCCTTTTAGATTAAATAACGATTAACATAATTTTAGATATATATTTTTCATATTTGTTTTTTTTTTTTCATTGAAATAAGATGGAAAAAAACACTTAGATAATTTTCAGATGTATATAGCTTTACCTTTTGCAATGATACAAAAACAATCTTAGGTCCGTATTCATAAATCTCGTTTAAATCAGACGTCATCCGTTCTTATCCACAGAAAGATAAGTGTTTTTTTTAGTTCCATATGTATGACTCATATTTTTGTGTTTTTTATGTTATCTTTTATTTTTCTCATTTTTGTATTATGGCAATAAACAGAGAAGTTTGTTTTATATTATACTATTATGACTAAATAATGTTTTCATGCCATTTTTTTTGAAAAAAAAATCTGTACGTTTATTGTGAATAAATAATTAGGAAATAAAGGCGTCATAATTGTGATAAGAAAACGACGATTGCTTAGAAAGCTGATAATAAAAAAATAATAGTACACATCAACAGGTTATATCGACGAGTAGTATTATTCCTTTTGAAGAGTTTTGGCTACTTAATGTGGATATAGTTAGTATTAATAAACGCAACTAATCACTTGATTTCAAAGTTTGATCAAGCGCTTTTGTTGTGAATAAACATTACTATAATTAATTTGATTTCGACTCGATAAAAACATTGTATAAGACACTAACCTTTATAATGCGACAGTTGTGCCAATCTTATCGAAGCTAACTGCCATTACAACATTGTGCTCCTAGAAACTATCAGTAAGTAATTACATTAGTCGCGAACAAAACACGAAACCTCTTATAAGATGAAATCTATTGAACTAAGAATGTTTCTGCAATAGATAAGGCGAGCTTTCGTTTCATTACATTTCCTATGGCATGTTTCATCAGTGATATATGAATTGCTAAGAAATAAATATTGGTTAATATATTTTTATTTGCAAGATCCATATCTTAAGTATCAATAAATAAGAAATATTACCCAGTTGTCATAATTAAAAAAACAGTTCAATAGAGCTGAAATCTGCGCTGTAGCATGGTGCGGGTGACAGTTGCCTGTATGACGTTGACATCTGTTAGTACCGCATGACTAGGGATGTGACGTTTGCAATTCATTTTTATCGCTAACGATACTCGGAGCATAAATCTAGTTTCTCTTTAAAATTATTATGAAAATTAGTGAGTTATTCAGGTGTGCAGTGTGACTACGTGTATAAACTTGTCAATATATAAATTTTATGGCTACATATCTTTTACTTACATAAAATAATCAAAATCGGGTTTATCTGCTATATATTACAGTATATTATTATATGTCTATATTAATATATGTTTATATAATTATATACTTTTTAACAATAAAAATTGAATTACGCACAATATACGTTTTTTATTATAAAAAAAATTCGACTATCCATCGTAGCAGTACATTCCGTCACTAAATCCGTCTATGGCTTTACGTTATACGCATAAAACTTAGCTCAATTTTTCTTTCAATTAGATTTTATTTGTAGACTAGAACATTATGGTTTAGTTTAATTTTATTCACTACAGTTATTAATGGTTTAATATGTTACGAACGTGGTACAGCTGAAATACTAAGTCATAATTGGTAAATCGCGGCAACTTTCAAGAGTGAAACGAAACGTTACTGAAACTGTCACCCGTAAATAGTATAGATATCAATCTATGTGCTTTATATATAAAAATAATTACAAAATTGAATGTTATAAATATTAAGATAGATGCAACATTGGTGTTCTGTTAAAGTTTCCATTATGTTTGAAATGAATCGCAGAAGGAGTTGGAAATATTTTATTGGATGTATTTAAATTAATCCATAATAGTAAGTAATCCATGCACAGGAAAAATAGCAAATGAAATCTTAAATGGCGACTGATTAAAATGCATTAAAATGGTGTCAATACAAATTTTATTTTTTCCAAGCTGGCAAATAAATTTTTGGAAGTATAAAAAAAGCAAAGAAGGAATTAAAAAGAAAAAAATATGCATGAGCTTGAAAATACTGCAACCCCTTTTTTTATCGTGGTGAAAAAGATGCATTCACCTACCCGACATTTAAGGGGGAGTGCCGGGTTATGTGGGATTTGACCCACTAAAAACACCATGGTCTACCTCAGTCACCGTTGATGAGGCTCACGGTATCGCCATTGGCATTACCCGCGAGCCCCAGCGAATACGCCCGGCCGCAGTGGCCCAGCTCCTCAATCAGGAACTGGTCCGGTATAGGGGACCATCCCCCCAGCCAAACAGCAGGTCCCCTCACCTGCTACGGCTAGCAATCAAGGCGAGGGAGAAGGCGAGCGTACTTCCTTCTACTTCCCCGCTCCCTACACCGCTCCGCCGCTTCTTTCTGCGACATCACCTCCTCGCAGAAGGTGACCATTGCCACCCAGAAATTTCTGCGAGGTTCCTTCCGACGACAGAGGTCAATTCGAGCCATTACTTCAAGGTGTGTTCGGCTGTGTCGTCGGCCACCCCACAATGGTGACACTCCGCCATCATCTCCCTCTGAGCGAACCGATGCAGGTAGTGACCAAAGCAACTGTGTCCGGTCACTACCTGCACCAGGCAGAAGTAAAAAGTTCCTCTTCTCCACTGCACCCACGCCTGGAAGTTTGGACGAATCGCCTCTATCGTCCGGACCCCGTAGGCTGGTGCGACCAGGGACCCGCTTGGTAAATCGTACCGAGGACTACCGCTTCGAGCTCCCACAGTATGGTGCCTGCCAAGAGACAGGCGGCCCTATGGCAGATCGAGTGATACCATCTGGACGCTCTCACTGCTAGAGTCCGCTGCGCCCTTCACAGCTGGACCCGATTCTAGTGAGTTAGAGCGCCCACTCAGATGGGCGCACCATAGAAGGCCATGCTCCTTAAAAATGCCAAGGAACATCCTCCGGCATGAGGTGCCAGACCCTCCCACATTAGTCACAACGTCTTCCCATGACCATTATTAGAGTATCGTCAGCAACTATACTGCGATCTACACCCATCAACCTACGGAAAAAAAAAGTTTACTCAATTTTGGTGATGACTTAAAAAATGTTGGCCAATAAATGAAATGAATAACTGTTTGCTGATTAAATATTTAAGAACTTTAGTCCTCTCAAAGGCTATCGAATTTTATTTTCCTTTTTTATATTTCACAGTAACTGAGGATTCACAAGTTTGCTACACAATGCTCGAACTACAATACCTTTCATTATTCGATAACACAACGCTCTGTTCAGTTTCTGAGATCCCTACCTTACAGTTACAGCTATAGCTTCCAATATCTTAGCGAACAATGGAAAGTTACCCGAACTTGTTAAATATTAACCAATCTTGTCGAAACAATGAAACGGCAGATGTTTATATTATATCAGTAAGGAAACTAAGAGTTGTCTTGTTACATTTGTGCTTTGTACTACTTTAAATAATATATTATCAGAAGGAAACTACACATTTTAAGTAGTTTATAAAATAGTACATAAATTTTCTTTTGATCCATTTTCATACAGGCAGACGGCTTTCTTTTGTAGCTCATCTTTAATATTTTTATTATATTTTTTCAGACAAACACTCCAACTGTAAAACCCCAGAGTGAGCAGAGCTTGTGTTATGGATGATCGTACAGTGGACTGCGGGGAACCCAGAAAAAACATATATGTTAGAATAGAACAGTCGACTCCGATCAATTGGTGTGGTAACACCCTTAAAGACCAGGTGTAAGTTATTTTATTCTAGCATTTGTTGTAAGAATTAAGATAATTTAACACGAGTGGCCTGCTTGTATCTAATAATATTTAAGGTTTAGAAAACTAAACGCGTGCCCACCGATGGAACAGGGTGACCAGGCCGTGGCGCACGGACCGACAGTCGTTTTTTTTGTGTTCCCCTCCAAGGGGAGGGCAGGAGAAATTAAAAAATGCTTTTACGCAAACCCCGCGCGCGCGATTGAGGTTATGTGGGATTTGCTCCGAGCCTAAAGGCCGCGCAAGTGGGGCCCTAAAGGGGTCACCCGCTGGAAATTACATAGCAATGAAGGTGCTCAAAACACTGAAGTTAAATTCATAGCACTGAAAGTGCTCAAAATTGCAAAGAGAAATTAAATTAACTCGAATTAAAATTAGAATTAGAATTTGCGGCCAGAAGCGCTTCGAGATCGCTTAACAGCTGGGTGGCTTCGTACGCTTTCGCATTCCTTGGCCTAGCGACTTGAACTTCAAATCAAGGACATGGTAGTCGAGACTGAATCTCGAACAAAAGGATTAGGGTAGGTTTCGGAGCGTTTGAAGAACGCTTCAGAGAGTGTTTTGAGGTAATGTTGCACTATAGGTAGTTCAAGATCTCTGTGCAGGTCCACGATACGCACGTACCAATGTGCGTTTGTGGCCCTGCGGCAGAAGAGATTTTAAACCACTTGCAGTTTGTGCAGGAGAGAGGGTTTGGCGTGGGCAAAGATTGGCGAGGCACATGTCATGACTGGTCTAACGCAGGTCTTAAAGAGGACATTTTACTATGTCTACCTAACATACTATTTAGTCGGCCTAAGTAGAGACGGGCGAGTTTCGTTACTCTATCGATGTGTGGCTTGAAAGAAAGCGTCGGGTCTAAGGTGACGCTTAAGTATTTAGCACTGCGCTTCCGTTCCAACTTCCAACATTCGAACGCGCGAAAGCCGAATTGATGTGAAATGATGAGGGGATCGCCATCCGTTGGAAACAGATGGTTCCGCTTTGGAGAGAGTACAACTATCTCGAGCAGTTTAGCCTTGAAGTTTAGCTCTCGAGAAGTTAAGGAAGCCTCCTTTCAGACCCATCAGCCGATGGGTCTGTGATTAGCCGGAATATTCAGAGGTTTACCCGGCTTGGGAATGCCTATCACTTACGCTTCTTTCCAGGCCTTTGGAAAGTAGCTAAGGTCGAAGCAGGCATTGAAAATGATAGCTAACAAGGTAAGCACCTGTTAAGGCAGGTGCTCGAGTGCGTGGTTGGAAATTCCATCCGCACCCGGAGCTTTTTGGACTCTTGACTTCTAATGAGAATAGAAATTTCATCATTAGACACTGTGACGGGGTCGGCTGTGATGGAGAGGGAGTCTAGGAAGGCGGTAGTGCCGTCGGAACGAGTGACAGGAGCAATGGGAGAGGTGGCGTCTACGCGAAAGGTTCGCGCCATTCTATAACACGCTTGGTGAGACAGGGAGATATTCTCCATGAGATCGTTCATCTGAGCGTCTCGGAGATCCGCGATCTAACTTTACATTGAAGCTGATTCACAGCTAATCTATATGCGGGCGTGGGTTAGAGCGCTAAGGGAAGCGTGGGTTTGCCTTGCTTAGCAACCTTTTCGTTATCACTGATGCCTAAGATAATAACAACAGTGAGGGAATCGACTAACCAGTCTATTTTGTCCAGGCTATCTAGAGAGTCGGGCGAGATTGCGAGCGGAGAGTTCGAGGCTGAAACTAATGTGTTTTCAAAGCGTTTTCTAAAGTTGGTAAAGGTTTTAGGAGAGGTGACGTTGTCGTTAGGCAGTCTCAGTACGAAGGAGACGAGACAATGATCGGAGCCTAAGTCATCGAGCGGTTTGATAGACCTGAGATCGAAGTTTATATGCTTTACTATCGCAAAATCGAGGATTTCGGGAGAGTGGCTACGAGCGTTAAATGAAACTAGCGATAAGCCTTCGGGTTTGATACGACTGGACGTGGTATATAAAGGTCTAATCATTGTGTTAAATATTTAAATAATTTAAACTACTTAAAAAAATTTACAATGAACTAAGAAGCAACTGATGCTCGGCTAACGCGAAGAGACACTCTTGAGGAGAGCGGGCGGCTCGCAGATTGCGTGCGAGTACGGCGATTACCCTAATGTCGACGTTTTGAATAACGTCGAACACGGTCTTCATGTCCTCAGCCAACGACGACTGAGGTGAAGACGCCTACGATGGAGCTACGGGAGCTGGGATAGGATGGAAAGTTGCTCGGGCTTTGCTTCCGGGGGACCCCGGTTGCGCAGCGGCGGGAAGTTGGTGGGAGTGAGCGGCGGAGCCAGTTTAGGCGCGGCTCTTAGCTTCTCTTCGCGGAGCGCGAGGCTTACCCCTGTAGTTAGCTGAGGGCCGCACTGGCCGCACAGCGCACATGCAGGAGGAGAAGTGGAATCGGGAGTGCGAGTGCACTCCTTTGTGATGTGCGGGTCCAGGCACTTAACGCACCTGGGGGATCTGAGCAATTAGCAGCTGCGTGGCCGTAAAGCTGGCAACGGTGGTGTTAAGAATAATTGCTAAAGCATTTACCAGAGTATGAATGAAGGTACACTAGTTATTCATCGTCACAGTTTACACTTTAAGATAACTGCACGAAAGTTATTACTCAACGGCCGTTCCGAGATATATTTTTTGTTGTTGCAAAACGAGAAGTGTCAAAAACTATTACTAGGGAGGGGAGGGGCATGGGATCCGGAAACGGTTGGGTGCCTTGCCATTTATAAAAATTTACATCACGCTATTTTAAATACGCAACATACCCCGCCCCAAAAGGGGGCTACCCCTTTTCACTAAAATCGAACAGTTATTGGTATCTCAGATCAACCAAAGAAATTAAACAAAGGAATATACATAAGTGATAATGTTCTTCGATAACTGAGTAGGTACATGCAAACATGTGTACCTCCAATAAACAACCATAAACGTGGACTGTATCTTAAAACTAATAACATAAACTTCTTATGCTGACAAACGTGAACATCAAAAAAAAACCTAAACTAAAACATAAATTTAATCAAATCATGGTATTTTACTGGGTATTACTTACTGGTAGAGGGCACAGTTTTGATAAAGACCTAGTAAATATGCCTCTAGCAGTTCGAACCTCTACTACCCTAGTCACTGAGTCTCGTCCGGGAAAAACGCTAGTCACTCGACCGATACTCCACTGGAGAGGGGGGACATTATCCTCCTTGATAAGAACTAAGTCATTTATATTAATGTCACAAATCCCTCTATTCCATTTAACCCTCTGCTGCAGAGTATGAAGGTACTCCTGATTCCATCTCTTCCATATATCCACAACCATTGACTTAAGTAAATGCCAACGCGACAAAGGAGCCAAACTGTAGTCGACTGGTGTCTCTGGTACTGATACAAGAGGAGCACCGATTATGAAATGGCCTGGAGTCAAGACTGACAAGTCATTCGGATCATTTGACATGGGGTACAAAGGCCTAGAATTAAGTATGGCTTCAACTTGTGAAAATATGGTAACCAATTCTTCAAATGTCATACTACGATCACCTATAACTCTCTTTAAGTGACCTTTACTCGACTTAACCGCTGCTTCTACTAAACCATTAAAATGAGGACTAAGTGGGGGAGAAAACCTCCAAGTGATGAAATTGTCCGACAAAAAGGAATTAATATAGGGTCTCTTATTATGCTATTAGCAAATTGTTTCAAAATTCTACAAGCTCCCTTGAAGTTAGTTCCGGAATCAGTTGTTATTTCTTTAGGTAAACCTCGACGCGCTACAAAGCGCTTAAGCGCTGCAAGAAAAGCTTCAGCGGTCAGGTCACTAACTAATTCTAAATGGACCGCCTTGGTTATAAAACATACGAAAACGCATAAGTAGGTCTTGACTATTTTGGCATTCCAAAGCACACTAGTTTTTAGGTTAAAATGACCCGTAAAATCAATAGCAATTGACAAAAATGGACGAAGTGATTCATTATAGCGACTAGCAGGTAAATTCCCCATGAACGTTTCCGAGGGCTGACACTTTAATCTAAAACAGGGCAAACATTTAAAAATACGAGACCTAATTACTTGCCGTGCTGACAATATCCAATAATTCTCCCTAAGAATAGACATAAGTAAATTAGGACCTGCATGTAAGTATTTTAAATGGTAATAGTCAACGATAAGGTATGTTAGGTGGTGTGAGCGTGGTAGTACCAAAGGATGTTTAGCTGTATAAGGTAAAGCTGAGTTAACCAATCTACCTCCCACCCTAAGCATTTCCAATTTATCAATAAAAGGATGAAGTCGTCTTAAGAATGTACTGCAGTATTTTTCATTCTTTAAAAATCGTATGTCCTGTTTAAAGGCGTTATGTTGGACAATCTTAACTAACTTTAGCAAACCATTTCTTAATTCATCACTGCACAAAGAACCTATCTTCCTAGACATTTTATTTTTACAATTAAAGGCAAACCGTAAACACCAAGCAGTTGTACGAACCAGTTTACTCAAGGAACTAAATTTGTGTACTATTTCTTCACTATACTCAATATTAGTAGTGACAGTTGCTGCAAGTCTCTTAACTGATTTGAATCCAGGAAGTGAGTCTGAAGAAAGTTGTTCACACGGTACTGGCCAAGTTTTGTCATCACCGAGCAACCAAGAAGGACACCACCACAATTTATGATGCACTAGTTCTTGGGGTGTGATACCTCGCGACGCAGGATCAGCTGGGTTCATGCTTGTGGGTACGTATCGCCAAGACTCTGGAGGAATTATTGATTGAATTTCACTAACTCGATGAGACTCAAATACCTTCAGTAAGTGTGGTTCAGTGCGAAGCCAACAAAGAACAATAGAAGAATCACTCCTCGCGAAAGTAAGTCTGTGTAAGTCCGTATTTGTTTTTAATGTAGTAATAACCCTTTTCAGAAGTTTAGCCAAAAGATGTGCTCCAGAGAGTTCGAGTTTTGGAATGGTGAATTTCTGTTTGATCGGCGCAACCCTTGTTTTAGAAATGAGAAGATGTATGGTCACCCTACCATCACTGTGGACGCATCGCAAGTAGACACATGAAGCATACGCAGCATCGGAGGCGTCGCTGAAACCTTTCAAATCAAAATATAAAACCGATCTAGAGAGAACTTGACGCTGAATAGACACATTCTTAAGATAATCAATGTTTGAACAAAACTCTTTCCAATCATGCAAGATAGTCTCAGGTGGAACCTCGTCCCACTGTAAGCCGATTTTCCATAAACGTTGCATAAGAATCTTTACAAAAACAACACAGGGTGCTAACTAACCATTAGGATCGTAAATGGAACTGATTTTAGATAGAATAATCCTCTTGGTACATTCCTTTGAGTCGAGAGAAACTTGGTAAGTAAACATATCTGTAACAGGATTGTACTGCAGTCCCAAGACCTTCAGCGAAGAATGGTGACCCTGTTCAGTTAACTTCAACTCGCAGTGATCTGTAGGAAGATCATCAAGCAGCTCTGGTCTGTTACTAGTCCATTTACGTAGTTCGAAACACCCTTTTGATAAAAGTTCAACGACCTCAGCCTTAATATCTCTAGCTTCCTCTAGTGAACTAGCACCCGTAACGATGTCATCCACGAATACATTGTTAAGTAAAATTCTTGAAGCCCGAGGATGACTGTTTTCACCCTGGTATTCTAGTTCATGAACACAGCGCATCGCTAAATATGGAGCTGAAGTAACACTATACGTAACCGTGTTGAGTTGACAATCCTGATAATTCCCGTCGTCATCAAACCAAACGATGACCTGAAACTTCCTATCGTCGGGAAAAACCAAAACTTGTCTGAACATCTGCTTTATATCCGCTGTAAAAACTACTTCATGCAAACGAAAGTAGAGCATTATGTCGACAATATCCTTCTGTAACTTCGGACCAGCTAACAAAACGTCATATAAAGATTTTCCTGAACTACTCTTCATAGAAGCGTCGAAGACACACCGTATTTTGTCTGAATCCTTCTTATAAACTCCATGGTGAGGTATATAAAAATTAAGAAAATTCGAATGGCTGCATGTGGCCCAAAGAGACATATTCTCGCATGAAATCATTGTATTTCTTCGCCAAGGCACTATCCCGTTTCAATTTCCGCTCTAAAGATTGTAGTCTGCAAAACGCTAAAGATTTTGTCTCACCCAAATTATGGTCACCCTGTTTGAAGGGCAAGCGCACGACAAATCTTCCCTCAGGTGTACGCGTATGCGTCTGTTTAAAATGGACTTCACAAACTAAATCGTTAGGGTCAGTGACCTTAGCAGAGGGCACCTCCTCAATTTCCCAAAAACGCTTTAAGGAACTATCCAAATCCGTAACACACATGAAAGCAGACAACTCGTTCGATTTGTCATCATTACAACTAAAATCACCCATCAAAACCCATCCGAATATTGTATCGAAAGCTGTAGGCAAATTACTCCCAAAACTAATTTTACCACCCTTAAAAATGTTCGCACAAGCACCCGCACCTAATAAAATATCAACAAGACTCCTTTCGTGACACGTGTAGTCAGCTAACTTCAAATTCCTAAAATTGTCCAAAAAACTACTATCAATGGTTACTATAGGGATCTCTGCGGTAATTTGTGGTAAAATATATGTTTCAATACATGATATTTCATCATCCGAATGTAAATACAAAAATAATTTACCTGTAGGAACAACACTAGTCATGTTCGAACCACCGATTCCCAAAATCGAAACATTTGTTTTGGAGTAGCGCGCCCCCAAGCGGCGTGCACAAGAACTAGAGATAAAGTTAGTCATACTTCCGGGGTCAAGTAATGCACGAACACGATGAATTCTACCATTTCTACCAAAAGCGACATCTACCATAGCTGTAGCTAGCAATGAATGACGTGTGCTTGATTCCTCCTTACCAACCGAAGCACTGACTGTGTTAGACAGAGATGGAGATATAACGGCGGACCTTCCGGAAGAATGTTGCGATTGCTGCGTCTGATTTTCAGCGGGAATTCGCTCGACCGGCGTGGATGTCAATGAACTTTTATCTGCATAATTACTAATTGATTGATTCGTATTAGGTTGTTGCGGATTCACCTGCGTGTCGTTATCTGTAGATAAGTGGAGTAATGTATGATGTTTTCTATGACAAATATTATTACAACTTGATCGTGAATTGCAATTCATAACCCTATGAGATCGAAAACAATTGAAACACAAGTTGTTTGATTTTACGAATTCACGACGCATATCTATACCCATTGCTATAAATTTGTCACACTTATACAGATAATGTGATTCACTGCGGCATTAGGACACGTAGTTAGACTTCTGCTAATTTTGGCCGTTGCGTAAAACTTTAGTCGTAACAACTTTGCTGATATACACTGGACGTATGCGACACCTTACTAAGCTTTGAAGTAGGGGAAACATTGCTTTGTTTACCACTAATAGATGCACATAGACCCGTGGTTTCTAATGTCTTACAATGAGTATCTAAAAATGCAAGTAAATTATCAAAAGTAGGTATGTGGAGGTGTTGGTAGGTTAGTTCGAATCTAGACGGTAAATCATTATCTAGCCGTCGCGTAAATATATGTAACAACAAGAGAGACCATTCTTTAACTGGGAAGCCTAAACTAGTCAAGCCCCGCGTATTCTCTTGCAAGGTATTAACAAAGTTTCTCAGCTGATTCGTGTTCTTAGCGAACACGATAGGTAATGACAACATTGTACTTAGATGCGAGTCGGCAATCATGCGCTTGTCGTCGTACCTATCTATAAGAATACTCCGGGCCACTTCATAACTGTCGGGAGTATTGGACAAATGTTTTACTAGATTTAATGGTTCGTTCGAAAGACAACTTAGTAAGTAGTGCTTTTTCTGGACGGAACCTAATGACTGATTGTGATGAACCAAGCTATCAAACATATTTATAAAATTGGGAAAATCGCAATAATTACCGCTAAAACTAGGCAAACTTATACTGGGTAATTTTACATTACATTTCGCCGGCATGCTTGGCAAACTAACCTCACCCTTTTCACAAATAGATGTTAAAGTCTGTAACTTTAGTTAATTATCGAAATATTGTTCTTCAAATAGCAAATACCTAACTTTATGATCTTGTAATTCATCTTGCTCTAGTGACTGTGACAACGTAACATAAATTTCATCTACATTTACTTTGATTGAATCGAGATCGGAACAACGTAATTTGAACTTTTCTAAGTTTGATGAAATATTAAAATCTAACTTTTGGATTGAATGATGTAATATGCTAACCTTTTCCAACATAAAATCATACTTTGATACTAATAACTATTGCTTAGATTTAGACATAGCGAAAAGTATTTCTAAAAAGTTTTACAAATAAAAAATATGGCGGCGACGCGTGTTGCGTGAGCTGGCTTAAATATTGGCGAGAAAGGACCAACTTTTGTTAAAAATAATGGCTAAAGCACTTACCAGAGTATGAATGAAGGTACACTAGTTATTCATTGTCACAGTTTACACTTTTAGATAACTGCACGAAAGTTATTACTCAACGGCCGTTCCGAGATATATTTTTTGTTGTTGCAAAACGAGAAGTGTCAAAAACTATTACTAGGGAGGGGAGGGGGATGGGATCCGGAAACGGTTGGGTGCCTTGCCATTTATAAAAATTTATATCACGCTATTTTAAATACGCAACAGGTGGCATTGCCCTGAGTGACCGCGACGGTTAGGAGGCTCGACGGTTAGGACGCCACAGATTGTGCAAGCCTTTCTGAAGATCTCCCTCGATTTGGGAGTATTGGAAAGCATGACGCGAGCGGGAAATGTCTGCCGCGGTTAGAGTGCATTTTATGCACGGCTTTAGCCGAGAAGCCCTGGGACTTAAGGTCCTCGAGTATTTCGTCGTTCGCAAGCTCGAACCGGACGCCTCGTAGTATAGTGTGGATCTTACGCTCCTCCGGGAGGGCTTAGGTGTGATACGCGATTTGTTTATTGGATAGAAGCCTAGTAAAAGACTGGAAGTCGTCGATGGTCGCGACCTAAATTTTTATAATTTCACCTGCGTAAGACGCCTTGACGTAGCTGATTTTGTGCTCTTTGCACAAGTGAGAAACCACGGTCTATCGCGCCTTTTCGCGGAGGAATACGAGGGCAGGGAGCTGAGCCTTAGCCCGGACGGGAGCGCAGCGAGTTCAAGGGACGCGTTCACTTGGAGTGACATTAACGACCGGGGGCAGGTGTTGAAGATACCGGGGAGCGTTCAGGTGTTGAAGACATTGCGGCTTTCTTCGAACGCTTCTTAGAGCATTTAGTGACTAATCAAAATGTGGGCTCAGAAGGGCCGGTTAAAGAGGCGGCGACCGACGAAGTTTCGCACGTGGAGTCTGAATCGCCCCCAGGAGCGGTACGTTTCCTACGTGATGTGCGCGAGGACGTGTCCGACACACAGTCCAAGTTGGAGGGCACGGGAGACGCGGGAGAGCTAAAGACCTGAGGGGTCTGGGCGATGGTGACTTGAGGGGCCAGGGTTGGGGCCTGAGGGGCCGGGGCCGCAATCGTTGCCTGTAAGGCCTTCGTTAGCACGTCAATATTAATAGGGACACCGAGGGCACTGGCGAGCGCCTCGGCGAAGGACTTCGCAAAGTTTATTAGGCTTTACGAATCCATGGGAAGGCTTGGTAAGAAAATAAAAATATATAAATAAATAAGAGATGCCTAAAATTACTAGCAAACCTAGCAACCCCAGCGGCTTACCTCCTTACCAGTGGTAGAGGGGCTGGGGAAAACAACTTAAAACTTATCGTAGTTCACGGCTACCTAGAATCCTTAAAAGGGTACGCAAGTAAAGAGTTGACCGCGTTAGGGTCAACCTTTACCGACAAAAAGGGCAAATGTACATGGAAAGACACAAATATGATTAAGATAAATATGAAAATAGAAAAGTAAATAAATAAAATAGTAGAAAGGATATAATATATAAAATAAGAGGACTGGATCAGTACAAATTAATTGTCACCATTGGGTATCCTTTGTAATTTAGTACAAGAAAGAGCATTCTGGTTATAACCAGAATGTTTTACGCTGGGCACACACAGCACTCAGCACAAGCACAACACAGCACAGTACTTTGAAGACTAAGAGACTTAGTCGCATAGAAAAAAATCACTTCGACAGCGCTCGGAAGGAGTCAGAAAACCGTATCACGGAACCAACACGCTATACTGTGACATCGGTTAACTGAGCGCCGCTAAATATCGAGAAGGGACCGATCAATCGGAGTGGTCTTGGAACGTCGGTACCGTCCGGTGGTAGGAGCGAGAATGAGCCGACAGTCGTTTTTTTTTTTTTTTTTGTTCCCCTCCTCGGGAAGGGCAGGAGGATAAAAATGCCCTGACGCATACTCTGGCGCGATTCCAAAGTTATGTGGGACTCGTCCCGACGCCTACCAGGACCATACCCACTAAAAACCCCCTGTCGGCTCGTGCATTTTTGCCACTCAGCCTTCATCTGAGCGACGGCCAATTGGAGAAAGAGGCCGCGCTAGCGGGGCCCAGAAGGGGTCACCCGCTGGGATTACATAGCACTAAAGGTGCTCAAAGCACTGAAGGTTAATACGTAGCACTGAAGGTGCTCAAAATGAAAATCAATAATTAAAACAAAAATTAAAAAAAATTGCAAAATAAAATTGAGTTAATTCGCATTTACGTTAGAATTAGGATTTACGTTAGAATTAGAATTTACGTTAGAATTACAATTTGCGGCCAGAAGGGCCTCGAGATCGCGTGACAGTCTGGTGGATGGGTACGCTTGCGCATTTCTAGGCCTAGCGACTTTGAACTTCGAGTCTAACACAGGAGCAGCATATGAGACCGAATCACGAACTAGAGGATTGGGATGGGTTTCGGGGCGTTTGAAAAACGCTTCAGAGAGTGTTTTGAGATGTTGTTGCACTGTAGGCAGTTCAAGATCTCTATGCAAGTCCGCATTACGCACGTACCACGGTGCGCCTGTGGCCCGGCGGCAAAAGAGGTTTTGAACGCCTGCAGTTTGTGCAGGAGGGAGGGTTTGGCGTGGGCAAAGATTGGCGAGGCATACGTCATGACGGGTCTAACGCAGACCTTGTAAAGTGTACGTTTGTTTCTGAAGGACATTTTACTTTTTCTACCTAACATGCTATTTAGGCGGACTAAATAGTGACGAGCGAGTTTCGAAACTCTTTCGACGTGTGGCTTGAAAGAAAGCGTCGGATCTAATGTGACGCCTAAGTATTTAGTACTGCGCTTCCAGGGGATGGGAATGCCTAACATTCGAACGTGGGGATCGCCATCGGGACGACGGCGTTTGTGGTCGAAGCGCATCGCAGAACTCTTTTCAGGGTTCACATCGATGCGCCATTCTTGAAACCATGCACCAAGGGCGTTTACGGCCCTTTGGAGTCTGGTTACAAGGTGCCGAACACTGTGGCCCCTGGTATAGAGTGCGGTGTCGTCAGCAAAGAGGGCGAGTTCGACGCCTTTCGGCGGGATGGGAATGTCGTTGGTGTACACGGTGTACAGCAGAGAGGCGAGGACTGAGCCTTGAGGGACTCCAGCCTTTATGGGACGAGGTGCAGAAAGCGTGCCTTCGTGTTTAAATCGAAACGTACGGTCTTTGAGAAACGACGCTATTAACCTGACTAGGCGATCCGGTAAGCCTATCTTGTAGAGTTTATAAACGAGACCGCTGTGCCAGACTTTATCGAAAGCCTTGGCTACGTCAAAGAAAACCGCGACTGTTTTATAACGACGCGGATAGAAACCGTCAAGTATATACTCGACGATTCGGTGGACTTGCTGAGGGCAGGAGTGTTTAGCGCGAAAGCCGAACTGATGGGGAATAATGAGAGGATCGCCATCCGTTGGAAACAGATGGTTCCGCATTCGAGAGAGTATGACTCTCTCGAGAAGTTTAGACATTGCCTTGAGGAGGCTGATGGGTCTGTGATTAGCCGGGACGTTCAGAGGTTTGCCCGGCTTGGGAATGCCTATGACTGTCGCTTCTTTCCAAGCTTTTGGAAAGTAGCTATGGTCGAAGCAGGCATTGAAAATGATAGCTAACAAGGTAAGCATCTGTTGAGGTAGGTGCTTAAGTGCGTGGTTGGAAATTCCATCCGCACCCGGAGCCTTTTTGGACTTTTGATTTCTAATGAGAAGCAAGATTTCATCATTAGAGACTGTGACAGGGTCGGCGATGATGGGGAGAGAGTCTCTGCGAAGGACTTCGTCCTCCACCGCCTGGATGTGTGAGGGATAAGTAGGTTGCGTGCTGGGCGAGCATTGTGCGGCAATGCTGTCGGCGAAGCATTCGGCTTTCTCTTCGACTTCGAAGGCAGTAGTGCCATCGGGACGAGTGAGAGGAGGAACGTGAGAGACGGTGTCTACGCGTAAGGCTCGGGCCATGCTATAGTACGCTTGGTGGGACGGAGAGATATTCGCCATGAGATCGTTCATCTGAGCGTCTCGGAGTTCCGCGAGGCAAGACCTAACTTTACGTTGAAGCTGATTCGCAGCTGTTCTATAGGCGGGCGTGGGATATTTCTTGGCTCTCCGGAGAGCCGCGTTTTTAGCTTTAATAAGATTGCTAACGGCTAAGGGAAGCGTGGGTTTGCCTTGCTTAGCAACCTTTTCGTTGTCACTGATGGCTGAGTTGATAGCATCAGTGAGAGAATTTACTAATGAATCGATTTTATCCGGGCTATCTAATTGTTCGGGAGAGATCGCGAGTGGAGAGTTCGGAGCCTCTAAGGCTGAAACTAACGTATTTTTAAAACCTTTCCAGTTGGTAAAGGTCTTAGGAGATGAGGCGTTATCGTTCGGCGGTCCTAGCACGAGGGAAACGGGGCGATGGTCGGAGCCTAGGTCATCGAGCGGTTCGATAGACCTCAGATCAAGATTGATTCGCTTGATAATTGCAAAGTCGAGGATGTCAGGAGAGTAGGACGGGTTGTTGGGATAGTGAGTGGGAGTGATGGGGGATATGACGTCTAGGTCAAGGGAGTTAGTGATGTCGAGGAGAGCGATACCGCTGGTGTTAGTCGATAGGCACGTCCAGTCAGTATGTTTGGAGTTAAAGTCTCCGAACATAATGACTGAATGGCCGAGGGCGAGAATGGCCTCAAAGTCGCTGCGGATTGGTCTGCTACAACTAGGTATGTAGATTGAAGCTATGATGATGGTCGGATGACCAGTCATAGCCAATCTACACACAGTGGCTTCCATGTTGAGGAGAGGAGGAGTTGGGAGAGGACAGCAGTGGAAGCCTCTTTTGAAATATATAGCGGTGCCGCCGAAACCGTCGGAGTTGGGCCTATCGTTACAAATAAACGCGTACTTAGGTATAGCGAATCCCCTGGAGCGGTTTGGAGTAAGCCATGTCTCCTGGAGAAGGAATAAGTCAGGTTCTTTGTTCTGAAGGAACAGTTTGATTTCGGGAAGGTTGGTGTTAAGGCTACGAGCGTTAAAAGATACTAGGGATAAGCCCTTGGGTTTAATACGACTGGACGCGGGATTCGCGGGTCTAGACATTATAATTTATTATTTTATAAATTATAAAAGAATTTACAACGAACTTAGGAGCGAGTGATGCTCGGCTAACGCAAATAAACGCTCTTGAGGAGAGCGGGCGGCTCCCAGTTTGCGTGCGAGCACGGAAATTTCGTTAATATCGACGTTTTGAATAACGTCGAATACGGTTTTCATGTCCTCAGCCAACGACGACTGAGGTGCGGATGACGGAGAAGGACGCGGCCCTACGGGAGCTACGGGAGCTGGGATGGGTCGGGAAGGTGCAGGCGGGACGACCGGACGCTGCCTCCAAGACAGAGCCGGAGTAGGTGTCGGCTGAACGGGCTTTGCTTCCGGGGGACCCCGGTTGCGCAGCGGCGGGAAGTTGGCAGGAGTGAGCGGCGGCGCCGGTTTAGGCGCGACCCTCTTGGTGGTGGAGCGCGGAGCGCGCGGGCAACCCCTGTAGTTAGCTGTGTGGCCGGACTGGCCGCACAGCACACAGGCAGGGGGGGAAGTGGATTCGGGAGTGCGAGTGCACTCCTTAGTGAAGTGAGGATCCAGGCACTTTACGCACCTGGGGGGAGCTGAACAGTTAGCCGCTGCGTGGCCATAGAGCTGGCAGCGGTGGCACTGCCCAGGGTGACCACGGGGGTTGGGACGCTCGATGGAGATATTTGAGAGTCCGCAAATTGTGCGAGCCTCTCTAAAGATCTCCCTCGAGTTGGGAGTATTCGACAGGATTACTAACGCTAAGGGAAAACGCCTACCGCGGTTGGAGTGCATCTTGTGCACTGCTGTGACCGGGAAACCCTGAGACTTAAGGTCATCGAGAATGTCTTCGTTACTGAGTTCGAACGGGACGCCCCGTAGTACAGCGCGGATCTTACGCTCCTCCGGGAGGGCGTAGGTGTGATACGCGATATGATTTAATGATAGTAGCCTGGTAAACGCGCGGAAGTCGTCGACGGTCGCTACTTGGATTTTGATTGTATCGCCAGCGTTGGCGGCTTTTAAGTAATTGATTTTGTGCTCTTTGCACAAGTTTGAGACCGCGGTCCAGCGCGCTTTTTCACGCAGGAATACGGGCGGAGGGAGCTGAGGCTTCGGCGGGACGGGAGCGCAGCGCGTCGCTGGCTTCGATGTGACCGACGGAGACGCGGTTACTACGAGCGATTTTAACGGCGCGGGGGCTGGTGTTGAAGACACCGGGGAGGGCTCGGGTATTGAAGATACCGAAGCTTTCTTCGAGCGCTTTTTGGAGCGCTTGGTGACAAGTTGGAACGCGGGCTCAGGAGAGCCGGTTAAGGTGACGGCATCTGACGAAGTATCAGACGCGGGTTCGGAGTCACTCCCGGGAGCGGTACGCTTACGACGCGACGCGTGAGAGGATGCGACCGATTCGCAGTCCATCTCGGACGAGGCGGGAGACGCGGGAGAGCTGTAGACCTGAGGGGTCTGGACGTCGGAGGCCTGAGGGGCCGGGATTGAGGCCTGAGGGGCCGGGGTTGGGGCCTGAGGGGCCGGGGACGCGATAGTAGCCTGTAAGGCCTGCGTTAGTACGTCATCTGGGACGGGGCAACCGGACGCCGCGAGCGCCTGGGCGAACGACCTAAGAACGTTTATAAGGTCCATTGGAGGGCTTGAATATGTAATATATAAATATATAATGTATGCCTAGGTCCCCTAGCAAACCTAGCACCTAATTAAATAACAAATGCCTAGAGTTCCTAAATAAAAACCTAGCAACCCTAGCGGCAAACCTCCCTACCAGCGGTAGGGGGGCTGGGGAGAATAACTTAAAAACTAACCGTAGTACGCCGAAGGCCGCTACCTAGAAACCTAAAAAAGGGTACGCAGGTAAAGAGTTGACCGCGTTAGGGCCATTCTTTACCGACAGAAAGGACAGATACACACGAAAACACACAAATATGATAAAAATAAATATGAAAATAGGAGAAAAATAAATAAAATAGAGAAGAGAAATAAATAAAATTAAAAAGGACTGGTTCAGTACAAATTCGTTGTCACCGTTAAGTATCCTTTGCACTGAAACCAGACTACTTACGCTGGGCACAACACTGCACTCAGCACAAGCACAACACAACTTAGCACAGCACTTTGAAGACTAAGGGGCTTAGTCGCAAAGAAAAATACGCACTTCGATAGCACTCAGAGGGAGTAGAAAGAGCCTTGAAAACCGTAGCACGGAACCAACACGCTAAACCGTGACGTCAGTAGACTGAGCGCCACGGAGTATCGGGAAGGGACCAAACAACGGAGAACGGGGTCTTGCACGTCCGCACTGGGCGGCGATCGGAGCGAGAATGAGGAGGAGACGACAGTCGTTCTCGGAAAGTCGTTTATATATTAATCGCTTAAGTAAAGTTGGTATTACGATATATTAGAGGCTTTGTGGGAAGACTGCTAATATTAATATAAGAAGGTTAGACCAATTGTTGCGAATGTTCATAATAATGAATTACTTATCTGAATCATTTTAGACGTTAAAATCTGAATTGAAATGTTATCCAATATACTAAATAGGAAGCGATTGACGCCTATTGATGCCTACTAACTCCCACACTTGCGTTGGTTCACTAATATATTTTTTCGAGTTTGTCAACATTGCAAGAGTCGGTAGATCGACTTTTTCTTTAAAAGCCTTGGGTTTTGGCATTAGTTTATAATTGTACCGACTGAATAGAGTTTTTTTACACATACATTGTAGAATAGACTTTTACTTCGGTCCGTTATTTATAAACGAAATTGGAAACAACAGGTGAGGTGGAGGACGAACCTAATTCAAATTATTTAAATCAAATAACATCTTTAAAGAATTATCATTTAATTATACAATTAATTTAAAGCAAAACCTGTCAAAAAAACTAAGGCTCTAAATCTATTGTTGTACTCAAAACGTTAAAAACAAATTCAAAACAGAAATTCGTAACAAAAAACCAATTGAAACGCAACCACCCTATATAATTCAATTAGCCAAAAGAATCACTTAAACAAAATAACTTCACAGTCACAATGACAAGCTTTTTTATACACAGGGCGTGTCTGAAATTTCAGCGAGCGAGCGTGCTCTGACAGCCGTGATGAATGGTCGCGGAGCGCGCCAGACAGCTTGTCCGAATGTGCAGGTACTCTACCAGGTTATGAAATCGAAAATACCACCATCAATCTTATGGATCTATAGTGATAATGTGTTCAGGATTTATTAGGTACACGTGAGCAGCTTGAGTTTTTTGATCCTGCCTCGCAGTTCGACATATATATGATTAGGTATAGTATATAAACGACTTGAATATCGGTTTCTGGTTCTTGCGAGCTTAATAGAGAAAGGAATTTTAGACGCTTCGAATGGATTAGTCTTGGTATGTATTGGATACGAAATTAATTAATCCAATCAATTACTACTCAGATGTGTGATCAAAAGTTCGATTGTTCTCATTACCAGATGGTTAATTAAGGTGTATACTCCCGTAACCAAACTATTCTAATTGTTTTCAGATTCATTATCAACCGTATTTAACGACATCAAATGGTACCTTAAAATTATACTATATGTACTATAAACCTCCTCAATACAGACTTTGCGTAGCGAATTTATACTTTATATATATTGTTGACGTAAGTGTAAATTTATTTAGAAAGTTTAAGTAACCATTTCAGGTCTGTGAAAGGGGCCGTAAGAGTTTTATAAGATACAAACGGTCTTCAAAAATCCTTTTCTCTATTTTGTTTTGTAAATAACTTAATTCATAATAGTTTATAATAATAATATATAAAGAGTTTTGCTTATTTATGTCCAAGAAATTGTTTGTTAACTTGCCAAGCTCAAGTTTTCAATTTACCCGCATTAAAAAGCACCATTAATAACATAAGTTTGTTAACCTATCAAAAGTTTGTTGAAAATATCAATAAACTCAAAGAGGTAAAAAGAGACAAATTTGAACAAGTTGAAAGTATAAAAAAGTATAATGAAACTTGCATTGTCCGAAGATTTCATCTTTGGGAGAGCGCGTGGTACAACGAGGTGAACTCACATTCTTTTTTATAAAAAATCAACACACATTTTATGGCTTAGATAAATCTTATTTAGATTGTATAATTTATTATTTTATAATAAAACCCCTATGACATAGTATTTATAACAATCAGTACCATTAGCGTAAGTTAAGGCCTAATAAGTTCTGTAACAAAAATATGAAACCTTTAGTTTTTATACTGAATCCCTAAAACAGCTGCCTTTTAACAGCAAGTTAAATACGTGGGATACAATATCAATATCAGGAACTACGCTAAAATATTTACATTTTATAAAACTTTCAATACTTAGGTCACTGCTCCAAACAAAAGGCGGAAAGGTCTTTCTTACAGAACTACATCTCGCAGATCAGAATCCACAAATCTTATTCGGAACATTCCAGTTTGACTTGTCTTCCACGGGACCCCATTCTCTTTAATAGACAGTTTATGGTAAAATGTCAGAAAGAGGTCGCTTTTTTCTACCTTGCATGGATTTATCACGGGACATTTGGCCGGTAATATTGGCTCAAATTCCCGAGAAAAATAATCCATAACGGGAAAAATTTGCTTTTTTTTTGTTTATATTTGCTCGAAAAACTGGTAAACTATTTAACTTTTTTTTTGTTTTTACCATTGGAACGACACTTTGCCCAGGAGTAACGTAGGTATATATCTTAATGCTGGATAACTATTCTGTGGGGTCTGAATTTTATCATAATCTGTGCTTTTTTTTTGCTTCCTTTTGCTTTGTGTTTTTTACGGTTTGGAATTCTCCTTTAAGCATTGTAATATAAAATGCGATAACATTTATTTTATACTAACATTGATTTGTAAAACTTTAATGAAACACTGGTTGTTGTCCTAGGAAATTAAAATAAGGAGTTTATTAATAAATTTTATGAGAAATGGCACAACTGGGAGAAGCAGTGAGACTTCTAGTGTTTAATAATCGCTTAGCTGTGTTTAGTATTTTACGTAAGCAGATTTATTTCTCTCAATGACAGATGTTGTTGATGTTAAATTAATTTGAATAAATAAAGATGTTATATTTACTTTTGATGCAAAAAGGGCACCATTTTATGAGAAAGGTTGTATAGTTTTTTATATTTAGTAGTATAAATGAAATTTTAATGTGTTTGGATAAAATAATCTTCTAAAGCATATGTACGGGGTGTCATTCTTACTGTTCGGAAAAAGGACAGACAGTGCGAAGAGTCGAATTCCGCTTTTAATTTTCGGTATATGGTGTCTTTGGGAATTATGGTTTGATCCCAGTTGCAGAAGGACTTTTTCTCCGAATGGTTAAAAAAGTCACCCGGGGTTTTTGTAAAGTTGGATAACTATTTTCTTGGACCTCCAAGTGTAACATGCAATAACGTGGGATCCTTGGAGACAATCGGGTCAATAATATCAGCTTGCGGTATTTTAGGTAGATCCGTTTAAATATACGTTTTGTATTAAAACATATTATCTGACTAAATAATTATTTTAGTGTTAAAAAATAAAGGTAAAACATTTTATTTTATTTAGCAGCCTGGTATCATTATTTCAAAATTTTTTAAAGTTTTAACGAAAAGCTGACGCATAGATGGTTAAAAGTAGCTTATTTAAATAATTAAATTAAATTAAATTCGGTTATCAGCGATAAATATTTAACTAGGTACTATGTTTGTTTTATGGGATTTTAATATTTTTTGTGCACCTTAAAGAAAGTGTCTTTTTACTCTAGATATATAGTTGATAATCGTAAAAAATAATGTAGTAAGATTGAAAAATGGTGTCGAACTATTTTCAACTCCATTTCCTGGAATTTATTGGGATAACAACCATTTCTCAAATAACTGTAATAGGATATTAACTTTAAGTCATTAACTAAATTATGGTTCATCACGGTTTTTAATACAACTATACCTTTTTTTGTACTTTACATAGCTAGCTACAAAGCTTGCAACCCTCCTGATCAAAAGCTTGCAACCCTCCTGATCAAAAGCTTGCAAATTCTGATTGAGATCTATATCCATAGACACTATTAATAACAGGAGATATTTTTTAAGTAATCGCATAACTGATATACTCACTATCATATCAATAATGCGCTAAAGAGTGTAGGCTTCCTAATAATTTCCCTGTATGTACTTTCGTTTGATCTGGAATGCAAACAAATTAAGTTATAATCATAGTTATAACACAGAGGCAGTAAACTCGCTTCAGAGGAGACCTTAAAATCAAAAGAAACTTAACTACCACTACTGTTGCTGCGTATCGTGCGCCCTTCCAAACCAGTGGTAGTTTCAATATACGACGTCCTAAGCCGAGGTCCGTGGCCTCTCGGGTGCCCTTCAGCGTATCGTATGTAGGAGTAGTTTAAGTTCCGGCTTAGCGCCGTCAGCGCTAGGCCAAATGATCCGGTGAAATTTAAAACGCCATAAATAAAGTGTCCATTTCGAAAAAATGCGTGTCGTGCGAGAGAGCGGGAACACAGAGTAAAACAAAATCGAATATTAATATTATTAATTTTCTTAACTGTTGGTTTCGTATTTCTACGACTTAAATATCTATTTAAAAACGTTTACTAGCCCTCCCTCATACGCCGGAAGTCCCTGATTCTAGTCCTGGCCATGGCATCCGTTTGTGTGATTAACATAAAAGTGTGTTCTCGGATCACAGTTAATATTTATAAATATGTGTGTTTATTCTGGGTTCCCCCCCAGTTCGCTGTATAGTCATCCACGACACAGGCTTTGCTTACTTTCGAACCTTACAGTTGGGGTGTCTGTCTGGGAATTTATAATATAATTATTATTATTAAATTCAGAAATAAACAAATATTAATTACATGTCAAAATAAAAATTTAAACACTTGCTACACACGACGTATTGTAAACGAAGATTGAAGACGGTCCCTCCCGTGAGCGAACGCTTAACCGCTATGTGTGATTCTATTACAAAAGAGATTCTATGGCTTCTTTGTTCTGCTTGCAATTTTAAATTATTTATGAAAACTGCTACCTTATTTGTAGTACCTTCTATGTTGCAACAGTAACACCGTTTTAAGATAATAAATCGAATTTGTTTGTTCAGTGTTATTTAGTAAACATCGTTGGTCTGTATTATACTTAAAATCTACTCTAGCTAAGTAAAAACAACAAAACCCGTTCCTTTGAATTAAACGACCAAACTTTAGAATCTTATCCGAGCTAATCTTAATAAAGCCTTAACTGACTCAAAGACCTTTTAAAACTTTAAATCCCGTAAACTAACATCTCGTTATCCTACAACCCATTTTCTCAATTCAAGCTAAACTTACAAACTTTTGCAGTTCTTACCTCTTTACAAAGTCATTTCACTACACTTCACTGCACTCAGAACACAAACACTTTAATTGTCACTTAGAAAACTCGGCGATCTCGCGCTGAGGGCGGGGGCGCGGCGGGCACGACCTCTCTCGCCCACGAAATCCCGACTACTGCTCTTCAGAAGAAAAGCTCAAGCAAAACGGCGCGCGCACTTCCCACGAAAATGATAATTCAAACACATTTGTCAAGCAAAACCTTCGAGATTCAACAAAATAATGAGTCCGATGAAGCTGTATCAACCAACAGCTTGTTACCATCCCATAGACAGCTCAAATGTCTTGTTTCTAACAAATTGGTTTAAAGTTGATTCCTACGTTGATTTATCGCGGGAGTTAATTCAATTCTCAGGCTTTACGGACTGTTATTGTGCAGATTATGAACATGACAAGTTTAATTAAGTATTTCAAATGGTACGAAAGCTGAGATAAGCTTTGTGTTGTGGCTCTCTAGTTTATAGCCTTGCTTTAGTACTTATTTTCTGGTGTTATTGTATTTTGAATGAAAACTTCTGAGCAAAAAGTTTTCGTGCAATTCAAAACAGGAAATTTGCTTTCATAAATTAAGCTGTTGAAAATGTATTCTGTTGTTTTTATCTAACTCGTGGCGATGTGTTGTATTGTACAGCATGGACTGCAATTGTTTGGACGTGGGTAGTTATGATTAACTTGAACTAAGCTTAATTAAGTTAGTTAACATTTAGGAAGTTAGTTAAATTCAATTTAGTCTCATGTTAGTGCTGCTTTGATGAAAAACATTCAACTGCCTCATACAATACACTTTAGTCTATGGTTTGTGTTCCTATTGTTTCAACTTACCTATCAGTTTTTTTTAAGCTTACGCCGTTAATTTGAGGCATTGAGTAATTTTATTTTAAAATGCTTATTTTACAATCATATTATTATAGTAAAAGTATTATATATAATTATATATATATAAAAAGTATTATAGTAAAAGAAAATACTTTCTTTTATTTGGACGACAATAAGACATCGAATAAATAATTAACAAAAATAATATCGATGCATAAAAATATTATACAAAAGCTATGCGACGCACATTATGTATTTGTTTTACGCTGGAACAAATCCTATTCTAAGTTAATTACCCTGTGTAGGCAGTTTACTGTGTCATTGAAGAAAATTTTAATTTATTTATTTTACAATTTACGTACACACAAAATATAACTAATCATACATGGAAAAAAGTACTGCACAAACGTACTACTTATTTCATATGCAATTTCTACCAGTAGACCTGGCACTGGATAGTTTGGTTCAAAACTACAACAATAGTGTGCTTTTTATAACTACTAATTCTAAGTTCATAAAAAGAGAGACTATAATATAAAAATATACGTACAGATAACATACATAAACATAAATAATTTATATACATACTTAAATACATATGCATACATACATTAACACATCCATAAATACAAAAATTATACTTATGGCATAGCAACTAAAACTTATAGTTATTTGCAGCAAATTTGTCTTATCTTTACGAAATAAACTTGAATATTATTATGTTTTGTATATATCATACAGCCATGAAGAGCCACACATCGAGGTCGGTTTGCGGCCTAGAATCTGTCACAAGTGAAATGCAGCCTCCTAACTCAGCCCTTAGTTAGGGCTCACGTGACAAAGGTCATGTCTTAGACGTGGTTAAGATCTGGGCTTAACGTGATTAGTTTAATTCAATGAGTTTAATTAAACAATGCGGTTTGTGAGACTGCAACGAAGCTGGTAGTATAATATTTCTGTTATATTAAGAAGTATGTAGTCGAAGGTTTTATTTTTGGTATTTCTTTCTAAGAAAATGATCTAACAAGACTTTCCTTAGGAAAATTTTGAATAAGTGTCGTTTGAAACAAACAAACAAATGATGTACGTAGATCTTTGAGTGAAGTAAAAAAGGGGACGGATGGACTGAGCAACATACCTCAATAATATTGTTGGTTGGTATGGTTTAGTCACTACGCGATCCGAACCGACAATATACGAACCCACACGAATACAAAATTTATACGGATACGAAATGTTTTGTGTCACTCGCAAGCCTGGTTTGCATTTTCCATCTCTTTTATGTCGAGAAGCAATATAATTGCGTGTGTGTGAGTAAATGTATCATTCTCGCTCCGATCGCCATGCGGTGCGGACGTGCAAGACCCAGTTCTCCGTTGATCGGTCCCTTCCCGATATTCCGTGGCGCTCAGTCTACTGACGTCACAGTTTAGCGTGTTGGTTCCGTGCTACGGTTTTCAAGGTTTTTCTACTCCCTCTGAGTGCTATCGAAGTGCGATTTTTCTTTGCGACTAAGCCCCTTAGTCTTCAAAGTGCTGTGCTAAGTTGTGTTGTGCTTGTGCTGAGTGCAGTGTTGTGACCAGCGTAAGTAGTCTGGTCTCAGTACAAAGGATACTTAACGGTGACAACGAATTTGTACTGAACCAGTCCTTTTATTTTTATTTATTTCTCTTCTCTATTTTATTTATTTTTCTCCTATTTCCATATTTATTTTTATCATATCTGTGTGTTTTTGTGTGTATTTGTCCTTTTTGTCGGTAAAGGTTGACCCTAACGCGGTCAACTCTTTACCTGCGTACCCTTTTTAAGGTTTCTAGGTAGCGGCCTTCGGCGTACTACGGTTAGTTTTAAGTTATTCTCCCCAGCCCCCCTACCGCTGGTAGGGAGGTTAGCCGCTAGGGTTCGCTAGGTTTTTAGGAACTAGGCATCCTGTGACATACTTATTTTATACTTATATTTGTCCCTAATGGATTCGCTAAGCTTTATTAACTTCGCGAACGCGTTCACCCAGGCGCTTGCTGCGGCAGGCGTCTCCATCCCGAAAGACATCTTAACGCAGGCCTTGCAGGCATCAATCGCATCCCCGGCCCCTCAGGCCCCAACTCCAGCCCCTCAGGCCTCCAACGCCCAGACCCCTCAGGTCTATAGCTCTCCCGCGTCTCCCGTTCCATCCGATATGGACTGCGCGTCGGTCTCATCCTCGCGAACATCTCGTAGGAAGCGTACCGCTCCCGGGAGCGATTCAGACTCCGCCGCGTCCGAAGCTTCGTCGGTCGCCGCCACCTTAACCGGCTCTCCTGAGCCCGCGTTCCAATTAGTTACCAAACGCTCTAAGAAGCGTTCGAAAAAAGCCGCGGTGTCTTCAACACCCGAGCCAACCCCGGTGTCTTCTACACCCGCCCCCGCGCCGCTCATGTCAC
Source organism: Marasmarcha lunaedactyla (assembly GCA_923062675.1). Lineage (NCBI taxonomy): Eukaryota > Metazoa > Arthropoda > Insecta > Lepidoptera > Pterophoridae > Marasmarcha > Marasmarcha lunaedactyla. The sequence continues at coordinate 4,723,649 of OV281341.1, forward strand.
TCGAAGTGACCGCGTCTCCGTCGGTCCCGTCTAAGCCAGCGACGCGCTGCGCTTCCGTCCCATTGAAGCCTCAGCTCCCTCCGCCCGTCTTCCTCCGCGAAAAAGTGCGCTGGACCGCGGTTTCAAACCTGTGCAACATCACAAAATTAATTATCTAAAAGCACTTCCCTCCAATATGGTTGAGGAGGGCGATGGCTGGATCCCGCGTTAACTCGTGAACGGGTGCCGTTTGAGGGTGATCGTCGTTTGGATACTTGGGGGGAGGGAGACTTGCCGAGCTAAAAGATGCAGAAAAGAATAATTTTGTATAGACATAAATAGACTCTGTAAATTTATTTTGAAAAAAAATATACCTATATATATATAAATATAAATATAATATATAAGTTTCTTGCCAGTTCTTCTTCACGAAGGTTTTTTTCGAACTGGTGGTAGAATCATGTTTTATTTGACGTCAATAAGAACAAGTAATTGTCAATGTTGAGAAATAAATATATTTCATATTTCATTTCATATTTCATTTCATAAGCAACCAACGCAGGCGACACAATTAAAATTCAGGTCGCGACCATCGACGACTTCCGCGTGTTCACCAGGTTACTTTCTTTAAAACAAATAGCTTATCACACCTACGCCCTCCCGGAGGAGCGTAAGATCCGCGCAGTACTACGGGGCGTCCCGTTCGAGCTCAAGAACGAAGATATCCTCGAGGACCTTAAGTCCCAGGGTTTCCCGACCTTAGCAGTGCACAAGATGCACTCCAACCGTGGTAGGCGTTTTCCGTTAGTGCTAGTAATCCTGTCCAATACTCCCAACTCGAAGGAGATTTTCAGAGAGGCTCGCACAATTTGCGGGCTCTCAAACATCTCCGTCGAGCGTCCCAACCCCCGCGGTCACCCTGGGCAGTGCCACCGCTGCCAGCTCTACGGCCACGCAGCGGCTAACTGCTCAGCTCCCCCCAGGTGCGTTAAGTGCCTGGATCCGCACATAACGAAGGAGTGCACTCGCACTCCCGAATCCACTTCCCCCCCTGCTTGTGTGCTAACTACAGGGGTTGCCCGCGCGCTCCACGCTCCACAGCTAAGAGGGCCGCGCCTTAACCGGCGCCGCCGCTCACTCCCGCTAACTTCCCGCCGCTGCGCAACCGGGGTCCCCCGGAAGCAAAGCCTGTTCAGCCGACGCCTACTCAGGCTCTGTCTTGGAGGCAGCGTCCGGCCGTTCCGCCTGCACCTTCCCGACCCATTCCAGCTCCCGTAGCTTCCGTAGGGCCGCGTCCTGCTCCGTCATCCGCATCTCAGTCGTCGTTGGCTGACGACATGAAGACCGTGTTCGACGTTATTCAAAACGTCGATATTAACGAAATTTCCGTGCTCGCACGCAAACTGCGAGCCGCCCGCTCTCCTCAAGAGCGTTTATTTACGTTAGCCGAGCATCACTCGCTTCTAAGTTCGTTATAAACTTTATTTTTTTTTGTATTAATTCGTAAATAAGCAATATAATGTCTAGACCCGCAAATCCCGCGTCCAGTCGTATCAAACCAAAGGGCTTATCCCTAGTTTCTTTTAACATTCGTAGCCTTAAAACTAACCTTCCTGAGCTCAAACTGTTCCTTCAGAACAACGAGCCAGACTTATTGCTTCTTCAAGAGACGTGGCTAACTCCAAACTGCTCCAGGGGATTCGCTATACCTAAGTACGCGTTTATTCGTAACGACAGGCCCAACTCTGACGGTTTCGGCGGCACTGCTATATATTACAAAAGAGGATTCCATTGCTGCCCTCTCCCTAGCCCTCCTCTCCTCAACATGGAAGCCACTGTGTGTAGATTGGCTATGGCTGGTCATCTGACCATAATCATAGCTTCAGTCTACATACCTAGTGGTACCAGACCAATCCGCAGCGACTTTGAGGCCATTCTCGCCCTCGGCCATTCAGTCATTATGTTCGGAGACTTTAACTCCAAACATACTGACTGGACGTGCCTATCAACCAACACCAGCGGTATCGCTCTCCTCGCCATCACAAATTCACTTGACTTAGATGTCATCTCCCCCATCACTCGGTGGGAGTGATGGGGGAGATGACATCTAAGACAATATCCCGACAACCCGAACCACTCTCCTGATATCCTCGATTTTGCAATAGTCAAGCGAATCAACCTCGACCTCAGGTCTATCGAACCTCTCGATGACCTAGTTTCTGACCACCGCCCCGTCTCCCTCGTGCTAGGACCGCCGAACGATAACGTTACCTCTCCTAAGACCTTTACCAACTGGAAAGGCTTTAAAAATACGTTAGTTTCAGCCTTAGAGGCCCCGAACTCTCCACTCGCGATCTCCCCCGAACAATTAGATAGCCCGGATAAAATTGATTCATTAGTAAATTCTCTCACTGATGCTATCAACTCAGCCATCAATGACAACGAAAAGGTTGCTAAGCAAGGCAAACCAACGCTTCCCTTAGCCGTTAGCAATCTTATTAAAGCTAAGAACGCGGCTCTCCGGAGAGCCAAGAAATATCCCACGCCCGCCTATAGAACAGCTGCGAATCAGCTTCAACGTAAAGTTAGGTCTTGCCTCGCGGAACTCCGAGACGCTCAGATGAACGATCTCATGGCGAATATCTCTCCGTCCCACCAAGCGTACTATCGTATGGCCCGAGCCTTACGCGTAGACACCGCCTCTCACGTTCCTCCTCTCACTCGTCCTGATGGCACTACTGCCGTCGAAGTCGAAGAGAAAGCCGAATGCTTCGCTGACAGCATTGCCGCACAATTCTCGCCCAGCACGCAACCTGCTGATCCCTCACACATCCAGGCGGTGGAGGACGAAGTCCTTCGCAGAGACTCTTTCCCCATCACCGCCGACCCCGTCACAGTTTCTAATGACGAAATCTCGCTTCTCATTAGAAATCAAAAGTCCAAAAAGGCTCCGGATGCCTGCCTCAACAGGTGCTTACCTTGTTAGCTATCATTTTCAATGCCTGCTTTGACCATAGCTACTTTCCAAAAGCTTGGAAAGAAGCGACAGTTATAGGCATTCCCAAATCGGGCAAACCTCTGAACGTCCCGGCTAATCACAGACCCATCAGCCTCCTCAAGGCAATGTCTAAACTTCTCGAGAGAGTCACACTCTCTCGAATGCGGAACCATCTGTTTCCAACGGATGGCGATCCCTTCAATATTCCCCATCAGTTCGGCTTTCGCGCTAAACACTCCTGCCCTCAGCAAGTCCATCGAATCGTTGAGTATATACTTGACGGTTTCTATCCGCGTCACTAAAAAACAGTCGCGGTTTTCTTTGACGTAGCCAAGGCTTTCGATAAAGTCTGGCACAGCGGTCTCGTTTATAAACTCTACAAGATAGGCTTACCGGATCGCCTAGTCAGGTTAATAGCGTCGTTTCTCAAAGACCGTACGTTTCGATTTAAACACGAAGGCACGCTTTCTGCGCCTCGTCCCATAAAGGCTGGAGTCCCTCAAGGCTCAGTCCTCGCCCCTCTGCTGTACACCGTGTACACCAACGACATTTCCATCCCGCCGAAAGGCGTCGAACTCGCCCTCTTTGCCGACGACACCGCACTCTATACCAAAGGCCACAGTGTTCCGCACCTTGTAACCAGACTCCAAAAGGCCGTAAACGCCCTTGGTATATGGTTTCAAAAATGGCGCATCGATGTGAACCCTGAAAAGAGTTCTGCGATGCGCTTCGACCACAAACGCCGTCGTCCTGCTGGCGATCCCCACGTTCGAATGTTAGACATTCCCATCCCCTGGAAGCGCAGTACTAAATACTTAGGCATCACATTAGATCCGACGCTTTCTTTCAAGCCACACGTCGAAAGAGTTTCGAAACTCGCTCGTCACTACTTAGGCCGCCTAAATAGCATGTTAGGTAGAAAAAGTAAAATGTCTTTCAGAAACAAACGTACACTTTACAAGGTCTGCGTTAGACCCGTCATGACATATGCCTCGCCAATCTTTGTCCACGCCAAACCCTCCCTCCTGCACAAACTGCAGGTAGTTCAAAACCTCTTTTGCCGCCGGGCCACAAACGCACCGTGGTACGTGCGTAACGCGGACTTGCATAGAGATCTTGAACTGCCTACAGTACAACAACACCTCAAAACACTCTCTGAAGCGTTCTTCAAACGCTCCGAAACCCATCCCAATCCTCTAGTTCGTGATTCAGTCTCATATACTACTCCTGTCTTAGATTCGAAGTTCAAAGTCGCTAGGCCTAGGAATGCGCAAGCGTACTCATCCACCAGACTGTCAGCCGATCTCGAAGCCCTTCTGGCCGCAAATTCTAATTCTAACGTAAATTCTAATTCTAACGTAAATCCTAATTCTAACGTAAATGCGAATCAATTCAATTTTATTTTGCAATTTTCATTTTGAGCACCTTCAGTGCTATGTAATCCCAGCGGGTGACCCCTTCTGGGCCCCGCTAGCTTGGCCTCTTTCTCCAGTTGGCCGTCGCTCAGATGAAGGCTGAGTGGCAAAAATGCACGAGCCGACAGGGGGTTTTTAGTGGGTATGGTTCTGGTAGGCGTCGGGACGAGTCCCACATAACTCTGGAATCGCGAATCAGAGTATGCGTCAGGGCATTTTTATCCTCCTGCCCTTCCCGCGGAGGGGAACAAAAAAAAGAAAAAAAAAATGTATCTGAAGTAGTACCAGAGCTATTTTTCAGGTTCGTAATGCAAGAACGTCACATATCATCCACTGCACATTTTCTATTAATTAAAGTAACATAAAATCACTTTTTTATGAATATACATAAAATAGTGATTCTTTTTTAGGAAAGGAAGAGCCATTGCAATTTTTGGAACAAAGGTAATTTCAACTGAAGCCTACGGTCTGCAATGCATCATTAGTGGAGATAATAATCACAATCACTATTAGAAAATACCCATGTGTGCGTGCGGATGCAACCTACCATCAAATCGGTCGTTTTCTTGTTTGCTGGCTATGAGTATAGTAAACATATTGTTATTAACGATTTCCTACACTTTTCTGAAGTTGGTGTTTATTTCGAATTCCGATAGATGGCGCTACTAGTATTTTAAATCTCGCTGTGTGTTTTTGTAAAAGTTTTTGGTACGGTAAGTTTTGTCCTGACAGGGCGATATATCCACAGAAATAGTTAGAAATACTTACATTTCGTTTTATATCTCTCTTAGTGAGTGTTAGATGTAATCGTACAGTTATTGTATTTGTTTGAAGATTTAAAACAAAAATGTTTTACAGTAAACAAATTTTTAAGTAAGTCTTTAAATAGAGTACCTTGGATTGTAAATGTTGTCTGAAATATTTAAGTTGGACGTCATTTGGTGATAACGAAAACGTTAATTATTTTATTCAGGTAAATATATAGTCGATTTCCTAGAAATATCATAATAAAATTTGTATAAATCTGGGTTCCGTTCAGTTGTCCCAGACATGACCTAAATTTAGTGAAGTAACCAGTAAATTGAAGTTTCTAGATAAAAACTAGACTAGGCTACATTAGTATCCCTAAATGAAGACAAATTCACCCTTAATGAGCTTCATTAGAGTTAAGATACAAAAATATTGAAATAGATTTGAAATGTAATTTGGAAGTAGTAGGTTAGTAATAAAATTCATGTCACTTGAACTAGTTATATCCAGATCATGCCAAGGTCGGGGATGTGAGGAACGGATTGATTCTGTCTAAGAAGATTGTGGCAGTAGAGTTTCGTAGGATAAGATCTCGTCTATGGCGGTACCAGAGTCCTTGTCTACGTGGTTGTGTTCTAGATAACGAGAAGGAACAGCCAGTGCAATCATCAAACAGAAAGAAAGAAAGCATTTATTAAAACACACAATAACAAAACAAAACAAAATTATTACAAACACGGGCAAAAAAGAGGTAAAGTAAAAAAATAAATAAATAAAGTAAAAAGAAGTTAGTAGTGTGTGTGCCAACTCAGCTTATGTTCCAAATTAAGGACAGTTGCAACTCTGTTCTTCCGTTGACACCGAAGACGGGGTAACGCGCACGCCCTGCCGCGCATTGCCAGTATATTGAGACAATAAAGTAAAAAATAAAATAAGTACTATATCAGGTACTTAGTACTTTTTCGAATTGTTTATAAATTAGTTATTATCAATTATGTATAGCATGAATATATATGATAGATGCATATAAAATAAAATAGAATTCCTAAAGTCAATTGTAACTGAAGCCTGAACGATCACTTTAAATATTGATATATAATAAAACACCTTCAACTAATGATAACAAGGTTGGGAATGCCACTTACCATTAGGTGGGTAGAATGCTCGATTGCCAGCTATGAAAATATTAAAACGAGAACTACTTGATGATTTTAATGTCTAAGTAAATGTAAAGAAAACTCTTCACAGTATTCTTAAGTTTTTAATTTTGCGTGTCATCGTCGATAGATGACACGGTCATGTTAGGATAACAAATTAATATTAAACACGAAGATTATTGTAATTTATTTCTATTTATATTTTACTAAAAAGAGACCTGAAATAACGGCTTTGAATGTAGTTTCTTTCGTTATTACAGGTATATTCATATTGAGGATAATAGAGATTGTTTTGCTGATTTAATGTTTTGTAGTTATAAAAAAACTTTCGATATTACACTGAAACGCAATAAGGGCTTTTCGTTTCTTTTTTTTTAAAGATATTTCATTCGAAACTAGATGGCGTTGAACAAAACTCAAGAGTCAATGCCAATCTCTCTGTTTGTTGACTGATCGCATATTTATATTATGATATATATATTTATACCAGTTACATATTTATCATATACTTATTTTCAATCACACACACACATCTTATAAAAGATTCATAATATAGTGTTCCTTGAGGTAGATTAGATTATTTTAATTAAATCGTTTTTTTTCTTTACGTAGTTTACTGAAATTGAGACCTATGGTTCCTTCACCTTGCACCCGTACACACAGCAAGAACCAGTGACGAATGATTCATATTCAAAAGAAGCACTTTCGGGCGCATATTTTTTTTTTGTCTATCACTCACTGTCATTGCTGTCATGTCATATTTTTTTTGACTCTTGAGTTTTTATCAGCGCCATCTAATGTTGAAAATAGAACTATTTTTTTATTTTTAATCGTAGAATGAAAACCCCTCATTAAGCTTTTATTTCAAGCTAAGAAGAATCCCAGTATATTGAGATTATTATATAAATATCGTAGATAATAAATAGAACCTAAGATTATACCCTTTAATTTGTATTAGTACTAGCAGCTAAACGTTCAAAGTTTGGAAAAACTGTTTTCGTTTTGTTATGATTTATGAAAACGAAAACAGTATGAAACAGAAACAGAAAATGCAAACAATTACAGAAAACCTAAAATGTATGATGCTATCTCGCAAATCGGGTCACTATTTTGGATTATTCAAGGATTAACCACTAACTTTATACAATATTCAAACCAATTATTGTTAACTTCAAATGAAATCAAAACTTGAACTTCAAAGAAACCCCAATAATCAAATGTCACTTTCAAAGAATCCAGAGTTTAACTTGAAGGTATTAGCTACAAAGCTTGTAGTCAGTCAAATTTAATTATTCCACGGATCAAAGGACGATGAGACGGCTGCGGCGAGTCTCCCTGAGGACTGTGGATTACTGCCCAAATTATTTTCTGATAATAATAATTTCAAACTGAATTATTATTTAAACATAACTTCTATTGCGAATGTTGGTGACATTTTCTTATAAAACGCGTAATTGAGGGGACAGTTTTGGTTTAAGGTAATTTTGAGGAATATTTGTTTGTTCGCAGTTAAGTCGAGATGAAACACTTCATAGAATAAGAAAAACAGGAAAATGTTGGTCAAAATATTTACAGCCATATACGAAATTATTTTTAAAACAAAATTTGATTTAAAAATACCCTATTGATATGTTTTTTACTGATTTGCTTTTTGATTTTAGACTATCGTTTCCACTAAAACTTACGATGATTCAAGCTTAACAAATGCATTATAATCAAAAGTTTATTTCAGACTATTTATTTATTTCTAGTTTGGAATTCTGTAAAGATTCTACTGTGATGATTTTGTCGTACTTAATATTGTATTCGTATTGAATATTCTATTATGTCAAGAAAATTATGTCAATAATTTATGTCAATAATGTTCGAGTCGGCCACTCTATGCCAGTTCTTCTTCACGAAGATTTCTCTGAGCTGTTGGTCATGTCATACTTGATAGAACTTTAACAAGAACAAGTAATTGTCAAAGTTGAGAAATAAATATTGATGAAATAAACAACAACCAGCCATTTTGCTAACCGGTAGCCGATTTAATTGAATTTTTCATTCAAAATTCAATATTTCATGCAATGTCTACCATTTCGTGAAATGGGAATATGAAATGCATGCTAGTACGATGCTTCTAAAGTATATCAGATGCGCTTACCACCGTAACCAATTTATCTTACTGAAAAATGATTGAAATATGTACTTACAGTCCTTTTACCCACATACCTAATAGGGTAATCGGCTTAGAACTTCCAATTAAAGAGACAACCACCGTTTAATTCTCAATAGAAATGTAAACACTTTTTACTGAAGTCAAATGACATTCAAAATATGATTGTGTTTTACTTATAAGCTAACTTTCCATTTGCTATTTTACATAACAATATTCACTTATATGTTCAATGTCTTACTTTAAATACATCGAAATTTTTTCTCTAAACAAATTAATGAATACTATTCAAAATAGAAAAATGCTTATATCCCAACATTGTAATTCAATCTCTCTCACAAACCAAAATTATATAGCTTCACTACTGTCTTGAGATACATCTCACATCCGGCGGGGAGGAAGCATGCCTTGTAGTACCATGTCGTGTATCACAGTAACATATTAATATTTAAGACGACGACGTGTGGAGTTGTGTCACGTGAAATTGTTAACTAAAGCTCCAAACATTACTGGCTTGTAATTAGGAAACAACAGAATTTTCGCTTTAAAATTTATCGTTGTAAACAATAATAATTACAAAATAAATAAAAGTCTTGAAACTGTTACTCAAATAAATTTTATGTCGAGTTAAGTGAAATTAGTTCAAATAAATGATGTTCCCTATATGGTAGGCAAGAATCATGATATTGTATTGTTTGCTGATGATTCTCTCTCTAATGTTGTGCATTGGTTTAATGTAAATAATCTATCGTTTCATGACAAAAAAAAAACAAATGTATAAAAATTTTCGGCACTTATAATGAAACAAGTTGAATCAAACTTGAACCTAGTGGTTGAACCTATTAGACAATACTGCTTTTCTTGGCATAACTATAGATTCGAAACTTCTATGAGGGGTCCACATTTCACAAATGGTATTTGTTCTGCAGCGTTCTCAGTGATACACATACAGCCAGGATGGTATATTTTGGTTATTTTCATAGTTTAATGTCTTATGGTATCCTACTATGGTGAAATGCCGCATACATCGAAACGATCTTCACTCTGCAAAAAGGGCTATTCGTGGAATATATAAATTAGGAAATAGATCTCTAAGAAAAAAGTTTAAAGAAATTGGAATATGAACCCTTGCATCATAATTTATTTAGGAGAATATTTTGTACATTCACAAAAATATTAATAGATTTAAAAATAAGAATGATAATCATTAAAATCATTACTTCGTAAGAACTGGGAAAGGCTGTAAGTTAGCCAAAGTTTACCAAAATGTAGGCTGCCTATGTTGTTACAATAAAATATCGAAATCAGTTCAATCCCTGCCCCTCAATTAGTTCAAGAAAACTATTATGGAAACACTATGCCAAAAAGCTTACTTCAAGACTATTTGGATGACAAAAGGGCGTGGGATTAAAATCCCCACAGGCTATTTCTGTTTCTGTTTGTGAAAAATAAAATATACATACATAGTAACCAGAGGTCGAAGAGAACACATCTAAGGAGCTCCAGTGAGAAATCAACCTTCAAAGATGGAAACCACCGCCGCTGAATCTGCTCAACTCGTCGCACTACTGCAAGCAGGAGTTCGTCAGTGTGATGTCGCTCGGCAACTGAATTTAAGCCGTTCTGCAGTCCACCGAGTATTTTAGTGGTTCCAGGATCTTGGGGGCTATATTAGGAGTCGTGGAGCTGGTCGGCGACGCTTCACATCCGAAAGAGATGATCACTTCATTGTGACGTCTTCTCTACTACTACTAAGACTACGCGAGAAGAATATCGTGGCACGTAGGCCTGCTACTGGCTCCATGTTGACCGCACATCATCGCAGAGATCTCTTGCAATATGCCCGTCGATTGGACGTTTGAGCAATGGACGCGGGTTCTCTTCTCCAATGAGACAAGACTCTGTCTTTATTGCAACGACGGATGTGCCAGAGTGTAAAGAAGACCGGGAGAAAGATTTTCTTAAGCCTGTATCAAAGAAACAGTTGGCTACGGAGGCGGCTCGTGTATGTTCGGGGGCGGTATTAACATGGACGGCAAAACCGAACTTGTCTGCGTTTCCAGGACTGACGGTATTCGCGGCCAAGGGTCCCCGACTGCTCGAGGATACATTACCGAGATCCTGGAAAAAGATGTGGCCCCACATGCAAGATACTTTGGCCCTGGATTCATGTTAATGCACGACGACGCTCGCTCCCACACTGCATTGATTGTTAGAAATTATCTGGAGGAAGTTGAGATCCCTGTTTTGGCGTGACCAGCCAGGAGTCCTGACTTAAATCCGATCGAACACCTTTGGGACGAGCTAAAGCGACGGGTTCGGTCACGAAATGCCCCCCCTACCACTCTAAAAGACCTTCAGTATGCAGTAATGGAATAATGGGGCAACATTCCGCAAGAAACCATTGTTAGGTTGGTGCGATCGATGAATATAAGGCTGTGATAAGAAAATATGAAAAAATGAAAATATCGGATTGGAGTTTGGATTGAAAAACTTCAGAAATGATTATGGTTTTTAGATTTTTTTTATTTTCTAAACATATTCTTCTCTGACCTCTTCCGAAACCGCGCTAATCACAAATCTTAGTACAGAAATGACGATTTCCATAAGTTCTTGACCGTGTATCTTTATTGAACTTATGAGCTTAACTACTTAATGCGCTTGGATACACAAGTGAACTGTCGTCATTGAAAATAAAGTTTAAATTTAGTCACTACTTAACTATTTAATACGTGTAAACCGCGCATTGGTGATTCACATCTTGAATCTACTGTGATTCAATTTTAAGTATTGTTCAATTTTCAACGGATTTGAGTACTAAAAACGTTGAAAAGTGTCTGCTTGTGCAATTATAACTTGCAAAGCCTCGAATGTAGCAAAAGGATCATTTTCGATTCATCCCTAAATATTAAAACTTCCAAAAATGTTTCTGTCGAAATCAACAGAATTGCAGTAAAACGATAAGTAACAAAAAGTTATTGAAAACATTGCTGGTCATGTTTTCCAACTATTTTTAATACTTCGTGTAAAGCACGTAATGTCAAGCACATCATTTACTTCAACCGTTGTACCTCTTTGTCGGCGATCCCTGTGCCGCCGGCTAAAGCATTTTTTCGACCGATCAAAAAAATATTTATTATCATAACGAATTATAGGACGATAAACTTGTTATTTGATGGAGTATGAAGTAAAATATATGTTAATGAAAGTTTTTTAAATATTTTTTAATATTTTGATATTGTTAAAATTTTGCGACAGTCACTAGTGTCAATGAGAAATGCAATGTGAAAATGTATGTGTGATTCGTCCTCATTTTATCACGTGATTGCGACGAGCTATGATTGGCTCTTTTTATGTATGCGTTAGCTTGTATGTATTATATGCAGTAGCAATGGTGACAAAAGTGGGAAAGCATCAGCAACATCGGTTCCCGTACAACGAGTGTATTGATAGTCCTTCTAACCTCCTGTGTTCCGGGATATTTCTACCAGTCAGATTAAAACAAAGTTAGTTCATAATCATAATAATCATGAAAAATATCACCGCTTAAAACAATAAAATGTCACATTTTCCTTATCAGACCATACCTAAACACTCATTTCCAAGCAGAAGGGTTAGAAAAACTTGGACAAAATATTTACTTATAAGGCACTCGTGTTTACGAATCCTACAATATTCAGCAGTGTGTGTGCGTCTGGCTGTTTGTTAAGGACAAAAACGCCTGGAGGTAAACATTAGCAATAAATCATTGTCATTTTGTCCCGCCTCGGGCGTCATTTTACAGTTTTGGCGATTTATCAAATTTTAAAATGTTATTTGATATACGTTTTAATACTAACACGTATGTACGTATTAACATTAACGGACTTACATGTTTTATACTAGACGCTTCTTTTTAATAATTCAAAAAATATTTAAGTACGTAATGTTACATCAAATGGAATTATGAAATTTTTCTGAACTCAATCTATTTTAATTGAAGAAGGCCCTCCGTCAAGAGGGCCGCGCCTAAACCGGCCACGCCGCTCACTCCCGCCAACTTCCCGCCACTGCGCAACCGGGCTCCCCCGGAAGCAAAGCCTGAGCAGCCGAAGCCGTCTCCAGTTAACTCCTGGAGGCGAGCATCACTCGCATATTAGTTCCTTGTAAATTATATATTTAGCATAAATTATATATTATATTTCTACCAACATCAAAACTATTGAATTCTTTCCGTTTCGCCTTCGATCTAAATCTTTGCCTACCGAAAATCAACAGCAAAAAGTGAGCAAACCAGTCACTGCAAAATATAGTCATCATTGCCGCTAAATAACGGTAGGCGCTATGCTTCTATCGACGAATGCTTTTAAGAGATGAGTTCAACTCGGCAGCCTATTCTCTAACCATGTGAAATTTCTTTATGTGGATCTTTCTTATTGAATGTTAATTGAAAGCAGTATCTAATGATTTTTGATTGCCAATGTGTATTAAATTTAGTTTGTCCATATTTTTAAAGACAATTTGACTTATTAGGTTTCGTTTTTCAAAGGTGTTTAGATGAAAAGTTATGAAAATGTCTCAAAATTCAACGGTTGGCTTATAATAATTATGAATGAGTTTGGTATTTTATCACTATAAATAGGTACTAACTAGTCGATTTTTTTCTTTTAAATATTATTTGTCTTCTACTAATTTCAAACTTTGAACTTACATCTGAAAGTGACCTTTCGAACTTAGACCTGTAACGAAGCGAGACCAATTAATCGTAAAATATTATAAGAATATTTACAAATTAACAATTGGAACCAGAAAAATAATTAGAGATAGAATACAGCATTTATTTTTGTTTTTTTATTATATATTTTTACATTAATACAATAATTGACTTTGTCAAATGGTGATTAAATCTAAATATATTGATTAATCTAGAGCCATTTACAATGTCATTCATATGTATTATTGGCCAAGTAAGAGAAGTTTTAAATTTAACAATATTTATAGAAAGAAAGAAAGATAGCAGCAAGCCCGAATTTTTCTTAGCACTATTTATCGAATCGATATCCAACTAAACAAGTTAGTGAATCGCGGCGGACCGTAGCGTAGCCGCGGCGGGCGGTAGATCAGAGCCGTTGCGCTCCTCTGAACACAACTCCTGAACATAAAACTGTCCGCTTGGATCGAAGGGACTTTCAAGTAAGCGTTCAATATTTTACATGTCACAGTGTATTTATTAAACCTGATTGATTTGTTTTTTCATTACGTTTATTTTTGCGTTTATCTTTAATCTCCTTTGTTACATAAATGTGCGAAGTACTCAAACACATTGAAAATTTCAACTGTTATATCAAATTGTTGATGTAACTGTATTGCTCAGTTATTATTTTCCGTATCACAAACACGAAATTGGCTACGTCAACGACTTCCCTAATTTACCTTCACAACCACAAACACAAATTGAAATTTAACTAACGCCATTATGTCTACAAATTGTTCCACTTACGAAACCCGCAAACAGGCAAATAACGTCATATTTGTAATTTCATTGCCTCTCAAATATATGGAACAAACATGGCGCGGTCTCCAAATATTAGTCTTATCTCATAAATTAGTAAAGCAATCATAAAATGCATCATCGCGGTGCATTGTTCAGGCAGATTCAAATGATACTATCTAAACAGCAAGCTTAAAATATGTATCAATAATCATTAATTACATATTTGTCATAGGCAGAGTGCCGAAATAGAATAGGGTTGGCTGCGTCAGGTGACAGGTCGCTCACTTCCCTCTAATATGGTTGAGGAGGGCGATGGCTGGATCCCGCGTTAACTCGTGAACGGGTGCCGTTTGAGGTTGTTCGTCGTGTGGATACTTGGGGGAGGGAGACTTGCCTAGCTTGCAGATGCAGATAAGAATAATTTTGTATTAATGGACATAAAGAGACACTGTAAATTGATTTAAAAAAAAAATACCCGTGAAGTTTCTTGCCAGTTCTTCTTCACGAAGGTTTTTCCGAACTGGTGGTAGAGTCATGTTTTATTCGACGTCATTAAGAACAAGTAATTGTCAATGTTGAGAAATAAATATATGAATTTGAATTTGAATTAAGGTTTTTGCGACGAACCCCATAAGTCAGCACTGCAAGCACCCATAGGTGCTCTGCAGGAAATATTTAATAATATTTTATCAATGCCGGTGCTTTGTATGAGTTATTATTGACTTTCATCATGTATGAGTTATTTTAAATCTTGTTGAATAATATTATGTTTTTAAGTGACTACTGTTTTATATACGGTACTATACACTATTGCTGCTAAAATAATATTTGGTAACACATGCATTGAGGCATTATGAAATCATTAATTGTATAAAGCTTTTAACATTTGTGTATATAGGTAAGGTGATTATACTGTTTTCCACTTGTCCCGGGGGTGACGACCTGGTGCTGTAATATAGCATGTAACCTATAATAGATTCCAGCTTATCATACATTCTAGACTGGACTTATAATATAGTATAAGATAATATTTTTGTAATATTGTAGTCTAAACGGTCTGAGATTGTGAAGAGAAAATAAATGGATATTATTACTACTATATGAAAGTATAGACTTAGATACGAAACTGAGTGTGTTTCGTACGTAAGTCTGTACTTTACGTCACATTCTAAGAATTTAGGCTCTTTAGTAAACCCGGGTCCAAATATCTTTTAAAATACCTCGGAAGGTCTTTAGAAAATATAGGTAGGCAGTGTCCTACTTTTCTTGGCCTTGGTGGCGGCACAGGGTGGTAAGTCTACCGTTTTCTTAGAAAATATATATTCTAATGACAAAAATTTTGGGTTAATCTCGTTTCTTAGAGTGTGTATTTATTTACAACATTAATGTTTTCTTGTCTGAAGCGCGTTTATAAATAAACGTTATCATTCAACGAAGAAGTTCATTTTAACTTTTTCTTAAACCTATGGCTATTCTCTACCAAGTTTTAATAGAGCTGTTAAAATTAAAAAAGATGTTGACAGCTTGCGTATTGTTTTATACGCTCTGATTCAGACACACGCAATTTAGCATCGACTAATTAGCAACAGCTAAAGCACATGGTATATGCGTTTAAGCCTTCCTGCTTGCGGACGTGCGTCGCATCTTTCTCACAATATCTCGCGCTACAACCCGAGTGCAGCGTAAAACATTAGATAAGTGAAATAAAATATCTTAAATCATTAGTTTCCTGAGAAATGGGCATCTGTTAACCTACACATTTATTTTTGAAGACTTTTCTTAAGTTTTATTTTGTATGTATTTTTAAAGTTTAAATAAAATATATATATTTTTTTCCTGTTTCGTTCTTTCATATTATAACGGGTCCAACTCAAAGCTAAACGGAGAGAAACATTTAAAAAAACCAACAAAATGTGTCCAGAAATAAAAAGAAATTGTTTCCAAACAAACAAAACTATTTACAGTCGATTAAAAACTCCGTCTTTTTCTCAAATCGGTTAGAAGTTTTACTAACTATGTATCTATATTCCACGCTAATCCGTAGGTACATTATGTATAGTACGATAGCAAAAATTGCATGATATTGTTTCTTCAATAGCTAGTTGTCAAACAAACCGTATAACATACTCACGATAGTAATGCGATACCATGGCTAACTTGTATGTAATAATAATTTTTCTTGAAATTCACCATCGATCGCTCGAACACTGCGCAGTTATCGCAGATCATTTTTCTCACGTGATTCCACAGCCGGTATAGCCTTTGCAAGTTTTTTTGAATGTATGGATATGAAACAATTTGAATCTTCGTATGAAATGAATAAAAGGAAATGGAATGAATGTCATTTATTGGAGCATAGACAGAGATTACATTTGACGAAAAATACAATACTTTGTTAGAATTTATTGTTGATATTCTAATCTATGCCACCAATTGGTCGCCACTCAGTTTTGTAGCCAAAGCATCGCCTGGATGCCATGACGCTGGTTTTCAGTGGCACCATGAGTGATAATAGTTACATTACGAAAATAATACATCTAAGCCCGTAAAGGATTAAAAATTGTCTTATATATATATATATATATATATAAGTATATATATCGTAAAAAAAAACAATTTTTAAAATAAATATACAAAGAAACAAAGACATAAAAATAATAAACATAATTAATAAACTGTGGCAATGACATTCAGAGAGGGATTTATAAAGTTTATGTCATACTGTCTTAAAAGCTATGTTTATTTATTATCCTAGCACATTTTTGATGACAACATTCAAATTTCGTCAATAATTTAAAATAAATAAACAGGCAAAAAATAAAAACTAAGCAATGTCATTCGGTATATAATATCATATAAATAAACAGTATATTATTATAATATAAATAATATATCATATGTCAAGCAATCAGGGCCAAAAAAATAAGTATTTGTTGAAATGTAAATAATATTTCTACAGTAAAAATAAATTTAATATAGACGTAGAACGACTTACCATGCTGGAGAGAATTGTGTGTCTAGTAGAAATTTCTTTAAAGAGCGTTTAAAAATGTATCATCTACGAGTACATAAAGTATCTTGAAAGGTTTTGAAAAGTACACAATGAAACTGCTCATAAAGTATGAATGGCTCTGTTAATTGAAAATGGAAAAACAAACAAGTCTAAAATCTCATCCGACCTTTTTTTCTTCTAATTCAACTTAATTAGACTTTTTCGCCTTGATTCAATCAAAGGGAACAGAATAAAATTGTAGACACTAATTGGGCAGCATCAAAAAAACGTATTTTTATTTCATTGGATGGGTTTTAGCAATCTTTATCTGTGTAAATGTTTTTAAGTCACTTCTTATTTTTTTAATCTCATGAGTTCGTAGAATTGATTCTTATTTGCGAGACATAAATAAGATTAATTTTCAGTTGCACGACGCCTCAAAGAAGATATATACGCTGGGTAAAAGTTCTGTCTGATGGAAATAATTATAGTTGAAACTATGCAATTATAGTTAACATACGGTGACCAGCAGACAGGAATAAGGACAGTGCGTAATACAAGATCAAAATGAGAATCAGTATAACAGTAGTGGATGTGAAATGTTTGCTTAGGCATTTGTTTACATGAGAATCTTCATTGAAATCTTGATATACTGGCTAGAAATAGGAACACGATCTTATGATAAGCGTTATGTGATAACTGTTAGTGTGTATACAGATGTTATTCCACACAAAATAAAGGTTTGAAATAGGACGCGCCTGTCTTTATGTGCCGTGGTTCCCGATGTGTTGGTTACGTTTTATTTTAAAGTTAAATTGCTATTTAATTTAGTAGGAATTATTACAATTTTTTTTATTCTGAAACAGTAACAATTGGACATCAGCAGATCTAAATGTAATGGTTATTTCAGAACCTTCAAAATAAATCACGACTAACTCATATAATAAGGTTCTTACGAAAATATCGCACGCCCGAAAATATATATATACCTTTCTGTATTTATTACACGTTAAAAATCTTTGTATCGATATTTTAATTTATACCACAATATTGTCAAAAATGTTTGTCACAGTTACTCTATAATCCCTCATAGATGAATACAAACTGCAGGAAATATTAATTTTGAATTCAAACAATTTTTTCAATCGCTTTGACAGTACATTATGTGTTTCAATAAAATCATATTGAATATGAACATTTGTGGTAGGTAAATTTTTACAGTGTTCTAATTTTTTTCTTACGATGTTCCTGCCAATAAATATTCGTTTTTACCATAAAAAAAATTCATCCAATGCGACCCGGCGGGCGTTGTTCTGCTCAATATACCTGTCATAGATATCGTGATATTTTTGGTTAGCAGTAACAAGAAATCTTTTAAGAAAATGCAGATTATCGTAAATTTGGAATCAACCTAACTTTTACTTGAACCATTTGTATTGTACTATTATTGTACTTGTAATAATATTGTACTATTATTATATTTATTATTACTTGCAGTTGCAGTGACGCCACGTTGCTCTGTAACTTTTTGCCGTTATCTAACACGCGCATATAATTTTTCGCCGATTCCGACTCTTTGCATAATATCTATAAAGTTTTAAAAGATTTATTAAATATTTTTTTTTAATTTAGAGATTTTCATCCAATTGTCCAGTTTGATATGATCTAATAGCCCTTGAACTCTAGATATACGAAACCAAAATATTACCTATGTACATAACGTTTTTAACATAATATCTTAAAATTATTAACAACAATGACATGCTATGACCACGTCGAGCATCCTTTTTTTTTTTTTTTTTTTTTTGTTCCCCTCCGCGGGAAGGGCAGGAGGATAAAAATGCTCTGACGCATACTCTGGCGCGATTACGAAGTTATGTGGGACTCGTCCCGACGCCTACCAGAACCATACCCACTAAAAACCCCCTGTCGGCTCGTGCATTTTTGCCACTCAGCCTTCATCGGAGCGACGGCCAATTGGAGAAAGAGGCCGCGCTAGCGGGGTCCTTAAGGGGTCACCCGCTGGGATTTACACAGCACTGAAGGTGCTCAAAAATTAAAAGTAAAATAAAACATTAAAAATGAAAGGTAAATAATGAAAACATTAAAAATTGAAAAATTAAATTTGCATTAATTAGAATTAGAATTTACGTTAGAATTAGAATTTGCGGCCTGAAGGGCCTCGAGATCTACGGTTATCTTCGAAGGTTCGCTTGTGTGCACGTTTCTCGGTCTAGCGATTTTGTATGCCGAATCTAGGACAGGAGCAGTATATGAGACTGATTTTCGAACAAGAGGATTGGGATGGGATTCGGCGCGTTTGAAGAACGATTCTGAGAGTGTTTTTAGATACTGTTGAACTGTAGGCAGTTCAAGATCTCTGTGCAGGTCCGCGTTGCGCACGTACCAAGGTGCGTTTGTGGCCCTGCGGCAGAAGAGGTTTTGAACTACCTGCAGTTTGTGCAGGACGGAGGGTTTGGCGTGAGCAAAGACTGGCGAAGCATATGACATGACTGGTCTAACGCAGACCTTATAAAGCGTTCGTTTATTTCTGAAGGACATTTTACTTTTTCTACCTAACATACTGTAAAGCCGGCCTAGGTAAAAACGTGCGAGTTTCGTTACTCTATCGACGTGAGGATTGAATGAAAGCGTCTGGTCTAATATGACGCCTAAATATTTGGTACTGCGCTTCCAGGGGATGGGAGTGCCTTGCATTCTCAATTGGAGATTGTCGGGGATACGACTGCGTCTGTAGTCGAAGTAAACCGCAGAGCTCTTCTCTGGGTTCACATCGATACGCCATTTTTTGAACCAAGCACCGAGGGTGTTAATAGCCTTTTGAAGTCTGGTGACGAGACCCGAGGCTCTGCGGCCTTTGGTGTAAAGGGCAGTGTCGTCGGCAAAGAGAGCGAGTTCGACGATTTTAGCTGGGATGGGAATGTCGTTAGTGTATACGGTATACAAAAGAGGGGCGAGGACTGAGCCTTGAGGGACTCCAGCCTTTATGGGACGAGGCGCGGAGAGCGTGCCTTCATGTTTGAAACGAAACGTGCGGTCTTTGAGAAACGACGCGATTATCCTAACTAGGCGAGCCGGTAAGCCTATTTTATAGAGTTTATAAACGAGACCGCTGTGCCAGACTTTGTCGAAAGCCTTGGCTACGTCAAAGAAAACTGCGATCGTTTTCTTTCGTTTCGGATAGAAGCCGTCGAGTATGTACTCGACGATTCGATGGACTTGCTGAGGGCAGGAGTGCTTAGCGCGAAAGCCGAACTGGTGGGGAATTATGAGAGGATCGCCGTCCGTTGGAAACAGATGGTTCCGCATTCGAGAGAGTATGACTCTCTCGAGAAGTTTAGACATTGCCTTGAGGAGGCTGATGGGTCTGTGATTAGCCGGGACATTAAGAGGTTTACCCGGCTTGGGTATGCCTATGACTGTCGCTTCTTTCCAAGCTTTTGGAAAGTAGCTAAGGTCGAAGCAGGCATTGAAAATGATAGCTAACAAGGTAAGCACCTGTTGAGGCAGGTGCTTAAGTGCGTGGTTGGAAATACCATCCGCACCCGGAGCCTTTCTGGACTTTTGACTTTTGATGTGAAGCGAGATTTCATCATTAGAGACTGTGACGGGGTCGTCGGTGATGGGGAGAGAGTTTCTACGTAGGACTTCGGCCTCCACCGCTTTGATGTGATTGGGATTCGCGGGTTGCGTGCTGGGCGAGCATTGAGACGCAACGCTGTCAGCGAAGCATTCGGCTTTCTCTTCGTCTTCGAAGGCGATAGAGCCATCGGGACGAGTGAGAGGAGGGACGTGAGAGGCGGCGTCTACGCGTAGGGCTCGGGCCATTCGATAATACGCTTGGTGGGACGGGGAGATATTCGCCATGAGATCGTTCATCTGGGCGTCTCGGAGTTCCGGGAGGCGAGATCTAACTTTACGTTGCAGCTGATTCGCAGCTGTTCTATAGGCGGGCGTGGGATATTTCTTGGCTCTCCGGAGAGCCGCGTTCTTAGCTTTAATAAGATTGCTAATGGCTAAGGGAAGCGTGGGTTTGCCTTTCTTAGCAACCTTTTCGTTTACACTGATGGCTGAGTTGATAGCATCAGTGAGAGAATTTACTAACGAGTCTATTTTATCCGGGCTATCTAATTGATCGGGCGAGATCGCGAGCGGAGAGTTTGGGGCCTCTAAGGCAGAAACTATCGTGTTTTTAAAACCTTTCCAGTCGGTAAAGGTCTTAGGAGAAGTGACGTTAACGTTAGGCGGTCCTAGCACGAGGGAGACGGGGCGGTGGTCAGAACCTAGGTCATCGAGCGGTTCGATAGACCTGAGGTCGAGGTTGATATGCTTGACGATTGCAAAGTCGAGGATGTCCGGAGAGTGGTTCGGATTGTCGGGATAGTGAGTGGGAGTGATAGGGGAGACGACGTCTAAGTCGAGTAAGTTGGTGATGTCGAGGAGAGCTATACCGCTTTGGTTGGTTGATAGGCACGTCCAGTCAGTATGTTTGGAGTTAAAGTCTCCGAACATAATGACTGAACGGCCGAGGGCGAGAATGGTCTCAAAGTCGCTGCGGATAGGTTTGGTGCCACAAGGTATGTAGACTGAGGCTATGATGATGGTCGGATGACCAGTCATAGCCAATCTACACACGGTGGCTTCCATGTTAAGGAGAGGAGGGGTAGGGAGAGGACAGCAATGGAATCCTCTTTTGTAGTAGATAGCAGTGCCGCCGAAACCGTCGCAGTTAGGCCTATCGTTACGTGTAAACGCGTACTTGGGAATCGCGAATCCCCTGGAGCGATTAGGTGTGAGCCATGTCTCCTGGAGAAGAAAAAGATCTGGGTCGTTGTTCTGAAGGAACAGTTTAATCTCGGGAAGGTTAGAGCTAAGGCTACGAGCGTTAAAAGATACTAGGGATAAGCCCTTAGGTTTAATACGACTGGACGCGAGATTCGCGGGTCTAGACATTAAAATTTATTTATTTAAAATTTACAAAAATAAAAAAATAAAAATTTACAACGAACTTAGGAGCGAGTGATGCTCTGCTAACGCGAATAGCCGCTCTTGAGGAGAGCGGGCGGCTCGCAGTTTGCGTGCGAGTACGGAGATTTCGTTAATGTCGACGTTTTGGATGACGTCGAACACGGTCTTCATGTCCTCAGCCAATGACGACTGAGGGGAAGATGACAACGCGGGACGCGGCCCTACGGGAGCTACGGGAGCTGGGATGGGTCGGGAAGGTGCAGGCGGGACGGCCGGACGCTGCCTCCAAGACAGAGCCGGAGTAGGCGTCGGCTGAACGGGCTTTGCTTCCGGGGGACCCCGGTTGCGCAGCGGCGGGAAGTTGGCAGGAGTGAGTGGCGGCGCCGGTTTAGGTGCGACCCTCTTGGTGGTGGAGCGCGGAGCGCGCGGGCAACCCCTGTAGTTAGCTGTGTGGCCGGACTGGCCGCACAGCACACAGGCAGGGGGGGAAGTGGATTCGGGAGTGCGAGTGCACTCCTTGGTGAAGTGAGGATTCAGGCACTTTACGCACCTGGGGGGAGCTGAACAGTTAGCCGCTGCGTGGCCATATAGCTGGCAGCGGTGGCACTGCCCAGGGTGACCACGGGGGTTGGGACGCTCGACGGAGATGTTCGAGAGTCCGCAGATTGTGCGAGCCTCTTTGAAAATCTCCTTCGAGTCAGGGGTATTGGACAGGATTACTAGCGCTAACGGAAAACGCCTACCGCGGTTGGAGTGCATCTTGTGCACTGCTGTGACCGGGAAACCCTGAGACTTAAGGTCATCGAGAATGTCTTCGTTGCTGAGTTCGAACGGGACGCCCCGTAATACTGCGCGGATCTTACGCTCCTCCGGGAGGGCGTAGGTGTGATACGCGATTTGGTTTAATCCGAGTAACCTGGTAAACTCGCGGAAGTCGACGACGGTCGCTAATTGGATTTTGATTGTATCGCCAGCGTTGGCGGCTTTCAAGTAATTAATTTTGTGCACTTTGCACAAGTTGGAAACCGCGGTCCAGCGCGCTTTTTCACGCAGGAATACGGGCGGAGGGAGCTGAGGCTTCGGCGGGACGGGAGCGCAGCGCGTCGCTGGCTTCGATGTGACCGACGGAGACGCGGTTACTACGAGCGATTTTAACGGCGCGGGGGCTGGTGTTGAAGACACCGAGGAGGGCTCGGGTATTGAAGATACCGAAGCTTTCTTAGAGCGCTTCTTGGAGCGCTTGGCGACGAGTTGAAACGCGGGCTCAGGAGAGCCGGTTAGGGTGGCGGCATCTGACGACGTATCAGACGCGGGTTCGGAGTCGCTCCCGGGAGCGGTACGCTTACGACGCGACGCGTGAGAGGATGCGACCGATTCGCAGTCCATCTCGGACGAGGCGGGAGACGCGGGAGAGCTGAAGACCTGAGGGGTCTGGACGTCGGAGGCCTGAGGGGCCGGGGTTGAGGCCTGAGGGGCCGGGGACGCGATAGATGCCTGTAAGGCCTGCGTTAGTATGTCATCGGGTATGCTGACGCCGGACGCGGCGAGCACCTGGGCGAATGACCTAAGAGCGTTAACAAGGTCCATTGGAGGGCTTGGGATAATATGAAATGTATAAATATATAATGTATGCCTAGGTTCCCTAGCAAACCTAGCGCCTATTTATATAACAAATGCCTAGAATTCCTAAATAAAAATCTAGCGAACCCTAGCGGCAAACCAGCGGTAGGGGGGCTGGGGAGAATAAATTAAAACTAACAATAGTACGCCGAAGGCCGCTACCTAGAAACCTAAAAAAGGGTGCGCAGGTAAAGAGTTGACCGCGTTAGGGTCAACCTTTACCGACAGAAAGGACAAATACACACGAAAACACACAGATATGATAGAAATAAATATGAAAATAGGAGAAAAATAAATAAAATAGAGAAGAGAAATAAATAAAAATAAAAAGGACTGGTTCAGTACAAATTCGTTGTCACCGTTAAGTATCCTTTGCACTGAAACCAGACTACTTACGCCGGGCACAACACTGCACTCAGCACAAGCACAACACAACTTAGCACAGCACTTTGAAGACTAAGAGGCTTAGTCGCAAAGAAAAATCGCACTTCGAAAGCACTCAGACGGAGTAGAAAGACTCAGGAAACCGTAGCACGGAGCCAACACGCTGGACTGTGACGTCAGTAAACTGAGCGCCGCGGAATGGCGGGAAGGGACCGATCAACGGAGAGCTGGGTCTTGCACGTCCGCACTGGGCGGCGATCGGAGCGAGAATGTCGAGCATCCAAAAATTAAACACTGTTAAACAATTCAACACACTTCAACGGCGTGTTCATCGCACTCAGCAGAGATTGTCTTTCTGTCTGCATATACTACTGCCGCTAAACATGCCTTTCTACAAAGTTATCAGCATATTAATTTCCCCTTATACCAAAATGTGCTGGAACTTATTGCCATCTCACTTCAATATTATTTTTGAGAAAATTATATATCTGTTGTAGAATTGTGTAGTCTACCGATATTCCTCTGCTACCAGAAGTACATCGATCCAAATATTGAATAGCGCTTCGGCTATCAGGAAATACAACAATGTATTCCATCCTTTATTGCAAATAAGAGTGCTTCAAAAATTATAATGACAATTCTAACGAGTTATGTTTATGTTTTGATTAGACTTAGAAAAACATGTAATTTGTCAACAGTACTAAATGCTTACCATGGTTACATAGCGTCAATACTAAGGTATGGGTTGCTAATTTGGGGAAACTCAGTGGAAATACGCAAATGTTTTATAGCGCAAAAAAAATGCATTAGAGCAATGTTAGGCAAGGAGCCTTACGAACCATGCAGACCATTATTTAAGTCATTACATATAATGTTGCCTTGTATGTACATCTTGGAGGCTGCCATGTTTGTAAAATGTAACACACATTATTTCACTATTGCCAGAGATGTCATGAGAGCAACACGTCATGCAGAGAGGTTGATATATAATGATATGCAGTGGCTGGAACTGTATCACCGACAGTGTTATGCGATGTGTATAAAAGTTTATAACGCCTTGCCTAGAGAATTTAAAATTCTACCAAAAAATAAATTCCAATTTGTACTCACGAAATGGCTAAAAACTAAATGTTTTTATTCCCTAGAGGAATTTTACAAATGTAAAAAATCTCCTGACATAATAAATATTGTAATCTCCTGACATATAATAAATATTGTAATCTCCCGACATGTAATAAAATAGATAATAATAGCTAGTAAGACATTATGATTAATAGAAATTGTATTTAAATGATCATTTTAATTATGGTAACGCTAATTGAAAACAACAATATTGCATGCTGATGGACAACATAGTATGTAGATCTTAATATAATTATGTAACAACTTTTATGTACGATACTATGAAGCAATAAATGATTTGATTTGATTTGAACGACATAAAGTTTTATTTTTTTATTTTTTCATAGTCTATATACGAGCATGCGATCCATGTGATGGTAAGTGGCACTCGTGTCCAGAGACATCATTATTCGTAGACGTTATTAATAACGTATATATTGTTTTTATTATTATCAACTAAAGATGCTTTGCTAACCGCAGGCTCAATTCGGTTGCCCTATTTAAAACTTTTTATGATCCAAATACAGCAATTAAAGAATGATCTTGTATTTTAATATCAATTAGTATATTATTCTATCCTGCGTAAACCAGTAAATTAAAATAAATTCAAGTGAAATCTCTTTTGGCAACCATTGGTGATCACAAGTTTTTTCACTGATGTAAACTTTCATAATTTCAATGATGGTGTGAGATTCAATATGAAATTCACAGTTTTGATTCTGGCTATCGGATTCTCTAAACAGATTGTATGACGTTAAATTATTTATTTATTCACTAGCGGTGACACAGAACCAGTGTGTACAAATATCGGAAATTGCCAGCTTTATCATCAACTATTCTACGAAATTTGGCATTATAGAAAACGATGAAATGTATATTATTTATTTATTTATTTTATTTAATAATTTATGTACACACAGAAAAACACAATAATAACAATGACTTATAAACTAATAAAGTACAAAGGTACAGCTTATTTCTAATAGAAATTTCTACCAGCAGACCTATTACTGGACAAAGTAGTTCAGAACAAATTTAGTGTGTACAACTATATTCAAATAATATAAAATAAAATAGAATACAATAAATAATCATAAAATAAACATATAAATTAACTTAAACCCATACATAAAATGTGTACATTTATAAACGAATGATTTATATTAATATTCTACATATACACATAAAGTTTGAACATCAACACAACATTTTAAGGTTGTGAAAGATAGTGTTGCTTTACTTTATTTTTGAAAATTGGTAACGATTTTGCTTCGCGTATTTTATAAGGAAGTGAGTTCCATAGTCTGACGGCATGAACAGTAAAGGAGTGGGAAAAGAAATCGGTCTTATGAAGTTTAAGGTAAAGGAGAGTGCGCTTGCGAGTTCTGCACAATTTATCTTGGGAAACCATAAAAGAGAAACGCTCACTAAGATATCGGGGAGAGGAAGGGTTGTAAAGGACATTATATAGTAGACAGAGAATGCGAGTGTTCCTACGTAACCGAATCGGTAGCCATCGGAGTTGCTTTCGATATTCTTAAACGTGATCATATTTCTTAAGACCGAACACGAACCGAATGCATAGGTTCTGCAGACGCTCCAGCTTATTTAAAAGTTCTTCTGTAGCATCTAAGTAACACACATCTGCATAATCTATGATTGGCTGTATGAGCGCCTGTGCAAGGGTGATTTTGGTTGGATAAGGCAAAAAACTTTGGAGACACTTGAGAGTGTGAAAGGAGTAATGGACTTTACGACCAATTTCACTGACATTAGCTTGCCACGTGAGGTTTGAGTCAATTATCACGCCTAAGTTTTTTACAGTATCGGTGAAAGCAATCGAAGTACCATCTAGTATTACAGTTGGAAGAGCATCCATATCAAGGCAACCTTTCATATATCGGCTGCCTACAATTATTGCTTGCGACTTGCTAGGATTTACATGGATTCCAAAAGATGAAGCCCATTTACTAATGTGGCCAAGATCTTTATTAATCGCGGCAATGGCAGAGCCAACATTGCTAACAGTGAAATGGCGGTAAACCTGCAAGTCGTCCGCATAGAGGTGGTAATTACTTGAGATAACTTTAGTGATAGAATTAATGAACAAAGAGAAGAGTAATCGAGAGAGAACGCCACCCTGAGGTACACCCGCAACGAGATCACACCACTCGGAGAAGGACTCCTCGCAGTGGACCCGCTGAGATCGACCTCGAAGGTAAGAACTAAACCAAGCAACCGCAGAGGGGGAGAAATTCAGTGATTCTAGCACTCCAAGAAGAATATCAAAGTCAACACAACTAAAAGCATTACTGAAATCAAGTAGAACTAACAATGTAAGCGATCCACCCTCCATGGCCCAACGTATATCGTCAGTCACGTTTACAAGAGCAGATACTGTGCTGTGCCCTGACCGGAAACCGGATTGGTATTTGCTGAGGAGATTATTAGTGGATACAAACTCTAGTAATTGTTCATGGACAATGTGCTCCAGAACTTTAGACAAAAAGGACAGGATAGATATTGGTCGGAAATGTGAAAGAGAGGTAGGGTTTGTAACTTTAGGTAATGGGATTATATGTGCGAGTTTCCAGGAATTCGGAAAAGTACCGGTTGACAGGGAATAATTAAATATATGGGTGAGTACGGGTAATAAGACGGGTAAAATTAAGGTGACCATTTTGGAGCATATCTTGTCATCTCCTACAGCTGCTGACGAAATGGAGAGAAAAGATCGCCTAACACTGTCCACTGACACAGTATTCAAAAATAATGACGGACATGCATTTGTAGCATTTGGCAAAGATCTTAAAGTGCTGGCCTTGACAGTCGGATCCAGAGTTACGGCTGGTTTAGCAAATTGGGAGTTTAAAGCATTCAAATCAAAGTTGTTATGATGACTAGTGGAAGATTTACCAATACCAACAGATTTCAAGAACTTCCATGCCTCTGCAGCGCTTTGGTTGACGAGGGAGTCGTGAAAGTAGCGTCTCTTAGCGTCTCGACAAAGTCGCCTGCAAAGGTTGCGTAGATTTTTATAGGTAGCGAGGTTATTTTCAGATGGACGACGTTTATACCTGATCTTGGCTTTGTCTCTAAGAGACATGGAGTGTTTTATTGAGTCAGTTAACCAAGGTGCAGGATTGTGTTTTATTTTTACAGATTTAAGAGGAGCATGACGATTAAACAGGCCAAGGAGAAGAGAATTGAAGCAGTCAACTTTGTCATTAATATCAGCACCATTAAAAACTGGCGACCAATCGATATCTCTCGCGTCTCGCTCCAAAGATTCCGAGTTAATGGTTTTATAGCTAAGCAAGGTTAATACTTTCGGTTTTTGTTTGGGGAGTCGGATTCGATATGATAGGTATATCAGGTCATGATACGAAAAGGATGCTGTGAGTTGTCCGTGATTTACTACATTATTATTATTTGATACTATAATGAGATCTATTAAGGATGGGACACAATTAGGAAAGTTATGTGTGGGAAACAACGGTAAGATAGAAAGGTTGAAAGAGGAAAATAGTGATTCAAGCTTACGAGAGTGAGAGTTGTTTTTGATCATACAAGTATTGAAGTCGCCAAGCATAATGACATGATCATAAATAGGGCAGAAATTATTGAAATAGCTTTCCAGGGTATCGAAATAATCAATACTCATATTAGGATTATAAAAAACCGTTAGGATATTTCGTAATTCGTATAGTTACTTCGATACCGAGGTGTTCAGCTGATTCTGAGTAAAGTGATGGTGATGCACTCACAATTTTGTATGACAAATCTGCACGCAAATAAATTGCTACCCCACCTCCCCCCTTACCAGTTCTATCATTACGTATGAAAACAAAACCTGGAAGTAAAAATTTGTTGAAGGAAGGGAAGGTTTTAGGAACGTTTCAGAAATTAGCAATGCGTCGATATTTTTACAGCTAAACGTTGCTAAAAGATCAGAATAATGGCTTGGTACGCTTTGCGCATTAATGTGTGCAATTTTTAAATTAAAGGGATTATCAGTAAAGGAAGTATACAGTCTGTCATGCAACGTCGGAGCTGGAGAGAGAGTACTGTCGATGCTAGCGAAACTGCAAGACGAAGAAGAACAGGATACGAAGCTGTCGTCACAATCATTATTATTATTAAACATATATATATATAAAATAACTAGTGCAATGATAGAAAGTACGAAATAAATAGAAATAAATATACTACATACGAATAAACACTACTGTATAAAAAAAAATTACAATTAACTAAACCACCAGCCACTCACAAGTTAATGGAGAAAGAAAATACAAATAAAAATAAAAATAACAGAAACGATACTAATGGTGGTCCACTACAAGTACAAACAGTCGCAGTGGTATCTGTCAATCTGTTTGCCACACACAAGCATAAACAAATCCTATTTTTAAAAACAAACAAACTAAATATTAAATTACCGTCTTTCACTTATGTATGACTGCAAGGAATATTGTTATTGAAACTAATGAGGCACTTACTGAATATCTTAAAGATAAAGTTAGTGGCGCCGACGAGTTTTTCTGGGAGATTTTTCTGCGGGTTTTGGTGCATTGTCTTGCGCAGGAACAGCTGTAGCGTCACAAGTTATAGGAAACTGAGAAATAATGTGGTCAAGTTCGCATTTTGTTTCGATCCGGCGGCGTGATTTGTCTGGTAGACAGATAACAATTCGCCCCTCAGCAGACCAGCAATTCTTTAATCCGAAATGTAGACGGGCCGAGACAAAAATTTGCTGTCTGATCTTTGTGAGAAACTCGGAGAGCGTGATACCGGTTCCCTTCAGACTAGTTTTAGTATCCCAGACAGTATAGCGAGTCTGCATATCAGAAAATCTCACAAGAATTGGTCTTGTTTTGCCTTTAGAAGCATTGCCCAATCTATGACAAACAAGTAAGTGGTCTCGCTTTATACTATTCAAGTTCAGTTGTTTAGTAAGGATGTTATGGACCTCTTCGTAAATCTTTTCGTTTTGCTTCTCAGGAACTCCATGGAATAACAAGATCTTTTTCCGAGATGCAGTTTCAAATCTATCTTGATTCACTTTGATGGACTCAATTTCAATCTTCAGCTGCTTAAACATCTCCCACACCAAGCTTTTGAAGGACAGGAAATCTTGAGACAGTATGGTTAGATCAGGATGCACAGGCATCTTACCAGCAACCATTTCCAGCTTGTTTTCAAACTCACTGAAGCGTGTTTCAAAAGTTTTGCAAGAGCTTCCATATTGTGGTGTTAATTATTTGACCAAGTGATTATAGTGAGAGAATTTGTTTGAAAGTGAGTGCCAGTGTGTTTAGCACTAAGTTACAGCATAGGAGTGAAATTAAAAACTAATAAATTTATAGATACAAATAAAATATGAAGAGCACACTAAATTTGAGTATTACTTTCACGACTACCCGCGAAAAAAAAAATTTTTGCTCATTAACTTCTGTATATGGAAGATATAAAAAAAAATCTTTTTTTGATCTTCATTTATCCACGGAACGGAATCGAAAAAACGTTTTTATTTTATTTTTGTTCTTGTTGGCTGTGAAGTCATTTTTAGATTATTTTGCTACATTTTTTTTCTTTGCTTTGTAAATGCAAATCAACCAAGATTGCCAATTTGATATGGGCAATAAGTTCAATTAAGATTTGGTAATGGAATTTTTTGCAGCAAAACGCACGGATTTGTTACAAAAATGGCGTAAGAGGATGTACATGGGCACAGGGTTTATTTATAGTCACAAGTCACAGAAACCAATCTGGTAAAAAGTAGAATTGTTTTTTTTTTCATGTAAGCCTCTAACCAATTGTATCACCAAGAGATTTTTAAAATGGGTATTTTAGAATGTTTCTTTTGTTACTGAAAATAATTTCCGTTATCAACTCATTCATTTATTTGGAATCTAAATCTACCTTGATTCGTATAATCAAGTGCTTTGTTTGTTTATTTGTTAATGGTAAATCTTCAAAAGAACGCTTTTCATTTCTTGTTAAATTGAAATTGAAAATACATTAATTGACAACTACAACACAAAACAATAGGTTTGATTATACAGGTTAGATAAACACAAAAATAACGAACTCAAAGTAACACACGTTAAAAAAATTATAATAATTGGACAAGGACTAAACTTAAAAAAAATATATATATATATACACTACCCATGTAACTATATATATATATATATATATATATATATATATATATATATATATGAACAAAACACACAATAAGCAACTTTGCAGTTACATGGGTACTGTATGTTAGGAAAAAAAATCAAAAAATAATAATAATATTAAGTAATGTAAATATCGGACGCGTGAAATAAAAATCGTTAATTGTGGTAAGAATCCCGTAAATTCATTAAATTATAATATTAAGTATGTCAAAAAGTTATTACTCATCATAATGTTGCGGTTGAGGTCGCAACGAAGCTATTATTATTATAAGAATATATCTAAGCTATGAAATAAGCCTTATACTTAGCTAAAATTAAATGTGGGTTTGGTTAATAGATTTAAATTCGCTACAGAGCAGGCCGTGTTCATTGCGGGAAGCGTTTGCAGCTTTTGGTTTAACGCTTACTCGCGGTTTACACGCATTAAGCAGTTAAGTAGTTACTCAAATTTAAGTGACTACAGTTCACTTGTGAGTCCAAACGCATTAAGTAGTTAAGCTCATAAGTTCAATAGAGATAAACGGTCAAGAATTTATGGAATTCGTCATTTCTCACTCTAAAAGAGTATTTTTATTTCTGAAGTTTTATTTCGTATATTCCAGAAGAAAACTTAATATGTATGCATTTATAAATTTAAAAGAATAGTCTAAACTAGATAGACAGACAGATAAAAAACTTTATTTGCCAAAAATACTTACACATTATTTTTTCAATTCACTTTTATAAAAAATATATGGACTAAGGACGAGTTGTATATAGTTAAAGATTTCAAACATTTCAAAAATATATCAAAATAAACATTGTATGTAAATACAGAAAAAATAATAATTACAGGTAAAAATGAGACAATAGAGTTGCTTTTTTTTATTAAAAATTAGCAGGCGTTTGTCTTCCATCTCACCTGATGGAAAGTGACGACGAACACGAGGATCATACACGCCTGTCTAAGAGGTACCTATTCACTCTACACTTGAAAGCTTCTGTTTACTTTAAAAGAACCAACATCTTACAATCCAATAATCGAATAATAAGCTGTACATAATTTTGCAATGTAATTCGGAAATGTATCCTACCAAAAGGCAAAAAACAGCCAAAAGGCTATATAGCTCAGCTCTAAATCGCTTGCAGCTAAACGCTGAATTTCAGCTACTACCCAGTAGGAGGAATACCTAATAATAAAAAGGAAATAGGAATTCTAAATAAACAAAAACTTCAATGAAACGAATTACATATACCTACAGTACGAGGATTGCCGATACGCACTTATGAACTCCCGATGCATTTGGCGTAAACAGGAAATGCAGACACAGCGTGACGTCAATTAGAAGTTTTAGCAAACAAGTTATTAATGTAATTTCGCATTCTATAATCAAACTTCGATTAGGATCATTCATTGTAATTTATATTAAGTTTTGATGTAATTCTTTTATCTTTTAAAAATTAAAGTAATTTAATCAAGTTTCGGTTTTTTTTCGATCCTCCGGTTGTCGCAAACGTAATTGGCGCAGTCGGTAGGATATTCACGGGATTTTTTCGCAAATTTGGAGAATCTAACTTCGAGATCCAGACCGCGAGGAACCCGGGAGGTTATCAAGCCCCGCTGCTGAATATCCGAACTCTACGGACCTGCAACAATCCAGGAGGAGAATCTGACAATCGATTCACGAAGATTAACCGGCTATGCAGTTTATGTAAGTGCACTTGACTTTTTCTCGTGTTGCTTCCTTTTATCCTAAGTAATTCCTTTTTATTATTTCAAAATTTATCACCCTAGAGCCTCTAGGTTAAGGCCGTCTGAATTACGACAGGCCCGCCAGCAATCATTAGATAGTAATAGAGACTTAAGTTTAGATTTTAATTTTAATTTAGATCAATCGTTTAATTTAGAAATGTCGCACGATCCAGATACGATCTTGAAGGCCCTCCGCCTTGTGCCCGATTTTGACGGGAACCCTAATATTTTAACTCGTTTTATAAGAATTTGTGATCAACTTGCAGCTCAATATTTAAGTTCTGTCCCTGGGAACGAATTATCTAACTTATTTCTTTTAAATGGCATACTTAATAAAATTACTGGAAGCGCCGCTTGTACTATAAATTCTAATGGAATACCTGAAAGTTGGTTAGGCATTCGAACTGCCTTAATTAATAATTTTTCGGATCAGCGTGACGAAACCGCTTTATACAATGACTTATCTATAGCGACTCAAGGTCAAAAAACGCCCCAGGAATTTTATGACTTTTGCCAAAGTTTATTTAGCACTATTATGACATATGTGACCTTACATGAAACCATACCTACAACCGTTGAAGCCAAGCGAGACTTATATAGAAAGGTAACGATGCAAGCGTACGTCCGTGGGTTAAATGAACCCCTAGGGTCCCGCATACGTTGCATGCGCCCTGAGAGTATTGAGAAAGCTTTAGAGTACGTACAGGAAGAGTTGAATATTATGTATATGCAGCATCGTAATGAGCCCCCTAAAATACAACAAACCCCTAAGATACCGTACTCATCGCCAATGCCTTGCTTTATGCCAATGCCCAGCCCGCGTTTTCACGTACCGCAGCCACCGGTACCTAATTGGCCCGTTCCCGTAGGACAGCGCCCGATGAGGCCGCCACCGCAACCTTTTAAATTTGCTGAACCCGGTCAACGAATGCCGACTAACACACAGCGTATGTTTGCCGCGCCGCCGCCGAATTATAACCCCCGTAGTAACGTTTTTCGATTACCACCCCGTACTAGTTCTTTCCAACATAATCAACCCCCGCAACCTATGAGTGGTGTGCAGCGATTCACTCCAAGAGTGTTACCTCACTCAAAAATGTCAACCGGGCATGACTGGAATAAATCCGGTAACCCGCCGCCTAGTAATTATTTTAAAAGCCGTGAAATGAATTTTAATAATTGTATGACTTACGATGACTCATATTATAACTATTATCCGGAACCTGAACACTATGACTATACCGACTACTCTGACTATACTTGTGACTATGACACTAACTATGACATAAATTATACTAACCTGCCTTCAGAATTGCCGGATGAAACTGAGCCACAAGCAGAGCCGAGCTGTTCACAGCAGGATTTTCAGAAATCTATGAAGTTACAAAAACCAAAATAGAACTGAATCTCCAAACACAACGACAACTGCCATATATTAAGATCGCGGATCCACCTTTAAAATTATTAATAGATACCGGAGCCAATCAATCTTTCATTAGTCCTGAAGCCATAGAAAATTATTTTAATCATTTTCCTCTAAATTTTGATCCGTTTGAAGTTACTAATATACATGCGACCAGTAGAAATGATTATTCTATCACTTTACCATCTTTTTCAGAATTTAAAGATAATGATTTCATGAAATTATTTGTATACCGTTTTCATGACTATTTTGACGGATTGATAGGGCTAGATTTGTTGAGAAAATGGGAAGCGCGTATCGATTTAAGAGAAAGTAAATTAATAACCCGTTTTGCCACGAACCCGATCCTCATGTACAACTCTTGTAACGTAAACCTTTACGAAGACATAATTCCAGCGGGAACATCTAAAGTTATCCGGATCCCAGTTGATTCCAGTGACGGTGATGTTCTTGTCCGGGAACAAATACTTTGCAACTGTATTGTACACGATTGCATTACGACGGTTGTTAATAATCCAAGTCCTAATGACGTAATCTTTTCTCTTGATAGGCCCGCGCAAGCAGAACTCTTTAATACTGACTTCACTTGCACTCAACAGATTAAGACTCGTTCAAAGGAAGTTATTTCGCGGTTACGTACAAGTCATTTAAACGAAGAAGAAAAGGCTAACCTTACAACTCTGTGCTCTCGTTATTCTGATATATTTTATATAGAAGGGGAACCGCTTACCTTCACCAACAAAGTGAAGCATAGAATACGCACAATTGACGAGATTCCGGTACATACTAAGAGCTATAGGTACCCATTCATTCATAGACAGGAAGTTAGGGACCAAATTCACAAAATGTTAGAACAAGGTATTATACGACCTTCAGAGTCTGCTTGGAGCTCCCCCATCTGGGTAGTTCCTAAGAAACTGGACGCCTCTGGCAAACAAAAGTGGCGCCTGGTTGTAGACTTTCGTAAAGTGAATGACAAGACTTTAGATGACAAGTACCCTATCCCTAACATCACTGACGTCCTTGACAAGTTAGGGAAGAGCCAATACTTTACCACACTTGACTTGGCAAGTGGATTCTATCAAGTCGAAATGGACCCGCAGGATATCGCAAAAACCGCCTTCAATGTCGAACATGGACACTTCGAATTTCTTCGAATGCCCATGGGACTTAAGAATTCTCCTTCCACGTTTCAACGTGTGATGGATAATGTCCTCAGGGGACTCCAAAATGAGATTTGCCTGGTCTATTTGGACGATATAATCGTCTTTAGCACCTCCCTGCAAGAACACATGGTCAACCTTGAAAAGGTTTTCCAAAGACTAAGAGAGTCCAACTTTAAAATTCAGATGGATAAGTCTGAATTCTTAAAGCTTGAGACGGCTTACCTTGGTCATGTTATTAGTAGAGACGGTGTCAAGCCAAATCCTGATAAAATTTCTGCTATTACAAAATATCCTATTCCTAAAACCCCAAAAGAAATTAAACAATTTTTAGGCCTTCTCGGTTATTACCGAAAATTCATCCCAGACTTTGCCCGTATAACTAAGCCCCTTACTCAGTGTCTTAAAAAAGGACGAAAAATAACGCTTGACCCTGACTATACAAACAGCTTCGAAAAATGTAAAAATTTACATACTAATGACCCTATCTTACAATACCCAGATTTTAGCAAAGAATTTAATCTAACAACTGACGCTTCAAATGTAGCTATAGGTGCTGTTCTCTCTCAAGGTCCAATAGGATCAGATAAACCAGTCTGTTACGCGTCTAGAACGCTTAATGAAAGTGAAATTAATTACAGCACAATCGAGAAGGAGCTTCTTGCTATAGTCTGGGCGACAAAATATTTTAGACCTTACCTTTTCGGACGTAAATTCAAAATTTTGACTGATCACAAACCATTGCAGTGGATGATGAATTTGAAAGAACCAAATTCTCGTCTTACACGATGGCGACTCAGACTCAGTGAATATGACTTTGCGGTTATTTACAAGAAAGGAAAGTCCAACACTAATGCTGACGCTTTATCTCGTGTTGAAATTCACACTGGTGACGTTTTATCCTTGATTAACGAAATTGACGAACTCAACTCAATACTAGGTAACCCATCTGACTCAATCGTTGCTAAAGCTAACTCTACAACTGAAACTGTACATACCAGCCACGAGAATCCTATTTTAGAGATTCCCATAACTGACGAGCCTATCAACAAATTTCACCGACAATTACATCTTACCCTAGTTAATGACGTAAAGAAAAAGACAACTGTGACTAAACCATTCGACACTCACACACGCATTAGTATTCAGCTCTCAGAAACGAATCTAGAATCA
The DNA here is from genome assembly GCA_923062675.1 of Marasmarcha lunaedactyla. NCBI lineage: Eukaryota > Metazoa > Arthropoda > Insecta > Lepidoptera > Pterophoridae > Marasmarcha > Marasmarcha lunaedactyla. Next base: position 4,760,368 of record OV281341.1, read on the forward strand.
GACCTCATAAACGCAGTAAAAGAATACGTCAACCCGAAGGTTAAAACAGCTATTTTAATTAACCCTCCATTAGCCATGTACACAATCATTCCAATATTACAAGACAAGTTTAAAAGCTCATCTATGAATCTCGTAATGACTAAACGCGAACTAGAAAATGTCAAAGACTATCTTAGGCAACAAGAAATAATCCGCCATTATCATGATGGTAAAACTAACCACCGCGGGATTAACGAATGCTATCTTAGCTTGTCTAACAAATACTGTTGGCCAAAAATGAAGGACCAAATTACTAAATTTATAAACGAATGTACCATCTGCGGACAGGCTAAGTACGATAGGAACCCCGTTAGACCTCAGTTTAACGTAGTGCCCCCAGCGAATAAACCCTTCGAAATAGTACATATGGATTTATTTACTGTACAGAGTGAGAAATATGTAACTTTCATCGACGTTTTCACTAAATACGGTCAAGCTTACCACCTCCGCGACGGAACAGCTATTAGTATCTTGCAAGCTCTATTGCAATACTGTACCCATCATGGAGTTCCAACCACTATAATCACTGATAATGGTACGGAATTCTCAAACCAGCTGTTCATGGAATTCACTCGTCTTCACAAAGTAAATCACCATAGAATTTTAGCCCATGCACCTAATGACAATGGAAATATCGAAAGGTTTCATTCGACACTACTCGAGCACCTCAGAATTCTAAAACTTCAGCACAAAGATGAACCTATTGTTAACCTCATGCCTTATGCCATCATTGCTTACAATAGTACGATTCATAGTTTCACGAGATGCAGACCATTTGACATACTGACAGGACATTTCGACCCCCGAGACATCCTTGACATTGACATAACTCAACAACTACTACAGCAATACGTACAAAACCATAGGGAACAAATGAAAAAAGTTTATGAGATAATTAACGATACCTCTCTTACTAACCGTGCTGCCTTAATTGAAAATCGAAATAAAGCTCGCGAACCGGAAATAGAGTATGCACTCCAACAGCAAGTCTTTATAAAAAACCCCTTGGCGAGCCGTCAAAAGACAGCACCTCGTTACACACAGGATACTGTTTTAGCCGACCTTCCGATCCATATTTACACTTCAAAGAAACGTGGCCCAGTAGCAAAATCCAGGTTAAAACGCGTACCTAAAGCTGTAAATTTGTTACAGAATCCCGCTTGTAGTAACTCTCCAAATGGCACGATCCCAGGAGATAAAACTTGACAACCTAGATGACGGACCAGGACTTCTACCATACAAACTTGGCATCATGAGACTAATTACTCACCACCATACCTTCCTACAGTATGTAAAACTTGACGACATTGAGGACAATGTACAACTGCTACGAAGCGAATTACTTAGCTATGAAAACCGTTTGACTAACGACACTTACTTACTGTACGAAGTACAAATTAATTACTTGACTCATAAAATTAACAAAGTCTTAAGTCAGTTAAAATCCTTGGCGCCTGACCGCGTTAAAAGAGGTCTCATTGACGGACTAGGTTCTATAGTAAAAAGTATAAGTGGAAACCTAGACCACGCTGATGCTGTAAAATATAATGAAGCTATTCAAAACTTAGAAAATAACCAAGGCAAACTAGTTTCTGAATTCAATGATCACATAACTATGAATAAAGCTTGGATGTCTAAACATAGCGACGTTTTAAGCCAAATTTTAGAAAATCAGAGTAAAATTAACTCCACCATAGAACTTATTTTAAACAGCGATGCTTACCGAGAAAATAGTCTTATTAAATATGCCAAATTTGCTCAACTCTTAGAAGTCATTAGTGAAAATGTAGATGATTTAATGTTAGAATTACTTCAAATAGAAAATAGTTTAGCTTTTATCCATGCAACCACAGCGCATCATTCTATGATAGCTGTTAGTATTTTAGAATTAATGATTAATAAGATTAAAATTATTTATGGTAGCGAACACATTTTAAATCTAGAGTTAAGAAAATATTATGACGTAATTAAACCAGGATATTATTATACTAAAAATCAAATAGTTTTCGTTTTCCAGTTTCCAATAGTTTCTAAGGATAGTTACGATTTATATAAACTTTCAGTTGTACCTAATAAGCATGCACAGGCTCTAGTTCCACCCCTTCCCTTCCTAGCAACTAACGAGAAGTCATTCGTGTACATAGAGACAGAATGCCCGAGACATAATAGCCAGTACCTTTGTGAAAAAGGAATAACTCATCAAATTCACACTAAAGCAGATTGCATTCAGGAGCTAATCACCAATCAAGCCCTGCAGGAATCCTGCCAATTCACAAAAATCACCCTGGCGAGAGAAGCTATGGAGAAACTTGATGACCAGCACTACATACTCTCCTTCCCTGAAGATACAAAAGTACAACTCATCTGCGATCGTAAGGACTACACTTCACTCCACGGCAGCTACCTTGCAACAATACCCCTTGGTTGCCGCCTCAAATCCGAAGAACTCACAATCGTCAACGATAATGATGAAATCAAAGGTCAACCTCTCAAACTTATAAAAATACCATATGACGCCGAGAAATTCAACAAACTCGTGCCAGCCACTCACCTTCACCTAAACTCACCTGATCTCCAAAGTCTACACAGCATCCAAGACAAGATTATGAAACAGACGCCCTTTGAGATGGAAAATGATGAATCCCTATATCATACCACAGTACCGTTCTACACTATCCTATCAAGTGCAGGCGTACTTGTTATCATCATGTTGATTCGACGACAATTGCTGAAACGAAACTCAATTAAAGAAGAAAAGAAGCAGCCACACACCGTCACCCTCCAGGACCAGGATGCTGGAAACGTTCCGGCAACATTTTCACTGAACGTGCTAAAATAGTCGCCGTTCTGGGGATGGAGGAATTACATATACCTACAGTACGAGGATTGCCGATACGCACTTATGAACTCCCGATGCATTTGGCGTAAACAGGAAATGCAGACACAGCGTGACGTCAATTAGAAGTTTTAGCAAACAAGTTATTAATGTAATTTCGCATTCTATAATCAAACTTCGATTAGGATCATTCATTGTAATTTATATTAAGTTTTGATGTAATTCTTTTATCTTTTAAAAATTAAAGTAATTTAATCAAGTTTCGGTTTTTTTTCGATCCTCCGGTTGTCGCAAACGTAATTAACGCAATATAAACAAGTGCGATAAATAAGATAACAATGATTATAGCATACTTATATATAAAAGTAGATAATGCTGAATAACTGCGAGCTCTGGCTGTCTACCGCTTTGTCAACTTTGGCACATACTAAACAAGTAATATCCAAACGTGTTAAGTGAGAAACCCCGCCCACCTAATCTAACCAGAAAAATATGTCCAATCCTAATCTACATAATCACCTGCGTACAAAATTTTAACTTACCACTTGTCACTGAATATTTATTATTGTTTTTTTTTTAATCCCCGGACAATCACACCAACTGTGTGGCCCCAAAGTTATCAGAGCTTGTGTTATGGAAGACCATACAGTGGACTGGGGAGGGACCCAGAAAAAACATACCTATGTTGGTAGGGCAAACATACATATACGTATATATATATATACGTAATTTTTAACTTGGATTCAGTTATCAACTTAACCACTTAACACGTATAAACTAGCCATTAAAGACCATGCGTGATATAGCTTAATTATTTGAAGCATTATAAGAATGAATGTAAAAAAGCTGCCCGAAAATACGTTAGATGGATGAAACAACTTTTAGGATGGTTCAATTTCATGAATTACTTTACAAACGTAACTCAAAAATAGGTAATAATATCTGCGGTAATGTATAATTCACAGTTCTCAGTCAAGTAAAGAATTTTATTGTAATTAATAAAATATCGTTTGTGTGTAAAATTGAAGTTCTCAAAAATGTATCGAAGAAAAAATTCGGTACGAATAAGCCTTTATTGGAAAATCTAGATGAAATACCTTTCCTACTTGTTCTTCGTATATTTCCTGTTACCTCATTTGCGAGAAGAATAATATTATATACCTATTTAATATTTACATGGGAGCACTATTTATGAAACAATTGGAAAATAAAGTTCTTCGAAGAAGTGATCACCGAAAAATACAAGACCTCCTTACTGAATTGAACGGAGCGAAGTTAGTTTCTGAGGGTGCACTATAATCATATTTGAATCATTTTAGTTTGCGCCCATTTTCAATTTTTCATCCGAAAAAATTTTAGTGTTAAATGCGCTCTCTATGTATATAATAAAAAAAATGTATTCAATTCATTTATTTTCTACTTTTTGCTCGATTACGATAGATTGAGTATTTTACTTAAAATACAGCATAAAAAACCTTAAGTTTTCCTGACTTTTTCAATGTTGTATTCATTTTTCGACTACATTTTCCTTCTGTGAGTTTTCTATGCTCATAAATTATAGTTTACTTTACTACTGAAGCCATGAGTTTTTGAAATTAATTTTATAATTAAGCTTAACTCTTATAAATTAAATTATTAAAATAACATTATAAAGCTACATGACAACTAAATGACAAAATATCATCAACTTTTGATTATAGATATATATTACAAAAGTACAGGGATATATTATCAGAACAAATTATGGTTAACACAAATGATTCATCGCATGAAAGTGAGGATGAGGATGAATGCGGAATGTCTGGAGTTGAAGAAATATAAAATAAAAAAATTATGTAATTACTATTTTTAATATTCTTTATTTTAATATTATTAGTTCCATATGAAGAACCTGGCTATAAAAATTGTAAAAAAATATAAAAGTATTGGTTTATTTATGTATGCGCTGACCGTACACAACTACAAATGCAAAGACATCTGGAAAGTAATTTACCTGTATAGATCCGTTACTGGTCTCTATTTTGTGGGAACGCAAAAGTAGCGTAATAGCCTAAGTTGACTTTAGTGACACATGGCAGTTCGAACATGATGCTTGTCCAACCTTTTAGGTAAAAAATCACTCACAAAAATGCCAAGCTAGTGTGTTCCCCGAGAGTAAAAATACATTGCAACCAATAAGGAAAAAAAATTGCCCCTTGTACAAAATTCGTTGTTTATGCTTTTAGTTGTATTTGATCCTTAACTATTTTCCTTTCCTTGTTCTATTTTGTCATACTGAACATTTTGAAATGTTTTTGTTAGTAAGTAAATTAAAAAAAATTAAAATTATATTTAAGTTTGTATAATAGACAGCAGTTAACTTTTATTTGTTTTAATAGTATGTAATGCTTGTGTTAAACTGACTATGATTATAAATGAAACGTTTTACAATTTATGCCTATTTTTATATTTACGTCCTTGAAGAAACTGTCTAATTGTTATTGTTCATTATTTAACTCAAACACAAAATGTCAAATCCATTTTGTCTCCACATTTTGAAAGCATTTACTATGAAGGTAATGTCTCTATACATAATAGAACCTCATCGCTTTTTATGAATTTGTTTTTGTAGAAATAAAGGAATGTTAGGTTTAATTCCTAATAGTATTTTAAATCCAAACGAATTGCTCTTGGGAGAAAAGAAAAAAATACCTTTAAAAGGTTTCTAAAAATAAAATAAACAACAACGTCATTAGCCGATTCTTGAGTAAATTAAATGGAATGTTTTTATACAAAGACATGAAAAGGAATTGGATAATATATAGTACAGGACAACCTGAATTTTCAATTCTATCTGTAAAACATTCGTTGCTCATTCAATCGAATAAAAGATAACTACGTACACTAACAATTTAAAAAAGTTTCTACTTCTTGTTACTTATTTTATAAGGTAAGCACAATTATTACTTGTTCCACGAATCCCAAGCTAGCGCCTGTTGTGTATTAAACACTCTTATAGGCACTCTAATGAGTAAAATAGAATTTTAAAAAATGTTTGCTTATAGGAATAGAAATAGAAGCAAAAAAAAAGAAAAGTCGTATAATAAATTATTGAACCAAAATGTACTTAGTTTGATTAAAAGCAAAGAAAATGGATGTTTGTTTATTCACCTTATAGTGTTAAAGATTGAAAAGTGCAACTAGTGTAAACAATTTTAACTAGTGCACTGCAAGAAAACTAGTTAAATAAACGGTAATACTTAGCTTCGTATTATAAAGTGCTCATAAATAAGACACTTGTTTTATTTCTATGAAAATGTATCTACTTAGCTTTTACAGTTTGGCAACTGCGTAACTGTAAATCATTTCTTCGAGTTAAAACTTGGCATTGTGAATAATGTTTTAAAAGTACGAAAAAATAAAGTAAACTGCACAAAAATATGAGATTACGTATTATACGAATATAAGATTCTGAAATCGAGAAAGTGCATGAGTCAACACGATCAGGTCGTTTAAAATCTTGATAAAAGATTTTTCGTATGATATGGAATTAAGTCAAACATTTTCCTATCTTATGCTTGTTGTTGGTTCTTGGTCTTATCTTTTATCTACCAAACAGTAGAACTAAGATCTTACGAGTTAGAACATACAATACGTTTAATCCAGTTGTTTGATTTTAAATTTACCGTGCAAACGTACATCATATACATTTCTAACGTATTCAAGAAAATATTCAGTATTCAAAACATATTTGAGTAAGATGTGTTTGAATTAATTTGAGATTGAGGTAACATCGCGTCCGCACACTGCTGCGCCGCCCTGACGCCATGCAGCCATCATTGTTATTAACTTGCAACGTTTAAGGCCCTTTACTTAAGTGATGTGTTTGTGAAGTGAATAATAAATTGAAAATGGCTGACGTTCATGACCAGACCGAATTACCTAAACATGAAGAAAATGACGAATTCCCTACTTTCAGGGAAAAGCTAAGATTTATGTCTAACAACATAACTGTTGAACCAATTTTAACAGGATTTCTATTCGCAGGCATAATTTCTAGATTCGCAATGATTAATTTGAATTTAGACAAAGCATGCAGAGTAAATAAGAAATTTGACGATGAAATTTGCGATGCTCTTATCGAAAGAATAGATTCGGAGAATTATTCTCACTACGAAAAAGAAGTCCAAGAATTAATATCCTCAATCAATATTTGGAAAAATGTGATTAGTAATTTATTCCCCAGTGTAATCATTTTATTTCTTGGGGCGTGGAGTGACAGGACCGGGAAGAGAAAAATTTGCATTCTCCTGCCGATTATAGGGGAGTTATTGACATGTCTGTGTAATTTAGTAAACGTATATTATTTTTATGAGATACCGGTACAACTGACAGTTTTATCAGAAGTTATATTTTATTCTGTGTTGGGTGGCTGGGTCACTTTGTACCTTGGAGTGTATAGCTACATATGTGACGTAACAGATGAAAAGTCAAGGACATTTCGAATGGGTGTAGTGGGTATAGGGTTAACAGTGGCTGTGCCATGCGGAATTGGTATTGGGGGTTACTTATTTCAATCGATTGGATATTACGGTGTTTTCTCCATTTGTTTAGTAATATTTGCAACATTATTGTTATATGGACATATATACCTAAAGGATTCAAATGAGTGGCTCAAACATAAAGGGCTGCCTGTGGTAAGAATTTATTCCATTACTTGATGTAGCTTTCCATTTCATTTGATAAAAATCTTAAATTAAGGATGACAATTCCTTGTAAATAAATAAATGATAGAATAATTTAGGCCCAGCGAAGTAAGTTGAAAAGTAAAGTTCTTGCCTTCAGTGCCTTAATGTTTGATATAAGGGTTGTACAAGGGTAACCTAAATTTAAATAAAGCATCTTTTTTATTATGTAAATTTGTGTAATCACAAACTATCGATATCTTATAACAAGTGACAATCTGTCGCGTGCATGTGTAGTTTAGTTAAGTTTCTTATAGAAACTAACTATTTCTTCTTTCTTACTTAACTTAACTTAATAGTACTAATAGCTATTATGATTGAATTTATGTTATATATTACATGAAACAAGACTCCTTGACTGTCCATATCTTGGTAGCACTTGATACATTAAAGACATGTTTTTCACAACTAACAAAGATGTCGCAGATATTTTTAAAATCTTGGAGAGTTTAGTGAGATGGCTGTAGGATCTCAATTGGATATAAGAAGATGTGTATATATCATGAAGGCAAGCCCTTTTATTATAACTCCTTAATAATAGTACAGTATAATTTCGCAGCATAATATTTAATCAAATAAATATTTACTATTTAAACATGATTTAAATTGAAAGTAAAGTCATTACATTTAACACTGGGGAATTTAGCCTAGCATTACATAATACCACTTAACATTTGTATTCTATGTCATTTCTTCATTTTGGTGGTTATCTAAACAATTTCAAGGACCTCTCAATGAGTAAAGGTCTCCTCGAATTTTTTTAATTCTGTTCAGTTTTTTCCTAACAATTTCTGTATTATATCTAGCTATCTTGACATTGGTGTACGTTTTCTCCTGTATTTATAAACAAAGCGTAATAATTCGTTTTTTTTCCTGGATTCTACTGGCAAATACCCCCCACCAACACTCCTGAAGATAAACATTTGGTAGACTGACAACTGTGTGTCAAGTTTCCGCTTCCCATTTCAGATTAAAAGAGAAAAATCTTCTGATTCGTTCTTTGGCCTGCAACGTGTGCTGCAAACGGTCAGTGTTGCGTTCAAAAAGAGACCTTCTGGCAAACGAGTGAAGGTTATTTTTTCTTTGGTTGTCGTGTTCCTACTTCATGCTCCGGGAGGTAAGTATATATATTGTCATGTACAGCAAATATTTTTTTAACTTTAAGTCTTTTTATATCTCCATGCGCAAGATACCATGTGGTTCATCATCACAGACTACAATTTCTATGTGACGGCATTATACAATTAGGATGCCAACCTTATGGCAGTTAGGATTTTCAATAAACTACCAGTCGAGTACAAAAACTTGCCAGAAAGAAAGTTTAGTACAGCTTTGTTTAATGTTTTAATTGACAAATTATATTACTATATAAATGACTTTATGACTGAAAATAAATTTTGATACCTACCTACAAACCTGTACTTAAGTGACATTGGCATTGTATACCTTTTAATTATTTTATATTTATGTTTGCTCTAACAAAGTACTGTGTAATTACTTAAACTATGTATTTAGATTTATTATTGTTGTTGTGAAAACTATTTGCACGCTGTTCTCAGCAGTATATGTACCGGCACAACTTATAATTCAACATCTATTTTGACGCATGTACAAAGCAAATAAATGAATTTTGAATTGAATTTGAATATGAATTAGATGCTTGTTGGAAATGCCTTCGTTCCCATAATTTAACAGATTTTTATTTTCATTTGAACGGGACAAAACCACGTTAAGGTGATAATTTTGACGATAATATAAGAAGTACCGTATTACCGGCTCAAAAGAGTTCTTATTGTTTGGATCAAATGACAATAAACCTTTTTTTTTTTCTATTTCAGCTGAACAAGATGTTATCTACCTATTTTTAAGAAATCAGTTAAACTGGAATGTAAATAACTACGCGACATACGTGCTGTTTTATGTACTGCTACACTTCATGGGTAAGTTTAGTTACTATAATATCTACGAGTATTTGTAGTAGAGGGATTTATAGTATAGTTTGCACCATCCCATATTAAAAGTTCCAAATTGTACGCAATTATTTGATAAAGAGGAACATTTGTTTGCAAGTCATGGAATTTTTAATATCTAATAAATAAAATCCCCAATATAACAACAACCGTCCAAAGTAAGTAGAGCTTGTTATGGATGACTATACAGCGAACTGGGGGGAACCCGGAATAAACATACATATATAAATATAACAACCATCACCTATGTTCAATCCACAAATGAATGCCCCGGCCAGGCTCGAAACTGGCACCTCCGGCGTATGAGGCGGGGGTACTAACCACTTCGCTACTCGATCGTCAAGTTTTAAATGTTTTTTAATTTTATTAAAACTATTTCAATTCACTGTTGGCTGTTTCAATAATATCAAGTTCAAATTTCATGTACTTTGAAACCATACTGTTGAAATATTTGTTAAGGACTGTTTTATTTCACTGCATTATCTCATTTGACATAAACATTAACCATATATCAGTACAAGAAAGCAGAATTTACTTTCTATTATTAATATTATTATATTATTAAACTGAATTTAAAAAAAAACTACTTTTAAACTCATTTTGCGATTGAAAGAAGAATACTCTTCATGATTTTTGTAGCTCCGTCCAAGTCTTCTTTCCTGTAACGGTACTTACTCAGGTACGTTTCTTGTACTTTGACGGAAAAAGGAAAAAACATTTTAGGCTTGTAATAAGCATTTTTTCTTTGACTATAAAGACGTACCAAGAAATGATTATTTTTCCTTTGTTCAAGGTCGTATTGTGTTTCTATGGTGACTATTTTTTTGGTCACTATTTTCGGTGATCTGAAATTTCAGATATTTCAATTGTTTTTCAATTTAGCTTACTGACTACGCACACTTGCTTTGTGTTTATGCATTTGTCTAGATATTTTTTTTTTTTATTTGCCAGGTTCGTTGCTCGTGATCTCGGTGCTAAGTAAGAAGCTTCAGGTGAATGACTACCTGTTGTGCTTCTTTGCAATTTGCAGTAAGGTTTCCTCTGGGTTATGGACGGCTTTTGTTTCTACTACTCTTGAAATGTTTATGGGTAAGTGTGCATTAGTTTGTAGTTTTAGATTTATTTTTCAACGCCATATTTTTGTTGCTCGTCTGTATAAGATTTTTTAACATATCGTTTCTAAAGATAGACCATACGTGCACTTTCTTGTCGCTCTGAATTGTATTTCCAGTACCAAACTTTTTTTTCTTAAATTCGATTTCCTTTGTACTGGCAAATTTGGAAGCAGAAATTTAAATTGGCGTAGCTTTACCTGTAAAAAAAATCAAATCATACTTTAATTCAATGGGGTTCAGCTAGTCTCCGGTTATGTGCTTCGCTAGACTTTCACCATCATGCGGATATGCTAAATGTTTACACTGAAGTACTTTGTCCAGTTTAAATACTTTAATAAGTTGTAAACTAACATTATTGCTTTCGTAATGCTTCAGTGAATACTGACAATCACTTCATTGTCCACGCGATCGCACCAAACCATCTTTCGACCGGTTGTTGAGCTAGGTTGACAGGTACGTATTCGTGCAAGACCGAGTCGACAAGCTATTTTAAAGATTTTCTGCTGGTTTTCCGCTGCTATATTGGAGGGAATATCCATTGTATCTGTAATGGATTCAAATACCAACTTTATATACCTCATAACAGAGGTTCGTTTTAAGTGAATTGCATAAATAAAATTTATTTTAATCCATGTAGATTTGGTCGCACTCATCCTATACAATTGCTGTGAAATTCAAAAAGCCTTAGAGTATTTAGTATTAAGACTTTGAAGAAAGGGCTATTGATTTCTAAATACACGTAATAAGATGCAGACGACAATCTACGGCACAATTCGTTATTGATCTCACTTTGAAACCGAAGCTGTTTTATACAATAGCCATTCATAAAAGTTTCCGCAATATATTTCTTTTCATTATTTTTCATTGATTTCATTGAATTTCAGTAACTTAGTTTCAGTGATAATTTATTCAGTGATAAGTACACATTGGATTTGGTTAGCAGAGGCGAATCTTCACAGATTTTCATTAATTTCCGTACTGATCTCTTTCCCTTGAGTTCTTGTTTGCAAGAAGGTAAATTTGAAAAATTTAAGACCTATATTAAAAATGAAAAAGTTGCAGGTTTTATATTGTGTTAGATACGAGGGTGGATTGAAAAATTCGCGGCCTAACATAGATAGCGTTGTTATTATAAAACTACCCTTATATGAAAACTAGACTCTTTGTCAGTCTCTGTGCAATATTTATTTTTTATTTTTTTATTTTTCGTGAAATATTATGAAAATTCCGGGATCTCTAAAGTACATAACGTTATTAAGTTGTTTTGGACAAAGATGAGAAATTCACGGAAGACCGAGTGAAAACGCAAAATGATCTTGATATAACTACAAAATGCAATACAATTTTATTGCGTTGTTGATAATTTCTATGGTATGAGTAATGGCCCATAGTAAAAGTTGGGTCCTTTACTTGGGTTACGGTAGCAGCACGATTGACAAGTAAACTTTGCATGCTCCGATTGTAATTTTCGGCTGGTACTGTTAAAAGGAAACTATTTACGTGTGATCATGAGAAAGCTATAGGACGTGGGATGAAATAATATAGGATTTATAAACATTGACACAATATCAGTGACATGTCAGGTGTTGGTAATTAGTGGTACAACTCTAACGAATATCAAACATACGACCGATGAGCTGTTTGACAATATAACTGTGCTTTTGTATTATACAAGAATTCTAGTGCTTCAATGTTTGATATATAGTCGATCATTTTGATAGAAAGGTCCAGTTCTATGGTTGGTTTTTATATTTTTAAGAGATTTTTGACCGTAAAGTGAAGATTCAATATTAATTTACTTCAAGAACATTTTAATATATCCCACACAAGGCTTTGCAAGTTCATTCACTTTTTTCATAAAATTAACTAGGCACCTTTAAAATTGTATATAAAAAAATATATAATCTGTGTAGGAATTCAATTCAAATGTCAAGCACTACGGTATTGTGACTTTGTACCCTTTACATGGGGTTTATATTTTTCCAAAATTATTACATTTATATTAACAAAAATACTATTAGGTAATATTCCTAGATGTACTTAACGAAAAGTATTTAAGAGTTGCGTAATTAATAAGTAGTTGTAAAATTTTTTTACAGATTATTATTATGATTTGTTTATTATTATTATTGTGTAATTCTCAACTAATCTGTGCGACATTCAATTTAACAACTAAATATCATAGTGTTTCAGTGAAAACCGAGTTTGAGATGATATGTTGTTTAAACCAGTACGATGGCTGAATCTTTTTTATGTTTATATATATGTTTATGTATATAAGCGTTTATTTTGCGGGACTATTTGATTGAACAGAGCGCAAAATTTCTCCCCGAAAAAATTCCGAGTAGTATATTATCAGTTACATCAATTTCAATGAGATCTTTATAAGGGAAGTAAGTGAACATGCATTGCAAGATAAAATGATCCTCCCCAAACTAATTTCAATATGACCGTCATTTTTTATATCATAATTATTTTACTGTTAATATTTAACTTTATGAATTAAACTGTCGAAGAGAAAATAGCACTACGAAACATGTAGTGAGCGCTGTAACCAAAATCCTGCCTTACTATATTATGTAATAATAATTTCATAGCCAGCAAATGAGTTCACCATCCATCCGATTTAACCCGTAAGTGGTTCCTAACTGTGCCCATGGAGACCGTTGATCGTACATGTTTTGTTGAATAATACAATACAATACAATAATTATTTACTGCCATCATAACACAAAAATATTAAAAAAAAATATAATAATAACAAAATAACACAAAATAGCAGTCTCTTCCAGGCATCCTAATAGGTGAATCATGAAAATGACATAATCCTGATGGGCATTGCGACAAATTTAAATGAATGACTCCTATAAGGATTAAGTTCAATAACTTTATTTTATTTTTTTTATTAATTTATTTATTTAGGTAACATACAGTCTTTAACAAAAACAAAGTTACAGATAGTGAACACAATTAGACCTAAAGTACCATTGTATAAAATATATATATATTAGGTCTTTACCTATGAAATTGCCGTTTTTCACGAAATAAATGAAGCGTAATTTTTTTATATATTTTTATTTCTATTAATCAAAATAATCACCCATGCAATCAATGCATCTTTGCCAACGCATTGGTAGCTTATTGATGCCTTTTTTGAAGAAATCAGCTGGACGGGAGGCAACAAATTCTTCAAAGGCATTTTGTACTGCCTCTTGGGTATTGAATTTTTTTCCCGCCAAGAAGTTATCCAAATTCTGGAAAAAGTAGAAGTCTGTAGGCGCAAGGTCTGGTGAGTACGGCGGCTGACGGAGAACTTCCAACCCCAACTCTTGTAGCTTGGAGACCGTCTGCTGTGCAGTATGAGGTCGCGCGTTGTCGTGCAGGAGCAGTGGAGCCGAACGATTGACCACAGCTGGTTGGAGACGTGCGAGCTTCTCCATCATTGTGTTCAGTTCTTCACAGTACACATCTGCAGTAATGCTTGTCCCGTTTGGCAAGAAGCTGTGATGAATTACACCCGCGTTAGACCACCAAACAGTGACCATCACTTTTCTAGGGGTAAGTTTTCGTTTAGGGCATTGTTTGGGTGCTGAACCAGGGTCCAACCAACTTGCTGAGCGCTTACGATTGTCAAACAGGATCCATTTCTCGTCACAAGTAACAATGCGGTTCAGAATTCCTTCATTTGTATGCCTGCTGAGCAGTGCAAGCCACGTCTCCACGCGTACTTCGCGCTGGCGGTCATTGAGTTCGTGGGGTACCCATTTGTCAAGCTTTTTTACCTTGCCAATTTGACGCAAATGGACCAATATTGTTTTGATGCTGACGTCGAAAGCTGCTGCTAATTCAGCCGTGGATTGAGTTTCATCAGCTTCCACAATTGCCTTTAATTCGTCATTGTCGACCAAAGTTTTCGGACGACCACGGGGTTCATTTTTCAGGTCAAAATTTCCAGAACGGAAGCGGATAAACCAATAACGGGTGGTGCGTTCGTTTGTAGTGTTCGCTCCGTAAACGTCGTTGATGTTGCGTGCCACTTGTTTCACTTTGCTGCCACGACGGTACTCATACTCCATAATTACTCGAATTTTTAACTTATCCATGATGACGAAAAATGTTCGAATGCGTTGAAAACAAAACACTAACTATTAAACAAATGACGATTTAAGAAAAAGAATTCCATGTTTGTCAAATAAAATTAATTTGAAATTAGAATTATCAGTCAAAAAAAAAAAATATTTTCATTTGAAATGGCCAGTACGGCAAAACGGCAGTTTCAAAGGTAAAGACCTATTATATATATTGAAAGGATATTAGTACACGCAAGTAAGAACATATTATATGAAATGCAAACAATAAAAATATTACAAATAAATGACTTGTTGTTGATACATATTAGATTTCCAAAGTATAATAAAAACAAAAATACATCATTATACAATAAATTTATTTCAAGCAAACATAAACTTTTTTAATTTTAATTTAAAATTATTTAAATCATGTGAGAAAATATCCACTGGATTATGGGAATTATAATAGGAACAAGAACGTCTGAAGAAGGTATTTCTCGCATAGTTAGTATGGTAAGGTAAAATATAAAAGGTATCCTTTGATCGAGAAGAAGGTCGAGGAATTTTAAAATTAACTTGACTGAGTAGGTGAGAACTATTAATGTAGTTGTGTAATATTTTATAAAGGAATAAAACATCCAGATACTTGCGCCTTAAGTCCAACGATTGTTTTATGGTTATATATTGGTTTGCATGACTACTTATATTGGAATATCGAATAATCATGCTGATAATAGTCTTGAGTTCATTAGAGATCACCTTAGTTCCTGTAATCATCAGGGATTCCTTCATATTAACCAGAACACAATCATGTAAATGTGGTAAATGTAGAGACCCAGACGAGCTCTGAACAAGAAAACTCTAGTGCCAATACCTAAATATATCATATATATTTAATTCAATATATTCGAAGTACAGTGTGTTACCTATCATTATATTTTTCTTTTACGTTTCAACAGTTCTTTGATCCTATTTAACGAGATATTTGGTTGAACAGAGTCAAAAGATTTCAACATTTTGAAATTTCTAACTCCATCGCCGGCCGACTTCGCCATATTATAATTTTGATTATAATGAGCTTTAGTCACAAAATAGTTTAAGAATATTAACTGTGAAATTAGAAAAATATGAGTATTTATAAAAGGATTTGAATGCAACTATAGTTTGAATGATTTTTTTATTATATTTATCTATTTATGATCCAATTCAAAATTAGACTTGATCAAATATAAATAGATATCTTGCGAGTAAATCTTAAAGAGAATCATAGATGTACAATCCTATATACAAAAATCTCCCACGATGAAGTGATATAGGTAAAAGGTTTGAATAACATAAAAGATTAAAGACAAAAAAATTTATAGAAGTTAGTTAATAGTTTTTTTTTTACTTTTTACTGTGGAATTCCGTACGAAAGCAAACTTTCTGAGTTCCTAGCAAGCATAATTTTTATGAGTTCTTGTGTTTTAAAAGCTAGTATGATAACAAAACATCACATTTCATGATTAAAACAAAAGCCTTAAACATTTTATATTTTTTTACATAGAGAAAGTTTAAATCATGGTTATAAAAAATAACTATGGCTCTGTTTTTATTTCAAGAAATACATATTTTATTATTTCACCGTAATCGACTTACTTCTTTGAAGGGAAATCGATGCTTTTGTACACAAGTTAATGTATAATAATAGGTCTTTACCTATGAAACTTCCGTTTTGCCGTACTGGCCATTTCAAATGAAAATATTTTTTTTTTGACTGATAATTCTAATTTCAAATTAATTTTATTTGACAAACATGGAATTCTTTTTCTAAAATCGTCATTTGTTTAATAGTTAGTGTTTTGTTTTCAACGCATTCGAACATTTTTCGTCATCATGGATAAGTTAAAAATTCGAGTAATTATGGAGTATGAGTACCGTCGTGGCAGCAAAGCGGCACAAGCGGCACGCAACATCAACGACATTTACGGAGCGAACACTACAAACGAACGCACCACCCGTTATTGGTTTACCCGCTTCCGTTCTGGAAATTTTGACCTGAAAAATGAACCCCGTGGAATTAAAGGCAATTGTGGAAGCTGATGAAACTCAATCCACGGCTGAATTAGCAGCAGCTTTTGACGTTAGCATCAAAACAATGTTGGTCCATTTGCGTCAAATTGGCAAGGTAAAAAAGCTTGACAAATGGGTACCCCACGAACTCAATGACCGCCAGCGCGAAGTACGCGTGGAGACGTGCCTTGCACTGCTCAGCAGGCATACAAATGAAGGAATTCTGAACCGCATTGTTACTTGTGACGAGAAATGGATCCTGTTTGACAATCGTAAGCGCTCAGCAAGTTGGTTGGACCCTGGTTCAGCACCTAAACAATGCCCTAAACGAAAACTTACCCCTAGAAAAGTGATGGTCACTGTTTGGTGGTCTAACGCGGGTGTAATTAATCACAGCTTCTTGCCAAACGGGACAAGCATTACTGCAGATGTGTACTGTGAAGAACTGAACACAATGATGGAGAAGCTCGCACGTCTCCAACCAGCTTTGGTCAATCGTTCGGCTCCACTGCTCCTGCACGACAACGCGCGACCTCATACTGCACAGCAGACGGTCTCCAAGCTACAAGAGTTGGGGTTGGAAGTTCTCCGTCATCCGCCGTACTCACCAGACCTTGCGCCTACAGACTTCTACTTTTTCCAGAATTTGGATAACTTCTTGGCGGGAAAAAAATTCAATACCCGAGAGGCAGTACAAAATGCCTTTGAAGAATTTGTTGCCTCCCGTCCAGCTGATTTCTTCAAGAAAGGCATCAATAAGCTACCAATGCGTTGGCAAAGATGCATTTATTGCATGGGTGATTATTTTGATTAATAGAAATAAAAAATATATAAAAAAATTACGCTTCATTTATTTCGTGAAAAACGGCAATTTCATTATATAGTAAAAATAATACAAAGTAAAAATTTTAACTAGTCAATAAAAACTTGAGTAATTTTGAAATATTAATTTTTCTATCTATACCCGTCTTCCATGATTGCACTTAATTGAAGGGCACACTATGTGTATGAGTATGAGTCGAGTCTATGTGGACAGTAAAAAAGTTAATATTTCAAAATAATGTTAACCAAAGTTGTTACCATTCTGTCTGTCTACTGTATAAAACTGCTTTTATTTTTATTTCTTGGTATTTAAAATATATTTTTAGTTCCAGTAATTGACTTGTTATTTTCAACAAGTTCTGCATTTCTGCGCTCGATCCTGTCGAAGTTGGTGGACCAGCAAGAAACCGGTGAGTGAACATTTATTTTTGTATCATTAAACTTAAATTTAAATTAGAAACTTCTTAATAAAATAGGTATAAAAGCAATTTAGTCTCACTTTCTGTGGCACCGCGGACAATAATGTTTTCGACTGCGGGACAACATCTTGCGTATGGTTGGGATTTTATCTTTTTCATAGAATTGACCTCCAACTGAAATATTAGGTCTTAACCTATGAAATTGCCGTTTTTCACGAACTAAATGAAGCGTAATTTTTTATATATTTTTTATTTCTATTAATCAAAATAATCACCCATGCAATCAATGCATCTTTGCCAACGCATTGGTAGCTTATTGATGCCTTTCTTGAAGAAATCAGCTGGACGGGAGGCAACAAATTCTTCAAAGGCATTTTGTACTGCCTCTCGGGTATTGAATTTTTTTCCCGCCAAGAAGTTATCCAAATTCTGGAAAAAGTAGAAGTCTGTAGGCGCAAGGTCTGGTGAGTACGGCGGATGACGGAGACCTTCCAACTCCAACTCTTGTAGCTTGGAGACCGTCGGCTGTGCAGTATGAGGTCGCGCGTTGTCGTGCAGGAGCAGTGGAGCCGAACGATTGACCAAAGCTGGTTGGAGACGTGCGAGCTTCTCCATCATTGTGTTCAGTTCTTCACAGTACACATCTGCGGTAATGCTTGTCCCGTTTGGCAAGAAGCTGTGATGAATTACACCCGCGTTAGACCACCAAACAGTGACCATCACTTTTCTAGGGGTAAGTTTTCGTTTAGGGCATTGTTTGGGTGCTGAACCAGGGTCCAACCAACTTGCTGAGCGCTTACGATTGTCAAACAGGATCCATTTCTCGTCACAAGTAACAATGCGGTTCAGAATTCCTTCATTTGTATGCCTACTGAGCAGTGCAAGGCACGTTTCCACGCGTACTTCGCGCTGGCGGTCATTGAGTTCGTGGGGTACCCATTTGTCAAGATTTTTTACCTTGCCAATTTGACGCAAATGGACCAATATTGTTTTGATGCTAACGTCGAAAGCTGCTGCTAATTCAGCCGTGGATTGAGTTTCATCAGCTTCCACAATTGCCTTTAATTCGTCATTGTCGACCAAAGTTTTCGGACGACCACGGGGTTCATTTTTCAGGTCAAAATTTCCAGAACGGAAGCGGGTAAACCAATAACGGGTGGGGCGTTCTTTTGTAATGTTCGCTCCGTAAACGTCGTTGATGTTGCGTGCCGCTTGTGCCGCTTTGCTGCCACGACGGTACTCATACTCCATAGTTACTCGAATTTTTAACTTATCCATGATGAGGAAAAATGTTCGAATGCGTTGAAAACAAAACACTAACTATTAAACAAATGACGATTTTAGAAAAAGAATTCCATGTTTGTCAAATAAAATTATATTGAAATTAGAATTATCAGTCAAAAAAAAATTTTTTTCATTTGAAATGGCCAGTACGGCAAAACGGCAGTTTCATAGGTAAAGACCTATTATCTACAAAGATATTTTACAATATTATGATCGTGTCAACAAGCAGCAGAAAAGTATTTTTTCGTGAAAGATTTGCAAGTTCAATAGGCCAACAGAATAACCGCGCGACGATCCTCGACCGCGACCTGACCTCGAATCCGGGACCTATACAATCCCACAAGAGGGACATCAGCGTCACCCAATTAAGGTATTTAAGTATAACATGGCAGTCATGGGAGTCAAACCCAGGACCTAAATATCGAGAAACAAGCCCCTTATCCACTGCGCCACCGAAGACTGAATAATCACGATGATTAAATTAGCCTTTTAGTTAAAGATTTAGGCTGATAATTAAATAAAATAATTTACTACTTCTTAACAAAATACAATATTCCACTATAAATATAAGGCCATAATTTCAGAAGAAGCAGGGCTAGGCTTAATCTTATTTGTCCCGACGTCGTGGAGATCAAAATTGTCAATATATATTTTTTAACTTGTAGGATCAAATTGTTCAATAATATTCTAGTTTGAAACAATATACGGTGGCTTTGTATTTAATTGAATAAAAAGACTAAACAACGTTAGGCCAACTCGTTAAACTTACTCTAATGAAACAATAAGCGACGTAACGTAGGCGAACAATTGTATTTTTTTTTTAAATCCCGACATTCGCACCAATGATATGGCTCCAAAGTAAGCAGTGAGCTTGTGTTACGAACGACCGTATAGCGAACTGGATTCAGAATAAACATACATATTTAAATACCAACAACATTAACCTCAGAACAAACATCTCGTTTTCATCACACAAATGAATACCCCAACTAGGACCCGAACCTAGGACCTCCATCGCATACGACTGGGGTACTGCCCACAACGCCACTGGGTCGTAAAATTTAATTCTAAGCCCCTTAAACAAGCGATGATATAAAAAATATTGTTTAGCATACTTTAATAGGAAAAATTCAGAAATTATATGAGCCCCAAAATCTTCATTCATTTCTGTATTTTACAGCTAAAGTGAACTCTCTGTTTTCCTTAACGGAGATGTTATCCTCTTTGCTCTTCCAACCTGCATACTCGTGGTTGTACATGAAAACTCTGTACGTGATGCCAGGAGCGGTATTCCTGGCCAGCTCAGCAATTATTCTACCTGCTGCTTTCATTCAAGGGTAAGTAATTTGTCGTTACTGATAGAAAAAGTTCAGTATAGTTCGTTTGAAAATAAATAATTACCCCCAGGTTATTTACTTTATTCTCCGTAAACTTACTATCTCAGCTATATTAAGAGAAGCCAGTGTGGATTATAAATTAAAGATAAAAATAAGAAAGTAAATAGAAATATTTGTAGCTTGTAGAAAAATAATTTTAAAATACTTAATAAATTGGTTTTTTAAAATGTTTCTGAATTGTTTGTCTTTTTTGTGGAAAATTTTGGCTTTCCAACCGGTAAAATGATGATGCTCGTAGATAGGTAATTGATTTCAAAAAAAAGATTCAATAAAAATGAGCATGTTTTGGTAACAAATTTTTTAAATTGTTTCACACGTCTACTGTACAAATAAAACATATTGTTTATGGTTTTTACAGATCTTTTTATATCCAGCATTTAATCCAGTTCAGAAAGCAGAAAAAATATCAAGAATCGGAAAAGAATACAGAAGGCGAAGAAGCTAAGAATGAATCAAAAATAGTAACTGAGAAATAATTCGATGCTACAGAGTTGTATTTACTCTTATTGTATAAACATCTTAATATTAACTTGTCATCAAAAATTATTCACTATTTTTTAATCTAGAAACATCACCAGACTCTTGAGCCTTAGGCAATTGTCCCATTGCTGACAAAACAATCTGAACTACAAACTCACTTCTCAACTGGTACTTAGTTCGGGCTCTTCTCTGGTGGGACAGGTTGTCGCTTGTATAATTTCTAATTTATACTATTTCCATTTCTTTATTTTCTCGATGACAGTTCTAATTTGATATAATGCTCTCTAGCTCCATCCAATAGCTCCATCCCTATCAGTTTCTCCGACTCTGGTATTATATAACCTTGTACGTGTGTAAACGTCATATTTTTATAAAATAATGCATACATAATGTAAAAAAAAAACGCTCGCACAAGGTTACACAGAAGCTGTCATCGCGAAAATAAAGAAATGGAAATAGTATAGTGATAATTATTTAGTGGATTGTAAAGTATTTGCAATTATAGAGAAAATCCATAGCCAACATTCTACCCTTGAATTAGTTCGCGTTGTTCTCTTTTTGCCTATAGGTGATACCGTCGTATTCTATCTGCTAAATTATAAACTATTCAGAGGTTTTTGCATGATTTAGCTCCTTCCAGTTATATAGACGACTACATGTATGATATCTAAAGGGTATTTGTGGCACAAATATTTGCCTATATCGTGATTTCACATAAGGCCTCACAACAAAAAGCGCTGTTTAAAAAATGCTCACGTGTGATTTAAAACGCAGAAATGTTGTACCATAAAATGATCTTAAAAATATTAGTATTTTATCTCTTGAGATCTTTTACAAATCAAAGTTCTTTTACAACAACTAAGTTATTTTATTAAAAATAAATGTGTTCACAAAATAAAGTGAGTATATATACCAATGTAATTATACGCGACTACATTCAAGTTTATGAAAAAGTATTTATCAAAGCTTTGTTTAAATTTAAGTTAATTTACCACAAAAAAACTTTTTACAACTGATCTAAGACTGCGCCTGCGTTTTTTCTTGTTGTGAATTTGAGATTTCTCGTTCAGCTTTTTCCATCTCTTCTTGCTTCTCTATAACTGCAGCTCTGTCTTTTAATTCACGTCGGTGTTGAACAAAGAACCATCTGTAAAGTAAAATGATTTTTTTTTAAATGGTACAATTTTTTTAAATCTCCGTTAAGTGAAGGTGAAGGACAATATTTTTAGTAGAGTCCCTTTGTTAGAATCTCGCCTGGGGCGGTACTAGAGCATTTCCTATTTCGACCGCCGTAATGATCACACACGCAAAGGAAATAAACAGCCAGTGAAATTACTGGGACAAAAGCCTTTTCAACTGAAGTATACGGTCTTCAACGCATCATTAGTCGAGATAATAATCACAATCACTATTAAAAAATAAAGCACCTAATGAAGTTCATCATCAGGACCACCACCAGTGCTCTTTTATCAGCTATGAACATATTAAAAAAATATTTTTAGACTACAGTACCCGTAACTACAGAAATAACTCTTTTAGAAGAATATTCATTGAAATATGAGGCAATCAAGAGTATCCTCGTTAAAATATTTATTTTTTATTTTTAACTTATCCACTCAAACACAGTCTATCAATACAAACTCAAAACAAAATTTGGCGTAATTATTCTGAGGATTTGCCCTATCTAATGGTAATGCTTTCGTATGTGACAAGTCTTCAATTGTGCCCATCACACGCTAATGTGGTTAGAAGTCTACTTCAAGGTATGAAATTAAGTTAGGATACAAATTTATCAATATTATTATAAAGGTTCTTAGAAATATAAGCAATCATTTGTGAAGCATACATATTGGATCATCTTATAGATAAATTATTATTTGTTGTTACAACATCTCACACCACGATCGTGCCATCATAAAGACTCCACAAACCATAACCATGGCAAAATAATAGACCTATTACATTTCGTGATATTTGTTCAATATTTGGGATTGGAACAAGACTGCATAGGGCTGTAAAATAACAAAATAAATACGGTTTACTTACACCAGTATGGAGGTAGCAGGTAAAGTCATGAAGGCACTAAACAGATACACTGTGCCAGTAAAACCAGAAACTGTTTTTGCATAGATCAGCGAGTAGGTCGGGTCGAACATCAGAGCAGCCAGCGTCTCTACTAGACTGAATAGTGAATTCATTTTGCCTGTAAAAAATATTAGTTCTAGTATACAAAAGTAGGCAATAATAATAATAAATAAATAAACAAGAGGTGTAGAGAAAACAATCACACGAAAGTATCTAAATGTATCTTTCATAACAGAGATTTATCAGCCTCTTGGACTTTTACAAAATCTAAGACTGTTACTACAACGACTAATATACCTCACATGTATAAGTAACATGCTTCTTGCAACTTTGGGTGTATGTGCAGGTCTGGAAATCTCCAGAAGAAATTTGATCTATTTATCGCGAACACTTAAGAATAATTCATGGCCTTAATTTCCATACTTCGTGGAGTAAAGTGGCATGCGAGCGATGAAAGATAATGTAAAAGCACTCTCTAAGCATTTCAATATTTAAACTGAAATTTATTGAAACATTTATATTAATACCTCCATAAAAAAGTAAAAGAAAAATTCTTAGGCACAAACATCATTCTAGCCACTTGCCTCAAACTACCTTCACAGCATTGCCCAATTACTTCATACGGCTAGGATTTTTTTTAATGCCCGTACAATGTCGCAGATAGACAACACCTGCCCTCATTCAAAAATTTATCATCATATTTTCCTACGATTATTACAGCACTTCAAAAAATAATATAAATACAGAAAGAATAACGTGCACCGCATCTACAAAGCAATCGTTAAATTATTTCTATTTAATACTTTTTACTTATTTAATTTCCAAGGATGTTTTTTAAAACATTGGCAAAGTTCAAGTAAATGATAAAGATGATATTTATTGTTGATATGTGTCTGGTTACCGATATCACACAGATAAAGTGTCCACCTATGATTTGGTAACATTGATTTTATTACCCATACAAGAAATAAAAATGTTGTTAGCATTGAAAATGAAGAACTATCATTCTTTTAAAATAACTATAATTTACTTTTAGATTTTACATATTATTCAGATATTACATTCACGACCGAGTGGTTTAATGTTAAGTAGCCTTCCTCATACGCCAAAGGTCCCATGTTCGAGTCCTGGCCGGGGCATTCATTTTTGTGATGAACACAGATGTTTGTTCTCGGGTCATGGTTGTTTGTATTTATATATGTATGTTTATTCTGGGTTCCCCCCCAGTCCACCGTATGGTCATTCATAACACAAGCTCTGCTTACTTTAGGACCATACAGTTGGTGTGTTTGTCTGGGGATTTATTATTATTAATATAGCACATAATAAAAAATAAACGTTGATAGTCAAAAGGTGTGATTTCTCCCAGGCGTAGAGCCGTCAATCGGGCTCTAGAATGCTACATAATACAGTCAGAACTTTTGCTGTCGTGGCGATCGTCATTCGAACATCTTTTCAATAAATTGTCACGTTGGAACTGGCACTGGCCAGGCCCGATTAGTGATGTTCATACTCCTTTGCCTTGTCGCTGATAAGTTTTTTTAATATAAACTATAACTAAGTTACGCAAATGTGTTTTACATAACTGGACTAAGATAGTACTTCTTTTCTGGATCAAAAGTACGTATCCATTTCTTATACCATAAATCGGGTAAAATGATAAGATTATCAGTTAAGTGGATGAGACATGAAGGTCTCGGTAACATCAAACAAACTCTACAAAAACTTACCCATTTCTTCATTTGGTATTAGCTTGGAGGCCATTGACCTGAGTGAAGTAAATGTCGTAGCATTTAGAATTTCCACCAGGGGTACTGAAATTTGATGATAAAAAAATTTTAAATTATTAAAACTATTTGTAAGTCCATATTTATATACGAAGATTCTCAGAATTAGAAAATCATGAATTCTAAACAATTGTTTTAAGGTCAGAACTCACGGAACAGTTTTGACCAGCGAAAGTGGGTGCTGGCCTGCAGCTTCTGTACGATACACACATTTATGTAAAATTTAAGCTATTCCAGAACGGGTCCCACGCTTGCAGCAGGTAACTAGTGGAATCACGGTAAACTACGTGCTTGGTGGTCATTTTCTGTATTTCATTTTAACGAACCGCGTGGTTTGCAATCTTTTCCCGCCGAAAAATTATCGGTCTGCCGACAAGCGTGGCGGACAGCATAATCTGCGCCGAGAGTTCTGGGCCTAAAGACTTTTTGTTATCATCATTACAATTTCTTGGAAAATTTCATAATTAATGTAACGTCATAATAATTACAAAACCTAATTATTTAATTTACAATGGGAAAAAGAAAAACAAGGAGAAAGAACAAGAATCAAAGACAGATAAAAGAACCCAAATCAGTTTGTACATTGATCAAGTCAGTCGAGCTGTCAAAAGGCTGGCAAAATTGCCGTGTTACATTACTAATGATCAACGTAGAGAACACTTTGACTTCAGGGCGCTATAGTCTCAACGATAAGCCTCAAAAGTATAACCATTGCCTACACATTGATTTTTCCTTAGCTTCAAACTTTCCGCGACGTTGGCAGACGAACCCGTTTGAATACTCTTCATAGGAAGGTGGAAGGCCGCAAGATTTGATATACAATTTGCTACAAATATAGGAATGGCAGAGTTCAATAATCAAGCGAACGGTGCCAAGTTTAATATCATAAAAAAGGCTTACCCATGTACATTTGTAAATCAGTATGTACAAAAATGATGTACACGGACCCTATGAGCTTGCTGGAGACGGAGATAAGGCACAGCATGGAGTCGTGGAACCCCCAGCGCTTGCTGAACACACTGATAGAGAAGAGGGCGCCTGAAATTACCAAAACATACAAAATTTATGAATCGTTTTTTTTATAAATCATATTGTTAAGCCATATTATACCTATGTATATATAAGGTATATTATCTCAAGAACAGTTTTTTATTGTGGCTTTTTTTGTGTAAACTGCTGATCCCCTTAAGATCTTAAAATGTAAAAGTAAAGGTGTAAGTTTTGTGATTGTGTAACATACATCTAAACGTAAAAACATACAAACTAACTTTCACCAATATTGTAGTAGGAGTCAGATAATTCCACCACGGTCGTTTAGTCGAATTAGTTGTATCGAATCATGCATTTTCCTTGGGGCTTGATTATAAAAAATAGATACCTATTGTACATGCATATGTAGCCTATCGAGTTCTATAACAAGTTCGTATAACAAGTCTGTGAAAGATATTTTTAATTCTTAAGTTTTTTTCGATTTTTATATCTTGTTTTATTTACATATCTTGTTTTTAATTTCAAGTCAAAACCACCACAAAGCGAAAGTTTATAAAATAAATAAAACAGGCGTTTTAAATATCATATCCTCCTTATAATTAGAAGTTTAGATATCTGTAAAATATTCGAATTCGCGATATAAACACCAAGCTTGTCGTAGTTAGTAGTTACATATTAGACCACGTGTAGGGCATTTGGAGGATCACGTCATTCGTCTCCGTTGTTTCCATAACACTGATTGTAATAATTGTAGAATGTTCTTACCAATAGAGTGTATGATGATCGAGTAGGTAGAGTAAATACTGTATCTCACTGCATCCCATTTCAAACGATATCGCACAAACATGTAAGTGAGGAGCCTTTCTCCTAAAATAAAAAAACAAAATAATTCGCAAGGTTCAAAAGGTTACGGTTTGATTACTGGGTGAAGTGACAAACGTCAACTCTTATTTCGATTTTCTATTGTGAAACAGAAATTGAATTACAAAGTCAAACAAATTTACACGAGTCAAATTAAATTAAATTTTGCTCCGTTAGGGATAATAACGGATTCGTTATTATAAATTAGTAGATAGTTAAAGTAGATAGTTCCATTTTGGTTCGGGTCGCCAAGGTGTGGAATGAACTGCCTGCGTCTGTTTTTCCAGAAAACTATAGTCCTAGTTCTTTCAAGCGTCGAGTGAATAGGTATCTCGTGGATAGACGTGTAACACCTTTGTCTTCATCGTCACTTTCCATCAGGTGAGATAGAAGACAAACATCTAATCCTTTTTCAATAAAAACAAATAAACAAAATTATGACATTAATGAATACTGAAATCGAATAAATATGCTTATCCATTAAAACGAATATTTATTTATTTATTTTATTTATTTGTTTATTTATTAATTGAAAGTTTCCTCTAATGTATTTTATTTAACACCAATGACTGTTTTCAATACCACCATTTCTCACCATTTGGCCATCGTATATTTACAGGTACTTAATCATTTGTTGATGTTAATATAAATTTACACCTACCATGATTAGGTCCATAGATTATAGCGACCACTAATAATGTCAATATTATTTTCAATCTCAGGTTACTCGTCCGTGGTTTGGCAGCTACTTCAGCTGTTTCTTTCACCAAATTGGTCAAATCACTACAGGTCACTGGTTTTGGCTAGAACATGAGTATTCTGTTTAGTGAACTGTAGGCTTGTGTTAAACAAATACATAAAGTTATCAAAAATGTTAAGGGTACACCAAATTAAATCTCTTTTAAAATGGAAATAAGATATCTTTTCGTAGTTACATCCGCGTAACTCTTGATGTTACTCTTGGGACTTTTAGAATAAAATATAACCTATTTTATTCCTGGGCAATGTAGCTGTCAATATAAACAAACAAACAAATTTTTCTATAAATGAACATCTAAAATAGTGTAGATGTGGCAAGGACAGATTTTTTAATGGTTGACCATGGCAAAAGAGGATAGGAAAGATCATTCAAAGCAAATATCAACTTCCATCACACAAATGTAAGAACTCACCAGGAATTAAATCTGGGACTTCCCTTGTATAAGGCAGATCTACCATCATTTACTCATATTAATAAACGTAATATTTCCGTTCTAGTTTTGTGGTTTCTGTGGTATGGTATGGGAGGCTCTACTCTTAGAAACATAAGAATAAACTCCAAAGAAAAACAAGGAAATATACAAAAGAAAATTACCTTTTCACTTTTACCGCTGTGTTTTGTTACTTTTTCCAAATAGAAACAACCGTATGAAAATGTCATTAAATATATTGATCCAGATATAGTAAACACTCCCAAGAAACCAAGCAATTTCAAGAGTATTCCACTTAAAGCGGTGCCTATTGGAATTCCGGCAGTCAAACACAGGTTGGCTATTCCCACTCGAAATGTCCTAGTGCTTTCACTGGTAATGTCACTTATGTAACTAAACACACCTAGGTACACCATTACCCAGCCACCCGTTATGGCAGCAAAAAACGCTTCAAAGAACATAGTCACTTCTATGCTGATCTCGTAGAAAAATACGGTGCTGATAATGTTGCTGGCGGATACGAGGAACTCTCCTAAAACGGGAAGAAGAATACAAACTTTCCTGTTTCCCGTTCTGTCGCTCCAAGCTCCCATAAAAATAACAAGCAACGTTGGGATCGCTGTCTGCACTACACTCTTCCATGATTCTATAGATGATATGATCTTCTGAATTTCTCCTTCATAGTCAGTGAGGTTGCCCTTTTTATCTAGAAGCGACTCACAAATTTCGTCTCCATAATTTAGTTTGACTCGACACGCTTTATCTAGATTCAAATTTTGAACAGCAAGTCTTGATAGAGTTGATGCTATTATAAGGCCAGCAAATATTGGTTCTACAGTTATATTCGATTTTATGTATCTTAGTTTTTCTATGAGTGTTTCATTCTTATTGCTTTTCACGTCTGTTGTTTTTAGAGGCTGCTCTTCAGATTGTTTTTTTTTCTCTTCTTTAGAATCCATACTTTTACCTACACTTAAAATTCTGTTTCACTCTACAGTGGCATAACGTTCAAATAAATGAGATCTGATAAGTTACAGAAAATAATGTAAAGCCTTTAGTTTATCTGTCATGATACAAGGTGATGTTATGTTTACATAATGATTTCTAGGATGGACTGGGTACAGCTTTTCGACTCTTTCTTGTTCTTGTTGCAGAGCTCTCTAAAAAACCATGATATCAATATACTTTCACATAAAATAAAAGTGCAAAAAATTTGGAGAACTTATCTTTACGCCGATAGCTGATCGTAATTAGAACTATTCATAATTTTAATACATTTCTTTGCATTCTTTTAACAATGGATTTAACGAAGCATAGATAAATATAACATCGAACAAGTCCTTTTTATATAAGTTTAATACTCAAAATATTCACTTATACTTACTTGCACTTTAAACATAGGAATATCTACCTTATTTCTACCAATAATAGTGCTATTTTTCTTTTCAGACGCAATAAAACTCTACAGTAGGTTATTGCACTAGTTACCGATATATAATCCCTTTACCACAGCATAAATGTAATATTAATGACTTCTTTATCAGTGTCTAAAGAAATATTGTTAGTCAGCTCGCTACCGATGAAGTGACAATGATGCTTCTTCAAACAGTGTTTACGGGTATGTCTATTTGTATAGCGATAATTTCAGATACAGAGAATTACTTGTTATGTTTTCCAATGAGGTCATGATTATTGTTATAGTGCTATTTGAATATTGATACTATGTACTTTATAATGTGTGTTGAAATTTAATATTTACAAAGCTATCAAGTGATATTTAATAGTTGATAATAACTTAATAGACAGAGCGATGTCTAATTTTATTAAATACCCTAAGGGTCCACCCATGTATGCTTTGTTATTTTTGATTGACTAGGTACTATCGGGGAACTCCAAAGAGGCGTAGCAAAAGGCGAGAATCGCTTGCGCGTTGTTCGGTTTTTTGTAGGCGCTCCGCATACTAAGGGGCGCCAACACTGCAAGGGATTCGGGTGCGAATCTGAATCTCCGCCAAGTTCCCGGACTGTACCTCTTAGTTGAAAGTGGTTTGAAGCACTCGTTCTTTGTGTGAACTTATAATTATTTAAAAAATAGCAAACAGTTATCATATAATCGACTAGAGGTTTCACCTGCTAGCTCCTAATCATCATCGCCCTCCCCAACCATATTAGAGGGAAGTGAGCGACCCGTCCCGACGCTATCATAAAAAGACGTACTTTAGTGACAATGACGCTTTAGATATTCATCGGGACGAAGAACTCAACGAGCAAACAGACACATTACATAATAATATGTTTAATTACAAATACTAGTAAAAGCCTGTAAATGAGGAGATTATACCCAAGGGCTTTTATCGTCTAAATAATCGGATAGTTTATAATAAGCTTTAGCACACAATTTTGCTTTATAGTTTCTTTGAATTTGTCACTAGGAAGACCTTGGATATCTTCAGGAACCTTATTAAAACAGCGTATACATTGACCCATGAATGAGTTAGTCAGTTTAGTTTGTAGAGTTAGTGTATATAACTTAAACAAGTGAATGCGGATATAAGCATAGTTTATGCAGCTTGTTAAAGTTTGACCAGTCCAAGACGAACAATGTTTCAAGAATTTTTTTAAAGGGAGATTATTTTATTTATAAAAAGAATGCTGTTCACAAAAATTCACAAAATACTGCAACATGATAATGTATCAACATTTTGTTTAGTGAGTGTAACTCAAAATTACTATAAAGAGATTTTTTTTCTTTTATGTTTTTCTTCTCAAATGCACTTATGGCTAATAAATAACTTTAGAAACAAAAACTTTATTAGATCCATGGTAATTTTCCTAATTGTTATCATTGAGTGCTTATCTTTGACAAATATGCAAATATAGGAATGTAAATATTAAATATTTTTACTGACATTGCAATCTAGTTCCGCAGAGCAGCCTCAAAACCTAATATTGCCGCCTATATTATCGATTCGAAACAGATACAAAATACATAGTTAGGAACACGCTTTCCAGAAAATGTTTAGATTTTACTTACACATAATATAAAGCAATACTCGTTCACCACACTTTGTATTATTCTTATTAGTACAACTTTCACAAACACCAGAATCTAAAGAGACATAGACATAGGAGAGATACGGGTACATAGGATATCACCGTTAACGTCTAAATGCCCATGAAGTGCCGTGACACAGCGGAAAGAGAGCCGCGGTGACGTGCGTCGTGTAATTATGACCACGCGTTGTTAACTTCCTAACAATAACAGAGAGAATCATGTGGATACCTGCACGTGATAGAAAAATTGAGAAAGGTTATGATTATAAATTATACATAGCTTTTCTGATAGATTACTAGTTTATTTTTTTTGTAAGCATCTTGTAAAAAAATCAAACACAATCGTTGTAAGTCAGGCTACATCAAAATACACGTTTGATACGTCATAACTAAATTTGGTTATAAAACATCTAGTTCCGTTAGATTTAACATCCATTTCAAATCACTTCCTTTTCGTAAATTGGTTTCATAAACCTGTGAAAATTTCGAGCAAAAGTTGCCCAGTGTAATATTTGTATTAAAATATATGCAACCCACTTTAACGAAATAACTGTCGTGCGTCGTCAAAGGAAACCAAAGAATCAAGAGCGTCTGCGGTGGGTTCTGGGTTGCATCTCCGGCGACAGCCAAGAGTACCAATCAGTTTAAACAACTAAACTATACCAAGCCGACTGCTAGGCTTAGGTAAAAGTAAAGGAAAACATATTGATAAAATCCACATACTGCCTGACTTTGACTGACTGTATAAAATTTCATTTCATTTCAGACTTTTCTTTCATTTATTGCACCGAGTTAACTAGACAGATTTGACCCCAGTGATTGCTGCGAAAATACATACAAATGGGTAAGTATTTTTTTTTTGGATTTCAGCCAGTTTGATTCTTGGGCTTGGCATGCTTTTTTAAATGACTTTAATCGCAGTTTTGCTTCTTTTAAAACATAAAAGTTGCTGTCTGCCATTTTTTTTGTTCCCCTCCACGGGAAGGGCAGGAGGATAAAAAATGCTCTGATGCATACTCTGCTGCGCGCGATCCAGAGTTATGTGGGACTCGTCACGTCGCCTACCAAAACCTCTACCCACTAAATAACCCCCTGTCGGCTCGTGCAATTTTTTGCGACACAGCCTTCATCTGAGCGGCGGCCAATTGGAGAAAGAGGCCGCGCTAGCGGGGCCTTTAAGGGGTCACCCACTGGGATTTACATACCAATGAAGGTGCTCAAAGCACTGAAGGTGAATACATAGCACTGAAGGTGCTCAAAATGAAAAGTAAATAATTAGAAACATTAAAATTGAAAAATAAAATTGCATTAATTCGGATTTACGTTAGAATTAGAATTTACGTTAAAATTAGAATTTGCGGCCTGAAGGGCTTCGAGATCTAAAGTTAATTGAGTGGGTTCGCCAGTATGCGCGTTTCTCGGTCTAGCGACTTTGAATTTCGAATCTGAGACAGGAGCAATATATGAGACTGAATCTCGAACAAGATGATTGGGATGGGTTTCGGCGCGTTTGAAGAACGATTCTGAGTGTTTTGAGGTGCTGTTGCACTGTAGGTAGTTCAAGATCTCTGTGCAGGTCCGCGTTACGCAAGTACCAAGGTGCATTTGTGGCCCTGCGGCAGAAGAGATTTTGAACCACCTGCAGTTTATACAGGACGGAGGGTTGGGCGTGGGCAAAGACTGGCGAAGCATATGACATGACGGGTCTAACGCAGACCTTATAAAGCGTACGTTTATTTCTGAAAGACATTTTACTTTTTCTTCCCATCATACTGTATAATTTTTTAGTCCTTTGGTAGAATATACAAACACAGTTACTCACGGTTTAATGTACATATATTGAATCCAACAGAAACACACACAGTACATAATCTATGCGAAACCAGAAGGGAAGCAAGATGGGTAATAATAACAGCAAGGCACAGCACAGTCGATATACGAATTGTACGCGATCGTAACTACCTAAGCAAAGCAGTAGGTATGTGAGCGATAGCGCGGCACAGGTCACCAAGCGCACGCGAGGAGGATGTGTCAGCGCCTCAGCCTGAGGAATGCGGTCCGGCCGGTTACTAGGCGGCGCGCTTCCATTGCTCGAAGCGACGCTGGAACTCCATGCACTCGATGATGTCGGTTAAATAAGTATGTAATAAATATAATTAAAAATATTATCTGCATATTTAGTATGAATGAGTAGTGTAGTTGTTAAGTGTTAATATTGTTTGTTATATAAATTTTACAAGTATGTAATATAATATTTGTGTATGGTTTTATAATAGATATGAGTACTTATATAATTATTTATGTACTTATGATTACTATATATGCGTACATACTTATATGTTAATGTAATGGTGTGTTTGATAATATTGGGTATATACCAAGTTTGTTAAATTATGTGGCTTGCCGCCACATCACTCCCCTCCAGAGACCGGCCTACGGGCGACAAAAGTCTGGAAAGTGGACGCGACGCCCGGAACGGGTTGTGCGGATGTTGGAATCAGTCGGGGGTAATTCCTCAGGAGAGGGTGAGTTAGGAAAGGGAAAAGGCGCCTCCGAAACTAAGTACGCCGGTTTAAGACGATCGATAGATACTGAGTTTTCTTCCCTTTATTCTTATTTTAAAAACCTTGTTCCCGGCTTGGATGACTTCGTAGGGTCCCGTATATGGAGGTTGTAGTGATCCTCTCACCGTGTCTTCACGGAGGAATACGTGGGTGGAGGTTGGCAGGTCTTTTTGTATGAAGATTTTGTTCGTCGAGTGACGAGAAGCTGGAGAGGGCCGCAGTTTTATCGCGAAATTTTTTAGGCGGGCGGTGAAATCTGAGATATCCGTGGTACCGCTCGCACTTGGGTCGAAGAACTCTCCGGGGAGTCTCAATGGCTCTGCCGAAGATGTTCCCAGATCTTCCTTTATGGCACTTCTGATGCCCAGGAGAACAAGTGGAAGGGCCTCGGTCCAGTTAGTGTCCGCGTGACACATAATGGCCGATTTTAGTTGACGGTGGAATCGTTCCACTAGGCCGTTGCACGCAGGATGATACGCAGTGGTGCGGCGATGATAGAATCCGGCTATTTTGGACAAATACTGGAATAGGGCAGACTCGAACTGACGTCCGCGGTCTGTAACGATATCTGTCGGACAGCCGAAACGCGAAATCCATCCCGATAGTAAGGCTTTGCTAACCGTCTCTGCCGTAATATCTGCAATCGGAATGACTTCCGGCCATCTGGTGAAACGGTCCACCGCTGTCAGGCAGTACCTGAATCCTTGTGAAGGGGGAAGCGGACCCACCAGGTCGATGTGAACGTGCGCGAATCTGGCGCGTGGCAGCTCAAAGGTTCCCAACGGAGACATTACGTGTCGGGTAACCTTAGAACGTTGGCACGCTATGCAAGATCGTGACCATTCGCGGCAGTCTCTTCGAACGCCTGGCCACACATACCTTTGCGCGACGAGTAAAGCTGTTGCTTTGGCACTTGGGTGACTAAGGTTGTGTAGGCTTTCGAAGACCTGCTTGCGAAATGGTTTGGTCACGAATGGCCTTGGTGTTGGGGTGCTGACGTCACAATAAAGTTGTGACTGGCTTCCCTGAACTGTCCTCTTTTCTAAACGAAGAGAAGTGTCGCTGACTAGAAGTTTGGCCAGTTCAGGGTCTGTGGTCTGAGAAGCTGCGAGCACTTCAACGTTTACTGGACTTTGTAGTTCATCAACACGCGACAGGGTATCTGCAACAACATTATGTTTACCAGAGATGTGCCGGATGTCCGTGGTGAACTGCGCTATGAAATCCAGGTGTCTATATTGACGTGGTGAGCAGTTGCTTTTCCTTTCACTGAAAGCATAAAGCAACGGCTTATGGTCAGTATAAACAGTAAAGTGTCGCGCTTCCAGCATGTGCCGAAAGTGCTTAATGGCTTCGTATACGGCTAGCATTTTCCGGTCATATGGGGAGTATTTTTGTTGGGCTGGGCTTAGCTTTCTTGAAAAGAAAGCTAAGGGTTCCCAAACTCCGCCTTTGAATTGCTGCAGTACTGCTCCCATTGCCAGGTCAGATGCATCTGTAACAATAGCTAACTTGGCCTGGACGTCCGGATGAGCAAGTAGTGTGGCTTTACAAAGGCTTTCCTTCGAGAGGTCAAAATCCTTCAGCGCGTCGCCGGTCAAGTCGACAGGTGTTGAGCCTTTAACCGAGCCGGTAAGAAGGGCGTTCAAAGGTGCTTGAACTTTTGCGGCCTGCGGGATAAATCGCCTGTAAAAGTTCAACATACCTAAAAAACGTCGGAGTTGTTTGACCGTCTTCGGCGCTGGAAAGTCTTTGACAGCCTGGACTTTAGATTCCAGAGGTTTTGTACCAGCCTGCGAAATATGGTAGCCTAGAAACTTAACCTCTTTCGCACCGAATACGCATTTTGCAGTATTCACCAGCATACCATATTTCTTCATCCTGGCGAAGAGCTGGTGCAGGTGTTTCTCATGCTCCTCTGGAGACCTGGAAAATATCAGGGAATCATCCAAAAATGGATAGAAAAAGTCCAGACCACGAGTCATTTCGTCGACAAGTCGTTGAAACGTTTGCCCTGCGTTCCTAAGGCCAAACGTCATAAATGGGAACTCGTACAGGCCGAACGGGGTCGTAATAGCAGTTTTAGGTATATCCTGCGCCAAAACTGGGACTTGATTGTAGGCTTTAACAAGGTCTACCGTAGAGAATACCGAACATCCAGATATACAGTGGGCGAAGTCGTGGATATGCCGTATCGGATACATATCCGGAATTGTCCTAGCATTAAGTTTCCGGTAGTCTCCACATGGTCGCCACTGTAGTATTTTTTAGTCCTTTGGTAGAATATACAAACACAGTTACTCACGGTTTAATGTACATATATTGAATCCAACAGAAACACACACAGTACTTAATCTATGCGAAACCAGAAGGGAAGCAAGATGGGTAATAATAACAACAAGGCACAGCACAGTCGATATACGAATTGTACGCGAACGTAACTACCTAAGCAAAGCAGTAGGTATGTGAGCGATAGCGCGGCACAGGTCCTTCGTACGGCAGTCTAATGCGCACTGGCGATGGCAAGCGGACGAAGCGCACGCGAGATGGATGCGTCAGCGCCTCAGCCTGAGGAATGCGGTCCGGCCGGTTACTTGGTGACGAAAAGGCGACCGGAGTTGGTATTAGGACAGTCGTCAGCCGCCATTACCGACTGCCCTGGGAGTTTCCCGCCTTCCCGTAATCGCACGGCTTGATGCACCGTGTTGACCTGCTTCCGAAGCAGGTCAACACGGTGCACACCACGGAAGCGTGGTACCACAACACCGGGTGGTTCCGATACGTTCTGAACGCCGATTCGATCGGCTGCTGTTTCGTTGTCGGCGCCGATTTCGGAGACGGTCCTGATTTTCCGTTCGAGGTCTTCGGTTGAGCTCGAGGGTAAGGTCCTTCACCATGTTCCGCAGCTCTGCAATTTCGTTCGCCATCGCCTCGATCGAGGAACCCACTGCAGATGTTCGCCAGGTCTGCGAGCGCCTCCAGGGTACTATTCTTTTGGGTGGCGAGCAAGGTTTGGATGGTCTCCGGGAGCCTGCTCGTCCAGATCGTCTGGAGAAAGACTTCAGGGACGTTCTGGCCCGCCAGGCTGCGCAGGTGGCGCAGAAACTGTGAAGGCTTTCTGTCACCCAGCTGCTTGTGCATAAGTAGCTGCTTGATCTTCTGCAGCTTAGAGGTTGTTAAGCGCTTCACCAGCTCCAATTTCATCTTTTCATATTGGAACGCACTTGGGGGTGAAACAATTATGTCTTTCACCTCTTTGGCGTATTGGTGTTCCAAATTTCCAACGACATAGTTAAATTTGGTAGTTTCGCTGTTGACACCGGCGTTCGCGAACAATGCCTCAATCTGCGCAAACCAAATTTCGGGGTCGTCCGGCCAAAATGGTGGTAATCGTCCGATCCGAGACGGACCACAATACTATATAGGCGGCTTAAGTAAAAACGCGCGAGTTTCGTTACTCTGTCGACGTGTTGCT
This sequence comes from Marasmarcha lunaedactyla, assembly GCA_923062675.1. NCBI lineage: Eukaryota > Metazoa > Arthropoda > Insecta > Lepidoptera > Pterophoridae > Marasmarcha > Marasmarcha lunaedactyla. The sequence continues at coordinate 4,797,581 of OV281341.1, forward strand.
TGAAAGAAAGCGTCTGATCTAAGGTGACGCCTAAGTATTTAATACTGCGCTTCCAGGGGATGGGAATACCTAACATTCGAATGTGGGGATCGTTGTAGCGATTACGGCGTTTGTGGTCGAATTGAATAGCAGAACTCTTTTCTGGGTTGACATCGATACGCCATATTTGAAACCAAACACCGAGGGCGTTTACGGCCTTTTGGAGTCTGGTGATGTTATACGGGACCGAGTGACCTTTAGTGTAAAGGGCGGTGTCGTCTGCAAAGAGGGCGAGTTCGATGCCTTTCGGCGGGATGGGGATTGTCGCCATGTTTGTATCAAAACGTATGGTCTTTGAGAAACGACGCGATTAATCTGACTAGGCGAACCAGTAAGCCTATTTTGTAGAGCTTATAAACGAGACCACTGTGCCAGACTTTGTCGAAAGCCTTGGCTACGTCAAAGAGAACCGCGACTGTTTTATTACGACGCGGATAGAATCTTTCGAGTATGTACTCGACGATTCGATGGACTTGCTGAAGGCAGGAGTGCTTAGCGCGAAAGCCGAACTGGTGGGGAATAATGAGAGGATCGCCATCCGTTGGAAACAGATGGTTCCGCATTCGAGAGAGTATGACTCTTTCGAGAAGTTTAGACATTGCCTTGAAGGAGGCTGATGGGTCTGTGATTAGCCGGGACATTCAGAGGTTTACCTGGCTTGGGAATGCCTATGACTGTCGCTTCTTTCCAGGCTTTTGGAAAGTATCTGTGGTCGAAGCAGGCATTGAAGATGATAGCTAACAAGGTAAGCACCTGCTGGGGCAGATGTTTAAGTGGGTGGTTGGATATTCCATCCGCACCCGGAGCCTTTTTGGACTTTTGACTTCTAATGAGAAGCAAGATTTCATCATTAGAGACTGTGACGGGGTCGTTGGTGATGGGGAGAGATTCTCTGCAGAGAACTTCGTCCTCCACCGCCTGGATGTGGGGGGGATCCGCGGGTTGCGTGCTGGGCGAACATTGTGCCGCTATGCTGTCGGCGAAGCATTCGGCTTTCTCTTCGGCTTCAAAGGCAATAGTGCCGTCGGGACGAGTGAGAGAAGGAACGTGAGAGGCGGTGTCTACGCGTAAGGCTGATCGATAATACGCTTGGTGGGACGGGGAGATATTCTCCATGAGATCGTTAAACTGAGCGTCTCGGAGTTCCACGAGGCAAGACCTAAGTTTACGTTGAAGCTGATTCGCAGCTGTTCTGTATGCGGGCGTGGGATATTTCTTGGCTCTCCGGAGAGCCGCGTTCTTGGCTTTAATGAAATTGCTAACGACGCGGGATTTGCGGGTCTAGATATTATATTTGCTTATTTACGAATTAATACAAAAAAAATAAAAATAAAATTTATAACGAACTTAGAAGCGAGTGATGCTCGGCTTACGCAAATAAACTCTCTTGAGGAGAGCGAGTGGCTCGCAGTTTGCGTGCGAGTACGGAAATTTCGTTATTGTCGATGTTTTGAATGACGTCGAACACGGTCTTCTTGTCCTCAGCCAACGACGACTGAGGTGAAGATGACGGAGCAGGATGCGGCCCTGCGGAAGCTACGGGAGCTGGGATTGGACGGGAAGGTGTAGGTGGAACGGCCGGACGCTGCCTCCAAGACAGAGCCGGAGTAGGCGTTGGCTGAACGGGCTTTGCTTCCGGGGGACCCCGGTTGCGCAGCGGCGGGAAGTTAGCGGGAGTGAGCGGCGGCGCCGGTTTAGGCGCGGCCCTCTTGGCGCTTGAGCGCGGAGCGCGCGGGCAACCCCTGTAGTTAGCTGTGTGGCCAGACTGGTCGCAGAGCACACAGGCAGGGGGGGAAGTGGATTCGGGAGTGCGAGTGCACTCCTTAGTGATGTGAGGATCCAGGCACTTAACGCACCTGGGGGGAGCTGAGCAGTTAGCCGCTGTGTGGCCATAGAGCTGGCAGCGGTGGCACTGCCCAGGGTGACCGCGGGGGTTGGGACGCTCGACGGAGATATTCGAGAGTCCACAAATTGTGCGAGCCTCTCTGAAGATCTCCTTCGAGTTGGGAGTATTGGATAGGATAACTAATGCTAAAGGAAAACGCCTACCGCGGTTGGAGTGCATCTTGTGCACTGCTTCGGCCGGGAAACCCTGGGACTTAAGGTCCTCGAGGATTTCATCGTTCGCGAGCTCGAACGGGACGCCCCGTAGTACTGCGCGGATCTTACGCTCCTCCGGGAGGGCGTAGATGTAATATGCGATTTGTTTTAGTGAAAGTAAACTAGTGAACGCTCTATGCTTTGAGGTAGTTAATTTTTTGCTGTTAGCAAAGATTAGATACCGCGGTCAATCGCGCTTTTTCGCGGAGAAAGACGGGCGGAATTAATAAGAATTAGAATAAAATTTATTTCTGGAAAACTTACATCTAGGAATACACAATAAGAACTTACAAATTTATTACTACGATGAACTATATAATGATCAATTAAAATAGGTGTCTAAAAATTAACAATTGATACTATAATTATGATAAGTCTCACTATCGGTTTATCATGATCTAGGGTAACAATAACTAGGTAAACACCTAAACTAAGTAATTATGAATCACCTGTTTTTAGGTACATATTATTAAATTAAGTACAGTATGCTAAATAAACATTATTTCTAAATCTAGCAAGTACATTAACAATTAAATGTGCGAAGTAAATATAACATAAAATGTGTTTCATAATTCTCGTCACATTATAAACATTAGAAAATAATAATAATACTTATACGACGCGATAGAATAAAATAAAAATACAACAAAAACTTAATTAATTTTTTGGAGACATTAATTATCTTATTTTAATACTATTAATAACTTCTCTGTATGTTCGTCATACTCAGAAGTGATGCTCGGATTATTCGTTTAGTGTTGTTGTAGGTCAGAGGATGTATGCCAAAATTGGTGTTTAATATTTTTTATAGAAGTGTAAAATAAAAAATAATAGAAAATGTAAAATCTGGAAGAAAATGCCGTTTTTGTGCTTTGTATGTCAAGCCGTCTTTTGTTAGCTGTTTGTGTGCTATAGTTAAGGGTGCTATGGAGTTTTAAAGTTGTGATTATTATAAATAACTCCCTGACTGTCAGTACTTTACACTCTTTTTAGAGAAGTTCAGTGGAGTAAAGGAAAGGTCGGAAATGGGAAACTTTCAAAATTGCTCTTTGGGCTCTTTCAACGTTAAGGAGAAGAGTTTTAGCTGCTCCGCCCCATGACGTAATACAGTAATTAAGTATCGACTGACACAATGCAAAGAATACTTGCCTCATAAGTTTTGTGTCCTATGCCGGGCCAATTTTAAAAAACAAATATTAACTTGCATACTCTGTTGCTAACCGCATCTATGTGTAGTCTAAAAGACAGAGTATCGTCTATAATAACACCTAGGTACTTTATTGTTTTAGTAGCAGTAATGTGAGGACACGAACACGAATGATTGATTTGATCAATACAATAGTGCGCGTATAGGTTAGGGTTTTCTGAAATTGATTTTCGCATAGAAAAATGGATGAAATAAGTTTTATCTGAATTTAGAGTGAGTAAGTGTTGCTGTAGCCACTTGTTTACTACATTGAAGCCTCGTTGTGCAAGCTCATATAATTCTGTATCTGAGTTTGCAGAGAACAAAAGAGCGGTGTCATCAGCAAAAGATATGATTTTACCACCGTTTATTTTCAGGTAACAAAGTTCGTTAATGTATAATAATTAAGAATAGTGTGGGACCCAAAACACATCCTTGAGGAATTCCATATTCAGTGTTTACTTAACTAGGTCAGAACTTAAGATATTTCCTATTTTTACACATTGCGAACGATTGTGTAGGTAATCTGCAAAAAGTTTGTGTTGGGTTCCCCTTATACCTAAATTTTCAAGCTTATTTAATAGGATAGGAATAGAAACTGTATCAAAAGCTTTGGATAGGTCTAAGAAAATTCCCATAGTCCGATTACCTTTGTCAAGTTCCTGGACTATGCGGTTAGTAAGATCAAGCACCGCGTCGGCAGTTGACAGTTTGTGCCTAAAGCCGAATTGTGTATTTGACAGGATGGACTGTTTCTCCAAGTATTGAACAAGTCTATTATTTATAATTTTTTCTAAAACCTTTGAAATGCCTGTTAATAGTGAAATTGGCCTATAATTAGTAGTTTGATCTTTCTTCCCATTTTTGTGAATTGGAATAATGACAGCTTTCTTTAGACATTTTGGGAAAATGCCGTCTTTTAGGCACTTTTGAAAGATATAGGTTAGTGGGGTTTAAAGGATGTGATGAAGGAGTTTTAATATTTTAGTTTTGAGTTTTAATATCCCATCCTTCTGCTGAATCGTCCTTCGATAATTCTAGATACTTCAGTTTCGTCAATATCTAATAAAACAAATGAATTTAAAACGGAGCGTTAAGATAATTGATTGTGGGACGTGAAGGACGGCAAATGCGATTCATGAAGCATTTTTTCAGCCAATGATTTCCCAAAGTTAGTAAAAAAGTTATTTACTAGGTTAGCAGATTCAAAATGCGATTCAGATGATCCACCGCGCAATAACTCTGTAGCGGATTTATGCTGCTTCGACAAAAACGTTACATTTTTAATAAACTTCCAGACCCTTTTAATGTTTGTTCCCGCCTTTTCTAATTCATTTTTATCGTAAGTATTTTTTGAATTCTTAAGAAGAGCGTTACAAAAATTTCGGTATATTTTGTAAGATATTTGTAATATTAAGTTATCAGGCTGAGCTTTGTCCTTCATATGTAACTTACCCCTATGTCTCATGCAGCGAATAAGCCCCGGAGTGATCCAAGGCTTAAAGTTGGTAAATTTTTTGCTAAGACGAGAGTTTGTAGTATTTTGCGCTATCGCTTTTTGTACCTGTGATATAAAGCATGTCATACAATAATTCACGTCATCAGAATTCAAAACACATTCTCGCTCCGATCGCCACGCGGTGCGGACGTGCAAGACCCAGTTCTCCGTTGATCGGTCCCTTCCCGCCATTCCGTGGCGCTCAGTCTACTGACGTCACAGTCTAGCGTGTTGGTTCCGTGCTACGGTTTTCAAGGTTTTTCTACTCCGTCTGAGTGCTTTCGAAGTGCGATTTTTCTTTGCGACTAAGCCCCTTAGCCTTTAGTGCTGTGCTTAGTAGTGTTGTGCTTGTGCTGAGTGCAGTGTTGTGCCCAGCGTAAGTAGTCTGGTTTCAGTGCAAAGGATACTTAACAGTGACAACGAATTTGTACTGAACCAGTCCTTTTTATTTTTATTTTATTTCTCTTCTCTATTTTATTTATTTTTCTCCTATTTTCATATTTATTTTTATCATATCTGTGTGTTTTTCGTGTGTGTATTTGTCCTTTCTGTCGGTAAAGGTTGACCCTAACGCGGTCAACTCTTTACCTGCGTACCCTTTTTTAGGTTTCTAGGTAGCGGCCTTCGGCGTACTACGGTTAGTTTTAAGTTATTCTCCCCAGCCCCCCTACCGCTGGTAGGGAGGTTTGCCGCTAGGTTTCGCTAGGTTTTTATTTAGGAATTCTAGGCACTTGTTATATTAATAGGTGCTGGGTTTGCTAGGGTACCTAGGTATACATTATATATTTATATATTACATATTATCCCAAGCCCTCCAATGGACCTTGTAAACATTCTTAGGTCGTTCGCCCAGGCGCTCGTTGCGTCCGGCGCCAACTTATCAGATGACGTAATAACGCAGGCCTTACAGGCATCTATCGCGTCCCCGGCCCCTCAGGCCTCAACCCCGGCCCCTCAGGCCTCAACCCCGGCCCCTCAGGCCTCCAACGTCCAGACCCCTCAGGTCTACAGCTCTCCCGCGTCTCCCGCCTCGTCCGAGATGGACTGCGAATCGGTCGCATCCTCTCACGCATCGCGTCGCAAGCGTACCGCTCCCGGGAGCGACTCCGAACCCGCGTCTGATACGTCGTCAGATGCCGTCACCCTAACCGGCTCTCCTGAGCCCGCGTTTCAACTTGTCGCCAAGCGCTCCAAGAAGCGCTCTAAGAAAGCTTCGGTATCTTCAATACCCGAGCCCTCCCCGGTGTCTTCAACACCAGCCCCCGCGCCGTTAAAATCGCTCGTAGTAACCGCGTCTCCGTCGGTCACATCGAAGCCAGCGACGCGCTGCGCTCCCGTCCCGTCGAAGCCTCAGCTCCCTCTGCCCGTATTCCTGCGTGAAAAAGCGCGCTGGACCGCGGTTTCAAACTTGTGCAAAGAGCACAAAATTAATTACTTAAAAGCCGCCAACGCTGGCGATACAATCAAAATTCAAGTAGCGACCGTCGACGACTTCCGCGCGTTTACCAGGCTACTCTCGCTAAATCAAATCGCGTATCACACCTACGCCCTCCCGGAGGAGCGTAAGATCCGCGCAGTACTACGGGGCGTCCCGTTCGAACTCAGTAACGAAGACATTCTCGATGACCTTAAGTCTCAGGGTTTCCCGGTCACAGCAGTGCACAAGATGCACTCCAACCGCGGTATGCGTTTTCCCTTAGCTTTAGTAATCCTGTCAAATACTCCCAACTCGAAGGAGATTTTCAAAGAGGCTCGCACAATCTGCGGACTCTCGAACATCTCCGTCGAGCGTCCCAACCCCCGCGGTCACCCTGGACAGTGCCACCGCTGCCAGCTATATGGCCACGCAGCGGCTAACTGTTCAGCTCCCCCCAGGTGCGTAAAGTGCCTGGATCCTCACTTCACTAAGGAGTGCACTCGCACTCCCGAATCTACTTCTCCCCTGCCTGTGTGCTGTGCGGCCAGTCCGGCCACACAGGGGTTGCCCGCGCGCTCCGCGCTCCACCACCAAGAGGGTCGCGCCTAAACCGGCGCCGCCGCTCACTCCTGCTAACTTCCCGCCGCTGCGCAACCGGGGTCCCCCGGAAGCAAAGCCCGTTCAGCCGACGCCTACTCCGGCTCTGTCTTGGAGGCAGCGTCCGGCCGTCCCGCCTGCACCTTCCCGACCCATGCCAGCTCCCGTAGCTCCCGTAGGGCCGCGTCCCGCTCCGTCTTCTGCACCTCAGTCGTCGTTGGCTGAGGACATGAAGACCGTATTCGACGTCATCCAAAACGTAGACATTAATGAAATTTCCATACTCGCACGCAAACTGCGAGCCGCCCGCTCTCCTCAAGAGCGTTTATTCGCGTTAGCCGAGCATCACTCGCTCCTAAGTTCGTTGTAAATTCTTTATTTTTGTATAAATTCTTAAAAAAGTAAATTATAATGTCTAGACCCGCGAATCCCGCGTCCTGTCGTATCAAACCCAAGGGCTTATCCCTAATATCTTTTAACGTTCGTAGCCTAAGCACCAACCTTCCCGAGCTCAAACTGTTCCTTCAAAACAACGACCCAGATCTTTTACTTCTCCAGGAGACATGGCTCACTCCTAATCGCTCCAGGGGATTCGCTATTCCTAAATACGCGTTTACACGTAACGATAGGCCTAACTGCGACGGTTTCGGCGGCACTGCTATCTACTACAAAAGAGGATTCCATTGCTGTCCTCTCCCTACCCCTCCTCTCCTCAACATGGAAGCCACCGTATGTAGATTGGCTATGACTGGTCATCCGACCATCATCATAGCTTCAGTCTACATACCCTCTGGCACCAAACCTATCCGCAGCGACTTTGAGACCATTCTCGCCCTCGGCCGTTCAGTCATTATGTTCGGAGACTTTAACTCCAAACATACTGACTGGACGTGCCTATCAACCAACCAAAGCGGTATAGCTCTCCTCGACATCACCAACTTACTCGACTTAGACGTCGTCTCCCCTATCACTCCCACTCACTATCCCGACAACCCGAACCACTCTCCGGACATCCTCGACTTTGCAATCGTCAAGCATATCAACCTCGACCTCAGGTCTATCGAACCGCTCGATGACCTAGGTTCTGACCACCGCCCCGTCTCCCTCGTGCTAGGACCACCTAACGTTAACGTCACTTCTCCTAAGACCTTTACCGACTGAAAAGGTTTTAAAAATACGATAGTTTCTGCCTTAGAGGCCCCAAACTCTCCGCTCGCGATCTCGCCCGATCAATTAGATAGCCCGGATAAAATAGATTCGTTAGTAAATTCTCTCACTGATGCTATCAACTCAGCCATCAGTGTAAACGAAAAGGTTGCTAAGAAAGGCAAACCCACGCTTCCCTTAGCCATTAGCAATCTTATTAAAGCTAAGAACGCGGCTCTCCGGAGAGCCAAGAAATATCCCACGCCCAACTATAGAACAGCTGCGAATCAGCTACAACGCAAAGTTAGATCTCGCCTCGCGGAACTCCGAGACGCCCAGATGAACGATCTCATGGCGAATATCTCCCCGTCCCACCAAGCGCATTATCGAATGGCCCGAGCCTTACGCGTAGACGCCGCCTCTCACGTCCCTCCTCTCACTCGTCCCGATGGCTCTATTGCCTTCGAAGACGAAGAGAAAGCCGAATGCTTCGCTGACAGCGTTGCGTCTCAATGCTCGCCCAGCACGCAACCCGCGAATCCCACTCACATCAAAGCGGTGGAGGACGAAGTTCTCCGTAGAAACTCTCTCCCCATCACCGCCGACCCCGTCACAGTCTCTAATGATGAAATCTCGCTTCTCATCAAAAGTCAAAAGTCCAGAAAGGCTCCGGGTGCGGATGGTATTTCCAACCACGCACTTAAGCACCTGCCTCAACAGGTGCTTACCTTGTTAGCTATCATTTTCAATGCCTGCTTCGAACTTAGCTACTTTCCAAAAGCTTGGAAAGAAGCGACAGTCATAGGCATACCCAAGCCGGGTAAACCTCTTAATATCCCGGCTAATCACAGACCCATCAGCCTCCTCAAGGCAATGTCTAAACTTCTCGAGAGAGTCATACTCTCTCGAATGCGGAACCATCTGTTTCCAACGGACGGCGATCCTCTCATAATTGCCCACCAGTTCGGCTTTCGCGCTAAGCACTCCTGCCCTCAGCAAGTCCATCGAATCGTCGAGTACATACTCGACGGTTTCTATCCGAAACGAAAGAAAACGATCGCAGTTTTCTTTGACGTAGCCAAGGCTTTCGACAAAGTCTGGCACAGCGGTCTCGTTTATAAACTCTATAAAATAGGCTTACTAGCTCGCCTAGTTAGGATAATCGCGTCGTTTCTCAAAGACCGCACGTTTCGTTTCAAACATGAAGGCACGCTCTCCGCGCCTCGTCCCATAAAGGCTGGAGTCCCTCAAGGCTCAGTCCTCGCCCCTCTTTTGTATTCCGTATACACTAACGACATTCCCATTCCATCGAAAGTCGTCGAACTCGCTCTCTTTGCCGACGACATCGCCCTTTACACCAAAGGCCGCAGAGCCTCGGGTCTCGTCACCAGACTTCAAAAGGCTGTAAACACCCTCGGTGCTTGGTTCAAAAAATGGCGTATCGATGTGAACCCAGAAAAGAGAGCTGCGGTTTACTTCGACTACAGACGCAGTCGTATCCCCGACAATCTCCAATTGAGAATGCAAGGCACTCCCATCCCCTGGAAGCGCAGTACTAAATATTTAGGCGTCATCTTAGACCAGACGCTTTCTTTCAACCCTCACGTCGATAGAGTAACGAAACTTGCACGTTTTTACCTAGGCCGGCTTTACAGTATGTTAGGTAGAAAAAGTAAAATGTCCTTCAGAAATAAACGTACGCTTTACAAGGTCTGCGTTAGACCAGTCATGTCATATGCTTCGCCAGTCTTTGCCCACGCCAAACCCTCCGTCCTGCACAAGCTGCAGGTGGTTCAAAACCTCTTCTGTCGCAGGGCCACAAACGCACCATGGTACGTGCGCAATGCGGACCTGCACAGAGATCTTGAACTACCTACAGTTCAACAGTACCTAAAAACACTCTCAGAATCGTTCTTCAAACGCGCCGAATCCCATCCCAATCCACTAGCTCGAAATTCAGTCTCTTATACTGCTCCTGTCTTAGATAATATAATATAATATAACTTTATTTATTCTTTTCAATTTACAATAAGTATACTTAACCTAATAATAATCTAAGATACTTATCTATGATGTAAACAAAATACATATCCAAAATACTTTTATCCTAAATTAATATATTCTTTTCAAACATAAACTTAAGCTTTACATATAAATATTAAAGAAAGTGCTAACAAATCAACATGATAGCATGAATTGTCAATGCGGGTATACTTATTGACAAGAATTTCTTTACCTTCCGTGCTAGTCGAGACTGTGTTACGGCAAGGTAAGTATCTCACACAATGCAAAATCAACTTTATGCTCTTTCCACAAGCAATGTATTACTCATTAGCAAAAAAAAATCGACGATGAATGACGAGTCGAGATTCGGTATACAAAGTCGCTAGACCGAGAAACGCGCACACAAGCGAACGTACGCAATTAACTTTAGATCTCGAGGCCCTTCAGGCCGCAAATTCTAATTCTAACGTAAATTCTAATTCTAACGTAAATCTGAATTAATGCAAATTTAATTTTATTGTCAATTTTTAATGTTTATTATTTACTTTTCATTTGTTTTGAGCACCTTCAGTGCTATGTAAAACCCAGCGGGTGACCCCTTAAGGGCCCCGCTAGCGCGGCCTCTTTCTCCAATTGGCCGTCGCTCAGATGAAGGCTGAGTGGCAAAAATGCACGAGCCGACAGGGGGTTTTTAGTGGGTATGGTTCTGGTAGGCGTCGGGACGAGTCCCACATAACTTTAAAATCGCGCCAGAGTATGCGTCAGAGCATTTTTATCCTCCTGCCCTTACCGCGGAGGGGAACAAAAAAAAAAGTCATCAGAATTGTAAACAGTAGTAAAGTCGATTTTGCTTAAATCCGCTTCGAGGTTATGTAAATTAATTTTAGAACTATTTAGTGAGCGATTTGTTGGTTTAGGCATTTTACGAATTAAGGTTAGTAAAGCGGCCTTGTGATCAGTAATTGTCGAGTTAGTTACAAAGGTAAGTGACGGAAAAGTAGTTTTAAGCATAATATGATCTAAACAAGAGCCACTTTGATGTGTAGGTAAAGAAAAGGCGGGAAGTAGTCCATGAAATGAGCATAGCTTAAGATATTCCTGTCCACAGGAATCCAAATTCTCTGGTATGATATTGATGTTCATGTACCCTATTTAAATTATATTTTTAAATAATTTTAAATTTTGAAGTATGTTTTGCAAAGAATGAATAAAATTACTAATATTTTTAAATGAAGGGGATCTGTATACGGCTAGAATTGCGGTGTCTGAACCTACTTTGATAAGTAAGCGTTGCATTCTAACATGTTTGGTTCCTCGACTGATATGTTTAGATCATTTCTGGCGTAAACTACTATCCCGTCGTTTTGGTTGTAATTTGCCTTGCTGCTGTACAAAACGTAGCCTGGCATGAACCAGCACTCGGTCAGGATAATTATATCGTTGCTAAAATTAAGTCTATGTTGGAAAGTACTTAAATATATTTTTTGTGATTATTGTAAATCGGTTATTGTAAGGGGAAATGTACTGACCACAACTTTCAACCTCTCACGCTTTTGACTCGGATACAGAGAAATTATCTAAGTCATTATTTAAGTTTTCAGCCATTATTTATTTTAATCAATAAAAGATCTAGATAAAAATTTACAGATAAGATTTTACTCTTAGGCGCCCTCATAGTCAATGAAATTTATGTATCTTTTTTCTGCAATTTTTTTCGCAGGACAGTCTCAATAGCCCGTTTTATGGTCACAAGGCTTTTTAAAATGCAGACATGTAGCGCATTTTGGTGGGTCTCCTCTTTTTTTACACTCTTTCATTGTGTGACCTTTTTCTCCGCAATGACCGCAAGTGTCTTTTTCTTCACAACAAAACTTAGCAGCATGTCCATACTGCTGACATTTAAAACAACGTGTTACTAGGGTATAGTCTCGCACTGGGCACGATGACCAATTTACAAACAATCGGTTGTACATTTCAGGGCTTTACGAATATTGGCTGAAACTTCAATAACGTCTTAAAACTTTAAACTTCAAACAGGTCTCGGTGTTCTTTTTCCCTGACTTATGACTTAACTTGATTGATTTATAAAAAGTTTCAATTGTCATGCTCTCAGATTTTTCAAATTTTGGTGGTAAATGCAGCTAAAAACTTCAGATTCTTTCAAGGCCGACGGTACTCCGATGACTACATTCTAGGCCTGCGCTTGTTGGGTTCATCAACGGTAAAACCAGAAGATGTCAGTTGCGCCGATTGCTTAAGCTTTTCCATATCCTCTTTACTCTCTGTGCTTATTATAACTCCACCGTTTCTGGTCTTGCGTAATCCCCTCACTTGTTTCATTTGTTCAGGGCAGATGATTTTTTGGACAAGCGATTTTGTTTCATCGCTCGATTTCTTTCCGTCACTTGGATAAATAGCTACCGAGCTAACATTCCTGGGCGGGATGAAGTCCTAAGAGCTTTTCTTTAACATGTCTGCGAACGACATTGTTCCCGTCACTGGTTTCGGACACTGTTCGAGCGACTGCTTGAGGGCACAAATTTGTTTTGAGAGGTCTCTTTCTTCATGAAGGGCTTGCAAGTTGTTATGGGCTAAAATTGTTTTTTGTTTTAATGACTGGTATCTCACAGCCATCTGAGATATTCCATGCCCAACTTTTCGGCAAAGACTCTCATTTTTTGCTCGGAATTCAATTTACCGCCTTCAGCGATGAGGCACGGGCGCCGGGGAGCGCGCCGGGCTGCGGCGCGTCAGCAGGCTTCTATTGAAGGGACTACCTTCCATTATTCCTTATTATTTTTATCGTTGTAAATACATTATAAATTATAAGACTAAAACTTATATCATTCAATTAGACACAAAAGGCTTGCTTCCGCCTAATACTAGGTCAAGAAATTTTTCAGTTAATTGTTTATTGTACTCATTAATCGGCACGTGCGATCACTTCGAAACCAAATGAAGTTAATTAAAAATTATTTCACCGATAATAATTACCAAAAATTAAAATTAATTAACCATAAGTTAATATTAATAAAAAGGAAAAAACGAATGTGCCCAAAAAACTACCAAAATTAACAACTACTAGTCAGGTACAATCCGCGACTTCACTTACATTATGTTAGAATTTTCGCTCAACCACGCAGGGAACTCAAAACATTATTGTTATACTGTAATAAATGGATTTGGAAATGATAGAGCACAAGCTTACTAACTTTCATTTTTATTACATAGCAGACCGTTATCCTGGTGCCGTGGAAGTTGCAGTAGTATTTGTAACTTTTGCATCTAATTGTTAAGTAATTTAAAAATCATAAATCAAAATAAAATAAAAAAATTAATTCTAATTCAACACGAATCTAATTCCAGAGATAATGTAAACGTCAAGTAACTTTCTACTCCTTAAAAACAATTTTGATGACATTGTATTGAAATTGGGACTGGTTTCGATTCATTGGTCAACAAATAATTCAACAGCTGCAAATGACAGCTGTCACTTTCAATTTGTAAAATGTGTTCACATTTTTTGTTGTGATCCTCAGGGATTTTATGTATTAATCCATGAACTTCACAATATTAACTGCAAGTAATTGCTAAGCTACATTGGAACTCTTGGCGATGTTGATTTGGCGTCTTTGGGTTAGCTCATGCCAAGTCCAACCTCATTAGTTCCGCAAAATAATAAAATGATTGTCGCTAGTATTGCTTTCAAGAGTGCAAATTATCAAAATTGGGTTGCCGATCCATCGGGATTGTTTTCAAGAGTGGGCCTGCAGTTCAGTAGTTTCAGAGTTCGTCGATTACAAACAAATCTTTTTCCTATAGACTTTAAACGGTCATACTTCAAAAATTAAGATATTTTGTCCTTTGCTTCACAGATATTTTCTAAGGAATTATTAAGGACGTCTTGGTGGGTGTAAATAGTCCTTTTACAATGGCTTATCCTTTACTGAACAGTTTATATTCAAAAACTTATAAATTAAATTATAAAATTCTTGAGAATCACACCAAATGTATCGCTCTAGAGTAAACGAACGCATTATACAAATTGAAAGTATCAATTTTCTCGTAATCTGTGCGTCTGAAATTACTATAATTTTAATTATTTTAATCAAGTGTGAGATGTTGTGCTATTAATTATTATTATGCAGGGATACCAATTTGATTTTATGTTATTTCCATCGTATGATACTGAACATATTGAAAATAGACAAACACCTACTAATAAATTGCCTTTCTGCTGATAATGTAAGATCTTCTAAAAAATATATAAAGCAACTAAAGGCTTCAGTCGACAACGGACCATTAATGGAGTGTAACGTAATATCAATTAACAAAACAATAAAGTACTACTATAGTTATCCATGGGGACAAATTTTTACTATTAACGGACCATTGCGTCCATTCATAATGACGTGAAACAAAAGTATACATAATGCAACCAAAAAGGACTAAGTAAATGTATAACTATATAAAAATATGATATTTATCAGAATAACTCAGACGCAATCTCCTATTTACAAACAATTTGGAGCTAATTCGAAGACCAAAACCTGTAAATTAGCCTGATGCTTGGAAAAATGATAAACAGATCTGTAATAAATATCTATATTTACACTTGTTCAACATTATTTCTATTTAGACCTAACTATATAGACTCAGCACACACATCTTGAAGTTTTTTGTCCCGAACAGTTTTTCTATGTTGGATGTAGAACCACCTGCAAATAAAACTATTGTTTATGGATGGATAAATTACAATTCAAAAATAAATCTTAACATCGTCAAGAGTTTTAGATATTTAGTTAAATCCTACAAATTTTACGGTAAGCTTCCTTTTCCCTCTTGGCTAGAGGCATTAAGAGAATAATTTCAGGATTATATATTAAATTAATCTGTCCTTTTCTAGGAAGGAAAGTGATTATGCCCGTAAACAAAGGATTTTACAAGTCATTATGGTAATTGTTATATAATTCAAACGAAAAGATCTGTGGGGACATGATTTTGGAACCAGCTTACCACGTCCTTGGCTTGCTAGGTAGTTTCTAAATATCTCAATGAAATGACGTATGATTGTCAAAACAATATTATTCAGAACAGAACTGTTATTGGCCTGTCAAACAATAGTTTGTAAATGTGGGATTTAATGTAGGTTATGCTCTACCTACCTTCTTGCAGTATTTATAAACATTGATGATTATATGTTGATTGAAAGTTAGTTTTATTTTCATTAAGGTACTTTACAAATCATGATTGATAGGGTCCAGCTTCTGGATTTTTATTTAAAATCAAAAACGTATGACAAAGCATCTGTATTTGTAATATCCGTGGTAAGTCATGCTAGTCTTCGACGGATATCCTTCTAGCGAAAAGTATTTTTTTGTCGACCATATGAATTCTAAAACTGTATGTACTTAATATCTTAGATAAAATTAATTACTAACATGAAAATGATGATTGGCGGCACAGAGATAATAGTGGAGATGTAGTAAAATATCCCAGCATCAATCTCCACCGTGGCCATGTAGATCCAGGAGTAGACGGGTCCAAATGCCATCGAGGTTATGATCTCCATCAAGTTGAATATTGAAACCATCTTACCTGGAATAATTAATTTATTATTAAAGTATATATCAACGTTAACTTAAGTCAAAAGTTAATATGTTTTAAAACGATAAGTACTTAAATCACTAGGATTTTACGATTCACTTCCATACAAAACTTTTTTTTGGGTTATGTCAAGTGTATATGTAAAATAGATTGTAAAAAGGCAATGTAACATAAAATTTGTTGAACTACGTTTACATCATAAAACATTAGGTCTGTTTGTTGTAAAGTTTTTGTTATAAATAAATAAATAAAATTTACGATAAGTTGGAGTCATAGTGTGGAATAAAAATTCGAAGTATAGATCTTTTTAAGTTACAATATTAACTTTTCTACTATTTTCATAGCCGGGAAACTAGCAGTAGTAAAACCTCTACTGTTAATATTGTAATAAATATTAACAGTAAGGTTTTACTAAGGCTACATGATGAAATATAACTAACACACACAGTTTGGTTCAAATAACGAAAATAAATAAATCTCAAGAAAATATAAGTTTGGTATACATCCTGTTAATTGATATTACAAAGTGGAGACCTATTGTACACTTATTTCACTTCTTTTAACTCTCCTGACGCACGAAAAGCAACAAAACGAACCGTTGGAGATATGCTATGGATTTGAAATATGCTATATGACAAACTGCTGTGATGCCAAAACAAAAAAAAAATTCAACATGTTTTTCAAACGTTTTTTTATTGATAACTTCATAAAATGTGTAAAAATGTTTCAAAATCGTGTAAAGTAATGAAATAAATATTAAGCATATTTTTTTAAATAACTTTTGATCTTTCCAAAACAATAATCATAAAAATGTGAAGATGCCGTAATCATAGTACATTCATTTCAATTTATTTTGTTTCACAGATCTAATGTTTTTGTAGCAAAAACAGAATAATTTTATGCATTTTTTAAAATACATTTCGTTTAGTTAACCGCCAAGCCCACAACTTTCTTCCTCCTTTGAGTGGAAGTGAGGGTCTTGCGTAATTTATTGACGTCTGTGATTTTGCAGCAATTGATCAACTTTATAAGGGTTCTGGCAACTTTGACGTTTCGTTACGAAATAAGAAACTAAAATTAATTTGACCATCAATGAACAGGTCATTTATAAAGTGACAAGTCGGTCAGCAGCCGATCGTTAGGACCACGATACGATGGATATTACTCACATAGCACATAATTAAGTGATAGTAGCGGCAGTTTTTGTCATCAATTTACCGTCATATCTTTGTTTTTCATTACATTTTATTCTAAAGTTAATAAGTTTGTACACACAGAAAAACTCACAGTTCCCGAGAGTGAAAAGTAAAATTTATATGTTTGAATGTAAACAAAAAATGGGTGAAATTTTTATTTAAAACATTCAGTTCATAAAGAAGTGGTTCTATTGTTCCAAGTTTCGCTTTAATTACTCTTATAAAGCTTTCATTTATTTTTGTGACATAATTGGGTATTTGACAACATTTTAAAATGCAAGTTTTATCATTTATTTAGAAAATATAAGTTATTTTGCCTTAAAATAAGTTTTGAATTTAATATCGAAATTATGCAGAAAAACTTAAAAAAGAAGCAAAGAAAATCATTGTACAATAAATTAAATTTTTAAATTTTAATAGACAGTATGCATGTAAACGCATTATCTACGTAGCTATTATATATTTTATCTCAATACTCAGTACCGTTTTGTAAGAAGCGGTTTTCGTTGACTCGCAGTAGCTCCTCAAACATATCGAAAGCCATTGATTGTAAACATACTGCTTCTTCTGCAATATTTCTTCACTTTTGATAAACTTTGTAATAAAAATATAAGTCAAATACGCTATTACAACTGTAAAATTACTTCATGGGAACTTGGCAACACTTGAATCTTTATCTATGCGTTTGATTCAAACTATGCTCTCTCATAAATAATAAAAAAAATATTTTATAAAAATGTTCACTTAAAATATCTTTTCAATTTTTAGAATCAAATAATAGAAAACGTACCATAAACACAACGCTAAATACACGCTATACACACTTGTAACTAAGTTTATAGGTCAACCCTTTTGATTAATTCTTAAAAGGTAATAAAAGGTTTAGATCAAGTTTTTCAATCTTGAAACCCCCCGCGGAACGGTGATTCATCATCTCGGCGTTCTGGACTCAGATGCGTGAACGGATTAATTTTATTATTACATGATTTATTGCTTTTGTAGAACCCGAGTAAGTGGTTTTACTATAAATATACTTCTAGTAAAACTGATGTTTATACCTCCTTCCATCCGTTGGTTCCATCTTGGATTAGGTTGAAACCCATATTGGGTTTTGCAGAACTATCTTTCAGAAATAACTTTCGTAAAATAGCAATCGTTCCATTGTTTTCGAAGTGAAAGAATGATAGAATTTTTTTATGCAGTTACCTCTTTTTTGTTTCTGGTTCTACGACGTTTTCTCCTAAGGCATTTAATCTTTGAGGAACTAAGACTTGAATCTATCGATTAGAAACTTTAATAACAGACCGATAGTGATGAAGATTGCTTTTCACTGGACACAAAATTATCTGCATTTTATTCAAATTCAGAATTTTTTATTATGTTTTAATTATTATCATCGGCTGAGGGTCTGAATAAAAAAATCCCTATGATACAAATGAATGGCGTTAATTTATTTATGGGTCAAAAACAAGTTTTTATACGGTTTAATTTTGAACTAAGTATCTGTCAATACTAGAAATTTATTCAAGTTTTCTCAAAGAAACAAACAAGTGGGTACTGATTTTAAATAAAGTATACAGGGTGTTAAAAAAGTATTTTACAAAAAAATATTCCAGATTGAGTTATTCTCCACCATTGGACTAGAAAAAACCGTTTTTCATTTGGACTTATAGTCTTTCCTTAAAAAATTCTAAACATTTAGAGTTAAAGCGCGCGGCCACACACTTATCTAGATAATACGCAGCTGGTAGGTAATTATACAATAGACAAAACGTAACTCAATCTGGAATATTATTTTGTAAAATACTTTTTTGAACACCCTGTGTAAGATTTTGAGAGAGAAATATTTGCTGACTTAACCACACATCACTTGGTATGCAAGGTGGATTTGCCAAGTACTGTTATTTTCTTTGCACGTGGGACAAAATTGCTACTGATAAGTAACATTTGATGAAAGATTGGCCAAAACGATCAGATTTCGTGGGTGGGGAGAAAAATATTAAATCCAAAGACCTCATTTTACCTCTCTTCCACACAAAACTCACGCGTACACGTTCATGTACATGTTGGAAAAGTAATGAATGATTGAAATAAGGATATGACTATAACAAGTATCATTTATATTTTTCTATTTGGCATAGTCGGCAAGCAAGCATGCGTTCCATTTGATGGTAATGGCGTCCATGCCCAGTGACATCATTAATATAAAGGTTGTCTGATAGAGCATGGCTTGTGGCATGAAGCCATCTTGTACAATATAACGTGTGCAATTTTATATAAATAAATATAAAAGAATTATCGTTTATTATAAATAAAAAAATAATAATTAACGTGGTTATTATGGCCGTTGAAATAGAAAGGACTTAATACCGCCCCAGACGAGATCTGAACGAAGAAGCTCTACTACAACTATTTTTTTTTTTGGTTCCCCTCCACGGGAATTTCCTTAAAGTCCTCCTGCCCGGAGGACATAAAAAATGCTCTGACGCATACTCTGCGCGCGCGATCGGAGTTATGTGGGACTCGTCCCGACGCCTACCAGAACCATACCCACTAAAAAACCCCCTGTCGGCTCGTGCATTTTTGCCACTCAGCCTTCATCTGAGCGACGGCCAATCGGAGAAAGAGGCCGCGCCAGCGGGGCCCTTAAGGGGTCACCCGCTGAGATTCACATAGCACTGAAGGTGCTCAAAAATGAAAAGTAAAAATAAAAACATTAAAAATGAAAAAAAAATAAAAATTGCATTAATTCGGATTTACGTTAGAATTAGAATTTACGTTAGAATTAGGATTTGCGGCCTGAAGGGCCTCGAGAGCTAAAGTTAACTGCGTAGGTTCGCCCGTGTGCGCGTTTCTCGGCCTAGCGACTTTGAATTTCGAATTTAACACAGGAGCAGTATATGAGACTGAATCTCGAACAAGATGATTGGGATGGGATTCGGCGCGTTTGAAGAACGATTCTGAGAGTGTTTTGAGGTGCTGTTGCACTGTAGGTAGTTCAAGATCTCTGTGCAGGTCCGCGTTGCGCACATACCAAGGTGCGTCTGTGGCCCTGCGGCAGAAGAGATTTTGAACTACCTGCAGCTTATACATGACGGAGGGTTTGGCGTGGGCAAAGACTGGCGAAGCATATGACATGACGGGTCTAATGCAGACCTTATAGAGCGTACGTTTATTTCTAAAAGACATTTTACTTTTTCTACCTATCATACTATTTAGGCGGCTAAAGTAGAAACGCGCGAGTTTCGTTACTCTATCGACGTGTGGCTTGAAAGAAAGCGTCTGATCTAAGGTGACGCCTAAGTATTGAATACTGCGCTTCCAGGGGATGGGAGTACCTAACATTCGAATGCGAGGATCGTTGTAGCGATTACGACGTTTGTGGTCGAATTGAATAGCAGAACTCTTTTCCGGGTTGACATCGATACGCCATTTTTGAAACCAAACACCGAGGGCGTTTACGGCCTTTTGGAGTCTGGTGATGTTATACGGGATCCTTTGACCTTTCGTGTAAAGGGCGGTATCATCTGCAAAGAGGGCGAGTTCGACGCCTTTCGGCGGGATGGGGATGTTGTTAGTGTACACGGTGTAAAGCAGAGGGGCGAGGACTGAGCCTTGCGGGACTCCAGCCTTTATGGAACGAGGCGCGGAGAGCGTGCCTTCATGTTTGAATCGAAACGTACGGTCTTTAAGAAACGACGCGATTAATCTGACTAGGCGAACCGGTAAGCCTATTTTATAGAGTTTAAAAACGAGACCGCTGTGCCAGACTTTGTCGAATGCCTTGGCTACGTCAAAGTGAACCGCGATTGATTTTTTACGATGCGGATATAATCCTTCGAGAATGTACTCGACGATTCGAAGGACTTGCTGAGGGCAGGAGTGCTTAGCGCGAAAGCCGAACTGGTGGAGAATAATGAGAGGGTCGCCATCCATTGGAAACAGATGGTTCCGCATTCGAGAGAGTATGACTCTTTCGAGAAGTTTAGACATTGCCTTGAGGAGGCTGATGGGTCTGTGATTAGCCGGAACGTTCAGAGGTTTACCCGGCTTGGGAATGCCTATGACTGTCGCTTCTTTCCAGGCTTTTGGAAAGTAGCTATGGTCGAAGCAGGCATTGAAGATGATAGCTAACAAGGTAAGCACCTGCTGGGGCAGATGCTTAAATGGGTGGTTGGATATTCCATCCGCACCCGGAGCCTTTTTGGACTTTTGCTTTCTAATGAGAAGCAAGATTTCATCATTAGAGACTGTGACGTGGTCGTCGGTGATAGGGAGAGATTCTCTGCGGAGAACTTCGTCCTCCACCGCCTGGATGTGGGAGGGACCCGCGGGTTGCGTGCTGGGCGAACATTGTGCCGCTATGCTGTCGGCGAAGCATTCGGCTTTCTCTTCGACTTCGAAGGCAATGGTGCCGTCGGGACGAGTGAGAGGAGGAACGTGAGAGGCGGTGTCTACGCGTAAAGCTCGGGCCATTTGATAATACGCTTGGTGGGACGGGGAGATATTCTCCATGAGATCGTTAAACTGAGTGTCACGGAGTTCCGCGAGGCGAGACCTAACTTTACGTTGAAGCTGATTCGCAGCTGTTCTATATGCGGGCTTGGGTTATTTCTTGGCTCTCCGGAGAGCCGCGTTTTTAGGTTTAATGAGATTGCTAACGGCTAAGGGAAGCGCGGGTTTGCCTTGCTTAGCAATGATTACGTTGTCACTGATGGCTGAGTTGATAGCATCAGTGAGAGTATCGACTACTGAATCTATTTTAATCGGGCTAATTGGTCGGGCGAAATCGCGAGCGGAGAGTTTGGTGCCTCTAAGGCTGAAACTAACGTATTTTTAAAGCCTTTCTAGTTGGTAAAGGTCTTAGGAGATGTGACGTTATCGTTAGGCGTGCCTAGCACGAGGGAGATGGGGCGATGGTCGGAGCCTAGGTCATCGAGCGGTTCGATGGACCTGTGATCAACATTGATTCGCTTGATAATTGCAAAGTCGAGGATGTCAGGAGAATAGGTCGGGTTGTTGGGATAGGGAGAGTGATGGGGGATATGACGTCTAAGTCAAGGGAGTTAGTGATGTCGAGGAGAGCGATACCGCTGGTGTTGGTCGATAGGCACGTCCAGTCAGTATGTTTGGAGTTAAAGTCTCCGAACATGATGACTGAATGGCCGAGGGCGAGAATGGCCTCAAAGTCGCTGCGGATTGGTCTGGAGCCGCACGGTATGTAGACTGAAGCTATGATGATGGTGGGATGACCAGTCATACCCAATCTACACACAGTGGCCTCCATGTTGAGGAGAGGAGGGGTAGGGAGAGGACAGCAATGGAAGCCTCTTTTGTAATATATAGCGGTGCCGCCGTAACCGTCGGAGTTGGGCCTATCGTTGCGAGTAAACGCGTACTTAGGAACAGCGTATCCCCTGGAGCGGTTTGGAGTAAGCCATGTCTCCTGGAGAAGGAATAAGTCAGGTTCTTTGTTCTGAAGGAACAGTTTAATCTCGGGAAGGTTGGTGCTAAGGCTACGAGCGTTAAAAGATACTAGGGATAAGCCCTTGGGTTTAATACGACTGGACGCGGGATTCGCGGGTCTAGACATAATAATTTATTATTTACGAATTTATACAAAAGTAAAAGAATTTACAACGAACTTAGGAGCGAGTGATGCTCGGCTAACGCGAATAAACGCTCTTGAGGAGAGCGATCGGCTCGCAGTTTGCGTGCGAGTATGGAAATTTCATTAATGTCTACGTTTTGGATGACGTCGAACACGGTCTTCATGTCCTCAGCCAACGACGACTGAGGTGCAGAAGACGGAGCGGGACGCGGCCCTACGGAAGCTACGGGAGCTGGGATGGAAGGTGCTGGCGGGACAGCCGGACGCTGCCTCCAAGACAGAGCCGGAGTAGGCGTTGGCTGAACGGGCTTTGCTTCCGGGGGACCCCGGTTGCCCAGCGGCGGGAAGTTAGCGGGAGTGAGCGGCGGCGCCGGTTTAGGCGCGACCCTCTTGGCGGTGGAGCGCGGAGCGCGCGGGCAACCCCTGTAGTTAGCTGTGTGGCCGGACTGGCCGGATAGCACACAGGCAGGGGGGGAAGTGGATTCGGGAGTGCGAGTGCACTCCTTAGTGATGTGGGGATCCAGGCACTTAACGCACCTGGGGGGAGCTGAACAGTTAGCCGCTGCGTGGCCATATAGCTGGCAGCGGTGGCACTGCCCAGGGTGACCGCGGGGGTTGGGACGCTCGACGGAGATGTTCGAGAGTCCGCAAATTGTGCGAGCCTCTCTGAAAATCTCCTTCGAGTTGGGAGTGTTGGTAAGGATTACTAGAGCTAAGGGAAAACGCCTACCGCGGTTGGAGTGCAACTTGTGCACTGCTGTGGCCGGGAAACCCTGAGACTTAAGGTCCTCGAGAATGTCTTCGTTACTGAGTTCGAACGGGACGCCCCGTAGTACTGCGAGGATCTTACGCTCCTCCGGGAGGGCGTAGGTGTGATACGCGATTTGATTTAACGAGAGTAACCTGGTAAACGCGCGGAAGTCGTCGACGGTCGCTACTTGAATTTTGATTGTATCGCCAGCGTTGGCGGCTTTTAAGTAATTAATTTTGTGCTCTTTGCACAAGTTAGAAACCGCGGTCCAGCGCGCTTTTTCACGCAGGAATACGGGCGGAGGGAGCTGAGGCTTCGGCGGAACGGGAGCGCAGCGCGTCGCTGGCTTCGATGTGACCGACGCAGACGCGGTTACTACGAGCGATTTTAACGGCGCGGGGGCTGGTGTTGAAGACACCGGGGAGGGCTCAAGTATTGAAGATACCGAAGCTTTCTTAGAGCGCTTCTTGGAGCGCTTGGCGACAAGTTGAAACGCGGGCTCAGGAGAGCCGGTTAAGGTGACGGCATCTGATGACGTATCAGACGCGGGTTCGGAGTCGCTCCCGGGAGCGGTACGCTTACGACGCGACGCGTGAGAGGATGCGACTGATTCGCAGTCCATCTCGGACGAGGCGGGAGACGCGGGAGAGCTGTAGACCTGAGGGGTCTGGACGTTGGAGGCCTGAGGGGCCGGGGTTGAGGCCTGAGGGGCAGGGGACGTGATAGTTGCCTGTAAGGCCTGCGTTATTAAGTCATCTGATATGCTGACGCCGGACGCAACGAGCGCCTGGGCGAACGACCTAGCAAAGTTTACCAAGCTTTGCTGGTCCATTGGAGGGCTTGGTCCTACAATATAAAATATATAAATATATAAGAATGCCTAGGTTCCCTAGCAAACTTAGCACCTAAACCTCCCTACCCGCGGTAGGGGGGCTGGGGACGACGCGAAGTGGTGCCCCTAATTCGGACAGCACTGTACCGTCACCCTGGGAAAGGCCCAAGTGCAATGGGATCGGGTCAGCCGGTTTCTCCTTGGCCTGAAGGGCCTTGGAAGCGCACCGGGGCAACGCTATTAGGCTTAGTTGTCACCGTTAAGTATCCACCTGAACAAACTCGAGTCTACTACGGAGTGTGTCGCCAATAAATTGACAACAAAAACCGGCCGTAGACCTGACGAAGTTGGGTTGCACTAAAAGTGCGGGATTGACTACGTTACGACCGGCCGGAGCCGGCCGCATAGCGAGTCTCTGACTACGTACAGGCGCCAAGCATCAAGTACGCAGCCAGAAAGACAGCCCGAGTCTTGCAAACCACTATCGAATTTAATCGACCGCGGTAAGCTCAACCCTGTTGTTGCTGCACTCACCGAGGTGAGGTTTTTAATGCGAGGTGCACAGAGTGCGGGATTGACTACGTTACGACCGGCCAGGGGCCGGCCGCAGAGCGAGTCTCTGACTACGTAGCAAGCGCCAAGCGTCAAGTACGCAGCCAGAAAAACAGCCCGAGCTTCGCGAACCACTATCGAATTTAATCGACCGCGGTAAGCTCAGCTCTGTTGTTGCTGTGCAAGAGACCGACTTACTTGCAGCCGATCGAAACCGGCCGCAGCGTAAGCCCTAAAGAGGCTAACAGCGTATGAGTATTGCGAACGAGTTGTCGTCGTGAGACGACAATCGTGACTCAACTGCTGGAGCGACCGCGAACACGTCCGAGCGGGGCCGGACGCAGAACGGATCTGAGAGTGGCGTTTGAGTATTGATACGAGAGAAGTCGTGAGACAACAATCGTGACTCGGCAGCCGGGAGCGACCTTCAACACGTCCGAACGGGTCCGGACGCACATCGGTTCTGACTACAACTAAATTTGTATGCATATTATATCTTTCAAACGCTCCGGGTTCAGTGACATCCCCCCCACCTTTTAAAAAAAACTGCTATGATGCTGCTCAAACAAAATTGTGTACTACTTATTATTTGGTGTTTAGTAATCCAAAAATACTTAGGTCTAGATGGTGTTACAAGCTGTTATACGACTAGTAATGCCATCAGTGGACTTTGATGTGGTGAAATATTTTCATGCGTGAATATGATATGGTTAAACAGGAACGAGCGGGATTCAGAAAATGATCTAATTTACTACCACGGGAGAGGCGCTGCACAATAATACATTGCCACTGAACCATTTTAGCGAATCTGTAATTTTTTTTTGTATTTATATTTATGTGACAGTAACAGATGGGATCAAATCTGATACTCGTATACACGATTAGTATCTTCTTCACAGTAGCGTTTAAATTACCAGAAACCAACACGTTGAAATTGTTTGATATTTCGTATTTTTACATTACCCTTAATGTACATAATAAGCACCGAATGGATGACACTGATCATTATTATTATTTAAAACTTCATTTTATAATTTTTTTTGAATTTTTAAACAAAAAATACAATGAAACATATTTTGTTCTAATTCAAAACATTATTATTAAATCCTTATTAAGTAACTCCAAAGACAGAAGCTAGTTTGAAAAAATATCATTTAAATAAAAGTCTCGCGGTACCACAGTTATTCATTATGATATTTTAAATAGTTTCTTTTAAACGTGGAAGAATTATAACTTTAACTAACATTAAAAGAATATGGATTTTAAGTCAAAAAATATATACGCGTCTACTTTTAGCAAACATTTCATAGAAATAATTGTGATGTACAGGTTTTGGAATGAAAATTTATTTTAGTTTTAATAACTGATTTAAGCCTACATCCATTGTCTTCACCTATTTTTGTCTTACAAATTTTTTTTTCAGGCACTTTACACTCCTTGGGTTTCTACCACTTTTCATGAATCAAAATAATTGTATGAATTTTGAATCCATACTATGATCGAAGTGAATAAAAAAAAAGTATGAAAAGTAGTCCACATCGCCCACACAATTGGCTTAAAATTCTGTTAAAAAATATGCAAGTATTAGCTATTCCCAGCCTTTACCTTCAATATAGTTTGTCTGGGGACAAAATTGTTTTTTTAGAGGAAATTGGCTGGCGTTTTTTCTCTGTCTGTCCTCATGGAAAGTGATCATGAAGACGAGGACGTTGCACGCCAATCCAAGAGGTACCTATTCACTGTACTCTTGAAGATTCCAGGTCTATATGTATCACGAAAACTAGATGCCATCTCATTCCAAATTTATTTCTTATTACATTTTTTTTTTATTTGAATATTCTGATAGTTCGTCTATATTGCAAGTCTTCGTGATCGTAGCCTTGGCCGTGGTGAGAATCTGGTGAACTTAAATTATATAATGATCAAATGAACATTTTTAACATTTTTTTTGAACATTTTCGAACATTTTTTTAAATTCACTATCATAATAGATATATACTGAAACGGAGGAATGCTTATATTCTTACCTAATTCATCAGAAGTAACCAGTTTGGATGATATGGATCGCAGAGCAGTAAAAGAGGTAGCGTTGAACATCTCCACTAACATGGCTGAAATTAAAAGAGTATGAAATTAGAAGGCTGTCCATATAAAAATATGGAAGTAATATTTTCAGTCACAGACTCAAAATTATTTACACAATTTTCACACATTGCGTAGCGCTGGTGTCTAGAACTTGACGTCCCGAATGCGCTCTACTGTGAAGTAAAACCCTACCTACCTAAAAAAATATTTGGGGCACGTTTAAAGTCTACCCACCCCCAGTAGGCAAGCTTTTTGGATTATAAATTGTTTGAATCCAACCCCTTAGTATGTTGAGGCTAAATCTGTTGTCTGTCAAGAGTGGGGTTCTTAATTACGCTTACTTCAAATAATTTCCAAACCGTCTCAAATTATTATTTACATATGTGGAAAATATAAAAACTGAGATTCAAATACGTAACCCTTAGACTGGTACATATTTTGAACAACGTTTGTTGAAAGCAATCTCACGTGGAAACTTTGCTAGCATTTACTACTTTATCTTTGTTCAAAGTAATTTATGCGGTCTATTCTATCTGGAGTTATTATTATTATATGTTTATTTTTTATACTTGTTTGTAAATAAATATTTGTAATAATGAAGTGGGATTTATATGATTTTATTTTGTTCACGAAGAAAAATATGTAAGCGTAGATTTTACTTCACAAAACTGAACCGTTCCAACAACAGAGGTAACTTTGAATGTTAGCACCTAATCTGTGGTGGTATGTTGTTTCTGCGGCAGCTTGAATAGCAACGATTCTCTTACGAGCAAACGTTATCTTACCTTGTGTCAAGCGTCTTCTCTGTACGATTTTGCATGGCAGACTATTAAAACTTATCATTCATGTATCCAGAACGATATTATACATTATTTTTTGATATTAAGTTAAAGTTCTGCTATTAAATTCGCGATTTTCTAAAGACAAGAATACGATAGATATCCGCGCTGAAAGCTAAAAATAAGAGGTCTCCTAGTAAGTTTTTGTGTTTGTAATACTCGGATTTTCATGTAATAATTTGAGAAACATAAGTTAAAATGCTTTGCCGTTCTACATGTTTAACGCAACCAATTTATTGAACCCTTATCTCTCTTGACCTAAGTTATTTATGTTTTTGTCTTCTTAGTTGCTCAGTAGGTGGTTTAAGTAGATCAAAATACATTTTTACCCAAGTAAAAGTCTCGTCCAGTCCTGGATAGCCCCATGGCCGCACTACCGACGAGCTTGCTGACTGTGGATAAGATTCCTAGCACGGAGTCATCCCAGTGCAGGCGGCGGCTGAACACACTTATCGATATCAAGGCACCTGGAAAAGTAAGCAGTTTTGTATTTGATACTAATCTTTGACAACAAAAGTATTTTTAATAAAAACTGTTTTAAATATTTTCGGTGCGAACCGTTTGAGATCAAAAGGAATAAGAATTATTATTATAAAATAAACTGGAAATACTACGTGCAATCATTAACACTTACCTAATGCATGTACGAGGATATAATAAGTGTTGTAAAAACTATATTTCAAGGCGTCCCAGTTGAATCTGTATCGCGTAAACAAGTATTTCACCGTGTATTCTCCTGTAAATCAAAAACATGCAAATGTTTGAAAAACGGTCACTTTTCAACGATATCCCGGATTCCGGACTCACAATATACATTGTTCTACTAGTAGTTCTATACAAAGGATGTTGTAAAAATAAAAAAAGAGGCAAAATGGAGGTAGCTCTTACGGTTTAATATAAAAAATCGGTTAGTGTTTTTAGGTTGCATGTTAGTGTACTTTTACTTTGAACATAAATGTACAAAACATTCACGCATTAGTGGTCTTGGTGTATAAGAATTTTATTGTAAATAATATTTCGACACCTATAATTTATTAAGAAAATTTGATTATTTAAAATTAAAAATATATTTGTTCCAAATTTTAATTATCCTTAGACCTTTTTACCAGCTTTATGAAATTATTGTGTTGTGTAATTATACATAGATTAAGAAGGTCGGCGTCTGTGATTTCTATGTTTAATTATATCGTTCAAGGGTAATTCTTTATTTTGTTGCGAGCTTATTTTTTACGACTTTAAGTCAAACTTGAAACGTCATGAATCGTTTAATTGATTTTAATTAGCTGTCGTAAACATGGCGCATTCTAAAGCAACTGTGTACCGCTAGCATAGCTTGGAACGGCGGATTGGTGCCATGATTGAATTGTTTAAAATTGGTTCTTCCCGCTGTGTTATGATAACATAACAGGTGAAGAATCCTAAATCTATCAATTTGAGCCAGACACAAAGCGCCAGTCAACATTATGGCTGTTCCCAAACAAACCAACGCCTACGAAAGTGAAACTATCGAGAAGCGCTGGAAAATTTTTGATCACCAGTTTTTCCCTTAACGAAGTACTTAGTATCAATTCCCTTAAGAAACCAAAATAGCAGAGAGTACACTACCAAATGCTTGTCAGAAGTATTTACTGCTGCGAGCAACAAGCGACCGAACGCAGGACTCCGAGGGCTTTTGTTCTACCGCGGAACGCACGAGGAACTTTCTAAACACTACACCGGTAAAACTTTTGCGTCATCCACCTTACAACCCTGAGTTGGCAACGTGTGACTTCTTCTTGTTCCGTAAAACTAAAAATCAGCTCAAGGGGGATTTTTATCGCCAGAAGATCGCGATTTCGCGAAGGCCGGTGAGGAAGTACCTGTTGCAGACTGGAAAGTGTACTTTGAAAATTGGTTCAAACGCATGAAATATGTATTTGTATAGACACTGGTTCTTTGAAAATATGTAAAAAAAAAAATAAACTGTAGAACATTTTTATTTTTATTCTCAAAACTTTCTGAGTGTCCCACGTATTCGATACGTGTAACATGCGTGTGATAATTATTGAATTTCTATCAAAACAGCTCAGAATATATTTTAACCAATAACAGTTAATAAAAGGTGTAGATAACTCTTTCTTTCAAAAAGTTTTGAGGTTTAAGATTAATACATGTGTAATTTCCTACTTAAAAAGTTTGTATACAAAGCAGAAATCCATTTTGGTGGTATTTAATAATTTTTTTATAATAATTAAATTTAATCTTTATTTTAAAAGTATTATATATTCTTTGTTTTAAAATTATAATAATCCAAAACATAATCAGAGTATGATAAGATGGTAAAACTTTCACGGTCAAGTAAGCCTGTTTCTGGTGGTAAGGCTGAGATTGGCATTCGAATCTCCTTTAGTGTCATTGTTCGCAAGTACGCGGGGCGCCTTCAAACGACCGAACAACGCCCACGCAATTCTCGCCTCTAGAGCCTCCACCGCAAAACACCGCCTATACAATGATTATTTTTTGTTTTATAGCCCGCACGCAATGCGATTACTGACCTACAAATACGATACAACATGACGATGACACTACAGGGAATTCGATTGCTAATCTAAGCTTTGATAGCAAAAAAGTATGCAGCATTGTCTTATCTTGGTGAGAAACCAAAGTATCGTCTTATAATATAAATAAATCGTAATTGAAAAAAAAACATTGAACTCTTACCGTATGATGGTCCGTAGATAAAAGCAATAGATACTAATACTAATATTGACTTTGTCCTCCTGTTATAAGGCCCCTTTTTGAATGCAACAGATAACGTGTCTTTCACATGTTTCATATCAAAAAACGATTTCAAAAACTGTATTATATTTGTTTTTTCTTCCTGTAAATTAATAGTTATAATAAAATTTATCTAAATAACATAATTTCGGATTTGTTGAAAACAAAGGAGTATAGTGAAATATTCCAATAACAAACGAATACCTAAACAAAAGCATCTATAAACATTTTTTTTTTGTGAAATGAATAAAAATAATTAAGAATAAGTTTATATATAATTCATGTCAGAAAAAAGGATATATACCTAATTAACATTTCACTAAAAAAAGTTGAATTTACAGTTTGCACACATTTTTATAAGAATTAATGCTTTTTTTTAATCTATTCTTTTCTATACAATTCAGATTGATATCAAAATAGTCATAATAATAAAAAAAGGTAATTAACAAAAAATTCTATTAATCAAACGAGTTCTTGAGTGGAGACCGCGTCTCGGCAAACGTAGTGTAGGACGTCCTCAGACACGGTGGAGTGATGATTTGCGCAGGATGGCTGGCAGGAGCTGGATGCGAGTAGTTGAGGATAGACCTCGATGGCGTGCAATTGGGGAGGCCTATGTCCAGCAGTGGACGAATATGGGCTGATGATGATGATTATGATGATGATAATAATCAAAATTTTTAAAAATTAGAGACAATAAAAAAGTATGTATTTTAGCACCGGTTAAATATTCAATTAAATTTTAAAATAATAAGAATGTCAATATAATCAAGTTTTATTATTATAGTAATATCAGGTCAATAATTTAACAGCAATATGAATTGGATGAAATGAAGAATAAATATGTGTGTTTGTTTGTGATAGGGTGTGTACAGTGTCTGGGTGGGTGAGTATGTGTATAGGTAGGTATGTAATATATGATAAGGCAATTAATTGTTGAGAGCAGTAGTAACTTTTAGTTTAAAGCACTTTTTTGTTTCGTAGGATTGTTGAATTCGGTTTATAACCGAGTTCTGAGCATATTTGGTATTTGTGTGTTCAGTGTTAAATAGATTAGTGTGTCTAGGGTTATTAGGGTCTCCTTTGTTAAAAACTTTAATTTCGAGAACAAAATGTAGAGAAGGTAGTGACGTAAAATGTAACGTATGTGTTTAGGTGAATTGTTATGAAGATCGGTGAATTACGAGTTTATCAGGATAGAGGATCCATCACAGCATTAAAGGAACTAGCCTTAAAGTTGTAATCTTATGAATTGAAATAAATATATAAATTATTATAATTATTAATAAATTAAAAGTTTAATAAATCTAAAGTTGTTTACTTACAATGTTTGACTTCTCCTTTTCTGGTCGTTCAAGATCTTTTATATAATAAAATCCATAAATAATACTGAACAAATATAAAAAGAAACAAAGAGAAAATACTCCATAGTAACCGATGGCATGTAGCAACACTCCACTAAGCGCAGATCCTATCGGGCTCCCCGCAGTTAAACATAAATTTACTATCCCCATTCTGAAAGTTCTTGATTCTTCACTTGATATATCAGCGATATAACTGAATGCTCCCATATAGGTAGCTATCCAACCCCCAGTGATGGCTGGAAGGAACGCTTCGAAGAACATAGTTACTTGCAGGGGCAATTCATAAAAGAAGTAAGCATTCAGAATGTTACTAAAACACATTAAGAGCTCTCCAACTATAGGGAGCAAAATACAAATCTTTCGTTTCCCCGTCCTATCGCTCCAGGCGCCCAGAAATAGAATTAGTAGGCTGGGGATTGCTGACAACAGAATATTCTTCCATCCTTCGTATTCTGCTACCAGCTCTTGTACTGCTATCTCCTCATCTTGGTACTTGTTTGTTACCTTCGCAATGAGGGCGTCACACACAGTCTCACCAAACTTAAAATTCACTCTACAAGCTTTGTCCAGATACAACGTCTGTATTGAAAGTCTGACTAGAACGTTTGGTACAACGTAACACATTAATATTGGCTCAACAGTTATATTTTCTTTTATTTTATTCACTTTTTCTCGAAATGTGAGTTTAGGAATTACATCTTTTTGCTGTTTTAGGGGCTCTTGTTCTGTTGCCATTATGTATGAAATACCTTTTAAGACTGTATCTTCAAGTAAAACAAGTCGTAGTATGTATTATGATAAGTTTAGTAGGAGGAGGTTGATTCTGTCTTCTTACAAATATTTTTTTTAAATATTAGTTTTGAGAATAGAAACTTAGCTACTTACGTACGTTACTTCTTTCTCGTAATACATCAAACATGTTTTATGAAGTGTGTAAAATTGAATGATCGTTAATTCTAAGAAAAGACTATCTTAACTTGAAATAGATTTGAAGTTGTTAAGTCTACCGATGATAAAATATTATATCTCTTAGGATTTCACGCCTCAAAAATTGAAATGAACATTTTAGCATGAAAAACTGTGTGGAAAATTTTGGTTCAATTTCCATGAAAACAATTAACGATTAAGCTTTTACAGTTTAAATTCCATAAATAAAAATTAAAAAAATATTAAAATTCCTATTACACATTTGAACGAACAATAATGAACAATTCAAGTTTGTCTTTAAATATCTAAACAAAATAATATTTACATTAGTTTGACACACCTCAGCAATAATTACGTTACTTAAGTAGTAAAGATTTTTTAATTTTGTCTGTTCTTCATAAAATCTATTGATTGTGGTGCTCTTAAGAAAAAATGTACTTATGGAAAAAGAACCATTAAATTCAAATGATGATTAGAAAACCGAGTGAGAGAACCAGCGATTGACGACTGAGTGGTGTATTGGCTAGCAGCCCTGCCTCATACGCTGGAGGTCCCAGTCGTGGTCGGGGCATTCGTGAACACAGATGTTTGTTGTCAGTGATGGTTTATATTAATAGGTTTTTTTTTTATTCTGGGTTCCCCCGCTGTTCGCTGTATCATCCATCCAAAACACAAGTTCTGCTTACCTTGGGGCCATAAGCCGACTGCTCTATCGGTAAAGGAAAACATTCTACACAAAACCCACCAGTTTGAAAGCGTGAAGTGTGCCAACCCGCAGTAGGCAAGGGTAGCAAATTGCTGGTAAACTGCCTGAAACCACCCCAATTGACAGGCTTTTGTGTTCCATCTCACCAAATGGAAGTGAATAAGATGGATGGAACTCGTCTATCCATGGTATGGACATGTTAACTCACTGTACGCTTCGAAGACTTTGATATTTGTATTTATCTGTAACAAATATCTACACCTGCAGCGGGATAGTTCAGGCACTATCGTGCGTGAGGAGCAATAACATAAACTTAAGTACATCCAAAATCTTTGCGAAGCATTCACACTTAGAATACCGCACCAAGCGTGAATAGCCCCATATTTGTTCTACCGTATTCTGTCTTGGTAAGTATGTATTTTTTGTGTTTTTGTTACTAATTTAAAAAATATATACTTTGAAAAAACTTTATAACGATCCACTTTGAATCACTTCTGGGTCTAGAATAGAGTTTATGTTGGTAAACGATGCCGTAGATCTCAAGATGTTTTGACTAGAAACTATAATCTTTTTGTCTTAGCATAATGCTAACGGAAGATCAATAAAGCAATCATGTTTGATGCTTGCTCCGCGTTTACAGACTACGACGTCATAATTAAGAATTACATTATGTTTGACATAATAACTGTTTGAGCATAGTACAACGTTTAAAATATTGATTAACAAGAATCGCACCCCAATAAATAAACTAAATATTTATTCAGTAGCTCATTTGCTCCACTATGAGTGATCGCCTTATCGGAGATCGGTTACAGTAAATAAACACCTTGTGTTCTGATGTGACAGCTGATTGTTGACTTGTATTAACATTTAGGTCTACTTGTTGTGCTATTTTCAGCACATTTAAAATATTTCCTTTGTTTGTTATAAACAAAGTTACATGACTTTTTTTGTCGTCAGAATCACTGCTATGACGTTTGTTTTCAAATGCAAGTACAGTTTTCCTTTATAGGCATGGTATTTTGTGATATATAAAACTTTCAGATCTACGCCACGTAATTATTATACGTTTTTACAAATAAAAGTTATAGAATTTTTATCATACGCCGATAAAATAACGTATTATTGTAAATATAGCTTAAACCCTCAGGTATGCACGCATAGTTTATACATAAAAATATATGTATTTATATTTTACTCATTCCAAAGTTTTGAATCCTTATAAAAATCCATGTACATATTGACTAAGAATAACCCTCCCTCGCATAAAATTTAGTTCCAATTGCATCCGCCATCAACCGGTTGTAAGATAAGTTATATTCTTGATAGATGAAACAACCCACTCCGCGAAACTATAATTTTATAAATTTTTAATCTACAGTAAGTTGCTTTAATTTAACATATGTAGATAGATAGATAGATAAATTGTTTATTTTGACATAAAACAAAAAAAAATACATAAAAAAGAAAAACCTATGTATACTTAACATGTTACTTACTACACACAAACAAACACACCAAATGTGTGGCCCCAAAGTAAGCAGAGCTTGGGCTGTGGACGGATCATACAGCGAACGGGGGGAACCCAGAATAAACAAACGTATATAAATATCGACAACCATGACCGGAGAATAACATCTATGTTTATCACACACGTATGAGGCAGCGTTACTAACCACTACACCACTCAGTCGTTCTGGAAAAGAGGATGGTTGTCATTGTCACATTCAATATTAATTCGGCATATTCGAAGGCCAAACTGTACCTCAAAACATAAGGTGGAGTTACCAACCGACAAGTTATTCTTAATCGCTTATAAATATGTGCGTACTTCAGTTTTTCATGGTTTGTGTTAAGAGTGCCCCATCGTTGGTTGTCGTAGTAAGAAAATAATGCCAAATTCCCTGCTATATCATCATCTTGTGTTTCTACACAATCAAAAACAATGCATGGCACATATTTTGGAATTAATGAAACGCATAATCTTAAAAATCTTATTGGAGTCCTTTATATTTGAGAAGTGCTTATCTTCAGTATAAAGATGAATATTTGAACGGACTTTAAAGTAACAACAAACTGTTACGTATGGGAATTGTGCTAAACTACGTTGCTCGGGCGAGCTAACATTTTAAAAATGAACTTTAAACATATCCGTTTAAGCACAAAATGGTTTAATCAAATTACAAAGTAAAATAAAAATAAGGTCCCCAGACAAAAACAACAACTGTATGGCCCCAAAGTAAGCAGAGCTTGTGTTATAGATGACCATACAGCGAACTGGCGAACATACAGCGACCATACAGAATAAACATAGATACATGTATGAACCCAGAATAAACTTACATATATAAATAACAACAAAAATGACCCGAGAACAAAATTTTACGTAATCACACAAATGAATGCTCCGGCCGGGACTCGAACCTAGGACCTCCGGCGTATGAGGCAGGGCTACTAGCCACTACACTACTCGGTCGTCAAATAATTTATAATTTATTGAGCTACGCACAAAAAATTACACAATAATATTACTTTGATGAGAAGTCAAGATAGCCTGTTATCGAGACGGTGAACGTTTGCAAGTTTTCTTTCTCTTTCATGAAGAACAAATAATTATATAAACGGAATCATTTTTTTTTTGTTTTGTAAGATTTAATTGGAAAACGATGTTTATCCTTGAAGTAAAATGGTGTAACATTGATAATTATTAGTCATTAATTGTTTTAAACATATTAAAAATAAAACTAGTACAAATATTATTTGACAAAAAATATTGTGATTTCCATTAACGGTGTTTTGAGTTCTTAGTGTTTGTAGAGTTTCCAATGTTCATGTACTTCCCATTTTGACCGCCATAATAGCCAATTTTGCGTGGTTGTGTTCCATCAAAGGGAAGGAGCAGCCAAAGAACTGAATGGAACAAAGGCGAATCCAACTGAAACTTACGGTCGTGAACGCATAGTTCGTCAATATAATGATCACATGCAACAATGATAACTCCAGTGCCATCGGTGCCAGTTGTACGGGCACGCGGCGGCCAACTGCCGCGCACCGCCCAGGTGCGTCAAGTGCCTGGTCCCGCACTTCACTAAGGAGTGCAATCGCACTCCTGAAACTCCCTCTCCTCCCGATTGCGTGCTTTGTGGCCAGTCCGGCCACACCGCAAATTACAAGGGCTGCCCTCGTGCACCCCGTTGTATGCGCTCCAATTTCAAAAGGGCGGCGCCCAAACAGGCCCCGCGCCTTTCTCAAGAAAACTTTCCGCCGCTGCGTAACCGGGTTCCTCCGTCTTCTAAGCCTACACAGCCCAGGCCTGCCCCAGAAAACTGGAGGCAGCGCCCCACATCGAATCCCATCCCGGCTCCTCGCCCATACAAACCCACTCCTCAATCCTCCGTAGCAGACGATATGCGTATCGTCTGCGACGCTATAAAAAATGTCGATGTTAGTGAAATCGCAGTCTTAGCCCGTAAACTTAGGGCTTCACGTACTCCGACAGAGCGTTTGCTAGCTCTGGCGGAGCATAGTTCCCTTCTCAATTCATTGTAGGTTCATTTAAATGAATTGATCCCTAAATCATGCTTCGGCCGACCTCTGCCCAGCCCCGGCTTCACCGGAGGCTGCCCAGAACGGCCACCAACTCATGTTCCTTTGAGCACCTTCAGTGCAACTTTCACTACAGGCGGAAGACCCGCTAGCGGGTCTCTGCCAGCGCGCCCAACTTCCCGACGGGTGTCGCTTCCGATGAAGGCTAACGGTAATAACTACAGCCAACAGGTGGTTTTTAGTGGGTAGGTGCCATTCTGGTGAGTCCCACATAACCCCCCCGCAGAGGAATTTACCTGCGGGCGGGTATGCATGACGCATCTTCCACCTCCCTCCCGCGAGGGTGCCTCGGCAGCAAAAAAAAAAAAAAAAAAATGATAACTCACGATTCATTCTGTCTATGGATATGTATGCTACTTACTATGAAGTGGATTGGGTGCACGCTTTAAAAATTGAAAAATGATTAAAACCTGAATTATACAACGAGCATATTGAAAGTTTATTTAAAGCAAAGTAACAATTAACATGCAATGAAATGAACAGAATGAATCGGAGTGCTCTCTCAACTTCGCTAACTGGCAATGTCAAAATTAGGGGTTTTGGTCAAATATTTATTGCAATCAAACATTGATCTTTTCTTTTTACTCCTTTAGATTTGAAAAAAAAAAAAAAAAACGTATGTTTACAAAATGGAACGCTGATTTATATTTCAAAATTCCAGCACTTTTAGTCTCAGACATTTGACAAAGAAAAGAAAACTTTGAACCCCACTTTTAGCCCTTAGAGGGGGAAATACGGAAAATGTTTTTTTAGTGACGGACCTAAATTCTTAGTTTTTAACCATCAAGGAGTGTACGCGACGAGGTCAATATTCTACGAGATGTTAAGACTATTACCGTTAAGATGTTAGCACCCATGCTTAGGAATGCTAAGCCACCAGTTTGATAAACATAATCAAAATTACTCAAGAATTCGATTGTCAAAACACCCAAACCTAACGAAACTCTTAAAGACAGGTACAACTTAATTAACACCTTTTGCTACAAAAAACACGTTTACAATTTTCGGAGATCTTTTCCAATTTTGTAATAAAACTTTTTAACACTTTGAGACAGCTATCAATCAATCAAATTATACTAATAAACAAGACTATCTCAAGTTTTGTTTTCTTATTTGCTTATTTACTTGTTTTATACTTTTATACTTTGTAAAGTTTATCTTTATCATTTCATATATTGATGTGCTTTCTTAATATTATTTTATATTTTTGATCCTAATATATCTTTTAGATAAACAATGTAACCGACATGACAACATAGAAAAGGTTATCATCCATTTAACAGAAAAGTCGATGAGCACCCAGGTATTTTCAGTATCAACAGTAAAGTTATTAGAAATTCGACTATTATAAAATATAACTCATTTTGCACAAAGTTTGTCGGTTGTCATCCAGCGATGTTTCTCTGCCAGCCTTTAGGCAATTTTGTCCAATACAAAATGTTATTCAAGCGCTGTATTTTATCGATGTTTGATGTCAAACTTCGATAAAATACAGCATAAAATACAATGAATATCTAAAGCGTCATTGTCACTAAAGTACGTCTTCTTATGGTAGCGTCGGGTGACGGGTCGTTCACTTCCCTCTAATATGGTTGAGGAGGGCGATGGCTGGATCACGCGTTAACTCGTGAACGGGTGCCGTTTGAGGGTGTTCGTCGTTTGGATACTTGGGGGGAGGGAGACTTGCCGAGCTAACAGATGCAGAAAAGAATAATTTTGTATAGACATAAAGAGACTCTGTAAATTTATTTTGAAAAAAAAAAATATACCCGTGAAGTTTCTTGCCAGTTCTTCTTCACGAAGGTTTTTTTTTCGAACTGGTGGTAGAATCATGTTTTATTTGACGTCAATAAGAACAAGTAATTGTCAATGTTGAGAAATAAATATTTGAATTTTGAATTTGAATTTGAACTTTGCATAAATAGTTTGCAAGCAAGATCTATCGTTATACCCATCAACATTCGCCTCTTATCTTTGAAAAGGTTGGGTAGAAATCAAGATAGGTATTTAAAAAGTAGACATACTTAACAATTCTAAATTCCACTGGAAAAAAACTGCGGGCAAAAGCTAGTTCCGTATAAAAGCGCAGTAGAATGCAATTGATTTCTTATTTAGCCTTTTTCTTTGCTCGACTAGCTGAAAAATCGCCAAGTAAAGAATTATTTGTGGCCCAACCGGCATTGTTTTCTAACCGTAATTTAGTGCGGATATATTTCTCTCCGCTACCTAAATGAGGAATAGTGTGTGCAGCTTGGAATAAGCAGAATTCCAACCTAAGGTATATTACACGTTGCATTATTGCGAATTTTGGTGCACTAGGTGCTTGAATTTCATTCATTTGATTTAAACAGCAACAAATCATAAAAGGTACATGTATAAAGAAGATACAACTTACATGGGTAAAAAGTGAGTGAATTTTTTTTTATGGTTAACGGTTTCTATTTGTTGCCTTAAACGTAATATTATATTTGTGGCGTGACTTCAACTGCATAGCTCCGAATCCGTAGATTATATAACTATTATTTGTTGAAAAATAATATTCGAGAAGGTATTTTTATTTTCAAATGCTAGCTAAAAAAACAGTATAAGAGTTTTTCGTTTATCGATAATAAATAAAAAACAAATGTTTCAGTCATGAAATATTAATTCAAGGCTCTCATATAACAAATTTAATAACTTTCTCGCAAATCTGCTGAAAATAAACTCTAGTTACGTAGATTATATACGAAGTTATTGAATATGTAGTACTGTACTTGCTCGTTTGAATTTATTTTAAAATAAATTAGTAAAAATAGCTTATTGAAATTCATTAGCTGACCGCAATGTTATTATTTTACAAAGAATTAATAGAAGATAATAAATTATTATTAGTTAAACTTTATAAAACAGCAGAAGTATTCAACATCTACGTGGTAAGAACTGGTATGTACTACAAACACATAAATAACGAATCACAATAAATCTATAGTTAAAAGGAAAATGTAAGAATTTTGGTATAATAATATGTAATAAAGCAGTCAAACCCAGATAAAACAAAAACACCTACATTGAATAGAGTTCAGCGTACGGCAGTTCTGGCCAAATCCTCAACCACCCACAATCCAGCAGGTCATTCACCCCGCACATGAATAAGATATTTCAACAATGTTTCACCAATAATTTTAATCCGACAATATTGAATGGGTTCAGTTGTAACGCGACCATGTTGAAGTCTGCTAAAACTGTAACGGGTAAGCGCCATTTTCTGTTTATTTGGAAGCGAACTCAAAGAGAGACACTTTTGGCATTTCGGGTATTCCACTCAACGAAGAAGGTTTACATACGTACTGAGTAAAAGATCCAAGATTAGGAATTTTCGTGAGTCAAGCTGTGAGTGAAATTATTTTGTCGTAGGGGTTTATTCGTACATTTTTGTAATAATTGAATTACCTACCAAATAACTTGAATAAACAAAAAAATAAATAAAAACTTTACTAGACATCAATTTTCATGCAAAAGTTCGCGATCATAATGTTATTGGTGAAGCCAATTACTTATTATATTATTTACTCGAGCAATAACTCAAATGTCTAATTAGACATTTTGCATAAACACATTTTGCGTTAAACATTGATCATTATTTTTCTTATTATTTTAATTATTTTGGATCAAACAAAGTTGGTCACGAAAAATAAGTAAAAACATTACTAACCAGTTTTTATTTAAATAAAAACTAGATTAAAACCAGTTAATGACAATAATACATAATAATCCGAAAAATCTCCAGACAATTCACCAAGTCTATGGCTCCAAAGTAATAATAATAATAATAATAATAATTTTATTTTCTCATCACAATATGTTTACATATAAGCAATAAATCTATTACAATATTTTCTTTTTCATTTACAAAATTGATATTGTGTGAGACTGGTGCCTAAACTAGGCTTGCGGCCTGTGTTGCTGGACACCAGGTCTCCATAAAGTACATTTAAATATATGGTTAGATAGGCGCTTATCATTTGTATGATTTTATATTTATAGTTACATTTACATTTGGTTGTGATAAATGTAGTAAACAATTATAACTTTACAATGAGGTTACATGTAATTGACCAGTTGGTATAATGTTAAATATAGCTACTTTGAGTGTGTGTTTTGTAGGTGCATGTGTGAGTGTGTGTGTGTGTGTGTATGTGTCTGTAAATATATTAAAGTGTATTAATAATTCGGTGTCCGTATGTTCATATAATGTATAGTGCATGTATGTATAAAATTTTTTATTATTATAATTATTATTTTTTTTAATTCATTTAGTTTTTTTTTCTTCTTTTTTTTTTTTAACTTTGAGTAAGACGGCCAAAAATAGCTTCAGTGTCTTCATAATTAAGTGTCTGTAACCATTTGCTTAGCTTCATCTTGACCCTAGCTTTTGATAGGGGGAATATATGTAACTTAAAGTTTATTTCATTGTACAGGAAGCCTCCCAGATAGCAAAAGAATCGGTTAGAGAATTTTGTTGCAAGCGTAGTACGTTGTTGATTTAAGGGGTTATACCTTCTTTTACCACTAGTTAAAGAAGGGTCATATTCAAGTAGTTTGTGTTGCTTGAGTACAGTCTCGAGAACAAACAGTTGACGCACTGTTAAAACTTTACTTTCTTCGTATAACTGTGCCGTGGGATAACGATAGGGTCGAAATGAAGATACCTTAAGAAGGGCTCTTTGCGCTCTCTCCAATTGTAGTAATAAGGTTTTTGGTGCACCGCCCCAAGAGGTTATGCAATAAGACAATATAGACTGAGCAAGCGCAAAGTAAACTAATTTAATTTTTTTAAAGTCAAGTACGTGCCTAAGGGTTTTATAAACGTATATTCATTTTCTAACTCTGTTTTTAAGGGAGTTTATGTGCTCGGCAAATAGTAAGTTGCTGTCAATAATT
This sequence comes from Marasmarcha lunaedactyla, assembly GCA_923062675.1. Lineage (NCBI taxonomy): Eukaryota > Metazoa > Arthropoda > Insecta > Lepidoptera > Pterophoridae > Marasmarcha > Marasmarcha lunaedactyla. Next base: position 4,839,321 of record OV281341.1, read on the forward strand.
ATGCCTAGATATTTGACGCTCTGTTTTTTACAAATACATGGGCAGGTACATGATGAGGTATATGGTTTGGAGCATGAGTGGGCTATTATATAATGCTGTGCTTCTTTATTTAGTTGTTTATTTTTTAACGAGAATGCAATGTAATTAGTTTTGTCCGTATTTAAAGTTAGCAAGTTATTTTGCAACCAGCTTGCTACCAAATTTAAGCCTGATTGAGCATTCGCGTACACCGTAGTCCAAGTATCGGCACTGAATAAGAGGACAGTGTCGTCCGCAAAGGAAATCACTTTGCATTTTCGTAAAGTGAGCGTACCCAGGTCGTTTATGTATATAAGAAATAACGTCGGTAGAAAGTAAGCAGCGCTTGTGTTACGAATGACCATAAAGCGAACTGGGTTGGGCCCAGAATAAACATACATATGTAAATATAAACAACCATGACTCGAGAACAAACATATGTGTTCTACAACATCATACAACAATTTCGGTCGCAGTTTGGTAACAGTTACTTGTTTACGTTCCGACTCTGGTAACAAAATAAATCGATGTCTACTTAGTTTTGAGACATCGACAAAAAGTGAGGAATTCTCGAAAAACAAAAGTGTTTGCATTTTAGAAACAGTGTTTCGAAGGAACTTTTTTTAAAAATTGCTATGAGTTTTAATGAATGGCAATATGAATTGAACTACTGTTTTCGTCCGATGTCAAAAGCAATACATTTTAATTCCAGACATTTCAAGTTACAGTTATTTTCATTACTTACCGAGGCATTTTTAAATCTTGTTAAATATTTGCAAAGTGCGCAACTTTTGTTTCGAGGGAATTTTGAAAAAAGTGATTTATAAAGAGTTAAGAAAAAACATTTTATTTTTTTATGAATTATGTTACAACAAAAATGTGTAAAGTGCGTTGAATATTAATTAGGATGTCAAATATTTAAATTGTAGGATACCTTAACTGTCGCAAAAACGTGAATTTGAATAATTAAATCATTTCATAAGGCGGTCACCACGTGAAGTAGACCCAATGTGTACTCCTTGATCAAACCAGTAACATATTCTGCTATGTGCGACGTAATAGTCCGATGCCAGTGATTCCCAACATACCTTGAGATTGGAGAATTTTTAATTTTGTTATGGATAGGTCCATTTGTACAACGGTAAAATAGATAAAATATGTGTATTAACACTAAATAAATATTAATTTTATCTGTTATATGGTAAATAAGCAACCCAATTTTCGAGTGTTTGGATGTAGTTTTTACGGCATTCCCATGGAAACCGGAATAATATTGGATATATTTTTTTAGCAGATGGGAATTTCAACTTTTCAAATCGTGCAGCTTGTTAGAAACTTTGTAATATTTAATTATAAAACACCACCTGTTACTCTCACTTGTACTGTACGTCTGAAATATTATTACACCAAAATGAGAAATCTACCCTAGAAATAGTCGACAACATCACAACTTAGAAAAAATCTTTAAAAAATAAATAATTTCCAGCTAATATAAATTAGTTCTTTTTCACAAAAGTTTTTCAGTGTTTATTTTTGTGCCTTCAAGAATAATCTTAGATTTACTACTTTAATCTGTGATTGAAATTACGTAATTGGTAATAATAAATATAACATTCCGCAAAATGAAAGTGTTTTCGTTGATTATATTTGACCAAAACATACAAATATACTAAAACAGCTGTAATGTGTTACTACAGCTACAAAAACTAACTCCCCCGATGGTTGCCCGCCTTTTCGTGGCGGGGGGCCTTAGTAACCGTGGACTTTTCACCCACGGTGAACTAAGAGGCAACCTGTTGGGGCCGCCGGCTGGCCCGAGGAGGGCGCTCCCAGCGGGCTGAACAAGTCTGCTGAGGACGCGCTTGGAGGTGGGGCTGCAGAGGAAGAGGCATGTCGGTATTGCGGTGCGCCACTTGCCCTATCCTCTGCGGCCGACTCGGGGGGAGTCTGCTACATTACTGGTGGAGGCCGAGGAGGGAGGCGCACCTAACCATCTGGTGTGCCCATCGTGGAGGGCCTTCGGGCTTTTGCGATAGAGCCGCTTGTGGGCGGCTGCCACCGGCGGGGTCGCGGATATGGCGCAAGCCCGTCACTAGGCGGCGAGGAGGAAGTTGGGGGGGTTTTAGTGGATATAACGTGGGTCTCATTAGCCTATACGGGAGTCCCACATAACCACTCGGGTGCCCCCTGCGCCCGGGTGGTAGGCGTAATGCATATGACCCCCGGAAAAAAAAAAAAGCTACATAAGCTATAATATATTTACACCTTATTAAACATTGTTTAGATAGTATTTGTCTTATTTTCATGTAGTTGCGGTTCTTCATGCTAACCTTTGAGCATCACTGACTTTTTTGATAGGAATCGAATGTTCTTAAACTTTGTACTTGGTTACGGCTCTGTTTCGAAACAACTCGAACTGAGCAATGTGCACACCGCACATTGCTCAGTGACTATTTATACACAAAAAGTATTAACATTCTAAGGCCAAAATGTAGACACAGTGTGTACACTTTACGATAGTTTTGATCTTGTTTCCATAATGTAGTAATAATTTCAAATGAAACCACTGCTCCATTTGTCTATTTTGGTTACTTCCACAGCCTCATGTCATATGGTATTCTGTTGTGGGGGAGTGCTGCCGACATCGATACTATATTTATTCTGCAGAAAAGGGCTGTTCGCGCAATCTATCAGCTCGGTCCAAGGGTGTCACTTAGAAGTAAATTTAAGGAAATAAATATTCTTACTTTTTATTCACAATATATTTTAGAAAATTTAATGTATGTAAAAAAGAACGTTAACCTTGTTAAAAGTAAAAAAGATCTGCACAATGTTAACACAAGAGGAAGAAATATGCTTGTAGTTCATAATTGTAGGCTTCATAAAGTCACTTACTCATTCATGGGTCAATGTATACGCTTTTATAATAAGGTTCCTGAGGATATCCAAGATCTTCCTATTGACAAATTCAAAGAAACTGTAAAGCAGAAGTTGTGTATTAAAGCATATTATAAACTATCAGATTATTAGGATGATAAAAGCCCTTGGGGTATAATCCCCTCATTAACAGGATTGTACTAGTATTTGTAACAAAACATGTGTAATTTGTCTGTTTGTTAGTTGAGTTCTTCGTCCGGATGAATATCTAAAGCGTCATTGTCACTAAAGTACGTCTTCTTATGGTAGCGTCGGGTGACGGGTCGCTCACTTCCCTCTAATATGATTGAGGAGGGCGATGGCTGGATCCCGCGTTAAATCGTGAACGGGTGCCATTTGAGGGTGTTCGTCGTAGGGAGACTTGCCGAGCTAACAGATGCAGACAAGAATAATTTTGTATAGACATAAAGAGACTCTGTAAATTTATTTTGAAAAAAATATACCCGTGAAGTTTCTTGCCCGTTCTTCTTCACGAAGGTATTCTCGAACTGGTGGTTTAGTCATGTTTTATTTGACGTCAATAAGAAAAAGTAATTATCAATGTTGAGAAATAAATATTTCATATCATTTCAGTAACTATGTTGTTATATTTACGAAAAATTATTACCAAAAGCTTTTCCGACACATCTCAAACGCATAAAATATACTCTATTACCATATTTCGAGGACGACCTAATGCAGACACAAATAGTTGTAAAAGTTACCACTAAAAGTTGCGACTACAATTTGTGTATTTCTTATTTTGTTACCGAAATTTTAGTAACCGCGACTGGATTTGGCGGTATGCGAGGGCTACTATAACAAGTTTGGGCTTTGAACTAGTTTTTTAGTGAATTCACTTACTACGATGTCTAGTACAGTTTTGGTTACCTCATACAATATAAAGTAAACTAAAAAGGCCTCGGTGGATGGTAATAATTCGTTCGCGTAAACTCGTTACAATATTCAATTATACAATATCCTATGCCTATACCACATTTTATCTATGCCAGTTATAACTCTACGCGTATCACATTAACAATATAAGGGTCTCGTAAAAGATTCTAGCACCGATGAAAGACATCAAATAAGAAATCACATCCAGCGAGTAATGAAACAGTTGAGTTGAAGCTATAAAACTAGGTTCACAATATAGAGGTAACTTCTCACCTAAAGTGCAAGTTCTTTGGGATAAAAGCAGGAAGTTTGTCGTCACTGCGGCGGCCGATGGCAGCGACAGTTGCGTCGTCGTTGTACCGCGCAGGATGCCGCTGGGGGCCAGGGGTTTGTGTAATCTAGTGAAACTTTGTTGTCTTGCAAGCTGTAGCTTGTTCATCGACAGTTTATTTGTAGTAATATTCTTGGTGAGAAAAAAAAATTATGATAAGTTGTTACAAATTTAAAATGTAATTCATCATTGAAAAAAACATCGGGTATCATATGTGCCTATCGGCCGAAAGTTGTGTATGATAAGTAAATTAAAATACATATTCTCCTTATAAAAATAAACATCTGCGAGAAGCCAGTAAATATCCTCGAAGCGTCTAGAACACTTAAAATTTTGTGTTCGAAGTGATCGGACGTGCTGATTAATGAGTACAATACACAATTAACTGAAAAAATTCTTGAACTAGTATTAGACGGAAGCAAGCCTTTTGTGTCTAATTGAATGATATAAGTTTAGTGATATTACTTATAATGTATTTATAACAAAACAAATAAGGAATAATGGAAGGTAGTCCCTTCAATAGAAGCCTGCTGACGCGCCGCAGCCCAAGGCGGTCCCCGGCGACCGTGCCTCCCTGCGTCGCCACAGCGCCCGTCGCCCCGCCGCGTCCTGTCCCGCGGGGTGCCCCGGAAGGTGAACAAGTCCACGAGTTGTTGTCCACGCCTGAGATCCAAAACTGGATGACAACTATCGAGCAATGCCTGAACGAAGTGTGCGTCATCGCTGAAGGCGGTAAATTTAATTCCGAGCAAAAAATGAGAGTTAGTAATCTTTACCGAAAATTTGGGCATGGAACATCTCAGATGGCTGTGAGATACCAGTCAGTAAAACAGAAAACACTTTTAGCCCATTACAACCTGCAAGCCCTTCGCGAAGAAAGAGACCTCTCAAAACAAATTTGTACCCTCAAGCAGTCGCTCGAACAGTGTCCGAAACCAGTGACGGGAACAATGTCGTTCGCAGACATGTTAAAGAAAAACTCTTAGGACTTCATCCCGCCCAGGAATGTTAGCTCGGTAGCTATTTATCCAAGTGACGGAAAGAAATCGAGCGATGAAACAAAATCGCTTGTCCAAAAAATCATCTGCCCTGAACAAATGAAACTACAAGTGAGGGGATTACGCAAGACCAGAAATGGTGGAGTTATAATAAGCACAGAGAATGAAGAGGATATAGAAAAGCTTAAGCAATCGGCGCAACTGACATCTTCTGGTTTTACCGTTGATGAACCAAACACGCGCAGGCCTAGAATTGTAGTCATCGGAGTACCGTCGGCCTTGAAAGAATCTGAAGTTTTTAGCTGCATTTACCACCAAAACTTGGCTGAAAAATCTGAGAGCATGACAATTGAAACTTTTTTAAAATCAATCAAGTTAAGTCATAAGTCAGGGAAAAAGAACACCGAGACCTGTAATTACGTTATAGAAGTTTCAGTCAATATTCGTAAAGCCCTGCGTGCACAGTTCGAGACTATACCCTAGTAACACGTTCTTTCAAATGTCAGCAGTATGGATATGCAGCTAAGTTTTGTCGTGAAGAAAAAGACACTTGCGGTCCATACAGAGAAAAAGATTACACAATGAAGTAGGGTAAAAAAAGAGGGGACCCACCAAAATGCGCTACATGTCTGCATTTTAAAAAGCCTTGTGACCATAAAACGGGCTATGGAGACTGTCCTGCGAAAAAAATTGCAGAAAAAAGATACATAAATTTCATTGACTATGAGGGCGCCTAAGAGTAAAATCTTATCTGTAAATTTTTATCTAGATCTTTTATTGATTAAAATAAATAATGGCTGAAAACTTAAATAATGACTTAGATAATTTCTCTGTATCCGAGTCAAAAGCGTGAGAGGTTGAAAGTTGTGGTCAGTACATTTCCCCTTACAATAACTGATTTACAATAATTACACAAAATATACGCAGTATTGTTAAGAATTTTGATAATTTAAGTACTTTCCAACATAGACTTAATTTTAGCAACGATATAATTATACTGACCGAGTGCTGGTTCATGCCAGGCTACGTTTTGTACAGCAGCAAGGAAAATTACAACCAAAATGACGGGATAGTAGTTTACGCCAGAAATGATCTAAGCATATCAGTCGAGGAACCAAACATGTTAGAATGCAATCGCTTACTGATCAAAGTAGGTTCAGATACCGCAATTCTAGCCATATACAGATCCCCTTCATTCAAAAATATTGGTATTTTTATTCATTCTTTGCAAAACGTACTTCAAAATTTAAAACCATTTTAAAATGTAATTTTAATAGGCGACATGAACATCAATATCATACCAGAGAATTTGGATTCCTGTGGACAGGAATATCTTAACCTATGCTCATTTCATGGACTACTTCCCGCCCTTTCTTTACCTACACATCAAAGTGGCTCTTGTTTAGATCATATTATGCTTAAAACTACTTTTCCGTCACTAACCTTTGTAACTAACTCGACAATTACTGATCACAAGGCCGCCTTACTAACCTTAATTCGTAAAATTCCTAAACCAACAAATCGCTCACTAAATAGTTCTAAAATTAATTTACATAACCTTGAAGCGGTTTAAGCAAAATCAACTTTACTACTGTTTACAATTCTGATGACGCGAATTATTGTATGACATGCTTTATATCACAGGTACAAAAAGCGATATAGCAAAATATTACATACTCTCGTCTTAATAAAAAATTTACCAACATTAAGCCTTGGATCACCCCGGGGCTTATTCGCTGCTTGAGACATATATGGAGGCCAAAGCTCAGCCTGATAACTTAATATTGCAAATATCGTACAAAAGGTATCGAAAGTTTTGTTACGCTCTTCTGAAGAAAGTAAAAAATACTTACGATAAAAATGAATTAGAAAAGGCGGGAACAAACAGTAAAAGGGTCTAGAAGTTTATTAAAAATGTTACGATTTGTCGAAGCAGCATAAATCCGCTACACAGTTGTGTCATCTTACACGGTGGGTCATCTTAATCGCATTTTGAATCTGCTAACCCAGTAAATAACTTTTTTACTTACTTTGGGAAATCATTGGCTGAAAAATGCTTCGCACTACATCGCATTCACCGTCCTGCACGTCCCACACTCAATTATCTAAATGCTCATTTTTACGCAAGTTAATATTTGTTTTTAAAAAATTGCGCAGCATAGGACACTCTAAACTTATGAGGCAGGTATACTTTGCATTGTGTCAGTCGATACTAAATTACTGTATTACGTCATGGAGCGGGGCATCTAAAACTCTTCTCCTTAACACTGATAGAGCCCAAAGAGCAATTTTGAAAGTTTCCAATTTCCGACCTTTATGCCACTGAACTTCTCTATAAAGAGTGTAAAGTACTGACAGTCAGGCAGTTATTTATAATGAGCTTAATTTTAAAACTTCATAGCACCTTTAACTATAGCACACAAACAACTAACAAAAGACGGATGGACATCGTTTGTCCTCAAAGCACAAAAACTGCATTTTCTTCCAGATTTTACAAATGTAAAATTCCTAGGACCACCTCTGTAGAAATAATTAAACACCAAACTTTGCATATATCCTCTGACCTATAACAACACTAAAAGAATAATCGGAGCATCACTTTTGTGTATGTCCTACGAAGATACAGAGAAATTATTAATAGTATTAAAATAAGATAATAAATGTCTCCAAAAAATTACTTAATTTTATGTTGTATATTTATTTTTATTCTTTCGTGTCGTATTAGTATATATTATTTTTTTTTTTCAATGTTTGTAATGTGACGAGAATTATGAAACACATTTTATGTAATATTTACTTTGCACATTTAATCGTTAATGTACTTAGTAGTTTTAGCATACTGTAATTAATTGATAATTGTAAATGACGTTATAAAACGCTTCTATGTTTCGAAGAAATTATTCAAATGTTAGTCCAAGTCACGTACAAAGGCTATGCTATTTATAAAGACGATGCTTCACACGAAATTTCAACCCAAATCTTTGATTATTCAAGAGGAATGGAGAAATACTTCGTACTATTATACCTTAATATGATAAAAATATAGCTCTTACATACTGACTGATGATGTCTAGTTTACTGAATTTCATTTATCTTCGGCTGTTCTTTTAGAAATTATTTTACTTTAATCAATGTATGACTTTTTTTTCCATTTATTGTGAAATGAAACGGAAGTATGATCATTCTTAATTATATGGTTTTTTTAGTATTTTTTTCTAGGTATAAGCTAATGTTATCCACATATAAATGATTACTCGTTTGTAAACGCAATTCACTAAAGTAACAATATTTCGCACCAAAAGTATTTTGTTTACTAAACTACACTGTATTGTTAATTAAGATTCCAATCATTGGTTTCTTCTACGATTGATAAATAAGATAAATATGAAGATAATTGAAGCATAAATAAAATGTTTGTTCTTTGGCTTGCGAGGAACACGTTTTGGCGAACTTTCAATCGGCGTTGTACCCAATCAAATTACTCGGGACGTGATGTTCCAGTTTAGTATACTCTACAATATTTTTTAATATACTGAGTGAAATGAAATATTGTCCAGTCTACGGCGCGAACAGTGCTGGTTGCTGTACCTTTATATAAAAGTTTGATGGTGAACCGAAACGTAATTTCAAAAATCAGCCGCTTCCTATTGTTTCAGTTTATTTACACAGGAAAATGTTACGAGAAACCTTTAGATTTTCCTTACAATTGAATTGTGAAATGGTAACTAAGTTTAGAGTTTACTACTTATTTTTTAATTCAAAGTTTCAACTATTACGTTATAAACACTTTAAGTGTATGAGTGATTACACTAGAATGAAATGAAAAATTGTCTTATGATAATGAAAGGAAAATATTTAAATATTGTAAAACTGTAAATGTATATGACAAAATTAAATACCAAATATTAAATCAAAATAATAATCGGGAATGTATTGAAGAAAAAAAATGTTTGAAAATCTGTGTCTTAGAGATATTATCTTACTAAAAACGAGCAATCGTTATGGGACAAGAGTTACAAATTATCAAAGCTATATGAATTGCTTGTAGACTTACTAGGTACTATATAAGTAACTAAACAATTTTGCTGTAAATTAAAAAAATATATATTTATTAGAAGACAATGTATATGAATATATAAATAGCAACTCGCCGATACCCAAAAAAACCCAGTGAGGTTTTGGAGGTTCGGTTTCATAAATTGTAAAAGTTTACTGTTTTTACGATTTGAATAAATTAAAAAACAACGTGGTTCTATGTGTTTAAACTGCATCCAGATTTTTTTTTTGCGTAAATAAACTGTTAAACCTCTACTTAATGTCTCCTGTGACCATTCAGGTGTCTTACAACAACGTCGGTGACACAGTGATTAAGGAGCTGGCTTCAAGATCCAGGTTTGATTGTGACTGCCAAATTTACGAATGAGTTTCAATCATACATGGAAATCAACCCGCTCTAACAGAGGAGACCTACATAACCTAGAAATTATTTCGAAGATACGTGTAAAGTCTGCTACCTTGAAGTAGGCTAGCGTTGTGGACTAAGTCAATATTAGGTATATTAGGTGTTATATGTAGTTCTCTGCTTTATCTATTTTATATTTATTTATGGATAGTATATATAGTGGTACAGTACTAATGTAGTATTTAAAGTAGGAACATTTAATATTAAGTTTTAATATGTAATAGTGACATTTTGTTTGTATTTATTTAATGTACGCATCAACTAGGGCACGCCGGAATATTAGCGCTGCGGCTGCCGCTGTAGCATAATGCTGAGGCGGGTCCTTTTTGACATGTGCACTACAGCGCGATTAGTTATATGACTTTATATTTTTATTTAATTCTCTATTTTGTTAAAATTGTTAAAATGTATTGATTAATCAATGCAAGTTATATAAATTCTGATTCAACTGTTTCTCATTTTTAGTGAAGTGTTAAATCAACAATTGTAAATATATTTCATCTATGTTTCTGTAACTTTTTGCTCCATTTGTTATTTTTATTTCGTGTAGTAGTGTAGTATGTTGGCTCAATGTGTGAATTTGAATTTGAATTTAAATTGAGAGAAGCGGCTGCCATGTGTAGATACCTTATCAGTCTTTAATAATACCACTTTTAAGTAACATTTTAGTAACGCCTTGATATATTTTAAAATCATATGGATTTCAAATAAACATAAGAGGTACTTATATTTGAATTTGAATGTATTGTTTGATTTATTGTTGCTTTTAGCCTTATTTCTGAAAAAGCTATGCCCTACAATTCGTTAAACTGCATTTAAAAATAGTGAAAAGGTTGAGAGCTGGATAGCTTGTCTTTGTAGAAAAGAAAACCCCTCCAATCATAAGGAAAGGAAGGAAAACGTCGTGAAGAAACCGGCATCATACTTTTTTTTCTCAACATTGACAAATACTTGTTCTTATTGACGTCAAATACAACATGACTCTACCACCAGTTCGGAAAAACCTTCGTGAAAAACAACTGGTAAGAAACTTCACGGGTATAATTTTTTTTAAATAAACTTACAGAGTCTCTTTATGTCTATACAAAATTATTCTTAACTGCATCTGTTAGCTCGGCAAGTCTCCCTCCCCCCAAGTACCCAACATCGCCCTCCTAAACCATGTTAGAGGGAAGTGAGCGACCCGTCAATCTACGATATTACTTCGAAGTACGTGTAAGTCTGCCAACCCATAGTTGTCAAGCGTGGTGGACTATAGATGGTTTCAGCCACCCCTTAGTCTGGCGAGGCTAGAATTGTTAATACTGTTGATAGTTTGTAAATAAATTAATAATTTTATTTCATAATTATTAAGTTTCAACCTTGCAGTTCCCATGGAAATATTTGAATATCAAAACATTAAACTATACTATTATTATAAAGAAGATTTTGTTTCTGTTTTTTTGTTTGTTCGATTGTTTTCTGCAGTAATCGATAATCTCTGAAACTATCGAAACACTTTTTACAAATAGAAAACATTATCCAGAAATAAAGTCCGCACGTCCGGACCGCCGTGCCGTGCCAGTCAACGGATACCAACCGTACTTGGACTTGACTGAATTTCCAACCACCCACTTAAGCATCTGCCTCAACAGGTGCTTACCTTGTTAGATATCATTTTCAATGCCTGCTTCAACCTTAGCTACTTTCCAAAGGCTTGGAAAGAAGCGACAATCATAGGTATTCCCAAGCCGGGTAAACCTCTGAATATCCCGGCTAATCACAGACCCATCAGCCTCCTCAAGGCCATGTCCAAACTTCTCGAGAGAGTCATACTCTCTCGAATGCGAAACCATCTGTTTCCAACGGATGGCGATGCCTTCATCATTTCCCACCATTTCGGCTTTCACGCTAAGCACTCCTGCCCTCAGCAACTCCATCGAATCATCGAACTCGAAGGCTTCCTATCCGTGGCGTTTTAAAACGGTCGCAGTCTTCTTTGACGTAGATAGAGTCTGTCGCGGTCTCGTCTATAAACTCTACAAAATAGGCTTACTGGATCGCCTAGTTAGGATGATCGCGTCGTTTCTCAAAGACCGCACGTTTCGTTTAAACATGAAGACACGCTCCCCGCGCCTCGTTCCGTAAAGGCTAGATTCCCTCAAGGCTCAGTCCTCGCCCCTGTGTTGTACACAGTGTACACTAACGATATTTCTGTCCCACCGAAAGGCCTCGCCCTCTTTGCCGACGACACCGCCCTTTACACCAAAGGCCTCAGTAGCCCGGTTCTCGTTACCAGACTCCAAAAGGCTGTAAACGCCCTCGGTGCATGGTTTCAAAAATGGCGCATCGATGTGAACCCAGACCAGAGTTCGCCGATTACAATCTCCACATCCGAATGTTAGGCATTCCCATCCCCTGGAAGCGCAGTACCAAATACGAGACGAGAGACGCTTTCTTTAAACCACACGTCGATAGAGTAACGAAACTCGCCCGTTTTTACTTAGGCCGTTCAAGATGTAATTGTGGTGACCAGGCCGCGGCCCACGGCCCGACAAATATATATCCTAATCGCTTAAGTAAAGTTGATATTGCGATGTAGAATACGCGTTGTGATTGGTCGGTTGAGTAGCACGTCACCGCTACATCGCTCCCCTCCGAAACCGAAGGTCGTACGTAGCGTCCATCATCGGTTTTTGCATAAGGTGAAGCTTGCCAGTGTCTCAGCTGATGGTTCCAGTCAGTCGGAACCAGGTGCCGCGTAGTAGTCCACGGTGAGTCGGGACTAAGGGGTGCATGTCCGACGATCCTCGGTGTGGGTCCGGTTTCCGTGGAGTACGGAACAAGTTGCTCCAGTGAGTCGGAAGCTGCCCAAGGATGCCGAGGTGCAGACTTCCCCAGTGCGTCGGGGCGGTGCAGGTCGGTGCGTAGTGGCTGGCGGCTGCGTCGGCCAAGAGTGAAGTGCTCTGCTTGTTGACCGGCCGAAGGTGCAGCACTGCACGTCGACCAGGAGAGAGGTGCTCTGCTAAGTACCGGCCGAAAGTGCAGGTGCTGTGCCAAGTCGCAGGTGAGGATGAGGGGTGACGACCAGCTGCTGGTCGCAAACTTTGCAGGACCTTGCGTGGTCGTGGTCGCTTATGCCCATGTTGTCCTCTGGAAGCTGGTTCTGGTGTGGAGTCTTCGCTGTTGGTGTGGAGAGTGATGATGACAATGATGATGATGATGAAGGCTGCTCATGTGCTCTGCTCGGGGTCACCACTTTAGGGAACATTACCACGCATTCCCACAGATGTTATCGGCCACGGCCCGACAATCATTGTTGGAAAGTCATATATATTCTAATCGCTTAAGCAAAGTTGATATTGCGATGTGATTGGTCGGTTGAGTAGCGCGTCACCGCTACAGTATGTTAGGTAGAAAAAGTAAAATGTCCTTTAGAAATAAACGTACGCTTTATAAGACCTGCGTTAGACCCGTCATGACATATGCCTCGCCAATCATTTCCCACGCCAAAACCTCCCTCCTGCACAAACTGCAGGTAGTTCAAAATCTCTTCTGCCACAGGGCCACAAACGCACCTTGGTACGTGCGTAACGCGGACCTGCACAGAGATCTTGAACTACCTACAGTGCAACAGCACCTCAAAACACTCTCGGAAGCGTTCTTCAAAGCTCCGAAACCCACCCCAATCCTCTAGATCGAAATTCAGTCTCTGTACCCTGTCTTAGATTTGAAGTTCAAAGTCGCTTGACCGAGAAACGCGCACACGAACGTAGCGACGCAGCTCATGCAGATCTCGAAACCCTTCTGGCCGCAAATTCTAATTCTAATTTAAATTTGAATTAATTCAACTTTTAATTTTCATTTTGAGCACCTTCAGTTCTATGAATTCACCTTCAGTGCTATGTAATTCCCAGCGGGTGACCCCTTCTGGGCCCCGCTAGCGCGGCCTCTTTCTCCAATTGGTCGTCGCTCACATGAAGGCCGTGTGGCAAAAAATTGCACGAGTCATTCAGGGGGTTTTTTGGTGGGTATTGGCTCTGGTAGGCTCGGAGCGAGTCCCAGATAACCCCGATCGTGCGCGCCTGCCCTCTCCGTGGAGGGGAACAAAAAAAACATTTTTTAAAGATACCTACAGGCTGTGCACTGAAAAAAATATTGTTAGAGGCTAGCCATTTTCCGTCATCGAACTAAAACCAATAAACACTCTCATTTAAACATTTCAAATAATCATATTATATCAAAAGATCGCTGTCACACGGAATACTCTGCTTTCAATTATTTTCTTAATTTTTATGATTCTTCTAAAATCGGGACTGCATTTTTTAACCTTAATGGCCTTTTAATTAATTAATCTTTAGAGATCTTCAACAGAAAATACGGTCACGATACTAGAAGGATCTAAAAAAAAATAATGAAAATGATAACAGAAGTATGATTATAATTATATCCACATGGATTCCTTACTTCTCTTTGTTTCTACTGCTTCTAATCTATTTCCAAAAATGCTCGAACAATATATTTATACCTAATTAAATTTGGCTAACGTCGGGTATTCCTCAAAAAAAAAATCATGTTTTTATGAATAAAATATTTTAATCGTATAACCCTATTCTCGAAATCTGAAAACGAGTATATATGTAATTTCATAATGATTAGTAGCGTGAAATTCTAACAAATAAACAATGAAACAAAGAGCTTACAGCCGAATTTCTTATATTAGGTAGAACTAGATTATGTTTATGTAGTTCATATAATTAATGGCATTGTAAGAAGACGAGAAATTGTACAGCGACAGAAGAATTTCTTTGTAAAGAGCTCGTTTGGAGCATTAGGCGCGTATGTGTCAGCAAATAGAATAACCGTATTCTGTTTCATTAGAATAATTAAGTAATCCGATTGGTGGATATTTTCCCAAAAACACTTTTGAACACAAAACCTAGCTTTTTCGCACAGTTTTGGTTAAACGGGACCACTGCCTTTATTATAACCAGTAGAAACAACTGAATAAACCAAATTGGCAACCCATTTCGGACCAAAGCTTGAAAACTCATTATTAATCAATAATGTATCCTATTAACGATGTTCATTTGCACAACTTCCATTAACGATCAAGTGGATCACGGTCGAGTTTGTTAGCTGTGACAACGTTGAAAAATAATGTTAATAATGTTAGTTTAAGTAGTTTTATATGAATATCCCCAGTTCGGCGGTACTTACTTTTATCTTAATTTAAAAGATGGCAGCACAGAGATCTCTTCATCAGAACGCACACTTGCGAAGACCAAAGTTACAGTTACCAACTAAACTCGGAGATAGATGGTTAGCCAGTAAAAATGTCTCTCCATCTCAATCCATTTTTGTAGGCTGATAGACACTTATAGCGACATTTAAGTGACTAGTTTCGCCATTGTTCTTTGATTATATTTTTTTTTTTTTACCAAAATTTCAAATGAAACATTTAATGTTTAATTCAAATAACAACTGTATCGGAAAAAATAATTAAGAATATATACTCGTATTTCGAAGCTACATGACCGTTGTGTATATTTGTTTCCAACACAATCATAGACTTTGTCATCAGAGTTGACACTTACGAGAAGTACCCAAGCGAAGCCGCAACGAAATTTAGTTAAGCACTCATATTTTTTACATTTACTTCCCAAAGTAATCTGAAATAAGCAATAAAATTATCAAGAACTTGATACGAAACGGCCCTTAATCTCTTTCGATAAATCTTAAGAAACTTTCACAGATACAGTTGCAATATTCTGCTAACAAAAGAAACCGGCAACTGTGTAAACACAAATATGATTAATGTTACTTTCATATTGAATACTATAATCCGATTTGACGATAGCATTATCGCTAGAGATATTATACTCTATTTGCCCAATATTAAGTATCCATTTATACCGCGTTCCTAGAAGGTTTAAGCGGGGATATTGATGTGAGTTTATCATTGTCCAATAACTTATTTATATAATGAAATAGCGTGTCTCTGGAGTTCACTCGGTTCGAATAAGAAGTGTGTTCGATTTTCTTCTTTTCAACTTCCATATCATATAATAAGTAATTTGTTATTTATTTACTATTTTCATTTTACCTTTGTTGGTAAGAGGCATTGTCACCCATGGACATAATAAATCAGTTATGTAACCTACGATACCAAAAGAAGGGTGTTATAAGTTTAACGTTTGTATTTGTTTGTGTATTAGGATTTGTGTGTCTGTCTGTTGCATCATAACTGCCATACGAGTAGATCAATTTCGATATGATTTATTTTATTCAAAAGTAGAATCAATAGAAAGTGTTTTTAGCCATGTTAACATCGATTCAGCCATTCAACAGTTATGCCACTCGTGCCTCCGTCGTTGTAGTGAGCGGACGTGGTTTTTATTTATTTAGTTGTTTACGGTTTACGTGCTTAAGTTAGAGGAATATTAAAATGAAAGATAACAGTGAAGACGATGAAACGGACAGTGCGGGATACGTCCGTAGTGAGAACGAAATTGCGGAAACAGACGTCGTAACTTCCGTGGCGCCCCAATAGGACAACACACCAAACATTCTGGAACGAAACAAAAAAAGGATGAGAGGTTCGAGTGGAGACAGTAGCGGAGATGGATTTACAAAGTTTACAACTAAAAAAACTAAAAAGAACACTCAAAAAGAAAATATTATTGAATGTGAGGGTAGTTGTGAATCCATGGAAGCAACAACAAACAATGGTTATGGAGTATGCGTCATGTCACCGGAAAAATTACCTAAGTAGATGGCATTTGCAAAACTATTGTTTAACGAAAAAATAGAAAACGTAACAAAGATTAAGTATAAAAATCCCTGTAGAATAATAATACATTTTGAAGACAAAAAATCCGCAGACAAAATATTTGCTTGCAAAAGATTAAAAGAAATGAATTGCAAAATTCAAATGTTAGATAAAACGTATGTATCATTTAGTAAAATAAGAGGTATAGAGAAGGATATAAGTGACGAAGAACTAACTGAATCATTTCAATGTTTCGATGAAATACTATCTGTAGGAAGACTTAAGAGACTGATCGACGATAAGTGGGAAAACAGTGAAACTGTAAGAATCTGTTTCAACAGCTCCACTTTACCCTCGTATGTTGTAGCATACGGGTGCAGATTTAAGGTGGAACCTCATAACTTCCCCGTCACTCAGTGTTCTCGCTGCTGGAAGTTTGGACACGTAAATAAATTTCGTCCGAGTAGTAAAGCATTTTGCCTTAAGAGTGGAGGAAATCATGAAAATTGTGATACAATAAATTATAGATGCACTAACTGCAATCGACAACACGTAGCTCTTAACCAGACATGCCCTATATACATCAAAGAAAAACCTATACGAGATATAATGACTAACGAAAATACCAAGTATAGAAATGCCCTACAAATATACACAAACAATAGAAAAGAATCAGAACAAATATCTCTCATTACTTTGAATACAACATCTCCCATTTTGCAGAGAAAGCCAACTTATGCGCAAGTCGTAACAGAAGCTACAGTTCATAAAGAAATTATAAAAGAAAATGAAACAATTATAAATAGTATAACAAACACAAAAACAACTCGTATAAAAAATCATAGTGAAGGGCAAAGCCATGAATAAATATTATTTACACAAAGTAATATTTATTCATGGCAAAGAAAAGCATATACAGATTATAAAAATATTGAGAGTCAGAAACGTCAAAAATTTGAGTAGAGAAAAATATTTTCGAAAATTCAAGATATAATTACGTCACAAAATACGTTTGAAGAAAAATGTATGTTAATAGTTAAAAAATGTGTTTAGTGAAGTGAAAGACTTTTTGTTTAATCTAATAATACGTGGTGACTTAATGAAATTACTATTTAATAACAGTAATGGGTAGTAACTTCAAAAAAAATACCGGCACTCGACATAGTACAGTGGAACGCTCAGAGCATATCTGATAAGCTTGTTAATTTTAGTGCATTTCTTTTACAAGAAAAAATACATATGGCTATCGTAAGTGAAACTTGGCTTTCCGAGGAATCTACCTTGACTCGCAGTGGCTATAATATATATAGAAAAGATAGGCCAGACTCCTATGGAGGCGTTGCTATCATAACTCACAACTCTCTACAAACTCAAATTTGTCAACTTCGTGTCCATTGTAACATTGAAATCATTTATATCAAGATTTTCAATTATAGTAATCTAGAAAATGTTCTATTAGTTTACTGTCCGTCATCGGTTCATACAACCCAGTCCGACTGGGATGCGATATTTAGTCAATTTTCTAAGAAAACCCTCATCGCTGACGATTTTAATGGACATCATATTAACTGGTGGGATAAAAATAACAGTAGAGGTGTACAGCTATTTAATTCTGCTTTAGAGTACGGCTTCATATCTATGAATAATGGTGATGCCACGAGGATTAAGTTAGTTAGTAATAGGTTACAACGGTCGGCTCCTGACGTTAGCTTTTGCTCAATAGACATGGCTATTGACATGCAGTGGCAAGTTAGCAACGAAAATCTTGGAAGCGACCATCTAATAATAAAAAGGACTCTAAATTATAATATTAATATTAATATAAAACAAAAACGAAGTTATAAAAATGCAAATTGGTATGCTTATTCAAAAATAATTAATGATTCTTTAAATAACTACACGTGGAATAATTTTAATACTCAGGAGTTGTATGATAGTCTTATATATATCATAAATGTAGCCGCGGATACTAATATTCCCTTCATCAAATGTAATAATAACCCGGATTCTAAATTTAAACCAAAACATTACTGGAGCCCCGAACTATCCCAGATTGTTGCACAGCGTAGGCTAGCCTTGAAATTATTTAGACGTAATCAGACACCAGAAAACTTACGCAGACTCAATAAAAAAATTGTGGAGAGTCGCGATATGATACGCAAAGTCAAAACGGAATCATGGCAAAGATTTTGCAATAGTTTCGATGAAAATGTCTGAGCATCTGATATGTGGAGACGTTTACGTTGGGTTAAAGGCTATAAACAAACTAAACAGTTTATAAATGACAATTTGAAAGAAAAATTAGTCCATTCTTTAACGCCTGTATCAGTCTTGAATAGATGTCCCTTATTTGAGTCCAGCAACACTATGCTAGAGTCAAAATTTACTTTGGAAGAACTAAAGCAGTGCCTTAAAAATAAGGATACATCACCCGAGGACGACAATATATCATACTCAATGATATATAATCTGCCAGAAACAGGCAAAATTTGTTTACTTTGTTGTAATTTAGTATTTATAATTTGATTTTTAAGTCCGGGTACATTCCAATTCAATGGAGATCTATGTTAATTAT
This sequence comes from Marasmarcha lunaedactyla, assembly GCA_923062675.1. Lineage (NCBI taxonomy): Eukaryota > Metazoa > Arthropoda > Insecta > Lepidoptera > Pterophoridae > Marasmarcha > Marasmarcha lunaedactyla. The sequence goes on from OV281341.1 coordinate 4,858,269, forward strand.
ACCTATTCCTAAAGCTCATAATGAATCATCCGAAATTAAACTCCGTCCGATAGCATTAATGTCCTGCATGTGTAAAATATTTCATCTTATGATTATGAAACGTTTGGAATGGTATTTTGAAAGACAAAAAATATTTTCTAACAAGACAGTTGGTTTTCGAAAATCTCTTTTGTGCTTAGATATATCCCGAATTACTACTTATATTCAGTTTAACTTTAAAAAAAGCATTCCTACATTAGCTTGTTTCATTGATATTCAAAACGCCTACAATAATATAAACGTTAATAGCGTGGTAAGGATTTGAGACAAAATGAAGGTTGGGAAAAGAGTTTGTTCATATCTCTGGAACTTCTTATGCGATAGACACTTGTTTATTAAAAACAGCAATGAGGCTAACTTAACTCGTCATACTCACGCTGGCCTTGCTCAAGGAGATCCCCTTTCCCCACTTTTATTTATTATAGCAACAGCAGAGTTATGTAATAGAATAGAAAATGTCGAAGTATGTCAATATGCTGATGATTTTATTTTTTATACAAGCCACAAAAATATACAGGTTAGTGAAAAAAAAATGCAAGAGGCGCTAAATTTATTAACACACCTCTTAGAAAATATAGGATTGGATATTTCATCGGACAAATCAAAACTAACTTTATTTAGCCATGGTCGAGGACGGGACCAAATCACTATTAAAATTAACAACAAACATCTATTATTTACAAAGAGTCCAAAATACACGCCTTTCTTGGAAACGACATATTAACGAGCTTTACCAAGAAGCTTCCAAATGTATTAATATATTAAAAGTTTTAATTGGACCGCAATGAGGCATCCATCCAAAGTTTTTAAGAAAAATCTACATTGCACTCATACGCAGCAAGCTAGATTATGCAATTTTCGTGTATGACAATGGACACAAAGCTTCTTTGAAAAAATTAGACACATTACAAAATCAAGCTTTGAGAGTCATAGGCGGGTTCATCAGAAGCACACCAATTCATGTAATGGAGTGTGAGCTATGTATCCCACCTTTATATATAAGGAGACAATATTTAGCATATAGATTTATTTTAAAATGTCAGAGTATTGCCAACAATTTTATGAAATCTGAATTATCTATCCACAATGACTGCAACAGAAATAATAAAGAATCTCTTTTGTTAGCCACCTATAACAATTGTAAAGATAACAATGTTCACAGCTCTGCACCACTGGACATGTTTTCTTTGGAAGTTTGGGTCAGTTATATAAATACTTTGGAAACCATACATATACATTTGCAGTGCATCACAAAACCAAAAATCTCTTATGAAAGTAACGCTATCAAATCAAACGTCATACATGAAATAAATACTAAGTATTGTGGATGGCATAAATTGTATACGGATGGGTCGAGGGGTGACTTTGGGGCTGGAGCGGCCTTCTGTGAAGAAAACATAAAGCTGTATGGTGCATACAGATTTGATAATAATATTGTCAGCATCATGTCAGTGGAGCTCGTTGAAATCTCGAAAGCCCTATCATACGCACGCAACAATCAATATAACAAATTCGTTATCCTGTCGGATAGCCAAAGTGGTCTCCAACATTTATTGAAATGTGCTCATGGACACAGAGCAGTTCCAATAGCTTATGTAATTCACCAGCAAATATTCTATTTTCAAAGATAAGGTGTTATTCTGAGGTTGCAATGGGTGCCATCCCATATCCATTTAAGAGGTAATGAGGAGGCTGACGCTATAGTGAAAGATGCCATGATGCAAGGAGGTAAATACATTTATGAAACTGAGATATTAACACCATATTACTCAGAACAACTTAAAGTGTATAAAAAAATATGTTAAGAAAATTTGGTTTCCCACATGCAAGCAACTAACAAAGGTATTTGGTATAAAACAACACAAGCTAAGCCTCCTCACTGCGCCTGGTTTGAAAACTGTGACATGGAAGTTGTGCTTATTAAAACAGCCCTGAGATGTCGCTCAGGACACATTCCATCAAATAAGTTCAAACACCTTATGCGTAAAATAGATTCACCATACTGCGAAACTTTCAATAAAGAAGAAGACTTACCATATCTTGATGGAATGTGTCAAGAACCAGAGTGTTAGAGATAATGCTTTATCTACACTTCAAATCTACTTGTTGGACTTAGGAATTTTCCAAAGCTATTTGTCGGCACCCACACAATGTCCAGCACAAATAGTTTATGAAATTGTTCTTGCACACTTGCGTCCACCAGTGTAATATTTTTATATATGATGTATTCATATTTTTGTTTTAGTATAGTATTATGTAATTGTGTAAATACGGGACTGACATATTTATAAAATAAAAGTCCCTTTAAAAAAAATTAAGATAAAAAAAAACAGTTTGTTGTTTGTCGGGGCTTTTTAATGTGTATAAACAAATAACTTGTGGTTATTAATATGCTTGTGATAATTATATTTTAATGTCCATTAATGATTAATGATTCATTACCGACAGTAGCTTTCTGTTGGTTATGTCTTTGTTCCTATTGTTATATTACCTGTTCCTTCGCCTTTAGCTGTACAAAAACAACCAATTTGTGATTATTTGTGAATAAAAATAAATCCAATATACAAACCAGTATAATGGTGGTCAAAATTGACAGAACTAGCAGTACCACCCCATTTGAGATCTTAACAAAAAACTGTACTCCTCCCACTAGAGTATTAAAGTAAAAATGTGAGTACATTCTAGTACCTATATATAAGTACCAATTTATCTTAGACGACCGAGTGGTGTAGTAGAAAGTAGCCTTGCCTCATACACCGAAGGTCCCAGATTCGAGTCCTGGCCGGGGCATTCATTTGTGTGACACAAATGAATGTTTGTTGTAAACAAAGATGTTTGTTCTTGGGTCATGGTTGTTTGTAATTATATATGTTGTTTTATTCCAGGTTCCCCCCAGTTCGCTGTATGGTCATCTATAACACAAGCTCTGCTTACTTTGGGGCCATTCAGTTGGTGTGTTTGTCTGGGGATTTTTTTTTATTACTATTTTTATCTTACTATTTTTCCTTTGCACCAAGAATTTATTACAATAAACTGTCGATGAACACGCTACAACTTGCAACACAACAAAGTTTCGTTGAATTACATACATTCCTGGCCCCCAGCGGCATCCTGCGCGGTACAACGACGACGCAACTGTCGCTGCCATCGGCCGCCGCAGTGACGACAAACTTCCTGCCTTTATCCCTAAGAACTTGGACTTTAGGTGAGAAGTTACCTGTATATTGTGTTCCTAGTATAGCTTCGACTCAACTGTTTCATTACTTGCTGGATGTGATTTCGTATTCGGTGCTAAAACCTTACAAGATCCTTATAATGTCCTTACTAGAAACCCTAATTATATTGTTAATGTGATACGCGTAGAGCTTTAACTGAAATGTCTAAAATATGGCATAGGCATAGGCTATATTATGTAGCAATAACTTGAATACCGCAATTTTAAAGAAACGGAATTTTCCGCGAACGAATAATTACCGTTCACCGAGGTATTTTCAGTTTATTTATGGGAATTCCTTTGTTATAGATTGTTTAAATTCGTCTTTGTTTAGAACTGATAAAGTTAGTATTTGATAAAGTTACGACATTATAAAAGCAAATACATTTCTTAAAATAACCAATGTTTACTGTTGTGATGCGTGTAGCGTTTTACTTGATAATATTTCCAGGACAAACATATATTTCTACTTTTGAATTATTATTTAGATAATATGCTCAATTTATATTACTTCAAACGCATGTACAAAATTTCCCTTTGTTACAATCGTTAAAATAACAGCTAAGCATGATTCATACCAACTATATAGGGTATAATAACTATACAGGGTGTTCAAAAAAGTATTTTACAAAAAATATTCCAGGTTGAGTAATTCTCCGCTGGGTAAGGTATCTAACTATCTACTTTTACGTTTTTTCTATTGTGCAACGACCTCCCAGCTGATCGGAAGGTTCGCGCGTTATCTGGATAAGTGTGTGGCCGCGCGCTTAAAGTCTAAATGTTTAGGATTTTTTATGGAAAAACTATAAGTCCAATAAAACGGTTTTTTGCTGTCGAATGGTGAAGACTAACTCAATCTGGAATATTTTTTTGTAAAATACTTTTTTGAACACGCTGTATATATAAATATTATATAATTATAATATGTAATGGCGGCAACACAATTTTAAATTCTGTAAACATTTGCATTGTCTACCTGTTCAAGCGTATGCGCTTAATACACCGCTGATGGATAAACTACTATTAAACAAACTACTATTCAACGAAAAAACAGTTTATCTGTATTATTTTTAACTAGTTTATTTTTCATTAATAGGAAAACAGGTCACTAATGTTTTTACCTACTTATCGTGTCCAATTCTTGTAAACAAGAATTTAATATACTTTTATTACGAATTTGATCTCTATTAGTTAAAGTTATAAGGAAAATAATAATCAACGTGTAACAAAATAACCGACATTTCCTAAGTAATCTTATCCTTAATCACACGACAGAAATATACATGTAAATCGAATTATATTGTTTCCCTTAGTCATGAGGTTGTTCTAAAGAAATCGCGAAATGAACCTGAGTTCTTGAACCGAACTGTGATCTTGTTAGTGGAAATGTAATAATATTGCGAAAATTGAGGCAGTCACGTCTTACATAAACGAACCTACGAAAATATGCGAGCAACGGAGTAAAATGGCGTATGCTTCGAAACGAACGTGCTTTTTGTATGTACAACTTTCAACGGTTCTTATATTATTAATTATGAGTAATCATGTTTTTATTATCTATACCATTTATACATCTGTTCAAGATATCTATATAATTGAGCTATTGTATAAGGACTTAGACACTTAAGACGTTTACCGTATTTTTGCAAAATGTCTAGTAAATTGATGTCTAGTAAATTTGTTAAGGTCTTAATTAGAAAAAATAAATACAAGATTAGCAAAGATAACATTATTTATTTAAGTTATTTGGTAATCCAATTATTACAAAAATGTATAAACCGACAAAATAATTTCACTCACAGCTTGGCTTAATAAAATTCCTAATCTTCCATCTTGTATCCAGTAGGTATGTAAACCTTCTTCGTTGAGTGGAATACCCGAAATGCCAAAAGTGTCTCTCTTTGAGTTCGCTTCCAAATAAACAGAAAATGGCGCTTACCCCTCTACAGTTTCAGCAGAGTGCAACATAGTCGCGTCACAACTGAACCCATTCAATTTCGTCAGATTAAAATTATTGGTGAAACATTGTTGAAATATCTTATTCATGTGGGGGGTGAATGACCTGCTGGATTGTGGGTGGTTGGGGATTTGGCCAGCACGCAGTACGATCGACTCTATTAAATGTAGGTGTTTTTATTTTATCCTGGTTTTACTACTTGAGTACATATTATTTTACCAATCTTTTGTAGTTTGGTATAGTTAAATATAATTTTAAATTTAAAGTTAACTATAAACTGTTAACTATAGTTTTTTTGTGGTTCGTTCATTGTTCGATGTGTCTTTGTTAAATAAATGTCACAGCGTAAGTATTAGATATCCTCTTGTGTTATTTGATGATTACCGTATAATATATTTACACAAGTGAAAAAATAATATCAGGCATTGCTACTGCGTGTCGAAAAGTATTTTTACTTATTTATTTTAAAAAATATTGAGGGAATAAAAAATAAATTAAAACTAGCAAGCACAATGCTACACGCTCAATAATTTTGTTTAACAAGTATTTCTCCACAGTAGATTTATGAGAAAAGCTATTCAAATTATTGTATGATAACCTCCGGGATTCAAAGCTACGCAGGTGATTCCGAGTGAATCTACTAGTCTGTTTAAATATATTATGTTTAAGGCAACTAACAGATATAGGTTACCATTCATAAAAATTAAATTTATATAATACCATGTAAATTCTATTGTCTTTATACGTAAATTAATATTTGTTGCTGTTTAAATCAAATGAATGAAATTCAAGCACCTAGTGCACCAAAATTCGCGATAATGCAACGTGTAATATACCTTAGGTGGTAATTCTGCTTATTCCAAGCTGCACACACTATTCCTCATTTAGGTAGCGGAGAGAAATATATCCGCACTAAATTACGGTTAGAAAACAATGTCGGTTGAGGCCACAAATAATCTTTTACTTGGCGATTTTTCAGCTATTCGAGCAAAGGAAAACGCTAAATAAGAAATAGTTTATGTTTTACTGCGCTTTTATACTGAACGAGCGTATGACATTTACTCTGTTCTCGTAGATTTTAAATTTTTATGTAAGTCTACTTTTTAACGATAAGAAGAAGAACTAGAAACATTTATTGCGAGTCAAAACTTCATGTCATCTATCAGATTTTAAGCTATGTTTTTTTCTCAAAAATCTAAGCTATGTGAAGAAGGATGTCTTCCGTTGAGTGACGTAAAAAGTACCGACAAGATTAATATATTTATTTCTGTTTATTGCGTTTGTTTTTGTAAAAAAAATATTTTTTTGAAGCATTTGTACACCGGGGAAAACAACAATGCAGGGTGGGGCTAGATGAAATAATCCACTAAGCTTTAATTTACTTTTCAAGGCTCACTCAGCTCACCTTTGATGATTTCTACCAGGATTAGGTGAAGTGAGGTGTTTGTACATAGAAAAAGATGGGAGTTGGAGCCATGCCACTAATAAGTGAGAGTGCTTTATCTGATAACTTGATAACTGCTTTATCGCATCTCACCTGCATATGAAATGCAGCCGTTATATTGAAGGTAAGAATACACCTCTCATTTTCTTGGCACACCTCTGATGGAAATAATCAAACACCTTCAAAGCAAGTGGTCATGCGAATTTATTGATTGATTTTCCAAAACACCTAGGCACCTTTTATGAACAAATTTAATGTTTAATTTCTACCCAGTATTTTAATAGATGTCGATAGGTATAACGATAGGTCTTGCTATACAGCAATCAAAATCCTCTAGGCATTCTTTGACATCACGCCATAATAAGTTTAAGACAAATTATTCGTACTTATAATTTTCATCAATTATTAGATAGTTAACAATATAACAGGAAAGAAAAAGTACAGATTAAATACAGCGCTTAAATTACATTTTATATAAGTCAAATATCCTTATTGAAAAGGCTGGCAGAATTACTGCACTAGATAGTAATTTATAATGGTATTTTCAATGGTTGTATTTTTGAGAATGTTATTTATTGTTTATTGATTATAAGGATCGCTAACAGGTAAAACAAACTAAACACATACAATTTAAATCACAAATGACATGGTTTGTGCTCACCCACTTATAGGCAACCACAACTAACACTGATTGCAACGTACTTACATATTTGAAAAACAGAGGCTATATCTATAATTTTACAAAAATTATATTAAATACAAAATTTTAAAACAATTAGTTGAATAACATTGATAAAAATTAACTTAAAGTAACATTTTATTTCATATCATATTTAACATATTGAATTATAATGTTCCTCATTCAGGCAATGTTACTGTAGAGGCAGGACCCTCCGTCCTAGGGTCAGGGTTCGGTTTTATTGTGAAATAATTTGGAATTTTTACTTTTACGTCATGTATATATTAGGATATAAAATATAAAAGAATATTAAGAAAGCGACTGACAACATGAAATTATTACAAACTTTACAAAGTACAAAACAAGAAAACAAAACTTGAGATAAACTTTTTTTCTCAGTATAACTTGATTAATTGATAGCTGTCACAAAGTATGAAAGAAGTTTCATTTGAAAATGGGAAAAGATCTCTGAACATTTTTCGTAGCCCAGGGTTAACAAAGTACTAATTTTATGAGATGTTACACTGTTTCTATGTATTTGATTTTAAATTTAATGTATGAGATGTTACACTGATTAATTTATTTTCACAACCTATTTCTTAAATAATTTTATTATGTATATGAAAATGCCGCATCCCTGTCTCCTAAGCGTGGGTTAATTTCATATCGGAATCGTATAAACGTTTCGGAGAATACTTCCATCGTCGCCTTAAAATTAAGCATTTAGGGGCTCAATAAAATACATATTTTCTTATACAAAAATCTATCCCATGTTCATTAAAAATTATGTGCATTAAACAAAAAAAGCAGAATTTCTCTATTTTTATCAATGGATATTTTATCAATTGGTTTTTGTGGTTAAGGTTGGTTTTTTTTGTCCATTTAAAAACTGTCACCATAACCACAATAACCAAAAAAGGAAATTCTGCTTTTGTTGTTTAATGCCGTTAATTTCTAAAGAACATTGGATGGATTTTTTTTTTCTGATTTTTCTGATGATGGTTACCATCCAACGGCTTGACGTTGAATTTCGGGACACCCTGTATAAAGGGACAAAAGTGGTGTTTAAAGTTTTGTTTGTATTCAAAACTTACCGAAACACCACAAAATAGAGACTAGAAGTGCTTTTGTTGGAAGTTTGAGATATTTTTGTTGGAAATATTTATCTGAGCTCATTTTGGTACTTTTTATATAATTTCACCTCTAAGGGAGTATCAGAAGGGCTCAAAATTGAGTAAAACTAATATTTCACTAAAACCCCTCAACTCGACGTTGTCACTGCCATTCCGGAGTTTTCATACAGTTTTCGGGACACAATCTCGTGAACATGGTTATTTAGCTATAGGAATAATATAGGAACTAAATAGGAAGGACCGTAGCACCGCCCCGGATAAGGTCTTAAAAGAAACACTAATACATACCCACACTTTTTTAACATTTTTGTCACATTATATGTTTTTATTATTAAATTATACTTTTGTACTAGTTTTATATTTTAGTACATTACAAACAATACATAACTGTCAATTTTTACTCTTAAAAAAATATTTCAAGGATAATCAATGTTAATCAATTGTATTTAAGTGACAAAACAAAAAGAAATAATATGAATTTATTTGTTTTGCATTTGTTTTGCAATTGAGAGGGTCCGTTGGTATTGTTCTAATAAAGTTTGCTCTTTAAGATCCTGGCGCAAAATACTTGCAATATTTCATGGCCACTTATTTATCTCAGGTACAATTTTCTGCCACCAGGAGTACGTGCAACTGTGTTGCGGAGTGCCGTAGTGTATGGTAAAAGCTAATTCTTTGTTTTTACGTCGGTTGATTACAGAGTGCAGGCTTAAATCCAAAATCGAATCTGCTTTAGAGTCGTCGTCAGTTAGTGTGCGGGGCGCCTACAGGAGCCCGAACGACGCTCAAGCGATCCCCGCCGTCAGCCCTCCGTTGAGTGCGCGGAGTGTGGCTCACCAACCCTGCTACAAACAGTTAAAAATACAAAACTATAAACGATTACCACTGTCTGACAGTTCTATCGTAAATAAAACACTTTTTACCGGATATTATCGCGTATATTTTAGTTAATTTTAAAATTATTTCGACGTTTCGGCATCTTTGCAGTTGCCGTGGTCACGATAGACTAAGGTGTTGTTCATCTATTGCCAGTAATAAAAACTACATGATTGTCAATACATATTAACGCCATCTGTTTCTCAGTATTCTCGCATAACGTCCCGGATTGACACAAAAGGCACTGACTGTGTCCTGAGTTTGCAGTCTAACAGTTTGCTGGTTTTTCATTTTGATGTTTTTAAGTATTGGATCCCATGTTGATGAAAGTTTCCAACCATCTTCTCTATTGAAATTTGGATGTTTTTTAATTTCAATAGTTTCTCTGACCATCCTAGGAATAAAATGTTTCTCTTTTGCTAGGATCTTCACGGTATCAAATCTTAAATAATGGTTGGGCTTGTCTATGGAATGTTCACAAACTGCAGATTTTGAGGTTCGTTTATTTTTAACATCAGAGATGTGTTCTTTAATGCGAGTTGACACATTTCGTTTGGTTTGACCGATATAAGAGAGCCCGCAGTCACAGTCGATTTTATAAACGCCTGGATCTTGTAAAGGGATGCTTGATTTTATTGGACGAAGATGCTGGCTTATCTTTGAGTGCGGCTTGTAGATAGTTTTGATTGATTAAATAAAGCAATAGATATTGAATGACAATTAAAGTTACGAGACACATAACTACAGTTTTTCGTTCCAGGTACATTACTGTGCAGAATGAGGCGTTCGGACGATTTTGACAACACCTACTCCCTCCGCGCGCTCACTATTTCATAACCGAATGTCGAAGGGCCGCCGGTAACCCAGCAGCCGACAGGTATCGTGGCATTTTAATAAAATGTTGGTATTGGTATAACTTCTCTTTTATTTTTTTTTATAACTTGAATCTAGTACGTCTTACTCCGATGATGGAGCAAGTCAGAATGTATTGATTCTTTTATTTCTTTTGTGTCAAACGTATATATAAATACCTTTTCTTCTTATTTCATATCGACCTCTTTACTGAAACATCGCGGAATTCCGACGTGCTTCCTAAGGCTTAGCCGTGACGGTACCTACCGCGCACAAGTAGCGTCTTGGTATGACAGACCTCGCCATAACAAAGCGGTCTCAACGAATACTTGTCGTCTGGCATGAAACCTTTATTTTTGGTTTCTACTAGCGTTTTAACAAAACATTCTAAAACAAAGATCGAAACAATAAAGTTAATATGTAAAAAAAATAAACAATGAAAACTTTAGGCTTATATAATAATTAAAGTGTCGCATGCATTAAAATACTTAAATGTAGCTCCATGGAAAAATATATACCTTGTTTTTAATATATTTATAAATTATAATATATTTATAGTACTTGATTTCATAAATAAGTCTTCAAAATGATTTACAAAGTTATTCTCAAAACTATAATATTGCAGCTACAATAATATCCCAAGAAACGAGATCAATCTAGATAATATCATTATATTAGATTTTGTGGGCTAAATTATTATACGTCTGAAAACATGCTCCTATTATTAGAGAGTTTAATATTCAACATTGTTATTTTAAGCATTAGATTCATTTACGAAAACTGGTTCTCAAGTAAAATCAATATCTAACGGACGATTTCACAAATTTTCTAAATAAAATATTTTTATCAAAAAATCCATTGTAGGAGTGCCGCTGGAACTGCTCGCGTCGAGAAGATACGACTAAGTGAACCTACGAACTACGGCTTGTTATAATAACAAGAACCAGCCATTTGTAATAAAGCGCTGCAGTATCTTATCCAATTGTACAATATTATTAATAAGTGCTCAACATAATGCTACTTACTGTATGAAAAATGTATTGTGTCCGCTCAGAGATAATTGGACTAGATTTACTTTCTAGATTTTCATACGGTTTTTGACAATGGGCGCAATGATTCAAGAGGAAGGTTTATGTGTATAATCCTTAAATTTTTTTCATAAATTGCTTGGTATATGAGGATAAAATATTGTAAAAGTTTGATTTTGAGTAGGAGCACTCAACCAAAATGCTGCCATACCTCTTCTAGCATATCTATCTATATAACCAAATAATTAATCTTGGAAAAGTTTCTCTTTTTATGGTAAATGTCTTTCTTTTAAAGATAGACATACGCCATCTAGCGTCTACCGTTGAAATGTTTAAAAATGGTCAAATATAATGTGGTGATGGGAAAACTATTTAGGCGGAAACGATACTAGTCTGTGTAACTGGCTGTTTCTTCGCTTTGACTGTAACAACAACGACCTAAACGTTATTATATACTGACTATAGGTCCGCCCCAGACGAGGGCTTAAGAAACCCGAACGGCATTGGTTAGGCGGCTGTTTTGTTGAATGTTCATATACACATTACACATGATAAATAATTTTGTTAATATCATTTAAATATAATTAGTAATTATAGTGTGCAATAATTATGCCTATTGGAGTTGGAGTTAACGAATTATGTCTCAAAGGCTTTGTCGGTAATAACTTCTTGTGTTTTTTTTTTTTTGCCGCCGAAGCAACACCCTCACGGGTGGAAGATGCGTCATGCATACCGCCGCAGGAAAATACCGACCTCTGCGGGGGTCATGTGGGATTCACCAGAATGGCACCTATCCACTAAAAACCACCTTGTTAGCTGTGAAAAAATTTTACCGTTAGCCTTCATCGGAAGCGACACCCGTTGGGAAGTGGGTGCGCTGGCGGAGACCCGGTAGCGGGTCGTCCACCGGATGTGAAAGTTGCACTGAAGGTGCTCAAGGGGGAAATGTGAATAGTGGGATCTAAGATTTGCTCAGTTTACAATCTAAAGTTTGATGATGTTATGGTTTGCTTTTTATGGTGTCTGTGTTTTGTCTCATCTCTGTTGAATACACGAGCAGAAGTAGTATTTTATGTTCATAGTCACCGTTATTGTTCCAAAGAGTACTAAAAATCTGATATGGATGCAACAGGATTACGAGCAAACTGTATTAGATACACTAAGATACTTATATACGCTATAAGCAAAATTAAAGCTTATCAACGATATAAGTTTACCCTGAAATACACTGCTACTTGTTCAAAATAAATCCACTTTCATACAGAAACTGGCAATCTAAACCTTTAATTTTGCAGTTTATCATTGTGATTCACTAGAAGTGAAACGTGGTGAATTCCAATTTTGGGACAAACTATAACGATGTAGGTAACTTTTAGATACTGTGGCTTTCCAATGGTAAATATTTTTTCGATTACATTTCAACAGACAAGCAACCAAACTGAAAATCAGACAAATCTTTCTTATTTATAATAATAGTATAAAGAAGAAAGGACGTTTCAGTTTAATGTTTTAATGTTCAAATATTTCCAGGGGTACTACGAAGTTCGAACTTACCTATCAATTACAAAATTGACACGAACAAAGTTAAGGGGAATATCAAGTTTAAAAAGAAACAAAGGTCCAAAAAAGGATTGAATGCCTTTCACATTTATTCTACGTTACATTGTCAAACATATTGAATTTCTTATTTAAATGTTGAAACTGAAAGCTGTCCGTTTCAAGTGAGCTTTTAATATTTGATGCTGCATTATCGACACGACAAGAAATGAGGTCATTAAGTTAAATTATAAATGACGCTCATGCTGGTCAGCTGCGGAATTAAATTTATTAATATGAGTGGATGTCAATCATTTAAAGGATTATGTCGAAATTTTAATTTGATTTGAATAATAAGTATCTGTTTGATTATTTAATCGTCGCAAGACTATTTATTTATTTATTAGGTCACCAACAGAGTGTACATCAAAATAAGCATAGTATAACAAAAACAAAATTACATTCTAAATGACACTCTAATTATAGGTGACGTCGACATCCTTAAATTATACAATTGTAACACACTCTATAAGTAATTGTAAATTATTATTCAAATTTAACTAATTTATTTATTTATAAAAAAAATAATTAAATACAAAAATATACAATGAACAAGAGAATAGGGCTGAGGTATTTTAATAAAATTATTTAAATACAAAAATATGCAACAATATAAAACGATCAAGAGAAACATGTGTAACGTTATAATTTATTAATTAATTAAGTAACTTTTTTGTCAGTGTAAAATTATAAAATTATTGTTGAAGTTATTTTTATTGATAGGGTTTATAAGATTTGATTACCCTAGCTACAGAATCCTTGAAGAGATTGAGGCCTAGTCCAAAAATATCCACTTCAGTTCCTCTGGAAATTGAGTTGTATAATTTCATTAGCCTGTTTATTGGTGAATAGTGTCTAAGGTTTGTTTTGGCTCGGTTTTCCGTGAAAAGTATATATTTTCCTGGGCGAGGTAACCTGGAAGGTATCCGGAAGTTTAAACGCGACAGCAGCAAACTCGAATCAATTGCACCATGCGCCAATTTCCAGAGAAACCGAATGTCCAACAGGGCGCGACGCTCGTGAAGAGACTGCATTTTAAAATGATGCAGTCTACTTTTGTAGCTTGGTAGCTTAGTAGCCAAGTTACAATTAAATGCTAAATGCCACAGGAATCTCTTTTGAACGCTTTCAATACGCTTGATATAAACATCGTAGTGTGGATTCCACTCTACACTACAGTATTCTAACCCAGATCTAACCAGAACATTGAACAAAACTATTTTTGTCAAGGGTTTTTTAAAATCGCGACTGTTACGCAAAACAAAACCAAGAACTTTGAAACCCCTAGAGACAATATGTTCAATGTGATAGTTAAACTGCAGTTTTTGGTCCATAATTACACCCAGGTCGCGAACATTACTGAGACCAGTCAATGCAGTGCCCTCAATGTTGTAGATGAAAGGCTCATTTTTCTTTTTGCGAGAATAACGTATGTGAAAGCACTTCGAAATGTTGAGAGCCATCCCATTGTTTTGACACCAATCGCATAGGCGATCAAGATCTCTTTGAAGATCAGCACAGTCTTTACTAGAGTAAATGATTTTGAACAGTTTTAGATCATCTGCGAATAAGTAGGCCTTAGATGATATAAAGCAACTTTCAATGTTGTTTATAAAGATGTTAAAAAATAACGGGCCTAGGTGTGAACCTTGCGGCACACCGGATACTGCTGTGAAGCTGTCGGACGTAAATCCATTGACAACGACCCTTGACGAACGACTGAGTAGATATGACTTGCACCACTTCTTTGCAAAAATTCACCAGAAATGCCCATAGAGCTAAGTATTTGTATTAGCACAGAGTGCAGAACTCGGTCGAATGCCTGGCTAAAATCAGTGTAAATGACATCAACATCGAGGTGAGAGTCAACAGCTTGACTTAATTCCTCTGTAAAAAGTAATAAGTTCGTAGCCGTAGATCGTGCCCTGACGAATCCATGTTGGAAAGGGGAGAGGAGATGTTGAAAGTGATTACAGATTACTGGATAAATCAGTTTTTCATATATTTTTTTTTGTTAGTAATGAGTTGTTTAGCTCCATTTTTGTGTAGCGGTATGATCAACGCTTCCTTCCATTTAACAGGAAAAACGCCTTCTTTCAACGACCTATTGAATATTAGGGTTAGAGGATGAGCTAAAACATTAGCACACCTGGCTATGAAAATTGGAGGAATGCCGTCACTCCCAGCACCTTTAAAAACATCAAGTCTCTTGAAGGCTTTGTAGACCGAGTCTATTTCTATGGCTATGGAATTTAAAAAGATACTAGTTGTACAGCTGGGGTCCTCTGGGAAAAGTTTGTCATGGTTATACACGGATGAGAAGTGTGAAGCAAACAAGTTGCAAATTTCAGGTCCATTTGTAGCTGTTTCACCATTGTACTGCATTTGGTCAGGGTATGAGCTATTATTGTTTCGCTTTCCTTTGATAAAAGAAAAAAATAACTTCGGGTTGGATTTCAAGGAAGACTCTAGTTGAGAAATGTATTTGTTATAACAAGCAGTCTGTAGATTTTCACATCTAGTTTTAGCACTATTAAGCGATAGCTGGTCACGGGGGTTATAGTTAAATTTTTTTAATCTTGATGCGATATTTATATTTTTCTTTTAAATGATGAATTAAAGCTGCTGAGAACCAGAGAGGATAGCGAGAAGAACGTGGTTTAGATTTTGGGACATATCTCTCTATGACTGCGCGCAAATTTGCGTACAGAATCGTAACCATTTCATTGACATCATTACAGCTAGAGAACTTCGTATCCCAGCAAGTTTTATTCAATTCACATATAATGTTTTTATAGTCGGCTTTATGAAAACAAAAACGGCTTGTATCATCATATTTTAAAAATTTCATATATGAGACCGGTATTAAGAAGGTAATAGCGGGGTGATGTTCCACAGCCTTGGGCAGTGGGTCCAAGCAAGCGACTAAATTAGAGACAGTACGTTGACTAACGATCAGGTCCAATATTCTGTTCTTACTATTTAAAACATGGTTATATTGATGCAGCGCATTGAGAGACATAAAATCTACAAATAAGTTTCCAAATACGCTGTTGTTTGTCTTTGGAGTGAGATAAAGCCCTTCTTCACTTTCCCATGTGACAGACTTTAAGTTGAAGCCTCCAATTATTGTAACATCCGAAACACCAGAATTCAAAACACGATAAGCGTTTTCTAGGAACAGTTCCAGAGTATTTTTATGCAAAGGAGAAGGCAGATAGGCACAACAAAAATGTAGACATTCTTGGCGCCCTGAAGAACAAGATAACTGAACACTTATCCAAATATCTTCATTATTTATAGACTCAAGATCACTCAACCTTTCAGAATTAAAGCGTTTAGCAACAGCAATCCACACCCCACCACCTTCTGATTTTTCGTTAAGACTATTCTTTTCGCGATCGCGCCTGTAAACATTATATCGACTATCAAAGATTTCTGCGTCAAAGACACTGCTATTTAACCAAGTTTCTGTAAAGAATATTATATCGTAATTGTAACAAATTATTTTATTAAAAATATCCACAGTTTTGGTTTTAAGACCACCTACATTTTGGTAGTAAACTGTTAAGCCGTTTTAATATTTTAAAATTTTAAAATTTTGCCTGAACAAAAAATACCATACAAACCAATGCGGGGTAATCCAAATATTGTTAAAGGTCGATACTGAGGCCAAGACTTCATCTCTGACTCGAGGACTGGAAAATTTGACCAAAATAGTGCGAGGGCGCGTGTTGGAGGCCTGTTTGGCAATCCGGGAGCAGTAATGAATCTCTTCATCTCGTATTGGCCGCTTGGTGATATTGCCGAGTTGCTGGACGGTCTTAAGGATTTTTTCTTTCCCCTTTTCAGGAACGCACTGAATTTCCAAGTTACATGCTCGCGATAACTGATCCATTTGACGCAACTTTGAAACAACTTCCAGATTTGAGGAGCGTAACAACTGATTCTCTTTACGAAACTCTGCAATAACAAATTTTTGCGAGTTTTGTTCCGACCTAACGGATTCCAGATCAGCATTAAAAAAGGAAATAGAGGCTTCAAAATCCTTAATGAGAGACCGGATCTCATTAAGCTGCCTGTTGTGGGCTTCTTGAATTTTAATGACAGTTTTATCTAGTTCAGTCTTAAGCATTTCTCGAATCTGATTCAAAGGAACAGAAACATTCTCCTCCTGATCACTAACGTTTTCTTCTAAATGTGCTGCGTAATTCTTTTTCTTAGGACGAGTCACCGTTACGTTTTTAAAGTCTGAAGTCGTCGCTTTGTTCTTTTCTATGTGAATATTAGTTGGTTACAAAATGTTATTTTGCTATTTATATTCAGCACTTGCATTTGTTTTTATTATTTATCGGTTCCACATACAAAAAAAATTTTGAGTTGTTGTCGATGTTTTTTTTATTTGGTAGTGATTAGGATTCCACACTCCATCCACAACGGCATTAACTATTCCACTGCTTACCCTGACCGACTAATGGGGAGGTGAGCTTCTTACCGTCTTAGTATCAACAATCTTTTTTTTGTTAAATTTACACAGTACACATCTCCATAGTAATTACCTATTTTGTTTCACTTTGCGGTTACAACAGACAAAACAGGTTGCACATTTTATATACTCCTTAATTAATTGTAATGGTGGCTTATGTATAAATATTTAATTAAGTGAAACAATGATTCGAATTCTCAAGTAAGGGTTAATTGGATCACGTTTTCAAAGCTCTGCTCGTGAATGTATGGGTGGGACTTCAATGCGCGTTTTGAAATATGTCCGCTTGATGAGTTTTTTTTTTGTTTGTTCAAAGACCAGCCAGCAGACAAGCTATACGACATAATAGTAGAAACTTTACTTTTAATGCAGTTCGACGAAGCGGAAATAAAAGACATAAAAAATAGATAATAAACTGTAAACTTTGTTACCATTTCACAATTCAATTGTAAGGAAAATCTAAAGATTTCTCGTAACATTTTCCTGTGTAAATAAACTGAAACAATGGGAAGCGGCTGATTTTTGAAAATTCGTTCTGGTTCACCATCAAACTTTTATATAAAGGTACAGCAACCAGCACTATTCGCGCCGTAGACTGGACAATATTTCATTTCACTCAGTATATTAAAAAATATTGTAGAGTATACTAAACTGGAACATCACGTCCCCAGTAATTTGATTGGGTACAACGCCGATTGAAAGTTCGCCAAAACGTGTTCCTCGCAAGCCAAAGAATAAACATTTTATTTATTCTACGGTTATGTTTATATGTGTCTTATTTATAAAACAATCGTAGACTAGACCAAATGAGTATTCATTTATATTTAGATAATATTAGATTAGAACTAGACAAAATGAACAAAACACCACCAAACAATTAAGAATGCTCATAACCTTGTCGTACATAACAATGAATAACTGGCAAAAATAGTCATAAATTGATATGAGTAAAATCATTTCTAAAAGAAAATCAGAAAATAAACAAAATTCAGAAAACCAAGCATCAATAGTCAGTATGTAAAAGCTATATTTTTATCATTGTTAAGGTAATAATAGTACGTTTGAAGTATTTCTCCATTCCTCTTCCAATTCAAAGATTTGGGTTGGAATTTCGTGTGAAGCATCGTCTTTATAAATAGCATAGCCTTTGTACGTGACTTGGACTAACATTTAAATACTTTCTTTGAAAAATAAAATCGTTTTATAATGTCATATAAAATGAATGAACTATAAAGATCTCGGTGACTAAGACAAACGTCACCACCTCAAGGGACTCACCCTGCACCGTGGACCACGAAATGCTTGATCATTCTACGAACCCAGTATTATTACGCAGTGGGTGTTCTTTAAACAAAGCCACTGCGAACAAATAAATCCCCAGACAAACACACTAACAGTATGGCCGCAAAGTACGCAGGGCTTGTGTCATGGATAACCATGACCCGAGAACGGTCATCTGTGAGCAAACATCATCACACAAATGATTGCCCGACCAGGCAACCCACTACGCCACTCCACCGTCCAAATAAAACCCCAGAATTGTTTTTCGTTTACGGATACAGATCCAGAGGTTAAAGTTGTTACATATATGGAGGTAGTTAAACATTGACTTCTTTTATAAATTGGGATCGATTGATATCTTCAAAAAAAGTTTCAGTGATTATAATACGGCTTAAAATAGGGTCGTAGAAGCTTTCAAGATATTTACGGGCTTCACGTAGATATTTATTTTTATAATCAATATAACAATAAATATCTTTTATTAGCTATTAACTATTTAATACGTTATGAATATTAAGTAATAGTATTAGAGTCCAATAAAATTCAGTTCCGCTAATTGTTTAATAGGAAGTGATTATTTTTATATTCGCTATTAAACGATCGGGATCCGTTTTATAATCAGGAATATTTATGTAGCTTTATTAATCCGTGATACAAAACTTTTGGCTTTTACTTTTATTAACTGCACATAACATTATTTGATTGTTATATATGGTGGTATACATTGTATGTTAACCTTATATTCTAAAGCATTTAAGTAAAAGTACGTAGAGTAGAAATGTAGCGATGAGTACTTGGACGTGCTCGGACATAATTGTTTTAAGGTAGTTTGCTTGATTAACCTTTTAATTCGATTTTAATATTATTATTATATTTTTTGATTGTTAAAATTAGCAATTATCATTCGTGTGAAATATTAATTCAAATTCAATTATCTATCTTTCAACATTGACTATTACTTGTTCTTACTGACGTCAAATAAACTTAACTCTACCGCCAGTTCGGAGAAACCTTCGTGAAGAAGAACTGGCAAGAAACTTCACGGGTGTATTTTTACAAATTAAGTTTGACAAATTTTATCTTTCTTAATAAATCAAATAAATAAAGAAAAAATTAGTAGACCTTTTGTTTTCGCTAATTCGAGCCATAGTCCTCGGGAAAAGTAGTTCAGTTTAAGCAAATCTTTCACCTGTTTTAGGATAAACGGATTTTTTTCACTTTTGACAGAAAAAAACCATACTTACTCGCTTGCTAGAATTTCTTGCCATCAGTTCTTCGGAGTGTCTCCGCAACGGCCCGTTAGCGTGAAAGCCGCAAATTATACCAAGACGTAATAAAATGTAATTCTTGCAAAGTTATTGCTAAGGGCTATGATATTTAATATGTTTTAATATGAATAGTAGTCGAGCTATAAGAGCTTACACGTCTTGAAACATGAAAGTATTTTTAAGGGGTAGTTATTGAAAAAATTATGTTTCAATATCTTGGTACTTAATGTTGATAACTAATGTTCAGGAGATAATCATATACCTGTTTGTGCGAACCTGCAACTTAACATTAGAGTCCAACATTTAAGCTTGCTGTTTAGATAGTATCATTTGAAATTGCCTGAACAATGCACCGCGATGATGCATTTTATGATTGCTTTATTAATTTATGAGGTTAGACTAATATTTGGAGACCGCGCCATGTTTGTTCCATATATTTGAGAGGCAATGAAATTACAAATATGACGTTATTTGCCTGTTTGCGGGTTTCGTAAGTGGAACAATTTGTAGACATAATGGCGTTAGTTAAATTTCAATTTGTCTTTGTGGTTGAGAATGTGTGGCTCTTTATGTAGTAAATTTGTGCGTCTGTCAAACATGTCTGTGCGCCTGAAAATAATAACTGAGCAAAACTGTTAGTTCAATAATTTACCGCAGCAAAATTTTCACCATGATCTACGCTATGAAAAGTAATTATCTTGAAAGATTGACTTGTTTTAAACATGTTGACAACCAAAATGTATTTTATTCTTTTTCTGCTAGGTTTTTTGTTCATTATACAAAACCGCTGGATGGATTTAAAATCTGTAGCAAGTTTGAACACATCGATTAAGTAGAACAAAAGTCGCCCGTTCACTATTGCGTAAAGTAAATTAAATTATTTTTTCATTAACCGTAGTAAATTCCTGTTTTTAGATACTTTTAATACTTCCGTACATTTTGCTTTTTTTATAGGGTTTAAAAAAAAATAATATTTTAATAGATTAAATTTCAATATGGCTCATCGGAAATGCACTTCAGTATTTTAAATAGAACATTTTAAAACTTTAAAAATTTTTTTTAAGTAAACTTTTTTGTCTTTTAATAATTTGTTTGTTTACTTAACAAGTTAGATTTACTCACATCGCAATTTTGCATTTACACTCCCAGTGACCCCTGTAAAGGATGGTAAAATGTTTTGTTTAATGATTTCGATGCTACTGGGTAATAACAAAAAGTAAAACTTATCAAGCTTACAAAAATATCAGGAGTGTAACTATCAGCAAACACCGATTTTATCCTGTGATTTATAATAATAATCTTTGATTACAAGAAATTATAACTACTTCCAGAAGCTTCAATAATAAGGCAAGCTTCAGACGGTTAGAGAAAATCCTGACCGTGCAGTGAAAATGCTGCACGAGTAACCTCTGGGGTGTACGAGAAAATATCACCAATAAGATGGGTTCATTTGTTTATTTCTTTTATGAATATGAAAATCAAATTGTCACATAACTGAGTTTTCTCGTGCAGTGTTGTTCAGCATGCAGCCTTAGTCTTTTTTTAGATATCATAGCCGGCAAAAGATCTCACGATTCTTCCGATTGCAAGTAGGATCCACACTCATGTACATCGTCAGTGTCTAATTTATTAGTAATAATTGTTATTATTTTAAAACGACTAATGCCGACCGTAGGCGCCAGTTGAAATTGCGTTTGTTCGACTAATTCCACTGGCTTTTCGTTCCTTTTCAACGGAACACAATCACGAAATCGTGTCGGACAAAAATCCGCTTTGAATAGGTGTCTAGAGGTTGATAGATCGCTTTATGGTCGAGAAGCACGTTTTATTGTCTTTTCGATGGCAAATCCAGTTGGCATTGAAAATGATATTCTTGGAAGATATCGAGTAATCAATTTTAAATATACGGATTATTTACCTGGTACTCGTATTCGCAGCGTAATAACAGTGTCTTTGCGCCAATATCATTCAAGTACATATAAATAAGTAAGGTTATGTCAAGTAATACGTTATTTTATCTGCAGGTCAAGTTATTAACTTCAAGGCTATTTAGGTATAAAATTAAGATATTTCCTGTCTTTATTAAAACCAGATAAAGTAAACGACAAGCCCATGTCGAGAAGATTACACTGGCGTGTCCGTATAAAGTGTTGTGGTTAGTGGCCCTGCCTCATACGCCGGGGGTCCCAGGTTCGAGTCCTGGCCGGGGCGTTAATTTGTGTGATGAACATAGATGTTTGTTCTAGGGTCATGGTTGTTGATATTTATATATGTATATTTATTCTGGGTTCCCCCAGTTCCCTGTATGATCATCCAAAACACAAGTTTTTCTTACTTTGGGCCCATACAGTTGGTGTGGGGATTTATTTATTTATAATTAAAAATGGCCCTTATTACCAGGATAGTTTCAGCTTTAGATTCAGGGGGAGTCATCTAGTCAAGGACCAGTCGAGTAAGGTAATAACTCAGTTACAATGATAGACCCCGATAGATGATTGGCTCTAGACCCAACGGGTCTACAACTGAACCTAGACCAGCCTTGAAATAATAATAATAATAAATCCCCAGACAAACACACCAACTGTATGGCCCCAAAGCGAGCAGAGCTTGTGTTATGGATGATCATACAGCTAACTAGGGGGATTCCAGAATAAACATACATGTATAAATACAAACACCCATGACCCGAGAACAAACATCTGTGTTCATCACACAAATGCATGCCCTCGAACCTGGAACCTTCGGCGTTTGAGGCAAGGCTACTTACTTCTACACCAAACGGTCGTCGTAATATTCCTGATGAACTTCCCTCGTAAGTCAGCTCTTTTCTATGTTCTCTTAACTCTTTTAATATTTTTAGAACTCGACTAGGGCGGTGCTACAGTCGAGATCTGCCATAATAATCTCGTTGACGTGCTGATTAAATTGAAATTAAAAAAGGCAATACTAACAGAAGCTTATTCCAAAGGAAATGATCATGAATTCATAATTCTTTAACAATAACACAAATAAATGACAGCTACAATTAATAGTGGCCATTGGCAGACTTACTATCAAGTAGATCGCAGGTTCGTTTGCCGGCAATAATAAATAAATAAATCCCCAGACAAACACACAACGCATGGCCCCAAAGTAAGCAGAGCTTGTGTTATGGATGACCATACAGCGAACTGGGGGGAACCCAGAATAAACATACATATAAAAATATTAACAACCATGATAATTTGTGATGAACACAGATGTTTGTACTTGAGTCATGGTTGTTTATTTTTATATATGTATTTTAATATGTATCCACGTCACAAGCTTCTGCTTACTTAGGGTGTTACCCTTATTTATTAAGTAGTAGTGGAAAAACTTACGATTAGGTTGAAAAAATAAATTTCAGTTTAAAATATAGCGCTAAGGCTAACAAGAACTTTATTCGAAAAAATTATTCAATATTAACTCGATAATATTCAAGGCATGTGTAGTTGTAATAATAATAATAATAGTGATGATTTATGTAATAATACAAAAAAAAAACAAAATGACAAGCAGTTGACAGCAGTACTAGTGTGAAGTGTGTCACAGCTGCCAACGCTCCCGAGTTAGCGCTCAATGTACAGTTTCATTATTAAATTACAATTGTAACTTATGTACTCAGTCAATTAAATCTAATGGATCACAATTCTTCTGTATGTATTATTGTTAATTTACACCTTCAATATTTAATTATAAAATACATTAACATATATGTGATTCAGTCCTAGAGAATATCCTCTGTTTTCAAGTAATTTAGTTAACTAAAATCCAGCTAAGTTTATTCAAACAAAAATTCGTATACATACAGACTTTTTTACCTATTGTGAACTGTTACAAAACAAATCGATGTCAATCTCCCCGCCAATGTTGTGTAAGTTTCATAGGCACTCATTAGGTTAGAATCTATATCAATGTAAATTTATTAGTTTGGATTCCATTTCTTTCTAACGATGAAAAAATTATTGCAATTAGTTATCTAATTAGTTTTAATGTTCATGAACTGCATATAAACAAACAAACGAGTCATTCCTCTTTATAATTATGAGTACAGTAAAGACGAACTATAAACACGGCCCGGCGACGAATAGCGAGGCACAAAACCTGATTAGTTTATACTTATAAAGAAACTAGTTAGAAAATCCGTGAGTGTAGCATAGCATCGCCTTACACAGTGCTACACTAGTCGCACATCCAACTAAGACCTATACACAAGTTCGACAGTACATTTATCGATTTCACTTTGTGTTGTATATTGTGAGTGAAAGTAAGTACGTTTACATTTTGCGTATCTATTAATACAGTTTTGAATTATAATGGCAGAAATAAGGTTTGTTTATTGATCTTTAGATTTTCCAGTCGTCAATTGAGAATATCTAAATGAGTCGTTTGGATACTTGGGGGGAGGGAGACTTGCCGAGCTAACAGATGCAGATAAGAATAATTTTGTATAGACACAAAGAGACCACTGTATATTGATTTTGAAAAAAAGGTTTCTTGTCAGTCCTTTTCACGATGGTTTTTCCGAACTGGTGGTAGAGTCATGTTTTATTTTACGTCAATAAGAACAAGTAATTGTCAATGTTGAGAAATAAATATTTGAATTTTAGATTTGAATTTGAGTATAATATTAGGTAAATAAAAACAAATTCGGGCTGACTGATTGGAATCAAGTGACTGATTCAAATCAAAATAAGTGATTAGAAACTTGAGTTTTTGTGTATATTAATTTGCCATTTCTTTTTGTAACCCGTATTTTGTTGGACAATATCCCTTGAAATCACTTAAAAAACGCCTTTGCTACATTTGCAACGTATTTAGTACTTCTAAAGTTTATCATAAACTCACAAACAAGCTATTAACAAACGTTTCTACTTTATAATATTTGTTTAATATTTAGTATATCGCAAAACATAATAATTGTAGATAAATTTATCCAGCATAGAACAGTGAATAATTAATAATAAATCCCCAGACAAACACAGCAATTGTATGGCTCCAAGGTGTGATTTTTCGACGAATAATTCTAATTCTAATGATTTTAACCACACTATTTACCCTGGCATTAAAAATCTGAAAGTTCGTGACTTTTGACATTAACCAAACAGGCGAGCCGAATAAAAATTAAATTGTAAACTAGAATACCTTTTAGCCTGGATAAAGCTACTTTTTTGCCGACATGTTGACGGGAATGCAAATGGAACCATATACCTAGTTATTACATATTGATTTGTACCTCAAAACAGTGTTCCATAAAACTTCATAAAGTTTTTCCGTACGTCACTGTATAAAAATATATATATTACTCTGTGACTTTAATTAACTACTTTAAATATATTAAGAAACTATTTTTGATCGTAGCTTCTAAAGCGATGAACCAAGTCGATAGATACTTTATTTCTTAATCTATGTAGTCAAAAAATGTTACATAATAGGCAGCGCCATCATTAACTGCAATTAGCTTGGTTATACTATAATATTAACGCCATGATTGCTACATATATAAACGCCGAAATTCAATCCGATCATTCATTAGTTTGAGCTGCGAGTTAATATAGCAGGGTATCAGGTTCGCATATTAGGGCCAGTATAAATAAACTTCCCTCAAATCATGTGTAACCTCAAGAAGTATATATACAGTATTGTCTAGGCCCTAACAGTATGACTATCTTGCTCTTTTCTTGCTCGTAAATTGTTCTTAGATAATTTTTTGAAAAAAAAAATACCATAGCGTATCAGCTTGCTCATTATCACGAGTCGTGTAAATGCTCGAGCATGATGCAGCGATTTTGGTTTCCGCCACTTATCATAGCATTCACCACTTATATCGCTAAAATTGTTATCACAACGATTAGGTATGTAGTGCCAACATACGAGTATAACAAAAGAACGAAGAATTTGCTGGACATGAACATTGGGAAAATTGCTATAATCTTTTTATTTGGTTCAAATTTTTTTCTTAAGAAAAACTGACTCACAACAAATCCTATTTTATCGAACAGCGAAAAAGCAGAGCAGTGTAAATTTTTTACGTTTTTCGAAAGCGGTGAAATAATGTAATCAGCGCTGTTTTATTTTACACGCAATCGATTTTTGAATACCAATTCGCTTTATAGATTCAATATAAACTTTGAGAAAAAGAAAAATATTAGTTTACTTTCATAAATTTAGACGTTATATTTTATTTTTCTCTTTTACAATTTCATATTGATACAACAATAAATAATCTAACC
This sequence comes from Marasmarcha lunaedactyla, assembly GCA_923062675.1. Lineage (NCBI taxonomy): Eukaryota > Metazoa > Arthropoda > Insecta > Lepidoptera > Pterophoridae > Marasmarcha > Marasmarcha lunaedactyla. The sequence continues at coordinate 4,884,376 of OV281341.1, forward strand.
TAACCTAAAATAACCTTCAAAATTGAAATCATATCTACATATTCTTATCACTAATATTAGTAACTTTATACGTAAGTAGAAAACCCTTTAATCAATTGTTAGCTACTTGGGGGTAAGGAAGACGATCCCACGAATACAATAAGATAATTAATAATTCCTAATAAGTTTTACGTAAAGTATTATTTAAGACAAAAAGAAATTTACATTGTTCTCTCTGGGGACGTATGTTCAAACTTACAAATACTTATTGCATAGTTCTAATGTCTGACTCCTTATTTAAGAATCTGAAGTTTTTTGTTGGTCGGTACTGCGTCGTTGATAAGTTTACAATGATGACGTCAGTATACGAAAAATACGCATCATCGAACCAAGAGTCGGTACGACAGAATTGAATTACCGCCGAACCTCACCGCTGACCCTGGTAAAGATAAACGATGGTTGTTTGGGCTTTAGTATATAATTAATTTGTATAAACTTTAAATCAATTTTAAGTTTTTCATTTAAATCTTTGAATCTAATAATGTATGTTCACTTACTTTAAAACGTATTGTCAGTCAATGTAGTAGCTATAAATCATTTCTATTTAATTTTATTAGGCATATCTATTTGTATTTCGATTAACCTACCGTCAACTCACTTGCAATATATTCATTGAACCGTTAACATCAGCTCTTGTAATTTTCGTTTATAAATCGAATTAAAGCTTGTTTTATAACAACATTCAACGTTTTATTTTATGGTTTCTTACCATAAAAATTGGCGACCGTGACAGGACCTGCAATTAGAAGATTTAGAAGAACAAAAACAAGAAATTTCTACTGCGTCATACAAAGAAAAATAAATAAATAAATAAATAAATAAATATAAATATTTCTAACAATCACATCACATTATCTAGCCCAAATTAAGTATCATTAAAGAACTTGTGTTATGGATACTAGATAACGGATAAATAAACTTAAGAAATATATAAACACACGTAAATATAGTTTTTTATATATAAATATTAGAAATAAACTTAAATAAACGTAAATACACATCCATGACTAGAAAGCAAATATATCTGCCCCTACCAGGATTCGAACCCGGGACCTCTGGCATGGAAGGCAAGGCTACTTACCAACATACCAAACAGGCCGTACATACCAAATATCGCTGTGTTGTCGTTTATAATTTTGCTTGCTCTAATTGAACATCATTGAAGATCGCCGAGCTGCTAACATAACGACGAAGTGCTGGTAAATACGAGAAGGTGCTGCAGAAATATCATCGAGCTGCCACGCGCCGTGCCGTGACGTCATAAAACCGTTGTGTCGCGTCATCGGAAGATCCAGCCGCCGGGAGCAGTTCTAACAGCATAAAAGGGAGTGTACCAACTGGAACCACAGCCAACTAGCGGCCACATCGAGGAACCTGCCAGCGGGGAACAAATCTTCGTGTTAACACCGCCGTGCAATAGGTCCAATTCAGTTAAGTGCTCTGTTCCTTTATCCATCCTACCTAATCATTCATTGCATTTAAAGTAAATAAATTCATACTTTTAAAACTCATTTACCAATATTTACCGCCAGGTTGTGCTATCAGTAAGACGCGACGGGTAAATTATTGTAACATTGAATCTTTTCTTTTACACTCCATTCATACATTGATTTCTACCTATTCATTAACAAAATACTTTACTTTGCGCATCTAATAAGACGCAGAGTCAATTTCAACTATCTATTGCCTCCACTTTTGCATTTAAAATACGCAATAGGTATAAATATAAATTTAACAAATTATGCATTTACCATTGATACTTTTACCAATTCAAGAGCTGATTCATTATTATTTACAATAAAATCTACACTTGCAAGCTTACCTAAATATAACAAAAGACAATTTGTGAACTTTTTTTTTAATTTTAGCTGTTAAACATTCATTATATACCCACATACTTTATAAATTAATCTAGCAGCTATTAGTTGGCTTGAATTCTCAAAGTTGATAATTTACAGTAATTATCGTGCTATTTTAACTACCTAGTATATAAAAAATAACCTTTAAAATAAATAAAAATCCCCATAAGTACCTAAGACTTAATTAGCATTTTTTGTCTTTTTTCAAAATTATTTGCCGACTATTCCAGCGCCTGCGTTCGCGCCTTGTGCGTGCGCATTGTTTAACGTGCGTCGAAGTAACTCGCGCGTAGCTACGTGTCGCGAGCAGCGCCGGCTCCCCGGTTACCGGCTCAGCCTGCGCAGCTTGCATAACGGTAACTTCGCCTCCCAGGTGGGGCCTTCCAAGGAGCGTCAGCTAAGCATTTCTGTTTAATATAATATACACTCATTGGCAAGAAAATTGTTTGAACTTTAACAACATTTTAACATTTAATCTTTAAAAATGCCTTTAATGCCTTACGAAGGTGACAATTTTCCGGCCAAGGAGTCCTCTTCAAAGGAGTATTCTAATAAGGATCCTCTTATGAAGGACCTCCATGTCAAACGTAGTTCAATCAAAGGGCAAATAACAAAGTTTAAGAATTATCTAGATAAAATTAATTCAGATAATCAATTAACGAAGGTTCACTTAGCAGAATTAAGTCTTAAACTGAGTAAAATAGAACTTTTATCTACAAAGTTTGATGAGTTGCAAAGTCAAATTGAGGTTGTTAATTCGCAAAATATTGATACAGAGTTAGATGAGCGTGAGAGCATTGAACAAGACATTATTCTAAGTATTGCGATTGCAAAAACTATAATCGAAAGCCAGTCTGCTTCTCAAAACGAAGCACGTCGCGAATCTTTGTTTCAAAGTTCTCATTGTCATCATGATCATGTCGATTCCATTAAGCTGCCACAAATTCAAATATCCAAGTTCAATGGAGCGTATTTCCGATGGCTTGAATTTAGAGACACTTATATTAGCCTAGTTCATAACAATGACCGCTTATCCCCGATTCACAAGTTTCATCTTTTAATTTCGTATCTAGAGGGAGATGCAGCTCGTATAGTTAGCAATCTAGAAGTGTCATCAAGCAATTATATGGAGGCATGGCAGTTATTGTGTAGTCGATACGACAACAAAAGATTATTAATTAACCATCATTTGCATTCATTATTTAACATTCAAAATATTCAGCGAGAATCAGAACAAAGCCTAAGATTTTTAGTAGACCATGTTTCAAAAAATTTACGTGCTTTATCCAGTCTAGGACAAAACACTGATAATTGGGATATTTTAATTATATTTATGATTTCTGCTAAATTAGATAATCAAACACTAGCAAAATGGGAAGAGTGTCGCAATAGCATTAGTGAAATCCCAACATTGAAACAATTCAATAAATTTCTGACGGACAGGGCCGATGTACTTGAAGCTCTGCATAGGAATAAATCTAATTCATCTTTAAATAATTCAAATACACAATTCAACCATAATCACAATAAACAAAACTTTAACTACAAGCGTGAAAATCTAAATCAAACAAAATCATTTACTGCAGGCACTTTGACTAATCATAATAATTGTTATCCCTGTCTTATATGTAATTCAAATCATAGGATATATGATTGTCATTTATTTAAATCAAAGTCAATCCAAGAAAAATGGGCAGATGTGCGTAGACTTGGACTTTGTACTAACTGTTTGAGAAAAGGTCACGCTATAAGTGACTGTCAATTAGGACCATGTAAGATATGCAAGAAAAAACATAATTCAATACTCCATAATTCAAATAACTCAAATGAACCCATTGCAAATGCTAGCACATCCAATACAATATCAAATTATTCTAGTAACTTTAATAATCACGTAATTTTATCCACTGCTATAATTCAATTAACCAATACAAAAACAAATCAGTCTATCCAGGCACGAGCCTTACTTGACTGCGGTAGTCAATCAACCTTTATTAAAAGGTCGATAATGGATCAATTATCATTAACTGCTAAAAGTACAGATATAGTCAAGGTTGTAGGCATCGGTAATGAAAGCTCATCGAAAATTTTAGATACCTGTGTCATTCAAATAGGTTCATTAAATAGTTCTTTTAAAGTTACACTTTCATGTTTGGTACTTGATGAGTTAACCAGTGAAATACCTAGATTTTCTTTTGACATTTCCGATTTAAATCTTCCAGAAAACATTGTACTTGCCGATCCTAACTTTAATCAACCAGCGTCCATTGATATAATCATCGGTGCTGATATTTTCTGGGATATTCTGAGCAGTGAGCAACGCTCTCTAGGTCCAATGAAACCTACATTAAGAAACTCAAAGTTAGGGTGGTTGCTGGCTGGACCTATTAATATTCAATTCTCAAAGCAAAATGTCCATTGTAATTTTGCGAGTACAAATAATATTGAACAAGATTTTGGGAGTTAGATGACTTACCACAAAAAGGTATTCAATCCGAAAATGATATTCAGTGTGAAAAACATTTTATTCAAATTACATATCGTTTAGATTCAGGCAGATTTTGCGTTAGTTTGCCATTCAATGAGACTCCAGATTGTTTAGGAGATTCATATAATGCAGCCAAAAAACGTCTTCTCCACTTAGAACGACGTTTTCGTAAAAATCCAATCCTAAAATCGCAGTATGTAGAGTTCATTAGAGAATATTCAAATTTAGGTCATTTATCGAAATCTGACATTGCCAGACCTACTCCATCATACTTCTTAAGTCACCATGCGGTTTTTAAAGACAATAGTGAATCCACTAAGGTTCGGGTTGTCTTTGATGGATCATCTCCAACTTCATCAGGCTTTTCACTAAACAGCATCCTTAAAGTAGGCCCAAATATACAGAATTCTCTCTTTTCAATTTTAGTAAGATCGCGTCAATTTAAATATTTATTAACAGCTGACATCGAAAAAATGTATAGAATGGTCCTTGTAAATGAAAACGATCGTAATTTACAATTAATACTTTGGAGAGAAGATGAATCCTTGCCTGTGGAAACATTACGTTTAAACACAGTTACTTATGGAACTGCAAGTGCCAGTTTTTTGAGTACGCGATGCCTGTGGCAGTTAGGTGAAGAGTGCCAAGACAGTTTTATAAAAACTATAATACAAAATGATTTTCTAGTCGACGATTTGATTACAGGGTCAAATGACGAGTCAGAATTACGCTATATACAGTCATCAATTACAAATGAATTGAAAAAAGGTTGCTTTAATTTAAGAAAATTTAAAACTAATTTACAACCAATGTTCGATAATTCAAATGTACAAAATACAAATTTAATGTTTAGTGACTCTACAAATACTTTAGGTTTAGGTTGGAATCCGCAATCCGATACTTTAACTTTTCCAATAAAAAACATTGACAACGATGCCATAGTCACAAAAAGAACAATTACTTCAAACGCTTTTAAAATTTTCGATCCGTTGGGTCTACTGAGCCCCACAATAATCATACCTAAGATGATGATTCAATCTTTGTGGTTATCTAAAATCGACTGGGATGAGCCAGTACCTTTAGATCTCAATGAAAAATGGCATTCATTTGCTATTAAATTTCAATGTTTGGCTAATTTAGAAATACCTAGACATATTTTATGCAATTTACCTAAAACTGTGGAAATACATTGCTTTAGTGATGCATCACAGAGTGCTTTTGGCGCTTGTAATTACATTAAATCCACAGACGAAAACAATCAAATTGTGGTAAACCTACTGTGTGCCAAGTCAAAGGTTTCTCCCATAAAACCGACAACGATACCACGTTTGGAGCTATGTGCAGCCCTATTATCTGCGCGTCTTTGTAAGAGTGTCTTAAGCTCAATTAGATTAACTCCTGATAGGATAATTTTTTGGTCCGATTCAAGTGTGGTGTTGAGTTGGCTGCAAATCGAACCCAGGAAACTGAAAACATTCGTTGCTAACAGGATCGTTGAAATTCTAGAGCTTACCCATGGTGCTTCTTGGCGATATGTACCTACTGCTGAGAATCCAGCTGATTTTATTTCAAGAGGTGTAGAGCCCGACGTGCTGCCTTCATTAAATATTTGGTGGCACGGTCCTCAATTTTTAAAAGGTAACGAAGCTACGTGGCCTATTCTAAAAACAAAACACTCTGCAGAACCATTAGACCTTGAAGTCAAAGCGCATCCAGTAGCAATCACAGAACATATTATCAAATTCTCTAATTACTCTAGTTTTCCAAAATTGCAAAGAATCTTAGCATATATTAAGCGTTTTATACACAATTTAAAAAACCCGAAATGTAAAACAAAGGGCTACTTAACAATAGATGAACTACAAAATTCATTTCAAACTCTATGTTTTTTAGCACAACAACAATCATTTAATAGCGAGTATATTACATTAAAAAATAATAAATCTTTGAATAATAAATCTAAAATTTTAACTTTATCACCATTTATTGATGAACATAGTTTGTTAAGGGTAGGAGGTAGAATAAATGCTGCTGACTATACTTATCAGAAGAAACATCCAATATTATTAGATGGCGCTCACCATTTTACTAAAATTATATTCGAACATGAGCATCGCAAAAACCTTCACGCCGGTCCACAACTACTTTTATCTATAACTAGAGAAACCGTGTGGGCTACAAATGGCCGCAGATTGGCTAGGCAAACAGTCTTTAAATGTACTCGTTGCAGACGCGTAGAGGGCGCTACACTTTACCCTAAAATGGGCAATTTGCCTTCACAAAGAATTACTCCAGACTTCCCCTTCTTATCAGTTGGTTTAGACTTTGCTGGACCATTTTTAATTTTAAATCGTAGAGGCCGTGGTGCCAAACTAATAAAGTGTTATATGTGCATATTTGTGTGCCTACGTTATAAATGCATACACATTGAAGCAGTCAGTTCATTGTCTAAGGAGGATTTCTTGATGACACTTCGAAGATTTATAGCTAGGCGTGGCAAACCTTTCGAAATCTTCTCCGATAATGGGCGCAACTTTTTAGCAGCTTCCACAGAATTAAATTCATTTTTTAAACAAAATTCCAAGGCTTTTATTGATTTTGCAACTCAGGAGGGTATCAAGTTCGTTTTTATACCGGCTTACGCTCCACATTTTGGCGGCATTTGGGAGGCAGGAGTCAAATCGGCTAAATATCATATTAAACGCGTAATGGGGAACTCGCATCTTACGTTTGACGAAATTTCAACTTTATTTGCACAAGTCGAGGCAATTTTAAACAGTCGACCCATAAGTCAGCTCTCTAGTTCACCTGATGATTTCCTTCCCCTCACCCCAGGGCATTTTTTGATTGGAAGAGCTTTAACTACGTTTCCATCATTTTCATTAATTGACAATAATTTAGGACCTCTACAACGCTATGATCGTCTTCAACAAATCCATGAACATTTTTGGCAAAGGTGGCAACTAGAGTATATTCATGAGTTGCAAAACCGCATCAAGTGGAAGACCAACAAAGCAAATCTCAACGTGGGAGACTTGGTTCTCATTCATGAAGATCACGTTCCACCCTTAAGTTGGCGACTGGGACGAGTAACCAAATTATTTCCCGGGCCAGATGGTATCTCTCGCGTTGCAGACGTCGATACAATTAGAGGTTCCTTGCGAAGACCTTTAACACGTCTTTGTCCTCTACCAAAGGGAGATGAAGACTTGGAATGTTGAAAGACGGAGCCTTTCAACGGCGGGGAATATGTTTGGGCTTTAGTATATAATTAATTTGTATAAACTTTAAATCAATTTTAAGTTTTTCATTTAAATCTTTGAATCTAATAATGTATGTTCACTTACTTTAAAACGTATTGTCAGTCAATGTAGTAGCTATAAATCATTGCTATTTAATTTTATTAGGCATATCTATTTGTATTTCGATTAACCTACCGTCAACTCACTTGCAATATATTCATTGAACCGTTAACATCAGCTCTTGTAATTTTCGTTTATAAATCGAATTAAAGCTTGTTTTATAACAACATTCAACGTTTTATTTTATGGTTTCTTACCAATGGTACTATTATGGATGTGTCTTTTCTACTCAGAGACTATTCTAATTCTGTGTATATTGCACTAAACTACAATCGGATTGTGATAATAGTTGTTTGTATCGTCTTGTAATTTTAATTGAATACTTACCGTAATGTTGAGTATTAAATTTATTATGGCAGATAAACTTAGTTATCACAAACATTGCATAAACATACATTTTATGCAGAGCAATAACAGCAATAAAAATTAAACATTGTAATTATATAACATAATTATAAATCAAACGCAAAAGAAGATTAATATCAAAACAATGATACCCTACTATTTGGTAGATAGTTACGTCACCGGACATACCACCCGCGACCGTTACAGTTAGAGCGTAGACGCAAACGCTGCACTTCTAGGTGGTACGATTCTGGGAACGAATAATATTGAGGATGTAGGTTTAAGATAAACTATGTAATGTTAAGTTAGTTCTTAAGATCGGACAGTCTGCATCTAACTCTGCGACCATAGGTTACTATTCTAAAATTAAGTTCCTTTATAAAAGTTTAAATAAAAGTTCTATTTTAAAAATCAAATAGTGTTTTTAAAAAGTCGATCCCAGTGCTCCCGAACTTGACTGGCGCAGCCGGTAGGATCGTGGTTTGCATGCATCGTCCATCAGTACGTGAAATAGTGAAAATTAGACTGTACATTTTCGTGAAAGTGAAAATTCTTCTCCGTGAATAAAAACAGACTATTTCTCTACACGTCGTGTCGGTGTGGCCTACGATCCGCGAACCAAACAAATAAGTCATCGGAGGAAAATCTGGAAAATGAACGTGAGAGCGGCTGGTTGGTGAGTAAGCCTTTTCACCATTCATCGTATCGATTGTTCTGTTATCTTGAGATAGGACTTCTCTCATTTTAACTGAAATACTAAAGTGTACCTAGAATTAATGTGTTCCTATTAGTTTCTTTTCATTTTATCGATGAAACTATTGATTAAGTGATACTAGTTATAAGAATTTTAGTTAATTGTGTTTTATACTTTTACAGCCTTTTATTTTTATAATCTTTATACAGTTTCGTGTTATTTTGTTTATTAGTTTTATTCTTGTACATTGAAAATGGAAGGGCAGGCTCAAATAAGGATGATTCCTAGTGAAATGCTAAAAATTATTCCCATGTACAACGGAGATAAACGACAGCTTAATTTATTCATTAGAAAAAGCGAATATATTATAGAGAAATTTATGGGAAATGATATTCAAAACGTTTATGTATTTGAATCAGTTACGAGTCGATTGACGGGCGAAGCTGCCTCTCTTATCAGTGAGCGCGATGACATCACGACTTGGTCACAATTAAAAGATTTGTTAGTTCAGTATTTTGGAGATCCGCGTAGCGAGGAATGTATTTCAATAGAGCTTGAAAATTTAAAGATTAAGTCTGGTGAGTCTTATTTAGATTTTTGTGGTAGGATACAAACTGTTAAATCTATTTTGATTTCTAAAGTTAATTTAATAGAGGATATTAGTATGCGACAAAGTAAAATTATAATATATAATAACAGAGCCCTTAAGGTTTTTCTTTATAACTTAACTGAAAATTTAGTACGGGTAGTTAAATTAAAGGCCCCAACCACCTTGGAAGAAGCCCTTAGCATAGTGTTAGAAGAGGTTGATTTTTACGATTGTTTTCATAAACAAAAATCTTTAGGCAACTCTTCTAACCCTAAGCCACAAAGTATACAGAGTACATCTAATCAACAAATAGTTCCGCTTAACCATAAATTCGGTATTCCTAATTTCAACCCAGGCTTTAAGTTCGGTATTCCCAATTTCAACCCAGGCCTTAAATTCGGCATTCCTAATTATAATAATAATCCAGGTTTTAAATTTGGGAATAATAATAATCAACCCAGATTCACTTACCAATCGAACAATCAAGTGCCTAGGTTTAAGTTTGGTATACCTAAAAACCAACAATTTCACCAACGTGCACCAATAGAAAACAGACCGCAATTCGGATATAGACCCCAGGGCCTTCAGCCACAACCACCTATGACACCTCAACAGTTTATGCAACATTATCAGAATAAAATTCAAAATAATCCGCAACCTCATAACTCGACTGACGTATCAATGCGTACCGCCCCACCTTTTAAACCTCAGCAAGGATTTCCGTTACACGAATTAGACTTATATGAGAATAATTACGCTTACCCGGAGTATGACCATGACTATGACCCTTCTTATTACCCTTATTATTGTGACTATGACCAATACACACAAATCCAAGACACTTCGCAAAGTGAGATGACGTTGACTGAAAATGAACAAACAGAACCATTAGAATTACAAAAATTTGACGAAACATCAGAAAATTTTCAAATTCAAGCCTCCACAAAACCAGAGAAAAAGTAGCGTTAAACTGTGACTCTAATACCTTACAATTACCATATATTTACATACCTGAAATTGATGCCAAATTTATGATTGACACTGGTAGCACTAGGTCATTTATTGCTCCTAGAAAAGCTTTTGAATATTTTACACCATATATGTACCACGAACCATTTGAGGTTATTAGCACACATGCCTCAAGTAAACACGATCAAGTAATAGAAGTACCTTTATTTCCAACTTTCAACTGTAACGAAATTCATAAATTCTACGTCTTCAATGTAGATTCACGCTACGATGGCTTGATAGGAAACGATCTTTTAAAACAAATTGGAGCAATTATAAATCTTAAAAGCCTTACTTTAATAACGAACACCACTAAAATACCTATAGTTCATAATAATCTAGATTATAAAATTAATTTACCCCCTCGTTGCGAACTGAAAGTTAAATTACCCACAGACACATTTCAAGGTTTTGCTATTTTGAATTTTACTGAATTTTGCAAAGGAGTGCGGATGCCTGAAGCGATCGTAACCTGTGAAAACGGTTATGCTTATACTGTAATTCAAAACACTAAAGATGAACATTTTACAATTACCGTTACTAGACCTTTTAAGACATTACAATACAAAATAACTGACTGTCACATTAATGCGTCCAACGTACAACAAAACCCTAGTGAATATGACAAATTATTAACAGAAAATTTATTTAAACTCCGACTTGACCACATGAACGAAGAAGAACGACAAAGTATATTAAATTTATGTACAGAATATAAAGATATATTTTACTGTGAACATATACCTTTATCATTTACCAATGAAGTCAAACATTTTATCCGTACTAAAAACGAAGACCCCATTTACATTAAGCCTTATAGGCAAAGTCCGGTAATAGCAGACGAAATTAAAAATCAAGTAGCTAAACTTTTAAGGGATAACGTAATAAAAGAATCCTTCTCACCCTGGAGTGCACTGGTTCATCTCGTACCTAAGAAGCCTGACGCTTCTGGCGAAATAAAATATCGCATGGTTATTGACTACAGACGGCTGAACGAAATTACTATCGATGACAAATACCCACTTCCAAATATTCATGACTTATTTGACAAGTTAGGTAAAAGTACTTACTTCACAACACTAGACCTTGCGAGCGGCTACCATCAAATAGAAGTAAATGACCTTGATAGACAGAAAACCGCTTTTAGTACACAATTTGGACACTATGAGTTCTTAAGGATGCCTTTCGGACTCAAGACAGCCCCAGCAACTTTTCAAAGGACAATGGATAATGTTCTGCGTGGGTTGCAAGGCATTCACGCCCTAATTTACCTTGACGATATCCTTGTGTTTTCCTCCAGCTTACAGGAGCATTTACAAAAGCTAAGAGCAATTTTTGATAGACTTAGAACGACAAACTTAAAAATACAACTTGACAAATCTGAATTTCTCCGAACTGAAGTACTTTATCTGGGACATACTATAACTAAAGATGGTTTGAAGCCTAATGACGACAAAATTAAAGCCGTGTTAAATTATCCCATCCCAAAGACGACCACTGAAATAAAAAGCTTTTTAGGCTTAATTGGATACTATCGACGATTCATAAAAGACTTTGCAAAAATTACTCAACCACTCACAAATTGCCTTAAAAAACGAAATAAAATAATTATTGACGATGCTTACATAGACGCCTTTGAAAAATGTAAAGAATTACTAACTAATGCACCATTGTTGCAATATCCTGATCCTCAAAAGCCTTACATACTTACTACAGATGCTTCGAATGTGGCTTTAGGCGCTGTGCTTTCTCAGGGATCAGTAGGTAATGATAAACCTGTAGCCTATTCAAGTCGCACCCTCAGTGATACCGAATCTCGATACAGTACCATAGAAAGGGAGTTGCTTGCTATTATTTGGGCAGTGAAACATTACCGCCCATATCTCTATGGTCGAAAATTTTATATTTACACCGATCATCGACCACTAGCCTGGCTTTATTCATTAAAAGAACCAAATTCCAAACTTACCCGTTGGCGCCTTAGACTCCAGGAATACGACTTTGAAATATTGTATAAGAAAGGCAAACAAAATTCAAACGCTGACGCTCTTTCCCGTATTAAATTAAACGCTCTAGGATCGAACGATGATCAACTATCCATGAAAGTAAATGTAGACAAAGAACGAGACATACGCAAATACGTAACTGAGTTAACTGACGAAATTAGTAAACTTTCCCGACAACGTCCCTCTAAAGACACATCAGAGACTATAACTGTATCAGACTGTAAAAAAACTATATCCATATCTTCAGAATCTGACATCATATCTGTAATTGACCCGCAAGACAACTTGACGTATCCCGTTCCTTCAATATCCAATAGCGATTGCTCTACAGTTCATTCCGCTATAGACCCAGACGCCGCTGTTATACCAATTCTACATGAAGCGGTTGATACTAAGCCCAATCAGATCTTAGTTTTCGAATGGTTTAAAAATGACATGCAAGTTAAAAATTTATCTAGGAAAAAGCAAAATGTGTTAGAAGTTTTCATGCCCATTAATAACGAGGATATAGTTAAAAGATTCCTATTAGAATACATTAAAAATAATTTAAAATACTTTATATATTTCGAAAAAGAAGCTCATCGTAAAATCTTTTCTAAAGTAGTAAGAGAGCTGTTTAAGAAAGGTGCAGTCTGTTTTTATGAATGCACTGAACGAGTTATATATATAGAGGACGAAAATGAACAGCGAGCTTTAGTTGTTAAATATCACGAGGGCAAGACGTGCCATCGCGGTATCAAAGAAACTATGACTAGAATACGTAGAAGTTACTATTGGGAAAACATGCAGGAAACCGTAGCAGCTATTATTAACAGTTGTGATCTATGCCGTAAAATGAAATATGACCGTAAGCCGCTAAAACCATTCATCCAGTTAACACAGACTCAAAGCGCACCATTTCAGGAAATATTCATAGATCTTTTTAGTATAGAAGGCAAGTATTTTCTCACGATTGTAGACGCATTCAGCAAACTTGGTCAGGCAATAGAAATCTCCAACCGTTCGACACCCGAGGTAGTAAGAGCTTTGATTAAGTATTTCTCTACATATGGAATTCCTAGAAAAGTATCATGTGATCCAGGCTCTGAATTTAACAATGAACTTTTAAGAGAACTTATGGATATGTATAAAATAGTTTTGCACATAAGCACACCTAATAATCCGAACTCCACAGGTATAGTAGAAAGATTTCACTCTACACTCATAGAAATATATCGCTTAGCCAAATACGAACAAAAATGTACAGACGCCGCTACGATAATGACTTATGCTATTATGGCCTATAATAATACTATACATAGCGTTACAGGATTAACCCCATTTGAAGTAGTCTTTGGACACACAGACAATAATAATAGCTTTGATATTAATTTTGAAAAGTCATATATACAGCAGCTTATGAAAGATCATTCAAAACGTACGAAATACTTATATAATTACATTTCAGATAAAATGGTTTTAACAAAGGAAAGGATTAAAGAAAAGAAGGGGGGTGAAATAAATAGGGAATTTCAAGTAGGTGAAGTCGTCTTCGCTAAAGACGTAAATACCCGTAAAAGCAAGGATAAGCCACGCTACGTTAAGGCCATAGTAATAGGTATTACAGAAAGAAATGTAGTTCCCATTAGAATAGGAAATAGAAATACCAAAGTCCCAGTTAAAAATATTAAACGTTCTCCACAGGTGGAGTTTGGTCCTGATGGGCTTGGCCCAACTACCTCCTCAGACCCAAAGCCTTCACATTCGCAAGCTAGAACTTAACCCAGGGTTGTTACCTGTAAAACAAGGACATGCGTACAGACAGGTGGATAGTTGGACTGTAATCAAAATCATAGACCTGATTAAAATACGAAATGACTTTATTTTTAATATCAATAGTTATAACAAATTTATTCATCTTCTAGATACAGACAAGCCTTTCGTTCATGAATTTATTAGTATGAAAAAACAGACACAGTTAATGCTTGATAGGACTCTAGATAAAATAAGACAACTTATTCCGTCTGGCTTTGGCCGAAACAAAAGAGGCATTTTTAATCCATTAGGATCCTTTATAAAAATTATTACCGGTAATTTAGACAATCAGGATGCCCTTAAGTATGATAAATTTATTTCACAGTTTGAGCTTGACCAAAGTACCGTTTTTAATAAAATTACCATTATATCTAAAATGCTGGATTATATGATCAACAATACGGAAACCTTACAGAACGAGACCTTAATACTAGATGAACGCTTAAAAAGAATTGAAATTATTGTTAAAAATATAGCCACCAAAGAAAATAATTCCATATACGCGACATATATTTTAGGAATGTTCCATACCTTTATGAATAATTTTAATATAATTTATACCACCATAAGTGAAATAGAAACCGCTTTGGCCCTAAGTAAGGTTTCAGTATTGCATCAGTCTGTTATAAATACCACTGAATTTATGTATATTTTAACATCCATAGAAAAGAAAAGCCATTTAATCTACCCCGTTACTGAAAATAATCTGATAAAATTAGAAAGAACATTGTCTGTTAAAGCGTTTGTAAAGGGACACCAGTTAACATTTATTTTTGAGATACCTATTGTAGATAACTTTACATATAACTATTTTAAATTATAAACGTTACCCATGTATAATATTCATGATAACAGAACATCGGTAATCATACCAAAATATCAGTTTCTAATGGTGAATGGGCTGAAGTACTTACCAGTCGCGACGCCGTGTGCTGACATAGATGCTGACGAGTTCCTGTGCACCGAGAATAACGTAGTAACTTACCCTGAACAGACGTGTGCTGAGATGCTGATGAAGTTCCACGATAATTCGACTTATTGTAGGTCTTACAGCGCTGTGATAGAGGACATAAAGCTGCAGCGTATCGGGCTGAATAATTGGATATTATTCCTGAAAAGAACGGCTGTCATGGAGGTGCATTGTGATGGTGACATTACTTATGAGTCTCTCCAAGGGACTTTTATCCTTGACGTCCCTGATAACTGCGAATATCGTCTTGGCAGCTCCAGGCTTGTGTCCCATAAGCCGTACCTGACATCAGCGTTCCGGTCAACTACACCGGTAATGAACTTACCTATCTTAAAAGATCAAAACTTTAATGACTCCCAAGTAATCAACCTAAAGGGGATGAATTTGGACGAACTTAAACATTTATCTTTAGAGCTTCATAGTGAAAAACATCAAACAAGTGTGAGTGAATCCGTTGTGAACGTTTTCAATGTGGTAATTTTAAGTATTATAGTAATAAGTTTTCTTTTGTTTCTAGCATATAAATTTAGAATTATATTATGTAAATCCCTGCGAAATAATCTTGACTCTAATTCGTCAGATAATTTCGCACTTAACGGGGGAGGAGTTACGTCACCGGACATACCACCCGCGACCGTTACAGTTAGAGCGTAGACGCAAACGCTGCACTTCTAGGTGGTACGATTCTGGGAACGAATAATATTGAGGATGTAGGTTTAAGATAAACTATGTAATGTTAAGTTAGTTCTTAAGATCGGACAGTCTGCATCTAACTCTGCGACCATAGGTTACTATTCTAAAATTAAGTTCCTTTATAAAAGTTTAAATAAAAGTTCTATTTTAAAAATCAAATAGTGTTTTTAAAAAGTCGATCCCAGTGCTCCCGAACTTGACTAGATATCTGTTACTAATTTATTTTCCTTGATTTTCTTTTTCCTGTTGATACAAATAATTTTCTCATAGTCTCCTTTGTAAATAAACATCACAAAATACTATATATACAATAAAACACAATTAAACATAAACACATAAAAACGTACCACTGTGGCGTGTTGGTCCATGAGCTCGGACGCCATGACCTTTGATGTTCTCGCAGCGGTGGCAGAATATCCCGCCAATCCAGTTCAAATGAAATGGTTCTTGAACCGTCGGAATTGTTGCGTGACGATGGCAAGCGGTCTGATGGTATGACTCTGGTCCCGTGGAGGATAGGTAGGCAGCTGGTGTGGGATGCAACCTGCGTAGACACTCTCGCAGCTTGCCATCTTCCTACAAGTAGTGTACAATCTGGTTCTGCTGCTAATAACGCTAAAGGCTTAGACGTAGAAAATATCAGAATTTGGGTAGTTGATATATTTTTTATGCTTGTCCCCTGGGGACAAGGGTCTCATCGCCTTTTTCGGACCTAGCGAGGCGATTGGTGAGTGAAACTCGTGACCCTAAAGGCTGGCACCTACCTCGCACATCGAATTTCTATTGCTACCCCACGTGGTAATTCGGCCAGCCTTTTGGCTACTTTGCTTTTAATAGATTCAAGTTTAGATTTAGTTTTTTTATTTGTAGCTTTTTTTTATCTTATAATTATTAATTTAATATGAACATTATAGAAATTTAAATATTTATGATAATAAAACATTAAATTGTTAGAGAATAATTAGTAACGAAAAAATGTATACAAGTAATTAAAATTAAATAGTTAGTGGTGAGATCTCGTCTGGGGCGGTAATGCGATCCATCCTATTTTAATTGCTGTAATAATCACGCCTTTTTGGTTGTGTTCCGGTTAAACGGAATGAACACACATTGCAATTCCTGGAATAAAGGCAAATCCAACTACAGCCTACGGTCGGCAACTCACCAGTCCTCGGTATAACAATCACGTTCGACGAGGAATAAAACAACTATGACTTTTTGTCTTCATAAGTTCAGTGACTTATGAGTTTCATAAGTGCAGTGATTATGAGTTTCATAAGTGCAGTGACTTATGAGTTTCATAAGTGCAGTGACTCATGGTGTTCATAAATGCAGTGACTTATGAGTTTCATAAGTGCAGTGACTCATGGTGTTCATAAGTGCAGTGACTTATGAGTTTCATAAGTGCAGTGACGCATGGTGTTCATAAATGCAGTAACTTATGAGTTTCATAAGTGCAGTGACTTATGAGTTTCATAAATGCAGTGACTTATGAATTTCATAAGTGCAGTGACTTATGAGTTTCATAAGTTCAGTGACTCATGGTGTTCATAAATGCAGTGACTTATGAGTTTCATAAGTGCAGTGACTCATGGTGTTCATAAGTGCAGTGACTTATGAGTTTCATAAGTGCAGTGACTCATGGTGTTCATAAGTGCAGTGACTTATGAGTTTCATAAGTGCAGTGACTCATGGTGTTCATAAGTGCAGTGACTTATGAGTTTCATAAGTGCAGTGACTCATGGTGTTCATAAATGCAGTGACTTATGAGTTTCATAAGTGCAGGAGCCACATACATCAGGTGGGACGCGTGGTTGTTTGCTGGATTTATTTTTTTTAAATTACATTGTGTACAAACTATGAGTTCCGTTCGGTTTGTCTCGCGTAGCTGCCAACCCCGTGGGAAATTATATATAAAATTTTGCCTGTGTTTTTCATTTTTGTAGCTTTCTAATAGTGAAAGAATTTTAAAAATCGGTCGAGTAGTTTCAGTGTTTGTCGATCACAAACAAGCAAACGAACAAATAGTTTCGATTTATAATAATAAAATTGATATCGTACATAACCGGGTGAGTGGTCCCATTTTAATTTCGTATTTATACGATAGAACTCCTCGAAAAACAACAACCTCGACAAACAGAAGTTTTCTGAATTTTGTGACAATCCTAAACCAGAAAGCTAAGTACTTATGATCAAGGATATCCTGGATTGGACTTGGACTCAGACAACAATTCTCTTCAAATTCAAACAGCACTTGGACAAGAATTTTTTCGAGCAATTTGGGGTAATAGATCTTTGGGAATCACATCTATTTTTTGAGTTAGTGATCTAGATACAATAGAACTCAAACAGCACATTCATTAGAAATGTCTTGATTGATTTTGGTCTACGTATATTGGAGAGGCACACCAAGTATTTTGAGTAAATGTACTGTGGAAGCAGATGTCATGAACTAGACTTGGACGCATTCATTAAAGCTCCATGACATATAACAGTACATTCGACGACAATATTTTTGTCTATTTAATCAAATGTTCATGAGGAAACCACATTAGGTATTTTGAGTAACTGTACTATGGTTAACAATGTCCTGGACAGCACCTGGAGTCAAATAACGGATCTGCTCAGTTGCAAACAGCACATTTATATAAACTGAGCTATTTATACGAATTATTTCGACCGACTTGTGCACATGTGGTTCATTTGATGAGAGATCTTATCTACCAGCCTTTGAAATGTTTTACAAGGTTGTTATTTTCTATTCTATGCTGTATTTTTACTAAAGATGCTGCTTGCGCCCACCTCAAAACTAAATATTTAGCTTATGTACCTACTCAGGTAGACACCCCATGCTTGAAATTAAGTTATTTTGCTCTTTTTAAGTAACTTTCGTTTTGAAGACCGTTTCTATTTTTTTATAAAATTATTTTATTTAATCATGTTCCAACATTTACATCAAATTTCTTTGCACAATTTGCTCATGACAGAAAAGAAGCACTTACTGAATTTCCTCATTTATTGTCTAGTATTTTGTGACAATCAATATGATTTATAGATTGATGGCATGTAAATACCGACTATATTAATATAGAAAGATAAAAAGTAAATAGATCCACTTTGTCTGGTCATTCTGTGCTGTCTGCCCACTCCAGTCAAGAGTAAGGATTTAAGCATGTCATCATTACAATAGAATGGTACAGTCGAAATAAGAAATGGATGAGCAGGTTTTCTATTAAAAAATTCGACATAAACTTCGCAACAAATGTGTAATGTTTCTTGTGTAATTTCACAGGCTCCTTACCCTTACCCTTACCTGTTACACAGCTGAATAAATATGGTTATTTTGGAGATTCAAATATGGGGGTGTTAAAACAAAAGAACCACTTTGTTAGAATTTTGCGCAGGTATTTTTATTTTACATAGATTCGCTTCTATTACGAAACCAAAAAGATTTCATTTCTTGATTGTATTAACGGCCACAGAAAAACATGTTGGTGCTTTACATTCTCTCAAAGTATTCTTTCTCGATTATGTGTCTTCGAGGTAAAGTTAGAGTTTGACAGTACCTACGTGCACAGACATGTGTATTACACACTGTCTGGCCTGATATCAAAGATGATAACTGATGTGTGAAGTGGTTGTGTTATTTCGCTCTTATCAACAAAGCCATTCGGTAAATGTTTACTTGTTTTACATAATATAATTATGAAATAATAGTATTTCTTTAACAATTCATGCCCACATATAAGAAAGAAGAAAGAAAACAAAACAAAAAGTATATTTACAAAGGTAATGCTTATTTCCTAGGAAATTTCTTCCAGCAGACCTGAGACTGGAGAGTTTCGTATAAAGCAAATAAGTGTGCCATTATACTTAAACATGTATTATAAATACAAAACATTACATAAGTACAATTAATTCATATTTAAACATAATACATATACATAAAACAGTATATAGATGTAGTACAGATCACAACGATAAACTCTTATTCTTCTCTTAAAAATACACAGTGTTTTAGCGGCGCGTATCTGGTGAGGCAGCTAGTTCCACAGCCTTGCTGCATGGACGGTGAACAGTATAATATCAATGCTCTTATTCGTAGGCACATAACACGCTAAATAAAAAATCGTAGAAGTAAATGTCCTTCTGCATGTATTTTTTTCTATGTTTTGTTACTACTGTACTTCTTTATTTCACGGTGTAAAGGTTGACGGCATCATCTACACAAAGCGGCCCCAATGGAAGATCAGCGCTGGTCAAATGACTAGCATTATGCTGAATTGGGACCGATTCGTGACAATTTTATAAAAAAAAAATGTTATTCCTTATATTTATTGTAAGAACTTTCCCTTTTTATATATTTTCAATTGTCACGAATAAATGTTTTTGAATTGAATTGAATTGAATTGAAAATAAATTTAGTGTCAGTGCCATACAACACGAAGTACAGTGATGCTTCATAGGTATTCGATGTAGCAGAGCTAAAACATCCAGCAATTGTTTTATCGTTGATTTATTTAGGTAATAGCTTTTCTTTACCATTTTTAACTGAAAATAGTTTAATCTTTACTACCAGTTTTTTCTTCTTTATGGTAATTTACAAAGAATACATAACAGCCTTCGATAATATTTCATAGACTTCCTGTGTATAAGCATTCAGTAGTTGACATTCACGGGGACTTTTTAAGGTGGCTTGACTCTTTAGTCAAGCTGCAACGATAAAGGGAATTTTCTCCTCATTTTCAGCTAAAGTATTCTGAAGCTATTTTAAGAACCCTTTCGGAAACAATAAGTTTTGCGCGCTGCTCATGAATCTCAAAAGATAATTATTGCAGTTTCTATTTAGCTTATTAATGTATGTGTTAGTTTACTGTAAACAGTTTTCTGTGTGAAATTTTCTGTGTGCTTGACACGATTGTAAGTGTTTTGTAGCAATGGAAACTATATTGATATACATTTCACGTGAATTCGTATTCTTTTGCGTTTATAATCTTCTTACATTTCCCATATAGATATAAACAAATTGAAAAATGTTGCAAAGAATTGAATAATATTTAAAATTTGCTATTATTTTTCTTTACATTGGTTGAATAATTAAAAAAAAAACAGAGCACAATTCGTATCATAAAAAATAATTTGAAACTTAGATAAGAAACAATCACACGTATCGACAGTCTTGAATAACGACACTCCGTCTACAGAAGATCTTTAATCCGGACGTGGACACTTAGGACCAATGAAATATGTCATTTGTACACAGAGTACACAGAGACCATCAAGTTGGTGAACATTTCGTGTCTTGCAAACCAGGTTCGTAAACTGGTATTTATAGATTGATTTAGCTTGGTTCAGAAATAAACGTATCGACTTATTATAATCGTAAACACATCATGGGAAACATTTCGGTTTAAGATTTAAATGGAAAGTAGCCTCAGTGCTCAAGGGCATCGTTAAACAAATGAAATTGTTATTATAGATGACCAATGAATAACTTAGAGTTGGCAACTTGGCGAATGAAGGCTTTAGATGTCATTTTCTATTGGCCAAAACAAAGTTTCAGATTTTATTGTGATCTTAGTTTCGTGATGTTATTAGTTTAGAATTTCGTTAGCTTCTGAGATTACATATACAAGTGAAAATTTTATTATAAATGAAAGGTTAAACTACGTTTTATTTTTATTCCACGTAATGAAATACGTACTTGTGCTTAAACAAGAAGATTCAATTTAGGTATAATGTCACGAGGTAAATCAAATCTAAGAATCTCTTGACTAAAAAAACACACGACACAAACTCAAAACTGCAAGAATAATGAGAATTATTCTTGTTTCTGTATCGAAGCCGGTGACCTTACCTCGTGCCCGCCAAAGTTTATTTATTTCGCCATTGTAAAGCAGAGTCGTAGGACCCTCCAGGTGTTGCAATATTATGTGCGTGAAAGTTAAATCTAATGTAAGCCAGCTGTGTGAACCTGGTAACTTCATTATTTTGTTATAATTCTTTATTCTCGATAAAGCCAGTATGCTTTATATATAATGTTATATATAAATTGGTTGGTTTTTAATTAATTGTTAGAAAAGTTTAAATAATAAGATCATTTGACCGACGTCATCGTGCATATATTTATTATTCGATTCATTTACACTTACAAATTAAATGAAAACATTAGCTATTAGTTAGTTAAGTTTGTAAGTTAATTTTTTTATAAGAAAGATGAAGAAAACAATTTTTAAACACTTTCTAACCGGTAAACGTTTCGATCACTCGAGACGACGGTATCTGTTAAGCTAGCGGAACGTCAGGTTAAAATATCAAAATATAATTAAGCGCGATAAAATCCGATAAAAAAGTATTTTATATTATATAATGAATCGTGAAAATAATTCGTAGAAATTCACTTTGATGTTCCAGCAAAATTACGCCAAGTCATTGCATAAGTATTTAATTTTTCAAATGGCATGCTGTTTGAGTAGTCACGGAACCATGAAGCGATTTTCATACATAAAATAAACGCTTTTTTTCATTCATAATTCTTGTATTCTAATAAGAATTCAAAACTGCGTAGTTGGCAATAGTGAATATTCAGATATTATTACTACTATTTGATCTTGAAAGGTATTTTGTTTGTGGTAAGTTATAATAAGTCAAAAATAAATATAAGTGTGAGACAAAGTCATTTGCTAATTGGGTTCAAAGATATTGTGAACTAATTACGGGTACGATATCTTATCTTAATCTTTTTCGGCGATAACTACTTATTATCCGAGAAATATCTTACATTTATTCTTACACTATAGTATTATGGGGATTGAGAATTCGCTATTAGCGCTAATTGTGTGGAGGGTAACAACACTAAGGCTTGTTAAGAGGTTTACTGTAGATTTACTATGCAAGAAGCATAAACCTATATTTCGCGTACTCTCTTTTCACATTCATACATTTTTTATGCACGTAAATTCATAATATATGTAATAATTTATCAGTGTAATAAGTCTTCCAGTATTATTCAAAGTAATAACATTGTAATTGGAACAAAAGACGTACAATCTAACCAATTCGAAACAAAGCCCTTTATCTCTACTACAAGTTATCGTTGTATATCAAACGTTTACTAATTGATATCAGCAATTAATATCGGACAAGCAAATAGTAAAGACAACCATTATGTTACAGATATCGTCGTTTATAAAGTAAAATTAAACATCACAACCGCTGCGACGAATCAACAACTGAGATTTACCAACAAGCGCAGACAATGGGCTCAATTTACTAGCGTAAACACGACCGTCAGACGTTCACGCCACTCGTGATATAAAATCAAACAAACATGGCCGAAGAAAAGAAGAAACCAATCGACGGAGCTGAAGAGAAACCTTTAAATGAAAATGAAACCCGTAACCTCTACAATGACAAAAGTTTTGGAGAAAAGCTCAGATATATCCGTGATAACATCACCGTTGAACCGCTCCTGGCTGGCCTCATCATCCCTAGTGTTGTGTCAAGGTTTGCGATGACCAATTTGAACTTGGATAAAGCATGCAGGGTCAACCTCGCCTTTGGAGATGAAGTTTGTGACGCTCTGATCAAAAGAACAAACATTGCAAATTACTCCAATCATGAAAAAGAAGTACAAAAATTAATTTCTTCTATAGCAATATGGATGAGTATTCTACACACCGCATTGCCTTGCATCATCATAATGTTTCTCGGTGCCTGGAGCGATCGCACGGGCAGAAGAAAGCTGTGTATCCTTCTTCCAATATGTGGGGAATTCATGGCATCTATATGTAATTTAGTGAACGTTTATTATTTCTATGAGATCCCAGTGCAAGTGACGGTGTTTCTGGAGACTTTGTTTCCGTCAATTACAGGTGGTTGGGTGACCATGTTCCTTGGGGTATTCAGCTACATAAGTGATATTACCAGTGAAGAGACCAGAACATTTCGAGTGGGCCTTGTGAACTTTTGTATGACCTGTGGAATACCCATAGGAATTGGTTTGAGTGGTATACTATTACAAAATTTGGGATACTATGGCATATTCTTTCTGACATCGATCCTGTTCGCGTTGGTGCTGACGTATGGAGCAGTATGCTTGAAGGAATCAGACAAATGGCTGAGTGATAAAGGATTGCCAGTTGTGAGTTCTTTTTTGTTCATTATTTTCGTTTTTTTTTATTTATTATATAATTTTAGTGACAGTGGAGTTTTTTTCGAGACTACAGTCCTTCCTATCTTGACAGCCAGAACAGTTTACGTGGTGAACAAGCGCGGCCGGCACCGCATTATTAGTCGATGTGATAATCACAGTTAGCATTAAGAAATAAAACAGTTACGATTAATGATAACAAGGGTGTGGATGCCACATATCATTTGTCGGTTATCAAAATAATATAAATAATAATAATAATAATAATAATAATCATCCCCAGACAAACACACCAACTGTATGGCCCCAAAGAAAGCGGAGCTTGTGTTATGGATGATAATACGGCAAACTGAAGGGAACCCAGAATAAACATACATTTATAAATATCAACAACCATGACCCGAGAACAAACATCTGTGTTCATCACACAAATGAACGTGCTGGCTAGGACCAGGGACCTCTGGCGTATGAGGCAGGATTACTAACCACTACGCTTTACGGCCACCGAGTAGTTTTAAATTCTTCTAGTAGTAGTTTTTTAAATCAAACTTTTTAAATACTATTTGCATGCCGCATATTTGTATCCTCCTATTAAGAAAACAAAAAAATACAAGGTTATTATATTAATATAAATCCAAGAAAATAACAGTACCGCACAAGTCAATCTTAGATTATATACGTTTAATCAGTGTTATTCCATTGTTTTGCAACAGACATATATATTTTTATAATTTTATATTTATGAAGATAAATAAGTACATAACAAGGATATAACTTGTAACGAATTATACGTTTTATTGATAAGAGAATAGTCATTTCAAATACTTGTTCAATATTCTACTGCATGAAATAATACACAAAGATGACACTAGTTTGAACTTCAACGTCACACGTTACCTTCTCTCTCGCACTTGACCCAGATGCAAGATTCTCCTGGTATTTGCGATAATGGCCACTTACGAGACTTGTGAAACTGAATATTCTAACCAGCAACCTAATGAGAGAAGCTTCAAACATATTTGTCTTTCGTTCATTGAAAACTATCTTCCATCTTGTAGTTTATTTTTAACTCGAATAAGAACTTTTGCGAGTAAACAAATCTACTATTTGATATATTTGACATATATGTTATATCTATATCAAATCATAAAGTACAATAATAATAAATACTCGACTATAAAAAAATATCAATCTTATGCAATCAACTAATGAAGTATGTCCATATTCAATTCATGTCATCTCAACTTTATAGTATTCGTAATAAGAAAACGGAAAAATTACGCCACATATAGAAAGATAATTACAGTCTAGACATGTCTTACATCTGTCCGATTGACTGATAAAGTTGCTAGATGAAAAGATATGCAATTCCAATATAATTATCATTGCAATCAAACATTTTATGCAATGCAATGGAATACTTACATAGCGGCTTTTTCAAGTCAACAATATTTTACTTTCTTGTTTAGGTCCTAAGGTTCATAATGCACGACAGAAAACCTAGTTGAAATTATTATGAATGAAATTTAAATTCGATTTTACCTATTTTGGCTTTTACGACCCGTTCATTGGTTTTTTCATAGCTGATACAGATTATTATATACACAAAATTCATTAAAAAGCTACGAAGCTTTGCCAAATTATAGTGCTCTCGAAAGAAACTTTAGTACGCAGTAACCGCAGCCATCGAACCAATACTTTACATTAATGGAACATAATTTATTATAAATGGATCTTTCATGGGTTTGTGTTTTTCGTTCATATATATAAAACTCACAAACTTATATATATATGGGTGCTAATTAAACTCGATTCTTTGTAATAGCATTATACGCCACAAAAAGGCTATATTGCCATCTAAATCAATAACTCAGCCACAACCGACGAGCGTCTAAATTATATTATCTTAGCCACTAGTTAACTATCTTCGCCACTAAAATTATGTTGTTACAAAATTTTGAATTATCATCTAATTTCAATTATGGCACTTCGCAGAGTGCTGCCGCACCACGCTCGCTTCGTTCGCTCGGCTCGCGCATGCGATAAATACAGCCTAACATTAACCTAACCCAAATATAATATTAAGTAGGTGTTGCAAACAAGACGAATTAGTTTATTAGAGGCTATCTCATTCTCCCTTGCCTAAGTTATGAAATTCGAAGCTTGATCACGTGGCCAATAAAGAAATCTGTGGCTTGACTTATAATTTCCCTATATATATTAGCTATATTTATTAGTTACAGCTGTAATTGTTGAATATTTTGTATAACAGATTAAAAGGCCACAGACTCAGGTGTCATTCTTCAACCTAAGCCATGTGGCAGACACGGTGGCCGTGGCTTTCAGGAAACGAGCCTCCGACAAAAGAGTCAAGGTTATCCTCACCTTGTTTGCCGTCTTCATTCTTTATGGACCTACGATGTGTGAGTATTTTTGTTTTCTCAAAACATTTAAAAATTTGATATTTCAGCTAAAGTTAAGTTGAAACCTGTCACATTTACATAAAAGTAATCTAAGACGAGCTCACAATATTTCCCTGCTAAAAGTAGATCAAATTATGGGAAAAAAAATTTTGTTTTCTCGTAAGTTATTTTAATTACTCAAACGCTAGTATAGTACTACTATCTCACCAGGAGACGTTCGCCTTAACTGAAGGAACCAAACGCACAGTGTACAAACAAGATATTTCGACGGCCGAGTGGCGTGGTTAGTAGCCCTGCCTCATACACCGGAGGTCCCAAGTACGAGTCCTGGCTGGGGCATTCATTTGTGCGATGAACGCAGATGTTTGTTTTCGGAACATGGTTGTTGATCTTTCTTTATATGTTTATTCTGGGTTCCCCCCCAGTTCGCTGTATGGTCATCCATAACATAAGCGTCGCTTACTTTGGGGCCATACAGTTGGTGTTATTGTCTGGGGATTATTATTGTTATTAATATGTGCGTGAGTTCGATTCGCCAGGTCACGCACACATTCGTAGCGTGTTTAGACACTAACAACTACAAGGAAAGCGAACGTCGCTTGCTTAGATAAAAGTAATATACCATAAAATGTTATTGTAGTCACATACATTAATTATATACAGAACCATTTGTAGCCAAGTAGAAAGTATGTCTTGTATATGTTAAGGGTAGGATTATCCTTCACAGATTGATAATTTGAACAAGTTCTCCTGTAATTATGGAGCCTTGTGGTTAAAAATGTCCTCGTAACGGCCCCTACGTCATAATCTGGCAGGGGCGGTCAATCATTTGATGAACGAATGTTTGATAACTAACTGTAGATATTTCTGTTTATATTATCTAAGTAATATATGATAGAAACTGTAATAACTGATTTGTCTTGAAATTTCATTCATTTATTGATTCTGTTTTTCAGCGGAACACAGTGTATTCTACTTATTTGTCAGAAATCGATTAAACTGGGACTTAGTCAAATACAGCTTGTTCACCAGCTACGCAATTCTACTGCATTCTTTTGGTAAGTTCCTTAATTTTTATAACTAACTTTTTGTGGTCTTGCAGTATTTTAGAGAGCGTTTTAAAATAAAAAATCTTGGAGTCTCAGCTTATGAATTGTTCAAGTCATTTGTACCATGTGTGCGTGTTCTTCTAGATAAGCCACTTAACATTGTGTGCCAGCCGCCATCTTGGCAAACCATATTCTCGTCGCTTCGGTGTGCGTGTACAATCAGTACATATATCTAAAATATAAAAATGAACCGCTGAATGTGTTGCTAAGCGCAAATCTCAAGAGCAGCTAAACCGATTTCGCTAATTCTTTTTTATAACATTCCTTGGAGTACGAGGATGGTTCTATTCACGAATGTTTTTATTCACGGCAGCTATTAGTCAATGTGCGTGGCCCAATATCATTCCAACATTTACGAATAGGTGATGGTGAATTGTGTATCTTACAGAGAAGCCTGTCATCGTTTGCAACTTGTAGAAAACGATGCACGTTGGGATCAAACTCTCAATGATGCTGTAATTTCATCACAAGCTCATCAAATACGAAAAGTGTTTTCTATTATCATATGTACATGCTTCCCATCAAAACCAATTTATTTGTGTAATCTCATTAGTAAAATCATAAAAAAACCAAACTAATTTTTAAGGTTTTGGCACAATCAGCTTAGTGTATATTTTTAATACCACAGGATATCAAAGTTAGCTGTTGGAAAAAGAACGAAAAGTTTTTTTGAAAATATGTTTTTTACTGGATTTTTCAACATTTTAGGAAATAATTTGGCATTGTGTTTGATGACTTAAGTAACCACAAGTGCTTTAAAAAAAATGGGACCTAAAAATGTCGTCATTTCTCAAAATGGAATGCATTAAACAGAAAAAATAGTTTTTTTTTTAAATCTATAAATACCGATAACCGAAAGATTTTGAGACTTTTACCAGATGTTTTTCTGTATTTGAGGTAGGAAATGAATAGCTATCCGCAAGTGAAGGATTATCTTTCACTTTCTGGACACCCTGTATACTCGAAGACACAAGGACTTATGCAAACTCAACATTTTTACCTGGACCTAATAAGTAACAGAACATAGCTTTTGCTTCCCAAATCAGCGTTGTTCAAAACTGTATAACTCCGAAAGAAAACATAATTTTATTCCAGTATGCAAATGAACGGTTTTAAATTTTTAATCAAAGTTTCATAATTCTTTAGAAATGGGTTTTTAATATAGTAGTGATAAAGTTAATTAATTTTTCATTTCACCGACTAAAAAACTTTGTTATTCTTATACTTTGTGAACATAAAATCTTGATAGGTTTTTGTTATTGACATAAAAAAGCCATTAATAAAATTCTATATCTCAGTCGTTCGATATAGCCAAGAGTCTGTTGAGAAATTTAAAAATCAAAAATATTTAATGGGCGTCTAATATATAATAATAATAATAATACTGTTATAGCCAAGTTTCAAGAGTAATTTAAATAAAAGTAAGTATAAATTTAAGATGAATTTTAAAACAATGTCAAATATCATATCCGTGAGTCTAAAAGATATTGAGAATAAATATTGCTTATCATTAAATAAATAAATCCCCAGACAAACAAACCATCATTAATATTAAATTACACATGAACGCGTTATATACCATATGGGAAAAGCCATTATAGTCGTTCTAACTTTACCTTTTAAGATATTGGTTTCCCTGCTATATCCATAACACAATCCTTTGACGTCATTAATTATCTCAAATTCCAAAAATTACTTTTACTTGATTATATGATGACTTGATATTTCAATCTGTGAGAATAATTTCACACGGAAATGTTAATAATCTCAGGAACTACGCCGCAGGTAAACCTAATGTACTCACATTCTGTCTGAGCCGCAACTTTTTCACTATTTTATCATTTGTAATCTAACTATTACAATTTATCTTTCATTTGAGCTTCTTCAGTTTCTTAAAGTAACAAAAACATTAATTTCAGGCGCGATGTTCTCCATCACAGTGCTGAGTAAGAAGCTGCAGATTGAAGACTCGCTGCTCTGTCTCATTTCCGTCGCCAGCAAGTTCGTAGGCGGCATCTGGACAGCCTTCGTCAAGACTGACATCGAAATGTATTTAGGTAAATGGATTGTCATAACCTACACATGAGCTTTAAGAAAAGATGATTATTATTTTTTTATTACAGGGGCAAAGGAATTTCTAACTGAAGCAGGAAACACTTACTTTGGGGCCATGCAGTTGGTGTGTTTGTCCAGGGATTTATTAATTATTATTTTATTTATTTATAAACTTAGGAGTGTAAGAAACCATAGCGGCTTATAATATAACAGGAGGTCTTAAAACATTCGACGACATTAGTGAACTTATATTTTCGGTTATAGGTTTCACTCCAGTTCTGTACCCTTTAGGACGATAAAAAAATGTATTGTTTTTAACGGTAACTGCTCCGTGGATACGTGTTACTTAGGTAAACTTAGATTTTATTGTAATATACTTAATTTATGCCGACATTCTGGCAACCATGACATTAAGGCCTTGACACATCTTAGATAGCGGTTAGTTAGTTAAAAAGTCTCTCCATCACTTTAGACGATAGAGACATAAAACAATATTTAGCCTAGGACTAGTGCCCGATTTCACCAGTAGCCCCTAAAATTTAAGTGTCTCCTATGCCAATTCAAGGGGCACCTAACGCAAGTTTTGTTTTCACCGACGGTTAAGTGACACCTTAAGCATTAGGCAGCCCTTATAATTTAGGGGATGAATTGACGACCCCGTAACACTTAGGTGACGTATATTTTTAGGTTATTTTGCGAGATATCCTTCCGAATTCCGAACAATAATTACTCTTAGTGATAAAAATGGATAGTGACCACAATTTATTTGAAGATTAAGAAGCAATTGAAGATATAGAATTTTTAAGTGACCAAAATTTGTTTAGACGACCTCGTATTTACCGGGAAGGATAAAAGGATTTTGAAAAATTTGACGACAAAGACTTTTTCATAAGATACAGGTTATCAAAAGGGAGTGTTTTAGTTATATTGAACATTTGTTAGACTTTCACAATGACAGGTAAGTACGTTGAATTATTAGAATTGGTGATGGCTATCCAAGCACTGTTTTTCGCCTCATTTGTAGCCCCATCTGTCTTTTTATTTAAAATGGTATCTTTGTGCTGGAGCAGTAATTTTATCAACTTATCTTTATTTTCTTGTAAAAATGTTTGTCCACGTTTCCTCTTTACTGACATTGTTAATTGTAATATTATGCACACGCAACAACCAACTACAAACAAATTATATTGTGAAAGGACAAGACAAGACCACACATTAAAATGTCACAGCGATTTTTTTAGACACTGACGAAATTCGCCATACAGCCAAAAAAGTAATTTTGTAACTTTTTTTTATTTATCTAATATTTACAAGCCGTAGACCCTCCTTTTTTAAAATAAACTGGAGTTAATAACGTTAATTTAAGTGTTTTATTTGGGTTTTTCAGCTAAATATCAATAAAATCGTTAACTCAAATAATTTATCTATAAACGTTTACGTAGTACCTCCGCACTAAATGTCACCTAACTAGGCGACGCTTACTAGTACTAGTAGCCCTTAGGATGGTGAAACAGAATTTAGGTTAGTGGATGATTTGAGGGAGCCCCTAAGATAAGAGAACCTTTGTTAGGTTACTGTTTAGAGGCTGTTGGTGAAAACGGGCATAGGCCTAAATATATTTTATTTCTTTTCCGAATAATCTTTCGTATACTGCAATATAAAATGACTACGAAATATAAATATATTGAAATGTTTTATCTTAGTATATCTTTTAAAATATGATTTAGGCATAATTGATTGTTTCACAATATTTTTACGTTTTGAGAGATAACGGAGCCCAACTTCTTTACTACGAACGATTTAGACTATTATTGGATTTTGGCAATATTTACTTGAAAAATGCTGTATTTTTTATCTATTATGTAGTTAAATAAATAGTAAACCGAAAGTTCGAGGTCATATCCATCTCGAGGGTACACGATCTATTTATATTATTAATTTATTTCTCCTAAATCAAGGGGATCTAAATAATGTATAAGAAGATCTTTATTGTTTACTATCCAACCTTTGAATGCCAACTGAATAGTATACTGGAACTATATAACGTGTATAAGATGCATATAAGACATGGAAGGAGTATTTCGATCTAAGATCAGTTGAAAAGGGCATCTGGTATAGGACTATTCAGCCTGAAGTCTGCCAAAGACCCTGGTTTGAGTGTAATCTGACAAGACACGAACTCGTAACAGCTTTCCGACTTCGTTCCGGACACATGCCACTAAATAAATTCGCATTCTTAATGAAAAAGATAACCTCTGTTCAATGTTCCGTTTGCGGGAAAATTGAGGACGTATACCATATTATGATGGAGTGTGACAGGAACGAAGCGCGGAGGATGGATTTCCTTAATATTGACGAGAATCTATCGTTGCTTGGGGGCTGTAACTTTATATAATCGCTTCCAACATCTCGTGAAGCCAAACTTCTATACAGTGTAGTTAAGATGGCTCTAAGGACGAGGAGCAGCACTTGATCTGGGTTCTGTGTTATAAAACTTGATTAGGTGTTGATCTTCGTCTTTGGTGCCGCTTTTATGTTTTATAGTATGTAATTATAATATATTATTACCTATCAGAGCGTCATAGTCGTCGCACGACTAAGCTCTTTAAATAAAGATTTTAAAAAAAACTGAATAGTAATCTAAAGAAGGAAATGCTTATACGGATTCCGTAAGCACTATGTCCCGTGATCGAGAGGCATTAATCTCAATAACAGCATTACATACCACCAAATGTACATATATATTATAATATATATTATACCACAACCATAACTTCAGTACAGAAAACGCTTGCACTGTATGGTGTATAACGTGACTATATTTATAGCACGTGATGCTCCAAACGGTTTACGCGTTTTCGATAGCGTTAGCGATTGCAGATTGCAAATTAGGCTAGACCACATGAGTAGATAAACGGAACATAGACAAAGCTTCTTAAGAACGTGAAAAATTGTTACCTGTTTTGGTAGGGTTGTCACAGTAGGTTAAGACAAATTAAACAAAACATTTGTTAAATAGTTAAATTATTCAGTATGATACAATACTTTACAAATTACTTACTCTAATAATTTTCTTTTATAATTTTTTTGTTTTTTAATAATTTATTGTCTCTTTTGATGGTGTGGTCAATTATTCAAAATATAGTTTTTTCAAGTAATCTAACGGGAAACACTCACATGGCATATCGAATTTACAATCTTTACGCTTAATCTAATACGCTTAAGTATTTCATTGCCAATATAGACAATATTTATTTCAAGATCGAAATATTCGCCAAACTTTGGCTCGAGCAATTCAATTTTTTTTTCTAGAATTATTCATGCACACAGTACAATAAACAACCAATATTAATAAAAAATACAACGTTTTTACATTAAAATAATCAAACTTGCAACTAACAAAACAAACAACGTGCGTCGCAATGAACCTGAGATTGTCAACTGGCTGTGCCTTTTGACAATGCCTTTGACCTGTCTCGCCGCGTACGTGACAAGCGGCTAGCCTTCACGCACACATGCTCCGCGAGCTTGTAGGAGTGCAACCGATTCGTGCGGTTGTATGGAGATTTGTCTCTGTTCTGTTTATCTACTCATGTGGCTCGACCCCCTCGTAAGTATTTTTTTTAAAACTTTCAGTGCCAGTGGCGGAGTTATTAAATGCAACTACCTTCACGTCGTTGCGTTCGATAATATCGAAGCTTGTTGAAAAACAAGAAACAGGTAAATCATTATATAGTTATGCTGAATAGTCCTTTTTTTCTTAGGGTAAACAGTCGTCGCCATTTTGGGCGATGGGCTCTGTTATTCTTATTTACTTGACCCTCGTGTTATCCATCAACATAAAATGACGTAACTCTAAAATTCTCAGAAAAAATTCACGTCACTCTACTATAGATTCATATGATAAGTTACGCTTACCATCAGTGGATCGTGTGCTTTTTTGGCGGCCATGAAAATAGTAAAAACACCTTCATATATGACTTTTGAATAATTTAGATATGCCAGGTGTAGAAAATCAGTGAATCGGAATTACGCAAAGCCTAACATTTAAAAATATTAAATTTAAGCTCAAATCCTTTTATATAAGCAACATGTGTAACTGGTTCATGTATTATTGAATGTGTATTGCTGATTACCAAAATTTAAGTTCCCTCTTTCATTATGTATACGTTTCTTTTTTATTAATAATTACCAGGCGTTTGTCTTCCATCTCACCTGATGGAAAGTGACGATGAAGACGAGGATCGTAGACGCCTGTCCAAGAGGTACCTATTTACTCTACATTTGAAAGCTCCAGGGTTATATTTGTCTGGAAAAACAGACGCAGGCAAATTGTATTTTAAGCCTAATATTCATCATTACCACCGATGTAGACTTAGGTTTGCATTATCTTACAAACTTTAGTGGTTTTCTTATGCTAATTTGTATATTGTTTTCTTTTATTTATGCTTTTTAATATGATAATAATTTACAAAAAAAATATTTAAAAATTTATCGATAACACAATCAATAAAACAAATCCTACTTATTTTATAGTTTGTAATTACACTCCTCCGCCATTACAGTTAACAAAAAATCTTAATACCTTAATTAAATCAAGTATGTATTATTGTAACGTAACCATAATTTTGTATGCTTTCAATTTCCAGCTAAGGTGAACTCCTTATTCTCCCTCACTGAAACCCTGGCGTCGCTGATATTCCACCCGTTCTACTCCTGGCTGTACATGAAGACCCTCTTCGTTCTCCCAGGGGCTGTATTCCTCACCAGCTCCGCCTTGATCATTCCTGCTGCTTGTATCTTGGCGTGAGTATTTCATCAGACAATATCAGGAGCAAGTTGTAATTTTCTAAAGCAAAAATATTTTGAGGTCTTTCTTAGCGTCAAAGTTCTTTATTTTCTTTATACCGGAAGTTTTAAAAAAATGTGTAAAGAGTTTATTAAGTTGTGTGCGGGATAGTTACAAGGGCTGTGTAAAGTGGCACCTCGGAAATTGGGTCATACATCGTATAAAACTTGAAATAACAGTCGTTTTCTATATAAGAGATGTTTATTTTTCCAACTAATAGCAGTTTATCTACAAATGTCAATTGATTACTCAAATAAAAAAAGATTTTCAATGATAGATGCGGTGTAATCGACGCAAATCCACAACCATTCGCAATGGTGAAACCCAGATAGTTGAGAATCGAGTTTCTTAGCGGTTCCGTCAGCCGAGCACTTCTAAATTAGAAAATTGGACATGCGCATGCATTCAAATTTAAATATTTATTTCTCAACATTGATAATTACTTGTT
Source organism: Marasmarcha lunaedactyla (assembly GCA_923062675.1). Classification (NCBI taxonomy): domain Eukaryota; kingdom Metazoa; phylum Arthropoda; class Insecta; order Lepidoptera; family Pterophoridae; genus Marasmarcha; species Marasmarcha lunaedactyla. The sequence continues at coordinate 4,919,259 of OV281341.1, forward strand.
CTTATTGACATCAAATAAAACATGACTCTAGCACCAGTTCGGAAAAATCTTCGTAAAGAACTGGCTAGAAACTTCACGGGTATATGTTTTTTCAAAATAAATTTATAATTAAATAAAATAAAATAATAAAATTCTCTTTATGTCTGTTCAAATATTCTTATCTAAATGTTAGCGCGGGAAGTCTCCCTCCCCCCAAATATCCAAACGACGAACACCCTCAAACAGCACCCGTTCACGAGTTAACGTGGGATCCAGCCATCGCCCTCCTCAACCATATTAAAGGGAAGTGAGTGACCCATTCATTTCCAGTGTCGCTAACACTGTATCGTACGTACACATGGCATGCCCAAGCACAAATCGTGTAGCATATCTGCGTCGATAGGAACAACACTGATTCAACATTTGACTCTAGTTTCGTGCCAACACTCAAGTTTAAATTTGGTTGCGTAGGTACGTATAGAACTAACATAAGCTCAATGCCACTATGAAGACAGTGTGTGTACTTACCGTTTAATCTTCTTAGTAAAAGAAGTTACAATAATATACGAGGTGGATTGAAAAGTTCGCGGCCTAAATAAGAAAACATAGGAATAATGCAATTTTTTATATTTATTTTTCTACTTTTCTCCTCCTAGGTCACAGCACTTAGTCCAGCGGTCCTCCAAATACTTTATCCCATTAAAATAGATGGACTCGTCAAGATCTTCAAAAAAGGCATCTACGGCCACTTTGACCTCCTCATTAGTAGAAAATTTCATTCCACCTAAGTGTTTTTTTAGTTTTGAAATAAGGTGGGAGTCAGAAGGTGCCAAGTCAGGTGAATAAGGGGGATGAGGAAGCAATTCAACCACAATTCACTATTTGAGCCATCTATTCTGCAGATGTGTGAACACGAGCGTTGTCCTGATGAAACAAAACTTTCTTGGTCAACAATCCTGGTCTTTTAGACTTTATTTCTTCACGTAAACGACGTAATAGTGTGCAGTAGTATGCAAAATTTATAGTTTGACCTCTTTCTAAGTAATCAACCAAGATGACACCCTTAGAATCCCAGAAAACCGATACCATTACCTTGTTTACTGAAAAATACGCCTTGACTTTCTTGGGGGTCGGAGATCCGGGTCTCTTCCATTGTTTGGATTGTTGTTGGGATTCAGGAGTAGTAACAAACCTTGCCAAAAATTCGTTTGGATCAGCTTGAAAAAGCTCTAAACAATCTCTAGATTGTGAGCCGAGTTCTTTTCTGTTCAACTGAAAGGATCCGCGGAAACCATCTTGCGGACATCTTGTGGAACCCTAATTCGTTAACGATTATGTTTTGTGTACATTCATATGAAATCCTTAGAGCTTCAGCTATCTCAAATACCTTCAATCCTTTGTCTCCCATGACAAGATCACATATTTTTTCGACGTTTTCCGAAGTCGTAGCTGTAGAAGGCCGTCCAGAGTGGGGGTCATCTTTGATGCTCTCTCGTCCACGTTTGAATTCAGCTGTTTTTTTATAATTGTATACGACGGAGCACATGTTCCTAAAGTAGCCATCATATCTTCATGAATCTGTTAAGTGTTTCTTGTATTTGATCACGGCACGGTGCTCTAAACTATCCATTTTCAAAATTAATGAAAATTATAGTAAGTTAATGTTTAATAAAATAAATAATTACGCATGTATCTCAGAGAAAAATTGCACAGAGACTGATAAAAAGTCTAGGTTTCATATGAGGGTAGTTTTATAGAAATATGACAACGCTCTCTATGTTAGGCCGCGAACTTTTCAATCCACCCTCGTATAACACTTTCACTGAAACACTTTTCAATAAGTAATAGTTAATAGGTTTGCGTATGATTTGTTTGAATTTCAATTTGATTGCTCCAACACATTGCATGGAATATTTTTAAAACCGCGTTTATTCGTACCACATCGAATATCAATTCACAGAACGTTAAATAATAAACCACCAACAAAATATTCAGATCACCACACTTCCAAATGATTATCGTTGTAGCAAATCCCTATAATGAATATTTCATATATTGCGTTTTTTTTTCTCATGATAATCATAATAAATTATAAATCCCCAGACAAGCACACCAACTGTATGGCCCCAAAGTAAGCAGAGCTTGTGTTATGGATGACCATACAGCGAACTGGGGGGAACCCAGAATAAACATAGATACATGTATGAACCCAGAATAAACTAACGTATATAAAAAAAACCATGATGGAATTTAAACGCTACGTTGAGATAATTTTTTAATGGCAATGCTAGAAGCTGGCATACAAATATGATTAAATACTCCATCAAAAACCAAAAATATTTCATAATCTAATACTGGAAATGCCAGTTATTGTTTTTGCCATGGATTTATTCAGTGACTTAAGTATTATGTAAATTTGAATAATTTGTCCTAGTTACTTACTTAGTATTTTAGTGTAAATTGAAACATTAATAATAATAATAAATCCCCAGACAAACACACCAACTGTATGGCCTCAAAGTAAGCAGAGCTTGTATTGTGGATGACCATACAGCGAACTGGGGGGAACCCAGAATAAACCTACATATATAAATACAAAAACAAACATGACCCGAGAACAAACATCTGTGTTCATTACACAAATTAATGTCCCGGCCAGGACTCGAACCTGGGACCTTCAGCGTTTTAGGCAAGGCTACTTACCACTACACCACTTGGTCGTCATTCACTTTCAACATTCGTTGTAAACATACTCTAAATATTATAAAGATTTAGATCTTTCAGTCAAATAACGACATAATTACTTCTATAGCAGTTTTAACGAAATTAGAGTAGAAAGAACAATCGTAACTTTCATTTTCTTTATTCTGGGTGCGAATCACACAGTACCCAAAAGAAAATTAAAAATTAGTTTCTTAAACTGCTGCCGCTTGATTAGTTTTACAGTAAAATAAAGGCTTAAAAGTATGTCCTCAAAACTATGTCGTAAATACCTTTTCTATGGCAATTAAGGATTTTATTTATTATTATTTTATTAAAATGAACTTGCTCCTATTATAATAATCCTATATAATATCCTCGGTGAGTTTGATAACTTTATAGGTGTAATTTGTATATTTTCAAATTTTCAGAACGTTTTACATTCAACACAGACTGGCCTTGCGTAATGCACGGAAACAAGCGCTTGAAGCTGAAGAAAATAAAGAAGAAAAGAAGCCAGGCCCACTTGATAACTTACAGATAATAAATAGCGCAGAACTTATTAATAACTTAACTGAAAATGTACCAAATAAAACATAAGTTTCATTAAAATAGTGTATTAGAAGTAAACATTAAATGCTGTATTTTAAAGAGGTTAACATGTTTAGGATTACACCGCTAAGAATATTGTAAAATAGTATTTTATTTTAGTGATATCCAAGATATAGATTTAAACCTTTACTGCACAATATCTTGTACCTAAGTATTAATTTAATAAAGATTTTCGTTACAATGTATTTTTCTTCTTGGTAACACTAGACGCCAAAATGTACCAGACACAGCCGAATGATATTAGATTTTAACTAAAGACTAAACGACCAATATTTTTATATTCTTTTTATATGATGAAAGTTAATATTGCTGTCTAGAAAGTTTACTATTCTATCCTTTTTTTTCAGAAACCAACGTTATTTTTACATTGCGCGTTATAAATTTAAATGGCTAGTAAAAACTAGGTTTAAGCACATACGATTGGCTCAAAACTTTGACTTATGTTTAAAAAAAAATCGGTTAGCATCGAAAATGATCACTGATTTTGGATAATATTATAAATAAATTATGCTGCAGTTACGGCGTAATTCATGTCTTTTTGGCAATTTATGGTTTTTCGTAATTTATATCTCATTGAGAACTCACGCCGTGCCGTGAAACAGTTTAATGTGTATGTACCTTCTATTTTGGTTATGTTCCTTTTATATACAATAGCAAGCAGATAAACATTTTCAAGCATGATTTAGGTGAAAATGTTGAACAGTCGGAGGACTTTAGTTTTATACAGGCATGTTATGCACAGAGCAAGAACATACTCGCAGTTTCTCGAAAATGGCATTGTCAAAAATCTTTTCCCACCAATATAGCTAAAATAGCAACTTTTGTAGAAAAATAAATTAATGAAACTGTCCAATAAAACTCGTCAAAGCCTCCGCATCTGACCAAACTCCGACGCAAATTTACTCATGACGCTTGCGACATCACCGCGCCGCCGCCGCGCTGTTTCGCGAGCCTTTGCGTACGGTACGGCCCGCGGGCCCTGCGGCTCGCGTTATTTCCTTGTTGACGAATCCGTCGGCCGCACTCCTTGATCAAAAAGCTACCCGATGTGTACTGCGCAGAGCACAAAAATAGTTGCGCAGGAGTATAATACCCTAATACAATCGCAAAAATTTCTTCAAGTTAATTTGGCTGTACACAAACACTAGATAACATTTAAAGAAGTATACTGTTGTGTTTTTCTTTATTATTGTCTGTTATTGTGTAAAATTGTTCATTTGAATTAATGACTACTGAGGATCTCATATTTTTACTGTCATGCAGCATGCAATCATAATAGTTATTAATAGTAATTTTTACATCTTACAGAGTTCCAATTTAGTATTCTAATATTAATTAACACTATAAAACATTTATCGATTAGAAATCGGCTCAAGGCGGATTTAAATCGTACATTTGAAATTATTTGGTAAATGATTATGAATTTTACAGCCATACTTAGAACACTGCATTTAGTCTATCAGGGAACCTTGTTTAAATTTTTTTTGTTTTTTGCTTTGAAGGCAATTAGGATTCGTTATTACAAATAAACAAATTTCAAACAAATACGGACTAGGTAGTGTCAATAATAATATTGTAATAAATTTGGTTCGTATTAATCCGATCGGAAATTATGTAGATGAAAAACAATGTCTTGTAGTGTATAAATGTTAAATTTGGTTTAGAAGACTAAATTGTTTTGGACTTGCCTTTTTCTTTAAAAAACTTAAATCAATGGGCTGGTAAATATAATATTGTAAAATCCATGGCTCCATAAAACAAAACTACCTGTGCTCAGTTTAAAAAAGTATAAATTCACTTAGTTTCAATATATTATAATGTAATATTATTTAAAAAAAATTGTAATTGACTTGAATTATTAGTTACCTAAAAAGGGGAAAATATAACTCAGGGAACACAAAGCAGACATTACTTTTGAGGTCGGCACTAGCCTTTATAATGTCATGCGAGGCGCGCTGTTTCATCACCGAATGTCATTTGTTGGACTTATCAAGACCAACCAAATAAAAGAAAACAAGAGAGGTTTTCTAGTAGCCATTGAAGAGTTCAATATTCACTCCCAGGCTTCATCGTCAGACCTGCATCACCGAATTTAATGTGTTGTACTTATCAAAGAAAACTAAATTCAAATAAGCCTAAATCAATCAAAGTTTATCAAAAACACAACTGAAAAAAACGTAAACCTTACCGTTAATTTTCAGTTCTCTGAATCTCTGCAGTCCAGGGTCCAGCATCGATGAAATACAAATGGCACTAATTTGGAGGTAAATCAAAACAAACGCAATAAAACTCATGGAAATCGGTCCAGGAACAATAATATTAAAAATACACAGAAATATTGACTCTCCCTTTGTTTACGTCAGTTTAAAGATTAAGAAAACAGAATCACTCGAAGCAAATACATGAAAACAAAATATGATGTGTATACTGGTCGCAATTATATGGCTATATTTACATATATCTTTATTCCATTCCGTAACTCAGCTGCTTAAGCATAGCTTCTATGACTGCCTATCAATACAACTAGAGGACATATGTGTAAGGGCGGATATGCTGACAATTTAGGAAGGTAACATTTTCCAAATTATAATTAAAGAACAGTACACAAACCAATTTTTCCATTAGTTGGTGCGTATAAAATGATAAATAAACTAACTGAAAATTATCTGCAATCCTGAAAGCCTAAATTCAGCAGCTTCAAGCTGGCAGCGTCATTATTTGTTGTAGATTCGAGATTACATATAGAAAATACAAATATTCGAGTTTAAATCGAAAGCACAGTGCAAAAATAAAATAATTTACTTTGCTAACATTTCCTTAAATTTCATGATGCAATTTATTTAATAAGCCAGTTTTTACGGTAAAAATGCTTTTTTATTTTATTAACATAGAAATAAAGAAAAGATCATCATTAATTATTTACGCTGATTTCCTTTTACTGCGTTTTTTCCTATTTTCATAGGCGACAAGCCAGCAAGCAAGCCACATATTGGTAAGTGGCATGGGCATGGATTGCATGGGTGGGTAACATATGATATTAGGTCTTTACCTATGAAATTGCCGTTTTTCACGAAATAAATGAAGCGTAATTTTTTTATATATTTTTTATTTCTATTAATCAAAATAATCACCCATGCAATCAATGCATCTTTGCCAACGCATTGGTAGCTTATTGATGCCTTTCTTGAAGAAATCAGCTGGAAGGGAGGCAACAAATTCTTCAAAGGCATTTTGTACTGCCTCTTGGGTATTGAATTTTTTTCCCGCCAAGAAGTTATCCAAATTCTGGAAAAAGTAGAAGTCTGTAGGCGCAAGATCTGGTGAGTACGGCGGATGACGGAGAACTTCCAACCCCAACTCTTGTAGCTTGGAGACCATCTGCTGTGCAGTATGAGGTCGCGCGTTGTCGTGCAGGAGCAGTGGAGCCGAACGATTGACCAAAGGTGGTTGGAGACGTGCGAGCTTCTCCATCATTGTGTTCAGTTCTTCACAGTACACATCTGCAGTAATGCTTGTCCCGTTTGGCAAGAAGCTGTGATGAATTACACCCGCGTTAGACCACCAAACAGTGACCATCACTTTTCTAGGGGTAAGTTTTCGTTTAGGGCATTGTTTGGGTGCTGAACCAGGGTCCAACCAACTTGCTGAGCACTTACGATTGTCAAACAGGATCCATTTCTCGTCACAAATAACATTCAGTTCAGAATTCCTTCATTTGTATGCCTGCTGAGCAGTGCAAGGCACGTCTCCACGCGTACTTCGCGCTGGCGGTCATTGAGTTCGTGGGGTACCCATTTGTCAAGCTTTTTTACCTTGCCAATTTGACGCAAATGGACCAATATTGTTTTGATGCTAACGTCGAAAGCTGCTGCTAATTCAGCCGTGGATTGAGTTTCATCAGCTTCCACAATTGCCTTTAATTCGTCATTGTCGACCAAAGTTTTCGGACGACCACGGGGTTCATTTTTCAGGTCAAAATTTCCAGAACGGAAGCGGGTAAACCAATAACGGGTGGTGCGCTCGTTTGTAGTGTTCGCTCCGTAAACGTCGTTGATGTTGCGTGCCGCTTGTGCCGCTTTGCTGCCACGACGGTACTCATACTCCATAATTACTCGAATTTTTAACTTATCCATGATGACGAAAAATGTTCGAATGCCTTGAAAACAAAACACTAACTATTAAACAAATGACGATTTTCGAAAAAGAATTCCATGTTTGTCAAATAAAATTAATTTGAAATTAGAATTATCAGTCAAAAAAAAAAATATTTTCATTTGAAATGGCCAGTACGGCAAAACGGCAGTTTCATAGGTAAAGACCTATTATAATAACAAAGAGTCTAATAATCAAATAACCTTATCTCGCTTAAAATACAATTTTAAATTTAAGGATTTAATGTACATCATTTATATAATTTCATATAACGTAATTGTTTGTGTTATAATGAACTTTTTGAATAATGCATATTTGTACTAATATTTACTTGTAATATATTACTTTACTAAATATACTACAATCTTTAAATAAAATTTGGATAGAATGATGAATATTAGGATATTTAAAAACCAGTTCTTTCTTTTAAGCAGATATTTATTTAAAAAACTTTTTGTGGTTGTGTGAGCAAGCATTCATTCAGTTATGGATACATTCATGCAATCATCCAAGCGTATACGAGGATAATGCAGGTACGCATGTATGCATTAATGCAGTTATGCAAGTGGGCACTAATGCGGGCATACATTTTTGCAAGCAATTAAGTTTTTCTGGGCTAACTCTGCCAGAAGACTCGCTACGCCAGCCCTTCGCTTCACTCACAGAATGGACCAAAGTTTCGCTCGGAAAGATGAGCTTCAGACTTCGAGTTTATGAATTGCACTCTATTATCGACCTTTGGTCGGTTCGACAATAGACGGCAAATTTGGGAAAGCCACTTTCCATCGCAAAAATAGATTAAGGTAAATTAAAATTTAAAGGGATATCATTTTTGAAATACTTCTCTGCGCCTATTTAAGGATAAATCATGTTTATATATTTCGATTGATGTTTCTAGGACACCCTAACATTTTGGCTTCTACTTGAAAAGTAACGCTGTATTTTATAAAAGATGAAGAATTTCGGTAAAACTTTAGTGCAAAAGAGGATACTACGAACAAATGAACGTTATATGAATAGTGCACCTAACAAGTTAAAATAAACGTTATACTAAATGTCATTAGAACTGTTTATGGTAATGGTATTACAATTACCATACACAAGTAAAGGTTTCATAATTTTAAACAAAAATGTTACGTTATATGAAATTAGAAAAAGTGTTATTAAAGTTTATTAAGATTGTCTCATTTGAATGTTATTGCATTTTTTATTGTATTATTTGTTTTTAGATCATACACATACACGCCCAAAATCATCAATGGCAGATGTTTCATTTATTCGTTGACAAAAGGGCACGGTATTGTAGGTATTATATCGACTTATGATCCACTGCCCACCTTAGGCATCAGTTGAAATTGCCTTTGTCCAAATAATTAGCACCTCACGCCGTCCAAACCAAAAGCAACGAGGAATATGGAGATTTAAAAATAATATCCTGTACCGTATGTAGCTAACATTGTCTACATTCACATAGACTAAATGATTTAAAGGCTGTTTAAGCCTTTAAGTTCCAAATCATGAAAGATCTCTGTTCTTAGAGTCGAGATCTACTCCATCTGTTTCTACGTTATAGAAAAAATATAGTGAAACGGCTTAAAATCAGGGTGCTTTTTCGTATTTTCCTTGTACGCACCCAACATCACTACAAAAGTAGTACATTTTAAAATATTTTAGTAAAAAATCAAGCTAGCTAAGAAATTTTACAATTTAATAGGGGTTTATGAATTCTACACTCATTTGATTGTTCTGATAGCCTGTGGTGATCTAGAATATCAAAGGCGTGAATCCAAAGAATATCTTAATTAGAAGAAAAAAGTTCTGGTACTTTTTTTTTGGTTTATAACTTGCGTAGATAATATCTGTGATGCGACTCCAGTAAGGTCATGAATAACAAATAAATTAAGCTCTGATCATAGTGACCCATTCGTTTCTTTCAAATACCAGAAATAAAAACAAGGTAATAAGAATATTATGGTCGTATCGGTCAACAATAAATATAAATTAAAAAGTAATTTGCCCAACATACCCCATAATAATGATGCAAATGATCAATATGGTACCTTAAGTACTTTAATAAACCCAACAATATAAAAATGTATTCCCTCTAAAAAAAACTCTTAAAACCCTTGTATAAATATTAGTATCATCCATATGATATTTATCATGAGAAATCATACAATAAAATCTTGTTATTTTTTTAAATTTTTTCACTTAAATGTCTCACTTACAAGAAAATAGTAGTAATAATTTTAAAATTAACTAAAATATACGCGATAATATCCGGTAAAAAGTGTTTTATTTAAAGTATGTATCGTGAAAACTTAAGAAAAGATTTAGTAGTAATGAGTCGAAAACGACTTGGACCATAATTAATAGAGAAACTGGAAAAGTTAAAGATGAAAATAATGAGTTTAAGCATATTGTTGATAATAATATCATTAGTACAGCTAAAAACTCGACAGCTTTTGAGAAGTATTTCGCTGATGTTCCAGTATCGACTACAAAATTGTTAAATTCATCTTCTGTGGCTGCCGAATCATTGTTAAAAAGCTGTGGATTTGGTGGTTTTCAAATCTCAACCCATAACACACTGGATATTACAAAAAGCTTTTAAGACGATTGATATTTAAAACACACTGATCTGTGGGGTACATCTGTGAAGAAAATTATCTTCTTATTATAGATGTAATAGCTCCTTACCTTGTAACAATATTTTACAAATCGCTTGTGGGGAGTTCCCTTATTTAATTAAGCATAGTAACATTATCTTAATGCAAATCAGATAGTCCTACATACCCTTCTAATTTTAGACCAATTTCAATTTTACTATAATTTTGAAAAGAAATTTGAAAGAAATGAACTGTTTGAAGTTATTGTTGGTTCCTGGGAAAAACCACAAGGACTTTTGAGTATTTTGTGTGACATCTAAGGTGTTTAATTGCGTTCAGCATTTTACTTTAATCAGGAAACTCCAAGACTGCGGCATACATGGCACTGATCTCCAGCTTTTGCATTCATACCTGAGTAGTAGATCTCAGAAGGTTGGGTTAACCTTGAAGGTCGTCTAGGTTGGTTGTGGAAATAGAAATACCCCGAGGTTCAAATGCTCCCTCAAATGCTGTGCAGTGGTTTGATGTAAATATTCTAGCATTTATAGACAAAAAACAAGACGTAAAAATTGTAATGAATTTAACTGAATCAAACTTGTCTATTAATGGTTTTAGGTTGAACCTAGTGGATAATCGTGTATCAGGCCATAATATAGTTTATAGGCCTCAATGGAAAACCTCAATGGAGGGTCCACATTTCACAAAGCGTTCGCGGTTAAGAAAATTTGCTCACTGACTGATGTGCATACAGCCGGGATGGTAAATTTTAGTTATTTTCATACTTGAATGACCTATGATATCCTCTGTCCTTTTGTGGGGAAATGCTACAAACATCGAAATAGAGAAAAAAAAAAGAAGAAAAAAAGGGATATAGAGAATCTCTAAGAGGAACATTTATAGAAATTGGATCACAATATATTCATGAAAATATTTTGTACATTTACAAGATTAATAATAAAATGAAAACTAAGAAAGACAACCGTTAAAATGTTTACTTTGTAAGAACAGGGAACGGTCGTAAGTTATCGTTTCCAAAATTAAGGCTGGCTAAAAGCAGCATGCCGTTTACCGGAATGTTAATACGTTGTTACAATAAAATACCGTAATCAATTTAATCCCTGCCCCTCAATAAGTTCAAGAAAACTATTAACGATACACTATGCCTATTAGATCAAAGATTATTTGGATGACAAAAGGACGTAGGATTGTAATCCCCCATTGGCTATTTCTGTTTCTGATTGTGTTCAATTAGCTGTTATGTGTGTATTTCTTTCATGTTGTCGTCAAATTGTATAACTCCTACCCCAAGTGTTTCATAAAAAAGCTCTTGTTACTCTTTTGATTTTCTGTTTTTTTTCATTGGCTTTTTTTCTTCTGCTCTCAGTCTTCCCATGATATCTTTTAAAAGACGAATTAAAGTTATATTTACACAATTTCTATGAAGATGAGAAAAAGAAGACAGTGTATATTTTCTTTACCAACGGACAAATGAAATATTTGGAATTTTGATAAGTAAACCTTCACTCCTTTGATACTCTAAAGTCTTTTGAATGGCAGAATCGATGAAATAGCTTTTACATAGAAATTCTTCAATAGTACAACTTAGGGAAAAAGGATTTTTGAAAGTCTCTTAGCTGATGCGATGGGCTGTTAAAGTTTTTGGAATTACCGGGGCTTAATGGCTAATGAAAAATGGCACGATAATAAGCAAAACGCGACGTGCAATAAAACATAAATCAAAAGAAAAACTTTGGATAGTATAAATAAAAATGCCAGTTATGTTTTCAAACAAGCATCGTTTTGAAAAGTTTGCAAAAAATTAAAAAAAGACAATAAATCCACAAAATTATAAATATCACCCATGGTGGATGCTTAGCAAGTTTTCACGAAAAGCACAAAAAGTGGTGTGTAAGCGGCGGCGGCGGCACTTCGAACAAAAACAAAAGACGCGAGCGGTCGGGTTGCTTTCAGCAGCAGCGGGACGTGCCTTGGCGCGTGATTATTGTTTACTTGCAAGTTTACATAATATTACATAGTTGCAGCGTGTTACATAATAAGTAATCTTTCATTTACAATCGACATTTGAGCAAAATCTTACTTATATATAAAATATGAAAATTAATATGTATTTACATGTATAAATAAATGTAATGTAAAACTAATTATAGAGGACTATTTACTTTTAACTGCACATTTGCTCGTGTAAGCCATTTATCATGTAATTGCAGGTTATTTAAATCGTCACAATATAAGTTGCATTTTCGTAACCAAAATGCATTTAACAACTTATTTTAACAATTATACCTTGAATACAAATTACCATGAAAAAATTACGTTATTATTTCAAACTAATTAGATAACATGACCGTTTGAAACAGCAACCTCATTAAAAATGTCCCTGCTTTAGATTAAAAAAATACACATAATCTTATCATAAACAATAAAATTCACAAGGAAGGCAATTATCCAACTTGGTCAAGTGCGAGTTGTGCTCAAATTTAAAAAAAAGAACACATCCCAAATATTGTAATCAGCATTTAATATTATTCTAAAACAAAGGTTTTTCATACAAAACATGGAAAAATGTAAATCTTCACAAACCTACAATACTTACAAAGATTCTTAACTTTCAAATTTCAGTGCATTCACCTGTTGATTTAATCGATATTTACTTTTTTAATTTATCATTAATTAATTGAAATTCATGTTTTTTATTTTTATCAAACCTGTATAATAATAGTACTTAGCTATCATCGATTACGACGGTGCCTTAGTCTCGATAAATTTATAGTGAAACTTTATTATCTTTATCAGTGTATTAGTATTAAAACATTAAAGACGGAGCAGACATCAGTGTTTTGTGTAAAAAAATATGAAATAATTCATTGTCATCATGGAAGAAAGTGTCAACAATACTGGCAGTTTTCAAGAAGAACGGCTTCTTAACGGTAACAATGAAAAAATTGTTGAAACTAAACGATCATGCTCAGAAACTTTTGTTTTTGTACTTAGAAATGTAACTTTAGAGCCAGCTACGATCTTATTTGTACTAAGCTCCATAATAACAATATTATCGACACAAAACTTAAGTTTAGAAAAAGCGTGCCGAGTAAATCTGAACTTTACTAAAGAAATCTGTGATTCGTTGAAACTGCAAGATATTGAAAGTCAGAATGAATACGAGAGGGAAGCTCAGAAGCTGCTGGCGTCTGCCATGGCATGGAAAACTTACATGACAGCAACGATCCCCTGTCTCATGGCCCTGTTCGTTGGCTCCTGGTCCGACAAGACTGGGCACAGAAAGATTTTTATTATACTTTCAATTAGTGGCCAGATCTTAATGTGTTTCAACAACATACTCAACACGTATTTTTTTTATGAACTCGGTCTTGGGTTTCTCGTGATCAGTGAAGGAATTATTGAAGCGTTCACGGGCGGCTGGTGCGTCTGCTTCTTGACCATGTTTTCGTACATCAGCGCTATCACTTCGGAAGAGAACAGAACTTTTCGAATGGGTTTAATCAATTTTAGCTTAACAGTGGGCTTCCCTATAGGAATGGGATTGAGTGGTATCCTATTGAAGAACTATGGTTATTATGGCACTTATGGACTGTCTGCTTTTTTGAGTACCGTAAATCTAAGTTACAACATATTTGTGCTGAAAGATCCTAAGAGAACTGTTGAGCAAAAAAAGGTAAGAATTATAATTATTGATGACATTTTGCAATAACTTTTATTTGTTTTTACAATATATCAAAATATTTAGCAAATTTCGGTAATGTGCCTTTTCAAGCTACTATTTGCTTAAAAAAAAGTTAATATGTGAAGGTCAGCATAGCATCCATTAATAAGACTCATTTTGTTGAGGAGTGATGTTTCATATTTTATACCCATGGAAACTGTTGCTTGAATTGAACAGGTTATAGGTTATATTCTTCTTCGTCTTCATCATAACTTTCCATCAGGTGATTTTGGAAACAAACACAAGCCTAATTTTCAATAAAACAAAAAAACCCGTGTATTTCTGTACGGGCGTACAACGTATTCTCGACATGAAGGAAAAGGAGGAAAATTCTGAAATAATTTAATTTTTCTATATAGTCTCCCATAACCTCAATACTTCTATGAACTAACTTTTCTATACCTTCAAAGAATATTTTTCTTCCTTTTCTGAAAATGAGCAGTAAGTAATTGCTGCCTTGAGCTCCTCACCGTCGGAAAAACGCTTTCCACGACAGTCTTTTTTCAGGTAAGAAAATAAAACATAATCGCTAGAAGCCAAGTCTGGGATGTAGGGTGGGTGACTTATTTCATTACACCCGCATTCTCTTGGCGCGCAGTGTGAACCGGTGCGTTGTCATGAAGAAGCAACACGCCTGCGTTCAATTCCCCACGTCTTTTTTCTTTAATTGCTTCCTTTAAATTATGCAAACTATTAACATATGATGATGCCTTTATACTCTGACCTTTTTTGTTTACTCGATAAGCGAAATTCCTTTCGAGTCCCAAAACACTGTATTGTTAATTTACTTTATTCAGGAATCAAACAGTCATTATATTTACTTAAAATTACAACATATGATTTATACAGAGACCTGTGAAGTTTTCATACCAAAAATTAAACATTTTGACGAGAAAAACGGTTACACAATATATACAAAAACAAATATAAAATCAAATGTAGCCATGAGTTTCCCAGCCGACGGAGAGACTTTAAACTTTTTTGGTGGCTCTCCCTTTTTGTGCCACTGCATCGACTCCTGTTTGCTTTCTCAATCATAGTGTCATACGTCTCATCACCAGAAACAATCCGATCAAAATTACTCGAAAGATTTTGTCTCCACAGAGCTCCAAAAACTCCTTACAACACTCAACTCGCACTCTTTTTTGAGTACCGTGAGCATTCGAGGCACTTATCTTGCACTTACCTTTGACAGATGAAGATAGTCATGGAGGATGGTGTGATTGGTCCTAACAGATAGGACCTCTGCTAACATTTTGATTTTTATACGGGCATCTTCAAGAACAATATTCTCTCCTTTTTCCTCTGTCGTGGCACTCACTGGCCTTGCTGCACGGGGTCGTCTTCAAGGCTTTCCCTGCCCCTTTTAAATTCACTTGATCATGTTTGAACTGTCGATAATGAAGGAGCGGATTCTTGATAAACTGCTACTATTTCTTCGTGGATTATTTTTCGACTTTTTCCTTGCTTTGTGAGGAATTCAATTACAGCTTGGTGCTCAATTGTCGTCAACATTGTCGCGACAGTCATTACTGCTATGGTCAAGTTAAAAATTACTAAAGTACTAGTGATGAGATTTTTTTGGATTTTTTGTATTTATTATACGCTCAATTATTGTCTTAACCTAATGACATTTTTAAAGTACCATCACAGTTACTTAATCACCATGCTACCGAGAATACATTAAACGCCCTACGTATATGAAGGGTAAAACACTGTCATAAGTTTAGGATCATAGATCTATAAGTCATATTTAAATGATAATGTAGGATACACATACGAGTCATAAAGATTTTTGACATTTGCTGTTAGGTAGGACCATAGCAACATTATATATTGAGTTTTCATTCATTACCTGATACAAATTCGTCCGTCATATTCGAATGTGTAAGGCATTTAAGTATTGTCACGATTTTATAGATGGATAAAAAGTAATTACAACAAAAATTTTGGCGTAAATTTACAATATGCCTAAGCAATTATATTCTAAAATTATTTTTCCAACACTGCTGTATCAAAAAAAAGGATACTGCCAATCTTAGCCATTTTCGAATTTTTTCGATACAATACTGAAGCACTACATACATGCATAATCAATTAATGGTCCATTGCAGCCACATATGACAAATATGATAATGTAATACAGATATATGTCTCAAGGAGGTAAACCCTTAAACAACGCCATTATCACGCTAAATCATGTTTTAAAAATTACATGTCTCACAAAGGCAATGAATGTATAAGACGGTCGTTACAAATATTATCGAATTATTACAATACGTGTAATAAGAAAATGTTTTTTTTTAAGTTATGTCTAAAGTCAGGTCTTACATAGAAAAATTAAAAAAAAAATTTCGTTGGTAACTAAAAATAATCCAAGGTGCATCAAATTTAAAAACAAACGATTTATTATTCAAACATTTTTAAGTAATTAAGTAGTAAATAGCTTAAAATACACATCTACTCTTATAATCTAAAGCGCCTAATCATACTCTAAACTGGCACTGATGTTGTTGGTCATTTTGATATTAATTGTCTTTCAGTGTTCACAATGTGTAATGTACTATGATGAGAAAATAAATAAAAATTAATTGAAACCACTATCTAACAATAATCTATATACTCTTAAGATATGAATATGACAGTTAATTGCATTGTTAAAAATATGTTGATAAATATCATAATGAAAGTGTACAAAATGTTATGCATTTCAATTTATGCCAAATTAAATTGTTTAACTGTTTACATTAGAGTGTTTATTTTTCAGCACGATGGTAAAGGCTTTGGTCATTTTTGCCGTACATTTTTCGACTTATCGAATATAAAAGAGACCTTGAAGACGGTTTTCAAAGATGAGCCTAAGAAGCGGCGGATGAGGATGTGCTTACTATTATCTGTGGTGACGATTTTGTTTGGCCCGATGTTCGGTAACTATAAAACGAAGTGTTATAGTTGTGGACCTCATTTATACAAACTTGAATTTTTAATTTTAGAATCCGTATTGAGTCTCTCATAGCTATAAAAGTAATATTTACCACAAATTCACAGCAATAATAAATGCTTACTTAAATATTTTATCAAGAAATGGTGCCACTGAAAACCAGTGCCATGGCATCCAGGCGATGCTTTGGCTACAAAGCTGGCTAGTAGCGCCCAATTGAAAAAGTGCAATAAATAACATGGAAAATAAGCGATAACCATAAATAGGTAGCTTGATGCATGTTGATGTTGATTGAATTAAGGGGACAGATAAGTTAGCTACACCTTAAAATACAAAATAAATATAACGAGATTGTCCAACAACTATCCCAGAACTGCAATAAACCCCAAGTCCTTCACTCCCTGTTATCTAAAAGCTTGTTTATCAAAACTTTGACAGCGCTTCGAAAATAGGATTCAAAATAACTTTCCTTCAAAATATTCCAGGTGAAATATCCGTATTATACATGTCGACGAGGTACCGGTTTAACTGGGACGAAGTAAAATTCAGCATCTTTCAAACTTACAACTTTGTTACTCACACAGTGGGTAAGTACAAGTCTTGTATAATTCTACAATTGGGTTAAACTTTGCAAGAGGTGTGCTAACTTTGTACAGGACAGGCGTGTTTAATACAGTTAATGTATGTAGGTGTGTTGGTCTTATGTATATTATAATGAAATTACGGTTAGTGTGTTTTACATAGAATTATATTTTATCTTAATTACCTTAAGTGAAGTTTCTTACTGTTTTTGAAATGTCTATCATGTTTTTTGTAAAACTAACAATCGGCCAATCAAGCACAATAATTCAATAGAAACTAACAAGGCCGTGATTAAGTTAAAATTAAGTTTTAATTCAAACATTTTGCTCAGTTCCACTTAGCTACTAGCCTTAGCTGGCTGTGCGTGATTCCTATTTATTAAGAAAGCCGTTTAACCTAAAATATAGATGCAGTTGCTAGTACAGTTCGAGTCTCGCGCGACTCACATAGCGCATAAAATCCATGCGCAATACCCACTACAGGACTAGCCATCACGACGGAGAAAGAATTTGCTATCATTCGTGTGTAATTGAAACAATTATAATCCGCGACTGTGAGTGCCGTGTTAGCAGCAGCTCACGGCATGTACCATCTATAACTGCGTCTTCATTTTGCACCACGTGTAAAGCAATACAAATAAGCTATTCAATATGCTATCAACGGGTATTCGAATATTTTCGTACAATGTTACACAACCGAAACAACTAGGGATATTCAAGAGCTCAAATCTATTAAATCTCGAGATTTTCCCGTATTATATTTCAATTGTATCTTGTTTTTCAGGAACAATATTCTCAATATTGGTGTTGAGTAAATATTTGCAGTGGCACGATTCGTTGTTGGGCATCATTTCTACAGTCAGTAAAATTTCTGCCTCCTTTATCTACTGCTTTGCTTCTACGCCGACCATTTTCTTTATAGGTACGAAATTACATTACAGTTATTATTTACTGTTTTTACGAATCAATTTGTTTCAAACAGTATAAGTTTATTTAATTCAGAACTTTAATTTGATCGAAATTATTATTAATACAAAACTAATAGCGAATAAGAACTTCAATTCGACATAATTTAAGAAATTTCTGTAACAATCAATTATTTACAGCACCTTTAGTTGAAATTTTAAACGGGACTTCACTCCTAGCAATGAGGTCAATTGTATCAAAGCTAGTGGCTCCTGATGAATTAGGTAAGTTAACTGGATTATTGTAATCAAAAATATATCTGATTAAAAAGTGTAAATCACTTTAGAAGCATAAATTGGGATATCCTTATATCGCACGTTTTTGGCGTAATAACATTGCCCAACGATTAAGGTCAAATTTATTTTGCTAAAATTTGTAAGTGTTCCATTTTTTTTTCAATTATTCCCATTTTAGAATATAAATACCACATGGAGTAAATTAAATTAAAATCTATTTCATTTCCTATAAAATGCGACATTTTAGGCTTACCAATTGTATTCGAAGTTGATGATTCAAAATCAATATCAAGAAATTAGATAAGAAATTGTTAACTTATATTGACAAGTGAGGTCATTCTTTCCATTCTGGACTTCTTTTTATTGTTTTTTAAATTTTTATTAAGCCATACAACAATTTGAAAAAATATTTTTCGCAAAATTGTAGTAAAGTAATATGCCATTGTAGATAACTGCGTTAGAAAACCACATATAAATTAAAAACTTCTTAAACGCAGGCCAGTCTTGGAATTTTTATTTATTTTTGACCTCAGTTTCCAAGATAGATAACAGCAATCTAAAACATACTTTTCTAGCTCCAGTAAAACGCGTGGTTCGTTACAGGTAAAGTGAACTCGGTGTTCGGTCTGACGGAGAACCTCATGCCTCTGGTGTATGTGCCGCTGTACACCAAGGTGTACGCCGCTACGATGGAGGTCCTGCCCGGCGCCGTGTTCCTCATGGGAGGCGCCATGACGCTGCCGGCTGTGCTCGTGTTCATGTTCGTTGCTTCATTTGTTTATTATTTACACTTTTTTTGTTTCGAGCGTGTTTGTATGAATGGCTATAGGTGCAGCGAGCTGGGGAGGGGGGGGGGGGGGTTAATATCTCAGAATAAACATACATATATAAATAACCATGACCTGAGAACAAACACCTTTGTTCATCACACAAATGAATGCCCCGGCCAGGACTAGAGTCCAGGACTAGAGAATCTGGGATCTCTGGCGTATGAAAATTTATAATTTTTAAGTTTATAAATGAATAAATAGGCCTCATAAAATGTTACTCCACGCTCATGACGAAAACACAAGCAAACATAAATGTTTGTTTAATGTTTGCAGTGTATTTGTAGACATTGTTCTTATTTAGATGATTTAATGTGAAACAGCTGATTTGTCTCTTATTTTTCAGATATCTATTTTATGAGCACCGCAAACAATTACGACGGCCGAAGGACTCTCCTGTAACTGAACTTCAAAACTTGAAAAGTAACTAACTGATGACACGAACCGACTTCTAATAATTTTTATTTGATAATGTTACATAAATTTAAATTATCTAATTGTGCCATTAAATAGCAATGTAAGTTCAAAACAAAGTTTCATTTATAAAACTGTATTTTTAGATTCTTGTTTCTGTTAATAAATTATACGTGCGCCGGTATTATAATGTTTTGGGTTTTTAAACCAACAAAACTAATTGTTTCAAAACCCTTACAAACAAAAATATTACGTTTTACTGCATTTGTACAAAATATTTGCTTTTAGCGTACTTAAAATACCACCCTACGTCTAAAAGAAGAATAACAAAACACAATGAAGGGGTTTTGCGAGAAGTCCCAATGTGTATACCCTATTATATAGTACTTACCATTTACTTTAACTCAATATTAGATCAATAGATATTTCTTTGTCGCTACTTTGTCATTGCCGGGGTTTGATAAAGATAAGTCAAGATAACACATAACACGTGTTGCGTACACTTAGAAATTCTGCCATATTATAAGGATTTTTCTTAGTTTTACTGTTAGGAACTTGTCTGCGCTAAGATCGATACAGCCACATGTAAAATCAACCAAACGCATATTTGTAATTGAGTCTGGTTCACAGGAGTGGGTGGCAAAAGATATAGTGTCGTAATGTAATATATATCCACAGTTTCTAGTGAAAGAATCGAATTTTTTACTCACTTTATTTACTAACTTTAGGTTTTCTGCTCAGGTTATGGCTAAAAATAAAGTAAAAGCCTAAGTAAACACACAGTTATATCTTCTTAATAATCTAATCCTTTACGCAAGACGTAAACAAAAACCTTATCTATCTGATATCTTCAATCCAAAGTAATTAAAACATTTTATTAGAGTCTGTAATATATCGGGAAGTTACAAAGTTTAAGTGTTGGTTGGAAGGCCACGACATGCCAGAAAGTGTACATTTAACCAATATCAAAATTTATTCTGAATATCAGGGTTTCAAACATTTGTGTTGAACCACAAACGCGTTCTTTTTCGAATCGCGTAAGCAAGAGGTAACCTCTAGTGTAACGGTCGATTGAGCCGCCTCTGGAAACCCTGTAGGCCTCCAACGTGGCTCAACGGCTGTCATCTTACGTCAATTTAACGTGCTTCTGAAGTACCGAAACGCTCAAGTGCTGATTCTACAACACTTTTGACATTGGTATCACTATTATTTTCGACTGTTTTTTGGTATGAGTTCACAAAGTGGTAGTACATTTTACTATCTGCCGTCGTAACCACGTTTAAGAAAAGCATAGGAACAAAGGTGATTCCACCTAAAGCCGGCTCTACACTCGCGTGTGAAGTGGCGTCGTTTTTTTTTTAACACGCGTTCGATCCGAGATATTTGGGACTCGCTCCGAGCCTACCAGAGCCCTACCCACTAAAAAACCCCTTCATCTGAGCGACGACCAATTAGAGAACGTGGGCCGCGCTAGCGGGGCCCAGAAGGGGTCACCCGCTGGGATTTACTTAGCACTGAAAGTGCTCAAAGCACTGAAGGTGAATACATAGCACTGAAGGTGCTCAAAATTAAATTAAAAATTGAATGAATTCGAATTTACGTTAGAATTAGAAGTTGCGGCCTTAAGGTCCTTCGACTTATTTAACGAATTTATACGAAAACTAGAATTTATATAATTTAAAATTAAGTACATTACAAATAAAAATAAAAGTATATATATTATAGGTAATAAAAACAAATGTACAGTACAGTAACTCAAATGTTTCACATGTATACGCTTTTAAAAAATCCTACTACGCGAAAGTTTGTATGGATGGATGTTAATTACTCTTTCACGTAAAATCTACCAAATGGATAAATATGAAATTTGGCACGGTGATAGTTTATAGTCTGGAATAACAGATAGGATACTTTTTATCCGGATATTCCCACGAAATTTAGAATAACGCGGGTGAAACCGCGTGTAGCAGCTAGTATTATGTAATTTGTTAAACCTAGCGGTGGAAACTTTACTAGTTTGTGTTGTAGCTATTGTACCTTTAGTAAATAAGAATTGTACATAACTGTTTGTTTCCGAAATAAAGAAAGAAGAGAAAGAAAAATGTACCATGGTGTACGCTGATGACGATTCGTTGAGGACTGAGACAAGTAAATCGTGTATGGACTTAGTGCTGGCTCGCGCTACTGGCTCGTAAACCATTTCTATTACTCTCCGTTTGAATTATGTAGAGCTCTAAACTAACAATTCTTATATATAAAGGCAGCAAACGATTGGGTAACTAAAATTAGAAACAAACAATATAAACAGGATAGCACATCCATTACACACAAACAAGATGTAGTGGGCTTCTTAACGGTGTCATTTAATAAGTACATCAACAAGATTTCATTATGTTCTTTTGTAATTATACAAGTAGGTATACATTTTTTTTTATCATTTTCAAGATTAGTCCAGGCCCTAGTAATTCTGCTGTATTTATAGTTATAAAATCGAAATTAATTATTGATACTTAAATTTTTTTCTTGTACATTTGGTTTAATTTATATCTTGATAATTGTAACACTGACCAGAAGAAACACAATAGTTATAGAGAAGCATGTAGTGTTTACCTGTAAGTGATTGTCACGCTAAGTAGGTAAGTTATTAATGTTAGCAGTTTAAGCACTAACAGTGTGAACAATTGTTGGTGAACCTGAATAAACAAAATAAAAATAAAATAAATTCTTTATTTATTGTGTGAGGCTGAATACTTTAGTAAGTTAAAGTTTTTTTCATTGAAATAACACACTAACTCTTTTTCGTTTTCTTTACCAATTCAACCGCTAGCGCGAGGCTGTTTTAGGGTCGTATGTAACTTACAAACATTGTAAACTTTCCAAATTTTTTGCCAGTGGATACAGATATACCTAAAGAGCTATTATTTCATTTCCTTCGCTTGCATTTTGAGTAATCCAATGATAAGTAAGTTTAAAAATAAAATATTATTTTTTCAAATTTCAATTACATTTATGTATGTGTACGTATGTAATAATAATTATGTAATAATATTCATAATAATATTATTTAATAATATTCATGGTTATATCTATGTAAGTATTTATGTATGTATGTATGTAAGTATGTATGTATTTTCTCTGTTCGATTTTCGTACTTCATTTTTTTTCTTACTTTTACTTAATAATAATTAGCTTACCTTTGTTCTCAGATATGACTCATATTCTTTGAAACTTTGTTTACGCCCGTTCTACTACCTAAAGGTTGGCTGGCAGAGAATGCTTTGTGGCATTAAGCCACCCTGTACAATATAATGTGTGCAAATTATAAATAAAATAAAATAAATGTATATTTCAGAAAGCATACACAATGGTCAAACCTAGTTGGTGTCATCTTCGTCCAGTGCAATGTGAGGTAGGGCTCGTAAACTTATTTTACATCTATTTGACCACACGATTTTGTTCAAATCATAAATATTCCATGAACGAAAATGACACAAAAGTTGAAAAGTGTTTTGTTACTCTATCAATAACAAAACGTAAACTCAAATAACTTGAAATGAGTTGCATATTTCAAGTTATATATTCAATGCGTAACATACGTTTAAAAAATGTAATAAACTTGACTTATTTTAAAAGAAGTGTAGGGCCAGGCAAGAGTACATCGGAGTGTTCCCGTGGCGTAATACGACACAAAATACCCAAGAACTAAACTAGTTCTTCCTTACAACGATTTAAGCAAAATTTTCAACTCTACAATCCTTTATTCACTACTGAAACAAGTACATATGTTGACACAAAATTCTGTATTAAGGGAAAAGGTCCGAAAACTATATGCGATTAATCAAAAAGTTTTACGTTTTTGAAACCTCAAAGTTTAGCGCTACCGTTTTATGAAATAAAAACGTACCCGCTTGACATTTCAATTAAGATTTTTACGAAATTAATTTTGCACTTGTATAAAGTTAAAAATTAAATAAACATATTACAAAAATATATATTTTGTTACATGAAGTTTGTGTATACAAATAGTCTTTACCTTCATTCCAATTTACGCGTTTTGTAGCGCATATTGTACAGACATATCTTATCTGCCATTCTTTAATTATAAACTGTTACACAACAAATATTTAATTAATTGTACGGCTTACGACATCAGCAAATACTTTAAAATAAATAACCACTCTGTTTAAAGATATAACTGTTCATTGTTCAATTGATATTGCTAAGCTTGGAAGTGTTTATTAATTATACTCCGTTATCCAGGATCCTCACAAAAATAAGAATGGCTACAAAAGTTTCTGAAACAAAAGATAGTGCAGAAGAGAAAGATTTAAACGAAACACATCCTTTGAATCCAGAGCCAGATGTAAAATCCAAAACAAATAAAATAAAAAGAAAACTTACTCTCAGAGAAAGATACAAAATTATAAAAGAAAACGTCACTGTTGAACCAATCATGGCGTGTTACATAATGCCAAGCATTTTATCATCATTGGCTACTCAGAATCTTAATTTAGAGAAAGCTTGTAGAGTAAATTTGAACTTTAGTACCGAAGTCTGTGACGCTCTACAATTAAGACAAACAGAAAATTACACGTTCTATGAAGATGAGGTACAACGGCTTACAGCCAGCGTCCAAGCTTGGAAAAATGTGTTGCAGACGGCCGTTCCAGTTTTCTTAATTTTATTCGTAGGTGCGTGGAGTGACAAAACGGGGAAAAGAAAAGCCTGCATACTCATGCCGATCTTTGGAGAATTCTTGGCGTGCGTCGGATTGATGGTCAACAAATTTTACTTTTACGAGTTACCAGTTGAGGTTGTAGCTCTGACTGAATCGATATTTCCCGCGTTAACTGGAGGCTGGTTCACGAACTTCATTGGAACGTTTAGTTACATCGGTGATATCACAACGAAAGAAGAAAGAACATTCCGAGTGGGTGTCGTCAATATTTGCATGTCACTAGGTTTTCCTGCGGGGAGTGCTTTGAGTGGGGTATTGTTGAACTGGATCGGTTTCTACGGTGTGTTTTCAATATCAGCTTCCTTGTACTTGTGCTCTATATATTACGGTTATTTCTATCTTGAGGAACCGAAAAAAGACGTCAAAAGCTCCGTAAGTAGTTTGATAACTTTTGATAGTGTTACATTAATACGAGGCTATTATAAACGTTCTCTTTTATTGTAGAAAAGTACTGGCTGTATAGGATTTCTAAAGGATTTCTTCGACGTAGCCCTGGTGGCTGAGACGTTTAGAGTAGCTTTTCGTAAGGGACCCGGCAATAGAAGACTTCGAGTAGCCTTGTTATTGATCGCTGTTTGTGTGATATACGGGCCAATGCACGGTAAGCATTTTGAAAATTATAATTATATATAGACAATTTTTATTAGTCTATTTGATAACAATAACTCCGTGTTTATTACACGCAAATCTACGCCATTAAATTATTTGGAAATGTGTAATACCAATTTCCAAATTTTAGGTGAATTCACAATAACATATCTATTCGCAAGATATAGATTTAACTGGGATGAAGTGCAATACAGTATGTGGTCCACGTATACAATCATCACAAACTTAATAGGTGAGTTCATCATGCATCATCATACCTCATTATACGTTGTATTATCATACATCATCATAATTACACCACAAAATGTTTTTTTTATTTCCCAGTCAAACACACCAACTGTATGTATATACTGTATCAAAGTAAGCAGAGCTTTTGTTATGATAGAACTAGGCGGGGGCCGCAATAAACATACATATACAAATACAAACAACCATGACCCGAGAATATACATCTATGTTCATCACACAAACTAATGCCCCGACTAGGACTCGAACCTGGGACCTTAGGCGTACGAGGCAGGGCTGCTAACCACTTGGTCGTCATGGTAGATATATCGTAAAATACATGGAAAGCATGCTTAGCTGTGACTGTTGGTTTTATGCTTTATTTTTCCACTGAAAAACAATTGAAAAACAACACTGAAAAGCATTTTCACTGATTGTTATGTCTGTATAGATGTTTACAAATTTATTTTTCAGGGACTATGTTTTCAATTAGTTTATTTAGTAGCTACTTGAAATTGGACGACACATTGCTGGGCATTATATCCTGCATGAGCAAAATTGTTGCGTCATTTGGGTATGCATTTGCCAGAAATGATCTTGAAATATATTTAGGTTAGTATTTTTTTAAATATTATAATAATAATCTTTATTTCAGATCACAGATCCATATTGGTATCCATATTATATCCATGTCTGGTGATTGATTTATTTATATTACCCATTTTTTATCACAATTACAATTAATAATATGAATATGATGAAATAAAATAAATCTTAAAATTATTTAAGAAGTATGTTCTAAAAATATTAATACAAGCAACTAGATATCCGAGTAAGCGTAGATAAGCGAGCTAGAAAAGCAAAGCTGTAAGCGACTCGATAAGACTCACATATTGGCGATGTTGGCGTCTAAATTATATTACTTTAAAAGTATAACGAACGTTACTTTTAATTTGTGCGAGTAAATATGAGTACACCAAAAACAATATAATATTAAAGATTCAACAATCAAGCTATCAAAATCATAGTAAACACCCAATCCTTTCCTTATCAAAACTAATTACATAAATAAGAATATCCTCAACTTAACTTATATTAGCGATTTTAAGTTGTAAATTCCCGCGCGCATAGATTGCTTAGCCGGAGCAATATCCCCTATGTTCGCATAAACTAAGCTTAAAAACTTTCTGAGCGCGAACTTCGAGCAAGTTATGCGCTGTTGAAATCCAGCTTGCTTACAGTAATCCGCTGTTACACACGTTGTACGAAACTATCAACGGCTCCGAGGCAATTAAGTTTACTGGCTATAGTTATTTGGAAAGTTCGGGCCTTTGAAATTTAAGGTATTTTTGTTTATAGTTTGTTAAGGATTTTGAAGGGAGGTTTAGCTACGCCGGGGGCTATGTTACGCGGTTTGCTGTATTTTAAGTGTTGCAGTAAGTAGCCAAAAACAAAGGAATTATAAGTGTTGTTATTTGTTTTCAGCACCATTGTTAGAGATCCTCAATGGGACTTCATTTATTGCAATGCGGTCGATTGCCACTAAACTTGTCACTGGAGATGATTTTGGTAAGATTTGTTTCATTGTCTATAAGAGACCATCACAGAATTAGATTCTTTACATACAAAAAGGTAAATATGAGTAAAAGAAAAAATAGTCCAGGTCTAATTTGGAACAAAAAAATGGTTCCAAGAGGAAAAGAAGCAAGTTTCTCCCAGTACAAAAGAAAATTCGTAACGTTGTATAAAATGTGCCTCTTCGATATTCTTGTAGCGGTGACGCGCTGCTCAACCGACCAATCACGACGCGTGTTCTACATCGCAATATCAACTTTACTTAAGCGATTAGAATATATATGACTATCCGACAATGATTGTCGCA
Source organism: Marasmarcha lunaedactyla (assembly GCA_923062675.1). NCBI lineage: Eukaryota > Metazoa > Arthropoda > Insecta > Lepidoptera > Pterophoridae > Marasmarcha > Marasmarcha lunaedactyla. The sequence continues at coordinate 4,946,472 of OV281341.1, forward strand.
TCATTCTCGCTCCGATCGCCGCCCAGTGCGGACGTGCAAGACCCCGTTCTCCGTTGTTTGGTCCCTTCCCGATATTCCGTGGCGCTCAGTCTTCTGACGTCACAGTCTAGCGTGTTGGTTCCGTGCTACGGTTTTCAAGGTTTTCTACTCCCTCTGAGTGCTATCGAAGTGCGTTTTTTTTCTTTGCGACTAAGCCCCTTAGTCTTCAAAGTGCTGTGCTAAGTTGTGTTGTGCTTGTGCTGAGTGCAGTGTTGTGCCCAGCGTAAGTAGTCTGGTTTCAGTGCAAATGATACTTAACGGTGACAACGAATTTGTACTGAACCAGTCCTTTTTATTTTTATTTTATTTCTCTTCTCTATTATATTTATTTTTCTTCTATTTTTCATATTTATTTTTATCATATCTGTGTGTTTTCGTGTGTATTTGCCCCTTCTGTCGGTAAAGGTTGACCCTAACGCACCTAAAGCATCTTTTATTATACTAATATTTATTAATATTACTGTCCCAACTCTCCCTTATGGATCCGCTAAGCGTTATTAACGCGTTCACCCAGGCACTTGCTGCGGTAGGCGTCTACATCCCGAATGACATCATAACGCAGGCCTTGCAGGCATCAATCGCGTCCCCGGCCCCTCAGGCCTCAACCCCGGCCCCTCAGGCCTCAACCCCGGCCCCTCAGACCTCAACTCCGGCCCCTCAGGCCTCAAACCCGGCCCCTCAGGCCTCCAACGTCGAGACCCCTCAGGTCTACAGCTCTTCCTCGTCTCCCGCCTCGTCCGAGATGGACTGCGAATCGGTCGCATCCTCTCACGCGTCGCGTCGCAAGCGTACCGCTCCCGGGAGCGACTCCGAACCCGCGTCTGATACGTCGTCAGATGCCGTCACTTTAACCGGCTCTCCTGAGCCCGAGTTTCAACTTGTCGCCAAGCGCTCCAAGAAGCGCTCTAAGAAAGCTTCGGTATCTTCAATACCCGAGCCCTCCCCGGTGTCTTCAACACCAGCCCCCGCGTCGTTAAAATCGCTCGTAGTAACCGCGTCTCCGTCGGTCACATCGAAGCCAGCGACGCGCTGCGCTCCCGTCCCGCCGAAGCCTCAGCTCCCTCCGCCCGTATTCCTGCGTGAAAAAGCGTGCTGGACCGCGGTTTCTAACTTGTGCAAAGAGCACAAAATTAATTACTTAAAAGCCGCCAACGCTGGCGATACAATCAAAATTCAAGTAGCGACCGTCGACGACTTCCGCGCGTTTACCAGGTTACTCTCGTTAAATCAAATCGCGTATCACACCTACGCCCTCCCGGAGGAGCGTAAGATCCGCGCAGTATTACGGGGCGTCCCGTTCGAACTCAGTAACGAAGACATTCTCGAGGACCTTAAGTCTCAGGGTTTCCCGGTCACAGCAGTGCACAAGATGCACTCCAACCGCGGTAGGCGATTTCCTTTAGCTTTAGTAATCCTGTCAAATACTCCCAACTCGAAGGAGATTTTCAAAGAGGCTCGCACAATCTGCGGACTCTCGAACATCTCCGTCGAGCGTCCCAACCCCCGCGGTCACCCTGGGCAGTGCCACCGCTGCCAGCTATATGGCCACGCAGTGGCTAACTGCTCAGCTCCCCCCAGGTGCGTTAAGTGCCTGGATCCACATTTCACAAAGGAGTGCACTCGCACTCCTGAATCCACTTCCCCCCCTGCCTGTGTGCTGTGCGGCCAGTCCGGCCACACAGCTAACTACAGGGGTTGCCCGCGCGCTCCGCGCTCCACCATCAAGAGGGTCGCGCCTAAACCGGCGCCGCCGCTCACTCCTGCTAACTTCCCGCCGCTGCGCAACCGGGGTCCCCCGGAAGCAAAGCCCGTTCAGCCGACGCCTACTCCGGCTCTGTCTTGGAGGCAGCGTCCGGCCGACCCGCCTGCACCTTCCCGACCCATCCCAGCTCCCGTAGCTTCCGTAGGGCCGCGTCCCGCTCCATTATCCGTACCTCAGTCGTCGTTGGCTGAGGACATGAAGACCGTATTCGACGTCATCCAAAACGTAGACATTAATGAAATCTCCATACTCGCACGCAAACTGCGAGCCGCCCGCTCTCCTCAAGAGCGTTTATTCGCGTTAGCCGAGCATCACTCGCTCCTAAGTTCGTTGTAAATTCTTTATTTTTGTATAAATTCGTAAATAAGTAAATTATAATGTCTAGACCCGCGAATCCCGCGTCCTGTCGTATCAAACCCAAGTATCTTTTAACGTTCGTAGCCTTAGCACCAACCTTCCCGAGCTCAAACTGTTCCTTCAGAACAACGACCCAGATCTTTTACTTCTCCAGGAGACATGGCTCACTCCTAATCGCTCCAGGGGATTCGCTATTCCTAAGTACGCGTTTACACGTAACGATAGGCCTAACTGCGACGGTTTCGGCGGCACTGCTATCTACTACAAAAGAGGATTCCATTGCTGTCCTCTCCCTACCCCTCCTCTCCTCAACATGGAAGCCACCGTATGTAGATTGGCTATGACTGGTCATCCGACCATCATCATAGCTTCAATCTACATACCTAGTGGTACCAGACCAATCCGCAGCGACTTTGAGGCCATTCTCGCCCTCGGCCATTCAGTCATTATGTTCGGAGACTTTAACTCCAAACATACTGACTGGACGTGCCTATCGACCAACACCAGCGGTATCGCTCTCCTCGACATCACTAACTCCCTTGACTTAGACGTCATATCCCCCATCACTCCCACTCACTATCCCAACAACCCGACCTATTCTCCTGACATCCTCGACTTTGCAAATATCAAGCGAATCAATCTTGATCTCAGGTCCATCGAACCGCTCGATGACCTAGGCTCCGACCATCGCCCCGTCTCCCTCGTGCTAGGCGCGCATAACGATAACGTCACATCTCCTAAGACCTTTACCAACTGGAAAGGCTTTAAAAATACGTTAGTATCAGCCTTAGAGGCACCGAACTCTCCGCTCGCGATTTCGCCCGTCCAATTAGACAGCCCGATTAAAATAGATTCGATAGTTGATAATCTCACTGATGCTATCAACTCAGCCATCAGCGACAACGTAATCATTGCTAAGCAAGGCAAACCCGCGCTTCCCTTAGCCGTTAGCAATCTCATTAAAGCTAAGAACGCGGCTCTCCGGAGAGCCAAGAAATATCCCACGCCCGCATATAGAACAGCTGCGAATCAGCTTCAACGTAAAGTTAGGTCTCGCCTCGCGGAACTCCGTGACACTCAGTTTAATGATCTCATGGAAAATATCTCCCCGTCCCACCAAGCGTATTATCGAATGGCCCGAGCTTTACGCGTAGACACCGCCTCTCACGTTCCTCCTCTCACTCGTCCCGACGGCACCATTGCCTTCGAAGTCGAAGAGAAAGCCGAATGCTTCGCCGACAGCATAGCGGCACAATGTTCGCCCAGCACGCAACCCGCGGATCCCTCCCACATCCAGGCGGTGGAGGACGAAGTTCTCCGCAGAGAATCTCTCCCTATCTCCGACGACCCCATCACAGTCTCTAATGATGAAATCTTGCTTCTCATTAGAAAGCAAAAGTCCAAAAAGGCTCCGGGTGCGGATGGAATTTCCAACCACGCACTTAAGCACCTGCCACAGCAGGTGCTTACCTTGTTAGCTATCATCTTCAATGCCTGCTTCGACCATAGCTACTTTCCAAAAGCCTGGAAAGAAGCGACGGTCATAGGCATTACATAACATCCCGGCTAATCACAGACCCATCAGCCTCCTCAAGGCAATGTCTAAACTTCTCGAAAGAGTCATACTCTCTCGAATGCGGAACCATCTGTTTCCAACGGATGGCGACCCTCTCATTATTCCCCACCAGTTCGGCTTTCGCGCTAAGCACTCCTGCCCTCAGCAAGTCCATCGAATCGTCGAGTATTCTCGAAGGATTCTATCCGCATCGTAAAAAATCAATCGCGGTTCTCTTTGACGTAGCCAAGGCATTCGACAAAGTCTGGCACAGCGGTCTCGTTTTTAAACTCTATAAAATAGGCTTACCGGTTCGCCTAGTCAGATTAATCGCGTCGTTTCTTAAAGACCGTACGTTTCGATTCAAACATGAAGGCACGCTCTCCGCGCCTCGTCCCATAAAGGCTGGAGTCCCGCAAGGCTCAGTCCTCGCCCCTCTGCTGTACACCGTGTACACTAATGACATGCCCATCCCGCCGAAAGGCGTCGAACTCGCCCTCTTTGCAGACGATACCGCCCTTTACACTAAAGCTAAAAGGATCCCGTATAACATCACCAGACTCCAAAAGGCCGTAAACGCCCTCGGTGTTTGGTTTCAAAAATGGCGTATCGATGTCAACCCAGAAAAGAGTTCTGCCATTCTATTCGACCACTAACGTCGTAATCGCCGCAACGATCCCCACATTCGAATGTTAGGTATTCCCATCCCCTGGAAGCGCAGTATCAAATACTTAGGCGTCACCTTAGATCAGACGCTTTCTTTTAAGCCACACGTCGATAGAGTAACGAAACTCGCGCGTTTCTACTTAAGCCGCTTAAATAGTATGATAGGTAGAAAAAGTAAAATGTCTTTTAGAAATAAACGTACGCTTTATAAGGTCTGCGTTAGACTCGTCATGTCATATGCTTCGCCAGTCTTTGCCCACGCCAATCCCTCCGTCCTGTATAAGCTGCAGGTAGTTCAAAATCTCTTCTGCCGCAGGGCCACAGACGCACCTTGGTATGTGCGCAACGCGGACCTGCATAGAGATCTTGAACTACCTACAGTGCAACAGCACCTCAAAACACTCTCAGAATCGTTCTTCAAACGCGCCGAATCCCATCCCAATCATCTTGTTCGAGATTCAGTCTTATATACTGCTCCTGTGTTAGATTCGAAGTTCAAAGTCGCTAGGCCGAGAAACGCGCACACGGGCGAACCTACGCAGTTAACTTTAGCTCTCGAGGCCCTTCAGGCCGCAAATCCTAATTCTAACGTAAATTCTAATTCTAACGTAAATCCGAATTAATGCAATTTTTATTTTTCATTTTTAATGTTTTTATTTTTACTTTTCAATTTTGAGCACCTTCAGTGCTATGTGAATCTCAGCGGGTGACCCCTTAAGGGCCCCGCTGGCGCGGCCTCTTTCTCCAATTGGCCGTCGCTCAGATGAAGGCTGAGTGGCAAAAATGCACGAGCCGACAGGGGGTTTTTTAGTGGGTATGGTTCTGGTAGGCGTCGGGACGAGTCCCACATAACTCCGATCGCGCGCGCGGAGTATGCGTCAGAGCATTTTTTATGTCCTCCTGCCCTTCCCGTGGAGGGGATCCAAAAAAAAAAAAAAATGATTGTCGGGCCGTGGGCCGCGGCCTGCTCACCCTTTTCTATCGGTGGGAACGCGTGGTTAAGTTCCCTAAACTCTTAAAATATCAGTACTTTAGCAACACATGGTATTAGTTAAGTGATTATATCAAATATTCACACCATTTTTAACACGCAATGAGGTACATATATAAATATAATAAATCAAACACAATTGACATAATGTTCTGTACAGTGAGACGTACACTCACTTTTTTATTTAAAATTTCCTGTACTATTTATTACATTGATAAATCAAAATCATACTGTCAATCAAGTTCAATCAATCATATTGAAATCAAGTCATATCAATCACCAATATCACCGTGCTGATCTTTAATTTCTTTCTTTCTGACAATCCCTCATTGATGGGAAACATAATTACTATAAATAAACTGTTTTTACCAATACACAGCGCTAAATTATTGTATGAAAATATATTTATACAATTCCAATTCAGGCAATTAATAGTCCACATAATCACGTATTGCGAAGTTGCAGTCTTTAGTACATTTGACACATACTCTCGACTAATTAATTAATATTTGTAACAACTTAACTAACTAACTTGCATGTCCAGGTAAAGTAAACTCTCTATTCGGCCTGGCCGAGGCTACGATGCCGCTGGTGTACGGGCCCATGTACTCGCGGGTGTACATGGCGACGCTCAACATCCTGCCAGGAGCTGTCTTCATCATGGGATCGTTCCTGACGCTGCCGGCCATTGGCATTTTTACGTAAGTTTAGATAGATATACGGGGTCTCCCAAAATTCCACGTCAAGCCGAAACGGGACGATAGGCATATATGGCAACCATCATGAGAAAAATCAGAAAAAAAAAACTATCCCATGTTCTTTAGAAATTATGGGCATAATGGATACGTTATTAAGGGTTATGGTGACACGTTTTAAATGGACAAAAATAACCAACATTAACCACATTAACCAAAAAATGGTAAAAAAGTTGAGAAATTCTGCTTTTTTGGTTTAATGTCCATAATTTCTAAAGAACATGGGACGGTTTTTTTTTCTGATTTTTCTGATGATGGTTACCGTCTATTCTGTCGTCCCATTTCGGCTTAACGTTGAATTGTGGGACACCCTGTATACGTTAAAAATAACTTTCACATATAGTTTCTTTTTTAAGAGTTCATTGGCAACGAACAGGCAATAAATTAGGTAATGCGGTAAGTAATGAGGTGCGATATCGAAATTCGTTCGTGATGACAAGAAATTATAATATTGTGATAAATCTTTTCTTTGTCTTTTAAAAAACGTAAGGCTTGTATTTTAATCAAAATCATTAGTTTATGATTTTGTAATAAACGAGTAAGATCACATTAAAATAAATAAAAAGAATATTTCAAAAAAAAATTATTGAGAAATTCATTGAGATTTAGTTGTCCCAACTAAGGTTGGTTAAGAGACAACTTCTGTGGAGGGACGAAAGTAAACCTAAAATACAGTAACATTCATAACAAACACAATAGCAAATTATATATTCAAATCTGCAAGTTCTAACAGGAAAATATTCATTTATATGACCTTTGAACTAAACAATTTCAGAAAGTGTCAGCATGCTTTATATCGTTACTTGGCAGTATAATAATGTTCTCATTCAGTGGCGAGGCATTAAACGATATCTTTACTTAAAGTTCGGGCCCAGCTGCAAGAACATTCACCCAAGAATAAATATTTAAGCTTATCTTCTTATGAATACATATTTATTTATACCATCACCTACTGTGTACAATATACCTGTGCAATCTATCTGTGTGACGACAGTACAAACTTTTCGGGCTAGTCGTACATTTATTGTTATTGGTAAAAAGGTAACATGTTGTGGGACAAAATTCAACCTAACGACAAAACCCGGAGACTTGCCGAGCTAATAGACGCAGATAAGAAATAATTTTGTATAGACATAAAGACACATTGTAAATTTATTTTGAAAAAATTATACCAGTGAAGTTTCTTGCCAGTTCTTCTTCACGAATGTTTTCCGAACATGAGGTAGAGTCATGTTTTATTTGACGTCAATAAGAACAAGTGATTGTCAATGTTGAGATTTAAATATTTGAATAAATTTGAACGTGAACCCCTCCATATGGCGGCCATTTTTAATTTATATTGCATTGAAATGAGTTGTAGGTACAGAAGTAACAGTTAAAATGAAATATTAATTGAAATTACTACCTTTATCTATTGTTCATCCTACACAAAGCAGTAGTTTATTATGTTCTTGCATCGTAAATGAACAAAGAAAGGAAAATCCCACAATAAATTAAGCGTGTCTCTTAACATGATGAATTGTATCTATATGTCACATTCATACATCCAAATGACATGGAAATAATTACCCAGCAGAACAGATACTTTTAATAGATAGTTACGTAGTTAGATACTAATAATATGTCAATATTATTCTGATATCAAAATGCGACATGTGTTGAGAAAGAAGAAGGCAAATTCAGAACCACTTATTTTATTGAGCAATAAACATAACCACCTGAATTACACGGCGTTTTGAAACCTTGTTATGTACATGAGCTTAAAATGATGTTCCAAGTATATGTGTTCTTATAGAAGATGGGAATAATTCGTATTTATTTATTTATCTTTTACTGAAACTAAACGCTGTTGGCGTGTCCTAATTTTCCACTCCAACAGATCACGTTGAACAAACAAAAAGCATAACATTCTATTGTTAGTACTAATTAAAGTATTTGTCTATCAAGCTTATCATAAATAAAAATCACTGAGTAAAAATAATTTCCTTGTTCTCAGTATTCCATTAGCCTTTGTATTTTTTACCTAGGTGTCATATATTACGCCTGATTATTTATATTATTATTTGAGGTTATGCCATTCTTCTTTGTATACAATATTTATATCTTATAGAAATGTTCTTTGTGTAATTTAAAGATATTAATAGAATTTGTATAGAAATAGTTGTTCTACTAACATTTCGATGAAAAAGGGTGATAATAATCTTTGAATACGAACCTCCAAGAGAAAGATTATAGGTTTAGCAATTGCCATGGATAAGCTTATGAATGATTAAGTTTCAGAACGTGCCTTAATAAAATGCTACCAAGCTGTTTCCTGCTTTCTTATTTATAAGGAAATTATTTTTTATAACCCGTTTGGGACTTACATCAGATTTGACGCTTTAATCTGTAATTTTATCTTTGAGTTACAATTAAGAACAATTTCACTCAAAAAGTTGTCTTTGCTTTGAAATGTTACTAAAAATGGTTCTATTTTTTCAGATGGCTATACTTCGAACATAAAAAGGATAGGATAAGAAATCAATCTGCAACGGAAACCGACGAAACAGAACCGTAAAAAGATTAAACAAGTTATGAAACGAGTTTTGTATTGATAAAATTAGAAATCAAATGTCGTAAAATATAAGGTCTGACATAAGCCCTGGCTTTGCTGAGCAAAGAAGGTTGTAATGAGAAGTGACAGATAACGTATCTTAAGCAATGTTAACTGTTCTTGGAAAGATTAAAGGTAAAATAGACCACGTGTTTGCTTTTGTCTTATAACAAATATCAAATTCAGCAAATAGCAAATTGGCTACTTATTTCATTACACTGAAACTCTTAATACGAGAAAAACGAGACGGAGGGAACGTAGACGCTCCTGGCTTGAACTTTTGGGCAAACATTTTCTTCTTAGGACTCTGCAGTTGAGTTAAAATCCTATATTTTAGTGTTATTATTACGAATATTAGATCTATGTCTATGACCTAAAATAAATAAGATTTTTTCTTGATCTGAAGGCATCAACTAAACTTAAGTCACTGAGTTTAATATCAACTCTGAGTTCTGGTATAAAGCTTTATCTGAATAGCCGCAAAAAATGTCATTAATCAAATAAAAATTATTACTGTAACGTACTGTTAATTCATAATTGTTGTATTGATGAACAATAAATTGTTTTTGTTTTAATAATTCCTCTAATTATTATTAGTAGTTGATAGATCAAGTTTCGAGTCTTATTCTGGACTTTGTGCGCAATATAATTTATATATTTTGAAAACTATGTTGGATTCATTGCAATAAAATCTTCACTATGTCATTATAGAAAAGAGATATTTGTTATTTTGTGTAAGTTAACAAATGTCTTGTTTCAAGTTCTGAAGTTCCGAACCGGTCCAAGTATTTTTCACCGATAGGAAGCTGGTAAATGAGGCTCCGTTTTATCAGTTACGTAGAACTTTAAGTTCGAACGAAGTTGTAAACGAACGGTGTAAATTACTTGATAGCGAGCTTAGCATAATAATTCAAAATAAAAACAAAAAAGAAAAGAAAACTTATCTGGGAATATCTTTCATTATTGTAAGAGTAAATTACTTTTAAAAATAAAACACATGTAAAAGAAAATTATTAGGAATTTTCATGGTGACACACCTCAATCGAAACGTTTGTCCTGAATTTAAAATCTTACTAACAACATGCTGTTAACTCTTTAAAAATATTTTACTAAAAGGTTACGTTATATAAATTTCACGTTTTCTCTATATTTTTGTTAAAATATATAAAACAGACATACAATGAATAAGTTCCCAGCATTCAGAATAACCAGAGCGCAACCATCTCTTCAGCACGTTAATTTGGCCCTTGAACCACACGGGCGACGGCGTGTGAATCTAGTCTATCGCGCGTTAATTTGGCTCCCAACCATGTCGTGTGAACCTGGAGATCTACCCCTTCAGCATACGATATATCGTTCGAAATTTCGTTGTTAATTCATTCCTCCATAAATTTCGAAAGTATGATTTCGCCATTTTAAATGACTTGTTATTCGAATTTTATTTTTGTTTATTGATCAAGTAATAAGTAAGAATTTCGTAGTCGTAATATGTCGGTAGCAGTCTCTATCCAATAGTAGCCCTTTTCGTAGAGGCCTATGGGTAGACTCCCACAAAAAAATCGTTGCATCGTCACTAAACAAGAATCTAAAAAAGAATCTCAAACATATATTGGCAGGCCGAAGTTTTGCATGAAATTCGGAGTAAAGCTCATGCCACACTTGACACGATGAATGGCGTCTCCTCATTAAGCTGTCTGAACGAGTCACAGTGCTGAATATTTTTTAGTTTTAGTTTATTACCCTGTTGGTTTGGGGATTGGGGTTATAATCTAAACTGTTTCTGTTTACATTTGGACGCATGCAATTCAATTGTTTTTGTAACCTTTTCTTTTTGTCATGTTATTGGGTAATACATTTTTCTATCACCAATATTTTTATTGGTTTATATAAACCTTAAAACTGTAAATTTGTCGTATACATGAATATTCGTATTTAAAAAGCGGTTTATCTAAAATTATAAAACAACTTCAACAATATTCTACCTTTCTTATATTCTCTAGAATCATTTACACAACTTCAGTGATTAATATCCTTTTATAATCAATGATATATTACACAAAGACAAGTCATGTCCAAACATTACCGCACAAAAAACGGCGTCAACGTAACTATAGATACCTACCCGATGTATAGAGTAATATAATTTGTGGGAGAAGGAAAGAATAATACGGTTCACTTGTTGTAAGAAAGAAATACCTATGTACTTCGTGACGTTGCTTCGCACTAATTGGTCGCGAGCGTACATGACGTAGTACGTAAATTGTCGAAACTCTATAGCGTTATCTCTTTTATCTTTTATCATATTACATCTCGCTCTTCGAGTTTGTTAAAACGGATAGCCATGTAAATTTTAAAACGTCATTTTAAATAGCAAAACAAAATAATAAATAAGATAGTTATAAAAAAATAGTACTTACGCATGAATAGAAACGCTAATTCTATCTTTAACAGTAACAGTGTAATTAGTACACTGTCTAAACACACAAGATGGCATTGTACGGTATTAAAAACACAGAATAAGTTTTGTTTGATATTTAGCCGTGACACTGGGTTGCACAAGACTGAGTCAAATAGCCGGCAACTGCCTTGCATTTGCGTTGCCATTTTGAGAGCGGATAACCTGTCTATATGTAATATGGCATTGCTTATAATAATAAGAAAATAATACGAAAGTAACAGCTTAAATCATTTCTGAATTAAAAATTACATTTGAACTTAGTGCTACTTAATAAAGATGAATAAATAGCAAAAACTTGACAATAAAAAAATTCTTATTAAAAATAAAATCTAAAAGCGGTTACAAGCCATCAGCCTAACCCCACCTCTAATTCCGGTCCACTAAATGAGGCTGCACAATGATGCACAATAATGCGACCGCGTCATTTCCATCGCATCAACGTTTTGAAACTACACTACAAAGAGTTACGTCAGGTCACGTCATTCTCCGTGACAGAGTGACACAAAGACTCGCGCCATTCATCCGAGATCGTTAATTATTTCCAAACCGCCTTTTAAAGTTTCAAAACCTCATTAAGATTTACTCCACATAAAGGTTTTTCGAATATTAAAGGCAATTTTCGCTTATTCATTAAACGTAATTAAAAGGGGTAGCTGTAATGATGGCGCCTCTAGAAAATTAATAACATGCAAAATAACGCTGAAGTTAGTAAAGAAGGTTCGCTCTAAAGAGGTGTATAATGTGTGTACGGAGAACAGTAGCTGTAAATATAGCTTATGATAAGTTTATTAGTTTTTGTTCTGTAATTTTGGGAGACTGTATTCCCGTAGCTCGCGCTGGTAAATTTGTTTGGAGTTAGAATAAGCAATGTGTTCTAGATAATTACTGGAATGAATTTAGCGGTAATCTAATTGCGATGAGAGAGCTGCTTTGATAATTTTGTGGGAGAATTCCGGCCCAGAATTTTTTGGTTTGATGTAACTTAATTTTGAGAAGGTGTTGATTTTTATGTGTGAAAAGATGTTTTTTAAAGGATCATAAATTAACACTCGTTACATAGAGCGAGTTTATTGACGCGTTTGGAAAAGTACTCATTGATGATGTCATCAATCCTGACGTTCTGAAACGCGCTTACTAATCGGCATTATGATGTTTGTCAAATTTATGATATGTCTTCAAATTCAAATTCAAATATTTATTTCGCAATATTGACAACTACTCGTTCTTATCGACGTCAAATAAAGCATGGCTCTACCACCAGTTCGAAAAAATCTTCGTGAAGAAGAACTGGCAAGAAACTTCATCTCTTTATGTCTATACAAAATTATTCTTATCTGCATCTGTTAGCTCGGCAAGTCTCTCTTCCCCCATCTACTGTCCTTGACTAGGTTTCTTTTTTACTTAGCTCTTTTCCAGTCTCAAAATAGTACTCGCTAAATGAGACTCGCCAGTACATTTCCCAATTTTGTTCAAAAAAACAATAAGTTCATCCGTAAAAGGTAAAACAATTCCTGCCCCAAACATTAAATATTGTGCTTTAATATATATTAAGAGAAATTTCATTTGTTTATAACGCCCTTTCTCGCTCCGATCGCCACGCGGTGCGGACGTGCAAGCCCAGTTCTCCGTTGATCGGTCCTTTCCCGCTATTCCGCGGCGCTCAGTTTACTGACGTCACAGTCTAGCGTGTTGGTTCCGTGCTACGGTTTTCAAGGTTTTCTACTCCCTCTGAGTGCTATCGAAGTGCGTATTTTTCTTTGCGACTAAGCCCCTTAGTCTTCAAAGTGCTGTGCTAAGTAGTGTTGTGCTTGTGCTGAGTGCAGTGTTGTGCCCAGCGTAAGTAGTCTGGTTTCAGTGCAAAGGATACTTAACGGTGACAACGAATTTGTACTGAACCAGTCCTTTTTATTTTATTTATTTCTCTTCTCTATTTTATTTTTTTTTTTTTCCTATTTTCATATTTATTTTTATCATATTTGTGTGTTTCGTGTCTATCTGTCCTTTCTGTCGGTAAAGGTTGACCCTAACGCGGTCAACTCTTTACCTGCGTACCCTTTTTTAGGTTTCTAGGTAGCGGCCTTCGGCGTACTACTGTTAATTTTAAGTTTTCCTCCCCAGCCCCCCTACCGCTGGTAGGGAGGTTAGCCGCTAGGATTTTGCTAGGTTTTAGGAACTAGGCATCCTTTATTATACTTATATTTATTAATATTACTGTCCCAACTCTCCCTTATGGATCCGCTAAGCGTTATTAACGCGTTCACCCAGGCACTTGCTGCGGTAGGCGTCTACATCCCGAATGACATCATAACGCAGGCCTTGCAGGCATCAATCGCGTCCCCGGCCCCTCAGGCCTCAACCCCGGCCCCTCAGGCCTCAAACCCGACCCCTCAGGCCTCAACCCCGGCCTCTCAGGCCTCAAACCCGGCCCCTCAGGCCTCCAACGTCGAGACCCCTCAGGTCTACAGCTCTTCCTCGTCTCCCGCCTCGTCCGAGATGGACTGCGAATCGGTCGCATCCTCTCACGCGTCGCGTCGCAAGCGTACCGCTCCCGGGAGCGACTCCGAACCCGCGTCTGATACGTCGTCAGATGCCGTCACCTTAACCGGCTCTCCTGAGCCCACGTTTCAATTAGTCGCCAAGCGCTCCAAGAAGCGCTCAAAGAAAGCTTCGGTATCATCAATACCCGAGCCCTCCCCGGTGTCTTCTACACCAGCCCCCGCGCCATTAAAATCGCTTGAAGTAACCGCGTCTCCGTCGGTCCCTTCAAAGCCAGCGTCGCGCTGCGCTCCCGTCCCGCCGAAGCCTCAGCTCCCTCCGCCCGTCTTCCTGCGTGAAAAAACGCGCTGGACCGCGGTTTCTAACTTGTGCAAAGTGCACAAAATTAATTACCTAAAAGCCGCCAACGCTGGCGATACAATCAAGATTCAATTAGCGACCGTCGACGACTTCCGCGCGTTTACCAGGTTACTCGGACTAAACCAAATCGCATATCACACCTACGCCCTCCCGGAGGAGCGTAAGATCCGCGCAGTACTACGGGGCGTCCCGTTCGAACTCAGCAACGAAGAAATCCTCGAGGACCTTAAGTCCCAGGGTTTCCCGGCCGAAGCAGTGCACAAGATGCACTCCAACCGCGGTAGGCGTTTTCCGTTAGCACTAGTAATCCTGTCCAATACTCCCAACTCGAAGGAGATTTTCAAAGAGGCTCGCATAATCTGCGGACTCTCGAACATCTCCGTCGAGCGTCCCAACCCCCGTGGTCACCCTGGGCAGTGCCACCGCTGCCAGCTATATGGCCACGCAGCGGCTAACTGTTCAGCTCCCCCCAGGTGCGTAAAGTGCCTGGTTCCTCACTTCACTAAGGAGTGCACTCGCACTCCCGAATCCACTTCCCCCCCTGGCTGTGTGCTGTGCGGCCAGTCCGGCCACACAGCAAACTACAGGGGTTGCCCGCGCGCTCCGCGCTCCACCGTCAAGAGGGCCGCGCCTAAACCGGCACCGCCACTCACACCCTCTAACTTCCCGCCGCTGCGCAACCGGGGTCCCCCGGAAGCAAAGCCCGTTCAGCCGACGCCTACTCCGGCTTTGTCTTGCAGGCAACGTCCGGCCGTCCCGCCTGCACCTTCCCGACCCATCCCAGCTCCCGTAGCTTCAGTAGGGCCGCGTCCCGCTCCGTCTTCTGCACCTCAGTCGTCGTTGGCTGAGGACATGAAGACCGTATTCGACGTCATCCAAAACGTAGACATTAATGAAATTTCCATACTCGCACGCAAACTGCGAGCCGCCCGCTCTCCTCAAGAGCGTTTATTTGCGTTAGCTGAGCATCACTCGCTCTTAAGTTCATTATAAATTTTTTTATTTTTTGCATAAATTCGTAAATAAGTAAATTATAATGTCTAGACCCGCGAATCCCGCGTCCAGTCGTATTAAACCCAAGGGCTTATCCCTAGTATCTTTTAACGCTCGTAGTCTTAGCACTAACCTTCCCGAGATTAAACTGTTCCTTCAGAACAAAGAACCTGACCTATTCCTTCTCCAGGAGACATGGCTTACTCCAAAACGCTCCAGGGGATATGCTATTCCTAAGTACGCGTTTACTCGCAACGATAGGCCCAACTCCGACGGTTACGGCGGCACCGCCATATATTACAAAAGAGGCTTCCATTGCTGTCCTCTCCCTACCCCTCCTCTCCTCAACATGGAGGCCACGGTGTGTAGATTGGCTATGACTGGTCATCCGACCATCATCATAGCTTCAGTCTACATACCGTGTGGCTCCAATCCAATCCGCAGCGACTTTGAGGCCATTCTCGCCCTCGGCCATTCAGTCATTATGTTCGGAGACTTTAACTCCAAACATACTGACTGGACGTGCCTATCAACCAACACCAGCGGTATTGCTCTCCTCGACATCACTAACTCCCTTGACTTAGACGTCATATCCCCCATCACTCCCACTCACTATCCCAACAATCCGACCTACTCTCCTGACATCCTCGACTTTGCAATTATCAAGCGAATCAATCTTGACCTAAGGTCTATCGAACCGCTCGATGACCTAGGCTCCGACCATCGCCCCGTCTCCCTCGTGCTAGGTACGCCTAACGTTAACGTCACACCTCCTAAGACCTTTACCAATTGGAAAGGCTTTAAAAATACGTTAGTTTCAGCCTTAGAGGCCCCTAACTCTCCGCTCGCGATTTCGCCCGACCAATTAGATAGCCCGGATAAAATAGATTCATTAGTCAATACTCTAACTGATGCTATTAACACAGCCATCAACGACAACGAAAAGGTTGCTAAGCAAAGCAAACCCGCGCTTCCACTAGCCGTTAGCAATCTCATTAAAGCCAAGAACGCGGCTCTCCGGAGAGCAAAGAAATATCCCACGCCAGCATACAGAACAGCTGCGAATCAGCTTCAACGTAAAGTTAGGTCTCGCCTCGCGGAACTCCGTGACACTCAGTTTAACGATCTCATGGAGAATATCTCCCCGTCCCACCAAGCGTATTATCGAATGGCCCGAGCCTTACGCGTAGACACCACCTCTCACGTTCCTCCTCTCACTCGTCCCGACGGCACCATTGCTTTCGAATTCGAAGAGAAAGCCGAATGCTTCGCCGACAGCATAGCGGCACAATGCTCGCCCAGCACGCAACCCGCGGATCCCTCCCACATCCAGGCGGTGGAGGACGAAGTTCTCCGCAGAGAATCTCTCCCTATCACCGACGACCCCGTCACAGTCTCTAATGATGAAATCTTGCTTCTCATTAGAAAGCAAAAATCCAAAAAGGCTCCGGGTGCGGATGGAATTTCCAACCACGCACTTAAGCACCTGCCTGAGCAGGTGCTTACCTTGTTAGCTATCATCTTCAATGCCCGCTTCGACCATAGCTATGTGGCAAGATTTGTTATTTATCATTATGAAGTTAAAATATTCTATATTAAAAATTGTAACTTGAAATATTGTGCATATAAAACATAGGTATAGCTATATATCTCTTAGTTTATAAACGCATATTATATCTATTCATATAAATATATATTACATAAATAAATAGCCATCAATAATATTATATACTTAAACGATAAGTAATGTAATAGGTATACAAAAGCAACGTCAACTATCTTCTAATAAATTTAATAAATAGTAATCCATTATATTGCGATTCAACGTTTAAACATCCTCGCGTAAATACATTTATTATTAGTAGATAGTTGCACGGCGCTTACGCGCCAAACCGGTCGAGCGGGGGCTGCGCTGGCGGCCGGTGGCCGCGTGCGCCTCCTACGACCGCCGCGCGCTAGTCGATTTTCAATGCTCACTCATGCTCCACGTTTCTCGGCTATACGTCGGAGCCCTAATTGCTTACGCGCTTTCATAGTATCTATTAGTATTAATTGTATGTGCTTTTCTCTTCGTCTTCGTGTCTTAAACTATTTCTTCTCCTTCTTTATAAACTTTTGTGCTTGTAAATTATTGTTATATTTAAACTATAATTAAACTGACAGTGAAAGTTCAAAAAAGGTTTTTATTTATTTGGACCACTTAAAACCTACATTGGTGACCCCGGAGAACACGATGGGCAAAGAAGACGGAACCAGTGCAAGCACCAGCAGAGCAGAAATCCACGTCGACAGAGTTGGAGTGCGGGTACCCCCATTCTACCCCGAAAAACCGGCATTATGGTTTGCCCAATTAGAAAGCCAGTTTGTTTTGGTGAACATTACTTCGGATTCCACGAGGTTCCATTATGCAATGGGGCAACTGGAACCGGTGTATGCTGCCGAGGTGGAAGACATCATCATGGACACCAACACGACGGATAAGTACCAACGGCTAAAGACGGAGCTGGTAAAACGATTGTCTGCGTCTCGAGAGCGGAAGGTGCAGCAGCTCCTCACCCACGAAGAACTAGGGGACCGCAAACCATCACAGTTTTTGAGACATCTCAAGATCTTGGCGGGACCAGGCGTCCCGGATGAATTCCTTCGTTCCCTTTGGACGAACAGGCTGCCCAGCAGTACGCAGACCATCATCGCCTCGCAGGCCAAGGCCTCGCTGGAGGAGGTCGCGGAGCTTGCAGACCGTGTCCACGACGTCGTAACTCCCGCGCCGCAGCTCGCGGCAGTCCAGGCAACACCGGAAACAGAGCAGCAAATTGCAGAACTGACCAGGCAAGTCCACGCACTAACAGCAAAGCTGGATCGCATGGTGAGTTATAAAAGCCGGTCTTCTTCGCGTAACCGGCAACGAGCGCGATCCCGGTCTCGTTCACCTTCAGCAACCCGGAATCACCCTAATTGTTGGTACCACTATAAATTCGGCCACAATGCTAAAAAATGTGTTAAACCCTGTGCATTTTCGGGAAACGGCGAGGGCAGTCGGTGATGGCGGCCGACGGCTGCTCCGGTTCCGGTCGCTTATTTGTAACGGACAGACAATCGAAAGTACGATTTTTAATTGACACTGGAAGTGATTTGTGTGTGTTCCCGCGCAGTGAAGCGAAACATTACCGGGCAAAAACAAATTATGAATTATGCGCGGCTAACGGTTCTGTTATTAGTACCTATGGTTATTTAAATTTAAGACTAAACCTAGGCTTACGCCGCGACTTTGCTTGGCAATTTGTTGTTGCAGACGTTACAAGGGCAATAATAGGAGCGGACTTCTTAGCACACTATAACCTAGCCGTAGATATTAGAAACCAGCGTCTTATCGACTGCAACACTAGTCTTAAGACCACGGTTTCGCTCGTGAATTTAAAAGAAAATGTTTTTTCTATAAAAGTTGCTTCTGGAGATTCTGTCTACCACAACATCTTAGCAGAATTTCCAGAAATAACTAAACCACCTGGCTTTCACCGCATTATCAAACACAACACGGTCCATCACATAAGAACAACACCAGGGCCTCCCGTGTCTTGTACACCTCGCAGGCTAGCACCGGATAAGTTAAAAATAGCTAAGTCTGAATTTGATATAATGTTACAGAATGGTACTTGCCGGCCTTCGGAGTCAGCGTGGTCTTCCCCCCTCCACCTCGCCCCGAAGAAGGACAACGGATGGCGTCCCTGTGGGGATTACCGTATGTTAAATGCACGTACGATTCCCGACAGTTACCCCATCCGTCATATTCATGACTTTTCCCATAACCTTGCTGGATGCACCGTGTACTCAACCCTGGACTTGGTTAAAGCGTATAACCAGGTCCCGGTCTTCCCGGAGGATATCCCGAAGACAGCAATCTCCACACCGTTCGGTCTTTACGAATTTCCGTTTATGACGTTCGGACTTCGTAATGCTGGACAGTCTTTTCAACGGTTTGTGGATGAAATGCTGAGAGGTCTGGATTTTGTTTACAGTTTCCTTGACGATTTTCTGATCTTCTGTAGAGACCAGGAAACCCACCAGCACCATCTTCGCCAGGTCTTCAGCAGACTCCAGCAGTACGGCATGGTCGTTAACACGGCTAAATGCGTCTTTGGTGCCTCGGAAGTAACTTTCCTAGGCTACACCGTGTCAGCCGAAGGTGCCAAACCTCTAGCAACCAAGGTCGAGGCCATCAGGGAGTTCCCCACGCCAAAAACGGTAAAAGAACTTCGCAGGTTTCTTGGCATGGTTAATTTTTACCGCCGATTTGTCCCTCAGGCGGCTCAACACCAAGCTCCTCTCAACGAGCTTCTGAAAGGTTCGGTGAAGGGTTCCCACCCTGTCCATTTTTCGTCGGAGGAGCAGGAAGCATTCCAGGCCTGCAAGGACAGTCTCTGTCAAGCCACTATGCTTGCCCACCCCGACTGTAACGCCAAGATTGCTCTTGTCACTGACGCTTCACAGAGCGCCATAGGCGCGAGTCTTCAACAGCAAAAAGACGACGCGTGGCAACCGTTGGCATTCTTTTCTCGTAAGCTGACGCCAGCTCAACAAAAGTACTCAGCCTACGACAGAGAACTATTAGCCATTTACGAGAGTGTAAAACATTTCCGCCACATGCTCGACGCAAGGGACTTTGTGATTTATACCGACCATAAGCCCTTGACCTTCGCATTCCACTCTCGTAAAGACAATTGTTCACCTAGGCAGTGGCGACACCTTTATTTCATCTCGCAATTTACCACGGATATAAGGCACATTTCAGGACAGAACAACATTGTCGCTGATACACTATCCCGCGTAGATGAAATAACTAGTCCTGTCGATCACAAGACACTCGCCCTCAGTCAAGCCTCTGACAAAGAGTTGAAGCAGCTTCTTGATAGCGAAACATCTCTTCACTTCAAGAAAATTAAAGTTCCTGGCTCTGATATTGATCTCTACTGCGATGTCAGCAACTCAGAGCTCAGACCGTACGTACCCAATGAACTTCGAAGGCAAGTGATGCAGAACCTTCACTCATTCAGCCATCCTGGGGCTACAGCGACAGCTAAATTAGTCGCAGACAGGTACGTATGGCCAGGCGTCCGAAAGGACTGTCGCGAGTTTGTTCGTGCTTGCCTACCATGCCAGCGCTCCAAGATCACACGCCATGTTTCTTCGCCAGTTGGCAATTTCAAACTTCCTAGGTCCAGATTCACTTTCGTTCACATAGATCTCATCGGGCCCCTTCCCTTGTGCCAAGGCTTCCGTTATTGCCTCACAGCCATCGATCGCTTTACGCGATGGCCTGAGGCAATACCTCTGCAAGACATAACAGCCGAATCCGTGGCCAAGGCCTTAATCAGCGGCTGGATCTCACGCTTTGGTTGCCCGAGAGACATTGTGACTGATCGTGGAAGGCAGTTTGAATCTGGCCTATTCAGGATCTTGGCAGAACTAGTAGGTTTTCAGCATAGGCGCACCACTAGCTACCATCCCGCCTCAAACGGGATGATAGAAAGATTTCACCGTCAGCTGAAATCAGCTATTGTCTGCCACTTCTCCTCGAACTGGGTAGACTCTCTCCCACTCGTCCTGCTAGGCATACGCAGCGCTTATAAAGAAGACCTTCAGACATCATCCGCTGAAATTGTTTATGGAGAACCCCTTCGTCTGCCCGGCGAGTTTTTCCAATCAGAAACCGAGGAAACCATAGACTTAACAGACTACATTTCTCGGCTTCGCAGCACAGTGAGAACGCTTCAGCCATCACCAGCGTCACGGCACGGCAAGCGTCCCACATTTATTTTCAAGGACCTAGCTTCCTCGTCTTACATCTTCTTGCGTGATGACACTATAGGTGGTTCTTTGAAACCCGCTTACTCTGGCCCATACGAGGTTATGTCACGGGGGGACAAAGTTTTTCACATTCTTATCAAAGGTACAAAAGTGGCAGTATCTATAGACCGAATAAAACCAGCCTATATACTGTCCACTCCAGACACCACAACACACATGCCACCTACAACTCACACACACTCAAACACACCTCTTGCCACTCAAACACATAGTAACACCCACACAAACAACACTAACACTCCTACTCAGCTAGACTCTAACCAACACTCAGTCAAGAAAACGCGTTCCGGGCGTCGTGTAAGATTTCCTGACTATTATCGCCCTTAAAACGGTCTGGAAAGGGGGCGATGTGGCAAGATTTGTTATTTATCATTATGAAGTTAAAATATTCTATATTAAAAATTGTAACTTGAAATATTGTGCATATAAAACATAGGTATAGCTATATATCTCTTAGTTTATAAACGCATATTATATCTATTCATATAAATATATATTACATAAATAAATAGCCATCAATAATATTATATACTTAAACGATAAGTAATGTAATAGGTATACAAAAGCAACGTCAACTATCTTCTAATAAATTTAATAAATAGTAATCCATTATATTGCGATTCAACGTTTAAACATCCTCGCGTAAATACATTTATTATTAGTAGATAGTTGCACGGCGCTTACGCGCCAAACCGGTCGAGCGGGGGCTGCGCTGGCGGCCGGTGGCCGCGTGCGCCTCCTACGACCGCCGCGCGCTAGTCGATTTTCAATGCTCACTCATGCTCCACGTTTCTCGGCTATACGTCGGAGCCCTAATTGCTTACGCGCTTTCATAGTATCTATTAGTATTAATTGTATGTGCTTTTCTCTTCGTCTTCGTGTCTTAAACTATTTCTTCTCCTTCTTTATAAACTTTTGTGCTTGTAAATTATTGTTATATTTAAACTATAATTAAACTGACAGTGAAAGTTCAAAAAAGGTTTTTATTTATTTGGACCACTTAAAACCTACAGCTACTTTCCAAAAGCCTGGAAAGAAGCGACAGTCATAGGCATTCCCAAGCCGGGTAAACCTCTGAATGTCCCGGCTAATCACAGACCCATCAGCCTCCTCAAGGCAATGTCTAAACTTCTCGAAAGAGTCATACTCTCTCGAATGCGGAACCATCTGTTTCCAACGGATGGCGACCCTCTCATCATTCCCCACCAGTTCGGCTTTCGCGCTAAGCACTCCTGCCCTCAGCAAGTCCATCGAATCGTCGAGTACATACTCGAAGGATTCTCTCAGCGTCGTAAAAAAACAATCGCAGTTCTCTTTGACGTAGCCAAGGCTTTCGACAAAGTCTGGCACAGCGGTCTCGTTTTTAAACTCTATAAAATAGGCTTACCGGCTCGCCTTGTCAGATTAATAGCGTCGTTTCTTAAAGACCGTACTTTTCGATTCAAACATGAAGGCACGCTCTCCGCGCCTCGTCCCATAAAGGCTGGAGTCCCGCAAGGCTCAGTCCTCGCCCCTCTGCTGTACACCGTGTACACTAACGACATCCCCATCCCGCCGAAAGGCGTCGAACTCGCCCTCTTTGCAGACGATACCGCCCTTTACACTAAAAGTCAAGCGATCCCGTATAACATCACCAGACTCCAAAAGGCCGTAAACGCCCTCGGTGTTTGGTTTCAAAAATGGCGTATCGATGTCAACCCAGAAAAGAGTTCTGCTATTCAATTCGACCACAAACGTCGTAATCGCCACAACGATCCGCACATTCGTATGTTAGGTATTCCCATCCCCTGGAAGCGCACTGTCAAATACTTAGGCGTCACCTTAGATCAGACGCTTTCTTTCAAGCCACACGTCGATAGAGTAACGAAACTCGCGCGTTTTTACTTAAGCCGTCTATATAGTATGATAGGAAGGAAAAGTAAAATGTCTTTTAGAAATAAACGTACGCTTTATAAGGTCTGCGTTAGACCCGTCATGTCATATGCTTCGCCAGTCTTTGCCCACGCCAAACCCTCCGTCCTGTATAAGCTGCAGGTAGTTCAAAATCTCTTCTGCCGCAGGGCCACAAACGCACCTTGGTACGTGCGTAACGCGGACCTGCACACAGATCTTGAACTGCCTACAGTGCAACAGCACCTCAAAACACTCTCAGAATCGTTCTTCAAACGTGCCGAATCCCATCCCAATCATCTTGTTCGAGATTCAGTCTCATATACTGTTCCTGTGTTAGATTCGATTTACAAAATCGCTAGACCGAGAAACGCGCACACGAGCGAACGCACGCAGTTAACTTTAGATCTAGAGGCCCTTCAGGCCGCAAATTCTAATTCTAACGTAAATTCTAATTCTAACGTAAATCCGAATTAATGCAATTTTATTTGTCAATTTTTAATGTTTTTATTTATTTACTTTTTCTTTTTTGAGCACCTTCAGTGCTATGTAAATCCCAGCGGGTGACCCCTTAAGGGCCCCGCTAGCGCGGCCTCTTTCTCCGATTGGCCGTCGCTCAGATGAAGGCTGAGTGGCGAAAATGCACGAGCCGACAGGGGGTTTTTTAGTGGGTATGGTTCTGGTAGGCGTCGGGACGAGTCCCACATAACTCCGATCGCGCGCGCGGAGTATGCGTCAGAGCATTTTTTATGTCCTCCTGCCCTTCCCGTGGAGGGGAACCAAAAAAAAAAAAAAACAAAAAAAAAAAAAAATTGTTTATAACACAGACTCAATCTGCGTCTGGCCCCGTTCGGACGTGTTGAAGGTAGCTCCCGGCTGCCGAGTCACGATTGTTGTCTCACGACTTCGCTCGTATCAATACATAAACGCCACTCTCAGACCTATTCTGCGTCCGGCCCCGCTCGGACGTGTTCGCGCTTACACCAGCCGATTCACGATTGTCGCGACGACACCTCGTAGCAACATTCATAAGCTGAGATTCGTACAATATCTCGCTTCGTCCTCGACGACTTGAGATAAGCCTCGGTAGGACTTACGCTGCGGCCGGTTTCGACCGGCTGTAACTAAGTCAGTCTCGCAGCAACAACAGAGTTGAACTTACTACGGTCGATTGAATTCGATAGTAGTTTGCAAGGCTCGGGCTTTTTTTCTGGCTACGTACTTGACGCTGGGCGCTTGTTACGTTAGTTAGAGACTCGCTCTGCGGCTGGCTTTGGCCGGTTGTAACGTAGTCAATCCCGCACTCTGTGCACCCCTCGAATAGATACCCCACCTTGGTGGAAGCAGCAACAACAGAGTTGAGCTTACTACGGTCGATTAAATTCGATAGTAGTTTGCAGGGCTCATGCTGATTTTCTGGCTACGTACTTGACGCTTGGTGCTTGTTACGTAGTCAGAGACTCACTCGTCGGCCGGCTTCGGCCGGTCATAAAGTAGTCAATCCCGCATTTTCAGTGCAACCCAGCCTCGTCAGGTCTACGGCTGGTTTTTGTTGTCAATTTACTGACAACACACTCCGTAGTAGACTCGCGTTTGATCAGGTGGATACTTAACGGTGACAACTAAGCCTGATAGCGTTACCCCGGTGCGCTTCCAAGGCCCTCAGGCTAAGGAGAAACCGGCTGACCCGATCCCATTGCACTTGGGCCTTTCTCAGGGTGACGGTACAGTTCTGTCTGAATTAGGGGCACCACTTTGCGTCGTCCCCAGCCCCCCTACCGCGGGTAGAGAGGTTTGGGTGCAAGGTTTGTTAGGGAACCTAGGCATTATTGTATATTTATATATTATAGTCCCAAGCCATCCAATGGACCAGCAAAGCTTGGTAAACTTTGCTAGGTCGTTCGCCCAAGCGCTCGTTGCGTCCAGCGCCAGCATATCCGACGATGTCCTAACGCAGGCCTTACAGGCAACTATCGCGTCCCCGGCCCCTCAGGCTTCAACACTGGCCCCTCAGGCCTCCAACGTCCAGACCAGGTCTACAGCTCTCCCGCGTTTCCCATCCCGTCCGAGATGGACTGTGAATCGGTCACATCCTCTAGCGCGTTGCGTCGCAAGCGTACCGCTCCCGGGAGCAACTCCGAACCCGCGTCTGATGCCGTCACCTTAACCGGCTCTCCTGAGCCCGCATTTTAGTTAGTCGCCAAACGCTCCAAGAAGCGCTCGAAGAAAGCCTCGGTATCCTCAATATCCGAGCCCTCCCTGGTGTCTTCAACACCCGCCCCCACGCCGTTAATGTCACTCGAAGTGACCGTGTCTCCATCGGTCCCGCCGAAGCCAGCGACGCACTGCGCTCCCGCCCCACCGAAGCCTCAGCTCCCTCCGCCCGTCTTCCTCCGTGAAAAAGCGCGTTGGACTGCGGTTTTGAACTTGTGCAAAGAGCACAAAATTAATTACTTAAAAGCTTCAACGCAGGCGAATCTAACATTACATTCATATCATCTTATTTACACGCACTTAAGCACCTGCCTCAGTTACCTTGTTAGCTATCATCTTCAATGCCTGCTTTGACCATAGCTACTTTCAAAAAGCTTGGAAAGAAGCGACTGCCATAGGTATTCCCAAGCCGGGTAAACCTCTGAATATCCCGGCTAATTACAGACCCATCAGCCTCCTCAAGGCCATGTCTAAACTTCTCTCGAATACGGAACCATCTGTTTCCAACGGATAGCAATCCTCTCAGTATTCCCCATTAGTTCGGCTTTCACGCTAAGCACTCCTGCCCTCAGTAAGTCCATCGAATCGTCGAGTACATACTCGACGGCTTCTATCCACGGCGTAATAAAACGGCCGCAGTTTTCTTTGACGTAGCCAAAGCTTTCGATAAAGTCTGGGACAGCGGCCTCGTTTATAAACTCTATAAAATAGGCTTACCGGATCGCCTAGTCAGGATAATCGCGTCGTTCCTCAAAGATCACACGTTTCGTTTCAAACATGAAGGCACGCTTTCCACGCCTCGTCCCATAAAGGCTGGAGTCCCTCAAGGATCAGCCCTCGCTCCTCTGTTGTAGACCGTGTACACTAACGACATCCCCATCCCGCCGAAAGGCGTCGAACTCGCCCTCTTTGCAGACGACACCGCCCTTTACACCAGAGGTCACGTGGTCCCGAAGAACATCACCAGACTCCAAAAGGCCGTAAACGCTCTCGGTGTTTGGTTTCAAAATGGCGTATCGATGTCAACCCAGAAAAGAGTTCTGCTATTCAATTCGACCACAAACTCCGTAATCACTACAACGATCCCCACATTCGAATGTTAGGTATTCCCATCCCCTGGAATCGCAGTATTAAATACTTAGGCGTCACCTTAGACCAGACGCTTTCTTCCAAGCCACACGTCTATAGAGTAACGAAACTCGCCCGTTTTTACCTAAACCGCCTATATAGTATGTTAGGTAGAAAAAGTAAAATGTCTTTCAGAAACAAACGTACGCTTTATAAGGTCTGCGTTAGACCCGTCATGACATATGCCTCACCAATCTTTGGCCACGCCCAACCGTCCTGTATAAGCTGCAGGTAGTTCAAAATCTCTTCTGCCGCAGGGCCACAGACGCACCTTGGTATGTGCGCAACGCGGACCTGCACAGAGATCTTGAACTACCTACAGTGCAACAGCACCTCAAAACACTCTCAGAATCGTTCTTCAAACGCTCCGAAACCCACCCCAATCCCTTATTTCGAGATTCAGTCGAAGTTCAAAGTCGCTAGACTGAAAAACGCGCACACTGGCGAACCCTCGCAATTAACACTAGATCTCGAAGCCCTTCAGGCCGCAACTTCTAATTCTAATGTAAATTAGAATTTTTAATTTCGAGCACCCTCAGTGCTATGTATTCAGCTTCAGTGCTTTGAGCACCTTCAGTGCTATGTAAATCCCAGTGGGTGACCCTTTCTGGGCCCCGCTAGAGCGGCCTCTTTCTCCAATTGGTCGTCGCTAAGATGAAGGCTGTGTGGCAAAAAATTTCACGAGTCATTCAGGGGTTGTCTTAGTGGGTAGGGCTCTGGTAGGTTCGGAGCCCACATAACTACGATCGCGCGCGCGGAGTATGCGTCATTTTTTATCATTTTTATCGAGCATTTTTTATCCTCCTGCCCTCTCCGTGGAAGGGAACAAAAAAAATTGTTTATAGATATATAACTGCTTATTTTAAGATATATTATGCTCCATATTTTTGTCAAAACTTTAAATAGTATTTGAAAACAACAGTTCAACATGAATCATAAATAGAACGTGGATAGTAAACATCACGAAAAGTCTTGATATATTTATTAAGCGAAGTTTACAAAAGGTGAAATTCGAAAATCCGGGCTCGAGTCACGAATAACATGCACTATTTCAAGAATTGTTCAAACTAACATAGCTTTCGACTGTTTTCAAATCTGAATATTTCGGTACAAACGATATTGGTTTGCCGAGAGCAGCGCAATAGTCAGTATGACGATAGCAACTACAATACGGGACGATTGTCACATAACCTATAGAGCGGAAAGCCAGTATTAAGCATTTATTGAAACAGTTAAAGACTAGCTTTAAAGCTCTGCATTGTCGGATAAAATCCATAATCCCATAATTTAGTTTGATTATTCACCAAATCCCGGAAATGACAGCAAAGCTGTGTGGCGAGCTCGGTTTTTGCTTTTAGTGTTGAATGTGTTTAGTGGCTTTGGTAAATTGCTTGATAATTCAAAAATTAAATGCATTTTATGGTTTATTATAATTAACATTTTAGCTTTATTTTTTATACACACTCTATTATATACAGATTTTGAATAAATGGTTTTTCAAAGTGGTAAAATTATCTCGCCTTCGACGATGCGGCAGTGATGCGAAGGTACCTAACATTTACGCTGTCTGTTTAGACTTTCTATTCCTTAGTTGGTTCCGCATTAAATCGTTATTTGAAAGAACTTCGGCCGAGTGGCGTAGTAAGGAGTCTTATGCTACTTATGTTTGTGCTCAGGATGTAGTTTGCGATTTTTATACATGCTTATTAATTTGGGTGGGAGGGATCTAGTTAGCTGTGTGGTCATCACATTACACATGCTTATTTACGGATCATACAGTTGGTGTATTATCCCAAAGTACAATTACACACCAATTTATAAAATTCTAACTCGAATTTCACTAGTTGTAGCGGTGCATCTAACTAAAAAGTATAAAAAATAGAAACCCTATTTCAAAACTTTAGTCAACTAAAAAAATACAATGACTTTCATGCGAAAGGGTCGTCTACCTAAGTAGGCACTACGCTAAATATTTATTTTAAAGGTCGGTGACAGCAGCGTCATAAGAAAAGCAGACGGCGTGAAAAAGAAGAGGTACAAACCCCGTACCATGCCAATTTTTTCCTAGCGTATGTTCCTATTTAGCTTACACTTGAGACTCTGTAAATTTATTTTGAAAAAAAATATACCCGTGAAGTTTCTTGCCAGTTCTTCTTCACGAAGGTTTTTTTCGAACTGGTGGTAGAATCATGTTTTATTTGACGTCAATAAGAACAAGTAATTGTCAATGTTGAGAAATAAATATTTCATTTCATTACACCACTTTCGCATGAAAGGTTATATTATATTTCTGTTTTTAGTTAATTTACATTTGAAAGTCGGGGTCTAGATTTTTATAAAATTATTTGTCTAATTTTTTTAAAGCATACATGCATTTTTAACTCCAAAAATAATATTTAAAAATAAATCTCGTTTCACCTACTGGTACACTTCCAAGAAATAAGTCAAACAGGCTCAAAAGATTTTTCAATTCAGCGTACAAATATATTTGTATTATAAAGATATTTCTATGGAAATAATTGTAGTTTTCTCGAGTTTCTGTTATTGATATCTGCTATTCCAAGAAGGATATGTTTCGTTGTTTGTTAACATGTCATCGAGAAACTCTTAAACCAGCAGATTTTGCAAAATTCTTTGAAGCATTACTAATTGGTTCGATAGCTCATTTTTGGTTCGTGTTGCCAAAGAGTGGAACGATTTGCCTTCGTCCGTTTTTCCAGACAAATATAACCCTGGAGCTTTCAAGTGTAGAGTGAATAGGTACCTCTTGGACAGGCGTGTATGATTCTCGTCTTCATCGTCACTTTCCATACTCATCTTCAATGCCTGCTTCAACCATAGCTACTTTCCAAAAGCCTGGAAAGAAGCGACAGTCATAGGCATTCCCAAGCCGGGTAAACCTCTGAATGTCCCGGCTAATCACAGACCCATCAGCCTCCTCAAGGCAATGTCTAAACTTCTCGAAAGAGTCATACTCTCTTGACTGCGGAACCATCTGTTTCCAACGGGTGGCGATCCTCTCGTGATTCCCCACCAGTTCGGCTTTCGCGCTAAGCACTCCTGCCCTCAGCAAGTCCATCGAATCGTCGAGTACATACTCGAAGGATTCTATCCGCGTCGTAATAAAACAGTCGCGGTTCTCTTTGACGTAGCCAAGGCTTTCGACAAAGTCTGGCAAAGCGGTCTCGTTTATAAACTCTACAAAATAGGCTTACCGGTTCGCCTAGTCAGATTAACCGCGTCGTTTCTCAAAGACCGTACGTTTCGATTCAAACATGAAGGCACGCTCTCCGCGCCTAGTCCCATAAAGGCTGGAGTCCTGCAAGGCTCAGTCCTCACCCCTCTGCTGAACACTGTGTACACTAACGACATCCCCATCCCGCCGAAAGGCGTCGAACTCGCCCTCTTTGCAGACGACACCGCCCTTTACACTAAAGGTCACTCGGTCCCGTATAACATCACCAAACTCCAAAAGGCCGTAAACGCCCTCGATGTTTGGTTTCAAAAATGGTGTATCGATGTCAACCTAGAAAAGAGTTCTGCTATTCAATTCGAACACAAACTCCGTAATCGCTACAACGATCCCCACATTCGAATGTTAGGTATTCCCATCCCCTGGAATCGCAGTATTAAATACTTAGGCGTCACCTTAGATCAGACGCTTTATTTCGAGCCACACGTCGATAGAGTAACGAAACTCGCGCGTTTTTACTTATGCCGCCTATATAGTACGATAGGAAGAAAAAGTAAAATGTCTTTCAGAAACAAACGTACGCTTTATAAGGTCTGCGTTAGACCCTGACGGGTCATATGCCTCGCCAGTCTTTGCCCACGCCCAACCGTCCGTCCTTGGTACGTGCGTAACGCGGACTTGCACAGAGATCTTGAACTACCTACAGTGCAACAGCACCTCAAAACACTCTCAGAATCGTTTTTCAATCGCGCCGAAACCCATCCCAATCATCTTGTTCGAGATTCAGTCTCATATACTGCTCCTGTCTTAGATTCGAAATTCAAAATCGCTAGACCGAGAAACGTGCACACTCGCGAACCCACGCAATTAACTTTAGATCTCGAAGCCCTTCAGGCCGCAAATTCTAATTCTAACGTAAACTCTAATTCTAACGTAAATCCGAATTAATGCAATTTTATTTTTAAATTTTTAATGTTTTCTATTATTTACTTTTCATTTTGAGCAGGGGCCCTTATGGGCCCCGCTAGCGCGGCCTCATTCTCCAATTGGCCGTCGCTCAGATGAAGGCTGTGTGGCAAAAAAAATTGCACGAGCCGACAGGGGGTATTTTAATGGGTAGAGGTTCAGGTAGGCAACGAGACGAGTCCCACATAACTCTGGATCGCGCGCTAGAGTATGCGTCTGAGCATTTTTTATCCTCCTGCCCTTCCCGTGGAGGGGAACAAAAAAAATTCACTTTCCATCAGGTGAGATGGAAGACAAACGCCTGCTAATTATTAATAAAAAAAGCATTATATTAATAATAATAATCCCTAAACAAACACACCAACTGTATGGCCCCAAAGTAAGCAGAACTTGTGTCATGGATGACCATACAGCGAATCGGGGGAGACCCAGAATAACTACATAAATATCAACAACCATGACCCGACAACAAACATCTGTGTTCATCACACAAATAAATGACCCGGACCAGGACTCGAACCTGGGACCTCCTGCGTATGAGGAGGGCTACTAACCACTACACTATTCGGCCGACATTGTTGTGTATTTTATAATTCAGATACATAATATTTGAAAATCCACGCCATCTAGTATTTTTGCTCAAGAATCTTCCTTGGTCATAAACTGTCTATTACAAACATCTGCGTCAACACAACATACCATCAAAATTCAGAATCAATTCCATGCACATAAAATAAAACAACAAGAAATGCAAATTGATATCTGTCGCCTATATTGTGCGGGTATGTTAATTGAATCCGAATCTTCCACCTTCAGCCAGAAATCAACAAAGGATTTCCAGATACACGTTTCCAAATGTTTAGAAAGAGCAAATGCTCTACGATTTGATACTGCTTTCTCTGTTATTCATCATGTTTCTGTCTGAATGATCCTTTCTTTATATCTAGAAGGTAATAAAATACAGTCGAACGTATTTGTAAGTAGCTTTTGATATACTCGGAAAGATATTGAAATCGAATCTAAGCCGAAGATTAACGTGACATTATTCTCAGCTGTTCTCACTCGGGAATGAAGAAATGTTTTTTGGGTTTCATTTGTATATCTTTGGCTGTGATAATTCAGATAATATCTTAAGAACTTGAGATATAGCGTTACAATATTCATTTTGTCAAGGTTAAAAAATATAAATAAAACATAAGTGTTAAGGTGTGTTATAATATTCTTGTTAAAGAAGAATGGCAGAATTCGATGTTTTTTGTCCACCTAAGGACTTGGCGTTGCATGAGGTTAATATTTAGATTATTAGAAATAAAGCTCAATATAACATGTAAAAATTAAATATTCATACAAGTTGGGAAAAAAAATTAAAATCCTTACCTCAAAATGACCCGTAATGTGCGACACCTAGAAAATACAGGGTAATAGATTACATAGAGCAAAGAAATTGTTCTTACTGAATGATTGACAAATACTTTATTTGGTGCTAACAACACAATGTCACGCATTATGCAGCCGGCCTCTTCAAAGTTGCAGGTGTAAAGGAGTCTTATAATACTTGTGATGTTTCCTCGTCCGTTGCACAAGGAAACGGAATAGGAACCGGCTCAGCACCAGGATCATCCCGTCGCGTCCTCCCCCCTCGCATTTGTTGGCTTATGTCTTATATGAGGAGTTGGTCCATCTCTTCATATGTAACTCGGTTGGATTTTTGGTCTTAACTATCATGTATTCTGTAAGTTGGTCTGTTTGTCTAGGCATTTATTATTATATTTTTTTTCTATCTAAATGACTTGGTTCAAAAATAATTTAAAATTATGCCCCATGGTGTACGTTTACGTCCAACTAGAGGTCGTTGATAAATAACGTCACGGTGAAAATACCACTGTGATCTGAGGTCCATGGACATCACTCTGACTTTTTTCGAAGGAACTACGTTCCTAAGTAACGGTCGTTCCGAGTTCTTTAGTGCGTATCTCGTACTCAGTCACTCTTTACCAGCAAAACGTGACAGAAAAAGTAATCGCGATTCGAACGAACGGAACGCGATACTCTCGGCTACACTAACTTCGGCCGTCCTCGTCGTGTCGGCTTGTGTGCGAGTGAGATAGAGGAAGCAACGGTCAGATAGACATATTATTATTGTAAAAAAGTAACGAATGAAAAAATAAACATAAGTACTTACCTAATATAAAATAAAATAGATGGATGTAAAACATATTTAGACTTCAAAGGTTTTAATATGAAATTAACACTAAATATATACACAATGAACCTGAAAACATATTTTTGATAGTATAATGTATTTTTTTAAATATTGAAATGGTTTTGCGATGAATTTAATTTTTTTTGTGGCATACTAAAATAACGTATTATAAATATCTACTTACTTCTAAAACACTTATATGATTTAAAAAAGCATAGAAAATAATTATTTTTCTCATAATTTTAATGTAATAATATCCGACTGAACGCGATGCATCTATTAACGCGGTTAGTATCGATAATATATTCTAAATACAGTGATTCATTAGACGCCAACATTCATATTATCATATAGTTTCAGGAACTAATATTGATATTAGTAATGTAAGTGATTGACGTGACAAAGTCACGGTGTTTTTTTTGGAACCGGAACTTCAGGAGATACTAAAATAAATGTTTATCCCTACTCTACGTCCAACAAAATCTTGAGTGTTTTAATGTGTGTATAATGTGGGGCTCACCACTAAAATCCTTCTTCAGTTTTGGCAAAGGATTGCTTCAGGCAGGAAGGCATCCTTCATCGGATCGAAACTAAATCTTACGTATCAACTAGCTTAGTACCGAACATAATTACAAAAAACCCTGCGTGATTTAAAATACTAGTAGTGCCATCTATCGGCATTGGAAACAAACACGATTTTGATAACGATACCGTAAAATACGAGTATATGATAAAATAAATATGACTCACAATTAATTCTTCCATAGAAATAGTAAGATTATAAAAGTTATCAATCCCAATATTATAATCTACAATTATGGCAATCATTTTCCTTATCAAAAATACGAAAGCCAAACTAAGTTAAATCTTCAACCGCAAAAACATCGTCCAAATATCTAAAACCCATCGGATAAAACTCCAAATTGGTATAACGAACCTTGGTTTAACGAATAGGGCTTAAGCTAATTAAATTGTCAACATTTCGAAGTTATAAGTGGAGTCGGCCAAAGCCAGAGTGCCTAACGTATGATTTATATGCAGGGGCACAGCTGCAGTGCCGTCGCTAACTATTTCCCCTGACTTCTCTTGTTATTATGCGCGAGGTACCGCGTTCGCTCATGCGGCTCAACTGAGTTTCGACGGGTGCTATGTTGGGGAACGATAATAACATGTTCATTTTGTTTCATAGTTATACAATATTACAAGATGTTAGTACATTTGGGATATCTTTCTTATTAACATTTTTCTACTGTAATAAAACAAACTTTTGAAATATTATAAGCCGAACTTTACGAATTCCACTCAATATAACACAAGAAATCAGTTTTAGTAATTTACAGTGTTTATTTTATTGAAATAAAACGTTTTCTTCAAAAAATGAGACATATTTTTAGCATCAGTTTTAGAGGCATAATACATTGTTCAACTACTACGGAAATTAGTATTTTGTAAAGACAAAGTTAAACAACAGAATCTTAATTATAAACAAAAAAGATATAATACGAATTATAATCTCGAACCTCAAAAGCATGTGAACAGTGGAGCGCGAATTCTGAACTTGTAACTTGCCTCTAATAACTGCCGCAAAACAACCGCCAGAATTCATAATTGCCCCTTATTCGCGCCATTATTTAGATCTAGGCAAATCAGGCAAGGCAAAACCGGGCAAAATGCGGGCATTATGCGTTTGTCTTCTGTTTTTGTGGCATTTGAGCTTCTTAGGCACAGTTCTGCGTCACTGATGATTTATCTTATGATATTCTGTTGTGGAAGGGGTAACTTTTCGTAGATTACGTTAAGTTTGGGTTCAATAATGTTAATGCTTGTTTTGTTTGTTATAGTATGAAATACTTCCTTGAGTTAATTTATTTTAAAGAAGAAGAATTATCAGAAATGAAATATCTTACTATATCCCTTCAATATGTTTCTTGCTATACAACTTTAGGGGATACTTTTAGAAAAAGTCTGACTTGCCGCGCCTCGGCGACGCATGACTTCCTAACAGTACTAAACAAGAACATGTTAAAAAACATAATTAAAAACATAACTTTTTTCGTTAAGCAAATTGTTTATCTGCAAAATGTTCGTACTTAAATTAGCCATCAATTATCTTAATTCCCATAATTTAATAATGTTTACTTTAAGATGGGAAGAACGATAAAAATTATAATTACTCAATTTTCTGCATTCGTTCTAAAGAGGTTTATTAAATATATGCATATACTTTTAAAAAGATCATTACAATCTTCCAACATAAAATATTAATTTTTTAGTTGATATATCTTTAAATAACAAGTATAAAGCTGATAAAAGCAGGATAAGAGAGTCTAGCGCGGCGTCTTGCTCGCCCACGCAACTTATGGCCGGTTTACACGCGTTAAGTGGTTAAGTTGGTAACTAAATTTTAACTAAATTTTAAGTTAAAAGTTGCGTGTAAACAGTCAGTTAAGTGACAAGTGGTAACTTAAAATTTAGTATGCAAGTGATTAAGTAGGTTAGGATTCGTTCTATTTTTCGTATAAGTAGGTGGGCGGGGCTTCTCAGTTAACACGTTTGGACGTGATTTTTTAGTTAAGTGCATAAGTTGACAAAGCTGGTGGTGGCAAGAGTTCGTATTTATTTCGCATTTACTCTTTCTTTTTTAAATGTCGGAGAGGAGCTTATTTTCAACTTTAAAATTTGTTGAAGAATATTTAAAATAGATACACTTGTAGCATAAAAATTTAGAAAAAAAACATATTCTTGTAAAGATTTTAATTTCCGAATAAAATTCTTCTCTGAATTTGTCCAAAATCACATTTACCTTATATCTAAGTACAGAATTGACGAATTCCTTGAGATTCATCACTGCTCATCTTCGCTGAACTTATGAACTACTACTAACTAACTACTTAATCCGTTTGGACACACAAGTGACATGCAGTAACTTAAAATTTAGTTAAAATTTAGTTACCAACTTAATTACTTGATACATGTAAACCGCGCATTAATGGAAGCACATAGGCTATTACAAAGCGTGAAAATTTAAAATATTAATCAATTTATTATGCACAATAAAAAAAATCAATAATATTTTTTTTGTTTTTACTATTTCATAGCCGATAAAGGAGCACGCGCATCTGATGGTAAGTCATCGTACCTATTTGTTTTATTTTTTTTTTAGTAACTCATGTTGACAAATCATGTTGACTAAACTCATGTTGACTAACCATGCGTTGCCGATCGTGGGGTGAAATTGGAATTTTTTTTTTATTAATAATTAGCAGGCGTTTGTCTTCCATCTCACCTGACGGAAAGTGACGATGAAGGCGAGGATCTATATTTGCTCCTGTATTTCGACCGGCTGTTACTTCCCATTTCTCGAAAAGCAACTATGTAGACGTGATTATAATGGCGGTCAAAATAAAAATGAACGTAGTACCGGCCCAGAGGAGATCTTAACAAACAAACTCTACTACCAAAAAATAAGAGTGTGAGTTGATGAGCAGCAACCCAGGTTGGAGGAAGACGAGCTAATTGAACTTGTTTTTACTTTTTTGTTTTTAACGAAACATGCATATCGATACTCATCTAAGCAGGTCGTTGTTTTAGGAGCTCCGTACATATACGTGGCGTACTCATGCATATTATGACGATTATAACTTTTACAACTTTTTGAATCGTGATATCTCAGAAACGGTGGCTCGTAAGAAGAAAAGTATCTGTACATTTGTTATACCTAATTTAATGATCTACATAGGTATTTTTATGATAGAATTTACCGATTTGCTGAAAATCGTGAAAAACTAACTTTTTTGACCTTTGACCGTGGATAAAATTCTTTCCATACAGGGGAAAGATTTCAAATTTTATTTATTATTTTGAACGATTTTGCTGATTTTCAGCTTGTTGTAAATTTACGTACCTCCGAATGTCTAGATTGACCCTACTATAAGTACTGAACTTTACTATCATTTAAATAATGAATTATGTCCGACTCTAGCCACTATCTATTATTATTTATTATTATATTATTATTATTATATGTATATTATATATATATTATTTATTTATATTATTATATATATATATATATATTATATATATATTATTACAGATTTCCTTATAAAGGTAGTGTAGTATAAAATACCGTTAAAAAGTTGGGTTCGTGAGCTTAATAATAAGTGACTGATGTAAGTTTGTACAGTTTCTAATCTGTTCGAATTTACCTGAAACGTAACTTTTGGCACCTGTCCCGCGGAAAATTACCAAGACGCGAGAGATGTAGAAAGTTCAGTTGGCGAGCAGTCAGACCTGATTTAGGTTTACTTTATTTGGGAAACAAACAGTTACAAATAACACTTATTACTATTTCACTGTTTCAAATACATAAACCAGTGAAGTTTTCACTGTTTGATTATACATATGGCTGAGTTAGGTTTTAACTCGATTGCTACAACCATGCAGTTAACTGAGCAGTAAAAGTTCTCGCCGGGAATGTGAACAGTCCACTTCGTGTTATACATCTTTAAATGTTATGTAATAATACTCGTAATAATAATAATCTTCAGACAAACATACCAACTGTATGGCTTCAAAGTAATAAACTAATGTATACAAATATCAACAACAATGACCCAAGAACAAACATCTGTGTTTATCACAGAAATTAACGCCCCGAGCAGGACTCGAACCTAGGAACTCCGGCGTATGAGGCAGGGCCCTAACGCCTCTCGGCCGTCAATTTATCATATCTTGTTTTTTTTTATTCTTAAAATTTTAGACGATTGTGATCCTAAAGCACCCAAGCATAATCTACGTTGAGAGCGAACCTAAAAGAAGCAGGCAATGCCTCATCGAAAGTCTTCCATTTTACAAAAACAAACCTCTTTTAAACACTCTTATTCTAGGCTTTGAATTCGGGGTGTGTCTCTTTGAACGCCCATTGACATCTTATGTCAATAGATACAGGATCCTTCTTCAAGATTTCCTTCCAGTATTATGTTATGGGAAAGTTTCTATGTTTAGATGGCTGCTACTAAATTACGCTAAAACAGTTGAAAGGATTTGAATTAAATTATGCATACGGATAGAAAGTTACATGGAATAAAGACTCTCTATAATTTATGCCTGAATTTTAAATAACTCGAGAAATGTCATAATTTCAAACCAGCAACAAAGCCGCGGGCAACACTTAGTTGACAAATATATTCAGTGACTTGGTCCAAGCTCGGCAAGCAGTTTTTAAATCAATAATTATTTAAGATGCCGTAAAAATATAAAACCAGTTAGTTTACGAAATAATTGGTCTCAACAAGTATTGCACATTTTCGAAAACATACAGAAAGCTTTTGTTGTCAAATCAAAAAAATTAAACAAAAAAGATTAAAATACAAATTACCATTATAACACAATATATATGACAAATCAGGCGTATTTAACATAGGTACAATATTTCGATTATTTTTAATTTTTTTATAATTGACAGGGGTTTGTCTTCCACTGACCACCAAGGAATGATAAAGTTACGCACTTTATTATAATACAAAGCCTATGGTTATTAAATAAGAAATAAAACAATAAAATAACAAAGGCAAAAATATAATTCTTTATTCTCACATAAACTTATTATTTTATATTTAATCACATCCTCACAATTCAGTTAACACTCTCGAATAGGTACAAAAGTAAGATTATTACTATACCTAGTTTTGATAAATTGAATTACATTTTATAAATAACTTATCCAGTAGGAAGTAGGACAATTCTCGAAAGATAATGATACTCTCAACATTAAAAATAAACAGTTTTGATTCATTATCAGCACGTTTACTATATACGCACATGTACCTGTGCAGAAGTAATAATTTTAATGGCGCAAAAATATCTCGAACGTCGTAGGTCCAGTTTTTTGCCATTATGTGTTGAAGTATTTTGAATGGGATAGCACGTGTCCCTGTAGTTCTTGTTAAATACAAGTTAAATATTAAGGTAACGCAATAAAGTCTTTATATCATTGGAGTTGGACACACTCGGTTACAGTCGGCGTTAGTGCCGAGCAAACGAATATAGCCGATGCGACTAATAAAAATAATAGACCTGTACTTGTTACCCAATATCCTTACCGTACTTATAATCTAGATTCTAAACCAATGATTTCATATGGACAAAAAGACTACAGTGATTATACTACCTTTAGGACTTAATATCTTTTTGACTAAATCTCGTCATATTGGTGAATATACTTAATTCGAATAAATTCGCAGTATCAAAATATTTGCCTTTCATTTAGATTATAAAATTACAATTGTATTAATTCAACAAAATATTTAAAAAAAAAGCTTATTGTTGAGTACAAAATTGAAAAAAAAACAAAAGGCCATTGTTGGGCCGACAAAATTCTATAATTATAAAAAAATTTAAAACATATTATGGTATTCAAACAATAGTTTGTGACCGGAATGCTGGCTAAGTAGTGAAACTTATTTAAAATAGGTATACGAAATGACTTCGACATCGCATTAAACATTTTCATCACTCGATAATAAGCCAAACCTACTAAAACTTATCATAGACCATCAAAATTTGGGGATAAAATCTGTGTACTGAGTGCGAGTTTTCACAATCAAACTACACCGCCTCGCCTTGGGTGCGCGTAAAATCGTAGGACAACCAGTGACATCTAGGCATAAATTGAGTAAACCAACTTTGTTTTGTACAAAAAGTTTACTTATATCATTGCAATCTTAAAGCAATAAAGGGAGATCAACGTAGTATTAGCTAATATTTTCAGACAAATTTAATTCAAGCTCATAATTTTATGTCGTTCACTTTCTGTATTTATTTATTATGGGCCACTTTGCTCTGAAGTGGGTCTTTCTTCTGATTGGTTCGTAGGCGATGGCGTCATGTTGATGTTCAATCGTTTTTCTTTCAGGTCCTCCTTGTGTTGTCGTTGGAACCAGCTGAAAAAGTGACAATTTCTTTCGGTATTGTAAAAAAAAGTGCAAGTTATTTGTAAGCACAAATTTAAAAATCACTTACTTAAGGCTAAATGTTCGCGTAACTTTTTAAGGGCTTAGTGGATTTTCTTTAAACATGCCTAAGAACACTATGGATTACCTCAGCTTTTAAAAGAAAAAATACGTCAAGACGCAATCAGATACACAAATACAAAGGTCAACTTATAACTCCCCTCATTTTGCGTCGAGGGTTTGAATGTAAACAATAAAAACAAGTATCTAGCTCTAGTCCAGAATTAATCCATCTTACACCTTGCTATTGAAAGAAAATATATTTTTGTTACATAAGAGACAGAGAGAGAGAGAGAGAACGAGAAGGGAAAGACCGTTGGCTAAATTATTTATTTATACGCAACATGTGTATACTACTCCGTCACATATAGTTATCACGCATAATAATTACATGTAAGCAATGCATGTAAGTATACACCGACGAAGAAATATGTCAAGCCGTGCGTGACGTCTAGTGACATGGATTTACTCTGTGTACAATAGTTTACCTCAACAATCTCCGCCCACGCAGCCCTTTTTACACGTCTATAATTCCAGCTAAATGCTTTTTAAGTGGTATTCTATTGTACCCCAATATTCTGGCTTCAAAAACATATTTAAGTTTTGTATAAGCTTGGTATTAAGATTGTATTGTTGTCTTTAGAAATATTATATTTGACCGAATAATCATGAGCTTAGCCTTTATTGTTTATGAAGCAGTACTTATATAAAATATCACAAAGTATCTAGGAAGTTCTCTTACAGCTGTAACAATAAATGTACCTCTCGTAATTCTAGTTTGTATCAAGCTTTAATTGAAGTATTCTACTTTTTTGACCAAACTTAATATATTTCCTATATTATTGCATCCACTATTAATCGAAGAAGAACTGGCAAGAAACTTCACAGGTATAATAATTTTAAATAAATTTACAGAGTCTCGTTATGTCTATACAAAATTATTCTTATTTATCTGCATCTGTAAGCGCGGCAAGTCTTCCTCCGGCACCCGTTCACGAGTTAACGCGGGATACAGCCCTCGCCCTCCTCAACCATATTAGGGGGAAGTGAGCAGAAGTACTTTAGTGACAATGGCGCTATAGACAATTAAGCAGTATTTACTTACATGAATATGCCAAACGCGGGAACAGTCGCGGCCACACTCATAAGGAACACGGCGCCGGGCAGCACGTGCAACGTCGCGATGTACACTCGCGAGTACAGCGGCGCGAAGATCAGCGGCATCATGGTCTCCGCCACGCCGAACAGGGAGTACACTTTACCTGGGAGAAGAAGGTTAATTACAGAATAGTTATTAAAGAAGGAGTAATTTTCAGGCCGTTGAATGGATAAAATGGAGTCAATTCAGATAACTTTTCTTTACATCTTTGAATTAATCTTCGACATAAAGGTTTTAGATGAACAGGGGATTCTTTTTGTTTAACAGTTTTGAGAAAAAAATAAGAAAATTTATTTTTAAAATAGTATTTATTCAGTTTATTCTAAGTGATAATAGTATTTACCCAATTTACTATAATTAATATGTACCACAAAAGAAAAAGTACTTTATAGAGGAGATAACCCACAGGTTCGCATACCAATAGAAATTCCATTATAGCACCCTTGGTTTTATCAATACCAAAACAGGAACTTCACAAGCGTTTTTAAACTAATATTTAAGTTTTGTAAATTAATAAATATTGCAAAACCTATTAACATCAAAGAGGTATTTTCAATTTCTAACAGCGCCCCCTTTGGTTTACCTACATAAGCGACGCTGAAGTAAAGCCAAAGGCTTATTACAAGTATAAAAGGTATAGTAAAATTGTGTGGAATGCATGTCGAGAGTTATCTAGCTCGATATTTTTGGTAGGATGTTTCCACTTGGATCTT
Organism: Marasmarcha lunaedactyla; assembly: GCA_923062675.1. NCBI lineage: Eukaryota > Metazoa > Arthropoda > Insecta > Lepidoptera > Pterophoridae > Marasmarcha > Marasmarcha lunaedactyla. Next base: position 4,987,841 of record OV281341.1, read on the forward strand.
GTTTGTAGCTGTTGTAGGTATTCCGAGGACCAAGTCTTCCAGAAGCTCTTGTTCATCGTTTGAACCATATGCCACCTGGTGCTCATGTTTATTTGATTGGGTATGGTTCGAAACAGAGCAAAGGTGTTATCTCACTGAACTGCTCATCTATTTACGAAGACTTTAAATTCTCAACAGAAGCTCTAGTCATTAACCGTGTAATTAACGATTTACCTAACGGGACTTTCAACAAACAACCGTGGTCTCATTTACAACACCTACAACTTGCTGATCCTGACTATAACATCTCTCGGCCCATTGACCTACTATTGGATGCAAGTGTGTATTCGGAAATCATAATGGATGGCTTAATTAAGGGCCCTAACAAAGCACCTATAGCTCAACAGACGCGCTTAGGTTGGATATTATCGGGTAGTGTCAAAACCTTCAACTGTAATGTAGTACTTAACAACTTAGCCGATATATCACAATACTGGGAACTGGAAGAAGTGAACAACACCTCTAATAAGCTGTCTGAAGAAGAAGAACTCTGTGAAAAACTATATCAAGCTACTACGAGGCGCCTAGAGAGCGGTCAGTATGAAGTTGCGCTTCCCATGAAAGAAAACTATGAACAACATCTTGGTTTGTCTAAATCTAAAGCGATCGCTCAACTACACAATTTAGAGAAAAAAATGTCTAAAAATAGGGAATTTTCAGATAGTTATAAGCAATTTATGTCAGAATACTTATGTTTAGGCCACATGAAACCTGTAACAAATAAGATAGAGCCATCATGCTATCTCCCGCATCATGGAGTATTGAAAGCAGACTCTACTACTACAAAGTTGAGAACCGTATTCAATGCATCTTCCAAAACATCTACAGGTAACAGCCTGAATGATTTAATGCTCCAAGGCCCAAACTTACAAAAAGACCTTCACAGCCTTATTTTAGCATGGCGACTACATAAAGTCGTAATAACAGCGGACATTGAGAAGATGTTTATACAGACATTTGTAAGAGAAGCTGATCAGCACCTACAGCGCATCATCTGGAGAAGTGCACCACACGAAATGCTAAGGGAGTTCCAGCTAACAACAGTTACCTACGGAACCAGGGCCGCTCCGTACTTAGCCATGCGGACTCTAAAACAGCTAGCCTTGGATGAGAAGGATAAATATCCTCTAGCCTCAAGAGTTCTACAGTCATCCTTCTACACTGATGATCTCCTGACAGGAGGGGGTTCAGTACAAGCAGCCCAAAAGTTACAGCAACAGTTAATCGACATCTTGAAGGAGGCTGGTATGAATATTCGGAAGTGGTCCAGCAATCGCACAGAGCTAATCCAAAATTTGTCTCCTGGTCAAGCAGACGCACCCCTAGATTTTAAAAGTGATTCAAGAAAAACATTAGGTCTTCGCTGGAACCCAAAAACAGACACATTTTCATTTCAAAACAAATTCACAGATAATAATAATGACGATCACCTTACTAAAAGACAGCTGCTATCTAATATTTCAAAGATATTTGATCCGCTGGGCTGGCTCTCACCTCTTACCATCAGAGCAAAGATATTATTCCAGAAGACTTGGTCAGAACAACAAAAAAGCTGGGATGAAGAGCTAACGGATCAGATCAAAAACGAATGGAATTTGTTAAAACTAGATTTTCAAAAACTTAATTTAATTGAAATACCAAGATACTTAGGTAATAATGGTAAATACATTATTCACGGTTTTTGCGACGCATCCGAAAAAGCTTACGCTTGCGTTATTTACATTACAACTATAAACGATAAGGCCGGGTGCACAATGAGACTACTAACCGCAAAAACAAAATTAGCACCCTTGAAAAATAAATTAACACTCCCAAAGCTGGAATTATGCAGCGCTTTTCTTCTATCTCAACTTCTTCAAAAGATTTTAAATATATTTACAAATACACGGTATGAGATATATTGCTGGAGTGATTCCATGATAGCACTGTCCTGGATCCATGGTGACATTAACAGATGGCAACGATTCGCGGCAACCAGAGTACAGAAGATAGTTGACGTCACTCCTCCAGCTTGTTGGCACCACGTCAGTTCAGAACAAAACGCAGCAGACTGTGCCACAAGAGGATTAACAGTAGACCAGCTGAACTCACATCCCTTATGGTGGAGCCCGGAATGGTTAAATAAATTTGACAAAAACACCTTACTCGTATCCAACACTGATACGTATAAAACATCGTGCGAAGAAAAACAAAGGTTCAATGTACACTCAACCTTATCTGAAACTAAAAATAGAACATTAATATTACAATTAATAAATGATTATAGCTCTATAAGACAAGTTGTTGCAACAGTAGGCTGGTTCTCACGTTACATTCGATGGTTACATAATAAGCAAACCACCTCACGTGAGTCACACTTGTCGGCATCTGAAATACAACACTCCTACAACAGTAGGAGCTTACTTTGACATATGTAAGAGAAAAGTATTGGATTGTCAGCGGCCTCCGCACGGTAAAGAGAGAGCTACGTAAGTGCGTAAAATGCAGGCGCTACAGTAACCAAAATCAACATCAGATTATGGCTGATCTCCCAGCGGCTCGGGTTACACCTTCTCGTCCTTTTAGCCATACAGGCGTGGATTTCACCGGATATTTTGATATCAAGGCGAATAAAGGCCGTGGCATAAAAACGCTTAAAGGATATGTCGCGGTATTCGTATGTTTATCCACTAAGGCCGTCCAATTAGAGCTGGTGTCAGACTTAAGCACCCCTGGATTTTTAGCGGCATTTCGACGTTTTTGTGCTCGTCGCGGTACCCCCAGTCACATGTATAGTGATAATGGGACAAACTTTAAGGGTGCGAGTCGACTACTACTAAAGGAGTACAAAGAAATCATCAAAACCATCGATAGCAACTTTTTTAATAACATCAGAGATTTTAACATACAGTGGATCTTCAATGCACCAGCGTTCCCTTCAGCAGGTGGTTTATGGGAAGCTGCCGTAAAATCACTTAAATATCATCTTTGCAGAGTCATAGGGGAGCAGAAACTTACCTATGAGGAATTCGTGACTCTTCTACATCAAATAGAGGCGTGCCTTAACTCAAGGCCCCTGGTCGCATTAACAGAAGATCCCGATGATGATTACCACACACCAGGGCACTTCCTGATTGGAGGACCCTTATTGTCTCGCCCGCAGACAGATCCCAATCAAATAAACATGAGCACCAGGTGGCATATGGTTCAAACGATGAACAAGAGCTTCTGGAAGACTTGGTCCTCGGAATACCTACAACAGCTACAAACAAGATCCAAGTGGAAACATCCTACCAAAAATATCGAGCTAGATAACATCGTATTAGTCAAGGAAGAGAACCTACCCCTCGGAAAATGGGCATTGGGAAGAGTCGTTCAGGTCCACCCCGGGAAAGATGGATATGTCAGGGTGGTCTCTGTAAAAACGAAAAACGGCATCATTAAAAGGCCTATATTAAAACTATCACTTCTCCCTATCAACGAAGATAGTACTCGAAACAAAAATAGCTCAGACTGCAATAAACAGACAAGTGATCCTCCATCAATCATCAATATCAATCATAGTAATGAAAAAACGACAAGAACTCGTCACAAAACCAGCAGATTTTCATACTCTATTTTAACGACACTGCTTGTATTTTTATTTACAATTGCTCCTGTTCGTTGTACCTACAACGTATCTTATTTCAACTCCGATCAAAGACTCTATTTTGATAAACAGTACGAGATGAACCTTATCAGAGATGAATGGAAGTTGTTAGTGTACTTTAACATGACAACATACTGGGCAGGACTATCATATTTACAAAAATACGTGCATCGATTACAGAAGGATACTTACTTTTCAGATCTTCCACCACAATATCACAGTATCATGTACCAATTACAGCATGAGCTATCAGAAATCGAGCACTATAATGAATTAATTAAATTCCCAGACCAGAAAAGGCAGAAGAGGGGCCTAATCAATGGCGTGGGTTATTTGGCTAATTCCTTGTTTGGCGTTCTGGATGATAGATTTTTGAGGCAATATGAAAAGGACATCGAAAAAATATCTTATAATGAAAATCATCTTCGGACCTTACTTAAAAATCAGACCAGCGTAATAGAGGCTCAATCTAATATCTTAAAAAGAAATGAAGTTATAATGAATAAACAATTCGGCATCGTACAGTTGCATTTACAAAATAGAACTTCAACATTAAATAGAGTACAAACAGACGACCAACGTTCATTATACCTTATGTCATCATTTTTGTCAGCTCAGATTTTAATTTCAAGTTTAAGACAAATCCAAAACGACCTGATTGACACTGTCACTGATTTATCACATGGCCACCTAAATGCTCACTTATTACCTGTGGAGCAATTACATGAGCAAATACATCTCATTACAAGTCAACTACAGGGTGATCTAACGTTGCCGATAAATGCAGAAAACATTTATGATTTTTATAAGCTGCTGAAAATTTATTCAAAAGTAGGTAGATCGTTCATGATAATCGAAATTAAAATCCCATTGGTTGCTAAAGAAATATTTGAGGTCGATCAAATTTATAGCATTCCTGGCAAAGGATACACTGTGGAAACGAACACCCCTTATATCGCTTTTAACTTTCAGAAGGATTTACTTTTATTAATAACAGAAGAAGATACTTCCTATTGCATTCACTTAACATCAGGAAAAGTATTATGCTCCTTCGATAAACCAGTCTATGAACAACAAATAAGTCGCACCCTGTGTAATATAACTATTAACAATAAGGAGTTGTGCAATACGAAACCAATTCAGTGCGAAGAGCAGTGGATCAAATTACGTGCTTTTTACAGGTGGTTATTCACGTGTTGTGATAATTGCCTAGCTCGCTTATTTTGTCCAGACAAGACGGAGCTGATAACATTGATGGGGAATGGAGTTATTGACATCGGTCAGGGCTGCATTCTTAAAACTAAGAGTACTCGAGTTTACGGACATACTATCTTAGCAAGGTAAACACACAAGCAATTGTATCGACTGGAGCTGACACATCAATTTTAAATCAAATTTTTAACACCACCGTGCCTGAATTATTTACACCAGAGGATCATAATGGAACTTGGAATGGTATAAAGGATCAGATAAAGGTCATTAAACAACAGTCTGATTTGACTTACACGTCACTCAGCGTACACGACCTACACCAGTACACCGTACTCTACGTCACACTAGCACTGCTTATACTAGTATGCGGCTATATGATATATCGCTGCCGCACAGCGAGCCAACGCGCGAACGTGGCACCAGCACTGCAGGCGGCAATGCCGGTGGTCTTCCAGGCGGCACCAGCGGCGACGGCGGCGGCCCAGGCGGAGCCACCGTCCCAGCGGCGTCCAGTGGAGCGAAGCGCGCCCGGCGTGGGCGCACCATGCTCCACACACAGTGGACACAGTAGTGTTAATAGTGTTAAGTGCGATGACGTGGTACTCTATCACAGGTCTCAGCCTCGGTCGGTAAGGTTGACAATTCCCGAGGTCAGTGACAGTGAATAAAATAAACAATTAACTCTAACAATTCGTGCGTTAAATACCTACCAAAACCAATTTATAAACAACATTTGACTTAACGTGAAGGCTGACTCTACTTTTATTAATTTTTACTTATTTGTTTTATATTTAATTTCAACTTGTATTGCGTTAGTTTAGTAATATTATATTTTACCTCTCTGATTATATTCCTTTTGGAGTCGCAGGATGTACAAAGTACAAAGGATTTATCTAGGTTAACGTGTGACTCATCATTTTACTTTTAATGCAAATAAATTTTAGTGTCAAAACTGCACTCGTCGGGTTTAGTTATTTTACTCTTAACATTTTAGTTTAACTATAATCCTAACATTCCTTGTAACTGTATAGACGGTACAGAGAGCTTCAGCAGGACAACTTTTCTTAGTAAATTATTAAGTTTTTTTACCAGGAAGGACATACTATAAGCCACCACGTCAATATATATGCGTGTTAATTTTTATTTCATCTTGGACGCTCATAAATTTAACCATGTGTCAATTAGTTAAACTAGAACCTCCATTTAAGAACAAATTCACAATGTTTAAAATATTAGTTTTATTTAATTAAGTGTGTGACGTGTAAGTATACTATTTCCATTTCTTTATTTTCTCGATGACAGTTCTAATTTGATATAATGCTCTCTAGCTCCATCCAATAGCTCCATCCCTATCAGTTTCTCCGACTCTGGTATTATATAACCTTGTACGTGTGTAAACGTCATATTTTTATAAAATAATGCATACATAGTGTAAAAAAAACGCTCGCTGAAGGTAACACATTACAACAATAGTGTGTGACGCGTAAGTAATAATAGTCTATTTAGTATTTTTAGCAATACAGTATCATTAAAGTGTGGTTAAAGTGCAATTTGCCTCTTGAATAATGTAAGCTGCCTCCATCTGTAGAAGCAAAATATAGTCAACTATTTATAAGTTTGAAATATATCACCTACCTAATTCTTGATATGAGACCAGCTTCGAAGCTATGGACCGTAGGGCGATGGTTGATGTTCCATTAAGTATTTCCAATAATGGTGCTGAAAATATAAATTAATACTTAAACTTATTTACTTGTGCTAATTGCCTTGATCGAGTTGTGACTGTACTGAAGGCTTCAGTTTGAAGGTTTCATAGAAAAATTTGTGTTTTATGACGAGCTTTGTGCATCACAAAAAAAGATTTTGCTTCTTTCTCGAGCGCGCTTTTTATAACTTTGTTGTGGAATCCCTAAGTTCTCTTCTACTGAAATCGGTTGGCGACAGCTAGTGTCCATTTCGGGTTTTTTTAAGAAGCAAAATCTGGTAAAAATCTGACATTTTATTTTAATGGTCAATATAAAAGGTATCGTACTTTAATCTTTCACGTATGTTCAAAATACGGCAGCTTTGAATCACGTACCTACAACAAAAAATAACTTAACTCGGTAATCTTTAGCATTCTCAACCTTACGTGATCTGTACTTCACGTCGTGAACGACATACTCCAACCAGATAATATTACACAAAAACACATGAATAATAAAATATAATTTGGGCACTAAATAATTAGCGGATGTGATATCAGATCTGTTGTTTTTTTTAACACTCTGTCTTTTAAAGAATGACTTGTATCTTAATACTGTGAAAAACATGACAAAAACAAAAGAAACTCACACAGATATACTTCGTAGTCATTCCTAGCGAAGGCCAGCACGGTGGCTCCAAGTATCTTGCTGGTGGTGGACACGATGCCCAGCACCGCGTCATCTACTCCCAGCTTTTTGCTGAACACGCTTATGGAGAACAGAGTTCCTGGGGGAATAAGTTATTTATAACAAAGTTTTGGAAGATTAAAGAATATGCAAAGTTATAAAACATCACAATTGTGGAATATGTCACGACAATAAATCCTTAGGGATATTGTGATTTGTTACAGGGTTAATATTAGTTTGTTATTTGGTTAAAATTTATTATTTTACACACATATCGGGACACCATTATACATGCATAACTTTTGAACGGCTGAACTAATCAACGGTTCTAAACAAAAAGTCGCATCCAAATCTGTCTAATCGTATAGGAGATACGATGACACGGACAAACACACAGGTACAGTCGGGAATCTTGGTGCTGGATCAGATTCACACCCGGATCCCCTGTGGAGCGCATACAATACACCGAACAACGCGCAAGTTATTATGTCCTTAGCCTGAGCCTCCGCCAACTTCCCTGATTGATACAAACATACACACAAATACACATACATACACATAGATACATATAGACACAGTTACACATACAGTCAGGTACACATGAACTTATAACAGCCTCCGTTTTGCAACGGGGATTATAAAATGCACTGTTAAAATAATCTGAAAACGATTATTTTGTAGAGCAAAGCAAGCAAGCCACGAGAATAACGAGCACCGCTGAGTGCATTGAAAGTCTATTTGCTTCACATAAAATATGAACTGTAAAATTATGTAGGAAAATAAACACAGTTCTAATAGTACATGGTCTAATAACTTTGTAAGTCTTATTAAAAGGAGGACAAATCCATTGTTTTTTGTAAAAAAAAATTTAAGTTATTGATCTTATTATCGAAGTTTATACAAGTTTTTCCCACAAATTTTATGGTTTCATGTAATTGACGAACGATTTTGCTAGAATCATGGCCGAACCTATTTGTACCATTTTTTAAATTGAAACATACGGAATGTCCACAACAAATAAAAAGTGCATGACTTGATAAAAATCTTAAAATTGAAGCCATTGGCGCCACGGCCGCTAAGCAAACAGATATTTTTAATATTTTTCCACAGCAAAGTAGTTCCGTAAACATACTGGTAATAAGCTCGCCTTATTAATATTACATTTTTTGTTGTGCCAAGGACATAGTGTATTTACTAAACCCATTGCCTATTTTTTTTTCTAATTTGTTTATTTACATGAGCAATTTAAAATGGTTGCTGAAAACCGAAGGCTTATTACGTAACTTCCGATGGCATAATTCGCGCGATGTTTACTCTTCTGTAATCGCTGATCGTTTTTCTTACGTAATACCGCAGTTGGACATGATACGAAAGCGCCAAGACGAATTACAGCTTATGACGGTATTTCCCCGCGTTCCTAGTTGTGCAAATATTTACAAAAAATAGGTATGCACCTCTAAGCTGTGAAAGGTTTTCTTTAAACGGTTTAATTAGATAAAATCGACCAAAAGGAAAGCTTTACTTGATTAGCTAATCGTCGATGGAGCGAGATTTTTTTACATACATAATGAGTGGGTTGAATGCAAGCCCGTGTAGTGAGTTTGAATTTTGCAAGCATTTAAGTTAAAACGAGTTCGCGACATCCTCACATAGCTCATATACCTCGCTTATCTTTGGTGTAACCGCTTCTTTATACCGTAATTGGCGACCTTCTGTACCGTAATGTAAGCAACACCTTACATTTGCGGTTTCCTTAACACTTCAAACGGTGATCACACCAACAATTATGTCAATTATGTATAAAGAAAGACATGTCGTGTACATCCTTATAATTCATCGCAAATAAATAATGAAATATATTATGTATTTTTTGTAAAGATGTTGCTCAAAAGGATACAAAAGGACAATTTACATATATAATGAAGTCATTTTTAGATGATTCATTATAGGAAATCAAGAGTCAAAGAAAAGAGAACGTAGACGGTTTCTCCAGAGTTTTCTATAACTGGCTATTTAATTGTAATGTTGTAAACCATTGCTTATTAACCATTCATAAAATTCATAATATTGCCGTCGATAGTAACTGATGACGTCTTGATGTTTTAGTAATGCAGTAATAATTACTAATCAAAGTTTGAATAACTAATTACAATGTCATTTATCTCGTAGGAGTACTTTTTACAGAGTAGAGTTTAAGAAGTTAAAAATATTGCAATATGCTTTTTGTACTCGAGGATTATGATTGAGTTTATCTACCTACCAGGTTTCGAGCTCGGGACACAAATGCGTAAAGTATTGAACAAACATAAAACCTCTGTAATTATTATACAATGGACAAACAGCAGTCAATTTTTTAGACAGAATTAACGATGATTCACTGAGAAAGAAAGTACAGGCAATACACTATCTAAACGTCCCGAAAACTTAAACGAAACTATTCGATAGCTTGTTTTTAGTTCGTGTCACAAACCTTGGAACGATCTGCCTTGTTTCTTCTTCTAGATAAATATAACGCCGGAGGTTTCAAGCGTAAGTTGAAAGGATACCTCTTAGACAGGTGTGCATTATCCTCGTCTCCATGATAACTTTCCACCAGGTGAAATGGAACAAAACATTTGCCAATTCATAGTAAGAAATCATGAATTATTTGTTTATACTCGTACAAAGTACAACCTTTTTGCTTGCAACCTTTACAATCTAATAAATAAGATTTTTTTTAAAGAAAAGTCTGTATAACACTTGACATGTTCTGATCATAAACCTACTGGCATATCGTATAACATCTAAAAAGGCTTCAAACATACTTTACTATTTAAGAACAATACCGGCAAAACTTAGAACAGAATTGTCTGTAACATAGCACACCATAAATGTAAAGGAAATTCTACTGTTTTCCTCAAACTGTTAAGCGTGAGCGATCATGGACATAGAATAGAAGTGACGTTTATAATATGGAACACTTACCAATAGAATGCGTGATGAGACTGTAAGTAGCATAGATGCTGTATTTCACCTCGTCCCAGTTAAACCTGTAGCGCGTGAAGATGTACATCACGCTGAGTTCTCCTGCAATTACATCGTAAAGTATTATTACATTTGAAATTTAATTTTAAGAGGTTATATATTCTGGACAGTCAGGTCTTGGCGTTGGAAAAGTTCAGGATTTAAGATCGCGTCATTTATAACATCGTTAGACACTAATTTAGACATCAATATTTAAAAATAGAACAGGTTGTATTCAATCTAACTGATTTAAAAAGCTGCTAAGAGATCGAGTTTGTGCACCTTTCATGAGATGTCATTTGTGATGACTTTGTTTCAGTTTCTAACATTAATAGATTCTAGTTTAGATGTAGTTTATTTATTATGTTATTACTTATAATATTATGATTATTAATTTAATACACTCATATGTACATTCTGCAATTGTTAATACAATAAGTTTTTTGTGAATATATGAATATATCAGGTTTGAAAATTAAGAATATTTTTCATGCAGTTGTTCCAATACAGCAGTAAAGTTGGGATACTTGATTAACCCTTATGAGGCACGGTACAAACATGCACCCAAAGACCAAAAGTAAGTTCTTGTTCAACAGCATAAAAAGATACTGTTATGATATGCAAATGTGAGTTGACGTAAAAAAGTCAAGGTAATGAAATCTGTAACTTGAAGATATCCAAGACATTAAAGAAACCAGATTTTAGTGCTGTGTCAAGACAGGTTTCATCGGCATACAGTACGTGTTTATAATTTTTTCTTCTTTTTTGCAATTTTAAAGACAAAAGTGGATATTTTGTCCTTGAGGAGTGGTAATTAAGTTGCACTGCCATGTGTGTTGCATGAGGCTGGAATATTTAACATGAAGTTTGTAATACAGAGAATCTTTTGCATCAAGAGACTGTTTTCTCGAATATTTATTAGAGTAAAGTGAAAGTATCAAATGTGGTCAAATAACACTGCGAAATTTACATGGGGACATTAATAAGGCAACTGCAAATAAAAAAAACTATTAATGGACGGCCGGGTGGCGTAGTGGGTAGAAGCCCTGCTTCATACGCTGGAGGTCCCAGGTTCGAGTCCAGGTCGGGGCGTTCATTTCTGTGATGAATACACATGTTTGTTTTCGGGTCATAATATGTTTAATCCCAGTTCGCTGTATGGTCATCCACAACACAAGCTCTGCTTACTTTGGGGCCACACAGTCGGTGTGTTTGGCTGGCGATTTATTTATTTACATTGATTTATCAGAATCTCCGGAATCAGCACAGAAACATGACTAAGTAAAATAATATTAATGAAGTTGAAAGTCACTGTCATATTTCACGCAGACTGGCTGGTTTTGTTTTGAATTTTGGTAGCTGTCTGCAAGCTTCGTAATCACAATACTATACATAGTTGCTTCGCAATGTGTTCTCTTCAAGAGAAAGCTATTAGACCCAGCGAAGTGGGCGCACTGGTGGAATGTGGCGTCCCCTTTCAGTTATTTACTGCCATTCAACAAAATAAGCGCTGCGAAAGAACTTGATACATACTTTGGCAATTTAATCAAGTAATTAAATACCGACCTAGAATACCGAAACGAATCAGTTTACTGGTGCTGTCGTATCCGGATTGCGTGACGTCACGTTTGACAGTCATCTAGTTGGTTTGGTCGACATTATTCACGTGACAGATGATTGCAGAAAGGGTTTTTTTATTGTTTATTCATGTTAAACCTACATATTTATCAAATAAGGATTATTATTTATTAATATTTTCTTCACAAGCCCGAAAACTCTACGGATAATCTCAGTTTTTTTGATCCTTTAAGTTGCATCCACACATATAATTGAACCATTATAACTTTTTATTTAATTTTTTTATAGGTATGATACTTAAACATATAAATTAGTTATTTATTTATTT